>CM036760.1:62099651-63563401 GCA_020796225.1 Arion vulgaris
ATGTGTCTGATCACTAACGTCATGTGTAATTAAATATTTGGTTGTCTCGACATTACTCTCTGAAATAATTGGAGAAAATGTAATAGTTACTGCTTGTATTGTCATTTTAACTTTGACCTCAAATACTTCACTCCATGTTTGTTTAGTAAGCGTTTAACACAGTAATGATATTTATTGTGGTGTTATCTGATATTTGTCATGTATGTCGTGCTGCTTTTCTTCTTTTTTCTTATGTTTCAGTAAACTTCTCATAACTTCCTCTATGAGCTCGGCTTGAGTCTATCTAGTTGCGTTCTCATGGTTTACAGACACCTTGATTAGATTATTGTGTCTTGTTGGTGGTGTCATGCTTTTATTTTCATTTTTCTATACATGCATGTATAAGGCACAGTCAAAAATACAAACAAAAATAGCAACAAAAATAGCTGCAAAAATAGCAACAAAAATAACGGTAAAAATAGCTGCAAAAATAGCAACAAAAATAGCTGCAAAAATAGCAACAAAAATAACGGTAAAAATAGCTGCAAAAATAGCAACAAAAATAGCAGCAAAAATAGCAACAAAAATACAAACAAAAATACAAACAAAAATACAAACAAAAATACAAACAAATATAGCAACAAAAATAAAAACAAAAATAGAAACAAAATTAGAGACAAAAATAGAAACAAAAATTAAAAAACAAGCAAGTAACAGGAAAAAAATACAGAAACAGAAATAGAAAGGAACATTAAAAAGTATATGCTTTCAAAATGCATTCATAACTCCCTTTGTTTTTAGTTCTTGGAATTATTTTTTTTCACTTTTTGTATAGCATCATCATCAAGTGCCATGCCAACTGGTGTAGGTTATCATGTTCTTATACACGTTTCTGGATCTTGTTCTATAGCTATGAGTTCTGATACTGTTTTCACGCCGTTCATTGATGTTAAGCTGTTGAGAATATTTCCTCCATGTCAACCTTTTATCTCTTTCTGTATCTTGCATAAGCTTTGGAAACTTTTCTATCATAGTTTTAACTTTTTCCCCTTCTTGATAAGCTGTTGAGAATATTTCCTCCATGTCAACCTTTTATCTCTCTTCCCTTGTATCTTGCATAAGCTGTTGAGAATATTTCCTCCATGTCGACCTTTTATCTCTCTTCCCTTGTATCTTGCATAAGCTGTTGAGAAAATTTCCTCCATGTCAACCTTTTATCTCTCTTCCCTTGTATCTTGCATAAGCTGTTGAGAATATTTCCTCCATGTCAACCTTTATCTCTCTTCCTTGTATCTTGCATAGCATTGTTTTATCAACTTTATCTTTTTTTATTTGCTTGAAAAAGCTGAAGAATTCAACAAAGTTTCGGACTGTACCGAAAACGGAACCTTACTGTCGGCCGAAAACGGACATTAAACTAAAATGTCAATACTAGTTAAAGACGATAATGACAAATCTACAGTTATCGATTTCGAAAATGTAGTTTAGTCAGTTTCTCGTCAATTTCCACATCTACTATTCTGAAAAGTTGCAGCGGACTATAAGAGTACTTGAACTTCAAAATTGTCGCCGATGCTACTACGTAACTGATATGACACTGACCCGTCTATGAAGCCACAAAAACTGTGCGCCTATAACATATCCTATGTCAGTGTTTACCAAACTGGAGTCCGCGGACCCTCGGAGGTAATCACAGGTGGTTAGCCAAAATTTATGATCTTTGACATTTCAAATGGAAAAATAAATTTCAAAAACATGTCTAAAAACAGTCGTAAACTAGTTCCGTTGTGAAATCAAAGGACCCGAACCAGACCGGAGTCTAAATGTATGACAGGACATAATGAAAGATCGTGTGAAGTTTCTTACAATCTGAGAAATTGGAGCCAACCTGGCTGTTGGTGTGACGTAATAATAACTCCATCGCTAGAAAATTTTCATATATAGAAACTTTAGGGTCCGCTGCAGCAAAATGTATATAAAAGGGGTCTCGCGGTAATGCAAAGTTTGGGAACCGCTGTCATATGTGAATAGACCTTGATTTGGACATGTTTTTCAAACACCAGATGGGGTCGTCGATTGCTAGAATGCTAACACTACACCAGAGACAACGTGTCAGGAAATTACAAGGTTCAAGGCCAGCTTAAGACAAAAGTCATTATCGGTGTGTGTGTGTGTGCACGGTTCGCGGTTGGACGACATGAATTCACGATCTTTCATTTAATTATCTAAATTACAAGCACCTCTGAAGTCGGAGTAAGGTTTGCCTGAATGGTAAGAAACACTGGCATGTGGGTCCATACGTTAATGTAAGAGGGGCAAATTCCAACACCATAAAATTACTTTTGATAGCACCATTTTCTGCGAATCTGTTCTCCTCCATTCCCGTCTAGTAAACTACCAACTATAATGTTTTTCATTCATTTTGCCCACTCTAATTATGAAGATGCACATGAGCACTTGTGAAAAGAAAAGCATACCAACACGCAAAAATCAGTCAGAGGCGACATATTTGACGCCATGACTACACCTGAATTCAGGTGAATGAAAAGAAAACAAACTCTAGATGATATATTTTTTTAAATTTAATTGCAGGTATGCCGGGATGGACGTCATAGTGCCAATAAGAATGCACACTCACACAGGCTCTCAAAATCTGGTTAGTGAACTAAAAGAATCACCCAACAAGCTAAAAATATATTAAACATAAGAATACACTCACACAGGTAACACCTATATATAACACTATATCACACTCACACAGGTAAGACATATACTAATAAGATATCACACTCACACAGGTAACATATATATCTAACCAGCTATCACACTCACAGATATATATATATATATATATATATATATATATATATAAAACAAGATATCACACTCACACAGGTAAGATATATATCTAACAATATATTACACTCACACAGGTAACATATATATCTAATAATATATCACACTCACACAGGTAACATATATATAAAACAAGATATCACACTCACACAGGTAAATATATATATATATATATATATATATAATATATATAACAAGATATCACACTCACACAGGTAAAAAAAAAAGTTTTGCATATCCTTTACAGGACTTTGCGAATCAACCCCAGCTTTTTAACTCTGTGATTTTAGACATTATTACGTTCAGTAGTTTGCTATTGCTTTCTGAACGGATGGTGTCATCGTCTCTTTGTTAAAATCCACGCGAAACATTTTGCAGCCAAATTTTCGCAGCGTGATTGGAACTCAGAACGTCAGGATTAATAGACCGAGTCACTAACTACTAGGCCACAGACGCCACACATGTAACATATATATAAAACAAGATATCACACTCACACAGGTAAGACGTATATATATAACAAGATATCACACTCACACAGTAACATATATATATATATATATATATATATATATATATATATAACAAGATATCACACTCACACAGGTAACATATATATAAAACAAGTTATCACACTCACAGGTAACATATATATATATATATATATATATATATATATATATATATATATAACAAGATATCACACTCACACAGGTAACATATATATATATAACAAGATATCACACTCGCACAGGTAAAACGTATATAAAACAAGATATCACACTCACACAGGTAGGACATATATATATAAAACAAGTTATCATACTGAGGTAACATACACGTAACAGGCATTTATATGCAATAACTCTTTTATTAATAATAATTACAACAGTGTCTAAATGTGAATGAATGAGCAGGTACTATTTGGTTGTGATCGGAGCTCATTACCCTAAGCCACGGACGCCCACCTGTATACTGTCTAATTAGTTACCATAATGGTAAAAATGTACTATTTGCATTCGAGGATACAGTCTAAATGTATGACGTTGTTGGCTTGCAATAGTGTTCTTCTTCTTCTTCTTTTGTCATCATACTGCTACTGGGTTTTTTCCCAGTGTCATGGTTTTCTTTTTTTGACTTGCGCTTTTCTAGTGCCTTGGGTGATTGTTATTTTTGCTCTTTGTCATGATTCTACTTTCCCACGCAACTATCTTTTTCGTGGTCTTGTTCTCCCCTTCTTTCCTGATGTTCTGTTGTAGGAGACTTTGTATATTGTGAATGCGTTCTTATTAAGTGGTCAAACCACTTCATTCTTTGTTTCTCAACGTAATTCAAGCAAAGTTCTGTGCCAACTTTCTTTCTTATGCTGATGGCTCTGTCTTTTCTGGAGTTGTTGGTAGCTTTTTCGCAGGCACCGCATTTCACATGGTTATTTTTTGTGACTGCGCTTTGCTCATTGTCCATGTTTGGCTCTAGTAACACAAGGTAGGTATAAAAATACAGTTGATCATCCGTTGTTTAGCGGTCAGTGACATTTTCGGGTACCTTAACAATAGGGCTTGCTGGTAACCATACAGTTGATTCATGTTAAATGTGGTAACCCATCAAATCTATTCTAATTATTTCTTTCTGACCAGGTCTCCACATGGTTTGCCAATGCCAGAAGACGACTTAAGAAAGACAACCGACTTTCACCTGGAGGAGGAGAAGAAGACAATGTTGGCATGGATAGTGACAGGGAATGTGATACAGATAGTTTGTCTGTGAGTGTGTCGGTTGATGTGGACAGAGATGTCAAAACTGCCCTTCGGACAGACGGTAGGCTCTATTTTGCTTTGCAGATAGCTCTGCTTTTTTTACTATCTACATTAGATGTCATTTTCAGACGCCAACTTTTACCGTCTTCTATATACGCCTCTGTGAATCTCTGTATCAAAGCGGTTAAGACATTATTCCCTGAAGTTCGATTAATCCAATCAATCAATCAATCACTGAAAAGTAGGAAACCTAACATTATACTCCACTATTCCACATGGAACACACACGGCTCCGTTATTTATGTTATCATGGGTGCGTATGCACGTTCATTTCTATTGATTGATTGATTGATTGATTGATTGATTGATTGAATAATTGATATGACAATCATCATTGCACTTCGATGAATAACTATGTGTGCTCAGATCTCTAAAGGAGAAGGATTTACTTCCATGCACCTGATTTTCAATTTGGCTCCGTCCCTGTCGGCAGAGATGGCATGCCGAGAGCATTGCACAGATCACAAACTCCGTAGCTCCGACAACAATCCTAGAGATCTCATGAAAAAATTACACATGTGTCTCGGTCCAGATTCGAACCCCCAAATTCAGTACGATAGGCAAACGGTTTAATCACTTTGCCATTGAGACTCACAACTCTCAGATCTCTTTCCAACACAGGAAGATCTCAGCGGCAGTGCACACACTCAGTAACACCGTCGAATTTATATTTATATTTATATGTGATGTTCTTTGTCTATCCCATCCTCTTTTAACAAATAAATAATAATATTCTCCAATTATTAACCCACTCGAACCTATGAGCCGATATATCGGCTGGTAGTATTTTAAGTATGACACAAAGCCGGTAAACTGGCTAATTAAATATACATTGAAATATAAATGCGTCTAGAAATAACAATTTAAAAAAAATATTGCTGAGCGAAAGGGTTAATAGATGAACAACCTGACACCAGCAAAAGAACCCACACACAAAGAACACAAAATAGATGAAGTTACCGATTATAAAATAATTCCATAATCCGTCAGGGAAAATAGAACCAGATATCCATCTACCATTAACTCGTTGAGATAGCAACGTTCCTGCATTCAACGCTCTCAGTGGTTATGATGCTAGGCGGGGATGAACTGCAAAAGGGGAGAAGGTGGGTCCAATTTCAGGGGTGTATCAGGTTCCATGTCACCCCTACGGGACAAATCCAGTTGCCGCCTAACTGGATTATCGCCTCGGCGTTGTCTATGCTAATATGACACCTTCAATACGGTACCACATCAGTTTGTTCTCTGCGAACATTTTTTCTCCAAGTTTATCTTGATAAAAAAAATATTAAAAATATTGTGTTGATGGTTTGATAAACTTTTCTTTGTGTATGTTCAACAGATAAAATATTCATGAATAAATTGCACACTTTCTCTTCCGGATAAAACAAAATATAATGCATGTTAAGATGATTCGAGGGAAAACTCTATGACCAAGTGGTTAAGATGTTTCGAGGGAAAACTCTATGACCAAGTGGTTAAGATGTTTGCCTGTCGTTGTGAAGTGTGGCTGAATCCGGCCGAGTCACATTTGCATTTTCTTCATGAGATTCACAGGATTGTTGCAGGAGCTACAAAGTTCGTGCTTTGTAACACTTCGACATTTCTGTCGATATGGAATGAGCCATATTTGGACATTGTTGCAATGAAGTCAATCCTTCACGCATAGTCCTATTTTTGTTAGAGGGAAGAATTCTGATAAAAATACTCGATTATAGATGAGAGGTTAAGATTAACAATATTAGAATTCAAGAACTAGCTGGTCTGAAAGACATAAAGAGAGACAATGAAAGCGATAGACATTACACATAGACTTGACCTAAAGCTTAGGAGAACTTAAACACGGACAGATGTCTGTATATATTACACATAGACTTGAGCTAAAGTTTAGGAGAACTTAAACACGGACAGATGTCTGAATACATTACACATAGACTTGAGCTAAAGTTAAGAGAACTTAAACACGACGGTGTCTGAATATATTACACATAGACTTGAGCTAAAGTTAAGAACTTAAACACGGACAGATGTCTGAATATATTACACATAGACCTGAGCTAAAGTTAAGGAGAACACTGAGGAAACCCTGAAGAATATAACCTTAAAACCGGCTAAGAGAAGAAGTCATAAATATAGTATTATTATCTGCCTGTATAACCATAATAAGCAGGTAGACTTCAAGTATACCAGCTTTCCACCATCCACTTCAAGTATACCAGCTTTCCACCATCCACATTTTGCATTCATTACGCGGGAGAAAATAACACCAGAACTGAATTGTAACCCTGAGCTCTTGATCCGAGTTTGAGCCGTCCACCGTGGGTTCTTTACTGGAAGGATCAACCAGCTAATCCACTAGAGAAAACGTTACTCGTAGATCGGGTGTACAGATAACAACAGTGGTTTCACTCTGTCTGAGCCTCCAGAAGTAGGCTGCAGGTATTCAAAGGGAAGAGTTGAACGTTGTCACTTTTGGAGACTGCTATTTGCGTACAAAAGTTATCTTTGACTGACTGAACACATCACTCACTGCGACACCAAATTTCAGAAGTCTGTGATGTACTTTAATCTTCTTTTTGTGTGACTGTCGACGCGTTATTTGAAATGTAAAAACTAACAACAGATTTGAAAAGACACACAATTGTTTATTTCCTTAGAATCACCAACAGACATTGTTAGAACTATCATACGTTATAAGTATAAGATCGGACCCTATCTGTGATAGTTGTTCTGTTTGTTGATACACACCAAGCAGGAATGGTGTTGAAATTGTTGACATGAATTCGAATACAGAGCAGTAGTTTCAACACTAAACTGCATCACCGAACACTTTAGAAATTCCTAATTATAATATAAAATGGGTGGTGGTTCTGGTACAGACAATGATCAAAGAACTCACCTTCATTTTATTCCCTGGGCACGCAGGAGTTAGGGGTAATGAACGAGCTGATAGATTGGCTGGCTTGGCTACAATATCAGAGGAGCTGCCATGGATCGAAATGACATTCTTCACGCATTGAGAGAGTCTTTCCGAAGTTTCAGGTCTGTGAATCCACTCGCTGACCAGATTGAGAGAGATGGGTGTCAATATTGGTGCAGATCGACAAGAACGACATACTAAACAAGCAAAGATATTGATTAATCAACATCGAACTGGCGTGTTGGTCAGTTGGATTTGCTGAGGTGGAGATCGGAGCACCTATGGACATGTCCGAAGTGCTATGATGATAGTCTTTATATAACTGATAACTGAATATAAAATGAGTGCTCAGTATTAATGTATGGATCAAAGACATGGACAAGAGGTACCAAGACAGACAGTCGCATAAAAGGCTTTGAGAGAAGTTGTTTCTGAAAATTCTCCGAATTCATGGAGATCAAAGATTGACTAATATTAAGATCACTCGATACACAAGCATCAATAATATCAACAAGGAAATAGAAAGGAGATATAAGAAGATGTTGGGACATGTATTAAGTATGCAGAAATAACACCACATATGGCCTGAAATGGGGGAAAAAAACTCTGAAAAGAAAGATTGACTTATTCTATCAAGTTTCCACAAATGGCTCAGTCCCTGTTGTCAGAAATGGCACGAATTATTTTCAAGGTTGCTGTACAAAGCCCGAACTCCGTAGCTCTAACACCAATCTTATGAAAAAATTGCACAAGTTGCTCGGTCCAGATTTCTCTCTCTCTCGCGATCCCGGCCTAGACTGATTAACCAACTTTTTTCATGAATTTGACCGTGTTTTTAAGGGACTCCGTTCCTCGTACAGCTTCTCGCGAAGCTCTGTGTTTTGAGGCCAGGTTTCTTTTCTTATACCTGCTATCAGTTGACAATCTTGCAGAACGTGTTCTGCCGTCATATCCGCTTTTTTGCAGGGCACAAGCTAGTTTTGCCAGTTTTAAATTTGTGAAACATGTGGGCACGGAGTTTGTTGTGGCCGGTACGGAGGCGAAGTATGGCAACTTGTTCACTACGGGACAGACCATAGTATCCATATTATTGTGGTGAGGGTGGTCTTTTGTCCATTTGTCTCTATAGTGCCAGCCGATGGTTGTTCTGGCTTCCTCATAACTGACCTCGAGATCAGTTTGAGGTATTCGCCAACCTTCTTTAGCTAGTTTGTCGGCTTTTTCGTTTCCGCTTAAATTACAGTGTGATGGTATCCACTGAATGACGGTGCGTTTGAGAGAGCGCGCTAGTTCATCGAGAGTCGCTTTGAGCTCATTCAGCTCTGTTTTGCCTACGACTTTGAGTGCCGTGATCACCGATAGAGCATCGGTGAATATCACAACTTTGTTGCGAGAGGTGCCTCTTCTCTCTAGGATCATTTCGGCCGCTGTTCTTATTGCCTCTGCCTTATAGTTATTTGAGTATGTGCCTGTGGCAATCGCTTTTGTGACCGTCACTTTCTTTGATAGTTTAAGCACTATTCCTCCTCCGCAGTCGCTGATTGCGTTCCTTACCGATCCGTCAGTATAGACATGTAACCACTTATTTTCAGGTTACTCTGTTTCTATGTATTTTTCTGTGGCCGCTCTTCTTTCGAAGTCCAGATTTGAACACCCAACCTTCAGAACGACAAGCAAACATCTTAACCACTTCGTCATAGCTATCCCGTCTGAAATAAAATCAGGAATGCAAGATGTGTATGGGAAGACCTAGAGAGTCATGGAGACGAACTGTAAAGAAAGAAAGAGAAGACGTGGTTAGATCTTGGAATGAGCTAAGCTGTTTTGCTCACAACTCTGATTGGATTACAATCCTTGATGCTTCAAGGGGAGTTAAAGAGATATAACTTCGTCTCTTCGCGCTGTCACAGCTTACTGTAACAAAGGCTGTTCAGCTTAGTCGGAAAATCGGAAAATTCCGTTGAAGTGTACTGATTTTTACATATATCTGATGTGATGGGAATGTGTGTGTATGTGTGTGTGTGTGTGTGCGTGCGAAAATATGTGTAAATATGAAGATGGAGCTGTGTGCTCGTGGATGTGTACGTGCAGATGTGTGTGTGTGTAAGCAGATGTGTGCATGTGTGGGAATGTGTGTGAAGACTTGTGTGGGGATAAGTACGTGAATATATTTTACGTGTGCACAGAAATGCATACAAATTCTACAATTATGTTTTAACCAATCTCCCTTTCTTCCAAACAGTTCTGCCACTATCTAGTGAAGGCGAAGGAGAACCAGATTCATTCTCAGACATTACTGACGACGAGAACGAAGTCTTTAGACCACAGTCTTGTAATAATTCCAAGATGCTAACCGCTTCCAGAACTCCTGCTACCACGTCCTCACCAAATCTCAATCGATCACATGCATCAACACCAGATAAATGTGAACCATCTTTAAAGTTGCAAGACAATGAAACAACAGAAATGCCAAAAGTGAAACCAAAAATTTGGTCAATTTCACATATTTTAGATTCATAGCGTGTTTAACATGAATTGATTCTTAATCATGAACTATGAGCCATCCATGTATCTAACCCTCGACAGTAACTCATAGTTGACCAGGGCAAAGCCATCCATGTATCTAGCCCTCGACAGTAACTCATAGTTGACCAGGGCAAAAGCCATCCATGTATCTAACCCTCGACAGTAACTCATAGTTGACCAGGGCAAAAGCCATCCATGTATCTAACCCTCGACAGTAACTCATAGTTGACCAGGGCAAAGCCATCCATGTATCTAGCCCTCGACAGTAACTCATAGTGAGCCAGGGCAAAAGCCATCCATGTATCTAGCCCTCGACAGTAACTCATAGTGAGCCAGGGCAAAAGCCATCCATGTATCTAGCCCTCGACAGTAACTCATAGTGAGCCAGGGCAAAAGCCATCCATGTATCTAACCCTCGACAGTAACTCATAGTGAGCCAGGGCAAAAGCCATCCATGTATCTAACCCTCGACAGTAACTCATAGTTGACCAGGGCAAAAGCTATCCATGTATCTAGCCCTCGACAGTAACTTATAGTGAGCCAGGGCAAAAGCCATCCATGTATCTAACCCTCGACAGTAACTCATAGTTGACCAGGGCAAAAGCTATCCATGTATCTAGCCCTCGACAGTAACTCATAGTGAGCCAGGGCAAAAGCCATCCATGTATCTAACCCTCGACAGTAACTCATAGTTGACCAGGGCAAAAGCTATCCATGTATCTAGCCCTCGACAGTAACTCATAGTGAGCCAGGGCAAAAGCCATCCATGTATCTAACCCTCGACAGTAACTCATAGTTGACCAGGGCAAAAGCTATCCATGTATCTAGCCCTCGACAGTAACTCATAGTGAGCCAGGGCAAAAGCCATCCATGTATCTAACCCTCGACAGTAACTCATAGTTGACCAGGGCAAAAGCTATCCATGTATCTAACCCTCGACAGTAACTCATAGTTGACCAGGGCAAAAGCCATCCATGTATCTAACCCTCGACAGTAACTCATAGTTTACCAGGGCAAAAGCTATCCATGTATCTAGCCCTCGACAGTAACTCATAGTGAGCCAGGGCAAAAGCCATCCATGTATCTAACCCTCGACAGTAACTCATAGTTGACCAGGGCAAAAGCTATCCATGTATCTAACCCTCGACAGTAACTCATAGTTGACCAGGGCAAAAGCCATCCATGTATCTAACCCTCGACAGTAACTCATAGTTGACCAGGGTAAAAGCCATCCATGTATCTAGCCCTCGACAGTAACTCATAGTTGACCAGGGTAAAAGCCATCCATGTATCTAACCCTCGACAGTAACTCATAGTTGACCAGGGTAAAAGCCATCCATGTATCTAGCCCTCGACAGTAACTCATAGTTGACCAGGGCAAAAGCCATCCATGTATCTAGCCCTCGACAGTAACTCATAGTGAGCCAGGGCAAAAGCCATGTTTTTACAAGCAATTTGGTTTTATAATAACAAATACCCTTTAGTGTGGCTCCTGGTTAAAAAAGCGCCCAACCCAAAGCCACGTATGGCGCTTGCACTGTAACTCCGGCGCGGATTTATTAAAATTAATAATACCTGTAAAAGAATACATTTAAGTTGTCAGCAGAACCAACTGATGTGATAGACAGTGCTAATTTCTACTTGTTTCATTTTGAATTGAAAGTAATTTTTATCGATCAACTTAATCGATTGTTAACTGTTCTTCCAGCGTTTTGGGTGGGGTGTTTTTTTATATTTATTTTTAATTTTTTTTTTTGCAATAATATTTAGGAATTTTTGCTGTTTTTTTTAATAACGATTAGGATATTCAGTTCAAATGTAAATTTATGCTGCAGTATGGCTCGAAAGTGAGTCATCAGTTAAATACAAATGTGAAATTTGTGCTGCAGTATGGCTCGGAAACGTAGCGAGTCACCTAGTTAAATACAAATGTGAAATTTGTGCTGCAGTATGGCTCGGAAACGTAACGAGTCACCAAGTTAATATAAATAAGATTCAGACATTTGTTAATGGACGTCCTCGGCGGATTCTCAGACTGAGATGTTATGTCATAGTTGCAAACACAGACCTGGGAATAAGAACGGGACGGGAACCCATGATGACCCAGGGTAAGAGGAGAAAACGGCGATGGGTCGGGCCACCCTACGGAAGACACAGACGAATGTCAATAGGCAAGCACTTGCGACTATCCTGTGAGACCATAAAGAAAACAGCCAGAGACTGAGAAAAGTGGCGAACAACTGTTGAGACCCTATGCTCCTTGAGGAGCGGAGAGTAATAAGAAGAAAATAAATAAAATCAATTATAAATTGATTGTTCCCTTTCGGTTTTGTTTAGTCACATAAACCGGGAGGAGATGTTGGAAGATTGTTTTTACTTTAGGATAAAGTCTAAAAAAGAGTCTGAAGGTGAAAAATGTACTTTCAAGGTGAAGAATTGGCACCGAATTTCTCCAAATGGCCATGTCCATGTCGGCGGAAGTTGCCCGCCATCTACCGAAAGTGTTTCACAAAGCATGAAATCAGTAGCTCCAGCAAGTATTGAACCAAGTGTATTGCAGAAAGTGTTTTTAATTAAGGTCAGCGTTATAAGTTATTTCACTCTTAGTACACGAATACTGAAATCTCGTTTTATCAGTTAGAAGTGCCAGACCGCCGTAATTCCTAACGCGCCAGCGAAGAAGAAGAAGCGATGCTTTGTTAGTCAACCAGAAGACAAAGCAAGGAACTGACCAGTATGTCTGTGACTTCTCTTCCGAAGACAAAGTAAGACATTGACCAGTAAGTCTGTGACTTCTCGTGTCATTTTGCTTTGTTAGTCAACCAGAAGACAAAGCAAGACATTGATCAGTATGTGACTTCTCGTGCCATCTTGCTTCGTTAGTCAACTAGAAGACAAAGCAAGACATTGACCAGTATGTCTGTGACTTCTCTTCCGAAGACAAAGCAAGGAACTGACCAGTATATATGTGACTTCTTTTGCCAAGCAAGAACCATCGTCGTGCCTTTTTTATTTGATAAAACTGTACATCTTATTCTGTATTGAAAACAGTAATAACATTTCTGATGTAAATTATTACGGACTCGTGTTCCGTGAATTGTTGTTTTACAAGTTATGTGTTTTGTTTTGTTAAGACAAGCAGGGAGAATTTTTTATTTTGCAGCATTATTTTGGCAGAAGCGTAAACTGTTGTTTCATTGTATATAAGTAGGTATAGAAGTGAGAAGATGGATGGATAGATGAGTGTATCTAGGTAGATTAACGAATATCTGATTATGTAGGTAGATTGTTCAATGGGATAAATAATCTCTATCGCGAACCTTGTTAAGACGTTTGCATGTCGTTCTGAAGATTATGAGTTTGAATTCGGACCGAGTCACAAGTGCACGTTTTTTATGAGACCCCTAGTATTATTGCTGGAAAAGTCAACCCCAAAGAAACAATAATTTTCGACTTTCTGACATAGTTAGTCGGCCTTATTTGACGCTGGCCATGTATCAAACATATAAAAAATCCAGCCCACTTTAACGGATATTTTCGATTATACGACTGAGGTGAGAGGTCTTAAGACTACATGGGAATGTAATGAGTAGACTATGACTGTGGATAGACAGAATCGAATAACTGAATAGATGTGTTGTTATGTAGATATATTCGTGTATAGCTGTGTCTGATAAAGGGGGTCTAAAGGTGAAGGATTGACTTCAATGCACCGGGTTTCCTCATATGGTTACGCCTATGTCGACATAAATTCTGAGAGTGTTACACAAAGCAAGAACTCCGTATCTCCAGCAGCAATCCTAGAGATTTGTGAACAGAAAATACTCCACATGTGAATCGGTCCGGATTACAACCCATTACTTTCAGAATGACAGGCAAACTTTTTAACCATTTCGCCAGAGACCCTGTATAGATGTGTGTGTGTGTGTATACTTTGAAAGATCGATAATTGAATGTATTGGTTATCAGATCGATGAAATGTATTAGTAGGTCAGTGGATCGATGGAATGTATTAGTAGGTCAGTGGATCGATGGAATGTATTAGTAGGTCAGTGGATCGATGGAATGTATTAGTAGGTCAGTGGATCGATGGAATGTATTAGTAGGTCAGTGGATCGATGGAATGTATTAGTAGGTCAGTGGATCGATGGATAGATGTTAGTATAGCTTACGATAAATCATTTGATGTATAGTTCGACCAATGAATGAAGACATACCGAGAGACATACAACGTAATTGTCATTCAATTGTATATATGTATCTAGGCAACAGTATCTACTTCCGGTGCGATGTTGCAAAATTAAATTAATGTTCCAATCCACAACTCAATGCATACTTGTTGTCTTTATTGTTTTTTATTATTTGTGTTAGAAATTGTTGTTAGAAATTGTTGTTAGAAATTGTTGTTAAATTACAGTTGTTAGTTCTACACTTGGAGGTGATTAACCAATGAAATTAGATCAGGAGGAAAAATAATAAGAGAGGCCAGTGGGGTCTACATGACAACCACAGTTTGACAATGAAGGTACGAACGGTTACAGAGGCGGTGATGTGGCTGGCATCTCAAAACTGCTCTCGTGTTTCACACTCAGTGACTCCATGAGTATGACTCGTAAAGTCGAAACAGAAATAGTGAGACGAATCTGGATGGAGGTACTGGTACAGACATGAATAAGAGAAATCACCTTTTTTGTCCCTCTGCACGCAGGAGTCAGGTGTAATGTCGTCTCTCTGCACGCAGGAGTCAGGTGTAATGTCGTCTCTCTGCATGCAGGAGTCAGGTGTAATGTCTCTCTGCATGCAGGAGTCAGGGGTAATGTCGTCTCTCTGCACGCAGGAGTCAGGTGTAATGTCGTTCCTATGCACGCAGGAGTCAGAGGTAATATCGTCCCTATGCACGCAGGAGTCAGAGGTAATGAACGAGCTGATAGATAGGCTGGTATGGCTATGGTATTAGAGCATAGATTCCATAAACTTTGTAACGCCCCCTCCACATTATAACAGTTTGCCAACGCCCCCTCCCACATATATAAATGTTCTATTTTCTCTTTGGCAAAGAAAATTGATATATATTTGTGTAATACATGGTCAATTTTCATGTTATTATATGCATGAAATAGAAAATTATAGAAAAAATGAATCGTGTAAGACGGGCATAAGAGGAATTAAAATGCAGAATTCACATTTTTTTAATGATTATTCAATCGCAAAACCACCAAAATAATTTATTTTAAAATATTTATTATTAATATCTTCTTTAAGGAGCCACCGACCCTAATCGCCTGAACACCCTCCAAATTCTTCTGAACCCACTATCGCCTCCCCCTCTATAACGATTCAGCGCCCCCTGGGAGTGGTACCGCCCACTATTGGAAACGCTGTATTAGAGTGTGCTGCAAAGAATCAAAATGGCATTCTAAATGCATTGAGTTTTTCAAACAGAGAAGTTTTGGGGTTGGGAATTCCAATCAGTGACCAGATAAAAAGAGATGGGTGTCGATACTGGTACAGTCCAAAAAGAACGGAATACCAAAGATGCAAAAAGATTGATTAATCAACATCGAACTGAAATGCTGAGTCGCTAGACGCTGCTGGATTTGTTGAGGCGAAGATCGGAGCACCTATGGACATGTCCGAAGTTCTATGATAATAGTCCTCATATAAATGATAAATAATTACATCAGGAGTTAACAGAAAAGAGCATCACAAGAAGTATATGTATGAGTGATGGTCAAATTGTGGACATATCCTTAGTGCAATGAAGATATTCCAAACTGAAACAGATCAATAGAGAATGTAGTTACTGAAGACAATTCTGCTTCTTCTTCGATCAGTGTTATATGTTCAGAACTAAACAACGAGATGTGTTGCTTCTTCCATGAACAGAATGTCAAGAGAACGTCCTTGAGAGTGTCCAACAATTTATATTTCAGTTTAGTCTCACTGGGCCATGTTTTAACCTAGTCATTGAATTAGTAGTAATGGTAGTAATGAGAGTCATAGTAGTAGTAGAGTATAGTTAGTGATAGATGCTGTCTAATTGACTGCTCTTCCGACGTTCTGAGTTCGAATTACGCTGCGGACAGGATGGTGAAATTGTTTCCGTGATTTTACAAAGGACGATGACCCACCCGTTCAGAAAGCAATGGCAAACTACTGAACGTATAAGTGGTGCCTAGAAAATCAACGACTTGTTGTTTACTGTGGTTGATGGCTACGTCCTTTGGGATATGCCACGATTTTTCAATAGTAGAAGGCATAGTAGTAGTAGTAGTAGTATTAGTAGTATTAGTAGTAGTGGTAGTAGTAATATGGTAGTGGTGGTGTCTGTGGCTTAGGGGATAGTGACTCGGTCTATTAACCCGACGTTCTGAGTTCGAATTACGCTGCGGACAGGATGGGTGTAAATTGTTTCGCGTGGATTTTTACAAAGGACGATGACACCACCCGTTCAGAAAGCAATAGCAAACTACTGAACGTAATAATGCCTAGAAAACTCACAAAGAGCGTTCAAAAAACTGGGATTGATTCGCAAAGACCTTTAAACGATATGCAATTAACTTAACTTAGTAGTGGTAGTAGTAATAGTGGAAGGCATAGTAGTAGTAGTAGTGGTAGTAGTAGTAGTAGTAGTAGTAGTAACTGTAGGATAGTGAATGTACCAGAATACTGTACCGCCTAGTCTAGCACATCCTTAATCATTGTAAGACTGAAGATGGCAAACGTCGATAAACAATATGTGCTCGAACTTTCCGAACATATCTTGGACCTTCCTAAGCATATCTTGGACCTTCCTAAACATATCTTGGACCTTGCGAAGCATATCTTGAACCTTCCGAAGCATATCTTGGACCTTCCGAATCATATCTTGGACCTATATTTGTAACATTTGTTTATCAGAAACTCATTCATACTTCCCTTGGGAACTTTCTTCTTCTCTCAACTCCCCTTGAAGCATAAGGCAACAACAAATTTCCTCCAACCAGATCTGTATTAAGCAAGTCAGCTTAGTCCACTCCAGGTCTTTCCCACCTCTTCTCTTTATCTGTCTACAGTTCATCTCCATTTCTCTCTTGGTCGACCCTACCTTTCTTGCTTCCCTGGATGATGGCTGTGTTACGATTGTCTTCCATCGTATCATACAATTTGTTCTCATCTGTTGTGTTGACTGGTCCTATGTTGTGTGACCTGGACTCATGTTGCTGATTTTTACCAGTCGTCTATATTTACTGTCTATTTGTTGACTGTCTAATTGCCTCATCTTGTCATAGAGAACCATTTAGCACCTCCCCTCCCATGATTAAGCTGATGGATACATTTTCCGATAACTCACGGGTCGACCCAACCTCAAATGGGTATCAGAGAAGCACTCATAAGTACAAGATGGCGACTCGGTGTTGTCCACATTATCCATTGTATACAGTTGACCAAATACATAGCAGTATCTTCACTGATACGAAACTGATTCTTGACAAGTTTGTTAATTCTTTACTTATAGAACCCTTAATGATAACACTGAATTCTCAGGGATGGGGGGTTGCCCAGTTAGTCCTGTCTGAGTTAGGTCTTGCGTTGAAGGTTATCTATATAGATACAAAGAGATGTTGATATATATATGACTTTTTAAATCTTTACAGTCGGTTGTTGGCAAGAGTGCTTCTGTGACAACTTCTGAGTTTGCGCGAGTGTTTCTTTCCTTTAGGACTATCTATAAGTTTCTTTTCAAAAAGATCCAGCACCTTTGCTTAAAGCTGTTTTTCAAATAACTTGGTCATCAGCTAGTTGTTTTTATTTCCATCAATAGAAACATTCTTTATCGTAGCCTTACAGACATTCTTATATATGAGCAGCCTTGGAGCATCTTCCGTTTCGAAAGTTTCAGAACAATAGTTATTGTGATATACAGCTATTGCCAATTCTTCTCACATGTCCTAGCCATTATAGTTTTCTACTACTAAGCATACTCATGATGGAAATGAGGTTTGCATGTTGTTGTACTTCAGAGTTGGTTATCTTGTCGTACAAATCGATGTTCATAATCTTGCGGAGACATTGAAGTTTCAAGATGTTAATACAGAGCTAATTACACAAGCTCAATATATCTGAATTTACAGTCTCATTGTTAACTTAACGAAGCTACTAGATCAATCTAAAATGTGTAGCTACAAGTAACAGTGAGGGTAATAACATAACTAACAATAAACAATCGAATATGAAAGAAACTAACAATAAACAATCGAATATGAAAGAAACTAATAATAAACAATCGAATATGAAAGAAACTAACAATAAACAATCGAATATGAAAGAAACTAACAATAAACAATCGAATATGAAAGAAACTAACAATAAACAATCGAATATGAAAGAAACTAATAATAAACAATCGAATATGATAGAAACTAAAATAAACAATTTGAATATGAAAGAAACTAACAATAAACAATCGAATATGATAGAAACTAGAATAAATCAATCGAATATGAAAGAAACTAAATATAAATAATTTGAATATGAAAGAGCTGAATAATGAACAATCGAAATGAAAGAACTCATTACAATAATTTTAAAAAAGTACTATAAACAAACGATTTATGAAGATAGTACAAAAAAGCAAACAGAATATGGATCTAACCTAAAAATCTGTATATGAAAAAACTTTTGGCAATAACAATCGATCAGTATGTACGGCACACATCTAGTACTATAACAATCGACATGCTAGATGCTATCAATATACAATCAGAATGTGACTTCGATTTTAAATAATTCACGAATTGATAAAGCTATAATAACAATCGAAGAACGATGCTCCTTAAACAATACAGTCAGCTGATCATAACACTACTAAGATCAAGTCTTGGCAAACACAATAACAGCCGAAAAGAAAGAAACTAATTTAATAGCTATTCACATTGAATGAATCGTCAATACATAGCATGGATCTATAAGAACATTCTTAAAATACTCGTCATATAGAAGACACTCAATATAACACATATCATCTGAGAAACAATAATATAACAATAAATTTAAAAGAAATAGCAACTATAAAAAATAGTGAGGAGGAAGAGTAGAAGAAATCGTATATGAAGAAACTGATACTTCAAACAATCGATATGAAATGATGATCTATATAACCGATACGATTATATGAAAGAAATGAATATACAATCGATTGAAAGAAACTTAATAAATCATCATCGAAAGCCGCCATGGAACTGCAATTCATTCATCTGATATATGTGTTAAGAACTGAAAAAAAGCGACCGGATATGAGAGTACCCTGATAGTGAGATGATTAATTGAAAAGATATCATACCAGCGTCAATTCAGATTCGAATATAGAAAGTGAGCTAGCTGACATAAACAAACGACATCAGAATAACATAATAAATCAATCAATCGAGATATGAGAACTATAATCAAATAATTCAATATGATAAGAAGCACAGCAATAAACGAATCGACATATTATAAAAACTAATAACTAACCAAATCAGATCTGAAAAACTAACAAAAACAATCGGACATATGATGATGAAGACTAGGATAAATAATCAATATGAGAAGTGCTAATAATAATAATCGAATAAAGAAGAAACTAACAATATCAATCGAATATGGAAAGAAACTAATAATAAACAATCGAATATGAAAGAAACTAAATATAAATAATTCGAATATGAAAGAAACTAGCAATAAACAATCGAATATGAAAGAAACTAACAATATACAATCGAATATGATAGAAACTAAAGATAAATAATTCAATATGAAGAAACTAACAATATACAATCGAATATGATAGAAACTAAAGATAAATAATTCGAATATGATAGAAACTAACAATAAACAATCGAATATGAAAGAAACTAACAATAAACAATCGAATATGAAAGAAACTAATAATAAACAATCGAATCTGAAAGAAACTAATAATAAACAATCGAATATGAAAGAAACTAATAATAAACAATCGAATATGAAAGAAACTAGCAATAAACAATCGAATATGAAAGAAACTAATAATAAACAATCGAATCTGAAAGAAACTAACAATAAACAATCGAATATGAAAGAAACTAATAATAAACAATCGAATATGAAAGAAACTAATAATAAACAATCGAATATGAAAGAAACTAATAATAAACAATCGAATATGAAAGAAACTAAATATAAATAATTCGAATATGAAAGAAACTAGCAATAAACAATCGAATATGAAAGAAACTAACAATAAACAATCGAATATGAAAGAAACTAACAATAAACAATCGAATATGAAAGAAACTAACAATATACAATCGAATATGATAGAAACTAAAGATAAATAATTCGAATATGATAGAAACTAATAATAAACAATCGAATATGATAGAAACTAACAATAAACAATCGAATATGAAAGAAACTAACAATAAACAATCGAATCTGAAAGAAACTAGCAATATACAATCGAATATGAAAGAAACTAACAATATACAATCGAATATGATAGAAACTAAAGATAAATAATTCGAATATGATAGAAACTAACAATAAACAATCGAATATGAAAGAAACTAATAATAAACAATCGAATATGAAAGAAACTAACAATAAACAATCGAATATGAAAGAAACTAACAATAAACAATCGAATATGATAGAAACTAACAATAAACAATCGAATATGAAAGAAACTAATAATAAACAATCGAATATGAAAGAAACTAATAATAAACAATCGAATATGAAAGAAACTAATAATAAACAATCGAATATGAAAGAAACTAAATATAAATAATTCGAATATGAAAGAAACTAGCAATAAACAATCGAATATGAAAGAAACTAATAATAAACAATCGAATATGAAAGAAACTAATAATAAACAATCGAATATGAAAGAAACTAATAATAAACAATCGAATATGAAAGAAACTAACAATATACAATCGAATATGAAAGAAACTAATAATATACAATCGAATATGATAGAAACTAAAGATAAATAATTCGAATATGAAAGAAACTAAATATAAATAATTCGAATATGAAAGGAGCTGATATGATGAACAAACGATAATGAAGTAAGTCATTGACAAACATTTTAAAAAAAAGTACTATATCACGATTTATGATAGCATTTTCAGTTTCATAAATGCATGCAGAAAATGTGATCGTGCCTGAAAATCTGCTTTATCACTTGAGATAAATTATGTTGTGCCAACGTCAGCCGATGCATGGTATTTTGTCATCTTGTCGGCACCACATCTAGTCTACTGTTTTATGTACGTCGACACGGCTACGCCCATGGCTGTATCGATGTACACATCAGACGGTGTCTTGTCGATCTGTTTCAAATTTGAAATTCACCCGAATTTATAAAGTTAATGTCAACCGCAAGAACGATGTGCTCCTTCAAGAATACAGTCAGCCCTGATCATAACACGGTTCACGAGAGATCAAGTTTCTCCTGGCCTAAACCACCAGCTTAACCGAGGCCGATACGAGAAGATAACGGATAATTTGATAGCTATTCCACATTGTTGTCAATCGTCATCACCTAGGCCTGGGATCTATAAGGCATTTTTCTGTGAAAATACTCGTTTGTCTCATAGGCGCGTAGGAGACACTGGCGCCAGTACTTAACACAGTATCTATTGTTTGCTAACAAACAAAAAAATATAAAAAATAAACTTTCAAAAAAAGGAAATAAACGGAACTGATAATAATATAGCTGTGAGGGAGGAAGAGGTGGGGAGAAGGTGTGCGGGTTATCGGTGGTTAATCCTGGAAACTCGATACTTCAAACGATTACTTGTATGAAAATGATGATTCTTCTCTACACTCGATACGATTATACTGAAATGAGAAAGTTGGGTTTACTCTTCTGATAACGTTAATAAGATCATCAGCGACGTCGCCCGGGCGCTGTTCTTCCTTATTTCTGATAGTTATTGTTGTTTTAATTTGGGCGAGAAGAAATCGACACGTGTACCCGTATGGTAGTCACCCGCCTGTAAGACGCGTTGTATACCGTGAGATGATTAACTTTGAAACCAGATATCGATACCATTCGTTCTGTCATATTCGATTCCTGGACATACTTCTCTACAGATTAGTGGGTTTCTCTTGCTTGTTTCATTTTCTATTTTTTTTTTCCGATCCAGAAACACTTGAGCTTTTCAGCTCTTCGGCTCAGTGCCATGGACATCGTAACCCTTCGGTTCGGTGCCACGAACACCGTAAATCTGGGAATCTGCGGCTTTTCTGCCATCCCGCGAATTGAACCGCACACACAGAGGATAGTCACCCGTAGTCCAACGCGCTACGAACACGCTGGGCAGACGGGCATTTTCCATTTTAAAACATGGAAACATCCAGAATAAAGACAGCAATAGCATCCAGACTTGCTTTTTTTTATCACCAGTGTTCCTTACCATTCTGGCGAACCTTACTCTGACTTCAGAAGTATAAGGATCAGTAGCGGCTCGTCATTAAAGGCCAGAGGGGCCGGGCTCCACTAAAGTAATGCGTAACGTACATTTATTATTTAATAAAGTAAAATATAGTCTAACCCAAATTCATGATTTTCTCTAAATTTGTTTCTGACCCCACCAACAAAAACGATCACCAGCCGCCACTGATGATGATGATGATGATGATGATGATGATGATGATGATGATGATGATGTGATGATGATGATGATGGTGATGATAGTGATGATGATGATGATGATAGTGATGATAGTGATGATGATGATAATGATGATGATGATGATGATGATGATGATGATGATGATGGTGATGATGTGTGATGATGTAGATGATGATGATGATGCTGATGATGATGATGATGATGATGATGATAGTGATAGTGATAAAGATGATGATGATGATGATGATGATGATGATGATGATGTGATGATGATATAGTGTAGATGATGATGATTTATGTGATGATGATGATGTGATGATGATGATGATGTGTGATGATGTGAGTGAGATGATGATGATGGTGATGAATGATGATGATGATGATGATGATGGTAGATGATGTAATGATGGTGATGGTGATGATGATGATGTGTGATGTGTGATGATGATGATGATGATGATGGTGATGATATGAATGATGGTGATGAGGATGAGAATGATGATGATGATGATGATGATGATGATGATGATGATTGATGGTGATGATGATAGATGATGGTGATATGATGATGTGATGATGATGATGATGATGATGATGATGATGATGATGATGATGTGAGATGTGAGATGATGATGATGATATTGATGATGATAATGATGATGATGATGATGATGATGATGATGATGATGATGATGATGATGATGATGATGATGTGATGATGATAATGATGTGATGATGAGTAATGATGGTGATGGTGATGATGATGATGATGATGAGGATGATGATGATGATGATAGTATAATGATGTGTTAATGTGCAATTATGATGTTAATGTTGCTAATAATGATGATGTTAATGTTGCTAATAATGATGATGTTAATGTTGTAAAATGATGATGTTAAGTGCTAATAATGATGATGTTAATGTTGCTAATAATGATGATGTTAATGTTGCTAATAATGATGATGTTTATGTTGCTATTATTATTATGTTGATAAGTGATGTTAATGTTGCTAATAATGATGGTGTTAATGTTGCTAATAATGATGGTGGCGGTAGTAGCAGTGATGGTCGTAATAATGATGATGCTGATGAGAGTGATGGTGACGATTTAAATTTAAATGATAATGTCAAACATGCTGATGGTAGAGAATTTGATGATGATGACGGCGATGTTGATTACAAGAATAATATCCATGATGTTGAGGGAAGAGACATTGATGATGTTGAGCGTAGACACATTGATGATATTGAGGGTAGAGACATTGATGATGTTGAGAGAAGAGACATTGATGATGATGTTGAGGGTAGAGAAATTGATGATGTTGAGAGAAGAGACATTGATGATGATGTTGAGGGTAGAGAAAT
Organism: Arion vulgaris; assembly: GCA_020796225.1. Classification (NCBI taxonomy): domain Eukaryota; kingdom Metazoa; phylum Mollusca; class Gastropoda; order Stylommatophora; family Arionidae; genus Arion; species Arion vulgaris. Next base: position 62,123,767 of record CM036760.1, read on the forward strand.
TGATGATGTTGAGAGTAGAGACATTGATGATGTTGAGGGTAGAGACATTGATGATGTTGAGGGTAGAGACATTGATGATGTTGAGAGAAGAGACATTGATGATGATGTTGAGGGTAGAGACATTGATGATGTTGAGAGAAGAGACATTGATGATGATGATTGATGTGGTAGAGAAATTGATGATGTTGAGGGTAGAGACATTGATGATGTTGAGAGAAGAGATGTGATGATGATGTTGAGGGAAAGAGAAATTGATGATGTTGAGAGAAGAGACATTGATGATGATGTTGAGGTGTAGAAATTGATGATGTTAGATAGAGACATTGATGATGTTGAAGGTAGAGACATTGATGATGTTGAGGTAGAGACATTGATGATGTTGAAGAATAGACATTGATGATGATGTTGAGGTAGAGACATTGATGATGTTGAGAGAAGAGACATGTGATGATGTTGGGTGTAGAAATTGATGATGTTGAGGGTAGAGACATTGATGATGTTGAGAGAAGAGACATTGATGATGATGTTGAGGGTAGAGAAATTGATGATGTTGAGGGTAGAGACATTGATGATGTTGAGGGTAGAGACATTGATGATGTTGAGGGTAGAGACATTGATGATGTTGAGGGTAGAGACAATGATGATGTTGAGGGTAGAGACATTGAAAATGTTGAGGGTATAGAGATTGAAGATGATGTTGAGAGTAGAGACATTGATGATGCTGAGTGTAGAGACATTGAAGATGATGTTGAGGGTAGAGACATTAATGATGATGTTGAGGGTAGTGAATTAGAAAAATGATGTTGAGGTTAGAGACATTGATGATGTTGTTGAGGGTAGAGACATTGATGATGTTGTTAAGGGTAGAGACATTGATGATGTTGTTGAGGTTAGAGACATTGAAGATGATGTTGAGGTTAGAGACATTGATGATGATGTTGAGAGTAGAGACATTGAAGATGATGTTGAGGGTAGAGACATTGTTGATGTTTTGAGGGTAGAGACATTGAAGATGTTGATGATGGAATGAGATGATGATGATGATGATGAACAAAAAAGACACTCTTATTATGTTTCCATTTCTCTGGCGCTGATTTAGAAGGATAATTCCCACAGTCTCCTTCACGTCAAATTCCTTTTCGCTTGTGAGTAATGAGACTCTAGTCTTCCCCCAATCCTCAGACGCACATACATTTTCTCAAACATAAACAGAACATGGCGCAGCAGCCATTAACCCATGACCCAACAAACTCACCCACTCCATTTAGTGATTGACGCAGTGCGCCAATTCCAAATCTGTAGGGTATACTTTCTTACACATCTTCCCATTTTGGGAATTGATGATGGAGAAGGCACGAAGTTGGAATGATCCGTTTAAGGAATAGAAACATCCGCAAACTGGCCACAAAACAACAGAATTAACACAAAAACAGGACTTATTACGAAGTGGACTGACGTGGCAAGCTAATATTACAATAATTTGTGACATCGATCACGCACCAGATCATTGCTTCTCATCTTAGTCCATGCATTTTTCTTAGAAAGTGTTACAGCTATACTCGAGATTCCAATTGCTTCGTTTAGGAATTGTATATTTCCTTCTTCATCTTTAAAATGAAAATCGGGGCATATCTTTTACAGGACGTAGCCATCAGCCACAGTAAACGAGTCATTCATTTTCTAGACACCACTTATACGTTCAGTAGTTTGGCATTGCTGTCTCGACGGTGAGGTCTATTTTTACCTTTCGTAAAAATCCTACCGAAACGAATTTGCTTCAAATAAACAATTTTAATTTGCTTAAACAAACTGACTGACGCGGTGTTTCTTCTTCTTCTTCTTCCTTGCGTTCATTCTTTACGACCAATTTTAATTACTCTTTGTGATATGTTTGATCTTTGCCAAGAACGTGTATATGCTGCACATTGGTTTGGTAGGTTCCTAAACGCTAGACTTCTACACGTTTAGGACACGTGCATCCGATTTCAGCCAAACCTCCTTAGTTACCTCTTACGATATGCGTGGCAGGTAACAGTGGTTCTACTCTTTACACCCCAAATTTGAGCGCCGGTAACCACTCGGACGTCGCAGAGTTTAAACCAGATACGATTGGAGTGAGATTGAGTTCGCTACAGACGCCCACATCTTTACAACCGGTTCAATTGGCAAGTGTTTTACTGTGATAACTTCTGAGTTTGTGTTTGTCTCTTTTGGCTTCCAGTTCATCCCTAAGTATCTTTTCCAAAGATTCTGCAACATTGCGTAATGTTGTATTCCGTTTAGAAATTGTTTGTATAGTTGTAATCCCGACGTTCTAGCCATCAAACTGTTGTTACCATTACTCTAGGAGAAAACATACCTTCTAAGCTTTCAATGATGATAAAGGGTAGTTTATATTTTGTTTGCTCAAACTATGCATACAGATAGGTGCACCAAGACGGAAAAATTATGCATACCGATAGATGCGGTGCACCAAGACGGAAAAATTATGCATACCGATAGATGCGGTGCACCAAGACGGAAAAATTATGCATACCGATAGATGCGGTGCACCAAGACGGAAAAAGTATGCAAAAAACTCCAGTAGATACATCAAGCAGCACAGAACATGAGTTGTTACTCAGTTGCCTGCAGTTGCTTGCAGTTGTGGAACACCAAAGCAGTCCCTAAATCACATCGGGAAAGACTGCCACAGTCTGAGGAGGATGAGAATGGAGATCTGCGAAAAGGAACAATCCCTCAAGATATTTATGTAACAAATTTATTTTTAATCTTTCTCAAATGAATTTTGTTCGGGCAGCGACTCTCCAGCCTGCTCTTCTCTATTTTTGAACTGCCAGTAGTTCTTTTACGTGCTCAAATTGAACACAGGACCTAAGTATTATCGTCGGTTTCCGATAGAACTAGGAACTCGATCTCGCCTAAACTGAGATCAGGGATCTCTGGAAAAATATTCAGATGGCTTCATGAGGGAGCGACCCTGGTACCTATGGCACGAGAGACGAGCACTTAACCTCAGCGCAACAGAGACCCTAAGAGGTCCAGATTCAAACCACAACGAGCACCTAACCTCAGCGCAACAGAGACCCTCAGATGTCCAGATTCAAACCACAACGAGCACCTAACCTCAGCGCAACAGAGACCCTCAGAGGTCCAGATTCAAACCACAACGAGCACCTAACCTCAGCGCAACAGAGACCCTAAGAGGTCCAGATTCAAACCACAACGAGCACCTAACCTCAGCGCAACAGAGACCCTCAGATGTCCAGATTCAAACCACAACGAGCACCTAACCTCAGCGCAACAGAGACCCTCCAGAGTCTCAGATTCAAATAACACAGACTAAGACGCTCCTAAACCTCACGCCTAAAGAGACCCTCAATATCCCGATTCAAACCACCACAGACGAGCACTTAACCTCAGCGCAACAGAGACCCTCAGAGGTCCAGATTCAAACCACAACGAGCACTTAACCTCAGCGCAACAGAGACCCTCAGAGGTCCAGATTCAAACCACAACGAGCACTTAACCTCAGCGCAACAGAGACCCTCAGATGTCCAGATTCAAACCACAACGAGCACCTAACCTCAGCGCAACAGAGACCCTCAGAGGTCCAGATTCAAACCACAACGAGCACCTAACCTCAGCGCAACAGAGACCCTAAGAGGTCCAGATTCAAACCACAACGAGCACCTAACCTCAGCGCAACAGAGACCCTCAGATGTCCAGATTCAAACCACAAAGAGCACCTAACCTCAGCGCAACAGAGACCCTCAGATGTCCAGATTCAAACCACAACGAGCACCTAACCTCAGCGCAACAGAGACCCTCAGAGGTCCAGATTCAAACCACAACGAGCACCTAACCTCAGCGCAACAGAGACCCTCAGATGTCCAGATTCAAACCACAACGAGCACCTAACCTCAGCGCAACAGAGACCCTCAGATGTCCAGATTCAAACCACAACGAGCACCTAACCTCAGCGCAACAGAGACCCTCAGATGTCCAGATTCAAACCACAACGAGCACCTAACCTCAGCGCAACAGAGACCCTCAGAGGTCCAGATTCAAACCACAACGAGCACCTAACCTCAGCGCAACAGAGACCCTCAGATGTCCAGATTCAAACCACAACGAGCACCTAACCTCAGCGCAACAGAGACCATCAGATGTCCAGATTCAAACACACAACGAGCACCTAACCTCAGCGCAACAGAGACCCTCAGATGTCCAGATTCAAACCACAACGAGCACCTAACCTCAGCGCAACAGAGACCCTCAGATGTCCAGATTCAAACCACAACGAGCACCTAACCTCAGCGCAACAGAGACCCTCAGATGTCCAGATTCAAACACACAACGAGCACCTAACCTCAGCGCAACAGAGACCCTCAGAGGTCCAGATTCAAACACACAACGAGCACCTAACCTCAGCGCAACAGAGACCCTCAGATGTCCAGATTCAAACACACAACGAGCACCTAACCTCAGCGCAACAGAGACCCTCAGATGTCCAGATTCAAACACACAACGAGCACCTAACCTCAGCGCAACAGAGACCCTCAGATGTCCAGATTCAAACCACAACGAGCACCTAACCTCAGCGCAACAGAGACCCTCAGATGTCCAGATTCAAACCACAACGAGCACCTAACCTCAGCGCAACAGAGACCCTCAGATGTCCAGATTCAAACCACAACGAGCACCTAACCTCAGCGCAACAGAGACCCTCAGATGTCCAGATTCAAACCACAACGAGCACCTAACCTCAGCGCAACAGAGACCCTCAGATGTCCAGATTCAAACCACAACGAGCACCTAACCTCAGCGCAACAGAGACCCTCAGATGTCCAGATTCAAACCACAACGAGCACCTAACCTCAGCGCAACAGAGACCCTCAGATGTCCAGATTCAAACCACAACGAGCACCTAACCTCAGCGCAACAGAGACCCTCAGATGTCCAGATTCAAACCACAACGAGCACCTAACCTCAGCGCAACAGAGACCCTCAGATGTCCAGATTCAAACCACAACGAGCACCTAACCTCAGCGCAACAGAGACCCTCAGATGTCCAGATTCAAACCACAACGAGCACCTAACCTCAGCGCAACAGAGACCCTCAGAGGTCCAGATTCAAACCACAACCTTCGAAATTCAAGGTTAACATCTTAACCGCTTTGCAATAGAGACCTTCCGGTTTTTTCTATTTATTGTCCATGATTAGCTTCCATATGTCAGCATTGGCTCTATGTAGCACTGGGTTTAAACAGCTTTGTCATAAAGATAATTACAAGATCTTTGTTTATTGCTTTCAAAACATTTTGTGTAACACGGATACAATGATCTATTTGTTGTTTTTAAAACAGATTGAATAATCATCATCAAATAGCTTATCCAAAGCAGAACTTTGCCACCCCAACAGTCCTTCGAATTTCTCTCTCATAGGCCAGATTGAATTTTCAATTCAAATGTTGTATCAATCCTAACATATGCCAGTGAGAGTTGGAAAATGACTAAAGATATAGAAAGCAAGTTGAATGCATTTGAAAATAGATGTCTGCGAAAAATAATGAATATAAAATGGAACGAATTCAGAAGAAGTGATGAAATCAGAGACATGTCTGGTCAACCACTAGTGACAACTGTTATAAGAAAGAGGAGATGGAGATATGTTGGGCACACCTTGAGGAGAAATGATCAACGAATATCAAAGCAGGCATTGAAGTGGGATGCAAAGGGTTCAAGAAAGAGTCGACCTAAAGAGACCCTGAAACGAACTTTGTTGAGAGAGGCAGGAAATATCGATCTCAGTTCCATGGAAGAGATTGAGCGAGTTGCCCAGGATAGAGCGTATGGAGAAATTACTTGCAGGCCCTATGTAACGTATAACGGTACGAGAGGAATTATTATTATTCATAGGCCAGATGTCCTGCCTCTGCAGCCGTCATGTTCAAACCATCAGTTACATCCTGAATCCATCTTCTCCGTGGTCTTCCTCTCTCCTCTTTCCGGTATGACTCTTTCCATGATGGTCTTCTCCAGCCCTTCGTGTCTTTTTATTTGTCCAAAATATCTCAATTTTCTCTTTCTTATTTGTAGTATCAGCCAGTTCTCTTTGATTTTGAGTTCTTTCTGGATAGATCAATTTGTTCTCTTCTCTGTCCATGATATAGGGAATGACACTTGTGTAACACTTTTATTCATAAGCACATATGCTTTTTCCACTGCCTTGTTAAAATGTCCATGCTTCACACTCCTACTTTGCCACTGGGAATATGCACGCTGTTATAGTATTCTGATCTTTGTTTTCCTATAATACTGCCGGATAAAAGGACCTATTTGTTGTTTTCAAAACAGATCAAGAAATACCGAGAAAGAAATGGCTCCGGAATCGCGCAGTAGCAGACTTTAACTTTTGTTCACCTAAAATAATGCGAGTTGTGAGCACAGTGTGATACAAGGCCATCATAGAGCCAGACTTGACCTTCGAGAACTACATGGTCACATGTCCATCCAGGGATACGACGGAAGTGCAGCAAGGGGAACTTGAGTTTGTCCAGACTGCCATTTTGTCACATTATAATTACACTAAGTAGCCAGTAACGGCCTCTATTGTTCCTAGCGTCTATGGAAACGCCCGGTGGTGTCAGGATTATGAATGAGCTATCCTAGAATGAGCTAAATTTTACAGTGGAGACTATTTGCAATGAACACCGGTACACGTGGGATTAGAGACTATCAAGGAATGACCAGAAAGAAGTCGAGTCCTATTTTTAGTTTTAGTCACAATTTAGTCACAATTTAGTCACAATTTCTACTATAGTTCGTTCCAAAATTCGTGAACACACTAAGGCTTAATTTCAACGAAATCTACCGGATGGATAACAATAATATTTTGCAGACAATACGTCATGACCTTACGATTTCATGTTGAACTAATTGGTAGGTAGCTTGGTTGATGCACAAAGAGTTTTTGAATATATAATTTTGCATCAGCACAACAAAATGATAATCAAAGTTTAGAATTTACAGTAATACACAAAATCGCGGCGAATGATTGCAACGGCCCTATTACATATTATAAATAGCAATGTGACATAGTGAACAAATGATACCTTCTACTTCTCTTAATGAAAATAAATGCTGTGGGCATACGATAATGACAGTCTTTAGGATACAGTGTGAAATGATTAATTCCACGGGATTCCGGATTTTCACTTGCGCTGAATTGCATGTTTAGCACGCAAATGTATAATTATAAGAATACTTGACTATCGTACTGTTAAACCTCTACATGTATATCAAATAACCATCGCTGTTATTTTACTAATAACAAATTAGAAAAATCTTACAGCACTAAAGGTTTGCTGAGCAAAAATACTTTTGGAAGGTCGCTACTGTTATCTATAGAAAAATGTCAAAAAACAATAATTTATGTCAAGTGCCTGAATCATATCAACAACAGAAGAACAGCTACAACAACACATCAACAGACTCCAGTTAGCATGTAACGAATACAACATGAGAATTAACATCGACAAAACAGAAGTAATGACATTCGCCAGAGAGGAAACACTACCAACATCTCCATCGATAATCATCTACTAAATCAAGCAAAGATTTCACATACCTGGGGAGCATTTTTCAGCAAATGGAAGAATAACTAATGAAATTCAACACAGATGCAACAAAGCAAACCAAATGATAGGGCAAATGGCGCCAATTTTAAGATGCAAACACGTCACCATGAACACAAAAAGAGCAATGTTCAACACAATCTTTCTCCCACATTATGTTACCAGTGCCAAACCTGGACGCTGACAACAAACGATATAAGAAAACTAGTCACAACAGAGATGAAGTGTCTACGCAGAATGCTGGTGTAACAAGAAGAGACCGGTTGAGAAATGAAGACATCAGGAAAAAGTGGGTACAACATCAGTACTAGACTTCATCAAGAAACAACAAATTAAATGGTTCGGTCACGTAAGCAGATTACCATCAGACAGTGCACCCCAAATAGCAATGCTGCTCCGATACAATGGGTACAAAGCAAAAGGCCGGCCACGCAAAGATGGACCTCAGAGATAACAGAGGCGACGAAAGAGACTATCTACGAAGCGCATACTAGGCCGTTTTAGAAATCTCTTCCTGACCTGACGCTGTGAGGCATACAGGATTCGAGAAAGAAAGAAAGAAAGCCTGATTTTATATCGGTCGGTAAAAATGTTTCCAAATTTTGGAACAAACTATAATATATTTTTTATCTCTATTTATATATTTAATGGCTGTAATAATCTGATATCTCCTGTGTGTTTCAATATCAATTTCTAGTTCCTCCGTTGGTTCTGGTATGTCTGCTACTATTGTTGATGGCGGTCTGTTTAGCAAATAAACAGATATGATCATATTATATACAACCTCTGAAGTCAAAAAGACTCGTCTGTACTGTGGGGGAAACCGTTAAATATTGTAAGCAAGTCTTCACACAAAAATCAGAATCCATGACTATAAAAGTCTGACTATATAAGGTATGGGTGCTGTCCTTAAGCTTGGTGAGTATCTAATGTACAATTAATATGTTATCGATAAACCGAGTGAAAATATGGGGTGCTGTATTTCCGCAGTGCCTATATACGAACCGCTACTGGAACAGGGATCTCTGTAGCCAAGTAGTTAAGTAGTTCGTCTTGGGTTCCGAAGGTTGCGGGTTCGATTTGGGACAGCGCCTTTCTGTTCAGGAAAAATGATGCGATGGAGTCATTCCTACGTCTTTAGAAGTAATTTGACCGATGTATAAAGGTAAGCAATCATTAAATAACGATACAATATTAGTTCGGTATGGATTATCGCCCATTTTAGCTAGCGTTCTCTTTTCGTTACAATTTCGTTAATTAATATTTGACATCACGTCTCTCCATACGTTTTGTTTCATTGTGTTCCAAATGAATCTGTTGCTATCTTTTCAGAAGTACATACAAAAATTAAAAGAACCCTTTTTCATACCTCGAGGTTTGTTGGGTAATGCGGTGCTAGGCCCGTATTTATCATTAACCGTCGGCACTCGGTGGGTGATGTGGTCAATATCACGATGGCCGCCTTTACTTCCCAGAGCTTTTACTTGTACCCAATTGAGGCTGGGTCGACCTGAGAGTCTTTACGATAGGAAAAATATTCCACTCCCGCTGGGGAATGAACCCGGACCACGTTCAGTAGTATATATTGTCAGTAATAAATGTTATATAGATGTTACTTTAAAACAAAGTAACAACTACCAATAAAATGTCCATAACTAATGTATGCCTGATCTCTGGGAAGTGATCTGAGACTGGAGGACCCCAATTGTGACATAAGGTTTATTTGTAAGCAAGATTTGAAGTCTCTTGATATAACCACTTGCTCAAGGAACATAGTTGCTAAAGACAGATGTACCTGGAGAACGGAAGTTTGAAGTGGGAAGCTGGTTTTGTTAATAGTATGATCAAACAAGCAGAGGAAAAGATTTGGCCGGATGGATTAGAACGAAGACTCCCATGCGGGAGACGCAGGTTCAATCCCTGATAAGGCCAATTAGTTGGGGTTTTTTTCTGTTGTATGCATAACGTGACTATTCATGGAGAACAAAAAATAAAATCATGAGATTAAATACGAATTCCAGAGACCCGATGACATTGAGAGGGCATCATTAAAAAGATGTACACATTGACATATCTGGGAAGTGTTATAATTATCATAAGTGTTATGTTGACATAAGACATATGACAAAACATTTGACATATGGAGTTCAAGAATGATCAGGAATAAAACTAATGATATTTAACTCAAATCTCAAGGCTGTCCTTCTATATGGAGCGGAGACAAGGAGAACAACTAAAGGGAACACCAAAAAGTTACAGACATTCATCAATAGATATGACTGCGCAGGATACTCCATCTGCGATGGTATGACAAGACCACCAACAGGCAACTTTGGGATAGTTCGGGATAAAGGCAGGTGGAACAAGAGACACGTTTTATGTCAAAAAGTGCCGGCGTGCCCAGCGTGTTCGTAGCACGTTGGACTAAGGGTGACAAGTCCTCTGTAAGTGCGGGTTCAACTCCGCGGACTGGCAGAAAAGCTACAGGTTCTCCAGATTTACGGTGTTCGTGGCACCGAGCCGAAGGGTTACGATGTCCATAGCACCGAGCCGAAGAGCTTTCAGCTCAAGTGAGTCTGGATCGGGAAAAACAAAATGTCAAAAAGTTGGTTTAGTAAAAGCAGGGCAGTGCTTAGCGAGCTCGCTTTTTAGGAGCATGGGCCAGGTTCAATTTCACAGTGGAGTTGCAATGTTGCTCCGATGCAATGGATACAAAGCAAAAGGCCGGCCATGCGAAAGGTGGACCTCAGAGATAACATAGGCGACGAAAGACACTATTTATGAAGCGCACACAAGGGCTCGTTCTAGAAATCTCTTCTTATCCGGACGCTGTGAGGCAAAACAGGGTTGGATTTTTAAAAAGGACAAGAAAGACTGCAACTGCTGCTACTTCTTCTACTACTTTTACTTTTACTACTACTTTACTACTTCTACTAGTGCTACTACTACTTTTACTACTTCTACTAGTGCTACTACTACTTTCACTACTTCTACTAGATGCCTACTGCTACTTTCACTACTTCTACTAGTGCTACTACTACTTTCACTACTTCTACTAGTGCTACTACAACTTTCACTACTTCTACTAGTGCTACTTACTACTTCTACAGTGCTACTACACTTCACTACTCTACTAGTGCTACTACTACTTTCACTACTTCTACTAGTGCTATACTACTTTCACTACTTCTACTAGTGCTACTACACTTCACTACTCTACTAGTGCTACTTACTACTTTCACTACTCTACTAGTGCTACTACTACTTATTACTAGTCTACTAGTGCTACTACTACTTCTACTACTATCTACTAGTTCTACTACTTTCTACTATCTTCACTTCACTACTTCTACTAGTGCTACTACTACTTTCACTACTTCTACTAGTGCTACTACTACTGTTAATGTATGTGATATCTCTTGAGTTGCCTTCACCGAAATATTTTCGAGATTTTGTTTATTATTTTGAAATCTATTGCAGTCAATATTAATTTGTTCATTGGATTCGTATTATCAAACAATCAAATTCAAACTTTTCAAAATGAACAAACAAACAAACTGTGGTCAACTCTACAACAATTATAAACAAACTGTGGTCAACTCTACAACAATTATAAACAAACTGTGGTCAACTCTACAACAATTATAAACAAACTGTGGTCAACTCTACAACATTTCCCCAAAAATGCAGCTGCCAACAAAAGGAGACGAATGAATATAATCAACATTTATTGACCAAGTCATATGAGGTGAATAGAGTAGAGATGTGGTAACTATGGCAACTACAATAAATTTGGTAGATGTCTGCCAAAAAGCTGACGTAGAAGAATCAAAAAGCTATTAGAGAACATTATGTCAACAACAGAATTGTAGAACTCAATAAATGGTCTCAATCAGCAAGGATATCGAACAGGTATCATCACCTGGCCAGGTATACGAATGATCTTCCTTCGTTTGAAGTTGTATCTATATATTCAATATTCTATATGATCATTGCTTTCCTTTGTTTGAAGTTGTATCTATATATTCAATATTTTATTACCTCCGTGTAGAGCCGGACCCAAGGAAGCAAAGAATAGTACCACTGTAACCTACAAGACATGTCGTAAGAGGCGACTGATGTAGGCCTTAGGAAAGCTATCCTAGTCAATAAAAAGCATCGCAGAAATCGGATGTGCTGACCTACGTGTAGGCGCATAGCTGACACAACGACAATCGCTCTTAGGTTCAGATCACATACAAATCACACAAAGTGGTTAACAGGTGGTCGATATGGAGCGTTAGAAGAAGAATATTCGATATTATAAACCTCACAGTTTTTATAACTCACACAGAGATCAGTACAGTTTTCTTTCCATTGTTGTTTCACTAGGCCAAATTCAGCTAATATCTGTACATTTTTTATTTGTTGATCATTGCACTAGGCCAATGAGTTTGTCTCAGTATATCATATTTGGGGAAGTCTAGAAGAATGTTCTCTGCAGTCTGTGGTGCCTGTCTCCATGTTGAACTGCCAATATTGAATTTGGTATGGGTCGTGACGCTCCGTCTCCCTTCTGGGGATTATGCACAAGCTGCATGAGCTTACAGCAGTCTGCGGCTACTAGCTGACTGCTGGCGTTAAGATCAGCGTAGGAACAAAACGGACCAAGACTCCACTCTGCCTCCCTGTGGTGGCCCCGGAAGCAGACGACTATCAAGAGGTCTAAGTTTGTAGAGATTGAAGAGGAAGAATCGTATCCAGAACCCAAACAAGTCAATGCTGAGATCGAATGTGTCGATCCGAAAAGTGCAAATATCACACATCACGTTGAGAACTGCCATACAACGCAATACCTTCTCCGGACTTCAATCTGTTATAACCAACGGGAATATGAGAATGAACAAGAAAGAAGAAAATAATAAGAACCACACATGTGACTCATAAGTGATAAATAACCACACATGTGACTCATTTTCTAAGTGTTCTTGTATGCACTGCTGGTAAAAATTATGAAATATTTTCTGGCTGGCTTCCCATGTGGTCCCACTTAACTTTCTCAGAATGGTCAACTTTCTACTAGCTTTGCTGCTGCTGCTTTGTTGATGTGTTGCTTCTATTTCAGTCTACCATTGAAAGTAACTCTGAAAACGTAGCAGGTCTTTGTTTATCTTTATGATGCCAGCTTTTTCTTAGGAGAGAGTAAGAGCTTAGTGCTGCAGTTATCTGTGTTGATGCTAATACACCATTTGTGTCTGTTTGCACATAAGCTCACAGCATCAGGTTACAACATATACAGCTCTTTGTACCAGTTTACTGACCACTGTTTCATACTCATTTGTATACTATATTACCAGATCATCGGCGTACATTGCTACTTTGACTTCATGTGGTAGCTCAGTCACCAAGTTGTTCATATAAACCAAGGAAATTGTGGCGGGAACAGAACCTCCTCATTGAAGGATGCCATGACATAGTCGGATTTTCTTACTTTTGAAGTCATCTAGATGCACTGAGGTCATGAACGTCCATACATTAAGACAAGTGCGCACTGGAAAATGGCTTTTTGATTTTCCCTCACAACCCATGGAAAATGGCTTTTTATAAAACAGCATTATGGTCTTCTCCATCTCCGCGTAGTAAACTACCAATTAAATTTTTAATTTTGTTTAACCCCCGAAAATGTATGTGAACGCCCATGACTAAGGCTCTACTGTTTATAAGTACACTGTTACCCATAGTTAATACTAATATTTCATATGTAACTTCTCAGTTTCTTCAGTAAGCCTTTCTTTTCAAATCTGCATCACAAATATTTCACCTAGAACATTATCTCAGAAGGAAAAAGAGAAAACATCATTATATTTATATAATAAAAGTAAGGTCTCGATCAATGATGACATATGACTGATATTATCATCTGACCAGGAATGTGAGGATGATATTCTGTCTTGTTCTGTCTGTGTTTTAAGAGTTCTGCTACCGTTAAATTGGCGAAAGATTCCCAATGTCAGAAGTGGTCAGGTAACATTGCATTGTAACATTGTCTGGAGAAACAACAAGAAGACAATATGTTCGAAATGTCAGATTTTGTTACATTCAAAGGATAAATTAATCATTTGAGACTAATATAATTATAATAATATTTCTCTTGTACTGTTATACGTTACACAGAGCCTGCAAGTAATTTCTCCATACCGCTCTGTCCTGGCAATTCGCTCAATCTCTTCCATGGAATTGAGTCTGATATTTCTTGCCTCTATCAGAACAAGTTCGTTTCAGGGTTTCCCTATAGCGTCCTCCCTTTCTTGAACACTTTGCCTCTCACTTCAATGCCTGCTTTGGTATTTTTGATCACTTCTTCTTAAGGTGTGCCCAACACATATCCATCTTCTCCTTCTTATAACAGTTGTTATTAGTGGTTGACCAGACATTTCTGCTCAAGGTGTGCCCAACGTATCTCCATCTTCTCCTTCTTATAACAGCTGTTACTAGTAGTTGATCAGACATTTCTGCTCAAGGTGTGTCCAACATATCTCCATCTTCTCCTTCTTATAACAGTTGTTACTAGTGGTTGATCAGACATTTCTGCTCAAGGTGTGCCCAACGTATCTCCATCTTCTCCTTCTTATAACAGATGTTACTAGTGGTTGACCAGACATTTCTGCTCAAGGTGTTCCCAACATATCTCCATCTTCTCCTTTCTCTACCAAATCTCTAGTGGTTGACCAGACATTTCTGCTCAAGGTGTGCCCAACGTATCTCCATCTTCTCCTTCTTATAACAATTTATTAGTGGTTGACCAGACATTTCTCTCAAGGTGTGCCCAACATATCTCCATCTTCTCCTTCTTATAACAGTGTTACTAGTGTTGATCAGACATTTCTGCTCAAGGTGTGTCCAACATATCTCCATCTTCTCCTTCTTATAACAGTTATTACTAGTGGTTGACCAGACATTTCTGCTCAAGGTGTGCCCAACATATCTCCATCTTCTCCTTCTTATAACAAATATTACTAGTGGTTGACCAGACATTTCTGCTCAAGGTGTGCCCAACATATCTCCATCTTCTCCTTCTTATAACAAATATTACTAGTGGTTGACCAGACATTTCTGCTCAAGGTTGCCCAACGTATCTCCATCTTCTCCTTCTTATAACAGTATGTTACTAGTGGTTGACCAGACATTTCTTCTCAAGTTGCCCAACTATCTCCATCTTCTCCTTCTTATAACAGATGTTACTAGTGGTTGTCCAGACATTTCTGCTCAAGGGTGTGCCCAACATATCTCCATCTTCTCCTTCTTATAACAGTGTTACTAGTGGTTGACCAGACATTTCTTCTCAAGGTGTGTCCAACGTATCTCCATCTTCTCCTTCTTATAACAGTTGTTACTAGTAGTTGATCAGACATTTCTGCTCAAGTGTGCCCAACGTATTCCATCTTCTCCTTCTTATAACAGTGTTACTAGTGGTTGACCAGACATTTCTTTAAGGTGTGCCAACGTATCTCCATCTCTCCTTCTTATAACAGATGTTACTAGTGGTTGTCCGACATTTCTGCTCAAGGGTGCAACATATCTCCATCTTCTCCTTCTTATAACAGTTGTTATTAGTGGTTGACAGACATTTCCAGTGCCCAACGATCCATCTCCTTATAACAGTTTACTAGTGGTTGACAGACATTTCGATTTCTGAATATATGAGTAACCAAAACAATCAGGATGTCTTGTCAAGTATAGAATAAATATATCGCTCGTGTGTTGTCGGTGTTAGCAAGGAGAGCAAAGAATTGTAACACGGCAACTTACAAGGCATGTCGTAAGAGGCGAGTAAGGTAGGGGCCTAGATAAGCTATCCTAGTAAATAAAAAGCGGCGTTGCAGAAATCGAATGTGCTGGCCTACTTGTACGTGCATAACTGGCACAATGTACACTCCCTCTTAGGCTCAGATTACATACAAATCACAAAGAGTGGTTTAACAAGGGGTCGATATGAAGTGTTCGTCGAAGAAGAAGCAGATAATAAATGTATCATGTTATATCAAAGTCTATATTCTCAAATTATCATATAAATTAATTAAAAGTTGCACACTCACACATCAAAAGTGAATTTTATATTGTTCACACATCACAAGTATATTTTACAATGTCCACACTCACACATCACAAGTATATTTTACAATGTCCACACTCACACCAATGTATATTTTACAATGTCCACACTCACACATCACAAGTATATTTTACAATGTTCACACTCACACATCACAAGTATATTTTACAATGTCCACACTCACACATCACAAGTATATTTTACAATGCCCCCACTCACACCAATGTATATTTTACAATGTCCACACTCACACATCACAAGTATATTTTACAATGTCCCCACTCACACATCACAAGTATATTTTACAATGTCCACACTCACACCAATGTATATTTTACAATGTCCACACTCACACATCACAAGTATATTTTACAATGTCCACACTCATACATCACAAGTATATTTTACAATGTCCCCACTCACACATCACAAGTATATTTTACAATGTCCACACTCACACCAATGTATATTTTACAATGTCCACACTCACACATCACAGTATATTTTAATGTTACACTCACATCAGAAGTATATTTTACAATGTCACACTCACATCACAAGTATATTTCAATGTCACATCACATCACAAGATATTTTAAATGTCCACTCACAATCACAAGTATATTTTCAATGTCACACTCACACATCAAAGTATATTTTAAATGTCACACTCACACATCACAAGTATATTTTACAATGTCCACACTCACACATCATAAGTATATTTTACAATGTTCACACTCACACTCAAGTATATTTTACAATGTCCTCCATCACAGTATATTCATGTCCACTACATCAAGTATATTTTACAATGTCACACTCACACACAAATGTATATTTTACAATGTCCACACTCACACATCACAAGTATATTTTACAATGTCCACACTCACACACAAAGTATATTTTACAATGTCCACACTCACACAACAAATGTATATTTTACAATGTCCACACTCACCAAATGAGTCTGATAATTCCAGTTCACTGGGAGTTGGTCACATAGGATGTATCGTCGTCAATGGGACGTTTTTACCACACCACAGCATAGACAGTTCCCTTTTTCCGTAGGTGGTCCTAGATACAACCACACAAATATTAGGAAAGTAAAGTTCAGTCTATATGAACAATATGAAGTAATATTCATACAAGACATACTAATGTTCATATGAACAATATGAAGTAATATTCATACAAGACATACTAATGTTCATATGAACAATATGAAGTAATATTCATACAAGACATACTAATGTTCATATGAATAATATGAAGTAATATTCATACAAGACATACTAATGTTCATATGAACAATATGAAAAAATGTTCATACAAGACATACTAATGTTCATATGAACAATATGAAGAAATGTTCATACAAGACATACTAATGTTCATATGAACAATATGAAGTAATATTCATACAAGACATACTAATGTTCATATGAACAATATGAAGCAATATTCATACAAGACATACCACCTTTGTTTTGGTCGTCCCCCGCCTTGTACACCAGGAATCGTGCCTTTCATTACCGCTCTCCTCCCCCAATGGAGTCTCTGGGGTAGAGTTTAGGTGCTCCTCTCCTAGAGTATAGGTTCGTTCCTCGTAGAGCTATCTGGATATTTTTCCAGAGATCCCGATCTCAGTGTAGGTGAGATCGAGTTCCTAGTCCTATCAGAGACGCGCGATAACACGTAGGTCCCGTGTTCAATTTGAAAGAACGCTTGGCAGTTCAAAATCGAGAAGAGCAGGCTGGAAAGCCGCAGCCGGAAGAATTCCTTAGAAAAAGATTAAAAATAAAATTCCTACAAAAAATATCTTCACCATCTTCAAAATTACATCAGGGACACTTGTCGGTGCTACGGAGTTCGTGCACTGCAGCTGAGATTTTCCTGTGTAAGTAAGAGATCAGAGTTACTCACCAAAGTGCAATGATGATGGTCACATCAATCAATCAATCAATCTCACCAAATCCACTGTGACGTTTAACATGGCCAAAATATTTCATCTTCCGTGACATGATGTTATTTATGAGCCAATGTTCCTCAATATTGGTCTTTGTTTTTTCTCTTCTCTGTCCAGGACGTTCTAAGAACTTTTCAGATCAGTCAGATATTGGCAAAGATAAATGAAAACTGAGCTGAGAATAAAAAAATATATTTGTGATCAAAGTAAAATATTCTTACCCTTCGATGCAGATACCATACTAAGTCTTGGTTTAGCTGCTTCTGCTAGTAGTTCATTAATTTGTTCATATTTGAGAAACTTCCACTTCTGTGTATGTTCAACATCACGATATTAGTAACAATGTCAACACAAGAATAGAATCTAAACCAGGATATTAGTAACAATGTCAGCACAAGAATAGAATCTAAACCAAGATATTAGTAACAATGTCAGCACAAGAATAGAATCTAAACCAGGATATTAGTAACAATGTCAACACAAGAATAGAATCTAAACCAGGATATTAGTAACAATGTCAACACAAAAATAGAATCTAAACCAGGATATTAGTAACAATGTCAGCACAAGAATAGAATCTAAACCAGGATATTAGTAACAATGTCAGCACAAGAATAGAATCTAAACCAGGATATTAGTAACAATGTCAGCACAAGAATAGAATCTAAACCAGGATATTAGTAACAATGTCAACACAAGAATAGAATCTAAACTAAGATATTAGTAACAATGTCAACACAAGAATAGAATCTAAACCAAGATATTAGTAACAATGTCAGCACAAGAATAGAATCTAAACCAGGATATTAGTAACAATGTCAACACAAGAATAGAATCTAAACCAGGATATTAGTAACAATGTCAACACAAGAATAGAATCTAAACCAGGATATTAGTAACAATGTCAACACAAGAATAGAATCTAAACCAAGATATTAGTAACAATGTCAGCACAAGAATATAATCTAAACCAGGATATTAGTAACAATGTCAACACAAGAATAGAATCTAAACCAGGATATTAGTAACAATGTCAACACAAGAATAGAATCTAAACCAGGATATTAGTAACAATGTCAACACAAGAATAGAATCTAAACCAGGATATTAGTAACAATGTCAACACAAGAATAGAATCTAAACCAAGATATTAGTAACAATGTCAACATAAGAATATAATCTAAACCAGGATATTAGTAACAATGTCAACATAAGAATAGAATAAATAAAGAAACCAAGATATTAGTAACAATGTCAACACAAGAATAGAATCTAAACCAAGATATTAGTAACAATGTCAACACAAGAATAGAATCTAAACCAGGATATTAGTAACAATGTCAACATAAGAATAGAATATAAACCAAGATATTAGTAACAATGTCAACACAAGAATAGAATCTAAACCAAGATATTAGTAACAATGTCAACACAAGAATAGAATCCTTCTTCGAACGCTCAATATCGACCACTTGTTAAACCACTCTGTGTGTGATCAGTGTATGATCTGTGTGTGATCTGTGTGTGATCTGTGTGTGATCTGTGTATGATCTGTGTGTGATCTGTGTATGATCTGTGTGTGATCTGTGTGTGATCTGTGTGTGATCTGTGTGTGATCTGACCATAAGAGCAATTGTACGTTGTACCAGTTATGCGCTTACAAGTAGACCAGCATATCCGATTTCTGGCTTTTTGTTTACTAGGGTAGCGTTCCTAGCGACTACATCACTCCCCTCTTACGACATGCCTTGTAGGTTGTAGTGGTACTATTCTTTGCTTCCCTTGGGAGCACCGACAACACCCGGGCGGAATATAATCCAAACCAGGATGAAAAAATTGATTCACAAATGAGCATTCCTTTTTTAATCTAATATCATTTTTCTACAATCAGGTCAATGATCATGTGAGTTCAGTGGCTCTCAACCCCAGAGGTATGCTTCCCCAGGAAGGCATGAGGCAGTATCATAGAAGGTGTGAAACGTTATGAAAATTGAGTGGGTTTTATGTTGTACAAAGTTTCTATACTAACTTGTTTTTCTAGTTACAATACATTTTTCCATTAAAACTGCACGTTCCAAATTTCTTTGAATGAGAACTAATATTATTATAACTCATGTTTGCATTTTTCTCAAATTTCTGGACACAAAAATTAGGTTTGTTTTAATGTTGACATTTCTGATAGAATTTCGTATTGTGTTTAGGGGCAGAGTTTTATACAACTTCAATTGAGAAACATTTTTTTACGTTTGCTTTTTGGAAATTAAAGTTAATTCGTCAGAAGAAAATGAGGATAAAAGGAAGTGGAGCATGGGAGTTTTAAAAGGGGACGCCAAGAGAAAAAAAGGTTAAGAATCACTGAGCTAAATCATCAAGTTTGATGTCATCATATCTTCTCCATGTCCAGATGGCTATTTTGTAAAGGAAGGCATGAAGTTAAAGCTAAAATTTGTCATATCATATCCACACATCTAATCTTCATCATCAAATAGCTTGTCCTGTACAGAAATTTAACACACTATCCGCCTGCCCAGCGTTGGACGACGTGTGACAAGCCCCCTGTGAGTGCGATTCAATTCCGCGGGCTGCCATAAAAGCCACAGTTTATCCAGATTTACGGTGTCCGTGGCACCGAACCGAGGAGTTACGATGTCCATGGCACCGAGCCGAAGAGCTCAAGTGCTTCTGGATCGAAAAAGAAATTAAAAAATTAAAAAAACTTTAAGAGCCTAACAGTACTTCGGAATTTCTCTCTCTCATAGACCCGTCCTAGCAGCTGTCATGCTCAAATTATGTCACATCTTGAACTCTCTCATAGACCCGTCCTAGCAGCTGTCATGCTCAAATTATGTCACATCTTGAACTCTCTCATAGACCCGTCCTAGCAGCTGTCATGCTCAAATTATGTCACATCTTGAACTCTCTCATAGACCCGTCCTAGCAGCTGTCATGCTCAAATTATGTCACATCCTGAACTCTCTCATAGACCCGTCCTAGCAGCTGTCATGCTCAAATTATGTCACATCCTGAACTCTCTCATAGACCCGTCCTAGCAGCTGTCATGCTCAAATTATGTCACATCCTGAACTCTCTCATAGACCCGTCCTAGTAGCTGTCATGCTCAAATTATGTCACATCCTGAACTCTCTCATAGACGTCCTAGCAGCTGTCATGCTCAAATTATGTCACCCTGAACTCTCATAGACCCGTCCTAGCAGCTGTCATGCTCAAATTATGTCACATCTTGAACTCTCTCATAGACCCGTCCTAGCAGATGTCATGCTCAAATTATGTCACATCCTGAACTCTCTCATAGACCCGTCCTAGTAGCTGTCATGCTCAAATTATGTCACATCCTGAACTCTCTCATAGACCCGTCCTAGCAGATGTCATGCTCAAATTATGTCACATCCTGAACTCTCTCATAGACCCGTCCTAGTAGCTGTCATGCTCAAATTATGTCACATCCTGAACTCTCTCATAGACCCGTCCTAGCAGCTGTCATGCTCAAATTGTCACATCTGAACTCTCTCATGACCCGTCCGCAGCTGTCATGCTCAAATTTATCTTGAACTCTCTCATAGACCCGTCCTAGCAGATGTCATGCTCAAATTATGTCACATCCTGAACTCTCTCATAGACCCGTCCTAGCAGCTGTCATGCTCAAATTATGTCACATCCTGAACTCTCTCATGACCCGTCCTGCAGATGTCATGCTCAAATTATGTCACATCCTGAACTCTCTCATAGACCCGTCCTAGTAGCTGTCATGCTCAAATTATGTCACATCCTGAACTCTCTCATAGACCCGTCCTAGCAGCTGTCATGCTCAAATTATGTCACATCCTGAACTCTCTCATAGACCCGTCCTAGCAGCTGTCATGCTCAAATTATGTCACATCTTGAACTCTCTCATAGACCCGTCCTAGCAGATGTCATGCTCAAATTATGTCACATCCTGAACTCTCTCATAGACCCGTCCTAGCAGCTGTCATGCTCAAATTATGTCACATCCTGAACTCTCTCATAGACCCGTCCTAGCAGATGTCATGCTCAAATTATGTCACATCCTGAACTCTCTCATAGACCCGTCCTAGCAGCTGTCATGCTCAAATTATGTCACATCCTGAACTCTCTCATAGACCCGTCCTAGCAGCTGTCATGCTCAAATTATGTCACATCCTGAATTCATCTTCTTCGAGATTTTCCTCTTAACCTATTTGCAGTGATGCCTTCTTCCATGATCTCCAAACCTTCTTGTCTCTTTATATGTCCAAAATATTTTCATTTTTTCATTCTTATTTGTAGTCTCATTCAGTTTTTTTTTAAATTTTTAGTTTTTTCTGGATAGGTCTATTTGTTCTATTTTCTGTCCATTATATACAGAGGACCCTTCTGTAACACTTATATTTAAAAGCACATATGTTTTCCCGCTGTCTTGTTAAATGTCCATGCTTCACACCCATACGTTGCCACTGGGAACATGCATGCTCTTAGTATTCTTAACTTTATTTTCCTTTATTTTCCATTGCATACTATTTTTAGCTCTACAATTTCTTTTTTTGAAGTCGATATGATTACACATCTATATCCCAGCATGCATATAAAATGTAGTGTTCTCCATTTTATCACACTTTCTGTATCTTAGAGTTGAACTATTCACTAGAGAGATTTCAAATAAAATTCATATAAAATATTTTCACCATCATCAAACTTACATAGGGACCCTCGCGGTGTTACGTAGTTCATGCACTGCCGCTGAGATCTTCATGTGTAAGAAAGAGATCGGAGCACACATGGTTACTCACTGAAGTGCAATAATGATGGTTCAATCAATCAATCAATCAATCAATGACATCTTGGTTGCTTGATATTGATGTTACTAGAAAATATGCTCATTACAAACACTGTCTCAACTTGTAAGAAACTGTTCACTTACCCCACTCCACTTGGTCATATTTTCTTCCATACAATCATGCCAGGGCATGTAACGGATATAGTTATGACCGGCTGGGAAAAGCAATGCATAATATTTTATATTTAACAAATCACAGCATTTGAAAAATGTATATAAACGTTGGAAATCTAATCAATCCAATATGAAGCAGACATTCAAGGTTTTTCGAATATATAATTAGAAGGGATAGTTTAGAACATTTGTTTACAACGGGCAAACTACAGGGAAGGGAATAGAGGAGAGAAATGGACAAATTATGGACGGCTTGAAATCATGGTTGGCAATGGTTCGGTGGCGGAGTTGATGGATTGTACCAGAGACAGACAGATGTGGAGATACATGATCGCCTATGCCAATCGGCACGGCACTTGATTGATAGATTGATATTAACTCTGTGTTACAATCAACTTCTAGCTAAACATGTGTGAAAGCTAAATAATAAATGATCAACAGTATTTCCATGCCTACTCTGTATTAACAGAGCCAAACATGGACAATGAGCAAAGCAGTTGCAAAAAAGAACTACAGGTGAAATGTGATGCCTACAAAAAGTTACCAACAACACCAGAAAAGACAGAGTCACTAACAACAGTATAAGAAAGAAAGTTGGCACAGAACCTTGCCTGAATTACATTCGCCCGTGTGGTGCCGGGGCCCGCAATGGAAGCAAAGAATAGCACCACTGCGACCTACAAGGCATGTCGTAAGATGCCACTGATGTAGGACCTAGGAAAGCTACCTAGTAAATAAAAAGCATCGCAGAAATCGGATGTGCTGGCATACATGTAGGCGCATAACTGGCACAATGTACAATCGCTCTTAGGCTCGGATCACATACAAATCACACAGAGTGGTTCCCAGGTGGTCGATATGGAGTGTTCGGAGAAGAAGAAGAAGAATTACATTGAGAAACAAAGAATGAAGTGGTTCAGCCACTTAATAAAGAATACAACCAAACGTTACTGTATAGAGAGTCTTATACAACAGAGAACCAGGAAAGAAAGTGACAGGAGACCACACAAAGATAGATGGCATAGCAAAATACTGTCGAAAATCAAAAATAACTATCACCCACCTCACTAGAACAGTACAAGACAAAAACATAAAACAATGACACTGGGCAAGAACCCGATAGCAGTGTAACAACAAAAGTCCTGCTTTATCAAATGTTGCCTAGTTAACCTGCACACATTCTTGTTCTACCAAATGTTGCCTAGTTAATCTGCACACATTCCTGTTCTACCAAATGTTGCCTAGTTAATCTGCCCAAATTCTTGTTCTACCAAATGTTGCCTAGTTAATCTGCACACATTCCTGTTCTACAAATGTTGCCTAAGTTAATCTGCCCAAATTCTGTTCTACCAAAGTATGCCAATTAATCTGCCAAAATCTGTGTACATAATTTCTAGAATTAATACAACCAAACGTTCTGTCTACAAATTTACTAAGAACCGAAAGACTAGTCACACAAAGATAGCTGCATATGCAAAATTTCTGTCGACAAATTCCAGAAATGAATCTATCACCAAATTCCTTACCTAGAATTCAGTACAAGACAAAAACATAAACATGACACTGGTTCAAAACGTGCAGTGTAACGACAAATGTCCTGTTTATCAAATGTTGCCTAGTTAACTGCACAATTTCTGTTCTAACCAAATGTTGCTAGTTAATCTGCACAATTCCTGTTCTACCAAATGTTGCCTAGTTAATCTGCACAAATTCCTGTTCTAACCAAATGTTGCCTAGTTAACCTGCACAAATTTCTGTTCTACCAAATGTTGCCTAGTTAACCTGCACAAATTTCTGTTCTAACCAAATGTTGCCTAGTTAACCTGCACAAATTTCTGTTCTAACCAAATGTTGCCTAGTTAACCTGCACAAATTTCTGTTCTACCAAATGTTGCCTAGTTAATCTGCACAAATTTCTGTTCTACCAAATGTTGCCTAGTTAATCTGCACAAATTTCTGTTCTACCAAATGTTGCCTAGTTAACCTGCACAAATTTCTGTTCTACCAAATGTTGCCTAGTTAATCTGCACAAATTTCTGTTCTACCAAATGTTGCCTAGTTAATCTGCACAAATTTCTGTTCTACCAAATGTTGCCTAGTTAATCTGCACAAATTTCTGTTCTAACCAAATGTTGCTAGTTAACTGCACAAATTTTGTTCTAACCAAATGTTGCCTAGTTAATCTGCACAAATTTCTGTTCTAACCAAATGTTGCCTAGTTAACTGCACAAATTCTGTTCTAACCAAATGTTGCCTAGTTAACCTGCACAAATTTCTGTTCTAACCAAATGTTGCCTAGTTAATCTGCACAAATTTCTGTTCTAACCAAATGTTGCTAGTTAATCTGCACAAATTCTGTTCTACCAAATGTTGCTAGTTAATCTACAAATTTCTGTTCTACCAAATGTTGCCTAGTTAATCTGCACAAATTTCTGTTCTACCAAATGTTGCCTAGTTAATCTGCACAAATTTCTGTTCTACCAAATGTTGCCTAGTTAACCTGCACAAATTTCTGTTCTACCAAATGTTGCCTAGTTAATCTGCACAAATTTCTGTTCTACCAAATGTTGCCTAGTTAATCTGCACAAATTTCTGTTCTAACCAAATGTTGCCTAGTTAATCTGCACAAATTCCTGTTCTAACCAAATGTTGCCTAGTTAATCTGCACAAATTCCTGTTCTAACCAAATGTTGCCTACTTACACTGTACAAGTTCTTGTTCCATCAACTGATCAGTAACAACAAAAGTTTCCTTACTAAATGTTTGCATGAAACCTGAAACATACAATTGATGTCAGCATGAGCACCCCAATATACTTATATCAATATTGACACAAACACAACGTTAAAATGTATCTTTTTCTTCTTCTACGTTCCTCCGTTGGAATTTAGACGCAGTCAGGAGCTTTCCTTATTATTAGTGTTCCCTGTCATACAGGTGTGCATTCACCGATATAAGATATAAAAATGTGTCTAACAGTGCAATCAGTCTATGGTCTGTACAGGTCACGTGGCTTGAGTTTCATTTATTTCTTCTTCTTCTGCAATCTCTAGTCATGAGCTAAATTCCATGTCAACCACAAACTGGACATTCAGCTTCAGGTCTTTCAGGTTCCCAAAAATAACTTTTCAACTCGACTGGGTGTGGCCACATGTGGATTCTCAACTCACCC
Source organism: Arion vulgaris (assembly GCA_020796225.1). Lineage (NCBI taxonomy): Eukaryota > Metazoa > Mollusca > Gastropoda > Stylommatophora > Arionidae > Arion > Arion vulgaris. The sequence goes on from CM036760.1 coordinate 62,149,609, forward strand.
AGGAGAGGACAGTCTTCACCGGCGTCTGTTCCGCCTACTGACAATGGCAGAGAGCTGTTTGACTTATTCCTAGCCTATACAAGTGTTTGTTGAGTCTGCAGTGTCCGGTTCGTAGTCAAAATATAATGACCTGGTCTGTTCTCCTTAGGTCTTTGAGGAAGTCTTTTCCATAATCATATCCAGTGTTTGTCTTCCAGTCTCTAATGCAGATTTTCTCTGTATGAGTGTTTTATCCTCTTGAAAAGACAATGGTTGGTAAATTTCCTCTTTCGTACAACCTTCCTTAGCCAAGAAATCATTACTCTCATTGCATTTAATGCCACAGTGAAATGAATCCACTGCAGGTCAATTTCTCCCTTTTTTGACAAGCGAGCAAGCTCTCTTTCTAGGTTCTGTACTGTGCTGTCAGCAGATTTAGTATCCATGAGTCTGTAAGAAATAATATCTTATCTGCAGGTGCTTGCAGCTTATTCGTGTACTGTGATGCCACCAGGAGAACAGATACTTCTGATTTGTAGTTGGAACATATTCGTCCAGTGTACAATAGTGTATTTCTCTCTCGATCCCGTACACAATAGTGTATCTCTCTCTCCGATCCCGTCCGTACACAATAGTGTATCTCTCGATCCCTCGTGATCTCATGACACAATAGTGTATCTCTCTCTCCTTTCGATCCCGACACAATAGTGTATCTCTCTCGATCCCGTACACAATAGTGTATCTCTTGATCCCCGTACACAATAGTGTATCTCTTGATCCCGTACACAATAGTGTATCTCTCGATCCCGTACACAATAGTGTATCTCTCGATCCCGTACACAATAGTGTATCTCTCGATCCCGTACACAATAGTGTATCTCTCGATCCCGTACACAATAGTGTATCTCTGATCCCGTACACAATAGTGTATCTCTCGATCCTCATCGACACAATAGTGTATCTCTGATCCCCGTACACAATAGTGTATCTCTTGATCCCGACACAATAGTGTATCTCTTGATCCCCGTACACAATAGTGTATCTCTTGATCCCCGTACACAATAGTGTATCTCTCGATCCCCGTACACAATAGTGTATCTCTTGATCCCCGTACACAATAGTGTATCTCTTGATCCCCGTACACAATAGTGTATCTCTTGATCCCCGTACACAATAGTGTATAATAATCGAGAATCCTGCACAGCTTCGTGGTGACTGCACTAGCCATGGGTCATTAACTTCCTCAGGTTCTCGTCTCACCTGTCCTACACCGCCCCACAAATAGGTACTACACTCAGTAACGACATCACAATAGCGGTATCTGAATGCTTAATGTAAACGGCTTCATTTAAAGACAAAATATAATGTACACAACTCAATACGGCCTTTCAACCACCAGAAAATTATAGACCTTCATAAATGGATGTTTACGTAGAATAGAGGCATTGAGTGAGATGGTATGATAAGATGACGAACGAGAAAATCAGAGAAAGAACTAAGCAGATCATCATTAGGTGCCGTGCCGGCTGGCGTAGGCGATCATGGATCTCCACAAATCTCTGTCGTTGGTGTTTGCTATCAACTCAGATATTGACGCTCTACCGTGCCATGAAGTCAGGCTATCCAACATTTTCTCTCTCTGTCTTCCTCTGTCTCGTCTACCCTCGATTTTACCGGTTGTCACAATGTGTTCTAAACCCCCCTCCTCATCACATGTCTGAAAGCAGATACCAGTGGATAAAGAGCTAAGGAAGACACGCTGGCGATGGATTGGACACACATTGAGAAGAATTACTGTAAGCATTGCAAGACAGGCACTGGAACCCTGCAGGGTAAGAGGAAAAGAGGAAGACCTAGAGAAGAAAGCTGGAGACTGATATGAAAAGGATAGATAAAACATGGAGAAAATTGAAAAGTATGGCAGGAGAGAGGAAGAGCTGGAAGAAGTTTGTTGAAGACATGTGCTCCGTTGGAAGTTGAGAGGTGAAGAATATGGCCTTTCTCAGATTCTTGGTCTCATTGTTTATACATACATATAACCATGAACATATCACCAGCATGAGTGACTTCCCTTAAAGTGTCATGACATACCAATCTGCAAGGTAGCAATGTTGGCAGTGTATCTATCACAATTTGGAGTTATAGGAAGTTTCAGTTCTCTTTCTTTGTCTCCCTATTTCAGATGACAAAGTTATATAAATGTCATCAAATTAATCATATCAAAATTGTCATTTATGTAATACAATTGTTACACTTAGTGAACGTAAAATAATTATAGCTAAACAAATACTAGACAAGTAATGAAATCAGAGAAATGTCTGGTCAACAACTAGTAACATCTGTTATAAGAAAGAGAAGATGGGAAATGTTGGGCATACCTTGATAAGAAATGTCTGGTCTGCCACTAGTAACATCTGTTATAAGAAAGAGAAGATGGGGAAATTTTGGGCATACCTTGATAAGAAATGTCTGGTCTGCCACTAGTAACATCTGTTATAAGAAAGAGAAGATGGGGAAATGTTGGGCATACCTTGATAAGAAATGTCTGGTCTGCCACTAGTAACATCTGTTATAAGAAAGAGAAGATGGGGAAATGTTGGGCACACCTTGATAAGAAATGTCTGGTCTGCCACTAGTAACATATGTTATAAGAAAGAGAAGATGGGAAATGTTGGGCATACCTTGATAAGAAATGTCTGGTCTGCCACTAGTAACATCTGTTATAAGAAAGAGAAGATGGGGAAATGTTGGGCACACCTTGATAAGAAATGTCTGGTCTGCCACTAGTAACATCTGTTATAAGAAAGAGAAGATGGGAAATGTTGGGCATACCTTGATAAGAAATGTCTGGTCTGCCACTAGTAACATCTGTTATAAGAAAGAGAAGATGGAAATGTTGGGCATACCTTGATAAGAAATGTCTGGTCTGCCACTAGTAACATATGTTATAAGAAAGAGAAGATGGGAAATGTTGGGCATACCTTGATAAGAAATGTCTGGTCTGCCACTAGTAACATCTGTTATAAGAAAGAGAAGATGGAGAAATGTTGGGCATACCTTGATAAGAAATGTCTGGTCAACCACTAGTAACATCTGTTATAAGAAAGAGAAGATGGGAAATGTTGGGCATACCTTGATAAGAAATGTCTGGTCAACCACTAGTAACATCTGTTATAAGAAAGAGAAGATGGAGAAATGTTGGGCATACCTTGATAAGAAATGTCTGGTCTGCCACTAGTAACATCTGTTATAAGAAAGAGAAGATGGGGAAATGTTGGGCATACCTTGATAAGAAATGTCTGGTCTGCCACTAGTAACATCTGTTATAAGAAAGAGAAGATGGGGAAATTTGGACACCTTGATAAGAAATGTCTGGTCTGCCACTAGTAACATCTGTTATAAGAAAGAAAGATGGAGAAATGTTGGCATACCTTGATAAAAATGTCTGGTCTGCCACTAGTACCCCCCACATAGTTATAACAGAAGACAACATGCGGTAAATGTTAAGTAACCTTTTTTAAGAAAAATTCAGGGTCTACTCACTAGTAACCACTAGTTATAGACTTATAAAGGATGAAAAATGGGGAAATGGTTGAAAGATACTAGAAATAAGAAAATGGTCATCTGGTCTGCCGCTGAGCTAATCATCTGTTATCAACAGATAGAGAGCATGAAGCGGAAAATTTTTTGTTCCTGTGCTACCCTGATTAGAAATGTTCTAAACTCTCCTCACACATGTAAAAATCAGTGATAAGACAAGAAGACACGCTGGGAATGGTTGGACATCCCTTGAAAGAATTACTGTCATTGCAAGACAGCATGAACCTCTGTATAAGAAAAGAGAAGATGAGGAAAGCTGGAGACTGATATGAAAGTAGATCTGGACAGAAATTGTAAAGAAGAGAGAAGATGGAGAAGTGTTGAGACATGTCCTAGTTGAGATGAAGAATATGGTCTTTCAGATCTGGTCTATGTATACATCTTTTATAAAGAACATATCAAGATGGGAAATGTTGACATACCTCTGAAGGTAGCAATGTTGCAGTGTACTATCACAATTTGGGGTTATAGAAAGAAGTTTGAATGTTTGTCTCCTTTCGATAAGAAATAGTCAATGTCATCAATTAATAATCATCTGTTATTAATAAAGACAAGTGAGAAAATATATGGCAAACAATACAATTGATAAGAAATGTCTGGTCACAACTAGTAACATCTGTTATAAGAAAGAGAAGATGGGAAATGTTGGGCATACCTTGATAAGAAATGTCTGGTCTGCCACTAGTAACATCTGTTATAAGAAAGAGAAGATGGGGAAATGTTGGGCATACCTTGATAAGAAATGTCTGGTCTGCCACTAGTAACATCTGTTATAAGAAAGAGAAGATGGGGAAATGTTGGGCATACCTTGATAAGAAATGTCTGGTCAACAACTAGTAACATCTGTTATAAGAAAGAGAAGATGGGGAAATGTTGGGCATACCTTGATAAGAAATGTCTGGTCTGCCACTAGTAACATCTGTTATAAGAAAGAGAAGATGGGGAAATGTTGGGCATACCTTGATAAGAAATGTCTGGTCAACCACTAGTAACATCTGTTATAAGAAAGAGAAGATGGGAAATGTTGGGCATACCTTGATAAGAAATGTCTGGTCTGCCACTAGTAACATCTGTTATAAGAAAGAGAAGATGGGGAAATGTTGGGCATACCTTGATAAGAAATGATCAAATTATAACAAAGCAGGCATCGGCCGTGTGGTGCCGGGGCCCGCAATGGAAGCAAAGAGTAGTACCACAGCGACCTATAAGGCATGTCGTAAGAAGCGACTGATGTAGGACCTAGGGAAGCTACCCTAGTAAATAAAAAAAGTATCGCAGAAATCGGATGTGATGGTCTACTTGTAGGTGCATAACTGGCACAACGTACAATCGCTCTTAGGCTCAGCTCACATACAAATCTGAAAGAGGGGTTTAACAAGTGGTCGATATGAAGCGTTGGAAGAAGAAGACTGAGAAAACATCTCAGGTGACATGGAACAGTGCTGACATCAGAGTAAAAAATGGAACCATTATACATAAATCTTCTCTTTAATCCTGGGCACAGATTGATTGATTGATTGATAGGACCATCATCACTGCACTTCGGTGAGTAGCCATGTGTGCTCCAATCTCTTTCTTACACATGAAGATCTCAGTTGCAGTGCACGAACTCCGTAGCACCAACGAGGGTCCACGATGTAACTTAGAAAATGGTGAAAATATTTTGTAGGAATGTTTTTTTTTATCTTTCTAATGAATCTTTGCTCTAACAGCAGCTTTCCATCCACTTTTAAACTGCCAAGAGTTCTTTTCCTGCTCAACTTGAACACGGAACCTACGTTTTATCATCCGTCTCCGATAGAACTAGGAACTCACTAGGAACAGGGATTTCTGAAAAAATATCTCGATGGCTCCACAAGGTAGTGAACAGAGTACCTTTGTAACGAGATGCGAGCACCTAGCCTCTACGCTACAGAGACACCCTCCCCCTGCCACTATATCGAGGGATGGCGTGGGGTGGGATCAGTCAATTGATAAATCTGACATTTTGAACGCCCTCATAGAGTGTGACCTCAAAGAAGACTTTCATCTAAACCAATCCACGTCACCAGCTATATTGTAATGATTTACATTGAAGTGATCAGAAAATAGCAGTACACCAGGCATATGGGTTGGCTCATCAATCAACATCGAACTCATACGGTTAGTTGCTGGGTACTTTTGGAGGTATTATCAAGATCGAAGCACTGATAGACATGTTCAGAGTACAATGAAGATAATCCAAACTGAATCTGAAACATAATGAAGGTGTCACGATAAAGCTGCCAGTACACACACACATATATATATATATATATATATATATATAGAGGCTGTCACAGAATGTTAAATCTATATCCTTTTCGTTTCCCGATTGACACATAAGGCTTTCACAAGAGACTTCCAGTGTTGCCGTTCTGCTGCCTTTTGACCAACCGTCTCCCAGGTCAGGCCACACTCCTTCAACTCTCTCTCTCTCTATAGTTCTTCTCCATGTTTTCTTTGGACGTCCAGTCCTTCTCTTCCCGCTGGCTGTCCATCTGAGAGCTGTCCTAGCCAATGCCCCTACTTGCATACGATATACATGTCCACTCCACTTCCATCTTCGTCTTGTAATGATGGTTCTCAAATGTGCACAGTCCGTATTATAGACAAAATATTTCTCTAGCGTCATGGATATTCTAAGGTGCTTGCAAAAATCACTGAGATCCAACAGGTAGTTTTTGAGAAAATCAATTTCAAACGTTTTCACGAATTAATGGACAGACTATAGTCACTTTATTGGTTTCATATTGATATCAGATTGAAGTTATTTTGGTTTTTTTCTTTGTTAGAATGTCAGCTTCTTAATTTTTTTAATAGAAGTTAAATAAAATAAGAAAGTAATTCAATCTGATGTATGTACTGCAACAAAAAATTTAACTGATTCACTGCAAAATATATAAATATAGACTTTCCCACCTCAATTGTGGCAAGTGAAATTTTGTTAGCACAAATTTCTAATTGTTTTCGTCCATCATGCATGTATTTTTGTTATTCTAGAATATTTCTGCACTACATTTGTCAATGTTGCTGACATATTCATCAATTTCGCTGCAATTTGTTATGTTATGTTATTTGATCGGCGTCATTGCACATTCCCATGCATGCTTCATCCTCCGCTGCAACAGCCATCCCAAAGTCTGCTTGCTCACCGCACCCATGAGAAGTTGATTATAATATCTTCTCTCTCTACCACAACGACTACACTGTCTGGCGTGTCTAAACTTAACTCCTAATTCTCGTAATCGGTCAATTTGATATACAATACGTCATATCTTAATCGAAATTCCTTGTTACTATTTCAGGTTAATTAATATTTAAAATGTCAATAAAACATATTTTTAAGAATAATTCCGACCAGGAGCTAAAATAATTTTGTAGTGAATCAGTAAAGTAACAGCAAAGAAGGCCTCAATTAAAAACTATTGCAACAATAAAAGCTGCACAACACCACATGCCTGTAAGAAAAATTCCTCAATTAGTAATGACACCCAGCTTTTGTGCAAATCCCAAGGTTTAGCTGGGTTGCTGATGTCAGCACAGTGCATCAACATAAGCATTACACGCTTTATCCGTGTGCGTTTCTTACACCTGCTCAAGAAACACGCACAATAAGCACACACAATAAGCACACACAATAAGCACACAGAAAATAAACAACTATAACGTGAAATAAACGTAGACAGTAACCAATAAACGTAGACAGTAAAATACAAATACGTAGACAGAACAGACAAATAAACGGTAGACAGTAAACATACAAATAAACGGTAGACAGTAACCAGACAAATAAACGGTAGACAGTAAACATACAAATAAACGGTAGACAGTAAACATACAAATAAACGGTAGACAGTAAACATACAAATAAACGGTAGACAGAAAACCAGACAAATAAACGGTAGACAGTAAACATACAAAAAAACGTAGACAGTAACAGACAATAAACGTAGACAGTAAACATACAAATAAACGGTAGACAGTAAACATACAAATAAACGGTAGACAGTAAACATACAAATAAACTAACTATAAACGTGAAATAAACGGTACACAGTAACCATACAAATAAACTAACTATGGGTGAAATAAACGGTACACAGTAACCATACAAATAAACTAACTATGGGTGAAATAAACGGTAGACAGTAAACATACAAATAAACTAACTATAAACGTGAAATAAACGTAACAGTAACCATACAAATAAACTAACTATGGGTAAATAAACGGTAACAGTAACATACAAATCAATATAAACGGAAATAACAAGTAACTACAAATAAACTAATATGGGTGAAATAACACACAGTAAACAACATAAACTAACTATAACGTGAATAGGAACAGTAACATAAAATAAACAACTATGGGTCAAATAACTACAGTAACATACAAATAAACTAACTATAAACGTGAAATAAACGGAAGTAACCATACAATAACTAACATGGTCAAATACCATGACAGTAACATAAATAATAAAAAATATGCCTAATTTTCTTCTTCGTAAGTTCCATATCGATCATCACTTGCTAAACCAATCTTTGTGATGTGTATGTGATCTGAGCCTAAGAGTGAGTGTACATTGTGCCAGTTATGCGCCTACAAGTAGGCCAGCACATCTTACTTCTGCGACGCTTTTTATTTACTAGGGTAGCTTTCCTAGGCGTGTACCTCAGCCGCCTTTTAATATATGCCTTGTAGAATGTTAAAATGTTTTACTTCCCTTGCAATCTCGGGCAACACCAGGGGGATATGACTAATGAACTAACACAATCTAAGCAGGAATACAAAACAAACATTATAGCATCAATCAATCAAGTGCCATGCCTGCCGGCGTAGGCGATCATGTCTCTCCACAACTCTCTTTGCTTGGTGCATGTAGTCAGTTCTGACGTCGATATTTTGTCGAACCATGATGTCAGGCCATCCAACATCTTCTCCCTCTGTCTTCCACGATCTCTCCTTCCCTGAATTTTATCTGTAGTCACCAAATGTTCTAAACCTTCTCTTTGCATTATATGCCCGAAGAACCTTGATTTGTCGGATTCTTATTCTTTTATATAGCATAGCAATAAAATTAGAACTGGAGTGGTGAGCCGCTGGACTCTGCTGGATTTGTTAAGGCGGGGATCGGAGCACGTATGGACATGTACGGGGTGTTATAATAATAGTCCTTATATAACTGAATAAAGTAAGAAAACAAACAGATTATAGAAATACAATCAACATGTTGAATTCTACACATCACAAGAAAACATAAGATATTATACTACATTTCGCCCTTGTGGTACCGGGGCCAGCAAGGCAAGTAAAGAATAGTACCACTACGACCTACAAGGCATGTCGTAAGAAGTGACTGATGTAGAACCTAGGGAAGCTACCATAGTAAATAAAAAGCAACGCAGAAATAGGATGTGCTGGCCTACTTGTAGGCGCATAACTGACCCAGCGTACAATCGCTCTTAGGCTCAGATCACATACAAATCACACAGAGTGGTTAACAAGTGGTCGATACAGAGCGTTAGAAGAAGAAGAAGATACTACATTTCAGAAACCATCCACAAGTCAAAATAGAGAACCAGGATGTCGAAACAGCGAATACATTCAAATACATGAGAAGAATTGTAATAACAGATGAAGAATTCAGTGAGGATATCAACGAAGGGATGAATGAAGCCAGATTTTGTACTTATCAATTTAGCATAAGCATATGTGTATTGCTGGGGCTCACAAGGGAGCAAAGAATAGTAACACTGCGACCTACAAGGCGTGTCGTAAGAACGACTGAGGTAGGGGCCTAGGGAAGCTACTCTAGGAAATAAAGAGCGTCACAGTAACCGGATGTGCTGGCCTACTTATAGACGCATAACTGGCACAACAAAATCGCTCTTAGGTTCAGATCACATACAAATCACAAAGTGTTGTTTAACAAGTGATCGATATGAAGCGTTGGAAGAAGAAGAAGAAGAAGAAGAAGAAGTAGCATAAGCAGATGATATTCCCAGTAAAATGACAATCTAAACCAAGGATACATAAGAAATGTGTACTCTAAGCTTTCATCTGAATGTTAAAGAAGAACAGAAAAGTAAACGGCTAGACAGTCATACTTTCATTGACTGAGGACAATTCTCAGAGCATTTTAACAAACAAAATAAACAAAAAACAACTGATAAACAGGTTAACCCATAGTATGTGCACAATAAAACCTATTTATAAGATAATTCCCACAGTGGTTAACCCCTAGTATGTGCACAATAAAAACCTATTTATCATATGCTGTATTGAGAATACAAATGTTAATGAAGCATCAGAAATTTATTTCATAAATCAATATATGCAGAGTTGAAAGCTGTATGTGATAAAGTCACATGTTGTATTTTACAAAAAATTGTACACAAATATTGGATCCGCTAAATATTCGTTTTTAATACAACATTTTGGCTTGTGAAGGTTCTTGCAGAGAAGTTGGTACTGTCCAAACAGTTATTAAAGTGGCTTGTTGTATTCTGGGAGTTAAATACATGTTACAATCGAATAGGAAATGTTCGCAGAAGTTATCCAGAAGCCATCACAAAAACTGCCATACAGAGGACTAAGAAAGGAAACGGAAAGAGAGAGACAAGTCAGGATAATCTGGAGACGAGCAGTGGAGATGGTGAAAAGCACAGTATTAGTGAAGCTTGAAGCATTCTGTAAACAATGACCAAGGGTCGAGCACGGTGAAGTGATTTTCTGTTCTTTTACAGGATGTCATAAGACAAGTGAGCGTCTGTAGCTCAGGCGGTAGTGAGCTCGATCACGAATCCAAGCGTACCTGGTTCAAACCCCACTGTGGGCAAGTTTGGAAGAAAATTCGTTTACGTGGGATTTTTACAAAAAGGTAAAAATAGACCTCACCGTTCAGAAAGCAATGGTAAGCTACTGAACGTATAAGTGGTGCCTAGAAAATCAAATCAACGACTAGTTTACTGTGGTTTATGGCTACGTCCTTTAGGATATGCCACGATTTTCATTTTCATAAGACAAGTAGGCCACTGACTGTTTTGTTGATCCGTTGTCAAGGAAATAAAGGCTCCAAAGACAAAGGATTGACTTCAATGCACCGGGTTTCTCATATTCAGTGGCGGCTCGTCATTAGGGGCCATTGGGCCTGGGTCCCACTAAAAATAAGGTGTAGCGTGTATTTATTATTTTACACATTAAAATATATCCTAACCGAAACCATGATTTTTCTGAAAATATTTTTCTGGCCCCACCAACAAAAATGATCACGAGATGCCACTGACCATATTGCTTCATCACTGTCGGCAAGGATGGCATGTCATCTGCTGAGAGCTTTGCATAAAGCACGAACTCTGTAGCTCTGGCAACAATCCTAGGATCTCCTAAACAAATTGCAATTGTGTCTCGATCCGGATTCGAACCCACAACCTTCAGTACGACAAGCCGCCCGAGTTGTTACCTGCCACGCATCGCCCGAGTTGTTACCTGCCACGCATCGCCCGGTTGTTACCTGCACGATCGCCGAGTTGTTACCTGCCACGCATCGCCCGAGTTGTTACCTGCCACGCATCGCCCGAGTTGTTACCTGCCACGCATCGCCCGAGTTGTTACCTGCCACGCATCGCCCGAGTTGTTACCTGCCACGCATCGCCCGAGTTGTTACCTGCCACGCATCGCCCGAGTTGTTACCTGCCACGCATCGCCCGAGTTGTTACCTGCCACGCATCGCCCGAGTTGTTACCTGCCACGCATCGCCCGAGTTGTTACCTGCCACGCATCGCCCGAGTTGTTACCTGCCACGCATCGCCCGAGTTGTTACCTGCCACGCATCGCCCGAGTTGTTACCTGCCACGCATCGCCCGAGTTGTTACCTGCCACGCATCGCCCGAGTTGTTACCTGCCACGCATCGCCCGAGTTGTTACCTGCCACGCATCGCCCGAGTTGTTACCTGCCACGCATCGCCCGAGTTGTTACCTGCCACGCATCGCCCGAGTTGTTACCTGCCACGCATCGCCCGAGTTGTTACCTGCCACGCATCGCCCGAGTTGTTTCCTGCCACGCATCGCCCGAGTTGTTTCCTGCCACGCATCGCCGAGTTGTTTCTGCCCGATGCCTGAGTTGTTAGAAGCCCAATTTGGGGTGTAAAGAATAGAACCACTGTTTCCTGCCACGCATCGCCCGAGTTGTTACCTGCCACGCATCGCCCGAGTTGTTACCTGCCACGCATCGCCTGAGTTGTTACCGGGGCCCAAATTTGGGGTGTAAAGAATAGAACCACTGTTTCCTGCCACGCATCGCCCGAGTTGTTACCGGGGCCCAAATTTGGGGTGTAAAGAATAGAACCACTGTTTCCTGCCACGCATTGCCTGAGTGGTTACCGGGCCCAAATTTGTGGTGTAAAGAATAGAACCACTGTTACCTGCCACGCATCGCCTGAGTGGTTACCGGGGCCCAAATTTGTGGTGTAAAGAATAGAACCACTGTTTCCTGCCACGCATGTCGTTAAAGGCGGATAAGGAGGTTTGGATAAAATCGGATGCACGTGTCATAAACATGTACAAGTCTATACGTTTACGGGCCTACCAAACCAATGTGCAACATATACACGTTCTTGGCAAAGATCAAACATATCACAAAGAGTGATTAAAATTGGTCGTAAAGAACGAACGCAAAGAAGAAGAAGTACGACAGGCAAAATCACTTCCAAGGAAATGAAGAAGATGAAAAAGAAAAACAATATTACAATGAATGACTTACCTGGCTGGCATGGTCAACATTAATTTCATATTTGTAATCAACAGGAAGTGGTTAGCCATATCTGTGGCTAGGATCATAGTGACCAACATGTACTGGAACTCTCTGTGTGCTGTACGCGCCATCCATCATAACAAACGATGCAACATGTTAGTCTTAATCATTTGATTATCAAGTTGGTATTCACAAGATTAAATATTCTATCAAGAAATGTGTATATGCATTGTCACTTTTATTGCTCTCTCTCTCATGCTCTCTCTCAGACTCTCTCTTTCTCTCTCTCTATTTCTCTCTCTCTCTCTTTCCCTGGTCTCTATCTTACTCTTTTTCGCTTCCATTCTTCTTTCTTCTTCTTCTTCTTCTTCTTCAAGCGCCATATCGACCACTCGTTAAACCACTCTCTATGATTTGTATGTGATCTGAGCCTAAGAGCGATTGTACATTGTGCCAGTTATGCGTCTATACGTAGGCTAGTACATCCGATTTCTGCGACGCTTTTATTTACTAGGGTAGCTTCCTAGGCCCCTACCTCAGTCGCCTCTTACGACATGCCTTGTAGGTCGCACTGTTACTATTCTTTGCTCCCCTTTCAAACCCCGGCAACACACGGGCCAAGACGTTTAGTTTAGTCGTCGGATCGTCATCACTGCACATGGAACCACTTAGTTCATAAGTGCTCTGATCTCCTCCTCATTATGTATCTCAGCGAGTGGCAACTAACTACACCAGTTCTATATTAGTTTACTATTCTTCTTCAGCTACCAGTATAGTGATCTTGTCTAGTTAGCTACACCACATTTGACTTGGTATTCTTGGTGTTGTTGGTAACTTTTCGCAGGCAGCGCATTTCGTATGTAGTTATTTTTTGTGACTGTGCTTTGCTTATTGTCCATGTTTGGCTCTGGAAATACACAATAGGTATGGAAATGTTTTTTGACTCGTTTACACGCCCTCTCACGCACATCAGCCTGGTCCATTGCTCGTCCAACAAGAATTGACAATAAACAAAAACATCAACTTACTCACACATCAGCCTGGTCCATAGCTCACCCAACAAGAATTGACAATAAACAAAAACATCAACTTACTCATATCTATCACCGTCCAAGCTCTTGAGTATATCATATTCTTGCAAGAGTCGAAGTCCCAACCGAAGGTGATGATTTTCCAGAACTGATACAACATACAATTTAGCCAGCTCAGAGCTATAAGATACATACACGATCAAGTCAAGGAGAAATCTATCAGGTAAAACAGTTCATATATTTGAATGAGATTAAGATAGAAGAAACAGTTTATATATTTGAATGAGATTAAGATAGAAGAAACAGTTCATATATTTGAATGAGATTAATACAGAAGAAACAGTTCATATATTTGAATGAGATTAATACAGAAGAAACAGTTCATATATTTGAATGAGATTAATACAGAAGAAACAGTTCATATATTTGAATGAGATTAATACAGAAGAAACAGTTCATATATTTGAATGAGATTAATGCAGAAGAAACAATTCATATATTTGAATGAGATTAAGACAGAAGAAACAAATCATATATTTGAATGAGATTAAGACAGAAGAAACAAATCATATATTTGAATGAGATTAAGACAGAAGAAACAAATCATATATTTGAATGAGATTAAGATAGAAGAAACAATTCATATATTTGAATGAGATTAAGATAGAAGAAACAGTTTATATATTTGAATGAGATTAAGACAGAAGAAACAAATCATATATTTGAATGAGATTAATACAGAAGAAACAGTTCATATATTTGAATGAGATTAATACAGAAGAAACAGTTCATATATTTGAATGAGATTAATGCAGAAGAAACAATTCATATATTTGAATGAGATTAAGACAGAAGAAACAAATCATATATTTGAATGAGATTAAGACAGAAGAAACAAATCATATATTTGAATGAGATTAAGACAGAAGAAACAAATCATATATTTGAATGAGATTAAGACAGAAGAAACAAATCATATATTTGAATGAGATTAAGACAGAAGAAACAAATCATATATTTGAATGAGATTAAGACAGAAGAAACAAATCATATATTTGAATGAGATTAAGACAGAAGAAACAAATCATATATTTGAATGAGATTAAGACAGAAGAAACAAATCATATATTTGAATGAGATTAAGACAGAAGAAACAATTCATATATTTGAATGAGATTAAGACAGAAGAAACAATTCATATATTTGAATGAGATTAAGACAGAAGAAACAATTCATATATTTGAATGAGATTAAGACAGAAGAAACAAATCATATATTTGAATGAGATTAAGACAGAAGAAACAAATCATATATTTGAATGAGATTAAGACAGAAGAAACAATTCATATATTTGAATGAGATTAATACAGAAGAAACAATTCATATATTTGAATGAGATTAAGACAGAAGAAACAAATCATATATTTGAATGAGATTAAGACAGAAGAAACAAATCATATATTTGAATGAGATTAAGACAGAAGAAACAATTCATATATTTGAATGAGATTAAGACAGAAGAAACAAATCATATATTTGAATGAGATTAAGACAGCAGAAACAAATCATATATTTGAATGAGATTAAGACAGAAGAAACAATTCATATATTCCAAAAGAACAAATGATAATAAACTGTTTAAGATATTTAAACAAAACACAACAAACATTTGACAACATTTCAATAAGACCAAAATATAAATTATTTATAATGTTT
The DNA here is from genome assembly GCA_020796225.1 of Arion vulgaris. Taxonomy (NCBI): domain Eukaryota; kingdom Metazoa; phylum Mollusca; class Gastropoda; order Stylommatophora; family Arionidae; genus Arion; species Arion vulgaris. The sequence continues at coordinate 62,164,714 of CM036760.1, forward strand.
AAACACAACACAAGAAACACTTAATGAGATTTAAACAAGAGAAAGTCCATAATTGTATAAAACAAAAGCTTAAAAACATATTTTTGATTCCAAGTAGTAGTATGTCCTCTGGAAAATTTACTTTCATCACAGACCGCCTGAAAAACTATTTGTCCCTTGAAAGTTCTCCCACCTTCTCCAACGTCATGTTCAAGATTTCTTTGATGTCCTGCTGCCATCTGTGTCTAGGTCGTCCCCTACCACGTACTCTAGCAACCATACCTTCCATTGCCGTTCTCTCCAAACCACTGTGATATTTAATGGAGCTAAAACATGTCATATTAAAGGATATGATGTTATTTATGAGCCAATGCTTCACGATATGCAGGTCTTGTATTTTATGTTTTTGATTTACACACCCGTATTTAATAATGAGTAAAGCCAAGTATTTTTGTTGTGTCAGGAGCATAAAAGAAAATCCTAACATGAACAGTTTCAGACGACTGTACTAGCCATGCGGCCATTAAATTCCTCATGCTCTCGTCCCCACTGTCCTACTTCTTCTTCTTCTTTTGTTGTCACACTACTTACTACTGGGTTGTTGTCACACTACTTACTACTGGGTTGTTGTCCAGTGTCGTCACACTACTACCGGGTTGATGTCCAGTGTCGTCACACTACTACTGGGTTGTTGTCCAGTGTCGTGGTTTTCTGCTTTTGTCTTGCGCTGTTCTGGTGGCTTAAGTGACTGTTATTTTTTCTCTTTGACAAAATTCTGCTATGCCATCTAACCATCTTTTTCGTAGTCTTCCTCTCTTCTTCTTTAATGATGTTCTGTTATAGAAGTATATCCTACACCGCCCTAAAGAAGCGGTATTACATGCAGTAATGGCGGGTGTTCTTTTTTTATTTACAGAAGAAATAACTGAAAATGTATGTGAAGTTCATGACAACAATGTTTGAAAACGACTAGATATTGCAAGACAAGTGAGACATCTTACATGACAACGATGTTTGAAAACTGACTAGATATTGCAAGACAAGTGAGACATCTTACATGACAACAATGTTTGAAACTGTCTAGATATTGCAAGATAAGTCAGACATCTTACATGACAACAATGTTTGAAACTGACTAGATATTGCAAGACAAGTGAGACATCTTACATGACAACAATGTTTGAAACTGACTAGATATTGCAAGATAAGTCAGACATCTTACATGACAACAATGTTTGAAACTGTCTAGATATTGCAAGACAAGTCAGACATCTTACATGACAACAATGTTTGAAACTGTCTAGATATTGCAAGACAAGTCAGACATCTTACATGACAACAATGTTTGAAACTGACTAGATATTGCAAGATAAGTGAGACGTCTTACATGACAACAATGTTTGAAACTGACTAGATATTGCAAGATAAGTCAGACATCTTACATGACAACAATGTTTGAAACTGATCTAGATATTACAAGACAAGTAGAATCTTACATGACAACAATGTTTGAAACTGTCTAGATATTGCAAGATAAGTCAGACATCTTACATGACAACAATGTTTGAAACTGACTAGATATTACAAGACAAGTCAGACATCTTACATGACAACAATGTTTGAAACTGACTAGATATTACAAGACAAGTGAGACATCTTACATGACAACGATGTTTGAAACTGACTAGATATTGCAAGACAGGTGAGACATCTTACATGACAACAATGTTTGAAACTGACTAGACATTGCAAGACAGGTGAGGCGTCTTACATGACAACAATGTTTGAAAACGACTAGATATTGCAAGACAAGTGAGACATCTTACATGACAACAATGTTTGAAACTGACTAGATATTACAAGACAAGTCAGACATCTTACATGACAACAATGTTTGAAAACTGACTAGATATTGCAAGACAAGTCAGACATCTTACCCTGTATTCTTATGAAAACTATTGTTGGTGCCGGTGTGTTCAATATCATGAACAATTGTCGTGAGCAGTAAACAGAACTTCTCTAGCGGATTCATAACACTCTGTTCACAAGATAGAATACAAGAACTTCTTAGTGTAGTATATGTGACACACGGGTATATGTTCATATCACAACAGAGATACACATGTCATATATAAAGTGTAACAAAGTCAAGATAATATTAGGACAACATAATCAATGGTGGAGCAAGCATCACAATCAATAATGGAACAATACTGGGGCATCACAATCAACAATGGAACAATACTGGGGCATCACAATCAATATTGGAACAATACTGAGGCATCACAATCAATATTGGGGCATCACAATCAATATTGGAATAACATAATCAATGTTGAGACATCACAATCAATAAAGAAGCAATAAAATCAACACTAAGGCATCACAATAAACATTGGAACAATATAATCTGTGTAAACATTATATCACCTAACAAACAGAGTAATATATACACACTGAAAATAAACTCAGTTTTACAAATATATTTAACATTACATCATACAACAAACAAAGCCCAGGTTTGAATCCAGAACACGTCGTTATGTTCATAAGTGCCTTTTTTCTAGAGAAGTGTTGACGGAGCTACCTCGTTCGTGCTTTGTGCAATACTATCGACAGATGGTGTGTCACTTCTATGGAGAGGTAACCAAACCATATGCAACAAAAACCCGGTGCAATGAAGTCAATTCTTCGGCTTTAGCCCCTATATATAAAGAAAGTTCGATGTACTTCTTTATATCTTTATTTTTTTCGATGTACTCAACATTGCAACATCTATCGATCAAAGTCATATATATATATCATACCGTCAGTGGCGGCTCGTAGTCCTTTTTCTTGGTGGGGCAAGACTCAAATTTTCCGAAAATCATGGTTTTTTAGTATTTACAGTAAACCTCGTTAACACGAACTCGAAGGGACCGAAAATCACGAGTTCGTGTTAAAAAATTTGTAATCGGGGACTCAAATTTTAGCATTGCAATGCAGTACAGTATTAACCATATACAATACAGATGCCATCATAGAAACACTACTACAGTAATTAACTTTTAAAGAAGTACACACGTATCATTTTCTGCAGAAAAATTCCTGTATATTGCGCTGTTGCAGACAGGAGCGAAAGTGCATAGTAACTTCACGGCCAACTGTGTGTATAGCTTCCGTAAACCTAGCGGTCATTTCAGCTGTTGTAGCAAACCGTTCTAAAGTGTCCAAGGTCTAATACTTCCTGGCGGGTGGACGGTATACTATTGTCTTCATCACTTTCTTCTGATGATATTTCTTGCACCTCACACACAACTGCTTGTACATGTACATAAGATTCCTCTGGAGAACACACGGCAACATCGTCATCTGCACTAATGAATTCCTCAAAACTAACTCCAGGGTTTGCAACGCCCTTGAAGAATATCCCATTCGTTATGAGAGGTGGTGTCGATGTCACCATCTAACTCTTCGATAGGATTAGTGTTGCTATGTCTCCAGGCTCTGCTAAAGCAGTTCTGCAAGTGTTTTGATGGCACAGATTCCCAGGAGACAGCGATAGCTTTTATTGCATCGAGCACACTCCAACTTGGGGTTATCGTGTTGTTTTCAACAGCGCGAATTGCAGCTCTCACAAGTCGCTTGCGATAAGCACTCTTCATAAGAGCAACAATTCCTTGATCTAAAGGCTGAAGACTTGTTGCATTTGGGGGGGGGAAAATTGAACCTTTACGTTTGTTAAGTTCAGATCATGTATTTTATGGGCCGTACACTTGTCCATTGTCAGAAGAACATGCCTATTCTGAGCCACCATTCGACTGTTGAAATGAAGAAGCCACTTACGAAATGATGTGCTGTCGATCCAAGCTTTCTTATGGTGAGAGTAGATGCAAGGTAGAGTATCCATGTTCATGTTTTTAAAACAACGTGGTTTCTTGGACTTGCCTATCACCCATGGGAGGTGTTTATCACTGCCGCCTGCATTACATACAAGGACAACAGTTAGACGTTGTTTACTGCGCGCTCCACCATGGCACTTGTCACCTTTTATTCCGAGGGTATGACTTGGAAAAGATTGTAAAAAAGTCCAGTTTCGTCCATATTGTACACGTCACACGAGGCATACTTTTCTCTCACTCCGTAAAATCCATGCAACCAGTTGTTTGCCCATTCTTCATTAACTTTATTTGCTTCACCACAAATCACTACTGATTAAATTGAGTGTCTCTTTTGGAACCGGTACAGCCAACCAGCGGAACAGCTGAAATCTTGAATGTTCAGATTTTTGGCAATCTCATTTGCTTTTGACTGAATTATAGGTCCACTTAAAGGTACATTTGAAGTGCGCATATGGTTGAACCATTCTAGAAGTAGCGTTTTGATATCTTCGTACTTAGCACTACGAAGTCGCTTAGATTTGTTACCGGAACCTAATGCAACAGCATTAAGAATTTTTTTCCGGTCTTTAAGTACTGTGGATAAGGTAGACTTGGCAATTCCATTCTGTTCAGCAATTGTCTTTTTCTTCAATGCACCACGGTCTACTTCGTTTAGAATTCTTAGTTTTGTTTCCAGATCTATGCCTGTCTGCTTCCTCTTAGACATGACTCTTCAACTGACTCTATCTAACTTTCCGTCCTATCTGAACATTTTCTCACCAGATTTTTATCAACTGGAATTTCACCATTTCACTTTCTCCTCCTCCCTTCTCCCCCTTCCTGCCCAAAAACATACTTTACTTCTAATTGGGTGTTCTGGCTATAAAATTCTCGTACCTGTAATAAAAATACAGTACCCAGAGCTTCTACGATGTAACCGAATCCTGGAAACGACGAATTTACTTCCGACAGATCTGGTATCGCACCTTCCGGGGACGCATTCATCTTTTTCCCGCTGTCCGAAAATGCTTTGTGTACATATTAATGTCTTCACCTATCTCGCCGTCTATCTCAAACTCAAGGGCATTCCTTTTACACAAACTGGACATCCACAGGTAAATGAAACTGTTAGTGTTACCTTTCCGATCACTAACAATGAAAGGCTTTAAGGTGACAACAAACATTGTGAAGCTTTGGAAGTTCAGTTAAATGAGATAAAATTAGGGGAGGGACTAAAATACAGTTCGTGATTCGTGGTACACAGAAATTCGTGTTATTTACTGATAAGAAATAGACATTTATGACGGGACCACATTTGTGTTCTTGTTAACCGGGTGTTCGTGTTAAGCGAGTTCGTGTTAACGAGGGTTTACTGTACTATTATTTGTCTATTCCGGAAAGTTTTTCCCCTTTCGATTACTGGTGGGGCCAGGCCCCACTGGCCCTTAATGGTCAACCGCCCCTGCATACCGTTATATGTTGCATAGATGTGGCTATATGAGTGATTTAACTCTTTCAATCCTAACTTTGTGTGTTTCCCCCAGAAGTATTTATATGACAATGTATACTGAAGTATTTAGTATAATGGCTTTAACAATAATTCCTCTCACGTATATGTTACATAGTGTCTGCAAGTAATTTCTCCATACCACTCTGTGTTGGGAAACTAGCTCAATCTCTTCCATGGAATTGAGTCTGATATTTCTAGCCTCCTCTCCATATCGACAACTTGTTAACCTCTCTGTGTGATTTTTATATTATCTTAGCCTAAGAGTGATTGTACGTCGTCCCAGTTATGCGTCTACAAGTAGGCCAGCACATCCGATTTCTGCAATGCTTTTTATTTACTAAGGTAGCTTCCCTAGGTCCTACATCATTCGCCTCTTACGACATGCCTTGTAGGTCGCAGTGTTACTATTCTTTGCTCCTATGCAGTCCCGGCACCACACAGGCGCTTGCCTCTTTCACCAAAGTTCGTTCAGGGTTTCCTAGGACGTCCTCCAAAGTGATATAAAGACCCTGAAAATTAGTGAAATATTTCAAATCTACTTATCACTACATTTAATAACAAGCATATTAGTACAAACACTTACAGCAAACCCAGTCTTACAGATCATACAGTTTGCTGTCTGTAGCACGTCAGCGGCATGACATGCATTGTGATAAGGATTCAGTTTGTAATGTTTTTCAACCTGAGAACAGACAGAATATGCATTCTCTTATTTAACATTCCCTCTCCTTGATCATGTGCATTAAGACAGAGAACTCTATAAATGTTAACAGAGACACAATCATGTGCATTAAGACAGGGAACTCTATAAATGTTAACAGAGACACAATCATGTGCATTAAGACAGGGAACTCTATAAATGTTAACAGAGACACAATCATGTGCATTAAGACAGGGAACTCTATAAATGTTAACAGAGACACAATCATGTGCATTAAGACAGGGAACTCTATAAATGTTAACAGAGACACAATCATGTAATAAGAAATCAATCATCGTCGTTAATAGTCAATGAATAAACAACATCAGACACAGTCACCAACTTCAGACATAGTCACCAACTTCAGACATAGTCACCAACATCAGACACAGTCACCAACTTCAGACATAGTCACCAACTTCAGATATAGTCACCAACTTCAGACATAGTCACCAACTTCAGACAATAGTCACCAACATCAGACATAGTCACCAACTTCAGACATAGTCACCAACATCAGACATAGTCACCAACTTCAGACGTAGTCACCAACTTCAGACGTAGTCACCAACATCAGACATAGTCACCAACTTCAGACATAGCCACCAACTTCAGCATAAGAAAGAAAGTTGGCACAGAACCTTGCTTGAATTACATTGAGAAACAAAGAATGAAGTGGTTTGGCCTCAATAAAAATGCATCAAAACTCCACAAAATACAGAGTCTTCTACAACAGAACATTAGGAGCGAAGGCGAGAGAAAAACCACGAAAATGATGGTTAGATGACATTGCAGAATCCTGTTAAAGAGCAAAAAAAAACAATCGCCCAAGCCACCAGAACAGCGCCAAAAAACCCAGAAAATATGACACTGGACAACAAACCGGTAACAGTCACGACAAAAGAAATAAGAAGAATAAGCAACAAATATGAGTGAGGATCATCACCACAGTCTGCTGGACAGGTACATCAGTGAGGATCATCATCACAGTCTGCTGGACAGTTCCATCAGTGAGTAAAATCACCACAGTCTGCTGGACAGGTCAATAGGTGTTTCGATCTCGATTCAATATCTTTACCAGTGTATAATAACTAATTCATAACGACAACTGATAAACTGCATATTTATTCCAACTTCTGCTATCAGTGCCAAACATGGCCCCTGACTAAGACACAAGAAAGAAAGATTACTACATGTGAAATGAGATGTCTACGAAAAGCTGTCAACGTTACAAGGCGAGATAGAGTGAGAAACGAGAATATCAGAAGCATCGTTGGTACTATACCATGCATACAATACATCGAGAAGCAAAGATTCAAGTGGTTCGGCCATTTAATGAGAATGGAACCACATTTACTACCATCACGTGCCTATAATAATCGACACTCAGGCGCAGAGCACGAGGCAGGCCAAGAACACGATGGATAGATAACATCTCAGAGTCTCTGCAAAGCATGGACTGACAACGTCAAGCGCAACACACCTGGCACAAGATAGCAAACTAACTCTCCCCACGACGCTTCACGGCAAATGTGGTTAAGATAAGATAATATAAGATAAGATAATAACTAATTCATACGGTTTGTCTCATGTCTTTAACAAGGTGTTCGTGTTTGACAGTTTCCATTTTCAACCTTATTTCCTTCACTCTGGATAGTGATATTGATTATTAAATGTTTTTTAAACAACAAGTCACGCTCGTGTGGTGCCGGTGCCAGCAAGGGAAGCAAAGAATAGTACCACTGCAACCAACAAGGCATGTCGTAAGAGGCGACTGATGTATTACCTAGGAAAGCTACAGTACTAAATAAGACGCAGCGTAGAAATGGGACGTGCTGGCCTACTTGTAGGCACATAACTGGCACAACGTAAATCGCTTTTAGGCTCAGATCACATACCAATCACATAGAGTGGTTAACAAGTGGTCGATATGGAGCGTTCGAAGAAGAAGAGGAAACAACAAATCTAAATCAGGCTAGAAATATTCACGATTTGTTGAGGAATGTTGACGAATCATAGATACGTATGACACACATCAGACAGAAACAGTTCATATTCTGTGAACATCTAATGTTAAAGTTAAAACACTATGAGACAGCTGGTATAACTGATGGTTTAACAAGATAAACCAGATTTTATTCCGTTTTTGATTGATGGATTGAACTATTATCATTGCACTTCTATGTATAACCATCAATGCTTCGATCTCTTTCTTACACAGTATGTTCCCATGTACAGTGAATGAACTCCGTAGTATTGATGATGTTCCGTGACGTAATTGTGAGAATGGTCGAAAATTTTTTAATCGGTTTCGATTAATTTCGTAAAGCTTTTTTTTGCTCGCACTGCAACTTTCCAGCCTATTTTTCTTGATGTTAAACTGCCAAAAGATTTTCTTTGTCTATATTTTATTGTCCACCTCCGACAGGACTAGGCACTTGATCTCTAAAAAAAAAGGTGTCTAAAGCCGAAGGATTGACTTCATTGCACCGGTTTTCCCCATATGGCTCTGTCCCTGTTGGCAGAAATGCTACACCATCTACCGATATTGTTGCACAAAGCACAAACTCTGTAGCTCCAGAAATACTCAAATGAATCTCATGAAACAATTGCACATGTTACTCGGTCCGGATTCTTCTTCTTCTTCTTCTGCGTTCTCACTAGATTGGGATTTCGGATTCTCTAATAAAGGCAGTCGTCTGTCTCAGATTATCAGCCATGCCATACAGTTTGTCTTGAACGGTAGCGTAAGTGGGCCACCTCTTTCTTCTCAAGTCTGCACACTGGGGGCAGTTCTGTAGGATATAATTCCTATGATTTCTGCTTCCCGTTTGTACCGACCTCTTCCAGCAGTAAGTTTTGACCACCCTCGTGATGGTGGGTCTGACATTCTTACTGCGTAGCGAAATCTCCGAGGCAGATTGCCGTAGATCCGTTATCCCATTCCTCATTGTGAGGGTCGGTGCACCATGTTATGCGCCTTATGGCCTGGTGCATCCGTTTTCTGCAAGCATTTGTTTCGGGTTAGCATTCCCTAGCGGACACATGCATCCGATTTCTTCCAAACCTCCTCAGTCGCCTCTTACACATGTGTGGCAGGTAACAGTGGTTCTATTCTTTACACCCCAAATTTGGGCCCGGTAACCACTCGGGTGGGTCCGGATTCAAACCCACAACATTTAGAACAACAGGCAAACATCTTAATCAATTCACCATAGATACCACTGCAACACTTGATCTCTACTATTTAAAAATAAAGAATCCCTGAATAATAGCCAAATGTTATGTTATGTGATCAACGTCATGGCCCATTGGGCATTCCCATTCATGATCTTTCCTCCGCTGCAGCAGTCATCCTAACGTCCATTTGTTCACCGTACCCATGAGAAGTTGATTAGCATATCCTCGCTCTCTACCACAAAGGCATGTCCAGACTTAACTCCTAATTCTCGCACTTGTTCCACTGGCTGAGACTCGCCCACATCACATAAATGAGATTGTACCTCATTGATGACATCGGCTCTGTCCATACTTCTTCCCGTTTGAGTCGGTGCATTGTTTGCAAGTAGATCAGCACGCTCGTTACCCTGCACACCATCATAATAGCCAGATTGTTCTTGAAAGTCAAAAAAAAAATATTTTGAACAACCCAGACCCCACATCAAAAACAAATTCATACAAAAATGTTTCTTTATCCTTAAATTACATCAATGATTCTTGCTGGGACTGAAATTGAAAAATCTTCCTGTAAGTAAAAAAAGGAAATGATGATGGTCAAATCAAATAGTCGATTGATTGATTGATTGATTGATTGATTGATTGATTGAGTGGACCATCATCATTGCACTTCGGTGAGTAACCATGTGTGCTTTGATCTCCTTCTTACACAGGAAGAGCTCAGCTGCAGTGTACAAACTTCCTAGCATCAGTGAGGGGCCCATGTAATTTTGAAGATGATGACTATTTTGTAGGAATTTTATTTTCAGTCTGTTCTAATGAATTTTATTTTCAGTCTGTTCTAATGAATTTTATTTTCAGTCTGTTCTAATGAATTTTATTTCAGTTGTTCAATGAATTTTTCAGTTGTTCTAATGAATTTTATTTTCAGTCTGTTCTAATGATTTTATTTTCAGTTGTTTAATTTTATTTTCAGTCTGTTCTAATGAATTTTATTTTCAGTCTGTTCTAATGAATTTTATTTTCAGTCTGTTCTAATGAATTATTTCAGTTTGTTCTAATGAATTTTATTTTCAGTCTGTTCTAATGAATTTTATTTTCAGTCTGTTCTAATGAATTTTTTTCAGTCTTTCAATGAATTTTATTTTCAGTCTGTTCTAATGAATTTTATTTTCAGTCTGTTCTAATGAATTTTATTTTCAGTCTGTTCTAATGAATTTTATTTTCAGTCTGTTCTAATGAATTTTATTTTCAGTCTGTTCTAATGAATTTTATTTTCAGTCTGTTCTAATGAATTTTATTTTCAGTTTGTTCTAATGAATTTTATTTTCAGTCTGTTCTAATGAATTTTATTTTCAGTCTGTTCTAATGAATTTTATTTTCAGTCTGTTCTAATGAATTTTATTTTCAGTTTGTTCTAATGAATTTTATTTTCAGTCTGTTCTAATGAATTTTATTTTCAATCTGTTCTATGATTTTATTTTCAGTCTTTCTAATGAATTATTTTCATCTGTTCTAATGAATTTTATTTCATCTGTTCTAATGAATTTTATTTTCAGTCTGTTCTAATGAATTTTATTTTCAGTCTGTTCTAATGAATTTTATTTTCAGTTTTTCAGTCTGTTCTAATGAATTTTATTTTCAGTTTGTTCTAATGAATTTTATTTTCAGTCTGTTCTAATGAATTTTATTTTCAGTCTGTTCTAATGAATTTTATTTTCAGTTTGTTCTAATGAATTTTATTTTCAGTCTGTTCTAATGAATTTTATTTTCAGTCTGTTCTAATGAATTTTATTTTCAGTCTGTTCCAATGAATTTTATTTTCAGTTTGTTCTAATGAATTTTATTTTCAGTTTGTTCTAATGAATTTTATTTTCAGTCTGTTCTAATGAATTTTATTTTCAGTCTGTTCTAATGAATTTTATTTTCAGTCTGTTCTAATGAATTTTATTTTCAGTCTGTTCTAATGAATTTTATTTTCAGTCTGTTCTAATGAATTTTATTTTCAGTCTGTTCTAATGAATTTTATTTTCAATCTGTTCATGAATTTTATTTTCAGTCTGTTCTAATGATTTTATTTTCAGTCTGTTCTAAGAATTTTATTTCAGTCTGTTCTAATGAATTTGCCGGCAGTGGCTTTCAGCCTGCTGTTCTCGATTTTAGCGCCAAGGTCTTACGGGCTCAAATTGAACACACGACCACGCTTTATCATCCGTCTCCGATAGGACTAGGAACTCGATCTCACCTACACTGAGATCAGGGATCTTTATAAAAATATTCAGATGGCTCCACGAGGGAGTGAACCATGGGGGCTGGGGGTACCTTTGGCATGAGAGATCTAGCCTCTACGCCACAAAGAAGCCTGTCGAATCACTTTCAAATACACATCACAATGTTCAAGATAACAACACCAAACCTGTATAATGAACCTCATGAAGACATCTTCAGTCAACTGAAAAGCAGATAGTAATCCATGCATAGTAAAAATCTCATGTGAGAGAGCTTGCAACGGATGACCATTAGTAGCATAACTCAAGGAGAAGATATCAAATGACCACTTATCCAATTCCTGTTTTATACAGATATTTCAAAAGAAATTGTAAGCATTTAAACAGTGATTTCATGCACATTAGTCAACAGCTTTACAAATACAATAAGTATAACTACTGAATAACCTCAAGTACAATACATACAAATAGTAAATAATCACATATATCTCTCTCTCTCGCGATCGTTCTTAAGCTGTTTTTATCATTTTATTGTGATATATAAACAGCCAAACATCAAAAACGAAATGTACGTACACATCCTTCAGAACCAAATGGAGTTCAGGTGCTTATCCTTCGGTGGTGTGTTCGGTTTCAACCAGTGTTTACTGGGTTCGCTCTCCGTTAGCATTTTGCTGTCCCCAGCCAAAACCCACAAGGCAGCAGGCTACATAGATATAACCTTTCGCTCTTTACAGACGAAGCAATTAAACCAAAAATGCATCTTCTTCTTCTCTTCCACCATTTATTTCTTTATAGAAGTGTTACTATGCAGCCATTAAAGTCCTCAGGTTCATTTCCTCCCTGTCATACATAAAACCTAAAAAGCGATATATAATAAAGAAAACAAATATTTGTGTGTGTGTATTTGTTAATATTCTTGAACAATTGCATATGTGTTGCCGGGGTTCGCAGGGGGAGCAAAGAACAGTACCACTGCTACCTACAAGGCGACTGAGGTAGAGGCTTAGGTAAGCTGCCCTAGTAAATAAAAAGCGTAGCAGAAATCGGATGTGCTGGCCTACTTGTAGGCGTAGAAATGAAACAACGTACAATCGCTCCTAGGCTCAGATCACATACAGATCACACAGTGGTTAACAAGTGGTCGACATGGATCGTCGAAAAGAAAGGCTTCAATAAACCTTATTCCGAGCATGACTTTTATTGTACTTATTTTTGGCAATAAATCGGCAACATTTAGATTAGTTTTACAATAAAAAAGAACAATTTTTAACATAAATTTGTTACAAATCAACCAACATTTCTACGTGGCTTGGGTTCAATTTCACAATGAGCATGGAATATTTTTTTGACCAGTAGTTCTCAAACTTTGCATGACCGTGGACCTCTTTTAAATACGTTTTGTTGCCGTGGACCCCTAGAAGTTTCTAGATATAAGAAAATGACAGGAATGTATTATCTTTATCTTACAATAGTCAACAATGTTCTCAGATTGTGGGAAACTTCAAATAATCTTTCATTTTGTCCTGTCAGACATTTAGACTCCGGTCTAGTCCGGGTCCTTTGATTTCGAGCGGAACTAGTTTATCCCTGTTTTAGACAATTTTTACAATTTATTTTTTGTTTGAAATGTCAAAGATCATAATATTTCTTCAAACGCTTGAGGAACCACTGTGAGTACCTCGTGGACTCCCCCCAGTTTGGGAAACGCTGTTTTAGACCATACGTCTCTTAGATTGACACAGCCTCAAATGGGTACCAGGATAGGCATTGAAAGTAAAGGAGGCTGGCATGATGTTGACCACATCACCCATCGTGTACAGAAGGTCAATGAAAATATTGGCTTAACACTGTATTCCCCAATATACCTTGAATTATGAAAAAGGGTTCCTTTACCTATACAACGTTTCGACCAATGGTCTTTAATCAAGGTAAGGAACATATAAAAGCAAGCATAGACGTCCATAACTATCTGCCATTCTCTAGTTCCTAACTAATCAACAGTGTAAAAAAGTTATGACTACATACAATATTCAAAAGTTAAAATACCTCTTTGAAATAGTTTGGTCTCTTATTTGTCATGCTAATTGTTTTTGGTAGAATATCTAGCTGAAAATGAAAGAAAAAAGAAGACAAGAAAAGTCACAATAGTAGATAGTATGTTTACATCAAAACAGTAACTTGTTAAAAGAAATGATTTACTAGTTCTCCTGGAAAATCCATAGTCGCTCAGTCTTTCTTTCCTGTGCTAATTGTGAAGGGTCTTATTAAAGTGAAAAATGAGGAACACTAAATCTTCTTCGACTTCTCTAAACTCCATTTTAAGAATAACTTGAAGCATTAACACATTTCATCTATCCCATAGATTCCCAAACTTGGTTGAGCCCACCGTCCACATTGCACGACATAAACTTTGTAACGCCCCTCCACATTATAGCAGTTTGCCAACGCCCCACACACATATATATATATACATGCTCTATTTTCACTTTGACATAAAAAAATTGATATATATATTTCTGTCATACATGGTCAATTTTCAAATGATTATATAAATGAAATAGAAAATTGATGAAAAAATGGATCATGTAAGATGGGCATAAGATTCACATTTTTATGATTATTCAATAAATCCCATAGATCCCCAAATGCTACTGAACCCACTATGCCCTGAAAGCTTCAGCGCCCACATGAGTTGGCAAACCCCTCACTTGGGAAGCAGTTCTATCCAGATCTGTCTTGAACAAGCCAGTTTAGTTTCTGGTCTTTTCTACCTTTTCTCTTTCTTTGCCCACAGTTCATCTCTCTGTCTCTCCTAAGTCTTCCTCCACCCCCCTCTTGCCATTTCACAGCGACATGTGGGTGTCTGGACTTCTGCATTCTTAATGTATACTACTATTGAACACTACATACACATTGAAAAATTGTCAGTGTTAAAATATATTTTTTACAGGTTTTGTCAACTATGCAGGCACTTTCTAAACTGATTCTTTCTGGATAGATCTATTTGTTCTCTTCTCTGTTCATGACATACTGAAGACTCTTCTGTAAAACTTATATTCAAAAGCTAATATATCTTTTTCCACTGCCTTATTAAATGTCCATGCTTCATATCCATACATTGCCACTGGGAATACGCATGCTCTTAACATTCTGATCTTTATTTTCATATCGGTTCCATTCCATACCGTTTTTAATTATTTATTATTTTTTAAGGCCATGTTTGTTCTTCTTTTACTTTTCTTCATCCTATTTAAATCTCCTGTTAGCAGTGAACCGAGATATTCAAAACTGCTCATATTTTCTATTTTCACTCCGTTGATAAAAATATCCTTTGCAGGCTTGTTTTATCTGTTGTCATTATTTTTATTTTTGCCACACTGATATAAAGATATTGTTTTTCCCTTTTCTCTTACAATGAACATCAGATAGCAAGATAATATCACAGATAGCATAAACCTCAGCCAGAACAAGTTTCCCTAGTATCTACAAACTGCTGGGCAGATCATGTAGTTGACGTACCAAGCCATCAGTTACCAAATATACTACTATAGTTGGTGAACTGCAGAAAGTAAATACTAATGGTGGTCAACAGACCTGCTCAAAAACGCACTAAGAAACTATTTTTGACATGAACACTGCATAAGGAAGGCTTCTTCACAAGACAGAACGATTTGGCATAATTACATGGTGCTTGTCGATAGCAAAGTCGATAACCTGCTTCGCTAGTAACAAAGTGTCATTCTAATTCCTGGGTTCGAAGCCAATTTGGGCCTACAAAAATGTTGGCGTGTATACGGTATGCGGTTGGACTACTGGTTTTCTGAGCCTGTGCTCTGGGATCTAAATTACAAGTGCCCCAGAAGTCAGAGTAAGGCTCGAATAACTCTGGATGGGGAAGGGGGGGGCACTGGTGATAAGGAAAGCAAGCCTCATGCAAAAATCAGTCCGGTGCCATGTTAGGCCTGAAGTCATAGTGAGCAAGCTTTAAAAAAATGTACATGTTGCAGTGCTTTGTGGTGCAGTGCATTGTGGTGCAGTGGTTTGTGGGACATCTAGAACTGCGGCAGCAGAAAAAAGAAGGTAGGCCAGGAAAAGCGACACAAAATTCAACAATTGAAAACATTAGATATTTCTTCTTCTTTTCAATAATCCTGTTGTGCCTCACAGCATCAGGGTAAGAAGAGATTTATAGAACGGGCTTTCGTGTGCGCTTGATAGACAGTGTTTTTCCCAGCCTCCGCTATCCCTAAGATCCAACAATATATTTCACGGCCCTCAGTGGGTTCATCAGCCCTTTACTCTCCCTATAGACTGACTCAACCAAAGTAATACTTGCCTCCAAGAATAGTCTTCTTCAATCGGGATGGACGAACAATATGTTAGTTCAGAATTTGGTAGCTGAGTCTGTGCTCAACCTTTCTTGATTATATGTACAAAATGTTAGAACTTAAATTCCCATGAGAAGCGGTTTCGTATGATGCTCAATAAAAGTTTGCAAGATTTGAACATCTAGCCAGTGATACAGAAAATTTGCATTGAGAAATATGTACAGAGAGAGAGACAAGTCAGCAGATCTTATGTGAGATAATGAAAGAAAGTTGTTACCATATTAGCTGAGTTCTGATCACTTTCTTTGGATACTCTTCTCACCATACCAGAATCTGTCAATCTACTAAAGAATACTGGTCTGTAGAAGATAAATGTTAAGATATTCAGTAACGGTTCTTTATTTTCTCGAATCCTGTTTGTGCCTCACAGCGTCAGAATAAGAAGAGATTTCTAGAACAGGTTTTTGAAAAGTTAATTGCATATCCTTTACAGGACTTTGTGAATCAACCCCAGCTTTTTAACGCTGTTTGTGATTTTTCTAGGCATTATTACGTTCAGTAGTTTGCCATTGCTTTCTGAACGGGTGGTGCCATCGTCCTTTGTAAAAATCCATGCGAAACAATCTGCAGAGTGATTCGAACTCAGAACGTCGCACTTTGAGGCGCACTGTCTGTTAGTAATCTGTGTATGCGGCGGAACCATTTAATTTGTTGTTTCTTGATGAAGTTCAGTACTGATGTCGTACCCACTTTTTTCATTAACAGAAAACAGCATAAAGACAGTTCTTGGTCATCAAAACAAAATTGATCATCATCATCATGTGTAGCATAGAAAATCATGGGACTCCACAGACTGGTTCAATACTAGCAATCAGTTTTGAAACATACATTTTTTCTCTGCCATAAAGTGGATCTGTTGATAATTTTTTGTCTCAGTCAATCATTATTTAGTTCTATTTTTGTCTCTGTCATTCATTATTTAGTTCTATTTTTGTCTCTGTCATTCATTATTTAGTTCTATTTTTTCTCTGTCATTCATTATTTAGTTCTATTTTTTTCTCTGTCGTTCATTATTTAGTTCTATTTTTGTCTCTGTCATTCATTATTTAATTCAATTTTTGTCTCAGTCATTCATTATTTAGTTCTATTTTTGTCTCAGTCATTCATTATTTAGTTCTATTTTTGTCTCAGTCGTTCATTATTTAGTTATATTTTTGTCTCAGTCATTCATTATTTAGTTCTATTTTTGTCTCAGTCATTCATTATTTAGTTCTATTTTTGTCTCAATCATTCATTATTTAGTTCTATTTTTGTCTCAGTCATTCATTATTTAGTTCTATTTTTGTCTCTGTCATTCATTATTTAGTTCTATTTTTGTCTCTGTCATTCATTATTTAGTTCTATTTTTGTCTCAGTCATTCATTGTTTAGTTCTATTTTTGTCTCTGTCATTCATTATTTAGTTCTATTTTTGTCTCAGTCATTCATTATTTAGTTCTCATTTTGTCTCTGTCATTCATTATTTAGTTCTATTTGGTCTCAGTCATTCATTATTTAGTTCTATTTTTGTCTCAGTCATTCATTATTTAGTTCTATTTTTGTCTCTGTCATTCATTATTTAGTTCTATTTTTGTCTCAGTCATTCATTATTTAGTTCTATTTTCTCTGTCATTCATTATTTAGTTCTATTTTTGTTCTGTCGTTCATTATTTAGTTCTATTTTTGTCTCTGTCATTCATTATTTAGTTCTATTTTTGTCTCTGTCATTCATTATTTAGTTCTATTTTTGTCTCTGTCATTCATTATTTAGTTCTATTTTTGTTCGTCATTCATTATTTAGTTCTATTTGTTCGTATTCATTATTTAGTTCTATTTTTGTCTCAATCATTCATTATTTAGTTCTATTTTTGTCTCAGCTTCATTATTTAGTTCTATTTGTCTCATCATTCATTATTTAGTTCTATTTTTGTCTCGTCATTCATTATTTAGTTCTATTTTGTCTCAGTCATTCATTATTTAGTTCTATTTTGTCTCAGTCATTCATTATTTAGTTCTATTTTGTCTCCATTCATTATTTAGTTCTATTTTTGTACATTAGTTGCCATTCATTATTTAGTTCTATTTTCCGCTATTAAGTTAGCCGCATCATCCGTACTTCAATATAACCACTTGTTAACCATCTGTGTATTCGATGTGATCTGAGCATAAGGCATTGAATTTGCCAGTTATACACCATGTAGCCAGCACATCCGATTTCTATGCTTAATTTACTATTGAACTTCTAGGTCCTACATCAGTTGCATCTTGCAACATGCCTTGTAGGTAGCAGAGGTACTATTCTTTGCTTCCCTCGCTGACCACGGCATCACACAGGCGAATGACATTGTTGACGACATTTTGTGCATCTCATACACTGAGACATCTTTGTAAAGATATTTCTCTTCTCTGCTTCATTTTAACACTACTTATTGGCTCCTCTCTGTGGCATGTGTGTAGTCTGGGCTGAAGAAGGGCGGTACATTGTATCATGTTAGCCGAACAGCTGCGATATTTTCACGTTTCAACCAATAACATCCGAGTTTCGGCAGTTTTCAAAACCATTTTATTAGTGTCACATTCTCATTCATCAGAAGTTCATAGAATTTGCTTATTGGTAAAATGTCATTTTCTACAAAGCGCATGGTACATGAAGAAGAATGAATGTACAAATATAATATAGATGCCATAATAATATTATTATTCAATTATATTCCTCTCATACTGTATACATTATATAAACCCTGGATGCAATCACTCCATACCGTTCTATTCTGGGCAAATCATTCAATCTCTTCTGTGAAAGTGAGTTCTCAATGTAAATTCGTCTGATATTTCTCGCCTCTCTCAGTAAAGTTTGTTTCAGAGTTTCAATGGAGCATCCTTTCTTTCTTGAGTCCTTTGCCTACCACTTCAATTCCTGCTATGTGATTATTTGATCATTTCTTTTTTCTCTCTCTCTCTCTCTCTCTCTCTCTCAGTCGTCTTTTCAGCCGTTTTTATCATTCTTATTATGGTATATAAACAGCCTTTGCCAAGAACGTGTTTTGCGTCACAATCTTCAGTACCATTTGGAGCCCTAGTGTTGTCCTTCGGTGACGTGTTCGATTTCAACCAGCGTTTACTGGGTCCTCTCCGTTAGAGTTTGACTGTCCCCAGCCAACCTGCAATGCAGCAGGTTGCTATTTTTATTTAGGGTAGCGACCCTTAGGCGACCTGCCATCCAGGGTTGTTGAGCGTCATCTGCCCAGGTTACATGTCTTTTTATGGACTACTTGGTTTTCCTGTCGTCCAGTTTTGTGTACGGTTTACTCCGCTAGCCTTTTATTGTCCCCAATCAAACTACAAGACAGTAGTAGTTACCTGCGAGCGGAAACGCGCATTGGATTCAACCTCAGCTGGGCTTTCCAGTTTTTTGCACATTTGGGTGGACCGTTCACCTTCACACCCGCCACGTCCCATCAGCGCCGTGCACGCTGCCCAGCGGTGGGCAACTCGACATCATCCGCTATGCTTCGCTCTACCCTGGTGCCTGCCCCACCATCTCCATCAGTTTTCAACGTGCTCACATTTACCATGCCTCTTGGCTGTCGGACACGGGCTCAACTTGGGCCCCACCTCAGGGCTCCGAGTTTCGTCCTATGTGGGCCCACGTGCAACTCATCTCGTGCCCAAGTTTTGCTCCACGCGGGCCCATGTCTCTTTTCTAGATGCACCCTTCATCATTTTCTGGTTATGCATTCAGCTTTTTCCATCGGCTGGGAGAGGTGTGCATTAATAGTCACTCTGGGATTTCGCTCGTCTGTGTTACGAGTGGATCACATCCAACGTGACGTCTGCATCTCTACTTATGCCACAGTAGCTCTCCCTTGATCCCTACCCGCTTAGCAAGACAGGAACCAATGCCTCTTACCAGAGTCACCACGTGGAGGTGGGGTAGGATCTTGATAGTGCCAGCTCACTAATCCTGGCGTGACGTTGTCCCATGCGCCTTGACCCCATCGCTTCTTTTAAGAGTATGCCCAACATATCTCCATCTTCTCTTTCTTATAACAGTGGTTTTTAGTTGTTGACCAGACATTTCTCTTATTTCATCCCTTCGAAATTCGTGCCATTTTCTGTTCATTATTTTTCGCAGACATTTATGTTCGAATACATTCAACTTACATTCTAAATCTTTAGTCATTTTCCAACTCCTGCTGGCGTATGTTCAGAATGATACAACAATGGAATTCAAATAATAACATACGTAACAATATACAATAACATTACTACTTTTTTGTGGATTGAGTTTTCATAATGCTGTGTCTGTCATCTTTCAGAAGTTGGTGCATTCGTTCAGTCAGCTCAATGAAGCTCCATTCAAAACTTGAATCAACATATTCTCTGAGAAACAAAACCAGACATGTGATAAAACATTTAATATGGAGGCAAAAGAAAACTGCATATGGAACAGTAAAGCTTTGTATCAAAGATAACTATTCAGTATACCACAATGACAACTTCTAGCGAGTCTAGGGAGATTACCTAGGAAGCATTTTTTTCAGTAAAAGGAAGAATAACTAACGAAATTCAACACAGATGCAACAAAGCAAATCAAATGATACGACAAATGGAGCCAATTTAAAAATGCAAACATGTCACCACGAACACAAAAAATAGCATTGTTCAACACAATCTTTCTTCCAACATTATGCTATCAGTGCCAAACAACTGAACGCTGATATCAAATGATAGTAGAAAACTATTCACGACAGAAATGAAATGTCTAAGATTGTTTGGAGTAACAAGACGAGACAGGTTTAGAAATGAAGACATTAGGAAAAAAAGTGGGGACAGCATCAGTATTGAACTTCATCAAGAAACAAGCGGTGATATTGTTTTCTTTGAATAAACGTATCGTCAATACTCCAACGCCAACTGTGGTTTTGTGTGCAAAGGTGGTGGACAGATCTCAGGCTATGAAATACCTGGTGTTGTGGTTTGATCGATGTCTTGCTTTTACGGAACACATATACCATATCTTTCCTTCCTTTTGTTCGCTTGAAATATTGTCTATATATATACAATGTTGTCTCTTGTATAAACTTCACTGTCTTTTGTAGCTCACACAGAGGTCCAGTGTTGTTTCGTTAGGCCAGTGAGTTTGCCTCAGTACATCATATTCGGGGCAGTCTTGAAGTATGTGCTCTGCAGTCTGATGTACCTGTCCACATGTACACAAGGCTGAATTGCCAACCTTGAATTTTGTATACATGTGGCTGCGGAGTCGATTGCGTCCTGTTCTAAGGCGCAGAATGGCAACTTGTTCTAATCTGATCACATTATATTAATCGGTATTTGTGGCATAGACCATGTGATAATAAAGGCTAGAAGGGTATGACTGCGATGAGGACAATGGATGTGGCAAGTTTTTTTGCGTTCGCTCTTACGACCAATTTTAATTACTCTTTGTGATACGTTTGATCTTTGCCAAGAACGTGTATACGTTGCACATTGGTTTGGTAGGCCCTAAACGCATAGACTCCTACACGTTTAGGACATGTGTATCCGATTTCAGCTAAACCTCCTTAGTCGCCTCTTACGACATGCATGGCAGGCAACAGTGGTTCTATTCTTTACACCCCAACTTTGGGCCTCGGTAACCACTCGAGCGACTACGAGCAGTCTCATTATGGGAATCATGGTGGTAACTAAAGTGATGGTTTGGCTGGAATCACAGACTTTTATCCATGCACGTTTTCTCAGTGACTCAATTAGTATGCTCAGGAAGATTTAAACAGGCTCGTCTCTGAGACAATGGATGGAGTCACTGAGGAGGTCTAAGCTGACAAAAATCAGTTGTATTTTTGTGACAGAGCATGCAGGTGTAAGGGAAAATGAACGCACCGATGGCTTGCAGATACGGCTGCTGTAAAAAGTGGGCGATCAATGGACCTGGCTGATATTATAAATTTCATAAGGGAGATAGGACATGTACATGATTCAAGTAATAGTGGTGAATCTACAACACTAACCAGACTGCAAGAATTCAAAGTCAAATGGTGTGTATCTAGACAAGAACACTATGCTGGTAGTCACAGAAGAATAGTAAACTAACAAAGAACCGATGTCGTTAGTCGCCACACGCTGAGAGACATACTGAGGGGGAGATCGGAGCACTTATGGACCAATTGGTTCGAAGTGCAGTGATGATGATCTGGCAACTAAACTAAAACTAAACTAATAAAGAAACAACAAATTAAAAGGTTCGGCCACATAAGCAGATTACCTACAGACAGTGCACCCCAAAGAACAATGTTACTCCGATACAGTGGATACAAAGCAAAAGGTAATCCACTCAAGGGACTGAGATGGTATGATAAGCTTATGAACGAGGAACACCAGATTCCAGTGGAGAAAAAGCTCAGGAAGAGACGCTGGCGATGGATAGAACATACATTTAGAAGACCGACTGAAAGCATTGCAAGACAGGCACTGTTTTGGAACCCACAGGTAAAGTGGAGTAGGGGAAGATCTAGACAGACCTGGAGAAGAGAGCTGGAGGCTGATATTAAAAGGATATGTAAAACATAGAAAAAATTGGAAGGGATGGCAAGAGAGAGGAAGAGCAGGAAAAAGTTTGTTGAAGACCTGTGCTCCGTTGGGCGTTGAAAGGTGAAAAGAGAGAAAGCACTTCTTATCCTGATGCTGTGAGACAAAACAGGATAAGAGAAAAGAAAAAAGAAAGAAAGAAAGACTTGTACTTTTACATCACGTTACAGAAACTACAAAGAATGAAATGAAATTTGAATACTTAAAATACATACTCTTCAGTTGCAGATCCCATTTTAGAATTAGTTGATATATTTTCACCCTGAGTAAAATTAAGACGTAACATATCTCAATATATATGAAAACCAGTATGTTATAACTTTATGCGCATGTATAAATGAGATTCTCAAAGCTTGTGTGCACACAATCAGTGGTCATATAGCACAAGATATGTAGTCCAACCAGTGGTCAGGTAACATGAGCTATATGGTCCAAAGATTAATCTAATCGTCTCTGAAAAATGCAAAACGAAATGAGATTAAATTAAAGAATATTTTAAGGTTAATTGTTTTCGGCAATTCTTCATAAATTGAAAACAATTTGTAAACTTTACAATTATATCATCATCATAATTAACCCCCTCACCCACAAATTGACATTCTGCAAGAAACATGCTACTTGATGATGGTGACATGCTTTCCTTTCAGAATTAGTATTATTTGTCTATGATTTCTCTCTCTCCGTGATCGTTCTTTTGGCCATTTTGATCATTCTTATTGTGATATATAAACAGCCTTTGCCAAGGACGGTTTTTTACGTCATAATCTTCAGTACCATTTGGAGCTCTGATGCTTGTCCTTCGGCGATGTGTCCGATTTCAACCAGCGTTTACTGGGTTCGCTCTCCGTCAGCCTTTGGCTATCCCCAGCCGACCTTCAAGGCAGCAAGTTGCTATTTTCTTTTAGGGTAGCGACCCTTAGACGACCTACCCTCCAGGATTGTTGAGCGTTATCTGCGCAGGTTACCTGTTTTTTGTATGGACTACTTGGTTTGCCTACCATCTAGTTTTGTGTACGGTTTGCTCCGCTAGGCTTTGATTGTCCCCAATCTAACTACAAGGCAGTGGTAGCCTAGGATTTGATTTTCTTTATTGCATCTATGTCGGATTTTGTTCGTAATACATTTGTGTTATGGTATAAATAAGCTGTAGTCTAGTACCCTACCACTTGTCTCTTAGACGGACGGTCCCATGCTCAAAATACCCAGTTGAAATGGGGCATTTTTCCCGACACTAAAATCTCTCATTCTGAATTGAATATGAACAGAACATTGGGAAGTAAAGACGGTCGTTGTGATGTTTACCATCATCCACAATGTGCTATTTGGGATCACCGTGGTGTTAAGGTATGGTGATAACCTCACTCTTCAAAAGTAATCGGTTCGTGTCCCGTATGGAGACATCGAGATATTTTCTAGTGACTCCTGATCTCAATGTAGGCGAAACTGACTTCCATAAGGACCAGGCATTAATTGCCACCTTAGAAGAACCACTACAAGACCACATGAACAGACTATATCAAGCTTGTAATAATCAGAACATGACAATCAACATAAAGAAAATAGAAATCATGACAGACAAAGAAGAAAAAACCAACATAGATCCAAATCGAAGTTCAAAAACAAGTGTATAACTTCAAGAAACTAGGAAGTATAATACCATCAGCTGGCAAATCAAAAAGAGATATCACAAAGTAAACCAATGGGCAGATGGCACCAATACTAAACAACAAATACACCAAACAAAGAACATTATATAACACAATCTGTCTCTGAAACCTGTGCTACCAGTGTCAGACATGGACGATAACAGCAAAAGACAAATTAAAATGACAGAAATGTGACTCTTGAGGAGGATACTCGGGTATCAAGAAGAGAGAAAATCAGAAGAGATGCAGTCAGGTCCAAAGTGGGTGTAAAAGCAGCAACAAAATTCATCATGATGCAACAGGTCAAATCATTCGATCATATAACATGACTGTCTTCAAATAGTACACAACAACAAAGCAACGATACACTGAGTAAATAGAAACAGAATGGAACTGGGAGGCCATGCAGGTGCTGGACTGATGAAATAGCAGTCCTTGAACACCACTCTATACAAAACACATAACAGGGCACTGTAACCTATACTTTACAATGACACTGCAAGGGTACAAGAGGAGAAAGATCAATATATATTTCTTATAAGATAACCGGCTGATGCTACAAATATGAATTAGAAAATTGAAGTATTTTGGACATATAAAGAGACACCACGGGTTGGAGAAGACCATTGTGGAAGGAGGCATCCCAGCAAAGAGGAGATGAGAAAGACCACAGAGAAGATGGATTCAGGATGTAACTGATGATTTGAGCACGACGCTGCAGCGTTGGAACATCTCGCAAATGAGAGAAATCAGAATGATTGTTAGGGTGGCAAAGTTCTGCTCAGGACAAGCTATTTGATGATTTGCATGTAACATTGTTTTACATATAGCTCGGTCACCACTTAGTTTTTCCCACAAGGCACATTGGGTATTCCCATTCGTGCTCTGTCCTCCGCTGCGGCATCCATTCCAAAATCTCTATATAATATATTTATAGAGAGTGAAATATGTTTTTAGACTCCAAGATGACATTTTTTGTATTTGCGTGTTAAACACAAACAATAACCAGTTCCAGTTGCTTTAATTGTAATCAGACAGGAGACAATGGTTATACTGGCCTAATCTGTGATGTTCCTGATTCTCCTGTAGCACATGAGCAATTGTTACTTATAGTCCAAGCTTTATTAGTAATTGGTTCTGACAGTTGGCCTATGTCCTTGCTTCTTTCTACGATTTTTGTATTTATTTTCATTATCTTTTATTGTGTCTAAGCATTTTCTATAACCTTACACCGTTTATATATCACATATTTATAACAATTCCACAACGTTCTTATACATAGGCATTTGGTACTCCCTTTGTCGCATGCAATAATTAAGACATTATATAAAATGTGATAAAACTAAATTCATAATTTTTTTTAATATTCTCAACAAGGAGTTACATTTGTCTTGCTTGCATAGCCAAAACACCCTGCTATAACACTAACAAAACGCGTTCTTATGTCGAGATAGCTGTGCCTTGGCTTAAAGAGGCTGTAATCCCATATAAAGCAAGAAAAGAAATTCAGTTGGTAAATCGGATATTTTTCTTTCATTTGCACCGGAATTTCATTTGACCGACTGTCAGTTGACATAGCCTTTGGTGTCAATATTTCAACCTAGAAGCAGGGAAACCGTTATAAATGTGACAAGTATAAACACGTTACCACTATTATCAGTCAAACAGTATGTGTACTCTTTCTGTGACATTTTTGCAATTAATGGAAAAGCTAATTAATATATGACACAGTTGGAGACTGACCGGGAAATAACTTTGGTCGTTTACCTTGTCGATTTTTTTTAGTGCACATGATAACATTAAAAGTTCAACCTAACCAGTTAATCCGGCACATTGCTTTTTGTTGTTTTGACACAACCAGTTTGCTTTAACGATTTTTAAAAAGACAAACTTGCAACTTTTATCTTGTAGTAATTATTTAATTATATTTTTATTTTTCATATTATTATTATTGTGCTGATTAATACACATTTGCCGAATTAATAACCTTCCATATGTCGATATTTGTATCGTTCCTACACTTTAGACGAATTTTTAACATTGACTGTTTAAAATGATAACCTATTGTCGATATCAGCGTGTGGAACATCGTTCTTGCAATTGACATTTTATTTGTGCTGTATGGAATCTTCACAACCAGCTGAAGGAACCATGCCACGAGTAAATACAAGAGCCTCATGTGGGAGAGATTTTCACTGTTGCCCAGACATTGGAACAGCTCTAGATACGGCATGTAGAGCTGGGTGAGGAACCAATATTGAATAAATGAATTAAACAATAAAACATTTGAGTCATTCGGACAATTTAATACAAAAATAATTTGAATATTTTCAATGGTCTACTAAGTAAATTTAGATATTTTGTATGATAATTCGTGATTCCATAAAAATGTGAGTTTAGCTGCTTCATTGTAACAACAAATTGATAATAATATTGCTTGCTCTGTGACGGCGGTGTTGTTACTTAGAAGTTAGATTACTTAGAATTAGGAATCTTTCAATCAATAGTTCATTGAATGAAACTAAGTTGAAATTGAAGCTGTTGTCAAGTGTTGTTACTGTGTTGTCACTGTTGCTGGTGTGTTGACGTTGAAATGAATAGACAGTAACTAGTAGACTTGAGTCAGTTGAAAATTATTGATGTGGGTTAATCAGGGTTAAATTTTTGTCAGTATAATTATACATTAATAGTCAATTGTTTATGTTTTAAGTTATTTAATTTATACTTTTCTGACAAAAATGAGTTAAATCAATAAAAAATGGACCACCAGTTCAGTGTTATGTTATTAAGTCTAAGTAATCAGATCTAGTCTACTGATGTTAACGGCATACGTGATAGTCATAATATATAACTTCATAAGTCAAGGAAGTTAAAATTGCTGAAATTGACAATCATGGATTCAAACATAATTTTATGATCATTTTACATTGTTAATCTTTGTACCTTTAAATTTAAACTTATATCATGGGTGAAAATTTGAGGTACAGATGAAACCTCATGAAAATGCTGAGGTGTATCTAGTGTGAAAGTAGTGAAGCTTCAGAACCCATAATGTTTGAGACATCTATAAACAACTTCTAATAAAACATACAAAATCTGTTTTCCATGAAATTATTGTATAGCCAGCAAACATTTACTGGAGAGCAGATGTTTCTACCATGTATATACACTCTCCTCAAGCAGACACCACTGGTGACATTACAACATTTCTTGCATAATGGGGGGTGGCATTAATCCCACAAATAAAGGGTCTAAAGCCGACGGATTGACTTCATTGCACAGGGTTCTACCTCATATGACTCGGGCCCCTCCACAGAAATGGCAGGCCAACTGCCGAGAGTATTGCATAAAGCATGACCTTTGTAGCTCCTGCAATGCTCCTAGAAGTCTCTGAAAAAGCACACTTGTGAACAGAACTGCGCTGTCTGGATTCAAATCATGACCTTTGGAACACAAGACAACTGCTTGACCGCTTAGTCAAAGAGACCCCTGAATAGCCTTTATGAAGAATTAGTTGATAAGAAGGACTAACTGAATGTTACCAAATGCGATATAAGGCTGTCGGTAAGCGTGATATAAAGGCTCTGGACACAAACTATATATCTATCTATATCCTCTTTATGTTCCATTTGACACATAAGGCTTCCACAAGATATTACCATTGCTACTGTTCTGCCGCCTTTCTACCAATTGTTTCCCATGTCAAGCCACAATCTTTCAACTCCCCTTCCATAATTTTTCTTTGTGCTTCCTTTGGATATTCAAGCCTTCTTTTCCCATCCTCTGTCCATCGGAGAGCTGTTCTAGCCAGTCCCTACTGGCATAGGACATACACAAGCAATCCATCTTCATTCTTTTAATGATTGTCTCCAGTGATACACAGTTTTAAAAGTTCTTAATTTGCTGTTGTATTTGGCCAGAATATTTGCATGATTATATTTAAATATTTATTTTGAAATTCCTCCATTTTGTGTATGATGTTTGGGTCATTTTCCTTCAAATTACTACTGTATAACAACTACCAGAACACTGCTTCTATATATTTAAAGTTTTATTTTAAGATTTCATCCTTTGGCGTTTCATATTTTGTAGAACACTGCAAAAGATTTACTTGCTTTTTTTTTTTTTTCTAGTAATGTCTTTTTCCAAATCACCATTCTGAGATACTGTATTTCCCATGTATACAAAATCTTGAGACAAACCAAGGTATATAACTTGCACATTAAAAATTCCTTGACAGTAGAAAATCGAAAAAAGTAGAATGTGTGTCACTACCCTGAACATATTTGAGATATTGTAATAAAGATAATTACATTTAATTAAATCAGATCCACCATTATAAAATAATCGAGACAGCAAACAAAAACGTGTTGTGATCTGATGTGTTTAACCTCTTCGCCCTCCTTCTAAGCCGATATACTAGCTCGCAGTATTTGTTAAAGATGATATGAAGATAATCTGGCATATATTGCAAAATAAATGTGCCATGACTTTTGAAAAAAATTACAGAGTGAAAGGGTTAAGAGCAGATATCACATATTTGCCGTAAACATTACACAACGTATTCATACTTTAATAGCTCAATCACAAAAATCACAATATGGTTTATAACGTAATTATACTAGCATAGACCAAATGAACAAGAGTGTTTATTATGTAGCGCTGAAAGATAGAAGGCAGCAAATGCAATTTATCAACAAAATTAAGTTCAAGTTCTCATGAATAGATGCTTGGTACTTGTGAAAAATAAAAACTAAGGGAAAGAATAGAATCACTAACACACTCTGAAATAATGATTCAATCAATTCTTTTTTGATCGTCCCCTATGAATTCAGGCGTGGTAGGGCACTTCTGATTTTTGCGTGAATGCCTGCTTACCATTTTAACAGTGTCACTCACCATATAGGCAGGCCTTCTCCGGCTTCAGAGGTAACTCAATTAATGAAACAAATAGTGTTGATGGAAGATGTTAAAGAATAGGGCAACAATTAGGAAGAATATGGATATTGTTCTATGTTGCAACTGATTAGAAGAACTAAAAGAGGACTCCATAACATGCTGATACTGAGTGTAACATATTGCTCAGTACGGTCATGTTGCTCGAATGCCTGATAAACGCATCCCAAAACAGTTGATGTACGGAGAACTTGAAGGGGGCAGACTGGTGGACAGAAAAACGCTTTAAAGATACTCTTAAAGTGTCTCTGAAATGCTTCGATATAGACACCGCATGTTGGGAATTCTTGCACAAGATCGCCAAATGTGGCGCTGTAACAACAAAAGAGAAACCCGCATAGCTGAGAATCATCGAGCTATTGAGGCACAGAGTAAACGAGCTGCACGGAAAGACAGAAGACACAACATGCACATGTCTAACCTTGATCATGTATGCCCCACTTGTGGTAGGAGATTGTGTTCTAGGATTGGACTCTACAGTCACCACCGCACACTCCAGAGCAGTGTAGCAGCACACGTCTGAGATTGTTGTCATCATCACTTGCAATGGACGGCTATTAGTGCTCAGGATGACCACTGGGGAGAGAAGTTGAAAGTATATCATTCTCTATAGAAAGTTGCAGTCAAGAACAATAATCAGAGTAAGTTGAATAAAAATTGTTGCATATCATTTACAGGACGCGCTTTCAACCACAGTAAACGAGTCGACGATTATCTAGCATCAATCATCATATGTTCAGTAGTTTGCCATTGCTTTCTGAACAGTGAGGTGTATTTGTACCATTCATAAAAATCAATGGAATCATATTTGCTTCCAAACTGTTAGCCACAGTGTGTGAACCAGGTACTCCTGGGTTGTGATTGAGCTCACTACCACAGACACCAACAGAGCAAATTACATTACCATCATTTACATTGCACTAGAACCCTAGTAGTAATCATATTCTCATTATCTTTAATAATTTGTTCCTATTGACCACTGTTATCTTTTGTTCTATAGTCTTATATATATATTTCAGTTCAATTCATAAGTGTTTAGATATTTATTTCCTTTTTGTTTTATCTTTAGATATGATTTTGTGTGCTTGCCACTTGTCAACCCTCGATTTAAGAGAGAATTCATTGGTGGTCCTGCTAAAGGAAGAAAAGGGGCACTGACAAGGTCCGACATGTGTCTATCAAGCCAGGGTAAGCTAAGAGTGTCACAAGTCACGTAAGGTTGTCATAGTTTTGTCAGTTACTGATTAACATCCTGTGTCTGTCCAAAAAAAAAAAAAAAAAGTAAAGGAACCCTTTCATACTCGTGGTATATAGGTCAATACAGTGTTAGGCCTGTATTTTTCATTGAACGTCAGCACACGATGGGTGATGTGGTCAGCATCACACCGGCCGCCTTTACTTTTCCAGAGCATGTCTGGTACCCAGTTGAGGCTTGGTCGACCTGAGAGCCGTCGTGGTCGGGAAAATTCCCGCGCATTGTGGGAGCTGAACCCAGACCAGCCTTGCGGAGCGAGTTCACTAACAACTACGCTACAGCGGCTCTCTGTCTGTCCAAAGCCAACTCTAAATTGGGCCACATAACTGAATGGTGGAAACTCTGACCTAGTTTTGAGTAAGGGGCTGGATTTTGTATGTTTGATAGAACACTGCAAACTTTTTTACAATTGTACTCATTTCTATGAGTCTATGGTTATTTATTGATGAAAAATATTAATAATACTGAAATTCCTTAGTGTTAAACTTAATTTGTTACATAACATAACCTTGATTTAGGATGTTGTTTGATTTTAAAATGAATTTGTCTATATACAACAATACTGGAATGTGAGGTCACACGACGGTTGTGGTTTTATTTTCTAGAATTTTTACCTAGTCGTACGGTTATCGGAGGCTGCGGTCTGTCATATCAAGCTGGTTATATGTGTCCAAAATACATTTTAACACATAAACTACCAAGTGTTGCAGCCTGCCACATGACTTACCATTTCGCTGTGTACTGCAGCCTGTACCAGCTTGTCTCTCCCATTTGGCTGTGCATTACATACTTCACTATGATGTCGAAAAGTAAATGTAAATTAATTTGACCACAGCGTGCTTTTCAACATCTTAATAATTCAGCAAATGGAGGAATAACTAATGAAATCCAACATAGATGCAACAAATCAAATGATATTGGTGCCAATTTTGAAATGCAAACATATCACCACAAGCACAAAAAGAAAATTGTACAACAAAATCGTTCTCCCAACATTATGCTACCAGTACCAAACCTGGAAGCTGACATCAAATTATAGAAGAAATCTATTCACAACAGAGATGAAGTGTCTACACAGAATTGTGGGAGTATCAAGTCTAAACAGATACATGTTTATCTGATCAGTGATCCAATTTACTTTTTTCCAACTGATGGTATGACTGACTGGTACAGATGTGGTCTTACATCAGTAACAGCATATAGTGGGAGAGGTTGAGTTCCTGCATGACATTGTTCAGTAATGCTTAGCTGTGTATATCATTTTATTTTTTAACCCTGGCCACAGATCAACAATGACAGTCAGTGGTCAATATACCTTGAAATGTCTTGCAGGTTGGCAACACAATCTCTCCACCTTTCTCAGTCTGTGACCATTCTTACAGGGTACCCCAAATCTGGTCCACACTGCATCTGTACCTTTACACTGGAGTCCACTTCATATCAGTTTGTGTAAGATTTCTGGATCACTTCTGTTTGTTCCAACTCCAACATCTGTGTTTTATTACTGTGCTTTTGTCTCCTTGCTGCACCTGTTGATCAGTTTGTGGTTTCTAATTCTGTTTAGCTAAAATGTTCAGAGTATTTCATTTCATATGTTGTCTAAAGCTGAAGGATTGACTTCATTGCACCGGGTTTTACCCCATGTGGCTCAGCCCCTCTCAACAGAAATGGCATGCCACCCACCGAGAGAGTATTGCACAAAGCATGAACTCCATAGCTCTCACAACAATCCTAGGGATCTCTAGAAAACTGCACTCTTAAACATAGCGGTGCAGTCTAGATTCTAACCCACGACCTTCTGAACACACGGCGAAGACATAACCACTTAGCCACAGAGATACCCATGTTGTTTGAAATGCTAACAATCTAGCAGTTTCCTTTATGGTTCTCAAGCATTCAGATTACTACTGAACCACTTATGTACATACCCAGCTCTCATATACCTTTAGTATCATTTTTATATTGTACTATGAATGTCTTCAAATGTTGTGTAGATTTGCTAAAGTCAATTCTTGCAGACTAATTCAACCACCTGGTGTTGCTACATTTCTAAGCTATTTTATTTGTCTTTACTGTCTCTAATACCGCTTTTATTACGGTGTAAGATATGAGTCTGATGAATTTAATGGCCACATGACTAGTGCAGTTGCCGTGAAACTGTTCAGGTTATGATTTTTATTTGTGCCCCCAACATAAAAAACTTTACCTTACTGGGGATCAAACCCGGGTCTCCCTATTGGGAGCATGTGCACTTCTCCATTTGACCAGATGCTACTCTTCCCAGGTATACAATTTTATTTGCTGCAGTTAGCTCTAAATTCTCTATTGTGTTAATTGTAGGATTTTTTCAGTTTGTCATCATAGTTTCTGCATAATCTCAATTTAATGTTCAATCAATATGGTTTTATTAGCTGAAATAGCTCTAGACATCAGAAACCTATTATAAGATATATATATTTACTATTAAAGATTGGAACAGTCTGGTTGTGGGAAAAGTATCTCCTTGGCTGCAGCTAGATTCAAAGCTTTACCACACAAGAAAGAATTCTGAGATGGTAAGTAGATGTTGTACAATGATTATCTTATGTTTACTGTTAACTATGCTTGAAGATTTTCATTGCTTTCTTATAATTATAGTTCAGTTCTAATCAGTGTGGAACTGACTATGTATTGGCCACAACAGACTGAAGTATCATCTGTTTAACAAGTACAAGATAGGCCCTACTGACATATGCACATGTGGCACCAGCAAGATAACAGATACACACATCCTGTAGTGTTCCCAACACACGAGGAACAAAGAAACGCACATGGCATCCCCCATGTCAGCCCAAGACAAGCTATATGAAGTTGTACACAGACTCCAGTTGATCACTATCTATTTTAGATGATAGAAGTCGATGTCTGAAAACATTGGGAGAAGAAGTTGGGAACTAAAGGATCTAAAGACAGCTATTGTCAAGCCTACCAACAATTGCGAACACTGTATATGTATAGCACAAAATAACAGCTACAAAACACAATGCAATTTTTTGGACTTGGTATTGATTGCAAAAAATGGCAGGTCAGCAGCACTAGTTCACAACAAGAACATTCAGTGTGTGTAGCCCAAAATGCAATGATTGGGATGTTAGGGTCTTCCAGCGTGTTCGTAGCGCGTTGGACGACGGGTGACAAGCTTCCTGGGCGTGTGTGTTCAATTCCGCGGGCTGGCAGAAAATATGCATCTAACTGCTGTTATAGTGAATTGAAAGATATCATTGAAGATATATCCTTCAAAACTGTCCACTGCAGGCTGACCTGGAGAAAAGAATGTGGTCTCCACCCACCTTCAAAGAGAAACTGTTTGAGGAACTGAAATTTGGAAGCAGACTATATCGGAGAATCTGGAATCCCAGTCTAAAATTAGTGATCGCAAAAGTGAAGGAACTTCATAAACTTGCCCTACATTATTTTCGTTTTTTTTCTGTTAATCAATACACTTATGATACATTACTTTTGTCCTTCTGTTAATCAATACACTTATGCTACATTACTGTTATCCTTCTGTTAATCAATACACTTGTGCTACATTACTGTTATCCTTCTGTTAATCAATACACTTATGTTACATTACTGTTATCCTTCTGTTAATCAATACACTTGTGCTACATTACTTTTGTCCTTCTGTTAATCAGAACACTTGTGCTGCATTAGTTTTATCCTTCTGTTAATCAATACACTTATGCTACATTAGTTTTATCCTTCTGTTAATCAATACACTTATGCTACATTACTTTTTGTCTACATTACACTTATCTTTCTATTACTTAATAAAATGTTATATTTTTCATCTTTCTACTACTCAATAAACATTTATTACTTTCATCTTTCTATTACTTAATAAATTTACATTACTGTAATTCTTTTTGTTTACTGAGCACTGTTACCCTACATTTATTTCATCTATTCTTTTGCTCAATAAATTGACATTACTTTATTACTTTCATTCATGTGTTAAATGTTGTTTCTCCTTAAATCTAACATCCTCAGGCTCTGAAAGAGGAGTTGACATGGTCAGCACACCTTGGGCTTCCAGCTGTACTGATGCCTCTCCGTAATGGAAACTTCACAAACCTTGCCCAGTTCATCAGTGAACATATTACATCCAGCTATTACCAGCAGGTCAGACAAGTATATTATTAGTGCCGTCAAATACATATGGCATTTTTCATCTTTACAGATGGTTAGTTGGCAAGTGTTTTACTTCAGAGTTTTTGCTTTTCTCTCGCCTTTCAGCTCATCCATCAGCTCTTTTCAAAAGACTGCACAATATCGTTGAGGCCTTGCAGACATCCTTATATCTGAGCAGTAGTCTGCCTTGGTGCTTCTCCCCCTCCGAAAGTTCACAGAACATTTATTTTGGTATGCAGCAATTGTCCATTCTTCTCATATGCCCTAGCCATCTTAGTCGTCAAATAAAACTAATCATTAAATGCTTCTTTGATCATCATTTGACTTGTACAGTCAATTCATCATTGCTGAAATTGTATGACAGTAATGTTCTTCAACTTATAAAATAATTCCTTCAAATGCAAGTATCATGTTCTAGTTCCCATCATTACATATGACCATTTGAAGTTCTTTGTCCATTGTAATAATTCTTTCCACTATCTAATCCTGTTTTGCCTCACAGCATTAGGATAAGGGCTTTCTGAAACATGCTTTTTTTGCACACTTCATCAATAGTGTTTTTCGCTGCCTCTTATTTCTGAGGTCCACCTTATGCATGGACAGCCTTTTGCTTTGTTTTCACTGTATCAAAGTAACATTGGAATAATTTGCTGAATGAAAGTAAACCAGTCACAAAATATGATTGTTTTAAAATGGTTGGTTGTTGCTATTTTATCAGTGTCATTAGAAAGCATAACCATTGAGTTTGATGTTGTGTAGCAGACGGTAATTGCAAATGCAGATAAAAATTACAGCCATACTCAAGGCTGCAATGCGAAAGAGCACTATGCTGCTATTTGGTTGGCCAGATAAAATGTTTCCTGTCTATGGTGACAAATTTTTTACGGTGACCAGTTGTGTCACCATGTACAGATTTTGACAGAAGCATTTGTGTGTCGGTCTTGATTATTCAAGTTGACAGGAAGGTAATTATAGAAGGATGTTCTCATCATTAGACATACATTTCATTTAAAAAATTAATTGAAACAGCAATTCCACATGTGGTATTTCCTTCTTCGCAATCTTACAGAGAAAGCATTGCAGTATAGTTCACGATTGCTTATTGTCTGGTATGAAGCTGCCTTATGTTGGAACTGACAATCCATGTCTGCAGGCTGTCCTATCATCTACCACCGATTAGGATAGGTCACACCCTTTGGTCAATATTGTTCATTTGAGGATCATTGGACACATCCATAATTGCTTCGAGCACCTCCCAAACATGTATCTCAGTGTGTTTAGACTAACAACTCCTGTTCTGTGGGGTTTCTCTCATGGTTTTTCCGTCTTGCAGCATATATCTTAATGTATAACTTGCGCAACCGAGATAGAGAATACCCTTTATCTTCAGCGAATATATTTTCTCTTAGAGCATTTATGATGTCGCTTTGTCCATAGAAGAACCATTCTCGATCACAGCATTGCTCGCCACTGCATCCGCTCTCTCATTGTCCTTCACCCCAGAATGGCCTGGGACAAAGATTAAGGTAAGAAAAAGACATAAACACAGCTTGAATGCTTACTATTAAGATGTGTGTCATGTAATGGGAATTACTTTCTGTATGAATAATGTGGATGTTGTCTTCAACAGCAATACTGGATCCAAGTGTCTCTGATTAGTCATAATGACCAGTGTGATGATGTCATTGAAGGTGTTGATGATCGCATGGATGATGAAGCTCGGGATGATACCTGGCTGTGGTGGGTATTTATGTGCTTGTTTGTCTCTTCCTCTGTATTATTCCCTTCATGATATGTTCAATATTAATCTCAGTTTTTTTTACCTATTATTTCTGATTAGTGTTTGTATGAAGTATTAAACATGGGTGTACAGCATGGACATTTAGGTAGTGAAAAAACATTTATGTGCTTTTGAATATAAGTATTACAGGTGACTCCTATGTATATCATGGACAGAGAACAAATAGATCTATCTAGAAAGAACTCAAAATCAAAGAAAACTGA
This sequence comes from Arion vulgaris, assembly GCA_020796225.1. Taxonomy (NCBI): domain Eukaryota; kingdom Metazoa; phylum Mollusca; class Gastropoda; order Stylommatophora; family Arionidae; genus Arion; species Arion vulgaris. The sequence continues at coordinate 62,201,162 of CM036760.1, forward strand.
CAGATGCTACAAATAAGAATGAGAAAATTTTAGTATTTTGGGCATATAAAGAGACACAAAGGGTTGGAGAATACCGTCATGGAAGGAGGCATCCAGGTAAAGAAGAGGAAGATCACTAAAAAGACGGATTCAGGATGTAATTGATGGTTTGAGCATGATCGCTGCAAAGATGGGACATCTGGCCTATGAGAGAGAAATTCTGTAAGGACTGTTACGATGGCAAATTTCTGCTCTGGACAAGCTATTTGATAAAGTACGATGGTACCTTTGTATGTTTGCTTGAAGTCAACTGAGTCGCTGACTGCTACAAGCCCATGCAGCTTGTGGGTAGTCCCCCGAACGAGGGAGGAGCGTCTGGCCCCATACTTTGTCTGTGCTATTCTTTTAATTTAGTTAACTATAGCCTCCCTTCTTCAATCTGTCTTATTTATTTGTGTCATTTGTAGTATGAAATTGTTGATTCATATGTCTCAAAATAGCAAATATTATTTCTATCCACTTAACTGCATACAGGTGGAACCATTTTCGTTGTCTCTGTGACTGTAACAAGCGACTTGGTGTAGCTTTGGAACTGACAGAAAACCTACCGCCTTCTCCAGTGATTGACAGATGGCTTGGTGAACCAGTCAAGGCTGTAATGGTGTCAACATCACTGTTTTTGACCAACAAGAAAGGATACCCAGTGTTGTCTAAACCCCATCAGACTATCATTCGGAGATTATTCAAGGTTTGGTTTTTTTTCTTGTGCGTCTGGTGAAAGTAATGTGTATAAGATTTATGTATGTACAAGGACAACTACTTCTAGTATGATGATGGAGGTTGAGGCCATTACTGCTAACCTCCATTGGCGCTCTGGGGGGGCCGTTGTTGTATCTGACTTTCAGTCGATGCTTCACAATATCCAGAAGGGCAGGTTTTGGTATAAGTGGATGTCGTCTATAGAAGTTTATAACCTCCAGAGGCTTACGTGGATATACTGTTCTGGGCATGCTGGCGTTTACGGTAATGAGAGAGCGGACAGGCTTGCATCAAGAAGATGGATAAGGGGGATGTTCTTCGGTCTCTTCGCGACTGCCTGTTGTATGAGGACACCAAAATAGATGTTGAATCGATCCAGCGATTTGGGCAGTTTGGAGTTACCCATTGTACAAGTAGAACTGGATGCCTGCAGTGCAGAGTGAGAAGTGTGTTTAATGAGCGAGCCACGGGAACCATCAGTATGCATACTCTTCGATCTTTGTTGGGGAGACTGAACACCTATGGGTCTGCCTGAAGTGCAGTGACATCAGTTTAGTAACCAATAACAATATTTATATCAGGTGATTTTTTTTAAATGAAAGTTTTAAAAAAAAATTTCTGAATAAAGACGACTTTTGCTTTGAGTTAGCTGCTTAAAGAATTATTGAATTTTTGTTTATCTTGTTAGCTAGAGGCACAAGTGATCATCACAGGTCAAGATCGTCATCCTGAGAAAACTATTCGATCATATCAGCAGTACATAGATCACCTGTGGCAGACTCAGGACCCTGTTGATACTGTCACTCAATTTGCTAAGGGCTATGAAGATTTCCTTCAGTCTCCACTACAGGTAAGCATCAAGTCCATTCTGTCTGATATAGAAATATAAATGTTTTGCCCTGGAGTTGTCATTATAACAAATTTTATGGGGTGGGAAATGGAAAGCAGCTTGTTCATGTATCATTGATGTTCTGGGTAGTTTTTTATATTTTGTCCATGAATACACTTGACAGTATATGCAGTGTGTTGTGGATTTCTGTGGTTAAGCCCTTGCCTAGCAAGTCGAATGTCGTGGGTTTGAATCTGGACTGCACCATTCTGTTCACGGGTGCGTTTCTTCCCAGAGAACATTAGAATTGTTGCAGGAACTATGGAGTTCATGCTTTGTGCAATACTCTCAGCAGGTGGCGTGCCATTTCTGCGGAGAGGGACCAAGCCGTATAGGGTAAAACCCGGTGCAATGAAGTCAATCCTCGGCTTCAAACACCCCTTTTTAAAAAACAACATACAATGTGTGTGAGTGGGGAAATATACACTGTGTGAGTGGGAAAATAGTGACAATACATGCAATGTCAGTGAGCAGGGCAATAGGGACAGTACATACAATGTGAGATTGTTATAAGTGTAAACTTTGCTTTCAACTTTATAGTAAAATTAAAATCAATTTATATATGTTCTTGCAGCCACTGATGGACAACTTAGAGTCTCAGACTTATGAAATATTTGAGAAAGATCCGGTCAAATACTCTCAGTATCAAAAGGTAAATGAAATACTATGCAGAAATTCATTAGAACAAGTCCTCTGATTACACCATTGTTGACTTAATTCTCTCCACATGCATCTTTACATTTTTGTATAAGTTGACCTGGAATGGAATGTCAAAGTTTAAACACATTTTTTAAGGGTAATTTTTAGTTTTCATGTCAATTTTCATCAGTTTCACAATATGCTTTGTCAGATACAATGTACATAAATCATGAAGGTGAGAACTTGCAATTGTAATGAAGGAATCAATAGTGTATTCCAGATGGGCATTGTTCCAACGATCCGTAGAGATTTGCACAACAGTATTCAATAGCTGCTTATTGGTGATACTCGTTAAGCCAGAGCTGGGATTGAAGATTGGAGTGGCCAGAAAATAACACCACAACAAGTATATGAGTAGGCTCATCAATCAAAATCAAACTAGTAGGGTTAGTCGCTGGATGCTGTTGGAGATATTGCAAAGGCACCTATGGACATGTCCAGAATGCAATGAAAATATTTGAAACTGAACTCGTTGATTGTGTCGACATCTACTTTTGAGCTGCAGACTCAAGGCATGAAATTTGACAGCAATTCAGAAAAACAAAAATGTTTCTTGCCCAGTTTACACAAGGTTATACAGATAGATTTGAAGTTGACATTAATATTCCCGAATTTTTGCTTCGATCTCACATACCTTATTATTCTTTTGCATTTCTCTCTTCTCTTCCACCATTTACTTCTTTATAGAAGTGTTTGGGGGAAAACATAGTCATTTATTTGCATTTGCCTGCTGTAAATTGAGTAGTCAGGGAGCCTGGTATTGCGATTTCAACTGATTTTTCATGAATGCCTGCTTTCCTTATTATTAGTGTCCCCCGCTATACAGGTGTGCCTTCTCTGACTTCAGGGGAGCATTCTCAATATACCTCATAGTATTTTTTACTTTATGTTGGTTAAATTACCAATTTTCTTTATTACTTGCTACAGGTTCTTTTAGTTCTGTGTTTGCATTGCAGGGATATTTGTATAGAACTTCTTCGAATGCTCCATATTGACCACTTGTTAACCACTCTGTGATTTGTATGTGATCTGAACCTAAGAGCGATTGTCTGTTGTGCCAGTTATGCGCCTACAAGTAGACCAGCACATCCGATTTCTGCTTTTTATTTACTAGGGTAGCTTCCTAGGCCCCTACATCAGTCGCCTTTTACTACATGCCTTGTAGGTCGAAAGTGGTACTATTCTTTGCTTCCCTTGCCGGCCCCAGCAGCACACAGGCAGTATAGAGCTTGAAATATAAATAAATATTTGTGAATATATTTTATATTTAAATCTTATATTTGTTTGCCATGTCAGTTTTATCTGGTATGATGGTCATCTGTTTTATTTGTATATTAAAATCTTCAAGGCTGTATACCAAGCCCTACTGGATAGAGTTCCATTGGAGAACAGAGATACAAAGGATGTGTATGTATTATAGTTAATAAATTAATCAATAGCTTTACTGGTGCAGAACCTCTGTGCAAGTAGCTGTGTTACTATTATTACATTATAATTGTCTCTTGATGTATTGTGTGTTAGAAGATGTATTCTTTCTACTGACTTGTGTGTGTTTTGAGCATTTTGATTTTTTTGTCGAGTCTAGTCTCTATATAGACACTATAGGCTGTAGTCTTAATTGAACATCCATTTTAAAACTGACACTTGTTCCTGTGATAGGGTCATCATGGTGGTGGGTGCAGGAAGGGGACCACTAGTTCGAGCATCACTAGCAGCTGCTCTTGAGGCAGGATGCAGGATTCGAAAGCTCTATGCTATTGAGAAAAACCCAAATGCTGTCATTACGTAAGTACACTATGCAATTAATTCTTCCAAATCAAAACGACATAAGTTAATTTTGCAAGTACAGAGATCTCTTGTGAGTTTAGATTTGTATAATGTAAAGGTATGTTACATGCACTATAGTTAAATGATGGATTAGGTGCATGTCCATATCAAAGGTTAACTCGGGCATCTCCTACATTTTCTGTTTCACTCTTGCCATGGGGATGCATTTTGCCAAACAGTTATTTGTCCAGGGGTCTCTGTGAAGAAGTAGTAAAAACATTTGCCTGTAGTTCTGAAGGTTGTGAGTTCGAATCTGGGCCGAGTCACATGTGCAATTTTCTCATGCGATCCCTCCCAGCTATATCACTATTGTTCACAACCTTTCCCTCCAGAATGATTTTTCAGCATAGTGTCATGTCTTTTTGAGATGGTATGACAGCTGTACACACAAACCTGTGGATAATGACAGGAACTCATGGTGACCTGGATGAAGAGGAGAAAAATGACAAACAATGGGTCGGACATACGTCGCAGAATACATAATCAGAGTGTCACTAGACAAGCACTAATGGAACCCGCACGAAAGTCTAAAATTGGACACCCTAAACAAACCTGTAGAAAGTCTTCTTGTGGAACTGAAGAATGCTAGATTATCCTGGGAAGCTATAAAGAAATATTTTATTTATTTCTAAATAAATTAACATTTGATCAGATCAAGATATTTCTCAAATACTCATATACAAGACACTTTTTACTAGATCTGAAGCTAGCATTAATTCAAATCCTTACACTCATCATCTATTAGTTGATCCTGAGCAGAACTTTGCTACCCTAACAATCCTTTGAATTTTCTCGCGTAGGCCAGATGTCCCATCTTTTCCATGATCTTTCTCTTCTTTTGCCAGGATCCTTCCTTCCTTTGCGTTCCGGCCTAGCCTGATGGACCAACTCTATCATGAATTTTACTGTTGTTTTTGGGACTCCGTCCTCCTCAGCTTTCGCGAAGCTCTGTGTGTTGTGGCCAGTACTCTTTTCGTATACCTGCTAAACGTGGACAGTCTTGCAAGACGTGTTCTGCCGGCATGTCTGCCATATTGCATGGGCACAGGCTAGTTGTGCCAATTTTAAATTTATGGAACATGTGGGCTCTGAGCTTGTTGTGGCCGGTACGGAGGCGAAATATGGCAACTTGTTCACTGCGCGATAGACCATAGTATCCGTCACTGTCTGTGTACTGCGGGTGGTCTTTTGCCCACTTGCTTCGATAGTGCGAACCGATGGTTGTTTTGACTTTCTCATAGCTGATCTCGAGATCAGTCTGGGGTAGTCGCCCGCCTCTTTGGCTAGCTTGTCGCCGCTGCTTCCTAATGTTGCAGTGTGACGGTATCCACTGGATGACAGTGCGTTTGAGTGAACTCGTTAGTTCAGCGAGGGACGTTTTGAGCTCATTCATCTCAGTTTTGCCGACGCATTTGAGTGCGTGATGACCGATAGAGCATCGGTGAATATCACGACCTTGTTGCGGTAGTGTTTCTTCTCTCCAAGATCATTTCGCCGCTTTTGATTGCCTCTGCCTCAGCTCGGTAGTTATTCGAGGATTTGCCAGTTGCAATCGCTTTCTTGACCGTGACTTTCTTTGAGATTTTCAGCACTATTCCTCCTCCGCCATCGCTTATTGCGTTATTTGCCGATCCGTCCGTGAGACGTCGCCCACTCATTTTCAGGGTACTCTGATTCTATGTGCTCTTCTGCTGCAGTTTTTCTGTCGAGGTTCGTTTGATCCCTTTTGCTCATTATGCCTGGGATTGATTCCCTTAGTTCTGGCATTTTTGTTTTCCATGGCGGGCACTTGTCGATTGCCGGGATTGGTTTGGCTGTGCATTTGGACAGGACTGGATGGTCTGTGGTCAGTGCGTTAGAGATTCTAACGAAGTTAGATCTCTGTATTCTCCACTTTCCGGATTGAAACATTCTTTCATGCATTGGATGAGATTTGAGCCGTTTGAGTTTTTCCGTAAGTACTACTACTTTCTTGTCCCTTCGGTCAGTCATTGGTTGGATGCCTGTGATGGTCTCCATCGCCTTGATGGGCGTGGACTTATGGCTCCAGTGATAATGCGTAGGGCCCGGTTTTGACTGCTGCTCACTTTTGCGAATTGCTTGTTCGATGCATTGCTCCACGCTGCCATACGTACTCTAGGACCGGTCGCACTCTACCAGAGTAAAGTGTCTTGAGAATTCTGGTGTTTGCTCCCCATGTGGAACCTGCTAGTTTACGCATCATTGTTAGCCTATGTCTCGCTTTTGCCATAGCATTCTCGATCTGGGTGCACCAAGTCAGCTTTCTGTCGAGTGTGACTCCTAGGTACGTTGGGGTTTTATTTTCTGGAAGGTTCTGCCCATTGACTTTAAGCGTTATCTTGTAATCCTTGTTATTCTGGGAGAACACAGTGTAAGTGGTCTTTGAAGGATTTATTTTCATATTCCACTTTGCTGACCACACTTCAAGGTTATTTAATGTAGCTTGCAGTCGATTTTCTGCTGTGGCATTGACTCTTCTCTCGCCCATATTGCCAAGTCGCGGCATACATGGCAGAGTGAACTCGTTCTGGGAGGCATGTTGCAATGTCATTGACGAAGACTAGAAAGAGAGTCAGTGAGAGCACTCCTCCTTGGGGGACTCCTTGCTCCAGTGTGGCCTTCATACTTTTGTACCCCTGAACCTGAACCCTTGCTGTTCTGTTCTCTAGGTATCTATCGAGCCAATTGTACATTCTTCCCTTTACGCCGAGGGTGAGCAGTTTTAGCCTTAATCCTTCTTTCCAGACTGTGTCAAAAGCCTTCTCCATATCTACCAAGACCGCCAGTGTCATCCTTCCTTTCATGATCAACTTCAGCTCTTAGTATATTTTTATATGCACAAAATATTTCAATTTCTTATTTGTAGCTACAGTCTGGTTTTTTTAGTCCTTTCTGGATAGATCTGTTTGTTCTCTTCTCTGTTTATGGTATAAGGACTCTTCTGTAGCACTGATATACAAAAGCACATATACGCTTTTCCACTGTCTTGTTAAATGTCCATGTTTCACACCCATACATTGGGACTGGTATATTTAAATATAGGCTTATATGAAGACCAATATCGTCCTCATGAGTTTTCTATGTTTCAACTCTATCATTGCTGTTGCACTTTTGTTGTACCTTAGCTATACTATTGTTTCATACACATGGTTAATCATGCATATATTAACTTTTTGTACCAGTTTAGAGAATATGAAGGAAGAAGAGTGGGGTGACAATGTTGAGGTTGTATCATGTGACATGAGGGACTGGGAGGCCCCTGAGAAAGCAGACATTCTTGTAAGCGAGCTTCTTGGATCATTTGGTGACAATGAACTGTCTCCAGAATGTTTAGATGGAGCCCAGCGTTACTTGAAAGGTCAGATTTTGTTTGAGTTCATTGATACTATCATTCTTATTATTATTGTACAATCTTTATATTGATCTAGATGTGGCCCTATAAATATTTACACAGTCATTGTTTATTTCATGAATGATGTTGTTGGTGTGTAATTATGTCTTTGTTAATTAATTCTGTTTTCATCAAATCTGAATTTTTTTTTTAAATTCAGTTCGACGCCCATTCTTCTTCTTCTTTGCGTTCGTTCTTAATGACCAATTTTAATCACTCTTTGTGATATGTTTGATCTTTGCCAAGAATGTGTATACGTTGCACATTGGTTTGGTAGGCCCTAAACGCATAAGACTTCTACACGTTTAGGACACATGCATCCGATTTCAGCCAAACCTCCTTAGTCGCCTCTTACGACATGCATGGCAGGTAACAGTGGTTCTATTCTTTACACCCCAATTTTGGGCCCCGGTAACCACTCTGGCTCGACGCCCATTAAAACATACAGCTGCAACTTATCACTGACACTTATATTAGTTTTTCCATTCAGCATTGCTCTTTTCTTTCTCTAGTCCTGTTTTGCCTCACATCATTAGAATTAGGGGTCTCTGTGGCTAAGTGGTTAAGCCCTTTGCCTTGTGAGTCGAAGGTCTTGGGTTCGAATCTGACCACTCCATTCTGTTCACGAGTGCAGTTTATTTCAGAGACCCCTAGGATTGTTGCTGGAGCTACAGAGTTCATGCTTTGTGCAATACTCTCGGCAAGTGGCGTGCCATTTCTGTGGAGAGGGACTGAGCCGTATGGGGTAAAACCAGGTGCAATGAAATCAATCCTTCGGCTTTTAAACTCTTTTTAAATCATTCTCTTCTTCTTTGTCTTCGTTCTTTACAACCAGTTTTAATAACTCTTTGTGATATGTTTGATCTTTGCCAAGAACGTGTGTACATCGCACATTGGTTTGGTAGGCCGCTAAATGCATAGACTTGTACACGCTTAGTACACGGCATCCGATTTCAACCAAACCTCCTTAGTCGCCTCTTACAACATGCATGGCAGGAAACAGTGGTTCTATTCTTTACACCCCAAAATTGGGCCCTGGTAATCACTCGGGCGTTTTAAATCATTAGGATAAGAAGAGATTTATAGAACAGACTTTTGTGCGCGCTTCATAAACTGTTTTCCATCGCCTTTTCTCTCTGAGGTCCCACCTTTTGCGTGGACAGCATTTTGTTTTGTATCCACTGTATCAGAGTAACATTGCTCTTTGAGGCTGTTGATAATCTGTCAATGTGGCCAAACCATTTAATTTGTTGTTTCTTGATGAATTTCATTACTGATGTTACCATTTGTCCTTTGATTTGCTTTATTGCATCAATGTTGGATTTCGTTAGTTATTCTTTCATTTCCTGAAAAAATGCTACCATTCCAGTCATGGTTTCACCTCTCTTCAAGAAATAAATTGGTGTGTCTGCTTTGCCAGCTGAACTGTCAGCTCTCCATTTTGTTAGCTGGTCATATGCAGTTCTGAAATCTGACTAATATTTCTTACCATTTATTGCATATTATACTGTGTCAATGAAATAAACCAAGCCAGAAGAAATAAATGAACATGGAAACTAATTTTTTGTAGACCTATTTTCAATTTCATGTTTTGTGTCTTGCATGCAGATGATGGCATCAGTATACCAGAGAAATATACCTCATATTTGGCACCTTTGATGTCATCCAAACTATACAATGAAGTTAGGGCATCCAAGGTAGAAAAGGGAAACCACCAGAGGTAAGTTAGCATATTTTCTGGCTCTGCATATATGATGTCAGGGGACAAAATAAACTGAGATTTGTTTTTAATATATTTTAGTACATTACTAAAGCATGAGATTGCATACGAAGTTGGCTGCTGTTTGTAGGAAGCAGTACCACAAATACATTTGTATTTTGACTATCAATACATTGTTACTAGAATATTTTTGATGTCTTTTACAATATGAATACAGAATTGACAAGGTTCCTTTGCTTCATGACAAGTTTTGTGGAGCGTCTGGTTGAATGTATTAAAGCGCTGGTTCTCATTCAGGAGACTTGGGTTCAAACCCCAGTACGTCCAGTTGTTTCTGTCAGGGCATGATGAAAAATCCTAACCTAAACAGTTCTGTAGCAACTGTAATAGCCATGCAGCAATTAAAGTCCACAGGCTCGTGTTCCCTTCTCTTCTCCCTCCCCACCTACATCCCTAAAATAGCGGTATTACAGGCAGTAACACCAGTTTCTTTTTATGACAAGTTTTCAATTTATAAATTATTTTTCTTTTATATGCCTAACCCTGTACAATTTTTTTATATTTAAAATCAATTTGCTATTTCCCAACATAACTCTCATTTGCAGACTCCTTTGAAATGCCCTATGTTGTTGCCTGCACAACCACTCAACAATCTCCAAGCCACAGCCCGTCTTCACATTTGTTCACCCAAATAGAGGTACATTATACATATTGTTTGTCATTTTCTGTTTGTTGTCTGTTATTGACTGGTTATTGGTTACTGAACTGACTTCACAGCACTCCGGGCAGACGTATAAGTGTTCAGTCTCCCCTAACAGATGTCAAAGGATATGCATACTGATGGTTCCTGTGGTTCGCTGGTTAAACACACTTCTCTCTCTCTGCACCTCAAGCATCCAGCTCTACTTATACAAAATGTAATTTCAAACTCCCTAAATCGCTGGATTTATTCCATGTCATTTTAAGTGTCCTTATCCAACAGTAGGTCACCACGATACCAAAGAACATCCCCCTTATCCATCCTAAACTCCCCAACAATTGAGGCAAGCATGTACGCTCTCTCGTTGCCGCAAACACTCACATGACTAAGACAGTAGATCCACTGGAGTCTCTGAAAGCTGGAATTGCTATAAACGACATCCACCCTTACCGCAACCTGCCATTCTGGATCTTCCAAAACATTGACTTATTGACTGTCGACGCCCGCCTGCCCAGCGTGTATTCGTAGCAAATTGACTCACCATGTTGAGCTATTTGATGACTTAGTCTCAGAACCTTTTTGCCAGGACTGTATTTTCTACTTTAACTGGTCCAAATACTACTGCTTAATTCAGTTTGGGAAGTAATATTTACCTATTAAAAATAAATATAGTTGTACGAAGTGTCATTCATGTCCAGTAACTATAATATCACACATCTTTTTAATTATGCTTGGATGCTTTTGTAAAATACAATTTCTACCTTATTTCTGACTTGAGTAACAGAAGTTGGATATTGAGTATGATAAACAGTGGATGTATGTCAATCTTGAAGGGGGCAGACGATCGTTGGTGGACAGAGAAAATTGCTTTAATATAGACACCACTTGCTGGAAATCCCTAGCGAAAGATCGCCAAATTTATTCTAGTTACAACTGTGATCCTATGCTCCAAGAAGAGATGAATATGAGAATAATCTTGATTGACGTTATTTTGTTTTGCAGATGAAGTGATAGACAACTGCCTGTATAAATCTCTGGAGTTTACAGTCACCCAGGACTGTGTCATTCATGGATTTGCTGGATACTTTGACACAGTTCTTTATAAAGATGTCATGCTTAGTAAGTGTGATTACCTGTTTGTGAGATTATTTTTTTCCAGTCCACTTGTATGTATTATTTATTAGGATGTCATAATTCTTAGTGATGTCTTGTTTGTAAGACTTTTCCAGTCCACTTTTATGTATTGTTTATTCTGGTACTCTATATAAGAATTATGTTTAATAATTGTGACTACTTGTTTGAAATACATTCTAGTCCACTTTTATGAATACTTTATTACGTACTTACTTACTTACTCCTCTCTGCTCCTCGTAGAGCATAGGGCCTCAACAGTTGTTCACCACTTTTCCTGGTCTATGGCTGTTTTCTTTATGTCTCCCAGGATAGTTGAGCACTCTTCAGTTCCTCAAGAAGACTTCGTCTCTACGTCTGTTTAGGATACCCTCTTTTCAATTTTCCCTGCAGATTCCACTCAAGTGCTTGTCTAGTGCCACTGAACTGTGTCTTTCATAGGGTATGGCCCGACCCATCGCCATTTTCTTCTTATAGAGTCACTTGTCTGCAATGTTCCATTGCACCCGGTTAATTTAATCGCATTGTCATTCTATGAATACACTTAACTGTCTGAAAAATGAAATTTCTGACAAATATATTTTCATTTTAGCAATGGGAAAGCCACAGTAGAGTAGTTGTTAGTGGACTCGCTTCTTAGGCGTGTGGTCCGTGTTCAATTCTACTGTGGTTGTGTGATATTTTTCAAATAGTAACGGCTCTCAAGTCGACCTAGCTTCAATTGGATACCAGAAAAAGCACTGGGAAGTAAAGACGGCCGACGTGATAGTGACCACATTGCCCGTCGTGTGCTGACGGCCAAAAAAATATATGCCTAACACCTTATTACCCAATATACCTCAAGGTATGAAAATGGGTTTCTTTTACTTTAACCATTTTAGCAATTACTTTTTGAGCATATAAAATGTGTTATCTAATTTACAGGTATTTTACCAGAGACTCATTCACCAGGCATGTTCAGTTGGTTCCCCATTTTCTTCCCAATCAAGGTTAGTATTACAGACAAATTGAGACTGAATTTATTAGTGTTTCTTAGGAACAGTAAAATGTATAGTTAGTTCATCATCATGTGCCAACTAGAGTAGATGATTATGAATCTTAGTTCTTTCAGTTTTCCATACCAAACAGTAAGGATGGGACCAGAAATGTTTCTCAGCTGCCCTGTTGGTTTTGCCAGTTGTGACAATGTATTTTAAACCTCATGGCATGAATATGACAATTATCTGATGTTGATAATCAGCTTTCTTTGAGTTGACCTCTTTCAGTACATCTTTTTTAATGATCCAGTCGGACTTGAGCTCTTGCTCTTCGGCCCAATGCTATCTGCATGTGTTTATAAGTTTCCTTTTATCTTGTCTTGGAGGATCTTCCTGGCATCTAAAGCTTGACCCTTGAGGTAGTGGTAAATGGTTTTGTGATGTTGTGCACACATCTGATACTGTGTGGAGTGTGTTAAGTCCATGGTATTTTTAGCATTCCTTTAGTAGTTGATTAAAGCCATTAAAAATTGATTCATCCAATGATGTTCTTAGCCATGTTATCTTCTTTCCCATTTGGATACAAATAGAGGTATATAGTATTTTCTTATTGCTATCTAATATCATAAGTGGTAAGAAAACATCAAGAACTGGATGGAACTGTCTGATTGAGATGACGTAAGTAAGGGTCAACAAACTAGAGCTGACCCAAGACCCTAATTCACTTCCAAGTGGTGGTCATCCCAGTAACATATCGCTGCAGTCTGGCTAAGTAAGTAGTGATCCAAGAGGAAAAGCTAACCCAATCCCAAGAATACTATGCTGAAAAATTGTGTCATTCTGAAAGGAAGAGTTACCGCCATCTCGCTATTTAAACCTGCGGCCATCGATGTTGAAAATGTCATTTCATCTAATTATCAATTTCTCCACTTTTCTCTTCACCTGTGTGTTTCAATCAAACCCATATCAGGCTACATTGTCGCCCGAGTGGTTACCGGGCCCAAATTTGGGGTGTAAAGAATAGAACTACTGTTACCTGCCATGCATGTCGTAAGAGGCGACTATGGAGGTTTGGCTGAAATCGGATGCACGTGTCCTAAACGTGTAGAAGTCTATGCGTTTAGGGGCCTACCAAACCAATGTATACACGTTCTTGGCAAAGATCCAACACGAGTGATTAAAATTGGTCGTAAAGAACGAATGCAAAGAAGAAGGCTACATTGTTGCTTTAATTAATCAATATATTAATTCATCTAACAGGTTCCCATCAACCTTGACAGGAACTCCAAGGTGACTATACACATTTGGCGTAGAGTCACTAGCAAGAATGTCTGGTACGAGTGGGCATTTCATTGTGGTGGACAGATAACTCCTATACACAACCCCAAAGGGAGATCATATACAATAGGGCTGTAACCAAACTTCAGATATTAAACAGCAAAGTCAAACGGTGTAATGACATGATTTTAAAGCCAATTTTATTTTGCCAAGAAATTTTGTACTATTAAATTTCTAATATTTTGTCATTGTGTTAGTTGCAGTTCACATTGGAGATTTTTTTTTTTTTTAAAGTAACCTGTAAAAAGTAATCAAGTAAAGATATTGTGACAAATAACGGTTGATTAAGCTTCTCAACAACAAAGAAATATCTTTGTTTAAATCACATTAGTTACTCACTAACGACAAGTTACGTTCACCAATATTTATCTGCTCATCATTATCATCAGTCCTTGTTGTGCCCAAGCGTTCATAAGGCAGAGACAAAAATTTTTAATTTGATCTTGTATCTTTTATTTTTAAACCTCAAACCTAGTCCTGTGCTTGTCTTTGAGCTGTTTCAAAAGTTCTCAATGTGCCCCTATGCCTCCACACTCCTTTTTTTCTGTCCCCACGGCACCCATTGTTTTGGTGGGCTTTCTTTTTGCACCATGAGGACATGTCCAATCCATCATCTCATATTTCAATAGTTATTTGCTTTTTATTTTTTAAAGTGTAGAGTTGCCGGTCCCACACCATCCCTCTAAGTCGCCTTTTACAACATGCATTGAGAGTTATCCCTTTCATCAGATCGTAGAACTTTGTAAGGGAGACACTGATAATAAGGAAAGCAGGCCTTCACGCAAAAATCAATCAGAAGCTCAATACCAGGCGCCCTAACTCCATGTAAATTCATAGCAGGCAAACACAAGAACTTTGTAATTCCTGTCCCCAGATCTTCATCCCTTTCATCCGATCTTAAGCCTCACCGTCACCTTCCTCGAACTCTACATAACGACCACCTGTAAAACCACTGATTTTTTATGTGATCTGAGTCTAAAGTGATTGTACGTTGTGCCAGTTATGAGCCTACAAGTAGGCCCGCACATCCAATTTCTGCGATCCTTTCTATTTACTGGGGTAGCTTCCCAATGCCCCTACCTTATAGGTTGCAGTGTTACTATTCTTTGCTCCCCATGAGCGCCCCAGCAACACATGGGCGTCACCAAATATTTATCATCTCTTTTACAAGATATTCACTCACCATTACACAATAAAAAATATTTTTGTTTGATGAATGTCAGCTGCAAGAAACACACTAGATCTGACAGTTTAGTTATAAAATTGTGAAATATTAACAAAATATATCATCCATATAATTCATATTGATTATACAATTACTTGTAATTGTTATGTGTATTGCTACTAATACCAAATGCCTTTATGTGTGCCAGTACTGCTAATATTAAAAAACATAGTAATGTTCTTCTTTTTATGTCTACAAATATTTTATCTGGTTTTTTTTTATATGCACACTGTTTTAAATAAGATGTAATAAGGGAAACAACAGGCTAGTGGAAGATAGCTAGAGATAGCAAAGAAAATGTGAATTAGGCACACACTATTCTTTCTCTTCTTCTGCGTTCTCACTAGATTGGGATTTCAGATTCTCTAATAAAGGCAGCTGTCGCCTCAGATTATCAGCCACGCCATACAGTTTGTCTTGGACGCTAGTGAAGTGGCCGACCTCTTTCTTCTCAAGTCTGCATACAGGGGGCAGTTCTGTAGGATATAATTCCTATGATTTCTGCTTCCCGTTTGTGCCAACCTCTTCCTGCAGTAAGTTTTGGCCGCCTCGTGTGGTAGGTCTGACAATCTTACTGCGTGGCTAAATATCCGAGGCAGATTGACGACCCTACAATCCATTATCCCATTCCTCTTTGTGAGGGGTTGTTGCACCATGTTATGCACCTTATGGCCTGGTGCATCCATTTTCTGCAAGCATTTGTTTCGGATTAGCATTCCCTAGCGGAACATGCATCCGATTTCAGCCAAACCTTAATTCCTCTGATATGGGTGGCAGGTTAACGTTCTATTCTTTACACCCCAAATTTGGGCCCCGGTAATCACTCGGTGACACACCATTCAAGTAGCAACCTAACTGAACATGGGAGTACATTGTCAGTTTGATTTTCAACTGTGTGGAGAGTTCTACATGACACGAGGCATACATTTTATCCTCCATCTCTGATCAAAATAAACTAGTAACTAGATCTCACCTACATTGAGATCAGGGAAACTCCTGATCTCTCCACGTGGAAAACAAACTAAGATTACAGAGACCGACTGGTCAAGATTATAGACATTTGCAAAATCAAGATCAGAGTGAAATTGTAATGATAAAAGATCAGAGAACACTGTCCGTGAAAATGAATCATAAAGAGCGAGAGGACTAATACGAATATAGCTTAGTTTCATCAGCAGAGCAGATCATCATCAATGCACATTGTGCCCATTACTCTCCAATGAAATTCTATGCATGTTGCAACTAACAACACGTTTCAGGTTGACTTACAATTCTTCTTTGGCTTCCAGTATAGAGTCTGACTGCATCTTGTTTGATTTGAAAGTGTGGTAAGAGTTATAGATTCACCTTCATTCCTGAAATCGTTTAAACTCACAATGTTCAGATTACTCAGAACATGAATATATTGTCAGTGGTAACAAGAAACCTGAAAATGTTTAAAGAATTTGACTTTTATGATGAAATGGGACATTCGTCTGTTCTGATATTTTGTGATTGTGCTATGGTGTAACCGGGTTTTACTCCGCAGAAGTGACACACCATCTGCTGAGAGTATTGCACCAACTCCTTAGCTCTGGCAACAATCCTAGACGTTTCTGGAAAAAATGCATACGTGGACAGATTGGTCCAGATTCAAACCTATGGCCTTTAGAGTGCACGTAAGGGTTTAACCACTGTTTGTTGCTATCACAGTGTAGCCCTCGTTTAGGTTTTTTAAATCGCTTCTCAAACTTTTGGCTAAGATCAAAGTGTAGTCCCCCACTTGATCGCGACCAAAGAGTGGGAGCCTTCATATAACATCAAATGCCACAATAAATAAACTCTTGAGATCTCATTCGAATGAATGACAGCACTCTGAATGTACACATTCAATGAATGTACACATTCAACCGCACTGGGTTCATTCATACTGGCATGGGTAACAATAATTTTTTTAAACACACTTAAGGTACTTAAGTTTTCATTGAAGATCACATCTAGTGAACAAATAAAAAGAATATCTCATTGGATCTTGTGTAACCTATATAACTGATTTGTCTTGTACTTATGCAAGAGTTGCTACCTGAATACCTCACATACTTTCATTAACATACTTTACTTGTGAAATGGACAAACATCGACCTGGTTATACAGGGTGTTTGTAAAGTCTCACTACACTTTATATGTAAAACAAATGTGATGAACAATGTACGAGATGTCTTCAAAAAATGTTCTCCATGGCCAATTGTGATGCAATATGCAGTGCATTAAAGAGAGTTGGCTATTAAAGAGCATAACATTAATTAACTGATTCAGTACCAGGTTTTTTCACCTCTGGACGAAATTATTTTTATTAGCTTCAAAAATATTGCACACATACTTTAGTTAAATTAAAATATTGTTTCTAAATATGATTTAAAGTTGAACTTATTATATATCAAATTAAAGATAAATGATTGTACTTTCATAAAATATTTATTGTATGCGAAAATATAATGTTGTGTTGACTGTGCATGACAAATATTAGCATGTAATAAAAAATTAATTGAAATTGTGAGAACAAAATCCAACTTACCAAGGGCCTTGAGGAACAATATGGTGAATAAGTCAGTGTAACTGCTCTCTTTATATAAGTAATCCATTTATGAATACACAAAAATTAAGAAAATATTGACGGAATATATGGTTTACTAACTGTTCGCAAATTAGCAACACGACCATCTTTGAAGAAATTTCCATTAAAAATTGTCAAATTGAAGATTTCACATACTAAACATTCATGTCTCATAATATATAATCACATACAGTGGAAATTATAGCAATATTTACAGGAATAAAGAACTAAAGTATATGAATAATAGTCCTAACATAGCAACTATATAACTTCTCTCCAAGTAGACTGTAGGTTCTGTCTGAATCCTTCTTCTTTTTGTTGCAATCCTACTGGAACCTGACTGGGGCAACAACCCTCTCGCAGCTGGTTGGGAAACACTACTAGTATTATTTAAATTATTAATAATCGACGTATTTAAATCACAAACTTCTGTGTCATCAGAATCAGAAGCTTCACTATCAGTATCTATATCTTCATGCAACCAATCTCGCTTCTGCAGCTGTAAACGTGCAGAAGCGAGCTGATAACAAACCATTTCTAGACTCTGAATTGTTAGACATTATTTTTTAATCACAGGGTAACTTGAAAACGAAAATTAAACTTGGTTTCACTTCTGATTCTAGTCAAAACCACGATGTTGTGATTTGGTTATCGTTAGTACTTCCTTTCTACTTAGTTTCCGGTTGATATAAAACTACAATCGGAGTGAAAATTAATAAAAACTCAACGAAATAGTAGCTGTCTTTTAAACGCGCTTGGGCCACGCAGATAAGAAATATGTGCACTCAGTGTTCCACGGGACTGAATCAGTTAAGAAAATTAAATATTTCGGACACATCAAATAAAGGTGTCTAGAGAAGATAATTTTGGAGGGAATGGTACCTGGAAGAAGAAAGAGGAAGACCTAAAAGACGATGAGTGCAAGATGTCATTGATGATCTGAGAATGACTGCTGCTGACACTGGTCACCTTGCACAGAACAGTTTTTCAGGACTGCTGATGATGAGGATGCAGTATGACTTGTCTGCTGGAGATTCAAGAAATATGAACAGACATGTTGCAGAAGATATTTGACAATATGAAGAAATGTGTACAGACATGTCTTGAAACGTGTGGTTAATACCTCCGACATCTGTTTTAATAAAGATTTCATTGGTTCTTTCCAGTTTACCAAAAACAACAGTAGACCATAGCAGTAGCTATTGTATATAATTTCACTACTTTGTTTTAGCACATTTTTTTAGTGTCACGTACCTCGTTTTTTTCAAGTTCTACATATAAAGTGCAGTGAGACTTTAAAAACACACTGTATTTGACAATTCACAGTTCTGAAACCTGTAGCTAATAATAAAATATGTTGTTTACATACCGATACAAGTTTGGTCTTGTGTCTTTTTTTCTCCGATCCAGAAGCACTTGAGCTTTTCAGCTCTTTGGCTCGGTGCCATGGACATTGTAACCCTTCGGTTCGGTGCCACGAACACCGTAAATCTGGGAATCTGTGGCTTTTCTGCCATCCCGCGGAATTGAACCCGCACACACAGAGGGATAGTCACCCGTAGTCCAACGCGCTACGAACACGCTGGGCAGACGGGCATGGTCTTGTGTCTTCTAGAAGTCTGCACAGTTTGTTTGTTCTTGATTGATAGGGCTATCATCACTATTGCACTTCAGTGAATAACTGCTCCTTCCGCTATCTTACACAGGAAGACACCTGTGTGTTGCCTAGGTTCGTAAGGGAAGCAAAGAATAGTAGTACTGCTACCTACAAGGCATGTTATAAGAGGCCTAGTAAATAAAAGGTCGAGAAATCGGATGAGCTGGCCTACTTGTAGGCGCATAACTGGCACAGCGTACAATCGCTCTTAGGCTCAGATCACATACAAATCAGAAAGAGTAGTTTACCAAGTAGTCAATATGGAGCGTTCGAAGAAAAGAAAATTTCAGCAGCAGTGGGCAAACTTTGGGAGCCTGATAAAAAGCGGTTTTGTGCATGATAGATAGCCAGTGGTATTTCCTCACTTTCTCACTAGTTGAATTCCAGATTCCTAATAAAGGTGAGTCTGTCACACAGAATTGCCAGTCACGCCAACAGTTTGTCTTGATGATGGTGGAAAGTGGGACCATCTCTTACTTCTCAGACTGCATCTATGGCTTTAGTCCTAGTGATCCTCAGCAGTTTTGTCACCCATGTGATGGTTGTCCAACATGTCTCCTGCATGGCTAAGTGGCCCGAGAGAATTCATCAGGAATTTCTAGAAGTACTGATTCAGAGATGTTTACAGTTTTTCTACACATTCAGTTTGAGAGAAACTGTGTACAACAGATGAAAGTAGCAAGAAGCCCTGTTTCTGAAATGACAGCAGGTGTCCTTGAATTGTTGCAGAATATGAGGCAATAGCTGGGGTCTTGGATCACATTTCAGCAGTTCTGTCAGTGTGTTAGTGATGGCCAAACACGTAAAATCAAAGTACTGTAGTTTTATAAAACAATACACAGTGACGTTTCTACCAAAGGCCTTTATCACAGATACAGAAGCAAAGGATACACCAGAAGGGAAGAAATTCACCTCTTAAACGACAGACATAACATATACAATATTAGACAATAAGTTAGTTTAGTTAGTTTATTCCTTTCGAGCCAAAGGCGGCACATAGGGCAGAGGTTTTAGATCTCCATGTGATACGGTTCTTTGCTAGCAGTTGGAGATCTTGTATGGTTTTACATCCCAATAGTTTACTTTCTTGTTGGATGGTTCTTCGAAGAGTGGTCTTTGGTCTTCCACGTTTTCTTTTCCCAATTGGTGACCACATAAGGACTTGTCGATTTAGTCTCTTTTCGTCTGCTCTAAGAACATGACCTAAATATTTCCACCTTCGTTTCCTTATAATATTTGATACGGGTTGTTGGTGTGTTCTATCTCTCACTGTGTTGTTAGAAACGAAATCACTCCATTTTACTTTTAATAATTTTCGTAGACATTTATTCTCAAAGCTGTCCAGTTTCTTATCAATTTTCTTTGTTGATTTCCAACTTTCACAACCGTAGGTCAGTAAAGGAATCACACATGACCTAAATAATTTAACTTTTGTGCATATACTAAGGTCTTGAGATTGCCAGATATTCGTTAATTTAGTGAAGGCACTAGCTGCTATAGCAGCTAGACAATAAGTACTTGTTTTTACTGTTTCGCAATCACTACATAGTTTTACTTCAGTCTTCCTTATATTGATATCATTTACTTCAGTAGGGGACTGCCTAGAGTAGTTGATAGTAGCTCGGCCTGCTAGCTGTGAGACGCCTCATAGCTCGGGTTCGAACCTACTGTCCGGCATTTGTTCGAGTCCCCTGGTCTTACTCAGGACGATAACGTGAGTATCTCTGAAGTCGGAGAAAATCTGCCTGTTTAGTTTAGTTTAGTCGTCGGATCACCATCACTGCACGTCGAACAAATTAGTCCATAAGTGCTCCGATCTCTCCTCAGTATGTCCATCAGCGTGTGGCGACTAACGACACCGGTTCTTTGTTGGTTTACAATTCTTCTTTGTCTGCCAGCATAGCGTTCTTGTCGAGCTACACCACACTTAACTTTGAGTTCTTGCAGTCTGGTTAGTGTTGTGGATGCACCGCTATTACGTGAATCATGTACACGCCCTCTCCCCCTTAAGGAATTTATAATATCAGCCTGGTCCATTGCTCGTCCGCTTTGGACAGCAGCCATACCTGCAAGCCTATCCGCACGTTCATTCCCCTTACACCTGCATGCCCTGGTACAAAAATAAAACTGATCTTAGTCAGCTTAGACCTCCCCAGCGATTCTATCCAATGTCTCCTAGCCCATCCTGTTTCAATCTTCCTGAGCATACTCATTGAGTCACTGAGAAAACATGCATGGATAAAAGTCCGTGATTCTAGCCAAATCATCGCTTTGGTAACCGCCATGATTTCCATAGTGAGACTGCTTGTAGTCACGGCAAAACCACCACTGTCTTCCTTCACAACATCACCTCCGACCTGAGCAGTGAAAGCCCACGAGCTCCGCACATGTCGAATCACCGAACCATCCGTATAAATGATTACATCATGCTCAGATGCGTTCTCAGAAATTAATGCCTGAACCTCTGCCTCCACAACAAGTGGGTTGTGTTGCCTGCATTCTTTATCAAGTTCGATGCATACAGAAAAGGATGTAGCGAATGCTCTTGGCACTGGTATCCATTCTTCACCGGGATCAATGTCTTCAAGTGTACACACCTGTTCAATACAGTCCTCGGCCTGACCCATCCAAGATTTTCCTCTTTTAACCTATTTCCTTTTGTCTCTTTATTTCCAAGTGCAGAGGATGTTGTGTGTCAGCATTGACTCGAAGGTATGCTCGTGCACGGCTCATCAGTATTCTATACTCCATAGTAGGATAGTCAAGGAGATAGCGCATCGCCCTGCACGACGTGTCTTTAGTGCAACCAAGTATAATGCGATCGCCTCGTTCTGTATTCTTTCCAGTCGTTCTATCTGACTATGACTGAGAGTCAGGATCGCCAGCGCATACTCAAGCACAGAAAGGACCAGACCCTGGTATAAAATACAAAGATGGCGCTGTTCACAATCCGCAGCAGCCATTACCCTCATCGCCAGCAAACCTTTCCTCGCCTTCATTATCACATGAGCTATGTTCGTAAAAGCTAGACTACGATCAAAACGCAACCCCAGGTATTTCATAGACTGAGATCGCTCCACTACCTCTGAACACAAAACCACAGATGGTGTTGGAGTGTTGACGATGTGGTTGTTTAAAGAGAACCATGTCACCGCTGCTTTTGTGGGGTTGACCAATGCTCCTGCTTCAACGCACCATCTACCTATGCGGTCGAGTTCTGACTGAAGTTCCTCCACAAGCTGTTCTCTATCCTTGCCCTGACGATACACCAACACATCATCTGCATATGACATTGTCCTTCCTCTACCCGTGATCTGCTCTTTTGTGATGCTCACAGTATAGGCATTGAACAACACCGGAGATAATGGTGACCCCTGTGGTAAGCCAGGGTGGATTGTTGTTGCTGATGACGCCCAACTGCCACATTTAAACACTATCAATCTGCCTGTATGGCGAGGAATACTAATTACGAGTACATTGAGCACACGGCTGCCAGTGTAAAGTAATTTACTATGTGACGCTGCTGCCATTGTAAGAAATTGGAAAAACAGATTTTCACGCAAAATCAGTTTCAGAGATGGAACTTCGTCTGAGTTGAAAGCGGACGAAAAAAAAAAAAAAAAATTTACTTCAGTCTTCCCTTATATTGATATCACAGTGTTAGTGTGTGTCTTGCACTGTGGCATTGACAGATAAGTCTAAATTCTGCTGACCTGTTTTGTTACATGCGTGGGACATCAAAGACAAAGAATAGGTAATTCACTGGATCTGTCAGAAAAACACGATACCAATATTTTTATTGTAAAGTGGGAGACTAAGATAATAAAAGTTTGGTTCCGCACATTTGTTGCAGAAACTGGCACAAATAGTTCTGGATATTCAACAAATACAGAAAGTATTGTATATCCAAATGTTACATTCACTCTAAGACCAGTGCCTCATTCTGCTGATTTGTCAGTGCCAAGCCATCCACTCTCCCTGGTGCAGTTAACCAGTTCTTGACAGCAATCAGTCAATCTGCCTGCCTATCATGGCGTAGGCTATCATGTCCCTCCACAACTCTTTCTTTGGTGCATTTAACCAGTTTTTGACAACAATAAAGTGCCATACTTGCTGGCATAGGCGATCATGTCTCTCCACAACTCTCTGTGCTGCATTTAACCAGTTCTTGACAACAAAACAAAGAAACTAGAAATCAATTTGAAGGGATATGACATTGATATTTATTTTACTAACTAGAAAAATAATTCACATCACTGGCAACATCTACACAAGACTACATTACATATGTCAGTTGAGCTGTTAGAAAACTGATCAGAAAAACAAAGCTGTTGCTCTTTTATAATCATATTTCTTTTTTACATCAAACGATAGCAGAATACTAGTCACGACAGAGATGAAGTGTCTACGCAGAATGCTGGAAGTATCAAGAAGAAACCGGTTTAGAAATGAAGATATCAGAAAAAATAGTGGTTGCAACATCAGTACTGAACTGCATCAAGACAAACAACAAATTAAATGATTCAGCCACATAAGTAGATTACCAACAGACAGTGCGCGTCAAAGAGCAGTGCTACTCCGATACAGTGGATACAAAGCAAAAGGCTGTCCACGCAAAAGGTGGACCTCAGTAATAGCAGGGGTGAAAATACTATTTACGGAGCACACACAAAAAGCCTGTTCTAGAAATCTCTTCTTATCCTGACACTAAGAGGCAAAACAGGACAAGAGAAAAGAAGCTTTCTCATAACTAAAAACTGCATGGAGTAATTGCCACAAAAATAACAAGTTTTACTAACAGCTGGAAGACACATACAGACACACACTAAGGACACTTAATTAATGCAGTAAAAGAAAATGGCAGAATAAAATCAACTAGCAAAACATAATTTTAGTGGTGGTTTCTTAACAAGCAAATCACATATATCTGGGGTTCAATTCTATCTATTAGTAATTGATGGACTAATTGATGGACTGATCGATAGGACCATTGTCATTGCACTTTGGTGAATAACCTTGTTTCCCCAAATCTTTTTCTTATACAGGAAAATCTCGACGGCAGAGCATGAACTCAGTAGCACTGGAAAGGGTCCCTGGTGTAATTTTGAAGATGAAAAATTTTGTAGGGATTTTATTTTGAATCTTATTTTTATATATTTTGACAGGGCAGCTCTATTTTGCAGCCAACTCATTAATTTTCTTCAACTGCTTCGATTTCTTTAACTTGTTCAGCTTGAACATGGGATCTTGGTTTTATCATCCATATCTTATAAGACTAAGAACTCAAATCTCACATACATTGAGATCAGGGATCTCTGGAGAAATATCCCAATGGGAAACCCGGTGCAATGAAGTCAATCTTTCGCCTTTAGAATTTTATTTCAGGCTAGCCTTACTACAGACTTCAGGGGTAGTTGTAATTTAGATCCTCCATGTAAATAATTATGGTCTCTTGTAGTCCAACATTGTACCCAATGCACAACAATAATGTTTATGTGTGGCTAAGCTGGTCTCAAACCTTGAAATTTCAATGACACATGATCATTAACACAGACTTCTCTTAGATGCCATTTTAGAAAACTTTAAAATAACTTTCACTTATCAGTTTTATTAGGACTATTATCATAGTACTTCAGACATGTCCATAAAAATATCTTTATACAGTGGTCTCTGTGGCTAGGTATTTAAGACTTCACTTGCTGGTCGTGGGCTCGAATCCGGACCGCACCATTCTGTTTGCGAGTGCATTTTTACAGAGACCCCTAGGATTGTTGCCTGAGCTAAGGAGTTTGTGCTTTGTGTAATACTCTTGACAGGTGTCATGTTATTTCTGCTGAGAGGACCGAGCCATATGGGATAAAACCCGGTGCAATGAAGTAATTCCTCGGTTTTAGATCTTTATACAATGAAAATGGCAAAAACTGACATACCTGCCAAAAAAAAACCAGCCATCACTTGGACACTGAAAGAAAAAAGAAGGAAGACCAAGAAAAGGAAGACTTGAATTGCATGGTGGAAGAGGAAATGCATGGAGTATTTCTGATAGTACATTGCACCAAGGACGACAAAAGACAGAAGAACATGGAGAGCTATTGTAGAATCCTCATATGTTACTGAGCATGACATAAATTAAATAAGTAATAATATTTAGCGATATGGTTGTTTCGCACACAATTCTCATAAAACAAAAGTCAATAATGTCACATGATAATGTGTTACTATTCATAGTTTTTAGCTGAAGATTTTGACATTAGCAAATCAATATCTTAACACTTAATGACAAGCTGGGAACAAAAATTTAATTTAAATATTAATGCCTACATATAGATCTCACTGCTCTTTGGAGACTTCAACATTGCCTGTTGCTTCTGTCTTCTTTTCTTTGGCACCTTCAACGCTACCAGCTGCTTCTGATGTCTTTTTTTCAGGACTCTGTGGAAGATCCAAAAAATATTGTGACAGTACAATGTCTTTGTTTCGGTTTGAAATATCTTCATTGTACTCCGAATATGTCCATAGGTGCTCCTGTCTCCATTGCAATATCTCCAACAGCGCCCAGTAACTGTCCATACCAGTTTGATTCTGATTGATGAGCCTACTCATATACCTGTTGTGCTGTTCTTTTTTGGCCACTCTACTCTTCAATCCCAGCTCTTGCAATCTAGCAGTTGACATGGATTGGTTTAAATGCTAAAACCTCTTTCTGGCCACTCTATCCATTGATTTGGCCCCCTGATATTGGCAGAGTCAGCCAACGTATCTGCTCTCTCATTGTCAATGACACGCATGTGCCCTGGGACGAAGATAAGTTTAATTCTGCAAATTGTTGACTCTTGTAGGATTCAGTCCATTACCTTCACACCAAACCAGCCTCTACCTTTCGGATCATACACAATGAATCAATTTCTATGTTGTGACTCAATTTCCTATGACAGTACTGACTTTATACCCCAAATGAGCAACTTTGATTTCTCCATTGCAAAAAATGATATACTTTTTTCCAAAATAGGGCATCGTCCTCTTCTCTTGAATTCTTCTTGAGGCATAAGGAATCAATAAATTTCCTCCAACCAGATTCAGTAAGCCAGCTTAGTTCATTCCAGATCATTCCCGCTTCTCTTTATATATCATTCACCTCCATGTTTCTCTAGATCTTAACCTACTTTTCTTGCCTCCTGGATTCTATTTTAGAGACATGTGGGCATCTGGTCTTCAGTATTCTTAATGTATGTTCTAATCACTTCAATTTTAGAGAGATGTGGGCATCTGGTCTTCAGTATTCTTAATGTATGTCCTAATCACTTCAATTTTAGAGAGATGTGGACACCTGGTCTTCAGTATTCTTAATATATGTCCTAACCACTTCAATTTTAGAGAGATGTGGGCATCTGGTCTTCAGTATTCTTAATGTATGTCCTAATCACTTCAATTTTAGAGAGATGTGGGCATCTGGTCTTCAGTATTCTTAATGTATGTCCTAATCATTTCAATTTTAGAGAGATGTGGGCATCTGGTCTTCAGTATTCTTAATATATGTCCTAACCACTTCAATTTTAGAAACATGTGGGCATCTGGTCTTCAGTATTCTTAATGTATGTCCTAATCACTTCAATTTTAGAGAGATGTGGGCATCTGGTCTTCAGTATTCTTAATGTATGTCCTAATCATTTCAACTTTAGAGAGATGTGGGCATCTGGTCTTCAGTATTCTTAATGTATGTCCTAATCATTTCAATTTTAGAGAGATGTGGGCATCTGGTCTTCAGTATTCTTAATGTATGTCCTAATCACTTCAATTTTAGAGAGATGTGGGCATCTGGTCTTCAGTATTCTTAATGTATGTCCTAATCACTTCAATTTTAGAGAGATGTGGGCATCTGGTCTTCAGTATTCTTAATATATGTCCTAACCACTTCAATTTTAGAGAGATGTGGGCATCTGGTCTTCAGTATTCTTAATGTATGTTCTAATCACTTCAATTTTAGAGAGATGTGGGCATCTGGTCTTCAGTATTCTTAATGTATGTCCTAACCACTTCAATTTTAGAGAGATGTGGGCATCTGGTCTTCAGTATTCTTAATGTATGTCCTAACCACTTCAATTTTAGAGAGATGTGGGCATCTGGTCTTCAGTATTCTTAATGTATGTTCTAACCACTTCAATTTTAGAGAGATGTGGGCATCTGGTCTTCAGTATTCATAATGTCCCAAACATTTCAATTTCCTCTTTTTTTATTTCATTTATATTTGTAATGCTAGTGCGAGCTATGGGGAACTCACAAGGAACTCCAACTGACATGCAGCTTCATAGAGGCAATCCATTCCATGATTTAGACGAACATACGGAACCAAATGCAAAGAACAAGAGGTGAAAAGAACCGCAAACAAAGTGAGCCAGAAACAATACTTTATGATACTGAAGAATTAATAATTAGAGAATGTTGATCTGTCCTGTACAACCATTATGACATGACTTCATTGCAAAAAATTAATAATTTGAACATAAAATTACCTTTGGTCTTGGTTCAGCTGTGGGATCAAGAATTACTTTGCCTATGTTCTTACGATCACAAAGCTTTTGCATTGCTTCCCCAACCTGAAAGTTAAAAACAATATGAAAATTAGAAATTGTAATATGATCATCATATATACTAACACTGCATTATTATAATTAATACAAAATTTGACAATCCAGACACTTTCCTTCATCTTTGTCCCAGGTTGTTCTGGGCTGAAGGGTAATGAAAGACTGGATGCACACTGGTGAGCAATGCTGCGATCAAGAACTGGCCTTCTATAGACAGAAGCAACATCATCAATGCACTAAGAGGAAACGTATTCTCTGAAGATTTCAATGAAGAAGATAAAGGGTATTCTCCTATTCAATTGCGCAAGTTATGCATACTGATAGGTGCGACAGGAAAAACCGGAGAGAAATTCCAGTAGATACATCAATCAACACAGAACGCAAGTTGTTAGTCTAAACACACTGAAATACAAGCTTAGAAGGAGATTGGAGCAATTATGGACATGTGCGATGAAGATGATCCTACAATAAATAATGAACTAGTACAATTCTGGGCAACCTTCATGGAACAGATAAATTTTAATATACAAACTGATAATTATCACATATTGCTAGCAGACGTGGCACATGATGATGATGCAGCTACAGATAATTGAGAAGTTTCTATGGATAAGTCAAGAATACCACTATCTCTTCTTTTCTAGCTTTGTTTATCAACTCCGTTAACCACTTCGTCACCTTAACCACTTCGTCACAGAGACACTTTATCTCCGTTAACTAAGACACCCAGAAAGGGGAATAATTCTTTGAAGTCTTCTCTTGAATCTATTTAACATAATAATAATATTAATTCCCCTCATAGTGTTGTTATATGTTACATAGGGCCTACAAGCAATTTCTATCCTGGGCAACTCGCTCAATCTCCTCCATGGAACTGAGACCGATATTTCTTGTCTCTTTCAGCAAAGTTTGTTTCAGTGTCTCAATAGGTTGTCTGCTCTTTCTTCAACCCTTTGCATCCCACTTCAATGCTTGCTTTGAAAAAGGTATGTCCAACATATCTCCATCTTCTCCTTCTTATAACAGTTGTCACTAGTGGTTGACCAGAGATTTCTGATTTCATTACTTCTGAATTTGTTCCATTTTACATACACTTAACATACTTACTATTTAATCATACACGAGGTTTATATAAAATTGCCACATTCAAATTTATCTCTGAACATTTTCTAACAATTTATTATGTTGCAGCGTGTGATGATGCATTCAAAAAACCAACAACAAAAACTGTCCTTACTGTCTGTGTAATACCACTTTGTGTAGGACAGGGGGGGACATGAGCCTGTGGAATTTAATGGCTAGCACAGTCACTGCGAAACTAATCAGGTTAGAATTTTTCTTTCCCCTACAAAACCTCTTTTGACCTTACCGGGATCAAACCCGGGTCTCCCAAATGGGAGCCTGCACTCTAATAAATTCGGCCAGATGTTCCTCTGAGGATTCATTAAAACTTTTTAAGTACTCTTATTACTTACATCTTCAAAGGCCCAAACTGAGTCAATTGTGGGTTTTATTTTTCCCTGACTGTACAGTTCCAGAACTTTAGACACAGTTTTTCGAATGTATTCATGGTGACCTTGACGGAAGAGCAGACGTCGCAACTGGAAACCTCCAATCAATTTATTATCATCATATAGTTTTAAAGGGTTGATCTTGTCCACTTGCCACCACTGAAAATAAATAAGAATGTAAAACAGTGACAAATTAACCCTTTCTTCCTTCTTGGTTGGCTGTTTTAAAGGGTCGTCAAGCCACTATACTGGCTAACTCAGTATACATTACAATATTTAAATGCATCTGGAGGTAAAGAAGAGAAACAGTTTCATTATATATATATATATTATATATGTAGAAGGATCATCTATGAGAAGTGGACTATGTCTTTATTCTGTCCTTCAACATTCCCCTCTATATACAAGCACAGATAATATCTATTCATAATTTAATTTATATTATGTTATGCCATCGACGTCATGGCACGTTAGCATTCCCATGCATGCTTTGTCCTCAACTGCAGCAGCCATCTCAAAGCCCATTTGCTCATTCTACTCTGGTGTAGCTGATTAGTATACCTTCTCTCTCTCTCTCTCACGCAAGGACGACATTGTCTGGCATGTCTGAACTTAACTCCTAATTCTCAGACTTGTTCCAATTTCTGAGACTCGCCAACATCATATAAATGAGAGCATGCTGCATTTATGACAATGGCTCTGTCCATACTTCTGCTCAGTTGAATAGGGGCATTGTTTGCAAGAAAATCAGCACTCATTGTCCTGCACTCCAGCATGTCCAAGTGTGTACATCCAAGTCAATTTAATTTCTTGTGACCTTGGTGGAGATTAGATGTTTATATCTATGTTTCAGTACAAGATAATAAACAATTTAATCAGATTTATTCTATGAATACAAAGAATCTGAAAATAAAACCTGATATTATAACTACACAATCACAAATACTTTTGTAGTCCTCAAACAAGTTGCAAGAAATTAAAATACATCTTCACAGACACAATTCTTTCTTAACTTTTGTTTTAGTAAAGAAATTGCATATATACTGGCTAAGACAAGAAACAAAATATGCATCAATAACAAATGGTATCAAAAAATATTTGTGCACATTAAAAGAAAACAGACCAATACTACTAGGTATGTACTGGATCAGAGTGAGCATGATATAAAACAAAACACAATAACCACTCACACCATTACTACAAACTCTGAATCATGAACAAAAGGCCATTAAAATAAATATGTGAGGAAAAAAAGCAATGTACTAGACATTTTCTCTCTAGAGAGAGAGAGAGATCGTTAATTTCTACTTACCATGAAGAAAATAATTTAAATACTTTGTGTTTTGATTGATTGATTGATTGATTGATAGAACCATCTTCATTGCACTTCAGTGAGTAATCATTTGTGCTTTGATCTCTTTCTTACAAAGAAAGATCTCAGCGGCAGTGCACGATCTCCGTAGCACCGGAGAGGGTCCCCGATGTAATTTAGAAGATCGAGAAACTATTTTGCAGAAATTTTATTATTTAATCTGTTTAATGAATTTTGATGTTCAGCAGCTTTCCAGCCTGCTATTCTCGATTTTGAACTGCCAAGAGTTCACTTAGATGCTCAACTTGAACACTGAACCTATGTTTTATCATCCGTCTCTGATAGGACTAGGAACACTCAGGTCAGGAAACTCTGGAAAAATACCCCAATATCTTCACGAGGAAGCAAACTGAGTACCTTTGTAATGAGAGAGAGGCACCTAACCTCTATGTCACAGAGACTTTGTGTTTTAAGAAAGCATACCACAACACAGGTAGATTTACTAATTAAATTGTTAACATGCATACTAGTGTCTGTCATGCAATACTTTTGCTGACATATTTCACATCCTTACAATTGTTTTGCTAATTATTCTGGATATCATATGAATACATTCACTTTTCATATACAATAATTTTGTTTTGTTTCATCACTGTTCTATATACTCCATTTTTTATATGTTGTGGGAAGACATTTTAGCATGAAAGTTGTATGTGAGGATGCTTACCATGAACTCCGCAATGGCTAGTTCTAAGACTGGGAAAAAGCTAGCTCCACCATCCATGAAAAAACTCTTGCTAGAGAAATGTTAAATATAGCTTGAAAGCATAAACCAGTTCTGGAAGAGGAAGGGACCCACACAGGAAGTACTACAATCTGCCATTTTGGGAGTCAGATACTACAACATCCACAGTAAATGGAGCCCCAGAGAGCTGCTGAAGGACAACAGTAACAGCCTCAACCTCCATCCTTATGATGGAAATAATTGTCCTGTATGCTACGTTTTGCTCTGCAACAACTCTACCTTGCGAGTTAGCCAGTAATCCCCAGCCTGACTTCTCACCACGATGCACGGACACATTGATATAAACAACATCATCATCATCAGTTGAATTATCTGCTATTTGCATACTTCAACATTTTCTGGCCAACACTGTGTTATCAGTGTCAAACATGGCCAATATCATCAACTAATGAGTGGAAAATCATGACAGAGATGAGGTGTCTTAGAAGAGCTGCAGGTGTGACAATAAGAGACAAAATTAGAAATGAAGAAATCAGAAGAAGACTGGATGTGAAACCAGTCATGCAATTCATAAAAGAACAGATTAAATGGTTTGGACACCTGACAAGAATGCCCTGGTATCGCCTACCACAGAGAGTCACACAGAAAAAGTATAATGAGTACAAAGCAAGAGATAGACTACGCAAAAGATGGAGTGATGGTATCAAGAACAGCCTTACGAAAATGAATATCAGCTTACAAAGTGCCTTAAAACAAGCACACGCAAGATCACTAACCCCCTCCCAACACTTCTATGAAGAAGTAAATGGTGGAAGAGAAGAACATGAAGAGCATACTTCAATATAATCGTCTGAATGTTCTCATCGAATATCTACATTGTATGCATTGTTTACTTTACATTCAAACTACATAATTAATGTGAATGTTCCGAGTTCAATTAAAAAAATGTAAACAAAGCAAACAAAATGTACTAAAATATTAAACCACCTAAAGAATTGATTCCAGTGATTAAACACAATATGATCTAATTGAAAGCAATACACCAAAGTAAAAAACAAGACTTCAAGGTAAAAACAATACACTGTGGTTAAACAAGACGTCACCCCAGGTAAAAAACCCATAAAAATAACCCAAGGTAAAACAATAACCCAAGGTAAAACAATACCCCTAGGTGAAACAATATATCAAGGTAAAAACAAGATACCAATGTAAAATCAAACATAGGACTTCTAGATAACAAATACAAAATTTATTGCAGGTTTTCTAATAAAAAATGAATTGCTTTCAAAAGACCAAATATTCCATACAGAAGCACTACTTTGACACAAGTATTCTAGCTAAGCTAAAGTTATTATCACATTTAATTAGCTGAGCAGAGTTGTATCACATAATTTTAGTTGAGCTAAATTAATTATCACCCATGTCCTTAATTGAGCTAAAGTTGTTAAATCTTTAATTGAGTAAACTAGGAACCTGTTTTCATACCATTAGGTATATTGTTGAATACAGTGTTAAGCCCATATTTGTCTTTAGCCAGTGAAACATGATGTGTGATGGAGTCAACATTATGCTGGTCTCCTTTACTTTCCAGTGTTTCTCTGCTTGGTTGACTTGAAAGCCTTAGTTATTAAAAAAATTCCACTCCCATCAAGACATTTGATGTTGGGACCATCATCAAGTAGCTTGTCAGGAGCAGATCTTTGTCAGCTTAACAGTTCTTTGAAATTAATCTCTCTCATAGACCAGATATCTCTGCAGCAGTCATGTTCAAATCATCAGTCACATCCTGAATCCATCTGTTCCGTGGTCTCTTTGTGATGATGCCTCCTACCGTAATGATCTTTGCCAACCACTCTGTTCCCTATATGTCCAAAATACTATGTTGCCACTAGAATATGTATTCTCTTTGTATTCAGATCTTTGTTTTCCCATCAGTTCCATTACATACTGCTTTTAGTTGTTTGTAAGGCCATGTTTGTTCTTTTAATTTCCTTGGTCATATTTCCATTTTTTATTAGCATTAATTGAGATATTCAAAACTGTTCACCGTTTCTATTTTCAATCCCTTGATTACAAATTTTGTTATGATTTGTCACTTTTTATTTTGACACACTGAGATATGGATTTTGTTTTTCACTTTTCTCTTGCATTTCCATTAATTTCTTATTGTTGGGATCATGCACATACTAAACGTGTGCACTTATCACTATGCTTTCACAGCTTTCATTAACTAAGCTAAGATATTCAGATATTTAACCAATCTAAAGTTATGGACATAAGAAAATCTGATTGATAGGACCATGATCATTGCACTTCGGTGAGTAAGCATGTGTGCTCCAATTTCTTGCTTACACAGGAAGAACTCAGCTGCAGTGCATGAACTCTATAGCACCAGCACAGGTCACTGATGTAATTTAGAAGATGGTGAAACTATTCTGTAGAAATTTTGTCTTTTAATATTTGTAAAGAATTTTTCCCTGGCAGCGGCTTTTCAGCCTGCTCTTTGACTTTGAACTACCAAGGTTTTTTAGCGCTCAACTTGAACACGGGACCTATATTTTATCGTCCGTCTCCAATAGGATTAGGAGCTTGATCTCATCTACACCGAGATCTGGAATCTCTGGAAAAATATCCCGATTTCTCATATAAATTTCATTTATAAATATCAAATATCATAATGACAATCAAATTTAAAATGATGAACTAATGAAAAAAACACTACTGTAATTCTATAACACATAGGACCTATTTAGCATTCGTTAAAAAATATACAACAAGCAAATTTATAACTGTACTACAGTGTTAAATCTGACCCATGCTACAATACATACCACAAGGTTACCAGGTAACTGTAGCTTTCCAGGACGAATATTTAAAATACTTAGTGACAACAACTACGGCAATGTCATAGCTATAAACAGTTAGTTAAAAATTCTTTGACCACATAAACAATAAATATTTCAAAATGTTTAGTTACTTTCAGAGACATGCTGAAATATTCCACATTGTTTAAGTATGTTCACACAAAAAAACTCCTTGTTCTCATTTTACAATAAAGTTGAAGCTACTTTGAATGATGTATATGCATGTTTGCTATATGTGTATGTATGATATCATCTTGTCTCAAATATACAGATACAATAAGCTTATAGCATGTGTTTGTGCAAACACTGTTTGACCGAACCTTACCTGATTATTCTGTGTCTAGCTAAAACGAAGCGTTTGTGAGGGACACTCCTCAGTAAAGCCATTTGTAATGGCTCGCTGGTTGTGTTTGTGGGTACGCTCATATTGCAAGGTTGGACAATGGGTGTTGTGGGAAATGGGGTGAGTCCTGTGTTTGTCGATTTATTTTTTCAGAAGCTCTTTATACTTGTACAATGTCTATTTGTTGCTCATATTCTTTGCTTCCCTGCTTCCTAAGGGTTTTTAAAAAACTTCTTCTCTTTCTCTTTTTAAATCAACTTTCAGCCCAAAAAATTAAATCGCAGTAGCTGTAAGGATGATAGCAATAAGCTATCATATTCTTGACAACAATAAGCTTTTGAAAAAAATTATTATTTTTATACCAGATAAAGAAACAGGATTAGAAATATCTCTATGAAATACTGTGTAAAAAATTTAATACCTTTCTAGGTTTAAAAAAAGTGTACTTACAGATTTGGCAAAGCTGAAAAAACTTTTGGTTTCTCCTGTTATAATGTTAGATGAACCTAGGTACAAAACAAGAATTCAATGACAATTTGACACTCAGGTTTATCAGGTTTCTTGGTAAACTAGAAAGAACAAATGAAATATTTGTTATAGCAGATGTTGGAAATATCCACCACGGGCTTCAAGATATATCTGTACATGTTTCTTCATATTGCCAAATATTCTTTCGTCAGTTGAAAACACCATTATGGTTTGAGTGAAAAGAATTACCCCGGCAGAGAAGTTATTCACTGCATATTGCACCACGATTGACTATGGAACACATTTTTTGATGACTCATGTACTTTGTTTTTCACATTTTTTCTACATATAATGTGCTGTGAGAACTGCAAACACCCTGTATTTGGATATTTTGCCTTACAACTCAAAAGTTTCACATATTATTCATCCTCACACAGCATGTTCTTTACAAAATGTTGCTTTAATCACAGCCAACCTGAATTATCAATATCTAGCATATTCTCCTACCTCCTCCAATGTCATAATTCAAGTTTCTGTAACATCCTGTTGCCAAATGCTGTTGGTTATCCTCTGCGTATTTTCAAAACAACCATGCCCTCCGCTACTGCTCTCTCCAAATGACATTTCATTTCAACAAAGTATATCCAAGACAATATGGCTATTAGATTATGTTCCTCAATATTTATATCTATATTTGTATCCCTCTGTCCAGGGCATTCTAAAAATTATCTGATCACTTTGCTTCAAAATATTCAATTTTTTTGATAGGTTCATGTTATGGTCCATGATTCACATCCATATGTTGGCCAAAGGAAAAATGCATGTCCTCAGAAGTTTTACTTTTGTTTCTTTGTTTGTGTTATGTTATAATTTCTTCATACTAACCACCTTCTGAAATACCAAAATTAGTCTCTCTCTTCATACTAACCACCTTCTGAAATACAAATTAGTCTCCTCTTCATACTAACACCTTCTGAAATACAAAATTAGTCTCTCTCTCTCTAACACCTTCTGAAATACCAAATTATCCTCTCTTCATACTAACCACCCTCTGAAATACCAAAATTAGTCTCCTCTCTTCACACTAACCACCTTCTGAAATACCAAAATTAGTCTCCTCTCTTCATACTAACCACCCCTGAAATACCAAATAATCTCTCTCATACTAACCACCCTCTGAAATACCAAAATTAGTCTCCTCTCTTCACACTAACCACCCTCTGAAATACAAAATTAGTCTCCTCTTCATCTACACCTCTGAAATCAATTAGTCTCTCTTCACTAACCACCTTCTGAAATGCCAAAATTGGTCGTCTCCTCACTTCTCTTCTACAATCTTCATTGTTAATTATGAAGCCAATGTATTAAAAATCTGTTAACGTTTTTAATGTTTTCATTATTGATGATAATTTTGAATTGATTTTTTGTTTATACATAATTTTTATAAGAATTTTACATAAGAATTGCCAAATACTTAGGAGCAATTTTCACTGCAGACGGAAGTATCAATCGGGAAATCAACATGCAAAAGCTACTGGGGCAGTTAACACCACTGTTGTCACAAAGTGATACCGCTAAAAACTAAAGCAAATCTTATGATAATGATTCTCTGGCCAACACTGTGTTACCAGTGTCAAACATGCCCCAATAACAGCAGCTAATTAGAGGAAAATCATAACAACAGAGATGAGATGTCTTAGAAGAGTTGCAGGTGTGACAATAAGGGACAAAATTTAAAATGAAGAAATCAGAAGAAGACTGGATGTGAAACCAGTCATGCAATTCATAAAAGAACAACAGATTAAATGGTTGACAAGAATGCCCTGGTATCGTCTACCATAGAGAACCACACTGAAAAGTATAACGAGTACAGAGCAAGAGGAAGACCATGCAAAAGATGGAGTGACGGCACCAAGTACAATCTGAAAAAAATTAATAACTTACAAAGTGCATTAGAACAAGCACACACAAGATCTCTACCCCATCCCTAAACACTTCTATAAAGAAGTAAATGATGGAAGAGAAGAAGAAGTAGTTATAACCTTAACTGCACATATGCACAAATCATAACTGCACATATGCACAAATCATGAATGTACATATGCACATATGCACAAATATTAACTGCACATATTATGCACACCTCTTAAATGCACATATGCACAAATTTTAACTGCACATATGCACACATCATAACTGCACATATGCACAAATATTAACTGCACATATTAAATAACAAAATTGTAGTACTGATAGTGCGAAAAACAAAATAAAAATAAGTTTCAGATAAAAATAAATAAATTGTTTAAAATTACAAAATAACTAACTCTGCATTGAAGAACCAAACAGCTTTATGCATTTGTCTCTCCTATTAATAAATAATGGGATAGAAAAGAACGAGAGAAAACAAGCAGAAGAAAACGTAACAGTCTGTTAAAAATATATTAGCTATAATCAATGGTCTGCAAGCAATCTTATCTTATTGACTCATTCTGCCAGCTCAAAACAAACAAGTGAGATTATTATTTTTTGTTCCCTCCCTTCTCTTTCAAAATCAATTCATTATTTTTATTCACTGACATTTTTGCTTTTCTATAGTGAAGAGTTGGAGGGGAAAAAACTCAGTCAATGTTTCAGTTTGGGAAAATGTTTGCTAAAATTGCTTGTTGAATGAATTTGTTGGATAGTTCATCATTTCATAATATACTATTTTTGGTGGCATTTTACTATTCTTGTTATTCAATAATACAGCAGCAAATATAACTTGTTTTGTGTGTGGGAGAGGAAATATAAGTTGTCTTGTCTGTGGGTTTGGTGGAGACATAGTTGTCTTGTGTGTGGGTTCGGTGGAGACATAGTTGTCTTAGATGTGGAAGAGGTGGGTACATAGCTTCATGACTAAATGTGAATGTAAATAATACCGTATGGTCCCTGGTGGCTACAAGGGAAGCAAAGAATAGTACCACTGTGACCTACAAGGCATATTGTGAGAGGCTGCTGATGTATGACCTAGGAAGCTACCCTAGTAAATAAAAAGCATTGCAGAAATTGGATGTTCTGGCCTACTTGTAGACACATAACAAGCACAACATAAATCGCTCTTAGGCTCAGATCACATACAAATCACACAAAGTGGTTAACAGGTGGTCGATATGGAGCGTTCGAAGAAGAAGAATAATGTAAATAATAAGAGAACAACAGCTTCAAGATTGAATAAAGACACAAGATTGAATAAAGACACAAGATTGAATAAAGACACAAGATTGAATAAAGACACAAGGTTGAATAAAGACACAAGGTTGAATAAAGACACAAGGTTGAATAAAGACACAAGGTTGAATAAAGACACAAGATTGAATAAAGACACAAGATTGAATAAAGACACAAGATTGAATAAAGACACAAGATTGAATAAAGACACAAGATTGAATAAAGACACAAGATTGAATAAAGACACAAGATTGAATAAAGACACAAGGTTGAATAAAGACACAAGATTGAATAAAGACACAAGGTTGAATAAAGACACAAGGTTGAATAAAGACACAGGTTGAATAAAGACACAAGTTAATAAAGACACAAGATTGAATAAAGACACAAGATTGAATAAAGACACAAGTTGAATAAAGACACAGAGTTGAATAAAGACACAAGATTGAATAAAGACACAAGATTGGATAAAGACACAAGATTGAATAAAGACACAATGTTGAATAAAGACACAAGGTTGAATAAAGACACAAGATTGAATAAAGACACAAGATTGAATAAAGACACAAGGTTGAATAAAGACACAAGATTGAATAAAGACACAAGGTTGAATAAAGACACAAGATTGAATAAAGACACAAGATTGAATAAAGACACAAGGTTGAATAAAGACACAAGATTGAATAAAGACACAAGATTGAATAAAGACACAAGATTGAATAAAGACACAAGATTGAATAAAGACACAAGATTGAATAAAGACACAAGATTGAATAAGGAAATAACAGAGTCAAGGTTCAAGATTGGATAAAGACACAAGATTGAATAAAGACACAAGGTTGAATAAGGAAATAACAGAGTCAAGGTTCAAGATTGGATAAAGACACAAGATTGAATAAAGACACAAGGTTGAATAAAGAAATAAATAGAGTCAAGATTGAATACAAGATTGAATAAAGACACAAGATTGAATAAAGACACAAGATTGAATAAGAATAACACAAGATTGAATAAAGACACAAGATTGAATAAAGACACAAGATTGAATAAGACACAAGGTTAATAAAGATCAAAAAGATTGAATAAAATACAAGATTGAATAAGGAAATAACATAGTCAAGGTTCAAGATTGGATAAAGACACAAGATTGAATAAAGACACAAGGTTGAATAAGGAAATAACAGAGTCAAGGGTTGAAGATTAGATAAAACTACAACACAGTGTAGATTAGAAACAACATACAGATCATTACCATAAAGGATGTATTTTCCCATAGGTTTAAGTATAGCAATTCCCTTGTTAGTGTCATCTCCGCACAGGCAGTCTAAAACAATGTCGACTCCGTCAGAAGATTCTCTGCAAATGGTGACAGAAAAAGTTTGTTTAAAAACACATTATTCAACAAAGATATTATATTATTAATAAAGGACTCTGTTGTGGTGATGAGGATGGCGGTAGGAGGGGATGTAGTGATGATGATGATGATGCCGATGGTGGTTGCAGTAGCAGTGATGATGGTGATTGTTGCTACAGAGTTTGCTGTAATGATGGGGATGGTGGTTGTGATTAATGCTGTGTTGGTCATGATTATAGTCAGTAGTGAATTGATAGAATCATTATTATTGCACTTCGGTGAGTAACCATGTGTGATCCAATCTCTTTCTTCCAAAGGAAGATCTCAGTGGTAGAGCACGAATTCCGTAGCACAGGCATGGGTCCTCGATGTCATTTTGAAGATGGGGAGGATATTTTGCAGGAATTTTATTTTTATTTTTTTCTAATGAATTTTACCCGGTCAGCTGCTTTCCAGCCTGCTTTTCTGCATTTTGGAACTGTGAAGTTTGGTCAAGTTTTCTTTTAGGTGGTCAACTTGAACACGGAACCTACATTTTATCATCCATCTCCGATAGGACTAGGAACTCGATCTCACCTACAATGAGATCAGGGATCTCTGGAATAATATCGTGATGGCTCCATGAGGGAGTGAACCTGGTATCTTTCGCACGAGAGATGAGCACATAACCTTATATCACCAGAGACCCTGTGTGGTGAAGATGATTCTAATGATGTTCCAAAATGGTTTTAATTATTCATTATCTGGAGCGACCTTGCTGAGTCAGATAAAGTGGGCAGGGCGTGCACTTGCTCTTCGGCTCAGCTTATATAAGAGCTACATTGAGTGACAGAGGTAATTAATAAAGAGTGAATTACTTTCAGTGCGAGGAAGAACGGAAGATGTCGGACTGTCAGGCCAATCCAAGGGTCAAACTTTAGTCACAATTGAAATATGTCTGTACTACATGCTGCAAGGTCATATGAAGTGAAATATACGTTTGGAACACAGATCAGAGAGGTTAACTGTTAAAGCGATCAAAGGCAGAATGGACTTAAGCACCTGGTTTTACTCATGGCTATATACTCCGCAAAGACCGTTATCACAAGAGTATTGCACAAACACGAACTCGAACTTCGGCAACAATTAGGTGTCCCTGGAAAATGCACTCTGAACAGAAGCCGAGATGGATTGAACACTACTCGAACCAAGACAAAGTCTTAACCATAGGCCCATATGTACTTAGCCACCCATATGTACCACCCATATGCTAGCCACCCATATGCACTTAGCCACCCATATCCCTTAGCCAAACCATATCCTAGCCCCCCATGCATAGCCACCAATGCACTTAGCCAACCTGGTTACGCCATATGTATACCACCATATGCCTTAGCACCATATGCACTTAACCCATATGCTTAGCCACCCATATGTACTTAGCCACCCATATGTACTTAGCCACCCATATGTACTTAGCCACCCATATGTACTTAGCCACCCATATGTTAACATGAGGTTAAGGTGGTTGATAGGAATGAAAACAAACAAACAAACAAGCTAAAAATAAAACATAATAATGACTTTCTGATAGCCTGAATGTAGTCTACACTGTGGTCAAACAAGTGAGCCACCCTTCCATGAGATTTGATAGCTTCGTGTTTGTGAGCAGATGCAGTACCAAATATGGTCACGTCTGGCACAGTGTTAGCAAGCTGGACAATGGCATGACCCTGAAATATTTGATAATATTGTATTACGATTATGATAACAATGTTGATGCAGGTGATGACAATGATGATGACGATGTCAATGACCTTATTACGAGTGATGACGATGATGAAGATTAGATAGATAAAAAAAAAAGAGCAGCACAACAACATCATTATCATCATCATTGTGCGTTTCCTTAGGACGTTGTTCTCTTTGCAGCACATCTGAAATTCACTCTGTCTCTAGTTAGTTCACCCACTTCGTCGATGGTCATATTCATGGTTTCTTTAATATCTACATAAGTAGGCTCATCAATCAAGATTGAATTGGTACGGTAAGTCGCTGGACACTGTTGAAGATATTGCGAAGGAGAACGGAGCACCTATAAACAAATCCAAAATGCAATGAAGATATTCCAAACTAAAATACGAAAACACAAGAACTACCGTGCAATGGAGCAATCCTTCTAATCCTTACTTAGTGCTGGGCAAACCTATGGCCCGCGGACCAAAGCCGGTCTGCCAAATATTTTGATAGGCCGCCGAGACATATATCGGAACATTTCTATAAGCTCCGACCTCTGCGATAAACAAAATTAATGTAGGAAACACACACATACACACTCACACACATATATATATATAAATATATATTATACAAAATCAACCCCTTCCCTCTTTTAAATCAACGTAAAATGTAATGAGTTATTTGTAATGCCGGTCAGATGATTAACACTGAAAACTTACAACTCCACCTCCCATGGAATGAGCTAAGATGCTCTGTCCTTCTCGGACTCCTGCCAAGTCAAACAAAATAATATATGCCACCACATAGTTCAAAAGTAGTGCAGCAGCATCGTGAAAGTTCAGTCCGTCTGGCAACTTGTACACGTGATTAGTGGAGACTGCCACTAGTTCTGACCACGATCTGTAGTCAGTAAACGCTGCAACATTGTCCCCGATCTGTCAGAAATAGAGATACTTGTAAGATTTATTATCGCCATCATTGATTCCTCTTTTAATTTAAAGCAACGACAAATAAAATAAAACGCCCACTGTTTTAAAAAAAGACACTACATAGGATACGGCAAACAAATAAAACGTTTATTACAAGCTAATAAAATAACAGATACAAATAAAGCAACGCATACTTCAACCAAAAAATAATAGCTTACAACAAATAAATTTAACATATGGTCATGAACATCATGTAGATCTTGTCCCTGTTGGAACTTGGCTCCCATCACATCAGCTCTAACTAAATGCCTTACTGTTCTGCGTGAGATGTCCAACAAAGTCTGTCGCAGCCATCTCCAACTCGTCTATAACATCTTGCACCTATATTTTTCTGAATCGTTTTTCCCCAGGCCTTCATGGTCTCATGACATTCAGACCGATATTCTCCTGAGAATCATGTTGGTGTGTATGTCCAAAGTGGAGCACATGTGCAATGAAATAAAATGACAATGTCAGTGAGCTGGCACTGATCAAGCCTTTACTTCCCCTACTAGTGGTGGACTGGAAACAGATTGGTACACTGTAGTCTGGCAAAGGGGGTAGGGATAGAAGGAGAGCTACCATGCGATGAGGTAGTAGTATAGGCGTAGCTACAAGATTTGTTTGCACAACAGAAAAGTAGAATCTCAGAGGAACTGTGTCTACACGAGTCTCCTGGTAGACGTCTAGAGATAGACAAGTGACACAGAAGCCGTACAAGTTAACCGAGATACTGGTTCCAGCAACCAGGCCAAAAAGAAACTGTTTGCATGTGTACAGTTATGCCACCCAGAGTCAAACTGGTTGACCGTACCAGAATAGACTGGTCCCTACAAAAATCTGTTAATATATGATGTTCCTGTACTGTTACCAAGAAAGCAAAACATGTATATGTGACAATATAATTTAGTGGTTGGTCCTGTCAATACGGCTGATATAAACATGTGTGCCTTGTGTTCAACATTTCAGTTTCTCTGAAAGGACATTACAAAGCGAAAACTTCAAATTCATGAGTCGGGAGGATGGTGGGTGGGTGGGCAAGACACGTCCCTAAAACGATTGAGAGATTGAGAAGTTCCATATCCGGAACTACCCCACCTCGTTAGAAAAAGTGACAAAGCAGGCACATGCTCAATGGCTCAGATGTTATTTTTAAAAATGCATTAGGTGACTTAATTATCTAAAATAGAGTGAACGACGTTCATTGTGAGGAAGAACAAAAGACAAGCCAAAGCATCCATTTTGGTCAAAATTTGGATGTGCCTGTTCTGCATGTCGTAGGAGTCTATATGATGTGCAACATACTCACGTTCTCGGTGCAAACCATGGAGATCACAAAGAGTGGTTAATTTGGTGAGAAAAAAGCAAAACAAAATATATGCCCAAGTATTTAATTTTCGTATTTCTTTCTTCTTGACTAACCACTTCTCTTCAATGTTAAACTGTTCTTCTTGACTAACCACTTCCCTTCAATGTTAA
The DNA here is from genome assembly GCA_020796225.1 of Arion vulgaris. NCBI lineage: Eukaryota > Metazoa > Mollusca > Gastropoda > Stylommatophora > Arionidae > Arion > Arion vulgaris. The sequence continues at coordinate 62,244,626 of CM036760.1, forward strand.
ACTGTTCTTCTTGACTAACCACTTCTCTTCAATGTGAAACTGTTCTTCTTGACTAACCACTTCTCTTCAATGTTAAACTGTTCTTCTTGACTAACCACTTCTCTTCAATGTTAAACTGTTGTTCTTGACTAACCACTTCCCTTCAATGTTAAACTGTTCTTCTTGACTAACCACTTCTCTTCAATGTTAAACTGTTCTTCTTGACTAACCACTTCTCTTCAATGTTAAACTGTTGTTCTTGACTAACCACTTCTCTTCAATGTTAAACTGTTCTTCTTGACTAACCACTTCTCTTCAATGTGAAACTGTTCTTCTTGACTACCACTTCCTTCAATGTTAAACTGTTCTTCTTGACTAACCACTTCCCTTCAATGTTTCTTCTTGACTAACCACTTCTCTTCAATGTTAAACTGTTCTTCTTGACAAACCACTTCTCTTCAATGTTAAACTGTTCTTCTTGACTAACCACTTCTCTTCAATGTTAAACTGTTCTTCTTGACTATCCACTTCTCTTCAATGCTAAACTGTTCTAAAATGTAAATAGTTAAATGCATGCACACAACGTACAGACAGTAATGGATGCACTTGGTAACGCTTGAAAGATTGGATTATAAGCTTTACAAGAGTAATATACATACACAAGTTACGCAACAAATAAGTAGGTATTTCACGTGCCACTTCCCTTCCCACCCCCACCCCACCCCGGTAACATAAGGCCGACTAGCTCAGACAGGAAATCGAAAGAAAAAATCCTGTTTAAGGGGCTGGTTTTTGTATAAGTTTGATAGAACACTAAGCTTTTTTGTAATTTTACTTAATTCTATGAGTCCATGATTATTTATTGATGAAAAATATTAATAATACCGATATTTGCGTAGTGTTAAACTGAACTTGTAACATAATGCAACCTTGATTTAGCATGTGTTAAACTTAACTTGTAACATAATGCAACCTGGATTTAGCAAATGTTAAACTAAACTTGTAACATAATGCAACCTTGATTTAGCAAGTGTTAAACTGAACTTGTAACATAATGCAACCTTGATTTAGCAAGTGTTAAACTGAACTTGTAACATAATGCAACCTGGATTTAGCAAGTGTTAAACTGAACTTGTAACATAATGCAACCTGGATTTAGCAAGTGTTAAACTGAACTTGTAACAAAATGCAACCTTGATTTAGCAAATGTTAAACTAAACTTGTAAGTAACATAATGCAACCTCGATTTAGCAAGTGTTAAACTGAACTTGTAAGTAACATAATGCAACCTCGATTTAGCAAGTGTTAAACTGAACTTGTAACATAATACAACCTTGATTTAGCAGTGTTAAACTGAACTTGTAACATAATGCAACCTTGATTTAGCAAGTGTTAAACTGAACTTGTAACATAATGCAACCTTGATTTAGCAAGTGTTAAACTGAACTTGTAACATAATGCAACATTGATTTAGCAAGTGTTAAACTGAACTTGTAACATAATGCAACCTTGATTTAGCAAGTGTTAAACTGAACTTGTAATATAATGCAACCTGATTTAGCAAGTGTTAAACTGAACTTGTAACATAATGCAACCTTGATTTAGCAAGTGTTAAACTGAACTTGTAACATAATGCAACCTGGATTTAGCAAGTGTTAAACTGAACTTGTAACATAATATAACCTTGATTTAGCAAGTGTTAAACTGAACTTGTAACAATGCAACCTTGATTTAGCAAGTTTAAACTGAACTTGTAACATAATGATAACCTGATTTAGCAATGTTAAACTGAACTTGTAACATAATGCATAACCTGATTTAGCAAGTGTTAAACTGAACTTGTAACATAATGCAACCTGATTTGCAAGTGTTAAACTGAACTTGTAACATAATGCAACCTGATTTAGCAAGTGTTAAACTGAACTTTGAACATAATGCAACCTGATTTAGCAATGTAAATAGTAAATGCTGAACAACTTGTAACATAATGCAACCTGGATTAGCATGTGTTAACTGAACTTGTAACATAATGCAACCTTGATTTAGCAAGTGTTAAACTGAACTTGTAACATAATGCAACCTCGATTTAGCAGTGTTAACTGAACTTGTAACATAATGCAACATTGATTTAGCAAGTGTTAAACTGAACTTGTAACATAATGCAACCTTGATTTAGCAAGTGTTAAACTGAACTTGTAACATAATGCAACCTTGATTTAGCAAGTGTTAAACTGAACTTGTAACATAATGCAACCTTGATTTAGCAAGTGTTAAACTGAACTTGTAACATAATGCAACCTTGATTTAGCAAGTGTTAAACTGAACTTGTAACATAATATAACCTTGATTTAGCAAGTGTTAAACTGAACTTGTAACAATGCAACCTTGATTTAGCAAGTGTTAAACTGAACTTGTAACATAATATAACCTTGATTTAGCAAGTGTTAAACTGAACTTGTAACATAATGCAACCTTGATTTAGCAAGTGTTAAACTGAACTTGTAACATAATGCAACCTGGATTTAGCAAGTGTTAAACTGAACTTGTAACATAATGCAACCTGGATTTAGCAAGTGTTAAACTGAACTTGTAACATAATGCAACATTGATTTAGCAAGTGTTAAACTGAACTTGTAACATAATGCAACCTGGATTTAGCAAGTGTTAAACTGAACTTGTAACATAATGCAACCTTGATTTAGCAAGTGTTAAACTGAACTTGTAACATAATGCAACCTCGATTTAGCAAGTGTTAAACTGAACTTGTAACATAATGCAACCTTGATTTAGTAAGTGTTAAACTGAACTTGTAACATAATGCAACCTTGATTTAGCAAGTGTTAAACTGAACTTGTAACATAATGCAACCTTGATTTAGCAAGTGTTAAACTGAACTTGTAACATAATGCAACCTTGATTTAGCAAGTGTTAAACTGAACTTGTAACATAATGCAACCTCGATTTAGCAAGTGTTAAACTGAACTTGTAACATAATGCAACCTGGATTTAGCAAGTGTTAAACTGAACTTGTAACATAATGCAACCTTGATTTAGCAAGTGTTAAACTGAACTTGTAACATAATGCAACCTTGATTTAGCAAGTGTTAAACTGAACTTGTAACATAATGCAACCTTGATTTAGCAAGTGTTAAACTGAACTTGTAACATAATGCAACCTTGATTTAGCAAGTGTTAAACTGAACTTGTAACAAAATGCAACCTCGATTTAGCATGTGTTAAACTGAACTTGTAACATAATGCAACCTTGATTCAGCAAGTGTTAAACTGAACTTGTAACATAATGCAACCTTGATTTAGCAAGTGTTAAACTGAACTTGTAACATAATGCAACCTGGATTTAGCAAGTGTTAAACTGAACTTGTAACAAAATGAAACCTTGATTTAGCAAGTGTTAAACTGAACTTGTAACATAATGCAACCTGGATTTAGCAAGTGTTAAACTGAACTTGTAACATAATGCAACCTTGATTTAGCAAGTGTTAAACTGAACTTGTAACATAATGCAACCTTGATTTAGCAAGTGTTAAACTGAACTTGTAACATAATATAACCTTGATTTAGCAAGTGTTAAACTGAACTTGTAACAAAATGCAACCTCGATTTAGCATGTGTTAAACTGAACTTGTAACATAATGCAACCTTGATTCAGCAAGTGTTAAACTGAACTTGTAACATAATGCAACCTTGATTTAGCAAGTGTTAAACTGAACTTGTAACATAATGCAACCTGGATTTAGCAAGTGTTAAACTGAACTTGTAACAAAATGCAACCTTGATTTAGCAAGTGTTAAACTGAACTTGTAACATAATGCAACCTTGATTTAGCAAGTGTTAAACTGAACTTGAAACATAATGCAACCTTGATTTAGCAAGTGTTAAACTGAACTTGTAACATAATGCAACCTGGATTTAGCAAGTGTTAAACTGAACTTGTAACATAATGCAACCTTGATTTAGCATGTTGTGGAGTTTTTAAAATGAATTAATCTTTATACAACAATACTGGAATTCGAGGACACACGATGGTTGTGGTTTTATTACCTATAATTTTACCTGAGCCCGCCGGCCGTACGTTATCGGAGGCTACGGTATTTCATACTAGTCTCCCTTTACATCTATATTTAGTCAATGATGATCTATTATTATCATTTATGACATTGCATCACTAGGTACCATCTGTAGCAATGATATGTTAGTACCAATTAAGACAAATTATAATTTTAGAATATTCTGCAATTTTCCAAGATAGTGAGTAGTACAAGTCAGAAAGTCAACAACAGAAATTATAAAGCGGTAATAACAAGGCCGGCGCATTAATTACATACGCCCTAGGATAGGCTTTACAGTCTATTCCTATCGATTTTCAGCAGCCAGGGTTTTTTTACATACTCAACTTAAACACATGATCTCTAGAATTTGATAGAATTTGATCTCATCTACAGTGAGATCAGGAATCTCTAGAAGAATGTACTAATCGCCCCGTATGGGGAACGAAACCAGTAATTTTGGACCGAGATGCCAGCACCCTACCTCCACTCCACAGAGGAGTCACAATTTCCTGGAGATCCCAAGTTTGTTGCTGGAGCTAGGGAGTTCATGCTTTAGGTAACACTCTCGGCAGGTAATATGTCATTTCTGCCGAGAGGGACGAAGCCACATGGAGAAACCCAATGCAATGTAAATCCTTCGTCTTTACACCCTTTAAACATATAGTAAAAATAACTATACCCAAGCCACTAGAGCAGTGCAAGACAAAAACACAAAGCCACCACACTGGACAGCAACCAGGTAATAGTTTGACATCAAAGGAAGAAGCAGATACACATATTTGTTGTCACATCTTCAATCTGTGATATTCATGGCTACCCATTCTGCCAATCACTGGACGTAACCGGAAACTGATGACATAGCCATGTGCAAGCATCATTTTGTATATTTTTATATTGTTCTCTGGTTATCATCATATTCTTCTTGAAACGCTTCACATCGACCACTAAGTAATCACTCTGTGATTCGTATGTGATCCGAACGATTGTTTGTTGTCCCAGTTATGCAACTGTTATAAAAGCCACTTTCCAGGGGATGGAACTTGCCCTCCTCTTGCCTTAATGCATGTACACCAATGGGTGTAGGACAAGGTTTCAATGAAGTGTCAAATCTAACACAAAAATGTTAGATCACACATGCTTATAAACATGTAAATATGCATCATAACAAAATCAATTCAATGTTCCATTACGCTCCACTACACTTTAGAAATAAACATGAGCAAATGAAACACGCAACAGCTCACAATGATTTCAATAAGATCATAAAGATATTGTTTCATTTTCTTCTTTACGAGCTCATTTTCCTATTTGTCTCTTATCGTGTTAGATATAAATTATCTTTTATTTAAACAATTATGTCGCCCGCGTGCCCAGCGTGTTCGTAGCACGTTGGACTATGGGTGACAAGTCCTCTGTAAGTGCGAGTTCAACTCCGCAGACTGGCAGAAAAGCTACAGTTCCCCAGATTTACGGTGTTCGTGGCACCGAACCGAAGGGTTACGATGTCCATGACACCGAGCCGTAGAGCTTTCAGCTCAAGTGCTTCTGGATCGAAAAAACAACAACAAAAAACAAATATGTTTTGTATGACACGAAGCACGTAAAAAACAAAGTTCTATATTTTTACAAAGGCCAAAACAATATATAGTGACGTTTCGATCACAAGACCTTTATCAAGTAAAAGACACACCAGACGCGAAGAAATGTATATTTCATATACGGCAGACATAACATATAAAATCAGACAATGACAGTTTATGGCTGTTCAAGATTTATTTTTTGACTGTACGTAACGAATATCTTTCTTGCTTCTTCTTCTTTGCTTTCGTTCTTTACGACCAATTTTAATCACTCTTTGTGATATGTTTTATCTCTGCCAAGAACGTGTATAAGTTGCACATTGGTTTAGTAGGCCCCTAAACGCATAGACTTCTACCCGTTTAGGACATGTGCATCCGATTTCCGCCAAACCTCCTTAGGCGTCTCTTACGACATGTGTGGCAGGTAACAGTGGTTCTATTCTTTACACCCCACATTTGGGCTCCGGTAACCACTCAGTCGATATCTTTGTTTGACAATAAGGGGAAACAAATGTCAACAGACGATGTCAGTCGCGTGAACTGCGTGACAATTCATAGAAAACTAATAAACATTTTTAACACATCAAAGAATAAATTCCTTAACTAACCTACTTAGTGACTTTACTTCTACCCTGGGACGCAGGAAGACTTCACACAGATAAAACACCACATGATCCATCATCTGTATTACCTTCATAATTTTTCCTAGTTCATTTCTATTATTTTTTGTGATAAGATTTTGAAAGCAGGCGTAACTGACATGTGTCTTTACAGGGCAGAAACGATGCCTAATTACGACCTCCATGCACGCCTTCTGCCTAGTTCGCGGTTTTATCCATTAGTTCCTTAGTCACAAGATGATGCCCTTATGTCATCCAGAATCCAATCTTACATCCATATATGAAATCTTTTTCTAAAAAGTAATAGCTGTCTAAAACCATGAGCGTGCACATAAAGTTATCCAGGAGGGGCAAAATGAATTTATACGAGTAACATTTTAATTGGTAGTTTAATATATAATAAAATCCAGAAAAGCAGGCCGAAAAGCCGCTGCCTGGGAGAAAATTCAATAGAAAGATTGACAAAAATAAAATTCTTACAAAATATTTTCACCATCTTTTACATTACATCAGAACCCTCGCTTATGCTACGGAGTTCGCGCACTGTCGCTGAGATCTTCTTGTGTACGAAAGGTATCGGAACACACATGGTTATTTAACGAAGTGCAGCGCCCGCCTGCCCAGCGTGTTCGTAGCGCGTTGGACGACGGGTGCAAGCCCTCTGTGTGTGCGTGTTCAATTCCGCGGGCTGGTAGAAAAGCCACAGGTTCTCCAGATTTACGGTGTTCGTGGCACAGAACCGAAGGCTACGATGTCCGTGGCACCGAACCGAAGAGCTGAAAGCTGAAACGCTTCTGGATCAGGGAAAAAAACGAATTAGAATTATGATGGTCCTATCAATCAATAAATCAATTAATCAAAGTCGTTAACACTACTTGCAAATCAATGTATTTTTTTTTTTAAACACGCTTTCTCCTATATTCTTCACTTTAGTTTTGATAGATTCACTTTTATTGATATCAAATCAATGTTAGGACGTAGTGAGACTAAAATTTAAACAAATCAATGTTAGGACGTAGTGAGACTAAAATTTAAACAAATCAATGTTAGAACGTAGTGAGACTAAAATTTAAACAAATCAATGTTAGGACGTAGTGAGACTAAACTTTAAACAAATCAATGTTAGGACGTAGTGAGACTAAACTTTAAACAAATCAATGTTAGGACGTAGTGAGACTAAAATTTAAACAAATCAATGTTAGAACGTAGTGAGACTAAAATTTAAACAAATCAATGTTAGGACGTAGTGAGACTAAACTTTAAACAAATCAATGTTAGGACGTAGTGAGACTAAATAACTTTAAACAAATAAATGTTAGGACGTAGTGAGACTAAATAACTTTAAACAAATAAATGTTAGAACGTAGTGAGACTAAATAAATTTAAACAATCGATGGATTATGTTGTAAATGAAATAGTTAAACAGAAAGTTTAGGACGGATAATGAAGGTTTTCTACGGTCTCTGGTTGACCTCCTGTTGAAAGTGCACATGAAAATTAATGTTGAATCGATCCAGCGATTTAGTGAGTTTGGAGTTACACGTTGTACAAGAATAGCTGGATGCTGAGTGGCAGAGCGAGGAGTGTGTTTAACCAGCGAGTCACAAGAACCATAAGTAAGTATACTCTCGACATCTGTTGGGGGAGACTGAGTGCCCATCGGTCTACCCGGAATGATGTGACAGGGCCGTGCCGTGCTATGATGCAGAGAGGCGGCCGCATCAAGCGGTGCCGTAAGGGGGCGGCATAAGCATCAAAATTACAATTGAAGATTATTATAAGGACAAAGCATTTAAAGGGCGGCATTTTGAAGACTTGCATCATACTGAGTAAATATACCGCACGCTCCTGTGATATGACGACGGTTCACTAACAAATAACCAAGCATTCTCACAAAATTTATTAGTCAACATTTTCATTTTTTTTTAAATTGTTTTGATTTTTCCTATTATTCTACTGTTTGTTTCATATCTTTCACTATCCGTTACTAACTGTGTGTCCAATATACATACAACTTTTCACTTGTAGCAAGGTTTGTCTAATCGATAACCGATACTGGACCCTGGCTGCGAAGTGCACCGAAATGACTGGAAGGAAATTGCCTGAACAAGCCAGGACGTTAACGAACAAGCCAGGACGTTAACACACAACCAACCGTACATTGACATTTCCAAATAGAAAAATATGTTCCGTTCAGTTTTGGCCTAGATTTAGATGACAGTTCGCGTAAGCCATATTTTATCTGGAGAGAATTTCTACATTTTAAAATTCCTTCAATATACGTTGTAAACAAACAAACAAACATACATATATATATATATTCAAAAACAACACAATCCGTTCTAAACACTTTGTATTATCGATATAACGGAAGACTGCAGTAAAGCTCGATATAAGGGAAGACTGCAAATGTAAGGAAGAGCTGCTCGATATAAGGGAAGACTGCAGTAAAGCTCGATATAAGGGAAGACTGCAGTAAAGCTATGTAGCTATGGCGAATCGCGTAAAAACAAAGTATTGTAATTTTACAAAATACAACAATAATAACGATACACAGCAACGTTTTGACCAAAAGGCCTTTATCAAGCAAAGAACACAACAGAAGTGAATTTATTCACAACAGAAGTGAATTTATTCACTTGTTACACGGCACAGAACATTAGAAGAAAATAAATTCCTAACGATCCTAAACATCTTAGGATTTTATATATTAAGAAATATATTAGGATTTCTTTAGCGTCGTGTAAGAAGTGAATAAATTCACTTATGTTGTATCCTTTGCTTGATAAAGACCTTTGGTCGAAACGTTGCTGTGTATCGTTAGTGTATTTTGTAAAACTACAGTACTTTGTTTTTACGTGTTTCACCATATACACTTAGCACGAAAATAACAGCACAAAACAAGATACATATTTTAATTATTTTTTTTGTCATCAGAATCGACAAATTCTCAATTTTCATTATTCCTCCCGACAGTTTACAAAAAGCAATATGGAATATCACGTGACAGTGGTCGTCCAATCAACAGTGGAATTATGAAGAAACCAGATCAATTTTTTAGACATTTTTCTTCACTTGCGACACGACAGACCGAGGCCAGCATGTACTTATATAACATTCTGTTCCTGGCTCTATTTATTAATTGTATGTTGACTTGCTGTGATATTATACAGAATTGCCGCGATCGTTCTCTTTAAAACACTGACACCAGATGATGATAATAGACTGGCCGACCTTCTTATTTCCTGCCTGGGTGCGTTAATTGTACCCGGACTTGTCTATACAGCAGCAGCAGCAGCACGGCCTTATTTCAAGATCAATGCTCATCTGTTTAGTACAGGCACACAAGGCATCAACATTGATTTATGCTTGCTCGTATCAAGACTGACTTTGCTTGAGAACAACGTTTCCCAAACTAGGGTCTCGGAACCGGGGGTCAGCGGAGAGTACTCACAGGGGGTCAGCGGAGGTACTCACAGGGGGTCCACGGAGGTACTCACAGGGGGTCAACGGAGGTACTCACAGGGGGTCACGGAGGTACTCACAGGGGGTCAGCGAGGTACTCACAGGGTCACGAGTACTCACAGGTCAGCGAGGTACTCACAGGGGGTCAGCGGAGGTACTCACAGGGGGTCAGCGGAGGTACTCACAGGGGGTCAGCGGAGGTACTCACAGGGGGTCTGCGGAGGTACTCACAGGGGGTCAGCGGAGGTACTCACAGGGGGTCAGCGGAGGTACTCACAGGGGGTCAGCGGAGGTACTCACAGGGGGTCGCGGAGGTACTCACATGGGGGTCCACGGAGGTACTCACAGGGGGTCCAGACGGAGAGTACTCACAGGGGTCAGCGGAGGTACTCACAGGGGGTCAGCGGAGGTACTCACAGGGGTCCGGAGGTACTCACAGGGGGTCAAGCTGGGTAGCAGTACTCACAGGGGGTCAGCGGAGGTACTCACAGGGGGGTCTGCGGAGGTACTCACAGGGGGTCCTCAAGCGCTTGAAGAATTATTATGATCTTTGACATTTCAAACAGAAAAATAAATTTACAAACAGTATAAAAACAGTGGTAAACTAGCTCCGATGCGAAATCAAAGGACCCGGACCAGACCGGAGTCTAAATGTCTGACAGGACAAAATGAAAGATCATTTGAAGTTTCCCGCAGTTTGAGAAATTGATCCAGCTTGACTGTTGGTGTGGTGTAATAATAACTCCATCGCTAGAATAATGAAATTTAAGTAAGTAATTGGCTGAAAGGATATTGGCAAAGATAGTATAAATAACGTTGGCGTGCATTGGGTTTTGCTACAATACATTTTGGCTGAGCTTCAGGATGGATCACTGGCTGAAAATCAACCGCAAATGTACTGATGATGCTAATGATGGTGCGTCTTGTTCAAGACAAAAGTAAATATCTTCCTGTTTATTAAAATGTTAAAGTTGCAGACATTGTTTACTATTGTAAAATACAGATAATTCATTGCTGTCTATTTTCATATATAGAAACATTTGGAGTCCCCGGCAGCAAAATCCATTTAAAATGGGGTCTACGGTAATGCAAAGTTTGGGAACCGCTGATTTAGAAAATATCTAGGCAAGAAAATACGGCAAAGCAATTGATGCTGCTGCTGCTGCTTGCGGTTAGTAGTTAGTATCCTCGCCCATCTGTTTAAAACAGTTCGTTGATATTTATTGCTGACGTTGCGTTCGATGTTGTGCTGTGTTTGTTGGGGCAGATAAGCAGAGTTATAAACAAGGCGATTTTATCAACGATCAATACTGCTCTCTGTCTACGGTTAGTTTCAAATTAGCAAACAGGATTACAAGTTGATTTATGGCAACACAATTCATTTAAAAAAACAAAGATCAACATACAAGTAGAAATAACTAAACATAATAGAAAAGACACCGTGTGGTGCCGGGACCCGCAAGGAAAGCAAAGAATAGTACCACTGCAACCTACAAGGCATGTCGTAGGAGGAGACTGATGTAGGACCTAAGGAAGTTACCCTAGTAAATAAAAAGCATCGCAGAAATTGGATGTGCTGGCCTACTTGTCGGCGCATATCTGGCACAATGCACAGTTGCTCTTAGGCTCAGATCACATACAAATCACACAGAGTGGTTAATAAGTGGTAGATATGGAGCGTTCGAAGAAGAAGAAATAGAAAAGAAAGAGAGAGAGAGAGAGAGAGAGCATATTTCCGCTTCTTCTTCTACAAACAGCTTCAGAAGTGCTCAGAAGGTCTACATACGAGATGAGTTGCTTCCACCGATTCCAGTTATAAGCAGAAGTTTTCGCAGGGGCCTAATAATTTCTCCAAATAGAACAGCACAGACCAGTCTTCAGGCTTAAAACGGAACACTGTAGTCTCAGAGCACACTTCCACAGAATGGGTCTCAGAGACACGGCTGTCTGCATCTGTGGAGCACCAAATCCTTCCCTAGAGCACATCCTGCAAGACTTCCTCAGCCTGAGCAGTGTGAAAATGGAAACCTGGACAACAGAAACAACCCTACAAAACAAACTATGGGAGACCGGTAAAGACCTCAAGCGCACCGCCCTGTTTATGACACATACCGGAGTAGTCGCATAGCAGAAGTTGATCGCAGAAGAAGAAGTCTCATGTGGCCATGTTTGAAACTTCGACCGAGCCATATGACGTAAAACCCGATGCAATGAAGTCAATCGTTAGACCCGTTAGGTCTAAATAACGAGATGAGTTGCTACCAACATTTCAGTTTTGAGAAGTTCTCACTAGAGCCACACAATTTCTTCAAATTTTTCTAAAGGAGCAATGTTTGAGACGTCCAGTCATTGAAGACTTTGTTGCTAAGTGGTAAAGCTCTTGTCTTACGTTCTGTAGGTCATAGGTTTGAATTAGGACTGCGCCGTTCTGTTCGTTCGTTCTTTCTCCTCTCTCTCTCTCTCTCTTCTTGTGTGTGTGCATTTTTAACCCGGATTGGGCATAGGCGCTCAACCAACTCATGCCAAGTCTTCCTATCTCTAGCTATCTCCTGCAGCTCCCTCCAGCTCTTCTTTATATTGTTGATCTCTGCCTCCACCAACTCATGCCAAGTCTTCCTATCTCTAGCTATCTCCTACAGCTTCCTCCAACTCTTCTTCTTTATATTGTTGATCTCTGCCTCCAAATCTCGTTTCCTTGTATTTCTAGGCTCCCTTTCTTTCGCTGTCCATGTGGGTTTCAGGAAAGGACCCTTCTCGTTTTATTCCTGTTCACGAGTATATTTACTTTCCAGAGACCCTAGGATTGTTGCCGGAGCTACGTAGTTCGTGCTTTGTGCAATACTCTCGTCAGATGGCGGGCCAATTCTGTTTTGCGGAGAGGGACCTAGTCATAGGGTGTAAAAATCTGCAATGAAGTATATGCTTCAGATGTAGACACTTTTTTGCGCCCGAGTGGTTACCGGGGCCCAAATTTGGGGTGTAAAGAATAGCACCACTGTTACCTGCCACGCATGTTGTAAGAGGCGACTAAGGAGGTTAGGCTGAAATCGGATGCATGTGTCCTAAACGTGTAGAAGTCTATGCGTTTAGGGCCTACCAAACCAATGTGCAACGTATACACGTTCTTGGCAAAGATCAAACATATCACAAAGAGTGATTAAAATTGATCGTAAAGAACGAACGCAAAGAAGAAGAAGACACTTTTTTGGAAGAGGAGGCACATTTGCAGAATGTGTTCGGGAGTCTTGGTGCCCTTTTGGCAGTTGCTGAGGTAAGTTTGGGAAGCTTTCATTTTGTGGACATGGGTTTTGTAATCTACAGTGCCCAGTCAAAGCTTAAGGTTATTGGTTTTTTGTCTGACAAACAGTATTCATACTATGTATCAGTGGCGGCTCGTGATCGTTTTTGTTGATGGGGCCAGACACAAATTTTCCGGAAAATCATGGGTTTGGGTTAGGTTATATTTTAATTTATTAAATAATAAATACACGTTACATATTATTTTTGGAGAGGCCTGGCCCCTCTGGCCCTTAATGACGAGCCGCCACTGCTGTGTAGTATATATCAATTGATTGATAGGACCATTATCATTGCACTTCGGTGAGTAACCATGTGTGCTCCGATCTCTTTCTTACACAGGAAGATCTCCGTGGCAGTGCACGAACTCCGTAGCACCAGGGAATGTCCCTGATGAAATTTAGAAGACAAATGAAAATATTTTACAAGAATTTTAAAAAAAAAATATTTAAAATGAATTTTGCCGGGCAGCTGCTTTCCAGCCTGTTCCTCTCGATTTTGAACTGTCAATGGGTTTTTACGTGTTCAATTTGAACTACCTACGTTTTATCGTTAGTCTCCGATAAGACTAGGAACGTGATCTCACCTACGCTGAGATCAGGGATCTCTTGAAAAATATCCAGATTGCTCGACGAAAGAGCGAGCTGAGTACCTTTGAAACGAGAAGCGAGCACCTAGCCTCTACGCCACAGAGATCCCACTTGGGATTACGACGTTTGGCCTGTCATTCTCTTGACAAACGTTGTGGTCAAGATCACAACCTGTGTTGCTGTATTTTCTTTGTTTAAGTCATCTGCCATATCATGTATCCATCTGCCATATCATGTATCCATCTGCCATATCATGTATCCATCTGCCATATCATCCTTCCTACTTTCCAATATCCTCTACACAATCGAACTACTTGTTCATAACCAGATGCCCAAAACTTATGCCCCATAACCATATGCCCCAAACCACCTCCCAGAACTACTTGTTCCACAACCACCAGTCCCAGTAACCACATCCCAGTAACCATAGTCCCAGTAACCACCAGTCCCAGTAACCACCAGCTCCAGTAACCACCAGTCCCAGTAACCACCAGTCCCAGTAACCATACCCCCAGTAACCACTGGTAACCACCAGTCCCAGTAACCACCAGCTCCAGTAACCACCAGCCCCAGTAACCACCAGTCCCAGTAACCACATGCCCCAGTAACCACATGTCCCAGCCACCACATACCCCAGCAACCAGATGCCCATATTATCTTTCCTCCATCAGTTTCTATTCATCAATTTTAAACATACATAAATCCCGAAAGTGGACCACGCGCAAACACATCAGGCTAAAGATATTGAATGGTTTCAAACCGTTGGTCAGACATTTTGAAACTAGTCAGCAAAAGTTGACTCGACACCGTTAACATTTATGTGCAGGACGGAAGGGGGGTTAGAGTGGTTAAATCTATTCTTAGACAGTCTTCCCTGCACGGCATGTCAGACTTTATTATCTGTCGATTGAAAGGCCCAGATCGATAGGGACTACTGTTGTTGTTGCATCTCAAACAAGAACAGTGGACAGCCTATCTGCTCCATTGAGGCTCTTGTTTATCTACACATAATTTAAGTGCAGTGATCGGATAATTGAGGCTACGCGTGTGCGGTTTTTGTAGTAATGACCTAGGGGTCAGTCGATGTCTGATAGAAGGAAGTATAATCTAGAGAACATATTGTGTGTTCAGTAGGTTTGATGTCGTCAGCAAGAACACTGATCAAAAGAAAAAGTTAGGAAATGATAGTAGTATTAGGTGTCTTTGACATTGGGGGGCGGGAGATGGTAGCTAGATGGGTTTTAGAGAGTCAGTGGGTGAGTAGTTAGATGTGTTTTAGGGAGTCAGTGGGTGAGTAGTTAGATGTGTTTTAGAGAGTCAGTGTGTGAGTCGTTAGATGTGTTTTAGAGAGTCAGTGGGTAAGTAGTTAGATGTGTTTTAGAGAGTTAGTGTGTGAGTAGTTAGATGTGTTTTAGAGAGTTAGTGAGTGAGTAGTTAGATGTGTTTTATAGAGTCAGTGGGTGAGTAGTTAGATATGTTCTAGAGAGTTAGTGGGTGAGTAGTTAGATGTGTTTTAGAGAGTTAGTGGGTGAGTAGTTAGATGTGTTTTAGAGAGTCAGTGAGTGAGTAGTTAGATGTGTTTTAGAGAGTCAGTGAGTGAGTAGTTAGATGTGTTTTAGAGAGTCAGTGAGTGAGTAGTTAGATGTGTTTTAGAGAGTCAGTGAGTGAGTAGTTAGATGTGTTTTAGAGAGTCAGTGTGTGAGTAGTTAGATGTGTTTTAGAGAGTTAGTGAGTGAGTAGTTAGATGTGTTTTATAGAGTCAGTGAGTGAGTAGTTAGATGTGTTTTAGAGAGTCAGTGGTGAGTAGTTAGATGTGTTTTAGAGAGTAGTGGGTGAGTAGTTAGATATGTTCTAGAGAGTTAGTGCTTATACGCTGGATAGGATACACTTTGAGAAAACCCTAGTGGGATATAACAAGAAGGGTCCTTTCCTTGAACCCAAAGGGACAGCGAAAGAAAGGGAGGCCTATAAATACATGGAGCCGAGATTTGGAAACAGAGATCAACAATATAAAGAAAGTCTGGAGGGAGCTATAGGAGATAGCCAGAGATAGGAAGACTTGGCATGAGTTGTTTGAGGGCATATGCCCCAATCCGCGTTTAAAAAGCATAGAGAGAGAGAGAGAGGAACTAGGAACTCTATCAAACCTACACTGATATCGAGGATCTCTGGAAAAATATGGCTCCACGAGGGGGTGTACCAAGTACCTTTTGAACGAGAGGTCTCTGTGTCTCTATACCCAAGATACCCCCTTGTAATACGGTATCGCAATCTACTCTATTACTTAATCTCAGGTATCGGATGATGCTGGACAGTATCGACTACTATAACTGAGTCACAAAACTAAACAGCAACATAAATCCACATTACAGAAGGATATCGATTACAACAGCTTTCACCAGTGTGTTGCTGGAGCTTGAACAAGAAGAGTAAAGAATAGTATTACTGCCAACAACAAGACATGTCGTAAGATGCTATTGAGTATTACTGCCACCTACAAGACATGTCGTAAGATGCTATTGAGTATTACTGCCAACAACAAGACATGTCGTAAGATGCTATTGAGTATTACTGCCAACAACAAGACATGTCGTAAGATGCTATTGAGTATTACTGCCACCAACAAGACATGTCGTAAGATGCTATTGAGTATTACTGCCACCAACAAGACATGTCGTAAGATGCTATTGAGTATTACTGCCACCAACAAGACATGTCGTAAGATGCTATTGAGTATTACTGCCACCAACAAGACATGTCGTAAGATCCTATTGAGTATTACTGCCACCAACAAGACATGTCGTAAGATGCTATTGAGTATTACTGCCACCTACAAGACATGTCGTAAGATGCTATTGATTATTACTGCCACCAACAAGACATGTCGTAAGATCTGTGAGTATTACTCCACCAACAAGACATGTCGTAAGATGCTATTGAGTATTACTGCCACCAACAAGACATGTCGTAAGATGCTATTAGTATTACTGCACCTACAAGACATGTCGTAAGATGCTATTGAGTATTACTGCCACCTACAAGACATGTCGTAAGATGCTATTGAGTATTACTGCCACCTACAAGACATGTCGTAAGATGCTATTGAGTATTACTGCCACCTACAAGACATGTCGTAAGATCCTATTGAGTATTACTGCCACCAACAAGACATGTCGCAAGATGCTAGTGAGTATTATTGCCACCTACAAGACATGTCGTAAGATGCTATTGAGTATTACTGCCACCTACAAGACATGTCGTAAGATGCTAGTGAGTATTATTGCCACCTACAAGACATGTCGTAAGATGCTATTGAGTATTACTGCCACCTACAAGATATGTCGTAAGATGCTATTGAGTATTACTGCCACCTACAAGACATGTCGTAAGATGCTATTGAGTATTACTGCCATTTACAAGACATGTCGTAAGAAGCTATTGAGTATTACTGCCACCTACAAGACATGTCGTAAGATGCTATTGAGTATTACTGCCACCTACAAGATATGTCGTAAGATGCTATTGAGTATTACTGCCACCTACAAGACATGTCGTAAGATGCTATTGAGTATTACTGCCACCAACAAGACATGTCGTAAGATGCTATTGAGGTAGGGGCCTATGGAAGCGTAAATAAAAAACGTCGCAGAAATTGGATGTGCGACTTGTAGGTACATAACTGGCTCTTAGGCTCAGATTATATAAAGATCACAAAGAGTGGTTTAACAAGTGGTCAATATGTAGCATTCATAGAAGAAAACGACGAAAATATTTGTATAAATTAACTCTACAGTGATTCTCATGTCGTGACTAAAGTGTTGGTGTTAGTAATTATTATTTCCCATACTTATTAAGGGAGATAATCAAATTCAAAATGGCTGAATCAATCAACTTGAATTGATCTGGGATAGAATGCTGGTGTAAAACGTGGATATTTAACAAGGCAGTGGAAAAATATGTGCTTTGAATATAAATGTTATAGAAGAGTCCTCCGTATATCATGGACAGAGAACAAATAGATATATCCAGAAAGTACTGAAAATCAAAGAAAACTGGCTGATACTACAAATGAGAATGAGAAAATTGAAGTATTATGGACATCCCCCGGATGTAATTGATGGTTTGAGTTTGACGACTTCAGAGGCATGACAGGCATATGAGAGAGAGAAATTCCGAAAGACTGTAGGGTGGCAAAGTTCTGCCCAGGACAAGCTATTTTATAATGAGAATGGTGTGGAAAAACAGTGAGCTCGTAGCCAAATCACAATAAATGATTTAGTTTCTCCATACTTTTAGCAAGAGTTTGTCGTATTTATGAGTCAATTGTGATTGATTGATTGATTGATTGATTGATTGATTAAATAATTATTGGACCAACATCACCACATTTAGGAGAATAACTATGTGTGTTCCGATCTCTTTCTTATACAAGAAGATTTGAGGCAGTTCCCGGTGTAACTTGGAAGATTGGGAATATATTTGTAGGAATTTATTTTTTAATATTGTTAATTAATTTATACCGGGAAGCAGTTTTGATGTATACTCTTCTTGATTCGCAACTATCAAGGGTTCTTTTACATGCTCAAGTTAAACACAGGATCTTGATTCGCAACTATCAAGGGTTCTTTTACATGCTCAAGTTAAACACAGGATCTTGATTCGCAACTATCAAGGTTCTTTTACATGCTCAATTAAACACAGGATCTTGATTCGCAACTATCAGGTCTTTACTGCAGTAACACAGATCTTGATTCGCAACTATCGTC
The DNA here is from genome assembly GCA_020796225.1 of Arion vulgaris. Classification (NCBI taxonomy): domain Eukaryota; kingdom Metazoa; phylum Mollusca; class Gastropoda; order Stylommatophora; family Arionidae; genus Arion; species Arion vulgaris. The sequence goes on from CM036760.1 coordinate 62,262,993, forward strand.
TTTACATGCTGTTAAACAGGATCTGATGACTAAGTTCTTACATGCGAAACAGGATCTTGATTCGCAACTATCAAGGTTCTTACGCCAAACGATCTTGTTATCGTCCGTCTCGATATGACTGAATCGATTTACACACGAGATCGAGATCACTGAAACTTTTTCGACAACCCATCGGAGGAACAGAGTTACTTTAGAGCGAAGGCGATCACCTTACTTCCCACCACATAGACCCCCAAATTATTTTGTTCTATTGGTTGTGTCTTCTGTATAAGTCTGCATGTGATCTATTAGTCTTTGTGTTATCAGTTATATGAAGACTATCATCATAGCACTCCGGAAATGTCCATAGGTGCTGTGATCTCCACCTCAGAAAATATAGCAGCGTCCAGCGGCCCAAAACGCCAGTTACCAGCCATTAAGATACCAACCATTTCACCGCCTCCGTAACCGTCCGAACCTCAAACTACTTGTGGTTGTTGCGTAGGCCCCACTGGCCTATCTTATTATTTTTACTCCTGAACGTGCCAAAAAAGCAACGTACAGCGTTGTTGGCGAATGACTGAACCATCGATGTAAATAATCACATCTGTATCATTGATGTCATTCAAGAGGACCTCAACCTCCACGTTTTTCTTAATAGATGTAATAACTGTGTAAGCAGTCTGAAATTGAGGTGGCACAGCAAACCATTCCTCTCCTGGTTCAATTCCGTCTTTGTGTATCTGTGTTGTAAGATTTCTACAAGTAGCCGCACTTGCGCTGCTATATATCAAGAGAGATATGGCTGCTGTTCTTAGCTATTAGCATCATTGACATGAGTGTTGGTCTGTGCTGTATGTGTGTTGTTCTATGCTAGTATCTGTACGTATGTGTGTTGTTCTATGCTAGTATCTGTACGTATGTGTGTTGTTCTATGCTACAATCTGTATATGGTAGAACAGTCACATGGTAAGCATATTGGAAGTCACAGAAATGTGATTTCTCAGAAGAATGTTGAAAGATCCATGGACAGCTAGAAAGACCAATGAAGAGATTTTGTCGGAGACAGATTCATATCGAAATCTAATCAATCGAATAAGCAGCAGACAATCAAGGTTTTTGGACATATAATTAGAAAGGACAGTTTAGAAAATTTGGTTACAACAGGTAAAACACAGGGGACGAAAGATAGAGGGAGACAATGGGACAACATTCCGGACGGCTTAAATTCTACGTGGTTCGGCAATGGTTCGGTGGTGGAGTTGATGAATTGTACCAGAGACAGACATATGTGGACAGACATAATCGCCTACGGCATCAATCAGCACTTGATTGATTTAGTTGATCTGTATGTGTTGTTCTACGCTAGTTCTGTATGTGTGATGTTCTACCTAGTATCTGTATGTGCTGTTCACCCAGTTCTGTATGTGTGCTGTTCTACTCTAGTATCTGTATGTGCTGTTCTACGCTATCTATCTAGTATGAGTGCTGTTCACTCTGATATCTGTTACCAGTATCTGTATGAGTGCATGTTCTATTATGTTCAAGAGCTGTATTTGTTTTATACTATACCAGTGACAACTGTTATAAGAAAGAGAAGATGGAGATATGTTGGACACACCATTGAGGAGAAAGGATCAACGAATATCAAAGCAGGCATTGAAGTGGGATGCAAATGGTTCAAGAAAGAGAGGACGATTTAAGGAGACCCTGAAACGAAAGTTGCTGAGAGAGGCAAGAAATATTGGTCTCGGTTCTATGGAGGAGATTGAGCGAGTTGCCCAGGATAGAGCAGTATGGAGAAATTACTTGCAGGCCCTATGTAACGTATAATGGTACGAGAGGAATTATTACTATTATTATACCAGTAGCGATACGGGCGTTGTTCTATACCAGTAGCGATACGAGCGTTGTTCTATACAAGTAGCGAAACGAGCGTTGCTCTATACAAGTAGCGATACGAGCGTTGTTCTATACCAATAGCGAACGAGCGTTGCTTCTATACAAATAGCGAACGAGCGTTGTTCTATACCAGTAGCGAAACGAGCGTTGTTCTATACCAGTAGCGAAACGAGCGTTGTTCTATACCAGTAGCGAAACGAGCGTTGTTCTATACCAGTAGCGATACGAGTGTTGTTCTATACCAGTAGCGATACGAGTGGTGTTCTATACCAGTAGCGATACGAGCGTTGTTCTATACCAGTAACGATACGAGTGGTGTTCTATACCAGTAGCGATACGAGTGGTGTTCTATACCAGTAGCGATACGAGCGTTGTTCTATACCAGTAGCGATACGAGCGTTGTTCTATACCAGTAGCGATACGAGCGTTGTTCTATACCAATAGCGAACGAGCGTTGCTCTATACCAGTAGCGAAACGAGCGTTGTTCTATACCAGTAGCGAAACGAGCGTTGTTCTATACCAGTAGCGATACGAGTGTTGTTCTATACCAGTAGCGAAACTAAAAGTATTGTTCTATACCACTTTCTTCTATTGGTAATCTGTGCCAGCAGCCATATAATGACCTAGAACATTCCTATTTAACTCTCGTCCTTCGTGTCATTGATCCAATCTCTTCAACTCTAACATAGCCTGACCTATCCTGTCTTGGCTATGAATACAAATTCTTGTCGTCTCTTCTAAAAATCGACTCATTTCAACAAGACATTTTGTCGTCTGCCTATTATTCCGTTACTCTCCAGGACCAAATTGCTCAGTCGCTGGTGTTTCGCTAGCGATTTCTTTAATACCTAGTAGAGCGGTGGAAAATTGCTTTCACTGCCATATTGCCCCATCTTGTTTTCTCTCTCTCTCTCTCCTCTCTCTCTATCTCTCTCGCATCATTTCTTCAAGATTTCTTACTTTCAAACATACGAAGACACCGCCATCTCTTGTCACAGCAGTTTGTTCAATTATATTTTTTCCATCATTTAAAAATAAATGTTCTTTTTTGTATTTCTGGTTGTGTCACTTGTATTATTTATCTCGCTCTCTCTCTCTCTCTCTCTCTCTCTCTCTCTCTCTCCTCTCTCTCTCCTCTCTCTCTCTCTCTCTCTCTCTCTCTCTCTCTCTCTCTCTCTCTCCTCTCTCTCTCTCTCTCTCATCTCTCTCATCTCTCTCTCATCTCTCTCTCTCTCTCATCTCTCTCTCATCTCTCTCTCTCTCTCCTCTCTCTCTCCTCTCTCTCTCTCTCCTCTCTCTCTCTCCTCTCCTCCTCTTATTCTCTCTCACCCTCCTTCTACTCTCTCTCCACTCTCTCTCTCTCTCTCTGGCATCATATCTTCAAGATTTCTTAATTTCAAACATAGTAAGACACTGCCATCTCTTGTCAGTGTAGTTTGTTCAATTATATTTGTTTCCCTATTTTATTTTGATGTCCTTTTTATATTTCTGTTTGTGTCTCTTGCATTCTCCTCGCTCGCTCTCTTCTTCTCTCTCTCTCTCTCTCTCTCGTTTTCTTTCTTTCTCTCTCTCGCTCTCTCTCTCTCGCTCTCACTCTCTCACACTGACGAATTCTTTCTTGTTTTCTCCTAAATTCTCTTTCTGTTCTGATGTTAGTTGCAAGATTTCCCTAGTGTGTGAGTGCGTTCTTTCTTGACATGATGATAGCTTTGAATATTCCCACCACCCTATATGACAACTTAGAGCTGACACCACAGTAAAATATAACACAGCAGATATGGTGCTAAGTCCTCACAGTAAATATATCACACGCAGATATGGTGCTAAGTCCTCACAGTAAAATATAACACAGCGATTGGTGCTAAGTCCTCACAGTAAATATAACACAGCATATGTGCTAAGTCCTCACAGTAAAATATAACAGCAGATATGGTGCTAAGTCCCCACAGTAAAATATAACACAGCAGATATGGTGCTAAGTCCCCACAGTAAAATATAACACAGCAGATATGGTGCTAAGTCCAAAATTGACAACAGGACAAGACTTACAAAAACTGATTAAAGCTTCACATTTTATACCATGGTTGTAAAGAATATGTTGAGACCAGGCACTTCATCTCTTACGGTCTGGAAATGATAAGGGACATTTTGTATCTTCTTCTTCTTCTTTGCGTTCGTTCTTTACGACCAATTTTAATCACTCTTTGTGATATGTTTGATCTTTGCCAAAAACGTATATACGTTGCACATTGGTTTAGTAGGCCCCTAAATACATAGACTTTTACACATTTAGGACATGTGCATCCGATTTCAGCCAAATCTCCTTAGTCGCCTCTTACGACATGCTGTAACAGTAACCACGCAGATAACAGTGGTTCTATTCTTTACACCCCAAATTTGCGCCCCAGTAACCACTCGGGCGACTTATTTTATTTAGACAGTGTTCAAGTATTAGGAGCTTCCGAAAATACGAATTACCATACATAGGATTCGAACCACTTTTATTTCTTATGGCACCCATTGCCTAGCCTAACAATACTAGCGCGATTACGAACACATCCAGCGGGTCATTCAATTCTAGAAATCTCTTCTTATCCTGACGTAGACAGATACTAGCGTAGAACTGACGTAGACAGATACTAGCGTAGAACTGACGTAGACAGATACTAGTAGAACTGACGAACATATACTAGCTAACGACGTGACAGATAGCTAGAACTGACGTAGACAGATACTAGCGTAGAACTGACGTAGACAGATACTAGCGTAGAACTGACGTAGACAGATACTAGCGTAGAACTGACGTGACAGATAGCGAGATGACGTAGACAGATACTAGCGTAGGACTGACGTAGACAGATACTAGCGTAGAACTGACGTAGACAGATCATAGAACTGACGAGCAGATACTGCGTAGAACAGACCTAGTGAGGCAAAACATAATTAGAGAAAAGAAAGAAGATAGACCTCATGGTATGAAAAAGGGTTCTTTTACCTTACTTATACGTAACTTGTACATAGAGGTTCATATTGCGAGTAAAAAACGTAACTTATATATAGAGGTTCATATTGCGAGTAATAAACGTAACTTATACATGGAGGTTCATATTGCAAGTTACATTCGTAAATAATGATAGCCGCAGCAGTATAGTTGTTATTGAAAACCCTACTTAGGCTAGTGGTCCAGGTTCAATTCCCCAGTGGTCATGAACTATTTTTCCGACAGTAACGGCTCTCAGGTCGACCCAGCCTTAATTAGGTACCAGGAAAACGTGTAATATTACGCGGAGGTCCCAATTGCAAGCCTTATTCATAAATAACACATATAACCGACATTGTCAGACCTCGTTGGTGAAGTAGAACCCACATTGTCAGACCTCGTTGTGAAGTAGAACCCACATTGTCAGACCTCGTTGTGAAGTAGAACCCACATTGTCAGACCTCGTTGTGAAGTAGAACCCACATAGTCAGACCTCGTTGTGAAGTAGAACCCACATTGTCAGACCTCGTTGTGAAGTAGAACCCACATTGTCAGACCTCGTTGTGAAGTAGAACCCACATTGTCAGACCTCGTTGTGAAGTAGAACCCACATTGTCAGACCTTGTTGTGAAGTAGAACCCACATTGTCAGACCTTGTTGTGAAGTAGAACCCACATTGTCAGACCTCGTTGTGAAGTAGAACCCACATTGTCAGACCTCGTTGTGAAGTAGAACCCACATTATCAGACTTTGTTGTGAAGTAGAACCCACATTGTCAGACCTTGTTGTGAAGTAGAACCCACATTGTCAGACCTTGTTGTGAAGTAGAACCTACATTGTTAGACCTTGTTGTGAAGTAGAACCCACATTATCAGACCTTGTTGTGAAGTAGAACCCACATTATCAGACCTTGTTGTGAAGTAGAACCCACATTGTCAGACCTCGTTGTGAAGTAGAACCCACATTGTCAGACCTTGTTGTGAAGTAGAACCCACATTGTCAGACCTCGTTGTGAAGTAGAACCCACATTATCAGACCTTGTGAAGTAGAACCCACATTGTCAGACCTTGTTGTGAAGTAGAACCCACATTGTCAGACCTCGTTGTGAAGTAGAACCCACATTATCAGACCTTGTTGTGAAGTAGAACCCACATTATCAGACCTTGTTGTGAAGTAGAACCCACATTGTCAGACCTCGTTGTGAAGTAGAACCCACATTGTCAGACCTTGTTGTGAAGTAGAACCCACATTGTCAGACCTTGTTGTGAAGTAGAACCCACATTGTCAGACCTCGTTGTGAAGTAGAACCACATTGTCAGACCTTGTTGTGAGTAGAACCTACATTATTGACTGTGCAAAAACCTACATTGATAACCTCGTTGTAGTAGAACCACATTGTCAGACTGATTGTGGCAGAACAGACATTATAGACCTTTGTGAAGCAGAATCTCACTATTGTCAGACCTTGTTGTGAGTAGAACCACATTGGGCAGACAGGATAGAACCACATTGTAGACTGTTTCTCGAAGCTAGACCTACATTATCAGATGTCTGTAGAAGTAGAACCTCACTGTCAGACCGATGAAGTAGAACCACATTGTCAGACCTCTTTGCTGAATGAACCCCATTTTCGACCTCGTAGAAACCCATCTTCAGACTTCTGTTTGAATTAGAACTCATATCAAGATCCTCTTGTGTGACCACATTGTCAGATGCAAGATAGAACCCCACATTGTAAGACTGAGTGGCGTAGAACCACATTGTCAGACCTGTTTGGAGAACCATATTGCCAGACCTTGTTGGCTGAACCTACATTGTCAGACCTCGTTGGAAATAAACCACATGTCAGACCGTTGATAGAACCCACATTGTCAGACCTCGTTGTGAGTAGAACCACATTGCAGACCTCGTTGTGAAGTAGAACCCACATTGTCAGACCTTCTGTGAGTAGAACCACATTATCGACCTCGTTGTGAAGTAGAACCCACATTGTCAGACCTCGTTGTGAAGTAGAACCCACATTATCAGACCTTGTTGTGAAGTAGAACCCACATTGTCAGACCTCGTTGTGAAGTAGAACCCACATTGTCAGACCTCGTTGTGAAGTAGAACCCACATTGTCAGACCTTGTTGTGAAGTAGAACCCACATTATCAGACCTCGTTGTGAAGTAGAACCCACATTGTCAGACCTCGTTGTGAAGTAGAACCCACATTGTCAGACCTCGTTGTGAAGTAGAACCCACATTGTCAGACCTCGTTGTGAAGTAGAACCCACATTGTCAGACCTTGTTGTGAAGTAGAACCCACATTGTCAGACCTCGTTGTGAAGTAAAACCCACATTGTCAGACCTCGTTGTAAGTAGAACCCACATTGTCAGACCTCGTTGTGAAGTAGAACCCACATTGTCAGACCTCGTTGTGAAGTAGAACCCACATTGTCAGACCTTGTTGTGAGTAGAACCACATTGTCAGACCTCGTTGTGAAGTAAAACCCACATTGTCAGACCTTGTTGTGAAGTAGAACCCACATTGTCAGACCTCGTTGTGAAGTAGAACCCACATTGTCAGACCTCGTTGTGAAGTAGAACCCACATTGTCAGACCTCGTTGTGAAGTAGAACCCACATTGTCAGACCTCGTTGTGAAGTAGAACCCACATTGTCAGACGTCGTTGTGAAGTAGAACCCACATTATCAGACTTTGTTGTGAAGTAGAACCCACATTGTCAGACCTCGTTGTGAAGTAGAACCCACATTGTCAGACCTCGTTGTGAAGTAGAACCCACATTGTCAGACCTCGTTGTGAAGTAGAACCCACATTGTCAGACCTCGTTGTGAAGTAGAACCCACATTGTCAGACCTTGTTGTGAAGTAGAACCCACATTATCAGACCTCGTTGTGAAGTAGAACCCACATTGTCAGACCTCGTTGTGAAGTAGAACCCACATTGTCAGACCTCGTTGTGAAGTAGAACCCACATTGTCAGACCTCGTTGTGAAGTAGAACCCACATTGTCAGACCTTGTTGTGAAGTAGAACCCACATTGTCAGACCTCGTTGTGAAGTAGAACCCACATTGCCAGACCTTGTTGTGAAGTAGAACCCACATTGTCAGACCTCGTTGTGAAGTAGAACCCACATTGTCAGACCTCGTTGTGAAGTAGAACCCACATTGTCAGACCTTGTTGTGAAGTAGAACCCACATTGTCAGACCTCGTTGTGAAGTAGAACCCACATTATCAGACTTTGTTGTGAAGTAGAACCCACATTGTCAGACCTCGTTGTGAAGTAGAACCCACATTGTCAGACCTCGTTGTGAAGTAGAACCCACATTGTCAGACCTCGTTGTGAAGTAGAACCCACATTGTCAGACCTTGTTGTGAAGTAGAACCCACATTGTCAGACCTCGTTGTGAAATAGAACCCACATTGTCAGACCTCGTTGTGAAGTAGAACCCACATTGTCAAACCTCGTTGTGAAGTAGAACCCACATTGTCAGACCTCGTTGTGAAGTAGAACCCACATTATCAGACCTCCTTGTGAAGTAGAACCCACATTATCAGACCTCGTTGTGAAGTAGAACCCACATTGTCAGACCTCGTTGTGAAGTAGAACCCATGAAGTAAAACTAATGGACATTGATACACCAGCTGAGCTAGAGCCAACTATAAACTATAATTGGCTGGCAAAACTAATGGACATTGATACACCAGCTGAGCTAGAGCCAACTATAAACTATAATTGGCTGGCAAAACTAATGGACATTGATACACCAGCTGAGCTAGAGCCAACTATAAACTATAATTGGCTGGCAAAACTAATGGACATTGATACACCAGCTGATCTAGAGCCAACTATAAACTATAATTGGCTGGCAAAACTAATGGACATTGATACACCAGCTGATCTAGAGCCAACTATAAACTATAATTGGCTGGCAAAACTAATGGACATTGATACACCAGCTGAGCCGAATCAGATGCTATTTGTGCTGATGTAATCGTATAGAAATGGATAACGGATAAGACTGCATCGTAGATGTTTTTCTCATTGAGAGCTAGACTGACAAATAAATAAATGTGCTGGAAAAAAAGAAAGAAGAAGTGAGCAGGAGAAAGAATGAAAAGAGAAAGCTCAACATGAGGAAAAATTCGAACCGTTTTTATGCGTGAATTCTTGCTTTTCCTATCCCCAGTGTTCATCGCTAATCAGGCGAGTCTTACGCCGACTTCAGATGTATTTGTAATTTAAATCTATAAGTTGCCCTTGTGTTACCGGAGCTCTCAATGGAAGCAAAGAATAGTAACACTGCGAACTACAAGGCATTTCGTAAGGCGACTGAGGTAGAGGCGTAAGGAAGCTACACTAGTAAAAAAAAAAATCGCAGAAATCGGATGTTCTGGCCCACTTGTAGGCGCATTATTGGCACAAAGTACAATCGCTGTTAGGCTTCGATCACATACATGTCACATAGAATGGTTAACAAGTGTTCGAAATAAAGCGTTCAAAGAAGAAGTAGAAGATATCCCCAAATAAATCATCAGGGAACCTGTAGTCCGACCGTGTACGGAGTGTAAACCGAGAATATTTTGTTGACCCAAGCTGGCATCGAACCCCAGAATGTTCATGGCTCGTGTTCACTAGCGCAGCTTGTTATCAACTTTGCTATCTGTGACTTTGGTTCAGCTTCATTAGATGGTTCCGTGACTTTTCTTTAACTCACTCAATGATTTCCCTTCAATTATGTGCACTCCCTATAGTTAAGTGCACTCCCTATAGTTAAGTGCACTCCCTATAGTTAAGTGCACTCCCTATAGTTAAGTGCGTTATGTTTGCAGAATAAATTAATGCGATGGAGAACACAGTTTACAGATAATGCGATGGAGAACACAGTCCACAGATAATGCGATGGAGAACACAGTCCACAGATAATGCGATGGAGAACACAGTCCACAGATAATGCGAGGAGAACACAGTCCACAGATAATGCGAGGAGAACACAGTTCCAGATAATGCGATGAGAACACAGTCCACAGATAATGCGAGAGAACAGTCCCAGATAATGCGATGGGAACACAGTCCAGATAATGCGATGGAGAACACAGTCCACAGATAATGCGATGGAGAACAGGTCCCAGATAATGCGAGAGAGACACAGTCACATAATGCGAGGAGAACACAGTCCACAGATAATGCGACGGAGAACACAGTCCACAGATAATGCGAGGAGAACACAGTCCTACAGATAATGAGAGAGAACACAGTCCACAGATAATGCGAGGGAGAACACAGTCCACAGATAATGCGAGGGAGAACACAGTCCACAGATAATGCGAGGGAGAACACAGTCCACAGATAATGCGATAGAGAACACAGTCCACAGATAATGCGAGGAGAACACAGTCCACAGATAATGCGATGGAGAACACGTCCACAGATAATGCGAGGAGAACACAGTCACAGATAATGCGATGAGACACAGTTACAGATCGATAGACAGTCCACGAAATGAAGGAAAACTACAGATGGCAAATTACTGTCCATAAATTATGTTATGCTTCCTGTCTGGTTATCTCCCATAGTCTTTCCATTTCGCAATCGCGACTGCAGTGCAACAGGTCTGTTTGTTTCGTGTTCCCCGGAAACATAAGACCGACTAGCTCAGACGGGACATCGATAATTACTGTTAAATGGGTGCTGGTTTTTGTATATGTCTGATAGAACAATGTACACATTTTGCAATTTTACCCAATTCTATGAGTCCATGGTTATTTATTGATGAAATGTGTTATTTATACTGATATTTCAGTGTTAGATTTGTAACGTTAAATAACCTTGATTTAACATGTGTTGTTTTTCAAATTATTTAGTATACATACAACAACACTGGAATGTGAAAATCACGCGTCAGTTATCTTATTTCTTAGATTTTTTACCTGAGCCCACCGACCATATGTTATCTGAGGCTACGGTTTGTTTATATATAATTCCTGAAGGAATGTTCATCAGTCTCTTCACGATTGCCTGTTGGATGAAGACACTAAAAAAGATCTTGAATCGATCCAGCGATTTAAGTTACCCATTGTACAAGTAGAACTGGATGCCTGAGGAGCAGAGTGAGGAGTGTATTTAACTAGCGAGCCACGGGAACCATCAGTATGCTTACTTTTCGATATCTGTTGAGGGAGACTGAGCATCTATTGGTCCTCCCGGAATGCTATGACGTCAGTTCAGTAACAAATAGCCAGTATATACTTTCTTCCCAGCAGCTTAAAGTTTATATTAACTCTTGCTTGCTTGAAATTTCCCTCATTCTATATGTGGAATTTCAGAAAGCAATGGCAAACTACTGAACGTATAGGTGGTGCCTAGAAAATCGACGACTCATTTAATGCTGTTGATGGCTAAGTCCTGTAAAGGATATGCCTCGATTTTCACTTTTCATTCAAATATGGAATATTTTATTGTGCGCACTAATATCCCCTTTTTCTTCATCCTATTTACGAAAGGAAAGCATCGTCGTTTGGTCCACGACTGTTCATTTGTCTAGCATGAAACTAGTTTCGTTCGCAGCTGAAGATGCATATCTAAAGGTTATTTCGCATCTGTACACATGGGCGTATTTGGTTGGGGCGTATTTGGTTGGGGCGTATTTGGTTGGGGCGTATTTGGTTGGGCGTATTTGGTTGGGGCGTATTTGGTTGGGGCGTATTAGATTACAAATGTTTAAAAACAAACGTATCCGTGTTGCAAAATTACGTCTTGTTCTACTCACTTTATTTTATATATAACCTTAACAAGACGTAAATATATATATAACCTTAACGAGTTTATGTATGAGAACAAGCCTTTAATGCGCTTGACATGAATACACCAGACTTCCAGACTTTAAACATCTTCCCAGAGACAAACTCAGTCAGAAACAAGCTCTACGTATTACCTCGATATAAGATGAACATAGTTTGAAGAGCATAGTTTGAAAGTTAGTTTGAATAGCTTTGAAGAGTATAGTTTGAAGAGTATAGTTAGCAGTTTGAAGAGCATAGTTTGAAGAGTATAGTTTTGCATAGTTTGAAGAGCATAGTTTGAAGAGCATAGTTTGAAGGCATAGTTGAAGAGCATAGTTTGAAGAGCATAGTGCAGAGTATTTGAAGAGCATAGTGCGAAGACATAGTGCGAAGCATAGTGCGAAGGCAAGCGAGCCACACCTTGAAGAGCGCTACTCGAAGAGCGCACCTGAAGAGTGCACCTCGAAGAGCGCACCTTGAAGAGCGCACCCCGAAGAGAGCACCGTTCAGAGAGTACAGCTCAGAGTGTAGCAGTCAGCTCAGAGTGACAGCTAGATGAATGACTAACAAGTGTATATTTTTAAGAGTACAGCTCAAATAGTACAGTTCAAATAGTATATCACAAAGAGTACATCACAAAGAGTACATCACAAAGAGTACATCACAAAGAGTACATCACAAAGAGTACATCACAAAGAGCACAGCACAAAGAGCACAGCACAAAGAGCACAGCACAAAGAGTACATCACAAAGAGTACATCACAAAGAGTACAGCACAAAGTGTTTAGATCAAAGATAAAGTTAAATTGTATAGATCAAAGAGAATAGTTAGAATTGTAGAGATCAAAGAGAATAGTTAGAATTGTATAGATCAAAGAGAATAGTTAGAATTGTATAGATCAAAGAGAATAGTTAGAATTGTATAGATCAAAGAGAATAATTAGAATTGTATAGATCAAAGAGAATAGTTAGAATTGTATAGATCAAAGAGAATAGTTAGAATTGTATAGATCAAAGAGAATAATTAGAATTGTATAGATCAAAGAGAATAGTTAGAATTGTATAGATCAAAGAGAATAGTTAGAATTGTATAGATCAAAGAGAATAGTTAGAATTGTATAGATCAAAGAGAATAGTTAGAATTGTATAGATCAAAGAGAATAGTTAGAATTGTATAGATCAAAGAGAATAATTAGAATTGTATAGATCAGAGAGAATAGTTAGAATTGTATAGATCAAAGAGAATAATTAGAATTGTATAGATCAAAATGAATATCTCTATTATAAACATGTTTCTCTTGCAAACAAAAAACACACAGACACCAACATACAAATATTACTCACGCTCAAACCAGAGACGTTTGCTCCAACAGCTTCCACGATCCCAGCACATTCAAATCCCATAATGATTGGCGTTTTGGGCGGATGATCTATCACTCCTTGCCGTACCATCAAGTCTGGAAAACTCACACCACTAGAAGACACAAGTGAGAGAGAACAAACCAAGTGATGTCTAACTATATAAAAGTAGTGTTTTACTAATATTTATAATTCTATTATTACTTGACATTAAATGAAGATTACACTCGTTAGGCATACTTAACATTAGGCATTCATACTTAACATTAGGCATTCATACTTAACATTAGGCATTCATACTTAACATTAGGCGTTCATACTTAACATTAGGCATTCATACTTAACATTAGGCATTCATACATTAGCCATTTATACTTGATATCTGGCATTATGTCCTCATACATTAGGCATTCATACTTAACATTAGGCGTTCACACTTAACATTAGGCATTCATACTTAACATTAGGCATTCATACTTAACATTAGGCATTCATACTTAACATTAGGCATTCATACTTAACATTAGGCATTCATACTTAACATTAGGCATTCATTCTTAACATTAGGCGTTCATACTTAACATTAGGCATTCATACTTAACATTAGGCATTCATACTTAACATTAGGCATTCATACTTAACATTAGGCATTCATTCTTAACATTAGGCGTTCATACTTAACATTAGGCATTCATACTTAACATTAGGCATTCATACATTAGCCATTTATACTTGATATCTGGCATTATGTCCTCATACATTAGGCATTCATACTTAACATTGTGCATTCACACTTAACATTAGACATTCATACTTAACATTAGGCATTCATATTTAACATTAGGCTTTCATACCTAAGATTAAACATTCATACTTAACATTAGGCTTTCATACTTAACATTAGGCTTTCATATTTAACATTAGGCATTCATACTTAACATTAGGCTTTCATACTTAACATTAGGCTTTCATATTTAACATTAGGCATTCATACTTAACATTAGGCTTTCATACTTAACATTAGGCTTTCATACTTAACATTAGGTATTATTATTTAACATTAGACCTTCATACTTAACATTTTACTTAACCCTTTCAGCCGAGCCGAGGCACGATACTTTCAACCTAAGGGCGAATCTTGTTTTGGTTATATCAGAACGTGAAGACCAATGAACACAAAAAATAAGAATGAATTTCAGTCGGAGAATCCAAGTTTATTTGTTTCCAGTAGTAGAAAATGCACACATAGAAGATTCGTATCTCTCCCACCAACACTTCACTGATGTTTGATTGATTTGATTAACTAGACCATCATCATTGCACTTCGGTGAATAATCATGTGTGCTCTGATCTCTTTCTTATATAGGAAGATCTTAGCGGTAGTGCACGAACTCCGTAACACCGGCTTGGGTCCCAGATATAATTTAGAAAATGGTGAAATTATTTTGTAGGAAATATATTTTTTTAAATAATCTTTCTAATGAATTTTGCCCGGGTAGCGGCTTTCCAGCTGTTCTTCTCGATTTTGAACTGCCAAGTGTTCTTTACGTGCCCAACTTGAACTAGAGATGTGCGTTTTATCGCCCGTCTCCAATAGGACTAGGAACTCGATCTCACCTGCTTTGAGATCACTGATGTACAATGGAGAAAAAGAAGAAATATACTGACCATGCTTTGACACGTATGAGAACCTCTCCATCTCCAGCAGTTGGTTCAGGCTTTCGTTGTACCTTCATCATTTTGAGGCCACCAAAACCTGTCAGCACTATACTTCTCATTTCTTTAACTGCGGGAGCTGGTGATGTAGCAGGGACCTCTGGTTTAATCTCTACCTCTGAAGCAGTAGTTGGTGTAACTTCTGCTGTCTCCGACATGATGGCGACTATCTGAACTGAAACAATAAGTTTATTTCAATTAGATCAAATATTTTCTTTATTGAAGCAATTATTTTTTTTTTTAAAAGATGTATAATTGCATACTAGATGCAAACACTGACCTGTGGATAAGGACAGGTCAAGAACCCATGATGACCCAGGCTAAGAGGAGAAGATGGTGGTGAGTCTGGTGGTGTACCCTAAGGAGGACACAGACGAGTGTCACTAGATACGTGCTTTAGTGGAACACGCAAGGAAAACGGAAAAAACGACATCCTAAACAAACCTGGAAACGAAATGTTCTTGAGAAACTGAAGCCAACTATAAACTACTGGGCCTTCGGGCTCAGGTAAGAATTGTGGAAATCAGACCCCAACTACACCACGTGAGCTCGCATTCCAGTATTGGTGTATATAGACGAATTAATTTTAAAATCAACACAAAATGCTAGCTCGAAGTCATATTATGCAACAAGTTAAGTTTAACAATAAGGAATATCAATATAACAAATATTTTCACCAATAAATAATCATAGACTACGAATTGAGTAAAATTGCAAAAAGCGTGCAGTGTTCTATCAAACATCTGTAATTTCCAGATCCCTTTTCTTATTTAGGTCAGGGAATATCCGGCCAGTTGTCTGACCTGTGCTAGAACCTGGCTGTGGACTAGCTCAGATGGGAAAACCACAATTCCTGTTTAATGGGAGCTGATTTTTTTGTATATGTTTGATAGAATACTGCACGCTTTTTGTAATTTTACTCAAGTCTATAGTTATTTTTGGATGAAAAATATGAATAATATTGATATTCCTTATTGTTAAACTTAACTTGTAACGTAATAAAACCTTGATTTAGCATGTTTTGTTGTGTTGTGTTTTTTTTAATGAATTCATCTTTATACAACAATACTGGAATGCCAGGTCACGTGACGGTTGTGGTCTATTTCATATAAGCTTTACCCAAGCCCGCCGGGCGTATGTTATCGGAGGTCACGGATGTACCATGCATTGTGTAGGTTGTTTGATTTTATTTCACTCCAACAAGATAAACAAATCGGAACCTTGGCAGGTAATGAACCCACGTCATCAGGATTTAAAAACCGCTAATCTACCTGTATTTTGCTATCACATAATACAGACATTAAATCTTCTGGGTACCGCTAAGTACGGTATGCTCGTCTCTCACTCCAAAGTACTTGGTTCGTGCCCCGCAAGCAACCAACGATCTATTTTCTCTCACTCCAAAGTACTTGGTTCGTGCTCCGCAAGCAACCAACGATCTATTTTCTCTCGCTTCAAAGTACTTGGCTCGTGCTCCGCAAGCAACCAACGATCTATTTTCTAGCGATCTATTCCTTATCTCAGTGTAAGGGAGATCGAGTTCCTAGTCCTATCAAAGCGAATGATAAAACGTATGTCCCATGTGTCTCGTGTGTCCCGTATGTCCCGTATGTCCCATGTGTCCCGTGTCCCGTGTGTCCCGTGTGTCCCGTGTGTGCCATGTGTCCCATGTGTCCCGTATGTCCCATATGTCCCATATGTCCCATGTGTCCCTGTGTCCGTGTGTCCCGTATGTCCCATGTGTCCCATGTGTCCTGATGTCCCATGTGTCCCATGTGTCCCATGTGTCCCGTGTGTCCCGTGTGTGCCGTGTGTCCCATGTGTCCCATGTGTCCCATGTGTCCCGTATGTCCCATGTGTCCCGTGTGTCCCGTGTGTCCTGTATGTCCGTATGTCCCTGTGTGGGGTACGTAAAAGAATCATTGACAGCTGAAAATCAATAAGATTAGATCTGAAATCGGAAATCCGAAGGAAAGAAATTGTCAGCAAAATAAATGACTATCCACTTTAAAAAAAATATTTACATATTTTCATCCTCCCCCAAAATGACATCGGAGATCCTTGCCGGAGCTACAGTTAGTGAGCTGCCACTTAACTCTTTCTTTGTAATAGAAAAGACTAGATTATTCGGCGAAATACAGTGGTTAAACGAGGTGGAAATTCCTGATGGTAACATCCCGTGTTCAACTATTCTGTAAGATCAACAGATTTTTATACGTTAGGGCAAAAATAAAACCGATGATCTGCTCATGCGTGGCGATAGCTTCGGGCAAGCGGCAGTAATTTCTATATCCTAACAAAAATCTCCAGTATAGTCTCAGAAAATGAGAACAAATTGCTATGAAATTTTTTAAAAATTTATTAAAAACTATTAACTGTCATTATCAGTTATCAATTATATGAGGACTATCATCAGAACACCCCTATGTTCTTAAGTGCTCCGATCTCCGCCTCAACAAATCCAGCAGCGTCCAGCTGTCCAATTCGATGTTGATTAATCAATCTGTTTACCATATAACTGTCATAAATTCGGCACTAATATCACAAAAATGTAAAAAGAAGAAACGAGGAGAACAAAAACGAAACAGAAGACAATACAATAATACATATGTCGTATTCTTAGCATTGAATGTCTAATGATGTGAGACATGGAGGAAGCGTACAAAACGGAAGTTAGATGGGAGCAGATATAACGTTCCAAGATGGCTGAATTGATTAACAATTAAGAGCCAGCAGTAATGTAATGTTTAAAAAAAAATTAGGCGTAGAAGGAACTGGTTATTGATTATGTCTAATCTTTCTGTTTTAAAATGTATTTGCTTGCTTCTGTTTTAATTGTTTTATTATGTTAAGCGATCGACGTCATAGCACATTAGGCAATCCCATGCGTGTTTGTCCTCCGCTGAAGCAACTATCCTAAAGTTCAGTTGCTCACCGTACCCTTGAGAAGTTGATTACTACACCTTCTATCTCTACCGCGAAGACAACAACACTGTCTGGCATATCCAAACTTAACCTCTAATTCTCGGACTCCTTCCAGTGTCTGAGACTCGCCCATATCACATAAATGAGAGCGTACCGCATTTATGAAATCGGCTCTATTCATACTTCTGCCCACTTGAATCAGGGTATTGTTTGCAAGATAGTCAGCAAGCTCGTTACCCTGCACTCCAGCATGTCAAGGTGTGTACAGTCAAGTCATTTTCTTGAGATGTGATCTCCAAATGCTGTCCACTCATTCCACGCGCAGATTTGCAATGTTAAGTTTATTAACGTTGTTGTTGGTGTGTGTATAAATACTATGTATTTATTATGTGTGTATGTGTATAAGTTCCCCATATGGCTCGATTATTCTCCAAAGACATGGCATGCCACCTGCTGAAAGTATTGCACAAAGCACCGACTCTGTATCTTCGCAACAATCGTGTGGTCTATTATGACTAAGTGGTTAAGTCTTCTTCTTCTTCTTTGCGTTCGTTCTTTACGACCAATTTGAATCACTCTTTGTGATATGTTTGATCTTTGCCAAGAACGTGTATACGTTGCACATTGGTTTGGTAGGCCCCTAGACACATAGACTTCTACATGTTTAGGACACATGCATCCGATTTCAGCCAAACCTCCTTAGTCGCCTCTTACGACATGCGTGGCAGGTAACAGTGGTTCTATTCTTTACACCCCAAATTTGGGCCCCGGTAACCACTCGGGCGAGCCCCGGTAACCACTCGGGCGAGCCCCGGTAACCACTCGGGCGAGCCCCGGTAACCACTCGGGCGAGCCCCGGTAACCACTCGGGCGAGCCCCGGTAACCACTCGGGCGAGCCCCGGTAACCACTCGGGCGAGCCCCGGTAACTACTCGGGCGAGTGGTTAAGTTATTCGACGTGCCTTCCGAATGTTGTATGTTCAAATCCGGACCACGCCCCCTCTTTTCAAGAGTACATGTTTTCCAGAGATACCTAAGATTGTTACTAAAACTACGGAGTTCGTGCTTTGTGCAATACTCTCGGCATGTGGAGTGCTATTTCTGTGGGGAGGGCCCGAACCATATGAAATCAAACCCGGCGCTACAAAGACAATCCTTCGTTTTAGACTGCTTATATATAACTAAGAAACGTAATGTTAAACTGCTTATATATAACTAAGAAATGTAATGTTAGACTGCTTATATATAACTAAGAAACGTAATGTTAGACTGCTTATATATAACTAAGAAACGTAATGTTAGACTGCTTATATATAACTAAGAAACGTAATGTTAGACTGCTTATATATAACTAAGAAATGTAATGTTAGACTGCTTATATATAACTAAGAAATGTAATGTTAGACTGCTTATATATAACTAAGAAACGTAATGTTAAACTGCTTATATATAACTAAGAAACGTAATGTTAGACTGCTTATATATAACTAAGAAACGTAATGTTAGACTGCTTATATATAACTAAGAAATGTAATGTTAGACTGCTTATATATAACTAAGAAATGTAATGTTAGACTGCTTATATATAACTAAGAAACGTAATGTTAAACTGCTTATATATAACTAAGAAACGTAATGTTAGACTGCTTATATATAACTAAGAAACGTAATGTTAGACTGCTTATATATAACTAAGAAACTTAATGTTAGACCACTTATATATAACTAAGAAACGTAATGTTAGACTGCTTATATATAACTAAGAAATGTAATGTTAAACTGCTTATATGTAACTAAGAAACTTAATGTTAGACTGCTTATATATAACTAAGAAACGTAATGTTAAACTGCTTATATATAACTAAGAAACGTAATGTTAAACTGCTTATATATAACTAAGAAACTTAATGTTAGACCACTTATATATAACTAAGAAACGTAATGTTAGACTGCTTATATATAACTAAGAAACTTAATGTTAGACTGCTTATATATAACTAAGAAACTTAATGTTAGACTGCTTATATATAACTAAGAAACGTAATGTTAGACTGCTTATATATAACTAAGAAACTTAATGTTAGACCACTTATATATAACTAAGAAACGTAATGTTAGACTGCTTATATATAACTAAGAAATGTAATGTTAAACTGCTTATATGTAACTAAGAAACTTACTGTTAGACTGCTTATATATAACTAAGAAACGTAATGTTAAACTGCTTATATATAACTAAGAAACGTAATGTTAAACTGCTTATATATAACTAAGAAACGTAATGTTAAACTGCTTATATATAACTAAGAAACTTAATGTTAGACTGCTTATATATAACTAAGAAACTTAATGTTAAACTGCTTATATATAACTAAGAAACTTAATGTTAAACTGCTTATATATAACTAAGAAATGTAATGTTAAACTGCTTATATATAACTAAGAAACGTAATGTTAGACTGCTTATATATAACTAAGAAACGTAATGTTAAACTGCTTATATATAACTAAGAAACGTAATGTTAAACTGCTTATATATAACTAAGAAACGTAATGTTAGACTGCTTATATATAACTAAGAAACGTAATGTTAGACTGCTTATATATAACTAAGAAACTTAATGTTAGACTGCTTATATATAACTAAGAAACTTAATGTTAGACTGCTTATATATAACTAAGAAACGTAATGTTAAACTGCTTATATATAACTAAGAAACGTAATGTTAGACTGCTTATATATAACTAAGAAACGTAATGTTAGACTGCTTATATATAACTAAGAAATGTAATGTTAGACTGCTTATATATAACTAAGAAACGTAATGTTAGACTGCTTATATATAACTAAGAAACGTAATGTTAAACTGCTTATATATAACTAAGAAACGTAATGTTAAACTGCTTATATATAACTAAGAAACTTAATGTTAGACTGCTTATATATAACTAAGAAACGTAATGTTAAACTGCTTATATATAACTAAGAAACGTAATGTTAAACTGCTTATATATAACTAAGAAACGTAATGTTAAACTGCTTATATATAACTAAGAAACGTAATGTTAAACTGCTTATATATAACTAAGAAACGTAATGTTAAACTGCTTATATATAACTAAGAAACGTAATGTTAGACTGCTTATATATAACTAAGAAACGTAATGTTAAACTGCTTATATATAACTAAGAAACGTAATGTTAGACTGCTTATATATAACTAAGAAACTTAATGTTAGACTGCTTATATATAACTAAGAAACTTAATGTTAAACTGCTTATATATAACTAAGAAACTTAATGTTAGACTGCTTATATATAACTAAGAAATGTAATGTTAGACTGCTTATATATAACTAAGAAACTTAATGTTAGACTGCTTATATATAACTAAGAAACTTAATGTTAGACTGCTTATATATAACTAAGAAACTTAATGTTAGACTGCTTATATATAACTAAGAAACTTAATGTTAGACTGCTTATATATAACTAAGAAACGTAATGTTAGACTGCTTATATATAACTAAGAAACTTAATGTTAGACTGCTTATATATAACTAAGAAACGTAATGTTAAACTGCTTATATATAACTAAGAAACTTAATGTTAGACTGCTTATATATAACTAAGAAATGTAATGTTAGACTGATTATATATAACTAAGAAACGTAATGTTAGACTGCTTATATATAACTAAGAAACTTAATGTTAAACTGCTTATATATAACTAAGAAACGTAATGTTAGACTGCTTATATATAACTAAGAAACGTAATGTTAGACTGCTTATATATAACTAAGAAACGTAATGTTAGACTGCTTATATATAACTAAGAAACGTAATGTTAGACTGCTTATATATAACTAAGAAACGTAATGTTAGACTGCTTATATATAACTAAGAAACGTAATGTTAAACTGCTTATATATAACTAAGAAACGTAATGTTAAACTGCTTATATATAACTAAGAAACGTAATGTTAGACTGCTTATATATAACTAAGAAATGTAATGTTAGACTGCTTATATATAACTAAGAAACGTAATGTTAGACTGCTTATATATAACTAAGAAACTTAATGTTAGACTGCTTATATATAACTAAGAAACTTAATGTTAGACTGCTTATATATAACTAAGAAATGTAATGTTAAACTGCTTATATATAACTAAGAAACTTAATGTTAGACTGCTTATATATAACTAAGAAACGTAATGTTAAACTGCTTATATATAACTAAGAAACGTAATGTTAAACTGCTTATATATAACTAAGAAACGTAATGTTAGACTGCTTATATATAACTAAGAAACTTAATGTTAGACTGCTTATATATAACTAAGAAATGTAATGTTAAACTGCTTATATATAACTAAGAAACGTAATGTTAGACTGCTTATATATAACTAAGAAACTTAATGTTAGACTGCTTATATATAACTAAGAAATGTAATGTTAGACTGCTTATATATAACTAAGAAACGTAATGTTAGACTGCTTATATATAACTAAGAAACGTAATGTTAGACTGCTTATATATAACTAAGAAACGTAATGTTAGACTGCTTATATATAACTAAGAAACTTAATGTTAGACTGCTTATATATAACTAAGAAATGTAATGTTAGACTGCTTATATATAACTAAGAAACTTAATGTTAGACTGCTTATATATAACTAACAAACTTAATGTTAGACTGCTTATATATAACTAAGAAACTTAATGTTAGACTGCTTATATATAACTAAGAAACGTAATGTTAGACTGCTTATATATAACTAAGAAACTTAATGTTAGACTGCTTATATATAACTAACAAACTTAATGTTAGACTGCTTATATATAACTAAGAAACGTAATGTTAAACTGCTTATATATAACTAAGAAACGTAATGTTAGACTGCTTATATATAACTAAGAAACTTAATGTTAGACTGCTTATATATAACTAAGAAACTTAATGTTAAACTGCTTATATATAACTAAGAAACGTAATGTTAGACCGCTTATATATAACTAAGAAACGTAATGTTAGACTGCTTATATATAGCAAAGAAACGTAATGTTAGACTGCTTATATATAACTAAGAAACTTAATGTTAAACTGCTTATATATAACTAAGAAACGTAATGTTAGACTGCTTATATATAACTAAGAAACGTAATGTTAGACTGCTTATATATAACTAAGAAACGTAATGTTAGACTGCTTATATATAACTAAGAAATGTAATGTTAAACTGCTTATATATAACTAAGAAACGTAATGTTAGACTGCTTATATATAACTAAGAAACGTAATGTTAGACTGCTTATATATAACTAAGAAACTTAATGTTAGACTGCTTATATATAACTAAGAAATGTAATGTTAGACTGCTTATATATAACTAAGAAACTTAATGTTAGACTGCTTATATATAACTAAGAAACGTAATGTTAGACTGCTTATATATAACTAAGAAACTTAATGTTAGACTGCTTATATATAACTAAGAAATGTAATGTTAGACTGCTTATATATAACTAAGAAACTTAATGTTAGACTGCTTATATATAACTAAGAAATGTAATGTTAGACTGCTTATATATAGCAAAGAAACGTAATGTTAGACTGCTTATATATAACTAAGAAACTTAATGTTAGACTGCTTATATATAGCTAAGAAACGTAATGTTAGACTGCTTATATATAACTAAGAAATGTAATGTTAAACTGCTTATATATAACTAAGAAATGTAATGTTAGACTGCTTATATATAACTAAGAAACGTAATGTTAGACTGCTTATATATAACTAAGAAACGTAATGTTAGACTGCTTATATATAACTAAGAAACTTAATGTTAAACTGCTTATATATAACTAAGAAACGTATTGTTAAACTGCTTATATATAACTAAGAAACGTAATGTTAGACTGCTTATATATAACTAAGAAACGTAATGTTAGACTGCTTATATATAACTAAGAAACGTAATGTTAGACCACTTATATATAACTAAGAAACTTAATGTTAGACTGCTTATATATAACTAAGAAACTTAATGTTAAACTGCTTATATATAACTAAGAAACTTAATGTTAGACCACTTATATATAACTAAGAAACGTAATGTTAGACCACTTATATATAACTAAGAAACTTAATGTTAGACCACTTATATATAACTAAGAAACTTAATGTTAGACTGCTTATATATAACTAAGAAACTTAATGTTAGACTGCTTATATATAACTAAGAAACTTAATGTTAGACTGCTTATATATAACTAAGAAACGTAATGTTAGACAGTGTATAAATAACTAAGAAACGTAATGAGTATGCAAACAAACTCCACTGTACACATAATAATAGCCGTCCATCGCAAACGATGATGACAACAATCTCAGACGTGTACTGTTGCACCTCTCTGGTGTGTGCGGAGGTGATTGTAGAGTCCAATCCTAGAACAGAATCCCGACCACAGGTGGGGCATACATGATCAAGGTTAGACATGTGCGTGTTGTGTGAGCTGTCTTTTCGCGCTGCTCGTTTTCTCTGTGACTCAACAATACGATGATAGGCGGCGAGAGGAACACTGTAAAAAGATGGTTAGATGGCATATCAAAGTCTTGTCAAAAGGCAAAAATAACCATCACATAAGCCACTAGAACAGCGCAAGACAAACACAGATAACCACAACACTGGACAACAAACCGGTAAAAGAATGACAACAAAAGAATAAGATAGAACTAGTTGTAATGTGAACAAACAGCACATAATACAGAGTACCAGTGGCGGCTTGTGATCGTTTTTGTTGGTGGGGCCAGACACACATTTTCGGAAAATCATGGTTTTGGGTTAGGTTATATTTTAATCCATTAAATAATAAATACACGTTACCATTATTTTTGGTGGGGCCCGGCCCCTCTGGCCCTTAATGACGAGCCGCCACTGCAGAGTACATATTTCAAGACTACTTTGAAAATGCTAGTCCAGCGGAATTTGATTGATTGATTGATAGGATCATCATCATTGCACTTCGGTGAGTAACCATGTGTTCTCCGATCTTTCTTACACAGGAAGAACTCAGATGCAGTGCACGTACTCCGTAGCACCGGTGAGGGTCGCCGATGTCATTTTGAAGATATTTTTCTAGGAATTCTTCTCCGAACGCTTCATATCGGCCACCTGTTAACCACTCTTTGTGATTTGTATGTGATCTGAGCCTAAGCGCGATTGTACGCTGTGCCAGTTATGCGCCTACAAGTAGGCTATCACATCCGATTTATGCGACGCTTTTTTATTTACTAAGTTAGCTTCCCTAGGCCGCTACCTTACACGCCTCTTACGACATGTCTTGTAGGTCGTGGTGATACTATTCTTTGCCCCCTCCCCTCCCTCCCGAGCGTTGTAGGAATTCTACTTTTAATCTTTCCAAATAGTCCAATGGGAAAAAAACACTGGAAAGAAAACTGCACTGACCTCTGTATACGCTACAACAGACAGTGGGAAAAAATACTGGAAAGAAAACTGTACGGACCTCTGTATGAGATACAAAAGACAGTGATGTTTATACAAGAGACAAATATTGAATATATAGACAGTATTTCATTCGAACAATGGGTAGAATCGATTAGAATCGTTGTACTGAAAAAACGGAAGCAGTTACAGTTATAACTGCTGAATGATTGGGTTACGCCTGCGTGGGAGTAACAAATGATGATTTCAATGAAAACCTTGGCGCTTTGGAACTGCAAGATTTAGTAGTAAACCCAGAGGCGGAGGTTACAAATGTGAGTGTGGGGTTTGAGGATGGAAAGAATCAATTTTAAAGTTTTTTAAATAACACTTTAAACAATTGTCGACTAATCTATAATGTAAAGCTGATATTTTTTCTCGCTGAAAGGGATAGACCGACACCAAAGGGAGATACAAAAGTATATAGACACCGGTCCTTTTGGTTATATCTCTTTGTATTAACCCTTTTCATACCATAAACGGTGCCGAGTTCTAACAGCAATTATTTTATGACACTGTCATTTCTATCACACAAAGCTATTTATTTAGTTTGTCTACTATAGGTATCACATTTTTACATTAATATATATAGCATCAAATACACTCATCATCACCATCAGGTGCCGTGCCGGCTGGCCAAGGCGATCATGTATCTCCACAAATCTCTGTCTCTGGTGTTTGCTATCATCATCTTCCGTGACATGATGCCCAACATTTTCTCTCTCTGTCTTCCTCTGTCTCGTGTACCCTTGATTATACCGGTTGTCACAAAGTGTTCTAAGCCTCCTCTTATCACGTGTCCGAAAAATGATGACTGCCTCTTTCTTATATTGATAAGCTTTCTCTGTGTCTTGATCTCATTCAATACCTCAACATTAGTCGTTATAACAGTCCATGGGATTCTCATCATTCTTCTGTAAAACCACATCTCTATGGCCCTCAGAGACTTTTCAATCTGCTTGTTTATTGTCCATGACTCGCATCCGTATGTCAGTATTGGTTCTATGTAGTATTGTATAACTCGCATTCTGATCTCAATTGACAATGCCTTGTTGCATACAATGCTTATTTTCTGGAACGATCGAATACACTAGGAACGATTTACATATATATATATATATAATATATATATATATATATATATATATATATATATATATATATATATATAGTACATATCCCCAACTTTAGGGCTAAAAACTTGCATGTTCTATATATATATATTAATATATATATATATATATAGGACATATGCCCCAATTTAGGTTAACGCATGATTATATATATATATATATATATATATATATATATATATATATATATATATATATATATATATAGGACATATGCCCAATTTAGGGCTAAAACGCATGATTATATATATATATATATATATATATATAGGACATATGCCCCAATTTAGGGTTAAGAACGCATGATTATATATATATATATATATATATATATATATATATATATATATATATATATATATATATATATATAGGACATATGCTCCAATTTAGGGTTAAGAACGCATGATTATATATATATATATATATATACCATACCTTTTAACTCGATTGGGGCGTAGGCCCTCAACCAACTTATGCCAAGTCTTCCTATCTCTAGCTATCTCTTGCAGCTCCCTTCAGCTCTTCTTTATATTGTTGATCTCCACCTCCAAATCTCGTCTCCGTGTATTTCTAGGCTTCCCTCTTTTCCGCTGTGCTTGTGGGTTCCAGGAAAGAACACCTCTTGTTATATTGCCATCTGATTTTCTCAAAGTGTGTTCTATCCAGTGCCAGTGGTTTTTTTTTAACCTCTTGGTTTACTGGAATCTGTTCTGCTCTCTCCATGGTTGGTTGGATTTTGTGTCTACAATTTTCTACTGGATAGGGTAGCCAGCCCTACGGCAAACTCTTCCTTTTTTCGCCTTTTGATATATGCCTTGTAGGTCGCAGTGTTACTATTCTTTGATCTCACTGCGGGCTCCGGCAACACACGGACACTATTGTAAAAACTTATGCATTACGCTAATCCGTTCTGATTATCTATTTCTCATCATCAGGTGCCATGCCGGCTGGCGTAGGCGATCATCGATCTCCACAAATCTCTGTCTCTCGTGTTTGATATCATCTCAGATGTTGATGCTCTACCGTGCCTTGAAGTCAGGTTATCCAAAATCGTCTCTCTCTCTCTCTCTCTCTCTTCTTTCCTCTGTCTCGTCTCTCATCGAATTTACCGATTGGTACAATGTGTTCTAAACCCCCCTTCCTCATTACATGTCCGAAAAATGATGACTGTCTATTTCTTATATTGATGAGAAGCTTCTCTGTGTCTTGGCCTCATTCAACAACCTCAACATTAATCATTTAGCAATCCATGGGATTCTCAGCATTCTTCTGTAAAACCAAATCTCTGTGGCCCCCAGAGATGCTTTGATCTGTGTGTTTATTGTCCATGACTCGCATGCGTGTGCCAGTATTGGTTCTATGTAGTACTGGATAGCACGCAATCTGATCTCAATTGACAATGTCTTGTTGCATATAATGCTTTTCATTTGTCTATTACCTTTTGTATACTACTGGGTACTACCATTTCCCGGATAATAAATGGCAGATCATATATTGTGGATATACCAGTATATCTATGTTTTATCGTTCTTCACTGACAGGACTAGTCACTCGATCACGTCTACACTAAGATCAGGGATCAATGTTTTATCGTTCTTCACTGACAGGACTAGTCACTCGATCACGTCTACACTAAGATCAGGGATCAATGTTTTATCGTTCTTCACTGACAGGACTAGTCACTCGATCACGTCTACACTAAGATAAGGGATCACTGAAAAATAGCCCGAACGCTCCATATGGGACACGAACTAGGTACTTTTAAACCAAAAATACTACATCGGTGTAATGGTTACATATGGGACAACGCTCCATAGTCGGGACCTATGGCGAACTAGGTACTTTTAAACCAAAAATACTACATCGGTGTAATGTTGGTTACATATGGGACGCGAACTATGTACTTTTGAACTAAAAATACTGCATCGGTGTAATGTTGGTACATATGACTCCATATGGCGGACAGCGAACTGCAGGTATGTTTTAAAGGCAAGAACAGTACTTGCATCGGTGTAATGTTGGTTACATCACCCTTTGTGTAATGTTGGCTATATCACCCTTCGTGTAATAATGGTCATGAAAAATACGGGCCTAACACCGTGTTACCCAATATACATGTTTTCTATTTTTTCCACCCCTCCAATCCTGTTCTCAATCATAGCGTCAAGATAGATTTATAGAACGGGTTTTTGTGTGCGCTTCATAAAATTCTTCATCGTCTCTGTTATCTCTGAGGTCCACCATTTGCGTAGCCAGCATTTCGCTTTGTATCTACTGTATCGGAGTAACATTGCTCTTTAAAGCGCACTGTCTGTTGGTAATCTGTATATGTGGCCGAACCAATTAATTTGTTGTTTCTTAAGTCAGTACTGATGTTGTACCCCCTTGTTTGTCCCTGATGTCTTCATTACTAAACCGGTCTCTTCTTGTTACTCCCAGCATTCTACGTAACACTACATCTCTGTCGTGACTAGTTTTCTTCTATCATTTGATATCAGCGTCCAGGTTTGGCACTGACAGCATAATGTGGGGAGAAAGATTCCAATATACATTGAGGTATGAAAAGGGCAGACGAAACACATTCAGAACACGTTCACAATTAAAAATACATTAATTTTTCCACAGCGCGTATGTAAACTACGTTAGCTTGTGAGGACATGACATAAAACAATTTTACAGTAAACATAATAGACAGCAAATATACTATACTCACCAAATTAAGAAATGAATGTACACAAACTGTAAAGTATTTGAAATTATGTCAAATGTATTTGGAATAATAATATATTATTTTTATTTTTAACGGCACAACGTACTAGCCACAGAAAGTTTCCGATGGCTGAAATACTTGGACAGTGTCCCAAATTGTATAAGTTTTAATACAAACAGTATCACTAGGGACTACAGAATTTAAGGTTTGAACAGGTACCTGGGCCTCAACCCGAGATAATAAGATATGACTCGTTTTCGCACGTGATCGATGAACGTACCACGTGCGAGTTCGCGAAATAAATATATTTTGCAATTACGTGCCATTTGATTGGTTGAAGGAATGTAACGGTGTAACTATTTGATTAAACACCAATTTAAAACTGTATCACAACACACAAAATGTGTAGTTGACAACATAACTTGCCAGTCTATATCCTGTTTGTGTTCCGTTTGACACCAAGGCTTCCGAGAGTTGTTCCACTGTTCCTCATCTGCCGTCTTTTTACCAATCATTTCCGGTATCAGGTCATAATCTTTCAATTCTCTTTACACAGTTATTTTTCATGATTGATTGATTGATATAACTATTATTATTGCACTTCGATGAGTAACCGTGTGTGCTCCGATCTCTTTCTTACACAGGAAGATCTCAGCGGCTGTGCACGAACTCCGTATCACTGGCGAGAGACTCCGATGTAATTTAGAAGATAAAAATGTTTGGTAGGAATTTATTTTTAAAATCTTTCTAACGAATTTTGCCCGTGAAGCGGATTTCCAAGCTGCTCTTCTCGATTTTGAACTGTCAATGGTTCTTGTGCGTGAACAACATGAACAAGGGACCTACATTTTATTTGCTGCCTCCGATGAAACTAGGACTCGATCTCACTTACACTGGAGATAGGGGATCTCTGAAAAAAATATATCGATGGCCCCACGAACCGAATATTTTGAGAATGAGAGGTGAGCACCTAGCCTCTGCGCACCAGAGACCCCCGTCCATGTTTTCTTTGGATGTTCAGGTCTTCTTTTCCCATCCACTGTTCATCAGAAAGCTGTCCAAGTCATTAGAAAGCTGTTCAAGTCATCAGAAAGCTGTCCAAGTCATCAGAAAGCTGTCCAAGTCATCAGAAAGCTGTCCAAGTCATCAGAAAGCTGTCCAAGTCATCAGAAAGCTGTCCAAGTCAATGTCCCTGCTAGCGTAATCATACATGATCAATCCATCTCCATCTTAATTTACCAATAATGGTCTCCAATGATGTACAATTTTTTGTTTCAAAAGTTCCTCTTTTGTTACCACATTTGGAAAGAGAATATTCAAGATTTTTCTTAAACATTTGTTTTGAAATGTCTTCAGCTTGTGTGTGATACAGTGAGTCTTTTCCAGCACTCACTGCTGTCATAACAATACTCTGGGGACATTGCATATTCCTTTAGCTTTCCAGATTTTACTAACGTTTGATTAGCTTGATTCATTTTTTCCCAAAAATTTCTTTTCTAAATCACCACTCCACAATATTGTATTTCCCAAGTATATATAATCTTGATGATTACACATATTCTTAAACTTACTCTATGATTTCATTCTTTTAAAGAAAATTGAGTTCTTTACATTTTGTGATATGTTAAGGCTGGCAAAAGACTAATATCGTTCGCAAAATCAAAATATCAAGCTCCTCTTGTGGCCTAGGAGTAGTGAGCACAGTCACAACCCAAGAGTACCTAGTTCAAACTCCGCGGTGGGCAGATTTGAAGCAAATTTGTTCCCGTGGATTTTCACGAACGGTAAAAATATACATCACTGTTCAGAAAGCAATGATAAACTACTGAACGTATGCGATTTTCCGTCCGCTCTTCTCGATTTTGAACTATCAAGGGTTCTTTTACGTACCTAACTTGAACATGGGACCTATGTGGCTTATTGTTTGTCTCCGATAGGACTAGGAACTCGATCTCACCTACACTGAGATCAAGGATCTCTGGTAAAATATCCCAGTAGGCTCCATGAAGGAACGAACCGAGTACCTTTGGAACTCGGTCTTTAGGAGGAGCACCTAAAATCTACGCCACAGAGACATCCCCGCCTCTCCCCCACTATATACATATACGTACATGCGATCACACATGTGCCTGTGTGTGAGCTCGTCGCACATCTTATAACTGTTCGCATAAAAAACAACAATACTGTAATTCGACTATATATAAACCGTGGCCTCCATTATCCTTCTTTCTTTAGACCATATGTTATTCTTTTTTTTCTTCTTTGTCCTTCTCTGTTTTTTTCTGTCGTTAGGCGTAGCAGGTTTAACTGATGATCGGTTTCCAAGATAGTGCACGCTCGGTTGCTTGATTTGTTGTGTCCTTCTCTGCTTTTTTGCCGTTAGTCTAGGCAGGTTGAACTGATGATCGGTTTCCAAGATAGTGCACGCTCGGTTGCTTGATATGCTGTGGTATTGTGAAGTTTTGAGATATCTGAAATTCCATCAACCCATCTTTTTCTTGGTCTGTCCCTTCTTCTTATTGATTCCATTTTCAGGTTGTACGCTCTTGCAACTGGTGTATTCAGGTTCATTCTCACCAAGTAGACAAACCATTTGAGTCTGTTTTTCAATGAATCTAATAGCTGGTGTTGTTCCGACTGCTGTTCTTCTAATTTCCTCATTTCTTATATGGTCTCTTCTTGTTTTATTTACCGCTTTCCTCAAGCATCTTATTTCACAGGCTGTAATGTTCCTTTCTTGTTCTTTTGTCAGTATCCATGTTTGGCACTGGTAGCACATTGTTGGTATTATGATCATGTTATTCATTATTGAGAACATCCTTTCAACGGGTACATATGTGCCTGTCAAACTAAAAATGTATTCGAAAAAAAAGACAAGATTGGACAATGACATGTTCTTGTCTTTGACATAAATGATAGAAGAAAACTAGTCACGACAGAAAGGAAGTGTCTACTCAGAATGCTGGGAGTATCAAGAAGAGACCGGTTTAGAAATGAAGACTTCATTTTAAAAATAAGTACAGCATCCGTACTGAATTTAATCAAGAACATTAAATTAAGTGGTTTGGCCACATAAGCAGATTACCAGCAGACAGTGCGCCTCGAAGAGCAATATTACTTCGATACATGCAGTGGATACAAAGCAAAAGCAGATTACCAGCAGACAGTGCGCCTAGAAGAGCAATATTACTTCGATACATGCAGTGGATACAAAGCAAAAGCAGATTACCAGCAGACAGTGCGCCTCGAAGAGCAATATTACTTCGATACATACAGTGGATACAAAGCAAAAGCAGATTACCAGCAGACAGTGCGCCTCGAAGAGCAATATTACTTCGATACATGCAGTGGATACAAAGCAAAAGCAGATTACCAGCAGACAGTGCGCCTCGAAGAGCAATATTACTTCGATACATGCAGTGGATACAAAGCAAAAGCAGATTACCAGCAGACAGT
Organism: Arion vulgaris; assembly: GCA_020796225.1. NCBI lineage: Eukaryota > Metazoa > Mollusca > Gastropoda > Stylommatophora > Arionidae > Arion > Arion vulgaris. Next base: position 62,295,456 of record CM036760.1, read on the forward strand.
GCGCCTCGAAGAGCAATATTACTTCGATACATACAGTGGATACAAAGCAAAAGCAGATTACCAGCAGACAGTGCGCCTCGAAGAGCAATATTACTTCGATACATGCAGTGGATACAAAGCAAAAGCAGATTACCAGCAGACAGTGCGCCTAGAAGAGCAATATTACTTCGATACATGCAGTGGATACAAAGCAAAAGCAGATTACCAGCAGACAGTGCGCCTCGAAGAGCAATATTACTTCGATACATGCAGTGGATACAAAGCAAAAGCAGATTACCAGCAGACAGTGCGCCTCGAAGAGCAATATTACTTCGATACATACAGTGGATACAAAGCAAAAGCAGATTACCAGCAGACAGTGCGCCTCGAAGAGCAATATTACTTCGATACATGCAGTGGATACAAAGCAAAAGCAGATTACCAGCAGACAGTGCGCCTCGAAGAGCAATATTACTTCGATACATACAGTGGATACAAAGCAAAAGCAGATTACCAGCAGACAGTGCGCCTCGAAGAGCAATATTACTTCGATACATGCAGTGGATACAAAGCAAAAGCAGATTACCAGCAGACAGTGCGCCTCGAAGAGCAATATTACTTCGATACATGCAGTGGATACAAAGCAAAAGCAGATTACCAGCAGACAGTGCGCCTCGAAGAGCAATATTACTTCGATACATGCAGTGGATACAAAGCAAAAGCAGATTACCAGCAGACAGTGCGCCTCGAAGAGCAATATTACTTCGATACATACAGTGGATACAAAGCAAAAGGGCGTCCACACAAAAGGTGGACCACAGAAATAACAGAGGTAATTGAAAAAACACTACTTATGAAGCGCACACAAAAGTCCGTTCTAGAAATCTCTTCTTATCCTGACGTTGAAGCAAAACAGGATTCGAGAAAAGAAAGAAAGACTATTCGATCGTGCTGGAAATGAAAACCCTAGTCGATGTTAATTGAATTCGTGGCACAGTGATAATACTACACCGGCTGTCCTAATTGTAAGATAAACAGTAGTTAAACAGATTACCCAAGGTCAAATAATGAACATCACGCAGTGTGACTGTAGTAGATTTAAGCAAAGTCGATGTTGTTAACGAAAATGTCTTTTTTTGTCACATAACCTATGGATAGTACATGCAGAACTTCAAGTAGTTGATGATATAGAACAATATTAATGTAGTGTGGATAGTTGTAAATGTGAGAGGGATTTGCGTAATGCGATCGCCTAACAACTCGGACACAAACAACAGGTTGTGGGTTCAGTCACACACTCGACGGTCCACACTTGAGGAAAGGAATTGACCCTCCTCCATACTAGGATCTAAAAATGTGAAGAGATAAGATTTCATACCATTAGGTCTGAAAAGCTACTTTTATTTAGTCGTAAATAATCAACAATATAAAACAATATTAATTGTTGGGCATGGTCGTAAATAGCCAATCATCATCTTCTTCTTGCGTTCATCCGCTATAAAGTCATACATAGTGTGTCTTATGTGGCACTTCTGACTGATTTTTCGTGAAGAACTGCTTTAAGTTTCATCAGTGTCTCCCGCCATACAGGCTTGCCTTCTCCGGCTTCAGATGCAATCAATGATATAAAAACAATATTAATTAGCGGAGCAGTCGTAAAATAAATAATAATGCCGGGTCGCTTTACAAATTGCAGCACAATGACATCAAATACGATTTTAATAATAAATATTATTTATCCACACAATAAAGTTTCATAGATGTTAATATGTTTATTATTATTTTCTGTAACTAGTCCCCCACCCTTCCCCAAGAAGCCATTAGTTAGTCTTTCCTCTTGGGCCTGTGGGCGGCGCATAGGGCAGAGGTCATAGCTCTCCATGTCTCGCGGTTCGTTGCTATCTGTTTTAGGTCTTTAATGTTTACTAGGCCCATCGTTGAGCCTTCTCTGGTGATGGTTCTACGCAGAGTCTCTTTTGGTCTTCCTCGTTTTCTTTTTCCTCTGGTGTCCATATGAGGGATTGGTAAGGAGTCTTCTCTCATCCATTCTAAGTGTGTGGCCGATGTAGTTCCAGCGGCGCTTTCTTATAAAATTTGATACATTTTCTTGCTTGGTCTCTTGTCTTATTTGTGTATTAGGTCTGAAATCTGACCATTTGAGGTTCAGTATTCTTCTAAGACATTTGTTCTCAAAGTTATCTAATTTTCTTTCTAGAGCTTTTGTTGCTTTCCAACTCTCGCATCCATAAGTTAATACTGGAATCACACAAGAGTTAAAGATCTTTAATTTTAAGTGCTTGCTGAGTGAATTGGACTTCCATATATTTGACAATTTGTTAAAAGCACTTGATGCCAATGCGATTCTGTATGGAATTTCTGGCGCTGTATCCCCGTAGATGTCATCATACTTCCTAGGTATGTAAAACTTTTGACTTTTTCAAGAGTGTAGTTTTTAGTTGGATATTTTCTGGACTGCTGGTAAGGTCAACAATTTTTGTTTTTGTGGTGTTGATTTGGAGACCAATTTGTCCTGAGATATTTTGGAGAAGGTTTGTTTTCATTTGAATATCTTGGTGTGATGAACTCAAAAGGGCTATATCGTCGGCAAAATCAAGGTCTTCTAAAATTTTATCAACCCACTTGATGCCCATATTTGCGTTATTGGTGCATTTTCGCATGACCCAGTCAATTGCTATTCCAAAGAGCATTGGCGATAAGACGCAGCCTTGTTTCACTCCTGTTTCCACTGGGAACCAGTCAGAGTTACCGAAATCTGTTCTTACACTGCAGCGCGAGTCACTGTAGAAGGATTTTATGATGTTGATGAATTTAGTAGGGAAACCGTAGTTTTTTAGTAGTTTCCAAAGCGTAGGACGGTGAATACTGTCAAACGCTTTCTGAAAATCAACAAAGTTGATGATTAAATTCGATTGAAATTCTACGAACTCTTCAATGATTACTCTTAGTGTGAAGATGTGATCTATGCATGCTCGTTTTGGTCTAAACCCTGCTTGTTCTTCTCTTAGCCTTTCGTCTATAGACTTTTTCAATCTCTCGAGTAACATGCTACAAAAAAGTTTTCCTGGCACTGACAATAGGGTGATCCCACGCCAGTTATTACAATCAGACAAATCTCCTTTTTTTAGGTAATTTGAAAATAACACCATCTTTCCACTGTTGTGGTGGGGATTCATTTTGCCACATTTCATTTATCAGTTGGAGTATATGTTGTAAGTTGTTATCATCTGCTGCTTTGAGCATTTCTCCAGAGATGTTATCATCACCAACCGCTTTGTTGTTTCTCAATTTTTTAATGGCAGATTCCCTTTAAGAAGCCATTCCCTTGTAGTAAATGATTTTTTAACGAACATTTTAAAACAGTTTTTCTGGAAAGTGGTTTTGTTAGTTTATCTGGAAGATTTTTTTTATTAGCTTTTCCATAAAAGGGTTAATTAGTTTTCTTGATATTAGCACCTGCGTTTGACATGATAGTTGGGGAATATATTATTGACTGTTGCTAACTAGATATTGTTTCAACATTAATCAGAAGTTAATATTTCTATACATGGAGCCCATAATCAAAATCTGATATGAATCTGGTCTTCACAGAAAGCAATGTTGCTCCGATACAGTGGATACAAAGCAGAAGGCTAGCCAAGCAAAAGGTGGACCTCAGAGATAACAGAGGCGACGAAAGACACTATTTATGAAGCACGCACAAAACCCCGTGCTAGAAAACTCTTCTTACCCTGAAGCTGTGAAGCAAATCAGGATTGGAGAAGAGAAGACAAGTTGCATAGAGAGGTTCGCTCCAGGTGTCTCCTTTTTCAACCTGACGCTGGAAGGCAAAATAGGACTATAGAATAGATAGATAGAAACTGTCAACTAAACATTGAAACATTTTGTTACTGCACCAATTGCCTAATTCTACAGACGAGCGTTTTACGAGCGCAACCAGCTAGCTTTAAAAAAAACCAAAGCTTCACTTAGTCGTGTCTTTTTAATAGCGTCGACTACCGAACACAGAAAATCAGGTCAGGTTCGATTGATCATTGCTTGCACAAATACATGTGATAAGCTTTTTATAGTAGTACAGAGAACACCATAATCCCCTAGTGCTAGGGCAGTCCAATTCTTGCTCATGCCCAGGAGGGGTAGAAAATCCAAAGACTTCATCTCTTCAATGCTGTATATAACTGTTATGCTATGTTATGCGATCGATGTCACGGTACATTGGGCATTCCCATGCATGCTCTGTCCTCCGCTGCAGCAGCCATCCCAAAGTCCATAACTGTATTGTATATAACTGTAATACTATATGGCTTTGGACAGAAGTGCAAGAGACATGGCGCTGATCTATCAACGATTAAGCAGAATAAGAGATGCTTAAGTAAAGATGGCAGTTGAATATGCCACTACTTGCTTGTTGTCACAGCACATTGTTGCTATTTATCTTTCAGGTCTCACATTATCTGAACAAATACGCCAAACGTATTTCTAACGTTTACTCCCTAGGTCAGTGGGGTTTTTGGGGTGGGAGGGTTGCTTCTGTGGGAGTAAACTGAAAAAATCTCGGTGGAGGTCTGACGTGATATGAGTGGATTTACCCTGATATCCAAGATCCAGACTCCCAGCTATGGACAAATAGCCCCACTGCCTTGTGGGAGCCTCGGGAGAGGCAAAAGCTATGGGAGTAAACCCAAACAGAAAATCCGGAGTGGAGCCCCTAAGGCGGACAGGCATCATGTGATACCCTAACGATAGCTCCTGCAACCAAACTGATACCAGACGCCGTGCTTGCACTCCGCTGGATTCTATCAGCAAGGTCGAGAGGGGTTAGTTGACGCTTGGGCAACTCAGTTACTCCATAAAAATCTCCCAGGCATGCATGCGTCACGTCTAACATATTTTAGTTTTGGAATCTGCTCGATTATAGTGTTATTATTATCCAAATGACGAATTCTGTTAATTTTCAATGACGAAAACTACATTATACATTATAAAAGAAAAACGAAAATGTACAATACGAAAATAAAATTAAAATTGACCTCGGAAGTGAAATCTTTCGCGGGTGTTGATAGTGTTATTATATATACTGTTATTATGTGAGGAGAAAGTGCTGAACACAGCCAAAATAAATAAACAATATTGTCAGAATAATGTAACTACTAACTGTAATGTTAATGGTATCCTGAGTTTTAACACCTTCTTAGTATGTCACAATCTAGACACTTTAGTATTGTATGCATTAAATATTTGTCGAAATCAATGTCCAAATGTAATAATAACAAATAAATTGTATTGTGCATGGATGGCTGCTGGCAAAGAAAATAGATAATAATTAATAATAAAATAATATTATATAGATAATAGACTACTAAGACTTTCACTTGAAGTGACTCTAACTTCTAAGACTAGAGTAAGAGTAAGACTGACTAAGTCGCGAGACTAAAAACTGGAAACAAACAAATAATACATAACTAATATTAATAATTATGTGTTTCAGTTTTACTCTCGTGATAACTATACTAAAGTAAAGAGTAACATCATATGTCAGTCGAAAATATTTCTTGAATATCACTTATTTAGTTATTAGTCGGCCGGTGAAGTTAGTTACTTAGTTATTTTAGTAGTACATTCTTCACTTTTGAGTTGTTTCTTCAGTTACGCCTTATGTGGTGGTCTCATTCGTTACCGTAAGTTATTTTTCTCTCCCGCGATCCCCGTAACAGTTAATTTGATTTTCATTCCCACTTAAGTTCAACTACTTTACTCTGTTTTGTTTTCTTCTTATTTGGGTGCGTCGATGGTCTAACAATAGAAGACGATTAAATTGTGTCTTAAAACTTTCAGAAACCTGTTAAATAGGTAAAATGTTTGGCCACAGTTCGCCAATTTCTGAAAGGAAGCGAAGTTTCATTTCTGCTGGACTTGCAGAAAATACATCATCATGCATGTTTCACTTCAGAAGGATTGGACCCAAAGCCACTAAACATGCTGTCCCTGATGCCATGGAGTAAGTAAAATTAGTTAAATCTTTATCTCAAACTGGTATTAACTATATATATATAATAAAATACTCAGCCTAACTGCTGTAAACTAAAGCACAACATAATAAACTTATTGGCTTAAATCACAAAGACTGAATTAGTAATTATTCTAGAATGAACAAACACAAAGAAGAAAGACTTTTTAGATGAAGTAATAATTTATTTCAAATGATTAATTCAGATTAATGATACACAGTCTCAAAATTTGTTTTTTTTTACAAGAGGAGACTTTCCTATTTCAATTGTATCATAAAAAAGTATGTTGTCATGTCCAGTTCAACTAAGTTCATATGTGCATATTCTACATGCTGTAGGGACCTTACGGAGACACAACGAACTCACATTGTCAGTGCAAACCACAGGGATCACAAAGAAAAGTATAGGCCGAAAACTTTGGTTTCGGATGCGCCCGTCCTACACTAGTAAGGGCCTTACGGGGGCGCAATATTCTAACCGTTCTTGACAAAGACTGTTTATACATCACAATAAGAAGGATCAAAATGGTCGAGAAGAACAATCAAAACAAACAAAGAAAAGATAACTTGGTTGATAAAAACGAGCACAAACAACAAATAAATTTATATTTCAATACAACTACAGTGATCTTCATTATCATTCATTTTCTTAGTTTTAACAAGACAACAACACTGATTGGTCGCAACCGGAGTCAGGTTGATTTCCTGTTAGACTCCACAAATCAAGTTGCCAGCCAGTACATATCACGTCTGCATGCACGTGTTGTCAAACAGGAGTCAAATGTACATCGCTTGTTTGATGACAGTCTGAATGGGATCTTTATCAACAACACCAAAATGAGTGGTAATCTATCTTAGCCATTTATTCCATTTGTGTTGTCATGCATGAACATTATCAGTACAATTTACATTGTTTGCATGTCATGTCAAATTTTATTAGAAATTATGGTTATTAGTTACTGAACCGACATCCCACCTGTGTGGTGCTGGGGCCTGCAAGGGAAGCAAAGAATAGTACCACTGCGACTTACAAGGCATGTCGTAAGTGGCGCGACTGATGTAGGACCTAGATAAGCTACCCTAGTAAATAAAAAGCATAACAGAAATCAGATGTGCTGGCCTACTTGTAGGCGCATAATTGACACAACGTACAATTGCTCTTAGGCTCAGATCACATACAAATCACACAGAGTGGTTAACTATTGGCCGATATGGAGTGTTCGAATAAGAAGAAGAAAGAAGAAACAACATCCAGAATAAGCAAGAAAGTTGGCACAGAACCTTGCTTGAATATACATTGAGAAACAAAGAATGAGGTGGTTCAGCCACTTAATAAGAATGCAACCAAACTCCACTGTATACATAGTCTTCTACAACAGAACATAAGAAAAGAAGGCAAGACGATGACCACAAAAAATATGGATAGATATCGCAGAAACCTGTCAAAAAACAAAAATATATATCACCCAAGCCACTACAGTAGGGCAAAACAAAAGCAGTAAACCACTACACTGAGCAACAACCTGGTAGCAGTGACATGACAAAATAAGAAAAAATACAGATCCCTTTATATCCCGAGTTAGGTAAATAAATTCAGAACTACTTCACAAGTTGTATAGAACATGTAATGTCATCTGCTCAGTTTGCAAGCTTGTAAGGGGCAGAGTATGAATAGATTTGCCCTGAATCAAATTATGCCAGCTGTAATGCAAAAATCAGTCAGAGGCGCGCCATGACTGCTTGACTTCACAGCTGGCAAACAAATTAAAAATGTAATCTAGCTTATTGCCCCCGTTGGAACTTGGCTTCGATGACAGCAACTCTAAATGCCTCTCTGTCCTGTAGGATGTGTGCAGCATCTGCCTCAGTCATACTCAACTCATTTATGACATCTTGCACCCATCATGACCTTGGTCTTCCTCTCCCTTGTCTGTCCAGTATACTCTCTCCAGAATGATCTCAGCTCTATTTACTTTTAACAATTAATATTTCTACTTGTTTCTGGTATTATTAAATGTATGTTTGCTAGCAATCAATCATTTATCAATTTGTAGGCAGTGCTATTCTTCAAGAAGGGGATCTTGTTACCTTTGGTCACCCCCAAGGGGCTGTGTTGGCAGCTGGAGTTTGGAAACGACAGCCTGATTCAGAGTATCAGTTTCTGGTATGCCTTTTTAAAATAATTTACCATATAATAACCATTTAACTACTCTTTGTGATTTCAGCTGTGCTTTACAGCAGGAAAACATTCTAGATAGGAAACATTCTTCTAAGTTTTTTTGTAGATGCAGATTGGTTAAATCTCCCCATGGAATTAGGAGTTTTCACTTTGTAATTTTATTCCTGGACGGGAAGTGTAGCGGGCAGCAGTCACTGACAGACCAAGAATTCTGATATAACCAACCAGTTACCCTGATGGGGTAGCATTACTTTGACTACCGAACAATGCTTGCCAGGATATCTGTCTCTGACATTATTACTTAGGAGCAATGCTTGTACTTTATCTCTAGACTGTATCCAGGAAAATCATCTAAGCACAGACACTCTGAAATGTAGTTCTTCTGGTGTGCAAGCAAAAATATTTCAGTTTCTGAGTCATGATATTGTTTATGAGCAAGTAAGATCATACAGATCTTGTTTAAGATCATACAGATCTTGCAGGAAATCTACGTTTTCCTCTTCTTTGTTCAGAACTTTCTAAACATTTTTCTTTAGTGCTTTATTATCATTCACAACACTTCATTATCTTCTTCTTTTCCGTTCACTCTTTGTGGTCTATGTGTGATGTGCACTTTAGAGAGAGCTGAGTTCCTTGTGCCATTTCAGTGTCTACAGACCAGTAGGCCAGCACATTCAATTTCTGCATGCCTTTTATTCAGGTTTGCCTTCAGGCATCCCCAAAAATGCCTGACCTAGGTGAGTCCAGATTCCTGTTAGCCTCCGACCTTGCAGTCAAAGTTTCCCGGTATACACCACTGGGAGATGACGTTTGCTTGTGTGTTCTATGGGTCATCAGCAGGCTACTAAGTTTCACCTTTTTCCCTTCCTAAGAGGGACTTATCTTAACCACATTTGCCGTGAAGCGTCGTGGGGAGATTTAGTTTTTTTATCTTGTGCCAGGTGTGTTCCGCTTGACATTGTCAGTCCATGCTTTCGTAGGGACTCTGAGATATCTGTCCATCGTGTTCTTGACCTGCCTCGAGCTCTACGTCCTGAGTGTTGATTATTGTAGGCACATGATGGTATTAAATGTGGTTTCATTCTCATTAAATAGCCTAACCAATTGATTCTTTGCTTCTCGATGTACTGTATGCATGATATAGTACCAATGATGCTTCTGATATTCTCATTTCTCACTCTATCTCTCCTTGTAACGTTGACAGCTTTCGTAGACATCTCATTTCACATGTTGTAATCTTTCTTTCTTGTGTCTTAGGGGTTATTTTTGGCACTGAGAGCAGAGAGTTGGAATAAATATGCAGTTTATCAGTTGTCGTTTGACTGCCATGATAATGCTTGGATGTTTTAATAGTGGTGACAGTTGGTATGTCACTGCATTTGCTTTCAGGCATCTAGTCTTGATTTCTCTGTCCATCTTTCCATCTGCTGTGAATATACAACCCCGAGATATTTGAATTCTGGAATCTGTTGTATTTTAAAATTATTCACATGTATGTTTAGTTGTATATAAAATGGAACGAATTCAGGAGAAGTGATGAAATCAGAGACATGTCTGGTCAACTACTAGTGACAACTGTTATAAAAAAGAGAAGATGGAGATATGTTGGATACACCTTGAGGAGAAATGATCAACGAATATCAAAGCAGGCATTGAAGTGGGATGCAAAGGGTTCAAGAAAGAGAGGTCGACCTAAGGAGACCCTGAAACGAACTTTGCTGAGAGAGGCAAGAAATATTGGTCTTAGTTCCATGGATAAGATTGAGCGAGTTGCCCAGGATAGAGCGGTATGGAGAAATTACTTGCAGACCCTATGTAACGTATAACAGTACGAGAGGAATTATTATTATGTTTTGTTTGTCTGTAGACCTACTTATTGTCATGACTTATATTTCGGAGACGTTAATTTATTAAGAGTGACTAGCCAACCCTAAATCTGCTGAATGCAGAGTCAGGCACAGAATCATCATCATCAAAGTGTGTATCCTTTATAGGACGTTGCTCTCTTTGCAGCACATCTGAAATTCACTCTGTCTCAGGCACAGAATACTTCGTGTAAACCATGCTGTAATTTACAAACTCTTAATTATACAAAATCAATGAACCAATACTTTAAAAAAAATATATTTCAGTTTGAAAAATGTGATTGTCAAACATCATCAAAAAGGAGTAAGTCAGACATATTGGGAAACATGGTGAGATTTTTTTTTTTTTTTGGTATGAGTAAACATATAGTTTATTATTTGTAGTGTTTTCTAATGATTGTGCAGATAGTCTTCTATTTCTGTCTTTATATGGGTATTGATGTTATATATGTATTTTGAGGTCAGATCAGATGCTACCTGTGTGACTCTAAATGGTACCATCTGCAACTGTTAAACTCACTGCCTTGTAGAGGGGGCTCGGAAAGCTAAAGGCTAGGGAGATCAAAAATCCCCACAGCCTTGTGGGCTAGCACAGTTATGCAGAAGGCTAGAGAAGTAAACCTTGACCACAGATCCAAAGGAAGGGGCTTATTATCTACCCTAGTAAATAAAAGGTCTCAGAGATTGGATGCGCTGGCCTACTTGTAGTCGCATAATTGGCACAAGGTACAATCGCTCATGCTCAGATCACATACAAATCACAAAGAGTGGTTAACATAGATATGGAGAGTTTGAAGAAGAAGAAGAAATCAAAGAGAACTTGATAGTCTATTTTATTATTTTAGGATAACATTGAGATGTGCAACACTTTCTTACAAGACCATACAACAAAACCATCCAAAGCTTACGCAGATAATGATGATGTCTTGTCAGTCACCAGAATCCTGGATAGCTCCATCACATCTGAGAGCATTATCTACTCCACATCAGAGACATCAAACCCACCATGTTATCCTGTAAGTAATATTTGTACATATTTTTGTTTGTAAAGTTTGAATGCCTAAGCATTTCAGTGTTTCATTTTATATAGTGTTTTCCATATTTGTAGGAACAAATTAGTGCAATGCATACGATCACACTTGAAGGATCTAAGCTTCAAGTACCTCTGAAGTCAAGTACCTCTATTGTTTGGAGTGGTCATTGACTGGGTGATGCGAAAATGTTGCAGGGGCGAAACTGACATCAATTGGGTAGAAAATAGTAAACTATAATATTTTTATTTTGCAGATGATATTGCCTTGTTAAGTAGAAACAACCAAGATATGCAAAGAAAAACGGACAACTTGTCATCTATAGCATCAAAAGTTGGACTGCAGATAAGCTATGAAAAACAAATATAATGAAGACACCTATGGCAAGTAACGCAGATATCACCCTGGATTCTAAAATGATAAAAATAACAGAGCAGTTCACCTATTTAGGTAGCAATTTTGATTCCACAGGAAATGTTAAAAGAAATTATGATACGAATTTGCAAAGCAACATCAGCTTTTAAAAGTCTAAATAAATATGGAACTGCAAGTTAAATAGTATTAAAACAAAATAATGAATTTTCAATTCAAATGTTGTATCTATCCTAACATATGCCAGCGAGAGTTGGAAAATGACTAAAGATATCGAAAGCTAGTTGAATGCATTTGAAAATAGATGTCTCGAAAAATAATGAATATAAAATGGAACGAATTCAGGAGAAGTGATGAAATCAGAGAAATGTCTGGTCAACCACTAGTGACAACTGTTATAAGAGAGAGAAGATGGAGATATGTTGGACACACCTTGAGGAGAAATGATCACCAAATATCAAAGCAGACATTGAAGTGGGATGCAAATGGCTCAAGAAAGAGAGGACGACCTAAGGAGACCCTGAAACGAACTTTGCTGAGAGAGGCAAGAAATATCGGTCTAGTTCCATGGAGGAGATTGAGCGAGTTGCCCAGGATAGAGCGGCATGGATAAATTACTTGCAGGCCCTATGTAACATATAATGGTACGAGAGGAATTATTATTCCAAATGTAGCATAACAGTGATATTGTTTCCAAAAGTGTGCCCATTTTTCATTGCACTTTATATAATGAATTCATGTTTTATAAATTTAGATTGTTAGCCCTGACCAAAGCCCGACATAACCTGGACTAATATTGTCAAATAGAACATACATTTGTACATATGAGTTACTGGTAAGTGAAGTCAGTGCTGTTTTATGGCTCGGAAGCGTGGAAGACAACAAAAGAAACCACCAGAAAACTACAGAACTTCATAAATGGATGTTTACATAGAATAGAGGGACTGAGATGATATGATAAGATTACGAATGAGGAAATCAGAGAAAGATACCAATGGAGAAAGAGCTAAGGAAGAGGCGATGGATAGGACATACATTGAGAAGACCGACCGAAAGCATTGCAAGACAGGCACTGTTTTGGAACCCGCAGGAAAGAGGAGTAGGGGAAGGTCTAGACAGACCGGGAGAAGAGAGCTGGAGGCTGATATTAAAAGGATAGGTAAAACATGGAAAGAATTGGAAGGGATGGCAAGAGAGAGGAAGAGCTGGAAGAAGTTTGTTGACATCATCTGCTCCATTGGGAGTTGAAAAGTGAAAAAAGAACATACATTTATACATATGAGTTACTGGTCACATTTAATTAAAATAAAACACAACTTTATAGTACTACATGAAAGGTCAAAGTTTATAGCAATCTGCACTAGTGATCATGTGCTGTGAAGATTCTGAGGTTTGGCCATCAATTCTTGGTGTGCACACGGTATGTGATTTGGACAATAGGAAATCCTAATCCTTTACTTGGGGATCTAAATTACAAGTACCTCTGAAGTCGGAGTAATGCTCGCATGAATGGCAATGACACTGGCAATAAGGAAAGCAAGCCTTCTCACAAAAATCAGTCATATGCGCCTTAATTCATAGCATGCAAGTTTTTAAAAAATGTAATGACATTGTTAATATCCACATTTATGCCATGTGGTGCTGGGACCCACAAGAAAAGCAAAGAATAGTACCACTGTGACCTACAAGGCATGTCATAAGAGGCGACTGATGTAGGACCTAGGGAGTTACCCTAGTAAAGAAAAAGCATCACAGAAATCAGATGTGCTGGCCCGCCCAAGTGGTTACCGGGGCCCAAATTTGGGGTGGAAAGAATAGAACCACTGTTACCTGCCTCGCATGTCGTAAGAAGCGAATAAGGAGGTTTGGTTGAAATCGGATGCATGTGTCCTAAACATGTAGAAGTCTATGCGTTTAGGGGCCTACCAAACCAATGTGCAACGTGTACACGTTCTTGGCAAAGATCAAACATATCACAAAGAGTGATTAAAATTGGTCGTAAGAACGAACGCAAAGAAGAAGAAGATGTGCTGGCCTAATTGTAGTAATATAATAATAATAAATTCATACTAATAGTCACATTAAAAATAACAGGCATAAATAGCACAACGTACAATCGCTCTTTAGGTTCAGATCACATACAAATCACACAGAGTGGTTGACAAGTGGTCAATATGGAACATTCACAAAAAGAAGATATCCACATTTATTGCTTATCTGTTTATTATCATTACAGGGTGTAGCACTTTTGAAACAATGTGTTGAAACAAGTACTCATAATTCTGCAGAAGAACAATCAGATACTACTGCTTGTGCACCTTGTCATCTGATCTTGTGTTCACATTCTACAAGTAATCTGGAGCAAGAATCAGCAGAGAATAATACTTTTGATTCAGATATTGTTGTTCGCAAGTTGTGCCATAAGGAAGATCAAATCCCTAGGGAATTTAGCAGCTGTAATCAGGCTGTATTCTTGCAGCAGAAATGTGTGTTAAGACTGGAGGAAACAAGTACAGATAATACTGATGGCAACCTTTCTGTATTAAAAGACAAGTTTTTATGTGATGTAGACATCAGAGCTAAGGGTGATGCAACAGAGGAGCTTAAGGAGCAAGGATCCAACTTTGTAGAGGAAGAGTTGAGGGATCTGAATGTAGTCACCAGTGAGACTCGACAAATCACCAGTGAGCTTAACCAAGTCACCAGTGGTCCTGTTGAAGTCATTAGTGCATTTAGACAAATCACCAATGAACCTATACAAGTCACCAGGGAATCTAAACAAATTACCGATGAACCTATACAAGTCACCAGTGAATTTAGACAAATCACAAGCGAGTTTATACAAGTCACCAGTGAATCTAGACAAGTCACTAGTGAACCTAACCAAATCACCAACGAACCTATACAAGTCACCAATGAATCTAGACAAATCTCCAATAAACTTATACAAGTCACAAATGAATCTAGACAAATCATCAGTGAACCTATACAAGTCACCAATGAATCTAGACAAATCACCAGTGAACCTATACAAGTCACCAATGAATCTAGACAAATCACCAGTGAACCTATACAAGTCACCAATGAATCTAGAAAAATCACCAGTGAACCTATACAAGTCACCAATGAATCTAGACAAATCACCAATGAACCTATACAAGTCACCAGTATTCCATATCATATTAATGAAGCATATCAAAGCACTTGTAATAATATCTATAATAACAAGAATTCAACAACAGGAACAACTACCTCTAAAAGTGTTTCACAAGCTTCTCCAAGTATTGTCGATGATGTTGTTAAGAGCATCTGTGATGATTTTAATGGAGAAGAAAGTCAGGAAGCATTTAGTGTGGATCTTCAATCCTTGGTTGAACAAGTCACAGAGATTCAAGCAGAGGAAAGTAGTGATATTTTAAATGATACAGATACCACTGAAGCTGCTTCTACTGTTAGAGTCATACACAACATTCCTTTGATGGATGAAGATATCTTATCATACAATTCATCTGTCCATCTTCCTTCGATAAATCATGCACATTCACGTCGTCGAAGAGCTTCTAATGAAATATCTCAATCTATTCCGATAAGCTATCCTGTAGAAAAGAAAATTTCCTTTTGATTCTTCCACCCAGAACAACTTACTGTATAGAAATGTTGAATGTGAAAGTCTGTCGTTTGCTGCAGTAGACTCAAAACTATCCCATAAAAACCAGAAATCGTTGACATGTGATAGAATTCTAAATCATATTTCAAGCACGGACAATTCTGTCATAGATACAAAAAATTATCTCAAAATATTGGAGGAAACACATAAACTCAAACATGAAGCAACTTCTGTTCAACAAGCCAACACCAATCATTTAGAAATAAATTCACATTGTGAACTGTCTGTTCTAGTTGAAGAAGATAAAATAACAGAACCTGCAAATTCACATTGTGAACTATCTGTTCTAGTTGAAGAAGATAAAATAATAGAACCTGCAAATTCACATTGTGAACTATCTGTTCTAGTTGAAGAAGACAAAATAATAGAACCTGCAAATTCACATTGTGAACTATCTGTTCTAGTTGAAGAAGATAAAATAACAGAACCTGCAAATTCACATTGTGAACTATCTGTTCTAGTTGAAGAAGATAAAATAACAGAACCTGCAAATTCACATTGTGAACTATCTGTTCTAGTTGAAGAAGATAAAATAACAGAACCTGCAAATTCACATTGTGAACTATCTGTTCTAGTTGAAGAAGATAAAATAATAGAACCTGCAAATTCACATTGTGAACTATCTGTTCTAGTTGAAGAAGACAAAATAATAGAACATTCAAATTCTCCAGCGAAATCTTGTCAGCAAGATTCTTATAGACATTCAGACACGACATGTACGTTAAATGTTTCACCAGTTGAAGAACTTCCTAACGGAAACATTATAAGTAGTCTACATATAGATACTGAAACTTCATGGAAGATTGAGAAACTTAATCAAGAACTTGGTACAGGCAAAGATGGACAAAATAATCATATAGAGTCATGCAGCTATGGACACAATAATCATATGGAATCATGCAAAAATTCATCATGTGCAGTCAATGTTGAATATGAGGATTACTATGATGAAATAAGAAATCTTGTTATTAGCAATTATAATTATGTTGATAAGAATAACAAAAAAGAAAATAATTTTGTGGATGCAAATATTAATATACATGATAGTGACTTCATGGACAAGAACATCTTCAAGCATTCAAACAACCTAAATATTGCCAAGATCAGTTGTGTTAGTAACGATAACTTAGTTGAGAACTGTATAGAACAGTCAACTGGAGTCAGTTGAGAACTGTATAGAAACAAGTCAACTGGAGTCAGTTGGAAACTGTATAGAACCAGATCAGCTTGAGTCAGTTGAGAACTGTATAGAAACAAGTCAACTGGAGTCAGTTGAAACTGTATAGAAAACAGATCAGACTGAAAATCATGTCAGTTGAGAACTGTATAGAAACAGATCAACTGGAGTCAGTTGGAAACTGTATAGAACAGTCAGCTGAGTCAGTTGAAACTGTATAGAAACAATCAACTGAGTCAGTTGAGAACTGTATAGAAACAGATCAACTGAGTCAGTTGAGAACTGTATAGAACAAGATCAACTTGAGTCAGTTGGGAACTGTATAGAACAGATCAGCTTGAGTCAGTTGAAGAACGATACAGAAACAAGTCAACTGAAGTCAGTTGAGAACATGTATAGAAACAAGTCACTGATCAGTTGAAGATTAACAAAAAGTACAATACAGCATGAATGAAGATACAGCAAGAATTTATGACAATAAAACCAACATGTATGATGATACAACAAGAATAGATGACAATACAGCCAACATGAATGGAAGATCAACAAGAATAGATGACAATACAACCAACATGAATGAAGATACAACAAGAATAGATGACAATACAGCCATTGTGAATGAAGGTACAACAAGAATAGATGACAATACAGCAAACATGAATGAAGATACAACAAGAATAGATGACAATACAGCCAACATAAATGACGATACAACAAGAATAGATGACAATACAGCCAACATGAATGAAGATACAACAAGAATAGATGACAATACAGCAACATGATGAAGATACAACAAGAATAGATGACAATACAGCCAACATGAATGAAGATACAACAAGAATAGATGACAATACAGCAACGAATGAAGATACAACAAGAATAGATGACAATCAGTACATGAGAAGTACAACAAGATGCTACAATGAATGAAATACAACAAGAATAGATGACAATACAGCCAACATGAATGAAGATACAACAAATAGATGACAATATCAGAATGAATAGCAACATGAATGAGATGCAACAAGAATAGATGACAATACAACCAACATGAATGAAGATACAACAAGAATAGATGACAATACAACCAACATGAATGAAGATACAACAAGAATAGATGACAATACACCAACATGAAGAAGATACAACAAGAATAGATGACAATACAACCAACATGAATGAAGATACAACAAGAATAGATGACAATACAGCCAACATGAAGAAGATACAACAAGAATAGATGACAATACAACCAACATGAATGAAGATACAACAAGAATAGATGACAATACAGCCAACATGAAGAAGATACAACAAGAATAGATGACAATACAGCCAACATGAATGAAGATACAACAAGAATAGATGACAATACAGCTAACATGAATGAAGATACAACAGAATAGATGACATACAACAGAATAGATGACAATACAGCAACATGAATGAAGTACAACAAGAATAGATGAAATACAGCCAACATGAATGAAGATACAACAAGAATAGATGACATACACAACATGAATGAAGATACAACAGAATAGATGACAATTACACAACATGAAGAAGATACAACAATAGATGACAATACAGACATGAATGAAGATACAAAAGAATAGATATCAAATACACAACATGAATGAAGTACAACAAGAATAGATGACAATACACCAACATGAATGAAGATACAACAGAATAGATGACAAACATACAAGATACAATAAAAACATGATGAAGATACAACAAGAATAGATGACAATACAGCCAACATGAATGAAGATACAACAAGAATAGATGACAATACACAAATGAAGAAGATACAACAAGAATAGATGACAATACAGCCAACATGAATGAAATACAACAAGAATAGATGACAATACACCAACATGAAGAAGATACAACAATGATGACAATACAGCAACATGAATGAAATACAACAGAATAGATGACAATACAAGAAAGATGAAATACAACAAATAATGAAGATACAACAAGAATAGATGACAATACAACCAACATGAATGAAGATACAACAAGAATAGATGACAATACAGCCAACATGAATGAAGATACAACAAGAATAGATGACAATACAACCAACATGAATGAAGATACAACAAAAATAGATGACAATACAGCCAACATGAATGAAGATACAACAAGAATAGATGAAATACAGCCAACATGAATGAAGATACAACAAGAATAGATGACAATACAGCTAACATGAATGAAGATACAACAAGAATAGATGCAAACACCAACAGAATGAAGATACAACAGAATAGATGACAATCAAGCTACATGAATGAAGATACAACAAGAATAGATGACAATACACCAACATGAATAAGATACAACAAGAATAGATGACAATACAACAAATAGATGACAATACAGCACATGAATGAAGATACAACAGAATAGATGACAATACAACAAGAATAGATGACAATACAGCCAACATGAATGAAGATACAACAAGAATAGATGACAATACAACCAACATGAATGAAATACAACAGAATAGATGACAATACACCAACATGAAGAAGATACAACAAATAGTACAACAAGCATGAATGAAGATACAACAAGAATAGATGACAATACAGCCAACATGAATGAAGATACAACAAGAATAGATGACAATACAAAACATGAAGGAAGATACAACAAATAGATGACAATACAGCACTGAATGAAGATACAACAAGAATAGATGACAATACAACCAACATGAAGAAGATACAACAAGAATAGATGACAATACAGCCAACATGAATGAAGATACAACAAGAATAGATGACAATACAGCAACATGAATGAAGATAAACAAGAATAGATGACAATACAACATGATGAGATACAACAGAATAGATGACAATACAACCAACATGAATGAAGATACAAGAATAGATGACAATACAGCAACAGAATGAAGATACAACAGAATAGATACAACAAGAATAGATACAATAAACAACATGAATGAAGATACAACAAGAATAGAATACAACCAACATGAATGAAATACAACAAGAAAATGAAATACACCAACTGAAGAAGTACAACAAGAATAGATGAAAACAACAGATGAAGATACAACAAATGATGACACACAAATGAATGAAGTAAAAGAGACAAACAACATGAGAAGATACAAAAAATACAACTGAATGAAGATAAACAGAAGAGACAATCGAAAAGAAGATACAACAGAATAGAGAATAACCAAGAATAAGATACAAAATAGATGAAATACACAACATGAAGAAGATAACAAGAACATGATGAAATAAACAGAATAGATGACAATAAGAACATGAGAAGATACAAAAGAATAGATGACATAACAACATGAATAAGATACACAGATAGATGACAATAAACAAGAATAGATGACAAACACAAGAAGACAATAACAGAATAGATGACAATAACCAACATGAAGAAGATACAACAAAAGAAATAATAACATGAAGAAGATACAACAAGAATAGATGACAATACAACAAGAATAGATGACAATACAGCAACATGAATAAGAATAAACAAAAGATGAAATAACAACATGAAGAAGAAACAATAAGCAATAGATGAAATACAAAATAGATGACAATACACCAACATGAAGAAGTACAACAAGAATAGATGAAATACACAAATGAAAATAAAGAATGAAAACAATAAGAATGAAGATACAACAAATAGTGAAAAACAAGAATAGATACAATCAACACATGAATGAAGATACAAGAATAGATGACAATACACCAACATGAATGAAGATACAACAAGAATACAATCACCAACATGAAGAAGATACAACAAAGATGACAATACACTACTGAATGAAGATACAACAAGAATAGATGAAACAGAACATGATGAAAACAAGAATAGATGACAATAAACAAATGAAGATACAAGAATAGATGACAATACACAACATGAATGAAGATACAACAAGAATAGATGACAATACACAGAAAGATGCAATAAACCAACATGAATGAAGATACAAGAATAGATGACAATACAACCAACATGAATGAAGATACAACAAGAATAGATGACAATACAACAATGAATGAAGATACAACAAGAATAGATGACAATACAGCCAACATGAATGAAGATACAAAATAGATGACAATACAACTAACATGAAGGAAGATACAACAATAGATGACAATCAGCAGCTGAATGAAGATAAACAAGAATAGATGACAATACAGCCAACATGATGAAGAACAACAAGAATAGATGACAATACAACAACATGAATAAGATACAAGAATAGATGACAATACACAACATGAAGGAAGATACAACAAAATAGATGACAATACAACAAAGATGAATACACAAATGAATGAACAACAAGAATAGATGAATACACTAACATGAAGAAGATACAACAAAATAGATGAAATACAACAAGAATAGATGACAATACAGCCAACATGAATGAAGATCAACAAGAATAGATGAAATACAGCCAACATGAATGAAGATACAACAAAATAGATGACAATACAACAAGAAAGAATGATAATAAACAACATGAATGAAGATACAACAAGAATAGATGACAATAAGCCAACATGAAGTATAATGATACAATACGAAAGATGAATAAGATACAACAAGAATAGATACAATACATAGAATAGATGAAATACAGCCAACATGAATGAAGATACAACAAGAATAGATGACAATACACCAACATGAATGAAGATACAACAAAGATGACAAACAACATGAAGAAGATACAACAATAGATGACAATACAGCCAACATGAATGAAGATACAACAAGAATAGATGACAATCACTAACATGATTGAAGATACAACAAGAATAGATGACAATAACCAACATGAATGAAGATACAACAAGAATAGATGATACAATACAAACAGATAAACATACATGAAATGAATGAAGATACAACAAGAATAGATGACAATACAGCCAACATGAAGGAAGATACAAAATAGATGACAATACAGCTACATGAATGAAGAGATACAACAAGAATAGATGACAATACAGCCAACATGAATGAAGATACAACAAGAATAGATGACAATACAACCAACATGAATGAAGATACAACAAGATAGATGACAATACAGCCAACATGAATGAAGATACAAATAGATGACAATACAACCAACATGAAGAAGATACAACAATAGATGACAATACACTACATGAATGAAGATACAAAGAATAGATGACAATACAGCAACATGAATGAAGATACAACAAGAATAGATGACATATACACCAACATGAATGAAGATACAAGAATAGATGACAATACAACCAACATGGAATGAAGATACAACAAGAATAGATGGACAATACAGCAACATGAAGAAGATACAACAAGAATAGATGACAATACACCAACATGAATGAAGATACAACAGAATAGATGACAATACAACTGAATGAAGATACAACAAGAATAGATGACAATACAACCAACATGAATGAAGATACAACAACAATAGATGACAATACAACCAACATGAAGGAAGATACAACAAGAATAGATGACAATACAACAAGAATAGATGACAATACAGCCAACATGAATGAAGATACAACAAGAATAGATGACAGTACAGCCAACATGAAGGAAGATACAACAAGAATAGATGACAATACAACCAGTATAAATGAAGATACAACAAGAGTAGATTATATGGACGAAAGTATTACTAGTCACTGCTGTAACAGGAAACAAGATGAGACTGATTATAACACATCTGAGATGGCAATAGTTTCTTTCATTGAGAAAAGAAGTGTGGGATTTGTAGAAAGTAATGACATTACTCCCGGTCATGAAGTAGATCATGTATACTTTTCTCCATCTATAGACTTGTTTAGTCAAGATATCAACCATGTTGCTAAAACGATAGTTGCACATGTTGATATTTCAAATGTTAATTTATCAGAGGATGAACAGATCAACGGAAGTAAACTGTGTACAGATACATCAGAGATGGATGAACAGATCAGTGGAAGTAAACTGTGTACAGATACATCAGAGATGGATGAACAGATCAGTGGTAGTAAACTGTGTACAGATACATCAGAGATGGATGAACAGATCAGTGGTAGTAAACTGTGACAGATACATCAGAAGGATGAACAGATCATGTAGTAAACTGTGTACAGATACATCAGAGAAGGATGAACAGATCAGTGGTAGTAAACTGTGTACAGATACATCAGAGATGGATGAACAGATCAGTGGTAGTAAACTGTGTACAGATACATCAGAGAAGGATGAACAGATCAATGGTAGTAAACTGTGTACAGATACATCAGAGAAGGATGAACAGATCAATGGTAGTAAACTGTGTACAGATACATCAGAGAAGGATGAACAGATCAGTGGTAGTAAACTGTGTACAGATACATCAGAGATGGATGAACAGATCAGTGGTAGTAAACTGTGTACAGATACATCAGAGATGGATGTACAGATCAGTGGAAGTAAACTGTGTACAGATACATCTGAGATGGATGAACAGATCAGTGGTAGTAAACTGTGTACAGATACATCAGAGAAGGATGAACAGATCAGTGGAAGTAAACTGTGTACAGATACATCAGAGAAGGATGAACAGATCAATGGTAGTAAACTGTGTACAGATACATCAGAGAAGGATGAACAGATCAGTGGTAGTAAACTGTGTACAGATACATCTGAGGTGGATGAACAGATCAGTGGAAGTAAACTGTGTACAGATACATCTGAGATGAATGAACAGGAAACAGATTTCAATCACTACGGAAGTCAAAGAATTTCTGTATTTGAAGATGAAGGCATTTCAGAAAGTTACAATAATTATCAAAACTTTCAAGCAGACTACAACATGGCGGTCAACACGTCTGCTTCACATTTACACTGTGGTCATATCACAGAAGATAATGAAGGTCATTTCGGTGAGAGTTTTGATAAGAACTACTTCTTTGAAACAATTGGGCTTCAGAGATTCATCCAAGAAAACAATGATGAAGACAGCATGTTCAAAGTTCCTTCATCAATAAAGAAAAATATTAAAAGTGGTACTTGTTTAGTTTTGAAGAAGCATTCATCCCGAGAAGCTGTGCCTAGAACTACAGATGTCTCTAATGAAACATTTATAACTAATAGTAATACTAAATGTAATATACACAAAAATGTACAATCAATTGATAATAACAGCTCAACAGAAGACACAGATTCTGAATTCAATGAAGATAACATGACCAGGAATAGTTAATGAAATCTCAGACTCTAGAGAACTAATTTTTATTGATTCACAAGAAGTATTTGATCACAAGCTGGTATCTGCTAGGACATTCCGTCAACTTCAAGTCAAATTAGTGACTTTAAAGAGGAAGAAGAAAGTCAAATTAGTGACTTTAAAGAGGAAGAAGAGCTCCATTTAGTGTGGTCTCAAGATGAAAACAGCATAGACAGGAGCTCTTCTATCGGAGAAGACTTAGATGATGTGTCTTACTACAAATTTGAGCATAGTTTTCAACTTGATTCAAATGAGATTAATCTTGATAAAACTGAGAATGACAGATCTATTAATTTGATCAACTGTGAGAAAGACAAAACTGTTGCAGAACTACTACATAAAAAACAATTCATGTCTATTTATACAGATCAAGAAAAAGGTCAAGAAATTGCGTTTGTTTGCACAGAGTCATTAGATAAATTTGCGAACAATATTCAAAATTCTGCACCATTTAAAACAGAAGTAAATCTTGAAAATAAGTGTCTGATTAAAAAAATAAAATGTGGAACAGACTGTTCTATTCCAGCTTCAGCAGAAAGTTGTATTGACAATAAGTGTCAGATTGAAACAGTAAATGGTGAGACAGACTGCTTTATTTCTGCTTCTGCAGTAAGTTGTAATGATTCAACAGATGTGGTTTCATATGTTACAGAAGTCTCCCGTTTACAACTATGCAGTAGAAGTGAATGTTAGCATCTGTGTTAGATAGTCAAGAAAATATTGAACATAGTTTTACGATTACTGACAATCTAAAAACAATATACGATCAAACAAACAATGAAGAAGTGGAGATTGAGAATCAAGGGATAGATTCCTTGGCTAATGCAGCATCAATAGATATTGGAACTGAAATGATAACTTCGAGTCAAGGATTTGAAATAACTAAAGATGCTGATTTACTCACTGATTTTCTTTGTTGTGACGATTCGGTTCACATGAAAGTTTCACCTGAACTAGACATAAGCATCACTGACCAACAAGAAGAAGATCAATGTTGGACAACTAATGTTATGTCTTCTACAGCAACTTTAGATTTGGTAAAGTGTTCCAAAGAAAATTGTACAGCAGGTAGCTGTGCATCATCTAATACCAGCTTTTATGTTGAAAGTTCGACAAGTACTAGTCCAAGTAGACTGGGAAAGCTTAAAAGTCATATTATGGCAGAGACTGAATGCATTTTTGCCAGTTCAAATGAAACCAAAGATAAAAGTGATAACAAGAAGTCATTTATTGATAGTTCAGAAGTGAAACCCATCAAACGCAAGTGTAGTCCATGCTTAGATACACTAGTCAAGAGAGTAAAGTTGGATGACTGTTGAACAGTACAGACAGAACTGCCATTGTATGCTCAGTTTTAATGTAGCAATTTTTGTAGTGGATTGGATGTTGTATATTGCAATTCTTCAAGAGATTTACAGATACTGATATGTGTTCTATAGTAATCAAACTATCGAGTTTTAGTTTAGTTATCGGCTCATCACTGCACATCGAACCAATATCCAATGCTCCAACCCAATGCTCTAGTGCAACTACAACTGCTAGTTGTCATCGCATCTGCACATGACAAAGTCATAAGTGTCCGTATCCTCAGTTGGTCTTGTGTTTGTGGTGGCTAATGACACCGGTTCTTTGTTGGTTTACTATTCTTCTTTGGCTACCAGTATAGTGCTCTTGTATAGCTACACCACATTTGACTTGGAATTCTTGCAGTGTGGTTAGGGTTGTAGATTCAACACTATTACTTGAATCATTAATAACGACAATACAACCAGTATGAATTAAGTAGTCAAACTATCAAGTTATATAAATAATGGTATGTGTGTTTTCTCTCTTTATTCTTATCTTGTGCCTTATTTACCCTGGTTGGGGCATAGGCTCTCAACTAACTCATGGCAATACTTTAGCTATCTTGCAGCTCCATTCATGTTTTCCGAAGATCATTCATTTCTGATCCCAAATCTCTTCTTTGTGTATTTTTAAGCCTCTTTTGCTTTTCCTGGTTCCAGGATAGGGATCTTCTTGTTATTTTGCTCTCAAGTTTTCTCAAAGTGTGTCCTATTTAGCGCCTGCATCTTTTCTTCATCTCTTGGTTCACTGAATCTGTCTCGTCTTCCATGAGTTCCTCATTTGTGACCCTATCATACCATCTCTGGTTCACTGGAATCTGTCTCTTTCCATCTCTCATTTGTGACCCTATCATACCATCTTTTCTTCATCTCTTGGTTCACTGGAATCTGTTTGTCTTCCATGAGTTCCTCATTTGTGACCCTATCATACCATCTTAGACTCTTATTCTGCAGACACCAGTTGATGATTATTTGCAATTATTAGTTATTCACCATGATAAACATGTAAACAAAGTATCGAAATAGGAAGACTGCAGTAAACTTGTAAAGTGAAACACGTACAAACAAAGTACTATAGTTTTACAAATACATAACAGACGATAACAGCACGTTTACCAACAAGGCCTTTATCAAGCAACGAACAAACAGGAGTGACAAATTAAAATGAAACACAAATGCGACAAATACCAACGATCTAAGGAAAATCTGAATAAAACGAATAACAAATAAATGTAACACAAAAAACACACATAAAAACTAGAAATAGAAAGAAACAATGAAACATCTAGTAAATATGAAACGGAAATGCAATACACAAAAATATAACTATTAAATCTTACCTACAACGATAGTTGCAGCAATGCAATATCGAATAGGAAGACTGCAGTAAACTTGTAATAGTGAAACACGGACAAACAAAGTACTATAGTTTTACAAAATACATAAACAGTGACGATAAACAGCAACGTTTCGACCAACAAGGCCTTTATCAAGCAAACGAACAAACAGGAGTGACAAATTAAAATGAAACACAAATGGACGACCAAATACCAACGTATCTAAGGAAAATTATAGAAACTATAGTACTTTGTTTGTACGTGTTTCACTAAAAACAAAGTACTGTAGTTTTACAAAAGCAATAACTATACACAGCAATATTTTGACCAAAAACTTGTTATCAAGCAAATGATACAACAGAAATGAGAAATTCATTCTTACACAGCACACAACATACAAACACACAACATATAGAGTTAGACAAATGGTCAAGCGTTGCTGTGTATTGTTTTTGTATTTTGTAAAACTACAGTACTTTGTTTTTAAGTGTTTCGTCATTGTTATATAATTTTACTGCAGTATTCCCTTATATCGATAATATAGTTATTCGCCAGTGTGTTTCCAGAGGGAAACCTTGGTACCTGTGATGTCGATATTAAATGTAAACATTGTCGTATCCCGACGTCCCAAGCTATCAGTTTGAGAAGACTCCATCGTTATTTATCGATGATCGAAGATAAATTGTGTACAAATGTGACATCAATCAAAATCCCAATGTTCTACATGATTTAGCAAGATTATGAACACTGTTTTGTGATATATTTTTGTGCAAATAAGGTACTTAGTTATGTATTTTCCTGATGAACAGATATGCTGAAAATTTTGGAAATGGTCACTTTTTGGAAATGCTAAGTTGCTGTGTTCTTAATATCACCCTGAAATGTGCTGTTTTTACTCAGGTGAAGGGGTTTTTAGGGTACAGATGGCCAGGGTTCAAATGGTTAAACCGTTGTGTGTTCATTTTTTAAATTGTATGTTTATTTAAACTACCAGTTTTGTGTTAATTGTTAAACTTGTATATGTTCATTGTTAAACTTGTGTATATTCATTGTTAAACTGTTGTATGTTCATTGTTAAACTTGTGTATGTTCATTGTTAAACTGTTGTATGTTCATTGTTAAACTGTTGTATGTTCATTATAAACCTTCTTGTATGTTGATTATTAATTCATGTTTTGATTATTCTTGTACCATGTTATATTATCATGTTTACATCAAGTCTAGTGACTTTGTTGATCAATTACTTCCATTAACTATATCTTTCCAACATTCTGTGATTGTTATAACATTGTGTGAACGTGTGTAGGTAATATTGAATTGCATATTAATATGTTCATATCAAATATTAATGACAAATGTTTGGTGTCAGTATGGTGTGGAAGTCTCTGTGGCTATGCCACTGCTTTGCGTTCCAAAGGTTGTGGGTAGGAATCTGAACCACGCTGTTCTGTTCACAAGTGCATTTTTCTGGAGACCCTAGGATTGTTGCAGGAGCTACAGAGTTTGTGCTTGTGAAACACTTCCCAGGTAGGGGTGCTATTTCTGTGGAGAGGGACCAAGCCATATGGGATAAAACCCAGTGCAATGAAGTCAATCCTATGGCTTTAGACCCTTTAAAGCAAGCCTTCAAACAAAAATCAGTCAGATGCGCTATATTAGGCACCATGACTCTACCTGAATTCATAGCAGGGTGAACGGAAATGTTAAAAAACAAGATTCATCGTTGAATCACAGACAACTGAATTATATACACATCACTTTTAGTTTTTACTGAAACCATTTTTGACAATTTTATTCAAATCAGTTTTATTACCAAAAAACATTTTGAACGAATTAGAATATTAATAAACAAATATTTGTTGTTACTACGTCAATTGTTGTTGTTACTGCATCAGTTGTTATTGTTATGTTTGTCTTGCTTTGTTGACTTCCAGACACAAATGATTTGGTAGATATTTTCAATGTGATGTATGTTCTGTGACAGCAGTTTTTACAATATTTTCTCTTTATGTTCATTACTGAATAAAACATAATATTTGTACACAAATTCAAACTTCAAGTAAAACATTCAAATAAACCTATAAAAACATTCAAACAAACCTCAAGTAAAAACATTCAAACCTCAAGTAAAAACATTCAAACTTCAAGTAAAAACATTCAAACCTCAAGTAAAAACATTCAAACCTCAAGTAAAAACATTCAAACTTCAAGTAAAAACATTCAAAATACAAAAGAAACAATTTTCATATTTTTTATTAACTGCAAACAATTTTCACTAAAAAAATACCAGGTAAACCACGTTGACAGGTCAAAGAAAATGAAAGAATTTAACAAAACAAGAATACCAAAACAAACAGGGACAAGAATTATAATACATTCAAATACATGGATAAGAACACACAATAATCTGAACTGTCATGCTGCCTGACATCTGCGTTGCTTCTATCAGCTACAATCTGTGGGTTGCCAGGGCTGCTAAGGGAGCAAAGAATAGTAACACTGTGACCTACAAGACATATTGTAAGAGGCAACTGAGGTAGGGCCTAGGGAAGCTACCCTAGTAAATAAAAATCACAGAAATCGGATGTGCTGGCCTACTTGTAGGCGCATAACTGGCCCAACATAAAATCGCTCTTAGGCTCAGATCACAAAGTGGTTTAACAAGTGATTGATATGGAGCATTCCATATATACAATACCCAGACAGATCATCTGAAGAGCTGTTTGGTGCATCGAGAGATATGCTCCAATTATGAGGCTGAAATTCATCGATAAAGCAGCTTGTACCATCTGAAGACTGTTTGATGCCTTCCATCAAAGGCACAAACATAATTATTTTTACAGATTCAATGTCTGTCCTTCAAGCTCTAGAAGATGGTGGACATTGTAAATCTGAACTATCCCATATAGCCATAGATATTGACAGACTTATTACATCACATGACATCAAAATAACCATGCAGTGGATCCCTGGACATTCAAACACACCTGGAAATGACAAAGCAGATAGGCTAGCCAAGAAAGGGTCAACACAGGAACAACCAATCACAGCAACAACTCTCCATACAGCAAAGCAAATCCTAATGACAACAAATAAAGAAATTTGGCTGAACAGATGGGCCATGGGAAACACAGGAAGAGAGGTGTACAGCCATATGGCCAGCCCTAACCTTAATGACATCAACCACCTTACAAGAAGAGATCAGAGCACCATTTTTAGACTCCAAACCCAACACATAACACTTAATAATCACTTGAACAGGATTCAACCACAACACACTCCAGAGTGCCAACTGTGCGCACATCATCATGAAACCGTTCACCACCACCTTTTCAAGTGTCAAGCACTAGATGACATCAGAAAGACCCTCCTTCCTCCAAGGCCAGATAAATGGAACACATTATACTGAACAAAAGAACAACTTACAAACACATGCAGATACCACTACATAGCATTGGGCGAAGGGCAAAAGCTCAAGTGCCGCTGGATCATTGAAGAAGAAGATATGGAGCATTCAACGAAGTTTCTCAACTAGGCTACCATCTTCTTGCGTTCGTTCTTACGACCAATTTTAATCATTCTATGTGATATGTTTGATCTTTGCCAAGAACGTGTATACTAAACGCATAGACTTCTACACGTTTAGGACATGTTTTCTCAGTGACTCAATGAGTATGCTCAGGAAGATTGAAACAGGATGAGCTAGACATTGGATGGAGTCGCTGGGGAGGTCTAAGCTGACAAAGATCACTTTATTTTTGTGCCAGGCATGCAGGTGTAAGGGGAATGAACATGCGATAGGCTTGCAGGTATGGCTGCTGTACAAAGCGGACGAGCAATGGATCAGGCTGATATTATAAATTCCTTAAGGAGAGAAAACGTGTGTACATGATTCACGTAATAAGATGAATCTACAACTCTAACCAGACTGCAAGAACTCAAAGTTAAGTGTAGTGTAGCTCGACAAGAATGCTATGCTGGCAGACAAAGAAGAATTGTAAACCAACAAAGAACCGGTGTCGTTAGTCGCCACATGCCTGAGGGAGAGATCGAAGCATTATGGACTAATTTGTTCGACGTGCAGTGATGGTGATCCGACGACTAAACTAAACTAGGACATGTACATCCAATTTCAGCCAAACCTCCTTAGTCGCCTCCTACGACATGCGTGGCAGGTAACAGTCGTTCTATTCTTTACTCCCCAAATTTGGGCCCAGGTAACCACTTGGGCGGGCTACCATCAGGACCTAGAGAAGAATGAACTTTTACCTGGTGACAGTCGTGATAATCTAACATAACAAATTAATTAAACAAAGAAAAAAAACAATTATGGAACAGGAACAGTTGGAACAAAGTTGCAATATAATTGTGTGTTTAGCAAACAGAAATGGTTGTAAGAGTTAAAATATAATTGTATGTTTAGCAAACATCATTTTTTTGTACAAATTTATAATATAATTCGCCCGAGTGGTTACCGGGCCCAAATTTGGGGTGTAAAGAATAGAACCACTGTTACCTGTCACGCATGTCGTAAGAGGCAACTAAGGAGATTTGGCAGAAATCGGATGCACGTGTCCTAAACGTGTAGAAGTCTGCATTTAGGGGCCTACCAAACTAATGTGCAACTTATACACGTTCTTGGCAAAGATCAAACATATCACAAAGAGTGATTATAATTGGTCGTAAAGAAAGAGCGCAAAGAAGCTAGAAGAAGATAATATAATTGTGTGTTTAGCATTTGAATAATAAAACAATGTTTTTAGCAGATGATAATAATATAGAAGAAGAATTTTATAAGCAGATGCTGGTATAGATAAGTAAGCAACATTGGATTTATGAAATTAGAAAATATGAGTAGAAAATTTGGAAGGTTACATTATCAAAGTTATGTGAGTTTTATTACTTCAAACAAAAATAGAGTTACAATGCACAAACAAAATAAACAAATGGGTTAATGACCAGCAAATAGGATTGATAATATTAAAATCTCAATTAAGGCTTCATTTGTTTGTGTGAGGAAAGGGGTAGATGCTGTCAGTGAGAAATATATTCAAGTATTTATAAGCAGACATTTAGTTGGTGAAATAAATTAACTTTTGGCTAGTAATATAACTAGAAAAACATGTGCAGACTCAAAAATCAAATCTGGTTAATCATTTAAAATACAGTTAATATGGACAACTTTTTCAATATTGATGTTGTGAAAGAGCCAGCAGTTCTGAATCCTCCATCTTTGTTGTGCTTATGCTATCTCTTTGAGCTGTGTAACGTATAAATAATTAGTTTTGTATCATTTTAAGTCACTTTGTACTATTATTTCAACAGCAGCAAAAATGTTCACTATATTAGTAACAAATGATTTTAAAATCTATATAGAAGCAGAAAATCAAATAAATGTATAGACAGGGAAAATCAAATAAATGTATAATAAAATAATTCCTCTCGTACCAAAGCAATTTCTCCGTACTATCCTGGGCAATTTGCTTATCTCCTCCATAGAACTGAGACCGATATTT
Source organism: Arion vulgaris (assembly GCA_020796225.1). Classification (NCBI taxonomy): domain Eukaryota; kingdom Metazoa; phylum Mollusca; class Gastropoda; order Stylommatophora; family Arionidae; genus Arion; species Arion vulgaris. The sequence goes on from CM036760.1 coordinate 62,327,277, forward strand.
CTTGCCTCTCTTAGCAAAATTTGTTTCAGGGTCATCCTCTCTTTCTTGAACCCTGTACATCCCACTTCAATGTCTGCTTTGATATTCGTTGATCATTTCTTCTCAAGATGTGTCCAACATATCTCCATCTTCTCCTTCTTATAACAGTTGTATAAGTCAAATAAATGTACAGATGGGGAAAATCAAATAAATATACAGATGGGGAAAATCAAATAAGTGTACAGATAGGGAAAATCAAATAATTCTACAGACAGGGAAAATCAAATAAGTGTCACTCACTTAGATTAGATCTTCTTTGTTATAAATCTATTGATAATGAATGTTTATTATCTTGTTCTTCTTTAGTATTTATTTTTTAAAAAAAGGTGTGTTCTGTTGTTTTTCAAATTTTAAACAAATTAACTTCAAACTGATGTCTGACATAAATTTCAAAAGCCATAATTTACTTCAAAACTTGAATGTAAAATTATGTAACAGACAAATTTACGGAAGAAAACATATATGATGATTGATAATATGTTAAAATTAGAGGTTGAGTTTTTTAGTACAATCAATAATATATTTGAATAAACAAGATGCATAACAGACACAAGTGAGCACAAACTGAGTTTACTGTAAAGCAACAAGTCTTCTTTCAGTGTTAATATTTCCTCTAGTACCGTTGTTACATAGGGCCTGCAAGCAATTTCTCCATACCGCTCTATCCTGGGCAACTTGCTCAATCTCCTCCATGGAACTGAGACCGATATTTCTTGCCTCTCTCAGCAAAGTTCATTTCACAGTCTCCTTAGTAGTCGTCCTCTCTTTCTTGAACCCTTTGCATCCAACTTCAATGCCTGCTTTGATATTCTTTGATCATTTCTTTTCAAGGTGTGTCCAACATATCTCCATCTTCTCCTTCTTATAACAGTCGTTACAAGTGATTGACCAGACATGTCTCTGATTTCATCACTTCTCTTGAATTCGCTCCATTTAATGTTCGTTATTTTTAGCAGACATCTATTTTCAAATGCATTCTTCCTTGTGTTCGTTCTTACGACCAATTTTAATCACTCTTTGAGATATGTTTGATCTTTGCAAAGAACGTGTATACATTGCACATTGGTTTGGTAGGCCCCTAAACGCATAGACTTCTACACGCTTAGGACACATGCATCCGATTTCAGCCAAACCTCCTTGTCGCCTCTTACACATGCTGGCAGGTAACAGCGGTTCTATTCTTTACACCCCTATGCTGCCCCGGTAACCACTCGGGCGTCAAATGCATTCAATTTGCTTTCTATATCTTTAGTTTTCAGTATTGGATTCTCTTTAAAACCCTGAACATCAAAGCACCTATGGACCTGTCCCGACTGCTGTGATGATGATCCTCAATAATCAATTTAAGATAACTATAATAGTGCTTTAACATTAGCTGGTCATATCATTAATTAATGAACACGAAGTCTTGTCTTCTGTACAGTAAATTTTATCTCTAAGGTTTGAGCAAAAGTGGGAATGAGAAATTAAAAACAGTGTTAGTTTAGTATCATCATCAAATATCTTGTCCTGAGCAGAACTATGCCACCCTAAGATTCTTTGGAATTTCTCTCTCTCATAAGCCATATGTCCCACTTCTGCAGCTGTCATGCTCAATTCATCAGTTACATCCTGTGGTTTAGTGTACACATGCAAAAACCAAGCTTCAAATGTATTTTTATTTCAAGAACAAACATAAAGTTAGATTCAGTCGAAATTAAAATACACAAAACATATGTAGTAAAACAAACACATTAATAATTCTCAATTTAATAGTACAGGACTGAAGGAATTAAATAAGCTTGGGATGGGAAGCGTTAGTGCAGTGGTTTTGTGGACGGGATAAATACACGTTTTTAGATACTACAATTAAGAAAGGGTAGGAAGGACAGCTATGGTTAAGTTCTACAAGGGTTGTGGTGTTATAGTACTGACAGCAATAGTAGTTAGTAGTATCTGGACAAGTAAATAGTGGAGAAGAAACTAGTCAAAATATAGAGATTTTATAAACAAGTAGACTTATGTAAGGCTGAGATAAGTTGTAGATAAAGTAGAAATTTCACATATTTCTGACCTGTGAAAATATCAAACACATTAATAGATACACAATAACTATAACAATATTCTAAGCGTTTCAATTTCTGCATATACTACATTGTCAAAAGAGCAAAGTTTGTAAAACTTCAAAACATTTGCAGACAGAATGCAAACTCTTACATGTGACTGCCAATCATTGATTGTCCAAATCAAATTTCGTGCCATAGGGATCAGATCTATGATAAAAAACACACAATGTTATACACCATCATAAATGAATTATATAAATCAGTTTAGACCTTGTCTGTCTGTTTGTTAAGTAGAGGGTTAAAGTCTCTTTAAGCCGAGGCATGCCCTTTCAACCTAATGACAAGCATTTTTTTTTATATCAAGCGTCAGCAAACATGAAAAATAAGAATGAACTCATTACAGACAATATGACTGAATTTTTTGTTTGGCGTTGGTTATATATGGGTTAAGTTAAGACATGCCCTTTCAATCTCAGGACAAACCTCTTTTTTTTATATCAGAGCAGGTAAGCCAACTTCTTCTTTTGTCATCACACTGCTACCGGGTTGTTGCCCAGTGTCATGGTTTTCCTGTTTTGTCTTGTGCTGTTCTGGTGGCTTGGGTGATTGTTATATTTTGCTCTTTGACAGGATTCTGCTATGCCATCTAACCATCTTTTTGTGGTCTTCCTCTCACCTTCTTTCCTGATGTTCTGTTGTAGGAGACTCTGTATACTATGGAGTTTGGATGCATTCTTATCAAGTCCACTCAATTCTCTGTTTCTCAATGTAATCCAAGCAAGATTCTGTGCAAACTTCCTTTCTTATGCTGATGTTGGTGACTCTGTCTTTTCTGGTGTTGTTAGTAACTTTTCGCAGACAGCACATTTCAAATGTAGGTCAACAAACATGAAAAATAAGAATGAACACCTTGTTGAAAATCCAAGTATAATTAATTACTATGGACCTTTTTTGCATGTTTGTTTTGTAGGGGATTAAAGCCTAACCTTCAACCTAAGGATGAACCTTGTTTTGGTTATTATCAGAGCCTGTAGGCCAACAAATATGAAAAATAAGATCTCACTTTTTGAGAATCCAATTTATTTGACTTTTCTATAAGAAGACTGAATATAAAGTTGAGTTTAAAAAAAAACAGTTCTCATAATTTTTAAACTGAAGAAAAGTAATAAAGAATGAAAAATAGATAAATGTAGTAATAATGTCTGTAAAGAATGAATCAAGAATATTCTAGTAATTCACAAAGTGTAATAAAAGATGTTTTAGAAGTTTGAAATGTTCAGCAATCTCACAATACTAGGTTATAACAATTGGAGATGAGATCATCAGTTTTCTCCCTTGTCAACTTCCCTCCATTTATTGAACAACCCAGATATCACAATTAAGTTAACTGGAACACTTCTTCACCAAGAAGGGATCTTGGTGTCTTTTGATTGAAAGTTTAGTAATTTAAACCATTGGACTGTAGGAACTCATACGGTTTGTACTATCTTCACACACTAATAAAAACTAATAGATTCAATTAGACTGCTATGTATTTAACCGAACTATGCAATAAAATACTGGCACTCTGAGACATATGCACAAAGTTTCTATATATATATTTATATATTCCTCTCATGCCGTTATACGTAACAAAGGGACTGCTAGTAATCTCTTCCATGAAATTGAGTCCTATATTTTTTGCCTCTCTCAGTAAAGTTCGTTTCTGGGTTTTCCTAGGGTGTCCTCTTTCTTGAACCCTTTGCCTTCCACTCTTTGATCTTTTCTTCCTAAGGTATGATCAACATATCTCAATCTCCTTCTCATACAGTTGTTACTATATATATATATATATAATTTCTGAATTAATCTAAGATGCAGAAGCGAATAATTTTTTTTTTTTTTTCAAATTTAATTAAAATTCTTGAGATGTAGATGTACAGAGAATGTGTCATCTGTGTGGAAACAAAATCAAAGAAATCCAGAAGTACTGGAAACATTTAGAATGAAAATAATAAACACAAATAAAAGAAGCATGATGCTGTTGAAAAATAGACTAGAACTAATGCTTTAAGTGTTGTGGAAGACAGGAAGAAAAAGCTATAAATGAAAATATGCATTAACAGATTAACCAAAAGCAAATCTGTCAGAATGTACAACAATGGAATGAGACATAAAACATTGGAGATTCATTGCAACTAATCTTCAGTGTAGAAATAGCATTTCATTCCTGACAAAGATCAATCATATATCACAATAAGAATGATTAAATTGGTCATGAAGAACAAACACAAAGAAAAAGAAGAAGAAATAGCAGTTGATCTGATCTGAAATAAGTGATGCAGATTGTTATATAATTATTACACAAATCTGACATAAACATCCAAGTAACAAATATCGAATATACAAATATATGCACAAAGCAACAAATGATAAATAGAAATTCATACTAGTCATGGAATCTGCAGGTAAGAAAAACAGAGGAAGACTTAAAAAAAAACTTATGGAGAAGAAAGTTGGAAACGTTGCAATATTAATGCATCCGGTAGTTTAAAACATTACGGAGTGAAATGGTTAAGATAATTAGGAAGATTTGGAAAGAATAGCACAGAACAAAGAACAGCATAGAACGAAGAACAGCACAGAACGAAGAACAGCACAGAATGGAGAACAGCACAGAACGAAGAAGCAAGACAGAGAACAGCACAGGATGAAGAACAGCATAGAACGAAGAACAGCACAGAATGATAAAAAAATGATGTATGTTTTATCTGCAAATGTCAAACTCACTGTCGTCCTGTAGGAGCTCAGGAGAGCTAAAGGTTAGGGAGTAAACTTTGATAGAAAATCATCACTGCCTTGTGGGTCAACATTGTTATGCAGAAGGCTAGAGGAGTAAACCTTAGCCACAAATCCAGAGGAAGGAACCCTACTGCAGTTTATGGTTTGATATATTCCACTAAATCTTCTGACATCCCCTACCCACCCTGTTCAGTTCTAAACATATGGACTCTATCTTTCCTTTGAAGATAAACAGTAAGGTTGAGGAGCAAAATAGGCAAGAGACATTACCCATATTAGCTGCCCAGTTTAGGCAAGCAAATAGTTAAATGGCGAGGACATTTCATAATTAAAAATAATTAGCAACTCATAAGTCATCACAGTTACACACTTTTCTGCAACGACACAAACTATAACATATATATATATAATATATAATATATATATATATATATATATATATACTTTTTTAATGTATTACAATCCATAAGAAAACGTATCATACATCAGTGGCAATCACGATTAATGTTGAGAAATATTTTTGGACATGGGAGTAGAATGTCATTGGGATCTTTGGCAAAGACAACTTTTTGATGGAAATCAGACGGAAGGAGAAAAAGAGTCAAAGAAAATGAAACCTGGATAAAGACGATGGAAAGGGAAATGAAAGAGTGTGGACTGACATGAGATAACGTAGGTAGGAAAGTAGCAATGATGATCACTTGTGAATGCTTTATGTATCAACTGTGATATGATAAAAATGACAACTATGATATAGACAGACCATCGCAATCAACAGCACTTACTGACAGTATGCACTAGCGAGCAATGCTGTGATCGAGAATGGGCCTTCTATGGACAAAAGTGACATCATCAATGATCAAAGAGAAAAGACATGCTCCACAGATGTCAACAAATAAGATAAAACATTATCTATCTTGGTTGCGCAAGTTATGCATACCGACAGGTGCGGCGAGACGGGAAAACCATGAAACAAGCCCCAGTAGATACACCAACCAGTACAGAATGGGGGTTACTAGTCTAAACACACTAAAATACATACTTGGGAGGAAATCCGAGCAATTATGGACATGTCCGATGTGCGAGAAAGATGATCCAGAAATGAATAAAGGACTGCACGTTTTAATTTATAACAGCAGCAGCAGCAAAAGAAATTCATCAAAACTGAATGATGCAGTGACATCTTGTACAAGACTGCTATCCATATGTTCATGCATTCAATAGTGGCCATTTTGTATTACTACAAGAACTATATTCACTAGCACTAACAATACTACAATACTATATTATTATACTATAATATTACTACAAGCACATCATCACTAACAATACATTATCATCACCAACAGGCCAGTACCATCAACACACCACAATATCATCACCAACAAGTCAGCACCATCAACACACCACAATATCATCACCAACAAGTCAGCACCATCAACACACCACAATATCATCACCAACAAGTCAGCACCATCAACACACCACAATATCATCACCAACAAGCCAGCACCATCAACACACCACAATATCATCACCAACAAGCCAGCACCATCAACACACCACAATATCATCACCAACAAGCCAGCACCATCAACACACCACAATATCATCACCAACAAGCCAGCACCATCAACACACCACAATATCATCACCAACAAGCCAGCACCATCAACACACCACAATATCATCACCAACAAGCCAGCACCACTAACACACTACCCCACTTCACAGAAGATATGACATGAAGAGGATATAAATATACTCAAGAAGGTAAAGTTCAGTGTGTCTAGTAAGGGCTATTAAAAAAAGACTGTTATTTTCAGAACTGTATCAAATAGTTTTCATCAATTATATGATGACACTCCTATTTTTAACGTTATGACTAACAGCCATAAATATAGGTGGTTTTCCACTATTTTCAACATTATGTTATGTTACAGAGCTGTTTAAAAAATTGGTAGTTTTCACTAAAATTCTTGTAATTATGTCAAATAATTATAAAATGGGAAACTACTGCAATTAATTTCATAATTATGCAAAATAACCATTAAAAAAGGAGGCCTCCTGCTACATTTTTAAAAGTATGTCAACACTAAAACCATGTGTCACAATAAATTTACATAAAGAAAATTATATGCAATTATTTCAATGCAAAAACCACACATTTTTCAGTGCATTGTTACCATGACGACTGTGTGATACAAAATCCACACATTTATCCTTTGCCAGGTAATAACAAATACCTAGTATGTAAGAGCCACATGACACTAAAAATAGTTTAAAATGGCTCCTACACATAAATTTCAGATGAAGAAATACATTAACATTATCAGGTTAAAATGTAAAGTAGGTTCCCACTCATTGGCTAGACTAGGTTTGATTCTAGACCTCTAGACCTAAACTCCTCCTCCTCCACCCCCTCGGTTGAAAATCACAAATTGATAGTACAATTTTCTTTAATTTTAAAATTCATATAACAGACTTCTAACAAGTTAACTCATTTACTATTCTGAGCTGATATAAATATCGATATACGGGGAGACTACAGTAAAACTATGAAAAATGGCAAACACGTAATAACAAAGTACTGTAGTTTTACAAAATACAAAAACAATATACAATAAGCCGATATACTGGCTTGTAGTAATTTTTAAGATGATGCGAAACCAGTTATACTGGCTAAGTCAGTATACCTTGCAATATAAATCGTCCAATGGTTTTTAAAAAATTATAGTGAATTATGTATATACAATTAACATTAAATTGTATGTAATATTAAATATAATATAATAAATTCACTTTCCAATAGGTTTGAAAGTTCAGAAACTTTTGAGACTTAAATTGCATGAATATTGCAAAGTTATAAACAAACCGAAACATCTAAATCAAAATGATGTATTATATCCTTCACAGCCCCAACTGATGAATATACAAGTTGAAAAAAGCAAGAAAAGCCAAACAAACACCAAACATAATAAACCTGGACACAATAGAAATCAACATATTAGCAGAGCACTGAAAAGTGAGACCCTACTGTTGTAACCATTTACAAAAAATAAACAAAACAGCAACATAGCATACAATTTTGTGCACAAAATGATTGAAGCTTTTAAACACATTTGATCAGTCATTTTTGTAAACTGATTTACTGACGCAGACCTGTTTCAAATTATTATACAGGGTGTTCAAGATAAAAGTGGCCTGTCAAAGGGAGGCAATCTGGCATATATTTATGAAAATGTGAAGGTTCAATTATGACGTAGAACAGGTCAAGTACGTGAGTCTTTTTGTGATGGTGTGTAATTATGGTGCAGGAAGGGCGATGAACAAATGTAACGAAAGGACGAGCTAGTCAGAACTGGTTTAAATAGTAAATAGACAAAAGCAATGCATAACAGGCAACTTTTGATTTGTCAGTCAGGCTACTTTTATCTTGAACACCCTGTAGTGAGATCTAGGATGCTCATCCTGGCTTGTGAAACGTTACACTTGTTGCAGTAAAATACCAGAATTACGAATTTATGGTGTGACATCTATTTAAATAACAAGCAAGAATCATTATGTTAATCATGGGAAACATATTCCAACAATCAAATTATAGCTAAATGTATACTTAATTACTGAGCTAAATGTATACTTAATTACTGAGCTAAATGTATACTCAATTACTGAGCTAAATGTATACTTAATTACTGGTGACTGAAGTTATGCATGAACAACTATTTAATTATTATCACTTTCTCTTTCTTAATTTTGTTTTTACTTACGAACACATCTATATTGCAGTGTGTAGTGAACTAGATAGTAAATGTGTCAGACACAGTGTCATCTTAAAATTTAGTGCAAGCCGGTATATTGGCTTAGAAGGGAAAAAGTGTTAAATTAGTATCCTATTTCCAATTGAATAATGTCTTTTCTTTACTGCCTGTATTACCACTTTTTAAGGCGGCTTAGGACACCACTGACATGAGCATGAGGAATGTAATGGTTAAATGGCTAGTGCAATCACCGCAAAACTGTTAAGATTATGATTTTTTCTTTATATTCCGACAGAAAAAACTCCTTGACCTTACGGGATCAAACCCGGACTTCCGAATGGAGCCAGTTCTAATCCATAATTTAATGTAATTACCTAAATGAACAAATAATTATATCAATAATTAACATGCAAGCAATACATAAGTCAATCAATAGATGTGAAGATGTTTCTGACAGTGATAGGTTTCTAGCTTGCTTCTTTATGAAATAATTCATTTGAAACAGGTTTGCATCAGAGACGAAATATTTACTAGAAGCAGTCATTCTACAGCATATTACTACTCTCAACAAGTTTCAATTGAAAGCAATGACTACCAACAGACAGAAACTACATCTACGGCTTATATTCCTCAGGCGGAATTACCTGTGAATGCCCAGCCAAACAGATTGTTTTGTGGCCTTTCTTCCATGCTTCTTTCTGGCAAACCAAACCACAATACCAAGCACGCTTGCATTTGCCACAAGCAGCAAATTTTTTCCCCTCTTCAGTCTTTTTATGACAATTTGTACATTCATTTGGCTGCTCACCCTCGTACTGGCATCGTTGGCACTGGCACCAAAAGTTGAAAGATTTATATAGCCAAGCTTTTCGCAAAAGTTTCGGCATGGATGTGTCAATGTATGTAATACATATCTCCTCTCCTGCCCTGAAAATATATTGCCATATGTGGCATATCATTTGTGAAAGAAGATAAACATGGAATCTTTGCTAAATTGTTTACTTTAAACTTTCCTTTAACTTAGCATGTCATAGTTACAGTGTGGTAGATCTCACATTTTCTAGATCCACTGAATGATTTGGAAAATTCTGGCATATCCTTTACAGGACTTAGCCATCAACCACAGTAGACAATTAGTCGATCTTCGAGGCACCACTTATACGTTCAGTAGTTTGCCATTGCTTTTTGAACGGTGAGGTCTATTTTTACCATGTGATATATTGGGAACTATTACTGCCTAGAGTTTTTCTTGTATCCAATTGAGGCTGGATTGTCCTGTTATTAGTTATCAATGGAAAAATAATTTTCCTTCCCTAACTCACCTAGTCCGTTATTAAATTACAGTTAAGTTAGCTCAACACATCTGCACTGGATAGGTTTTCTGGCTATGCCAGCCCTAATTTTGTTTAGTTTTACTAAAATAGAGAATGATCAATCAGAGGGAGAGATATAATTAATTAGGCAGAAAGGAGGAAAAAAACTAAATATAAAGATTCAGAGAGTTCAGAACAAATTCAGATTGACTTACCTTTGATGTAAACTTGGTTACAGAGCTACATGGAATTAAAACTCTTGCATGGAGTTTGAGACACAGTGGGACTTCTTTTTCTTCTTGCGATCGCTATTTTGATGATTATATCTTCAGGCATGTTCTTATGATGAAGTCAACTGTTGTCTGGAACTCATCTCTGGTGATATGTAGCTTTGAATGTAGTGTTGTGTTGTAGGGCAAGCATCCCTTTCTAGGGGGGACATACAGGGGAAAGTCTTGTAGGACATGTTCTGTGCTTTGAGCAGTGATGTCACAGGGACACAGAGGGGATGGCAACAATCTTTGTCTGTGTAGACACAGTGTGACATGATGGAAGACAGGAACAGCAAAACAGAACTCACCTAGACTCCACTCTAGTTGCAAGGGAAGGCCTTGATAATATACTGCATCACTGCAGTCTCATGAAAAGAGTTGAGATCAAAGTAGGTAAGTAAGGAACATAATTGCATGCCAAGGGGTATATTGGGAAATGTGTTAGGTTTCCTTTTTTCATTGAGCTATGGCAGATGATGAATGACACGATCAACATCATGCCAGCTGTCGTTACTTCCAAGTTTTTCTCTGATACACAACTGCAGCTGAATCAATCTGAGAGCTGTTTTAATTTGGAAAACTACCACACCAACTGGGGATCAAACCAAGACCACTCGTCTGGGAAGCAAATACACTAGCTGCTGTACTATCGTAGTTCTCACAGGGACCAAAGAAGGAAAGCACTCCTAGTCACAGAAATAAAGTACTGAAAACAGATATTCTATATGAAAGGTGAAGATATATTAGCCTTGCTGTAAACTGTGGCACAAAGTAATCAAAGATTTTCCAGGCAAACAAACAATTAAATCTTACTTGATGTCTCTGCGGGCAATCATCTGTATTCCTGGTCGACCATTGACATCAAGATCACAGACTTCAGCATTGTTGAAACATGAATGATTGCTGCAAGCATGCAGAGGGCACATGGCTGCAAACTGGGCTTCTGGTGGTCGTTCAGTCAAAAACTTTATCATGCCGATCTAATGAGAAAGAAAAAATATTTCCCTTGATGTTGTCAGTAACACAGATGCTTTAACTAAAACTTGTGATAACAAAGTTAACAATGTCTAAATTCAGTAGTTTATCTACCTCTGTATGACAGGGGGTCACTTATCAATAAGGAAAGCAGGTCTTCACGCAAATATCAGTCAGATGCACCATACTACGTACTCTGACTACACCTGAATCCATAGTGGCTAAATGGAAGAAGAAATAGTTTATTTTAGCTAATCGTCATCCCCACCATTGGAGAAAATATCTTCCAACCAATAGAAAAATGCCTCTAATCCTAATCCTTCTTTAACGACAGAAAAATCACTTTTTGAGTTACCTCTCATTTATATTTTCATCTTTTTTTATTTATTATTTAAAAGTCGATTTACTTTTGGGCAGTCAGAGCATATGTTTTTATTAATTTCAGTAAGTACCTTTGAGTAATGTATAAGCAATTAGAAGAAAAAGTTGAAGAGGACCTTGAGAAAGGTTGAAGAAGACCTTGATATACAGGTATACAAAGGAAAAGGAAATATTTCTAAATTACAGGGCTACAAATAATACTTCTATATTACCGTGAGACAAATCATTCTACATCACAGTGTTACAGTAAGAACAATTCACACTACATCATAGTGAGACAACAAATACTGTTACATTACAATTCAACAAATAATACTTCTATGTTACAGTTCAACAAATAATATTTTTACATTACAGTGAAGCAAATAGTTTAACGTTACAATTGAATAAAATGTTCTTCAGCACACACCGCTCTCATATCTTCCTTAATGTTGTTCATGAAGTTATGATATGGTGTGATTGAAGGTGAGAAACACTGGAGATTGCAAGCAGCCTGGTAATAACGTCCATTAAACTCATCTTCCGTAATGTTGTAGGACACTCCGCCGCCACAATCAGCAAAGACTGCTTGGAAAAAGGCAAGCATATGAGGCATCCGTTTGATTGCAGGTGTTGTACCAAAAGCGATGAAACTGTATGTAAGGAGCAAAGAAAACAAGATTATGGGTTAACAGAGCCAAGTTCACTGAACAATGTGTATGTGTACATCCTATAGGTGCACAGTCTTTTTAAGCAGATATCGAATTTCAAAGAAAATTTGAGATCTCTGTGGTGTAGAGGTTAGGTACTTGCCTCTTGTTCCAAAAGAGTTTATGAGAAGTCAATTACAGTGACAGAACTATGGTTCATAAAAAGAATGTTGTGCATATAACAGAAAGCAAAGAAATAAAATGTAAAAATATTACAGAGAAAGTATATTACAAGATCAGTACTAATAAAAATAAACAAGAATATAGCAACACATTCCATGAGTAAAATTCTTTAAAATGGGTCTGGAGATTCTAATGTAAATGAAGTACAATTTTATGGTAAATAAAATGGAAAAGGAAAACAAAGATGACAGATACGAGAGTGTATAATATATCCAGTGATAGCAAAATCATTAATCCTCTCCGCTCCTCATGGAGCATAGGGCCTCAACAGTTGTTCGCCACTCTTCTCGGTCTCTGGCTGTTATTTTTATGGTCTCCCAGGTCAATTGAGCACTCTTCAGTTCCTCAGTAAGACCTCGTCTCCAAGTCTGCTTAGGGCGTCCTCTTTTCGTTTTCCCTGCGGGTTCCACTCGAGCACCTGTCTAGTGACACTCGACTGTGTCTTCCGCCAGGTATGGCCTATCCATCGCCATCTTCTCCTCTTGACCTGTGTCATCATAGGTTCCTGCCCTGTTCCTATCCACAGATCCGTGTTTGTAACTCTATCATACTATTTCAATCTGAGAATCCGCCGCAAACATCCGTTGACAAAGGTCTGGATCTTATTTGTATTTGCCCTAGTGACTCGCCAAGTTTCCGAGCCATACAGCAACACCGACTTCACATTTGAGCTGAAAATCCTGAGCTTTGTTTTCGTGGAGATGGCAGCGGACTTCCACACCATGTGCAGGATCGCAAAGGCCTGTCGGGCCTTCCTAATCCTAGCCTTAATGTCCTCATCTGTACCTCCTGATCTGCTGATCTTACTTCCAAAGTAGACAAATTCATCCACATCTTCTATGTCCCTTCCCTCAATCAGTATTGGATCTTGCTGTATGTTGTTGCTACGCATTACTTTAGTCTTCTCTTGACTGATTTTAAGGCCGACTCGTTGTGCAGTTTGTGCCAGAGCATCCACTTTTTCCTGCATGTCTTGTAGTCTATGCGAAAGCAAAGCGAGATCGTCCGCAAAATCCAGGTCTTCTAGCTTTGACATAAGTGTCCACTGTATGCCTTTTCCAGACCTGGCGTAGGCTGTGCGTGTGACCCAATCAAGTAGCACCAAGAAGAGGAGGGGGACAGCAGGCATCCCTGTCTAACACCAGTAGTGACCTGGAACTCCTCTGACAGTCTTCCATCATGAATAACCTGGCAGGCAAACCCCTCATACAGCTGCCTGATGATGTCGACAGTCTTCTCCGGCACCCCATAGTTTCTTAGGATCCCCACATTGATTTCCTATCTATGCTGTCAAATGCCTTCTCAAAATCAACAAAGCACACGTAGAGCGGAGCCTGCCACTCCATTGTTTGTTCCACTATGATTCTTAAGGTGGCTATCTGGTCATTGCAAGATCTATCTTTCCGGAATCCCGCCTGTTCGTCCCTAAGCCTCTGGTCTATAGCGTCTTTCATCCTGTCCAGAATAACCCTAGTGAGGACTTTGCTGGGAATGGAGAGCAGCATGATCCCTCTCCACTTGTCACAATTTGACAAATTGCCATTCTTTGGCAGTTTCACGAGGAGGCCTTTCTTCCAATCTGCTGGTATCTCCTCCCTGTCCCACACCAAGTTGAACAATATGTGGAGTTGGTTTACCATCTCTTCTCCTCCCTCCCTCAGAGCTTCCGCTGGGATATTATCAACTCCTGCCGCCTTGCCCTTTTTCAAGTTTTTCAAGGCATTGCGGATTTCCTGTTTTGTGATCTTCCCTACGTTTATGTCCAGCGGGTCTCCTTGCCCTAAATCTAGTGGGTTTAGTGGGGGAGGTCTATTTAACACTTCCTGGAAATGCTCTCTCCAGCGCCCCAGTTGTTCATCAATTTTAGTCAAAAGTTTTCCAGTCTTATCTCTCACTGGTCTGCTCTGATTATTTTTCCTCCCACTCAACAATCTGGTTGTCTCATAGAGAGCCTTGAGGTCACCTTTGCTGGCTGCTGTCTCTGCCTCTTCTGCTATCTCATTTATGAATGCTCTTTTGTCGTTTCTCAGCTGTCTTTTTACCTCTCTAGCCATCTCGTTATATCTAATTGCTGCCGCCTGTTTTTGCTGTCTTGTTCGTGACTGGTTTACTTCTTGTTTCAGCTTCTTCCTCTTCTCCACCCTCTGCCATGTTTCGTCCGTGATCCAGGGTTTCCTGATTGATGATGATCTCCCCAGTATTTCTTCACAGGCTCCAACCGTCGCCTGCTTTAAGGTGTTCCACCTACTCTCCACTGTACCTTCCTCTTCTGTTGTCTGTAGCGCCTCGAAACGGTTCTTTAGAGCAATCTGGAAGACTTCCTTTGTGACCTGCGATTGGAGTTTCTTGACATCAAACTTGATTCGTGTACTTTGTTGTTTCTTCTTTGTCGATAGTTTCATTTTTAATTTTACAGTTACCAGATGGTGATCAGATCCTATGTCTGCTCCTCTCTTCACTCTAACATCTTGTAGTGATGCTCTCCATCGTTGGCGGATTGCCACATGGTCGATCTGGTTTTCCGTCCGATGGTCTGGCGAGATCCATGTTGCCTTATGGCATCTTCGATGCGGAAAGAGTGTACCCCAATGACAAGCTCATTGGAGGCACAGAAATCTGCAAATATCTCACCATTTTCGTTCATGCTTCCAAGACCATTTACTCCCATCTCTTTTTCCCTGCCAGTGTTTTCATGCCCACCTTGGCATTTAAATCCCCATAAGAATCATCATGTCGTGCTTTGGTACTTTGTCCACAGTTGCCTGTAGTTGTGCATAGAAATGGTCTTTTTCCACCTCCTCTGCATCGTTCGTCGGTGCATAACACATAATTATGTAGGTCTTCTGGAACCTAGATACGAACCTTGCACTAATAATGCGGTCCGACACTGGTTCCCATTCCATCAGACTTTTGCTTGCTTCCTTGGTCAGCATCAAGGCCACCCGCTTCCGAGGATCATCTTCATTTTCTTTGCCCGAATGGAGCAGCGTTTCTTCCGTCTGAAGTCTTGTTTCCCCAAAAGCATTCCACCTTGTTTCACACATTCCCAGCAACGTAAGCTTGTACCGATGCATCTCCTTCACCACTTGTGCACATCTGCCTGTCTCTAGCAGTGTCCTTACATTCCACATCCCTACAAGGGTGGACTTCTTCTGTGTAATCAACCTGGGTGCTTCTATCTTTGTTGTCTGCGGTCGAAAAAGGGTCGTCAGCACATCAGCTTCCTTGCGGGTTTGGCTGCTCGCGATCATCTGTCTCCTGCATGGAGCCCTAGTCCTTCCGAGACTCGAGTTAGTTTTGAACAATTTGTTTTTGGTTTCTGTAACTACTGTTTTTTTAAATGGATGGGTAGTTGGCCCATCGCACAACCCCAACCTGGAGGACCAGGAGACCACATTTAGTCTGCCCTCTCTCCTTCGACCTTCCCGGCTTAGGTAACCCTGCCGGCATAGCTCTCCGGGTCCCTGAGGTACACAAGCCCCCCCCCCACCACTACAAGGTAATGGCCTCATGGGGGAGTGATAGCAAAATGGCAGCTGAATTTTGGACCGCTGGAATTAATATGTGATAATTCATCATTTTCATCATTTTCTAAATGGTAACCGGATACAATGCAAGCTCAAAGTGTGTTCATGCGCTAAAGAGCTGTTTGAAGAGCCAGAACCCGTCATAACAAAAACATGGCGTTTAGCAGTACAAACGGATGTGAGCATGCTAGGCTGCTGGATGCTGCTGGATTTGTTGATATGGAAATCAGAGCACTTAAAGACATGTCCGGAGTACTATGACGATAGTCATAATATAACTGATAACTGAGATTGCATTGTAGGATAGAAAGGACAAATGAGAAATCAAAAGTAATGGAATGCTTGAAGGATATTGATAATGGAATGAATGTAACATCAATAAACTTTATACATGATGATGATGAAGACGATCATGTCTGGAATTCTTACCGTCTGTAGGGGGCCTTAGCTCGGGCCCAGTGCTCCACAGAGGCAGTTGTTGATCCATCTTTCTCCATTTCATCTCTGACATGTGATGCAATGGTTGCCCATATTTTTGCAAGTATCATAGGGCTTGATGATATGTAACAGAAACAAATCATGATCACTAGGCAATTGTGCTAATAAAGCATTATTCATGTATACAATCACATCACATGAAAAAAAGTTCCCTTACTTACTTCCTATACATCAGTACTGAACTTCATCAAGAAACAACAAATTAACTGCTTCGTCCACATAAACATATTACCATCAGATACAATTTTTGACAAATTTTAAAACATTATTTTGTTTTACCTCCCTTGAATTAACTGTTTAAAAATTGAGGAAATAACTCTGTGTGGAAAGAGTTAAGCACAAAATAATAAGTTGGATAACAGAAAATTCATACAAAATTTCATATAAAAGATCTCACCTGTAGTGACCACCCCACAATTCTGTCCACTTCCCATCGGTGGAGTAACCATATCCATTATTGTCAATCAAGGCATATAACCTATCTGCTGCAGGATTATAGTGAGGGCAGATAACTCTATGATACACATCCCATGCCTGATGTTGAAACAAATAAAATATTATCATATTTTAGGTTGCCTAAATCATTCATCTTCTTCGTTCACTCAAGTATACCCATTTATAAAAATCTCTTTGTGCTGATTTTTAATTATATATTGTGCTATTTGTATTTTATATCTGCTATTGTTTAACTCTTTCCATTGCGCATTTATTTCCTCAATTTTTAAGCAGTTAATTCAAGGGAAGTAAAAAAAAAAAAAAATGTTTAATTACGATCCCAACTACTCGTCAATAAATAAACATATATATATTATTATATACTAAATTGAAAAAACTGGACAACCCAATAGAATAGCAAGGTTAAAAAGTAGTAGAAGTAAAATAGTAGAAGTAAAACTAGAAAGACTTCTTATAAGGAAGCAACTCTATGGCGCAGTGTGCGGCTTAAAGCGTGCAACGGACTTCCGCCGTGGCGCAGTGTGCGTCTTAAAGCGTGGAAAGAGTTAAAGTACTTAGAATATCATGGACAGAGAAAAGAACAAATGTTTCTGTTCTGCAACAGCTTGATATTAAAGAGAGTTGGCTATTAAAGAACATAACATCAAGAAAAATTAAATATTTCTGACATCAAATGACATGAGTGCCTAGAGAAGATAATTTTGGTGAGAATGATGCCTGGAAGAAGACTGAGAGGAAGACCTAGAAGATGATGGGTACAAGATGTCATTGACGATCTGAGAATGACTGCTGCTGACACCAGTCAACTTGAGCAGAATATAGACTTTTCAGGACTGCTGTCATGGGAGCCAAGTTCCGGAAGGGACAAGCTTCTTGATGATGATGATTGTTTAGAGTAGCCATTGACTGAGTGATGACAAAATGTTGCTAAGGTGAAACTGGCATCAACTGTGTAAAAATTAGTAAACTGTAAGATTTGGATTTTGCTGATACTATCAACAAAATACTTAACAAGCTCTTGTTAAGTAAAAACAACAAAGATTTGCAAAAAAACCCAGACAAAGTGTCATCCAAAGCATCAAGTATTGAACTGCAGATAAGCTATGAAAAGACAAATATAATGAAGATATCTATGACAGGTAAAGCAGATATCTCTTTGTTGTGCATAGAGATATGAAGTAGAATCCAAAATGATAAAATTAACAAATCAGTTCGCTTATCCGAGTACAAAATTGGAAATACTAAAAAAGAAATTATGCTACGAATTGTCAAAGAAACATCAGCTTTTAAAAGTCTACATAAAATATGAAGTTTCAAGCTATATAGTTTTAACACATAACTATGAGACCCAGGAACCATCAGGCTTGTCATCCACTTATGTTTAGTCAATCATTTTGGACCTTACAAATCAAGGATTGATTGTCTAACACAATAAAAGCCTTAATTTCCAATGTTTCTTATAGAGAAACAAACTACAATGATGGCTCGCTGTTCCTACTGAAACAGTATAAGAATGGATGACTTCTCATAGTCTTTATCCTATATATCATTTTAAAATATAACATTAACGACCATTTAAACAAAGATCTAAGGCAAAGGGTTGACTTCACTGCTCTGGGTTTCACTCCATATGGCTCGGTCCCCTTCGTAGAAATGGTACGCCACCTGCCAAGAGTATTGCACACAGCATGAACTCTGTAGCTCGGAACAATCCTAGGGTTTTTGGAAAAATGCACTCATGAACAGAACAGTCGTTCTGGATTCAAACCCACAACCTTCCGATCGCAAGGCAAGGGATTAACCACCTAGCCACAGAGACACCTAACATTTTCACATTGACATTACTTCCTACCTCATTCTTGCAGACATTACTACAGTACTTTCCTTGCACAATGGGACACCACACAATTCTCACATCAGGCCAGTATTCGTCTATCAAATTTTTTTGTTCTGTCTCCATGCAAGAAAGTCTGAAAATAAAGCCATTGGTTTTTTAAAAAAATCTCAGTATGTCATTGTGTACAACATTCAGTCACCATTATCACCATCATAATCATCCCCACTATCTTGACCATCATTAATATTACTATAATCATCATCCCTCCCATCCATTATCATCCCGAACATCTCGTCTTTTACCATCATCATCATCATTACAAATATCATTATATCCTTATTACCACCATCATAATCATTTAGCTACTGATGGTTCCTGTGGCTTGCTGGTTAAACACACTCCTCACTCTGCCCTTAAAGTATCCAGTTCTACTTGTATAACAGATAACTTCAAACTCTAAATCATTGGATCGATTCAACATCTATTTTAGTGTCTTTATCCAACAGACAGTCGTGAAGAGACCAAAGAATATCCCCCTCCCTCCCTGTCCATTTTCAACTCTTCGACAACAAATGCTGTTGGTACAAGCCTGCACACTCTCTCATTGTCGCAAACACCTGCATGCCCAGGGCAGTAGATCCACACAAGCCTCTGAAGGTTAGAAACTTCAATAGACGTCATCCACTCAACCGCATCCTGTCATTTTGGATCTTCCGAAGCATCGACTGAGAGTCAGATACTTAAACCTGTTACACAAACTGAATAACTTTATAAATAGAACACAAAAGCTGAAGTTTACATGCTAGATCATCAAGCTTGTAGTCAGGACAAACTTAGCGGTCTTTTCTAGAACCAGCCAGGGGCCCCATTAAGGTCCAGCTGCTCTTTCACCCTATTTCAACTGTTAGAAGCAATGCTATAATATCTGACATGCATGTACAAAATCCCTGTATCCAAGAGTGTGTCCTAATTGGTACTATATTCTGCACAATAGCTGACATAACCCATCTACAGCAGATCAAGTTTTTCTGAGTTATCTACAGCAGATCAAGTTGTTTCTGAGTTATCTCCAATAGTTTTTTCCTCATCTGATGGTGGCCTACAAAGTGGCTGGCTTGTTTATTTACCAAGCTTGCCTTCCTCGTGGCTTAAGTTTATAGTGACTATCTGGTTTGGTGATCCTCTCCTTGGACATATGCGAGATTTCATTAAGATTAGTTTAAATTAGTCATAGATCATCATCACTGCACATCAAACCAATTAGTCCATAAGTTCTCCGATCTTCTCCCCAGTGTCTCTCAGTATGTGGTAATTAACTACATCAGTTCACCCCTGCCTGCCCAGCGTGTTCGTAGCGTATTGGACTGCGGGTGACTAGTCCTCTGTAAGTGCGGGTTCAATTCCGCGGACTGGCAGAAAAGCCACAGGTTCCCCAGATTCACGGTGTTCGTGGCACCGAACCAAAGGGTTACGATGACCATCATAATCATCACTACAATCATCATCATCACCCCAATCATCATCACTACAATAATCACTACAATCATCATCATTACCATCATTATCATCACAAGCCTCATAATCATCATCATCACTACAATCATGATTATTACCACCATCATCATTATCACCATCATCATCACTGCAATCATCATCACTATAGTCATCCTTATCATCATCACTACAATCATCATTATTACTGCCATCATCCACACAACCATCATATATTAATCACAATTCTCCTCCCCACCTCCACATTTTTTAGTTTTTATGTCAGATGAAGAAGTCCTATTCTAAGTCAAAATTGTGTGTTGATAAAATCAATTGTTGAATTTTGTGCAGATTTTATCACAATTTACTCAACTAAATTCGAAAACAGCAATGTCGACATGTTAAGACGGAAATGACGAATGGCCTTAGGTTAAATTAATAAAGGTGGACTGAGATATAAATTTACTACAACTGTTTACTAAAAATGCTCTGAAGTGTAGTGTCTGTAAAAAAAGCATCAATATAAAGCCACTTGGTGTTGAAATTTGATCCACTATGAGTTAACCCCTTCACTCTGCTGAGCCAATATAATGGCTTGCAGTAAATTATAAGTTGACACAAAGACAGTATACTAACTAATTCAGTAGACATTGCATTATACATTCTTCAGAAAGTTTTTTAAAAATTACAGAGGGAAAGGATTAATATAAAAAAATGAAGTATACTTGTCTGCAAAATAAATCTCTGAAGTCAGCATGGATGCAGCACAGTTACAGCAAGCTGGAATATGTCTGGTATTCATTGACTGGGCCATCACCATTGGGATGTCTGTTAAAACAGTGTTTCCCTTGAAAATATCCTCTGTAACAAAAATTAAATTGAAGTTAAATTTTATCATGATCATAATAATGCAACTAATAAAAGATCAAAATTAACATTATGATAATTAATTATTGATTTTTCTTATTCTTTCTTTCGACAACACACGAAGTCATTGTCTTGTTCTTCTTAGATGGCTTCCTGTATCTTTTGGCATGCTATAGATATTCCAAATGTCCATCTTTCCTTGGTCTTCCACTCACCTTTCAGTTGACCACATCATTCTTCATCTGCATTTGGTCCAGGAAAAAAGTATACACCAAACAATGTATTTCTCAATATATGATATGCTTAGAAAACTGACTATTTACTTTTACTTTTTTAAACTTTATTATCAATAATAGATATAAAACTCTTATTTTTCATTTTTTATGTGAATACAAAACAAATCCAGGAAACAAAAGAAAGAAAAATGGAAAAAGGAAAAGAAAAGAGAAAGAGAAGGATATCAGAAGGTTCTTGTATTGCAGCAAGGCAGGGATATAAAAGTTCAGGCTTATGCTTACCTAATGAGAACCTATTATGACAGGATACAGACATGGTCAGTTGACTTTAACATCAGTCTTTGAACTGTACAACTTGAATGAATAAAAGAGAGTCACAAGGGCCAGGGTATAGTGGATAGACATGATCAGAAGTCTCTATTCCTCATCTACAGAATGTCCAGCATGATGAGTAAAAGACCAGCACTATGAGTAAAATGACATATAACAACACTTTCATCTTACAATAAATATATTTTGGCAAACTGGCAATTATAAACGGGAACATGATCAAAATTAAATATAATTAAGTAGCAATGGAGTCACCTTTTGCAAAGAGAGCTCTTCCAAATTTTGTGAAATCTACTACAACTGGCTGATCTTGTGTGAGTGGATCATACAGCCTTTTAACCCTGACCTTCTGAAACAGGAAGGCTGCTTCCTCATCTTTCCCTCCCGAGAGTTGAGTTGCCTTGCGCAGCCAAAATTCTGCCAATACTGGCATCCAAAGTTCTGTTAATGCTTTGCCTGAATGTTTTACAAAATGAAATACTGTAAGATAACTTAATTTATAATCATCAATGTGGAAGTTTTTAACAACAATTTTGTTACAAAACTTTTATTAAATTTCTTACTTGGTTATTGGTTACAGAACTGATGTCATTGCAATCTGGGCAGAGCTATAGGTGCTCAGTCTCCTCCACAGATGTTTAAGGGTATGCATACTGATGGTTCCTGTGGCTCGCTGGTTAAATACACTCCTCACTCTGCCCTTAAAGTATCCAGTTCTACTTGTATAACAGATAACTTCAAACTCTAAATCATTGGATCGATTCAATATCTATTTTAGTGTCTTTATCCAACAGACAGTCGTGAAGAGACCAAAGAATATCCCCCTCCCTCCCTATCCATTTTCAACTCTTCGACAACAAATGCTGTTGGTACAAGCCTGCCCACTCTCTCATTGTTGCAAACACCTGCATGCCCAGGACAGTAGATCCACACAAGCCTCTGAAGGTTAGAAACTTCAACAGTCGTCATCCACTCAACCGTAACCTGCCATTTTGGATCTTCCGAAGCATCGACTGAGAGTCAGATACTTAAACCTGTTACACAAACTGAATAACTTTATAAATAGAACACAAAAGCTGAAATTTACATGCTAGATCATCAAGCTTGTCGTCAGGACAAACTTAGCAGTCTTTTCTAGAACCAGCCAGGGGCCTTATTAAGGTCCAGCTGCTCTTTCACCCTATTTCAACTGTTAGAAGCAATGCTATAATATCTGACATGCATGTACAAAATCCCTGTATCCATGAGTGTGTCCTAATTTGTACTATATTCTGCACAATAGCTGACATAACCCATCTACAGCAGATCAAGTTATTTTTTTCTGAGTTATCTCCCATAGTTTTTTCCTCATCTGATGGTGGCCTACAAATTGGCTGGCTTGTTTATTCACCAAGCTTGCCTTCCTCGTGGCTTAAGTTTATAGTGACTATCTGGTTTGGTGATCCTCTCCTTGGACATATGCGAGATTTCATTAAGATTAGTTGAGTTTAGTCATGGATCATCATCACTGCACATCAAACCAATTAGTCCATAAGTTCTCCGATCTTCTCCCCAGTGTCTCTCAGTATGTGGTAATTAACGACATCAGTTCGCCCGCCTGCCCAGCGTGTTCGTAGCGTGTTGGAATGCGGGTGACTAGTCCTCTGTGAGTGCGGGTTCAATTCCGCGGACTGGCAGAAAATCCACAGGTTCCCCAGATTCACGGTATTCGTGGCACTGAACCGAAGGGTTACGATGTCCATGGCACCGAGCTGAATAGCTGAAAGCTCAAGTGATTCTGGATCTAAAAAACAAAACCCTTCAGTTCTTCGTTGGTTTACTATTCTTCTTTGACTACCAGTATAGTGCTCTTGTCTAGCTACACCACATTTAACTTGATATTCTTGCAGTCTGGTTAGGGTTGCAGATAGGGTTGCATTATTGCTTCAATCATTTACACGACCTCTCTCCCTTAGGGAATTCAGCCTGTCAATTGCTCTTTCATTTTTTACAGCAACCATATCTGCAAGTCTATCGGCAAATCTACAGGTTAAATTTTACTTTTTTATCATTAAGAATATAATTTCAAACTTTCAGAAGTTCTGGAATACAACAAACCTCCTTGTTTCCATATATCTGGCTTCCGGTGTGGTTTTGGGATTATCCAATAATCTTGTACAACTTTTGCCCACTGCTGCATGTTGAAATACACCTAGAATAATAATTGATATGCTTTAAAAATCTAGAATGAGAAGTGAAATGTTTAAAAAAGTTTAGATTAATAAACGGAATGTGCATCTAGGATGACAAATGGTATATTAAAGTACACTGAAATTGATAAATAGTATGTTGAGGTGCATCTAGAATGACAAATGATATATTGAAGTACACTAGAATTGATAAATAGTATGTTGAGGTGCATCTAGAATGACAAATGATATATTGAAGTACACTAGAATTGATAAATAGTATGTTGAGGTGCATCTAGAATGACAAATGATATATTGAAGTACACTAGAATTGATAAATAGTATGTTGAGGTGCATCTAGAATGACAAATGATATATTGAAGTACACTAGAATTGATAAATAGTATGTTGAGGTGCATCTAGAATGACAAATGATATATTGAAGTACACTAGAATTGATAAATAGTATGTTGAGGTGCATCTAGAATGACAAATGATATATTGAAGTACACTAGAATTGATAAATAGTATGTTGAGGTGCATCTAGAATGACAAATGATATATTGAAGTACACTAGAATTGATAAATAGTATGTTGAGGTGCATCTAGAATGACAAATGATATATTGAAGTACACTAGAATTGATAAATAGTATGTTGAGGTGCATCTAGAATGACAAATGATATATTGAAGTACACTAGAATTGATAAATAGTATGTTGAGGTGCATCTAGAATGACAAATGGTATATTGAAGTATACCTTGGATACGGCTCGCATAGGTGGATGGACTTCCCTTGGTCCGTTTTTTTGTGTCTGTAAATTAGGAAAGGAAATCCAAAAGAAAAAGCATGCAGAAACCAGGCCTTCTGGGCTATGGGTATATAAGCGCCTAACTGGCACAGGGAACTCATGCTCTAAAACACAAATCACATACGGACCACAAAGAATGGTTTAGCAACTGGATGGTGTAGAGCAAACAAAGAAGATGATATTTATTGATATCCTCTAACAAGTTCTGCTAATTATTTCCCAAACCTGAGCTCTGAAGGTTCGATAGAAAATGTTTCCCGGATCCATGGATACAACTTTTGATATCAGAGCCAAGGATTCTTCCAGTCTCTCTAGTTTTAAACATTCATATGCAGCCTGCACAAGCTGTGGTTCTAGTTGAGGATCTTTCTGTCAAACATGAGAGCAACAATTACATTTTTATTGAACATGTCAGATTTGTTTTGAGAAAATGATTCATTCAAAAATAAAACTGTTGTTACTGCCTGTAATACCGCTTTATTAGTGATGTAGGCCAGGGGAACATGAGCCTGTGGAATCTCTCTCTCTCGCGATCGTTCATAGGCCGCTTTTATCATTCAATTGTAATATATGTAAGGAGCCAAACATCAAGAACGGATGCACGTGCACAGCCTTCAGTACCTATTGGAGCTCAGGTGCTTATCCTTCGGCAGCGTGTTCGATTTCAACCAGCGTTTACTGGGTTCGCTCTCCATTAGCCTTTAGCTGTCCCCAGCCAAGACCCACAAGTCAGCAGGTTGCTATTTTCTTTCAGGGCAGCGACCCGTAGATGATCTGCCCTCCCGGGCTGATGAGCGTCATATGCCCAGTTATACCCATCTTTTTAATGGACTGCTTGGTTTTCCTACTGTCCAATTTTGTGTACGGTTTGCTCCGCTAGCCTTTGATTGTCCCCAATCAAACTACAAGGCAGCAGTAGAGCCTGTGTAATTAAATGGCCGCATGGCTAGTGCAATTGCCTCAAAACTGTTCAGGGTAGGATTTTGTCTTTATGCTCCCGACAAAAATCTTCTTCACCTTACCAGGGATTTAACCTGGGTCTCTCGATTGGAAGCCCATGCTCTAATCCATTTGGCAAGACGCTCCTCAATGATTCTTTACTCTGGTGAATCTTGAGAAGCAAAGAATGGGAGACCACCATGCACGATGAAGTATGTCAGGAAAGGCATATTCTTCTATTTCTGCAGTAAGTTTTCTATGCTCTGACTTTTAACAGTCAGCTGATTTGCTTCCATGTGTCCAGTCATCAGCAGGAAGTTCAGAAGGGTGCCCCACAATTTGTATGTAAATTAAGTCTCACAAGACCAGGTCTCAAGTTATTGATGAGCTGTCCTGGGCAAGCAGGTGTTTGTGATAACGAGAGAACGGACAGGCTAGCATCGAAAGCGTTGATTGTTGTGGGGTTTAGGATGGATAACGGGGATGTTCTTCATCTCTTGGCAGCCATCTGTTGGATGTAAAATTGATATTGAATCAATCCAGCGATTCAAGGAGTTTGGAATTACCTGTTGTAGAAGTAGAGCAGGATGCTTGTGGGCAGAGAGAAGAATTTGTTTAACTAGTAAGAAAAAAGGGAAACCCTCAGTATGCATACTTTTTGATAACTATTGAGAGAAACTGAGCACCTATCGGTCTGCCCGGAGTGCTGTGACGTCAGTTTAGTAACCAATAACAATTAGCAGACATTTTTGCGGAATGAGTTTGTGGGGTCATTTTGTATGTGTGCTAGTCAGTTTGAGCAACTTTGACTGTTTTTCTTGTACAGAATTACATCTGAGTTGACCTGAGAGCAAATATGGTTCGAAAAAATTTCACACATAAATTCTGTTAGGAGCTGGGTAGTAAAGCTACCTATTATATAAATTGTCATTCATATTTCTCTAATTAAGTATGAGCAATTCTAAATTTGAGAGCTGTAGTGGCGTAGTTGTTGGTGAACTCGCTTCTTGGCGAAGGTTTCAGGTTCAATTTCTAAGTGGGCGTGGAATATTTTTCCAACCATGACGACTGTCAGGCCAACCCAGCCTCAGTTGGGAACCAGGAAAAACAGTGGGAAGTAAAGGTGGCTGGCATGATGTTGACTGCATCCCCAATTGTGTGCAGATGGTCAGTTAAAAATACAGGCCTAATGCCATATTACCCAATATACTTCGAGGTATGAAAAAGGGTTCCTTTACTACTTTTTTAAAACTTATCTCTAAATTTGTTTCCTTACCTTCACTTCCAGTTTTTTATCATTATAAAATTCATCATCTAAAATTCCGTATTTGACCTCTAAGATTTCCTTCTCCATATTCAGAAGCTGATCATCGCCAGGATAAATACCCTGAGAGCACAGAGTAACTGCAGAGTAGCTACTGTCCTCTTTGTCTGATTGCTCTTTCTGCTCCTAAAAGGATAAAAAATATCAGTAAAATGTATTTGCTTCCAAAATGGTGAATGAATGGTGTAGCATATCTGGGAACAGTTTAACTTTAAGATTGCAAGTCAAAGAAATATCATAGAACAATGCACATAACGGCAAAGCAAACTCTAAATCAACTTTATTTACTTCAAAAAGGAATACTAGGTACTAAAAGATTACAAGAAATATCATAGAACAATGCACAGAACAGCAAAGCAAACTCTAAATCAACTTTATTGACTTAAAAAAGGTATATCTTATACTATACTACAGTATGACTCTAGATGTGGGACTGTAAAGTGGAATTTCTCTTTTTGTAAAATCTAACAGTTAACTGTCTTTACAAATATGTGTCCTATTGGATACACTTCTATCGGAATTTTAATTAGTCTGTCCTACATGCCATAGAGGCCTAGTGGGAGCGCAACATACTCATGTTCTCTGTGCAAATCACACAGATCACAACAAGTGGTTAACTTGGTTGGTAAGACGAACAAAAATAAACAACACACAATTGACTGTTAAATACCTTCATAATTAAGACTTGCAGTTTCTTCAACTCATCAGTGATGATTTTGTTACTAGGATCAGTTTTCAAACCTTCCTTGAAATATTGTAGAGAATCTACAAACATCGAAAGCTGGCTGCAGGCCTAAGAAGTATTCAACAAATTGTGACAATTACAATTTTGTCATTACAGTCAATGATAATAATGAAAACAACATTGCTGAATATGATGACTTGGTAACAAGGGCGTCTCATCTGGCCCTACAACGCAAATTAAAGCTCCCATCCCTAAGCTTAACAGCAAGAGTGGACAACCAACTCATTTCCACCTGGGAATAGACGATAGAGACAATAGATGACTTGGTCGATGATATTACTATTTATTTTTTAAACGGTCCAAAGCCGAAAGACTGACTTCAATACGCTAAGTTTTACATCATATGGCTCGGTCCCTCTTTGCAGAAATGGCAATCCACCTGTTGAGAGTATTGCACAAAGTCTGGCAGCAATCCTAGAGGTTCCTGGAATTAATGCACTCGTGAACAGAACGGTGCGGTTTGGTTGCTATTTATGATGGTAATAAAACTATTCGTGCCCAAGTTATTGGTTACTAAAACTATTCGTGCCCAAGATGATGTCATAATGGTTTATAATAAAGTCTTCACAAAACTAACACAATGTAACATAAATAACTACACTTTAAAAATGAAGAGTTATTCTAACCTTCCCACATAAAATGCAAGATTCAACAGATTTCTGGTCTAAACTGATGGCTCTCTTTCCATCTTCAAGTGCCAGGTTTTGATTTCCTAGTTTGAGTAAACATTCACCTCTAGCACACAACCATCTGCAAATAAAATTAGGTTTTGTTCAAGGCAATCTGGCAATTCCATTTAAATCACACATGTCCTATCAACATATATGTCTTAACAGCATGCATGTTCAAACACCACACATATCCTTAACAGCATATTTTTCAACAGCTTATATGTTGCTCTAGTTCTAAAACCACACATGTCCTAACACCTCATATGCTCTAACACCATGCATGTTCTAGTACTAACACCACACATGTCCTAACACCATGCATGTTCTAGTTCTAACAGCAGACATGTCCTAACGCCATACATGTTCTAACACCACACATGTCCTAACACCATGCATGTTCTAGTTCTAACAGCACACATGTCCTAACACCATACATGTTCTAGTTCTAACACCACACATGTCCTAACACAATGCATGTCTTAACACCATACACATTATAGTTCTAACACTGTACATGTCCTAATACCACACATCCTAACACCACACATGTCCTAACACCATCTTCTTTTTCTTCTTGCCATCACTATCTTGAGGATTATATCATCAGATGCATTTTTATGATGAAGTCGACTGTTGTCTGGAGCTCATCTCTGGTGCCATGTAGTTTTAAATGTAGTATTATGTTATATCGAAATAGGGGAAGACTGCAGTAAAACTTGGTAAATAGTGAAACACGTACAAAGTACTTTGTTTGTACGTGTTTCCCTATTATGTTATAGGTAGGGCCATCATCTCTTTCTAGGGAGGACATACATGTGACAGTCTTGCAGGACATGTTCTGTGGTTTGATCATAGATGCCACAGAGGGGGATGGACGGCAACTACTGAAGACTATCACTAATCTTACCTCACATCATCACTGGGTACAACATCCAGGAGTTGTGTATACTTGTTGACAGCATCTGAGAATCTACCAGCTCTAACATCTTCCTCTGCCTGGGACTCAAGCTTGCTTGAACTACTAGTCATCTTAATCTTGATTGCTGTATAAAAGTATCAGCATAAGTACAAATTAAATATACGACACAAGTGTGGAGAAACACAGTGTGTGAGATGAAGTGCTTAAGAATAGCCATTAATGTTAGCAGAATAGATAGAATAAGAGACACACAAACATCAGAAAATGTGTATGAATCACATCTTACAATAGAATATATAGAGATACAGGAAATGGCATTGATTTTAAGTAAGTGAAGATTTAAGAAAAACTAGCCAAATTAAATCTGGAAAACGGCTTTTTAAAATTTAGAAAGCACTTGCTGTAAGTGAAGACAAATAATACAGAACAAAATGAGAGGCATATTAAGTTTAATGGTGCAGTAAACATTAGTCTTCAAAATACTACTGCAATATGAGATTTCCAAAGAAAAATTGTAGAACTGTTTTGGGTGCTTTCAAGTGTGATATTTCAAGTTCACAAAATGTATACAAATGTTTATATACTGATAACTTGAACATCTAACTATGAATAATTATAGTTGCTAAATGGTTCTTAATAATGGACCACGTCACTTGCAGGAAGTTTCTATCATAGCAGCCGTCTGCAAAATTCTTTCTAGAAATTTGTCCCTCCTCCTTAACGTCATGTTCGCGGTTTCTTTACTTGTTTGTTTGTTATATAGAAGATTAAAGCATATTTAAGCCAACGCACGCAAATTTCAACATAAAAGCGAGCCTTTTTATTTTTTGGTTATATCAGAGCGTGTAGGACAACAAACGTGAAAAGTAAGAATCCACTCCTTACGTAGAATCCTAGATAAAGTTTCTTTACTGTCATGTAGCCACCGTCGTTCACTCTCGTTGTCTTCCAGGAACCATGCCCTCTAATTTCAGTTTAGGCTGTCATGTTTTCTTGTCAAGTTCTTAGAGTTGCTAGATAGTTTTTCCTTTTCTGCGTTCACTCTCAAACGTCGACCTAAACATACTGCAAGAAAGCAGTTGTTCATAGAAGAATGCGAGTGTCTCGACTCAATGATCTACGTCAGGAATTTTACTGATGATGATCACGTACGTTTTCCTCACGTTTCTTATTTTAAGTAGATTAAACGTGTAGTTATTTCTGGAACCAAGGTGGACAATTTAAGAGAAAGAGGCCTAGAAATACGTGAAGAGATTTGGAGGCAGAGATTAACAATATACAGAAGAGCTGAATGGAGCTGCAGGAGATAGCTAAAGATAGGACGACTGGACATGAGTTGGTTGAGGTTATATCCCCCACTCGCAGTTAAAAAAAAGTATGAGAGATAGAGAGAAATATGTAGTTATAGAATAGCAGCTGTGTTATAACATTCCCGCAAATACGAAGCAGCCATGCTGTGCTAGAAACTCATAAAAGCACACGTACTTGCACATAACCACATAACTATCAGAACATTCTTGTATTTTGTACACGGCAAAAGTGCATTTTTGTATACAACATTATTATTTTAACTTAAATTTCAACAACATAACAGTATCAAGATTATTACGAGTAATATAACCCGCATACGAACATGTTGTACATTTTAATAAAGTTTACAAAAAGAACAACGCACATACTTTCTGGAGTATAGACTATAGTATAGAATGAAACCTACGTCTTGTAACGCCAACAGCAAAAACAGACGTTCCTTTTCGTGTTCTGATTACGAGGGAAGCAAACACACACACAGGTAACCCTCAAGTGAGTACCTTCTGCGTGTCTATTTTTAGTGAAGGAAAGCACACATGCCAGTTACCGAGGTTTGCCTGCAGTATACAGTGTGTTGTTTCGTTTACTACACAGTAATAGTTTTTATAAGACCAATTCAAGTGCCATCTCCAATTATATGGTCAATGTAGTGGATCATCACTATATTTTGCTACTTGCCATTCTTGAGCATTCCAGCAAGCCAATATTTGTTGACCTCTTGAAGCTGCCTTCCCACATTTAGCGCAGACTTTCTCTAAGTGAGAGCGGGTGGCTGAGCGGTTGGTGTTTCCTGACGAAGACATCTGTGTTCAACCCCTTGATAAGGTCGAAAAAAAACGGTGACCGGCACATGCGTGGCGACAGCCTCGGGCAAGCGGTCTTAATTCCTCTGCTACATGGAATCCTGCAGGGCAAGCGGTCTTAATTCCTCTGCTACATGGAATCCTCAGAAGATAGAACAAAACGATGTATGTAACATATGTAAGAAAAATGTAATTTCTATATTCTCTCTTAGCTTCGTGCTTTCCTACATTTATGTTAGTACAGTTTTCAATGGAAACAGACACCTTTAACGGTAGATATCTACCACCAAATGTCAAGCAGAGAACTAATCAGTATTCTCGGTTTTTGAACAGGATGCAACAGATTGAGAAGTCATATGTGCAGAAAACTTCAGTTTAATTTTGGATTATCATCATTGCTCTCCGGACATGTCCATATGTGCTCCGATTTCTAACGGAATATCTTCAACAGCATACAGCAACTAATCGTACCAGTTTGATGTTGATTGTTGAGCCTTCTTGTACATCTGTTGTTTTGCTCTTTTCCGGCCAATCTAATAATAAATTCAAGCTCTTGCAATCTAGCTGTTGATGGGGATTGGTTTAGCTGAAAGTTTTCTTTGCGGACACACTCTACAAGGGCATTCAGAATGTCAGCTTTATTTATTGGCTGGCCTCATTAAGCAGAAAATGTGTTAGACAGACGATTGTGGACTAGTGGACCGAGTCCATCGACTGAAAAATACGTCATTCGTAACTGTCGGCTCTTATGTGAAAATAGATCAAATATGGCCTACCATTAGCTGGATGGTTTATTTGGTTGATTGGTTAGTCGGTCGATTTTTGATAATATAGTTTTTGTGTGAATCTGGTCTTCTACATTTCCATGTAGTAAACCACCAACTATTTTAATTCGTTTCCCCCCTCCTAGAAAAATTAACATGGACGCCTCTGCATATGCCTTCATCCATACCACCCAAACGATAGTGTGTAATTTGTGTTCTAAAGAGGTAAACCTACAACCCTTGACAATTGAGCATGTGATTAACAATATCAATCTTCGTCCTGAAACGTCTTCCACAATTGTTGTATGAGATTCCGGGAACATTGTTGCCACCTAGTGTCGTGATGTGTCTCTTCATGCGTTCAGTTCTTAATCTATCCTCAACAAGTGTTTCCTTTCTCAATATTTCTAATTTCACTCTTGATCACCGCCTTTCCATACACTGCAATCCATAACCACTCGTACCCAGGAACATGTATTTTGTACATTTCTCTTGCACACACCATTATACCGAAGCAGAGGAAAGTCCGGAGATTGCCTACTCACATTCAATTTGCAACAGAGGCCTCCTGTCACTTATAATGTGTATTTTCATCATCAAATAGCTTGTAATTTGCAGAACTGTGTTACCCTAACAGCTCTTGTGAATTTCTCATAGGCCAGATGTTCCGCCCTGCAACCGTCATGCTCAAATTATCAGTTAATGCTGACTCCGTCTTTTCCATGGTCTTCCTCTTCTTTCCTTTGCCGTGATGCGCCCTCCCATCATGGTCTTCTCCAACCCGTCGTGTATTTTTATATGTCCACAATACTTCAATTTTTCATTCTTATTTTTAGCATCAGCCAGTTTTCTTTGATTTTTAGTTTTTTTCTGGATACATCTATTTGTTCTTTTCTCTGTCCAAGGTATACCGAGGACTCTTCTGTAACGCTTATATTCCTCCTGCCCAGCGTGTTCGTAACGCGTTGGACTACGAGGTGACAAACTCCTGTGAGTGCGGGTTCAATCCCGCGGGCTGGCAGAAAAACCACCGGTTTACCAGATTCACAGTGTTCGTGGCACCGAACCGAAGGGTTACGATGTCCATGGCACCGAGCCGAAGAGTTGAAAGCTCAAGTGCTTCTGGATCGGTTTTTAAAAAAACACGCTTAAATTCAAAAGCACACAAATGTTTTTCTATTGTCCTGATGACATTTGTCTATTACTTATTACGATTTATCCGCGGCAAATTGAATCTCTGGTCACATTCAGAGATATTTCACTACTATATGCAATTTGGTAACTCTCAAACGACGCACTGTGGTAGTATCTAGTCTAGAGAAATCCATGTACATATATTATATAAACTAAATACTATTAAATACACGCCTTTTCTGATTGCGACCTTCTCAGGACATGACCCAGAAATGCAATGAACAGGAGAAAATTAACTATAAATTTCTAGAAAACAGTCAATTGTTTTATTTTACAAATAGTTCAAGGTTTTGTTATAAAATAAGCAATGTCTAAAACAAACACTTTTGATAATATATAAATGTGTTACCATATCAGTCATTGTTTTGTTTGTATTACTGAAATCGTGACTGTTAATCTATACGTTCTACATGTATTGATGTATGTATACAATATTATATGATGTAACTTCTGGTAATTTCCCTGAAGATAGTTAATTTAAAATAATATTACAGTGGATAGACGCATGTTTCGTATATCTATCTATATCTAGATTTAAAATTAGCATTATTATGCGATTATAAGTACGCTGACGTGGGGACAAAGTATGTTGACAACAACAATAATTTGTAAACAGTGTAATCACGTGACCAAAGTCACCCTCTTTACACCGCTATTGGACCTGACATACAGGCTGGGTCAGGAATGCCTAGACCTAACACGTGAGCAATGCAGCCAATCATAGAACGCCATACTTCATGCAGTGTCTGCGTGATCAGATTAATACGCACATTTTAACTTCAGTAAATATAAAATTTATATGTTTTAGATAAATTATACATTTGTTTCTGAATTTTTATAAAATCTTAATAAATTTAGTCTATTAGAGATAAATTCTTACCAGTATTCAAAAAGTAATATATTTTGGTGCGCAATGAGACATAAGTGCTTGGTAGTAATATGGTTTATAGTGAAACAACAACAAAAACATTTCATTCAGTCAGCCTGAGTCAGCTAGGCTTGACCGATATATAATACAGCAGCAAAAGTGAGAATCTGTGATTATTTCATTCCACAAACACACAATGCCTGTACTCTTGAAGAATGAAAATACTACAGTCTATCAAGCAGTTGACGTTGAAGCGCTTGTCAACGAGGTGAGAGAAAGATTATGTCTCAAAAGTCGAGAGAAGTTGTGTTCACAACAACGGAGT
This sequence comes from Arion vulgaris, assembly GCA_020796225.1. NCBI lineage: Eukaryota > Metazoa > Mollusca > Gastropoda > Stylommatophora > Arionidae > Arion > Arion vulgaris. Next base: position 62,361,800 of record CM036760.1, read on the forward strand.
GCTCCATACCGGCTCGATCGCCATTCATCTGATTTTCAAAACACCAAGCATTATTCTTCACCGGAGTTGTGCGTATACCCTTGTAAACGAAGACTCCAGAATTCCTGCAAATGTACTAAGAGCATATCTTCCAATCATAGAAACAATCAGACTTATGAGAATCCACGTGATTTATTGGCAAAACTAATATCCGAGCAATCGCTGATACAAGAAGCCGTTCGGCGTCTGCAGTCACAAACTACACCGGTACCAAGAAAGTTCTTTTCATTTGTCGAAGATGATTCCTGTGACAAATTCAGTAATCAGGATGCATTATACTCTGGTTCTGAAGAAGATGGTTTATCAACATTCGTTTGACATGACTAAACGGACTTAGTTGAATTTAGACGAATGTTTATGAGTTTAAACTCGCTGCAAACTTCGACCAACCAGGAGTGATTCACAACAGGACACATAACTACGTGACCCTTCGGTACAAAAGTTGGTACAGTATTTATACATTTATCCTATGGTAGAAATGTTTTATAACAGTTCACCTTTGTTATTATTGTTCACCCAAGACAATATCAACCACCAAAGTTTGAATAAACCATGATTAAAGATATGGAATCGTTCTCTCTTCTTCAGTAATGGATATTTCTCCTTGCTACAAAATCAGATTCTTTGTGAGGACACGGAAGTTCAACTGAATACGACTAACAGTCACGACAGATTATGTGATACGGACATTCTCATTCACGTTTGCAACCTCATTATTAGTCATTATCATCAAGACTTTCGTTAATGTTTCCAGTTTTATATTAGTACTTTTGTGTATTTGTATTTTTAAGCCAGTTACATATGTTAATAAATCTGGCTTCGTTGTTCAATTTGACTGACCTTTTTGTATTGAATGCAGTTAATATGAATGATCTTTTGATAATTTTGTTCTCTTGAGTATTTTTATGGATTTTATAATCAAAATTGTCATTTCAAAACTAGAATCTCTCATGTATTCACACTTTAATGCATTCTTATGAAGACTCTCTTGTATCATTCATAATTTTACTACATTTCTGTAGTCATTGTTGACAATATATCTAAACAGATAAATCCCTCAAAGCTTTACATTCATCAACAATTTGAACTAGATCACCCAACATTTACACTTACATCATTTTTTTGGTTATTTATTACTGAAGGCGTCAGAATATGTCTGTTTTCTTGTACATATTTCTACTATGTTATTCACTATAATTAACCCTTTCGCTCTTCTGGGCTGATATACAGGCTCACAGTATTTTTCAAGATGATGCAAAGCCAATTAACTGTCTAATTCAGCATACATTGAAATGTAAGGGCTTTCTGAGGTAAAATTTAAAAAATGCAGAGCGAACGGGTTAATTACCTTCAAATTTGATCAAGTAATAAATGTATGTAGCAGAAATAAGTATTTATATAAATTTTGTGATACTTTTTGCAGCATTGGTAATATTATTGTTGTTATTAACTAACATCTAGACCAGTATTTGTTTATATGTTCTATATGTGAGAGTAACAATATGTTGTCCATTTATCCTTTGGGAATATTTGCTGACCCTTAACTTGAGAGCTTGACTTATGGGATGATCTAAACAATTGTCCTTCAAGAAGTAGTACTGAATCCAGTACATTTGGGTTTTTTCTAAGTAATGTTGTAGTTGAATTAAGGCAAAGGAATGAACTACAATAAAATAGTTTAATCTGAAAGTATTGCATGTGTGTTTAATATTATTTGTAGGAAACCCTACCCAGCAGTGCCACAACGAGTGGACCCAGTACGGTTGAGCGAGTAAACTTAGTGTCTCATCCTTTTGGACGAGAGTTACTCGGATCTTGTTTAGGAGTGAGCCAACTGGCATCTATGAAGGCTCTCACCCTGGGAGCCTGATCAACATTTTATTTTTTTATTTACAAAATAAGGCCTGCCCAGAAGTGCCACACTGGGTGGACCCAGTACTAGTGAAAGTGAAAACATTTTTAAACTCCAAACGTCATCAATGCATTCGAGATCGCTCAGAGTTTGTTACGGGGTAGTATTTTGACTTTTAGTGAAGGATCGCACCCATGGCAGCAATCAAGTGGGTACTAGCACTGTAAGAACAGATACTACACTACACAAAAGGCAGAGTGTTGTTTGTGTCAGTGTGTTGCTGCAATTTATTATTTACATTTGTGTTTGTTAAAATACATGGAATATGTCAATGAAATTTTGTTTGTTAAAATACATGTGTTGTGTAAATGAGATTAAAAACTGCTGCCTTCATTCTAAACTTTGGGCTTTTTACTATTTTTGTTCTGTTTGTGAAGTTGCTGTGGCAGTATGTATTTGTACGATATGGGTTGAAGGTGTATGATAACAAATGCAATGTCGATGAAGTGCAGATAAAGAAGGGGGAGTAACAGTGGGTCTAAAAATATAAAGATTGTTGTCATATTTCAATCTAATCTTATCTCCTAGACGTACTATGGACCACCCCCAATTGGCTTCTTCATATCGACCACTTGTTAAACCACTCTTTGTGATTTGTATGTGGTCTAAGCCTACGAGCGATTATATGTTGTGCCAGTTATGCACCTACAATTAGGCCAGCACATTTGGTTTCTGCGATGATTTGTATTTAGTAGGGTTGCTTCCTTAGGCCCCTACCTCAGTCGCCTCTTATGACATGCCTAGTTGGTCGCAGTGTTACTATTCTTTGCTCCCCTTGTGAGCACCGGCGACCAACTGGTTAACTTTAGAAATTAAATTTAGTGAAGGATGACATCTTGGAAGAAAAGAATAAATTATTCTTAGATAATGTGTTTAGAGATGGCTGCTCTTCAGACTTCCTATGTCTTGTGGGCAGTGTTAGAATGTGCAAGAACATAGATAGGAAAACTTTATAGTAGCCTGCTCCCATTGAAGATGGAACATGTTAGCTTTACTGAACTGACGTCACAGCACTCTGGGCAGACCCATAGGGGCTCAGTCTCCCCCAACAGATGTAGAAGGGTATGCACACTGATGCTTCCTATGGTTCGCTGGTTAAACACACTCCTCTCTGCCCATCAAGCATCCAGTTCTACTTGTACGTGTAATTTCAAACTCCTTAAATCGTTGAATTGATTCAGCATCAATTTTAGTATCTTCATACAACAGTAGGTCGCCTAGAGACCGAAGAACATCCCCCTTATCCATCGGAAACGACACAACTTTTGATGCAAGCCTCTCCGCTCTTTCATGGCCGCAAACATTCCCAGGACAGTAGATCCGTGTGAGGTCTGAACATTTGTATCCAGAAATGGGACATATACATCATACTACTTCCTCCTCCTTCTTCTTTGCGTTCGTTCTTTACGACCAATTTTAATCACTCTTTGTGATATGTTTGATCTTTGCCAAGAACGTGTATACGTTGCACATTGGTTTGGTAGGCCCCTAAACATAGATTTCTACACATTTAGGACATGTGCATCCGATTTCAGCCAAACCTCAGTCGCCTCTTACGACGTGTGGCAGGTAACAGTGGTTCTATTCTCTACACCCCAAATTTGGGCCCTGGTAACCACTCGGGCGCATCATACAGCTAATGACTATACCTAGAAATCCTACATCGGGAAGGGCTGCCACTATGGATCATTATCTGAACTCATAGAATTAACTCATCTCACAGTTTAGACTTGAATATGAAACACTGATAGCAGAAGAAGAAGATTATATGGTGAAGACAAATATTTTGGGAATAAAGATTGCCAGGGTTGTCATGGTAAGGATAAGATTAAACGCACTGGCCAGGAGACGGAAAAAGATGATGATACTATTTCAGCAATTTCTGGTCATGCACTTTATACACTGTGGGCCACAAATTGGGCAGTTAGCTTCAGGTCTGTCAGGTTTTCCTATAGCTTAGTTTCAGTTTGGTTGGGTGTGGCCACATGTTGCTTCTCAGTCTACCCTGGAGAGGACAGTTTTGCAGGGTATGCTCCAGTGTCTTTCCACTGTTGACACTGGCAGAGAGCTATTTGACTTATTCCTAGTCTATGTGAGTATCTGTTGAGTCTGCAATGTATGGAACGTAAGCGAAATATAATGACCTGGTCTATTCTGCTGAAGTCTTTGAGGAAGTCCTTTCCACATTTATATCCAGTGTTTGTCTTCCAGTGCAAATTTTCTCTTCATGGGAGTTTATGATATGTATTGAAATAATATGAGAAATGTATCCAATAATTTGTTAGCTATTATTGCCCTAGATACATTGTAGTGGTGGGGTATGCTTTCCTCAATAACCCGAAGAGCTAAGCCGCCGGCAGGAACATTGAGTTCTTGACAGGGTTACCCAAGCCAGATAGACCAAAAGAGAAACGTCAGATTAAATATGGCCTCCTGGTTGGGGTCTGCAACAGCTAACTGTCCATCCATTTAAAAAGGCATAGTTTCAAAAATAAGGGCACACTTGAGTGAAACTGACAAGGGAAACACAAGGTGACATCCTAAACAGACATAGAGGAACTAAAGAATGCTGGAATATCCTGTGAAACCATAATGAAGGCAGACAGAAACCGGAAAAAGGGGAGAACAACTGTTGAGGTCTGATGCTCCACAAGGAGTGTAGAGGAATACGTCATTACACTAGATATCAACCAACATTTTTATCAATGAAGACCAAGGCACAGAATTGAAATTAATCTAAAAATATACCATGTCAGATAATAGATAGCATGAGAAATTGGACCAAAGGCTGTTAAGTAAACAATAATACACAATACAAAATAAGTGCAACAACATTTCTATTTCAAGGACACATACAATATATTCAAGTATGTAACATAGGTAAACTTCTTCTTCGAATGTTCCATATCGACCACCTGCTAAACCACTCTTTGTGATTTGAAGGTGATCTAACCTAAGACCGGTTGTACGTTGTGCCAGTTATGCTCCTACAAGTAGGCCAGCACATTCGATTTCTGCAACGCTTTTTATTTACTAGGGTAGCTTCCCAAAATCCCCTACCTTAATCGCCTCTTACGACATGTCTTATATGTTGCAGTGTTACTAATCTTTGCTTCCGTCGTGAACCCCGGCAACACATGGGCAACATAAGTAAACAAGAGATGGGATGAAGGAAATTAAAAGAACAACCCGCCCGAGTGGTTACCGGGGCCCAAATTTGGGGTGTAAAGAATAGAACCACTGTTACCTGCCACGCATGTCGTAAGAGGCGGCTAAGGAGGTTTGGCTGAAATCGGATGCATGTGTCCTAAACATGTAGAAGTCTGTGTTTAGGGGCCTACCAAACCAATGTGCAACGTATACACGTTCTTGGCAAAGATCAACCGTATCACAAGGAGTGATTATTATTTGTCGTAAAGAACGAACGCAAAGAAGAAGAAAAGAACAACCACGACCTTACAAAAAATTAAACATTAGGTATGCAAAGTAGTTATGCGTTTGCCTTTCGTTCTCAATGTCACATATTTTATTCCGAATCGGTTCATGAATGCATTTTTTCCGGAGATTTCTAAAATTGCTACTAGAACTACGTAGTTCGTGCTTTGGGCAATATTCTCGGCAAGTAGTGTGTTATTTCTACGACGAGGGAACGAGTGTGTGTCTTGAAGTTAATCCTTCCCCTTAAACAATCCAAGCAATAAACAAACAGATTTGTGAGCTAATAAATAATGTCAGACATAATAACTTTTGTACAAACTTATAGTAATAATACCACTTTTTTAAAGGAAAACTCATCATCAAATATCTTGTTCTGAACAGAACTGTGCCACCCTAACAATCCTTCGGAATTTCTCCCTCTCATAGACCAGATGTCCTGCCTCTGCAGCCGTCATGCTCACATCATCAGTTACATCAAGAATCCATCTTCTCTGTGGTTTTCCTCTTCTCCTCTTTGCGGGATGCTCCTTCCATATGATCTTCTCCAATCCTTCATGTCTCTTAATATGTCCAAAATACCCTAGTTTTATCATTCTTAATATGTCCAAAATACCCCAGTTTTATCATTCTTAATATTTAGAATATCATGGATAGAGAAAAGAACAAATACTTCCGTTCTGCAACATCTTGATATTTGAGAGTTGGCTATTAAAGAGCATAAAATCAAGGAAAATTAAATTTTCGAACGCATCAAACGATATGAGTACCTAGAGAAGATAATTTTGGAGGGAAGTGTGCCTCAAAGAAGAATGAGCGGAAGACCTAGAATACGATGGGTGCAAGATGTCACTGACGATCTGAGAATGACTGCTGCTGACACCGGTCAACTTGCACAGAACATAGTTTTTCAGAACTGCTGTCGATGGAGCCAGGTTCCGGAAGGGACACGCTACTTGATGATGATGATTTGCATTTGTTCTCTTCTCTTTCCGTGCTATACGGAGAACTCTTCTGTAACACTTATATTCAAAAGTCCATATATGTTTGTCCACTGCCTTATTAAATGTCCATGTTCAACACCCATGAGGAAAGACTATATAATCTAAAAATATATTATAATTTTTTTATCGGTTATTAGTTTTGTTGAAAAACGTTAGGGTTGGTGAAAGCTGTTGGTAACTTTTAGTTCAACTGAAAATGACCTCCAAATATCATAAATCAGAACAGATGGTAGTAACACTTGCTGGGAAAAAGATCTATTTTTCGCCGGTCTCTCACACTCAATATTGGTACACGGCATGCGCTCATTGCTTCAATCGATAATCACACCATATTCTCAAGGGCAAGGTCGCTAGACTTTTCTTTATTTTTATTTTGAAGAGCGTCATGTCTACAAGAACTAACTCGAACCAGAAATGGAAATAAATATTTAAATGTATTCATGATTTGACGTCTGCGAGGGTGTTTGCAGAAATGCAGTATAACAAGAGTTCGGGATAGGCATATGTGTTGTACAATCACTAAATATTTATATAGCTATGCAGAATGCTGGAAGTATATTATAAAGAGACCGGTTTAGAAATGAGACATCTGGAAAAAAGTGTGTACAACATCAGTACTGAACTTCATCAAGAAAGAACAAATTAAATGGTTTGGTCACATAACAAGATTATCAGCAGACAGTCGCCACAAAGAGCAATGTTACTCCGATGCAGTAGATACAAAACAAAAGGCCGTCCACGCAAAAGGTGGACCTCAGAGGAGCAGAGGCTATGAAAAACACTGTTTATGAAGCGCACACAAAAGCCCTTTCTAGAAATATCATCTTATCCTGAAACTGTTAGTCCAAACATGATTAGAGAAAAGAGAAGATAGATAGGCCAGATGTCCCGCAATTGCAGCCGTCCATAGCAGTACTATTTACATACTCGAATGTCTGCTGTTGACGATAATTTACTTATGTTGGCATGACACGATAAATTCGGTTGGTCCAGTTTCGAGACAAACACTGGTCCACAAACGTTGACCTCATTTGTTATAGTTTGTAGTATGATAACATGAGATACTCTGTTGTGATTAGAAAGTCGGTTATAGGAACAAGCAGATAAGATTCCTGGGAATACATTGTTGACGAGAATGGTGATAAATAGCAAAACAAATAAGTAAATGCTGTACAGACTCTCGGGTAACACAAGCATGCAACAGTAGAATTGAAACAAGGACTTCCTGCACGGCAACCCCACCTTACTAAGAAAACTTTTTGTTTCATTATCCCACTATGAATTCATGCGTAGTCAGGGCGGCTCATGCCAAGTGTTCCTATATTTATCTCTATCTCTTGTAACTCCTTACAGCTTCTATATCGTTAATCTCTGAATGCAAATCTCGTGTCCTTGTACCTCTAGACCTTCTTCTTTCAATTACTCTTATGGTACTAGATAAAGTACTTTTTTCTTATAGCCTCCCTCGGGTTTTCTCAAGGTGTGTCATATCCAGTGTCTTTTCTTCACCTCTTAGTTTACTAGAATATGTCTTGTTCTCTCCATCCGCTCCTCATTTGTGACCCTATCACACCGTCTCGGTCTCATGTGTGACCCTATCATACCGTCTCGGTCTCATGTGTGACCCTATCACACCGTCTCGGTCTCATGTGTGACCCTATCACACCGTCTCGGTCACTCTGTGGTACGCAGACACCAGTTGAATAATGTATGTAGTGTCTTCATTATTGTTTTAGTAGTTCTTCACGATTCTGAACCATACAGCAGATCTGCTTTAACAACGGACTTAATTATTACAATTGTGGCTCTAACTGCAAGCAATTTCTCCATACCGCTCTATCCTTGGCAACTCGCTCAATCTCCTCCATGGAACTAAGACCGATATTTCTTGCCTCTCTCAGCAAAGTTCGTTTCAGGGTCTCCTAGGTCGTCCTCTCTTTCTTGAACTCTTTGCATCCCACTTCAATGTTTGCTTTGATATTCGTTGATCATTTCTCTTCAAGGTGTGTCCTACATATCTCCATCTTCTCTTTCTTATAACAGTTGTCACTAGTGGTTGACCAGACATTTCTCTGATTTCATCACTTCTCCTGAATTCTCCAATTTTATATTCAATATTTTCCGCAGAAATCTATTTTTAAATGCATTCCTTCCTTTGCGTTCCCGGCCTAGCCTGATGGACCAACTTCTATCATGAATTTTACTGTTGTTTTTAGGGACTCCGTTCCTCCGTACAGCTTTTCGCCAAGCTCTGTGTGTTGTGGCCAGTACTCTTTTCGTATACCTGCTAAACGTTGACAGTCTTGCAAGACGTGTTCTGCCGTCATGTCTGCCATATTGCATGGGCACAGGCTAGTTGTGCCAATTTTAAATTTATGGAACATGTGGGCTCTGAGCTTGTTGTGGCCGGTACGGAGGCGAAATATGGCAACTTGTTCACTGCGAGAGAGACCATAGTATCCGTCACTGTCTGTGTACTGCGGGTGGTCTTTTGCCCATTTGCTTCGATAGTGCGAACCGATGGTTGTTTTGACTTCCTCATAGCTGATCTCGAGATCAGTCTGGGGTAGTCGCCCGCCCTCTTGGCTAGCTTGTCGGCCGCTTCGTTTCACCTAATGTTGCAGTGTGACGGTATCCACTGGATGACGGTGCGTTTGAGTGAACTCGTTAGTTCAGCGAGGGACGTTTTGAGCTCATTCATCTCAGTTTTGCCGACGCATTTGAGTGCCGTGATGACCGATAGAGCATCGGTGAATATCACGACCTTGTTGCGTGTAGTGTTTCTTCTCTCCAAGATCATTTCGGCCGCCACTTTGATTGCCTCTGCCTCTGCTCGGTAGTTATTCGAGTATTTGCCAGTTGCAATCGCTTTCTTGACCGTGACTTCAACTTGCTTTATATATCTTTAGTCATTTTCCAACTCTCGCTGGCATGTGTTAGGATTGATACAACATTTGAATTGAAAATTCGTAATTTAGTTGTAATACTAAATAACTTGCAGTTCCATATTTTATTTAGACTTTTAAAAGCTGATGTTTCTTTGTCCCTTCGTATCATAATTTCTTTTTTAACATTTCATGTGCAATCACAATTGCTACCCAGTGGCGGCTCGTGGTCATTTTTCGTGGTGGGGCCAGACAAAAATTTCGGAAAAATCATGGTTTTTAGGCTATGTTTATATTTTAGTATTTACTATTATTTGTCTATTCCGCGAAGTTATTCCCCTTTACTATAATGATTTGGCGCCTGGCCCCACTGGCCCTTAATGACGAGCCGCCCCTGCTGCTACCCAAATAGGTGAACTGCTCTGTTATTTTTATCATTTTAGATTCCAGGGTGATATCTGCATTACCTGCCCTATGTGTCTTTATTGTATTAGACACTAGTTACTTTCTAGTTCATGAAAGCTCTTCTTACCGTCTGTATTCTAATTGTGATAACTTTATGCGTTCCTCCATCTTTGTCTACTTTGCTTCCCAAGTATACGTATGATTCCATCTCTTGAAGTGGATTTCCCGGATTGATGTTTGTTTGATTAATTGTTGTGTTACCACAAGAGCTATATTCATTAGCACACAACAACGAACAACACGCTATTATGATCAATACATCAACACGCCCAATACACAGCCGCCCTTTGAAACAGGGAAGGTTTGGGGGAATGGGCGGAGGAGGAGTGACAGACCGTTACAATGACACACAATCACAAAAATTACTAACATATCCCAAAGAGAAATGAATAGCACAATAATCAATATGGTATTATTATATTGCAATCCTGAATCCAATGAAAAGCAAAGGTGTGGGAGTGGTAGTAGGGTAGAGGCGTTTCCTGAAGACATTCAACACATCGTGTGTTTCGTAGAGGTAAGTTCATCATTCTGACACAGCATGTAAAGTCGGAGAAGAGACATTGACATGCATGTGGGTGAGAAGTAGATTTGTACAAGAGATGGGCATCAGTGTTGTAGTAAATTGCTGTACCAATAGTAATAGAAATATCGAGAAAATTGAAGAAATATCAGTAACATGAATATATTAGAAAAGTTGATACAAGTGCAGGTATATGTACACGAAGTTAACTTAAGACGATGTTAAATCCATTGAAATCAATGAATTGGGACATTTCAACTTTGAATATGTTATAACGTCGATGTCATCAGTAACTCGTACTTTCTTCTTCAGCATTGTTACCCGTACCAGTTCTGTTTATGTATTGCAGCTTCTGGTGACTTATTGTCACACACTGTTACCGGTTGTTAACCCAGTGTCGTGGTTTTATGTATTTGTCTTGCGCTTCTCTGGTGACTTGTGTTGTCAGCACACTGTTACTGGGCTGTTAACCCAGTGTCGTGATTTTATGTATTTGTCTTGCGCTTCTCTGGTGACTTGTGTGATGGTTTTCTTAGTCCCTGGCAGAATTCAACTTTTGTCAGCACACTGTTACCGGGTTGTTAACCCAGTGTCGTGATTTTATGTAGTTATCTATTCACCTTTTCCTCGGTCTACCTCTCGCCCTTCCTCATATTCTGTTGTGGAAAGCTTCATAGGCAGTTTGGTCTGTTCGCATTCTTGCTAAGTGGCCAAACCACTTCATTCTCTGTTTCGCTATATAATTCAAGCACGGTCTTGTTACAACCCTTTCTCTGATACTGGTATTCGTTACTCTGTCGATTCTTGTGTTGTTGGTGACTTTGCGGAGACATCTCATTTCGCATATTGCTATTTTCTGTGTATGTTTCTTATTCATTGTCCATGTTTGCCATTGGTAACATAACGTGGGTATGAAGATGCTGTTGATCAACTGTTATTTAGCTGTCAGTGAGATGTTTGGATGTCTAAGTAGTGGTGAAATCACCTCCGCTACATGACTGAAATAACCTTTCTCTATAGTCTATATCCTCCGCGTATCACACTTGACACATAAGATTTCCACAAGACATGTTCATTGTTCTCCGATCCACTGACACATAAGATTTCACAAGACATGTTCATTGTTCTCTTGTCACACTTGACACATAAGATTTCCACAAGACATGTTCATTGTTCTCCCCGTATCACACTTGACACATAAGATTTCCACAAGACATGTTCATTGTTCTCCGCGTATCACACTTGACACATAAGATTTCCACAGGACATGTTCATTGTTCTCCTCGTATCACACTTGACACATAAGATTTCCACAAGACATGTTCATTGTTCTCCGCGTATCACACTTGACACATAAGATTTCCACAAGACATGTTCATTGTTCTCCTCGTATCACACTTGACACATAAGATTTCCACAGGACATGTTCATTGTTCTCCCCGTATCACACTTGACACATAAGATTTCCACAAGACATGTTCATTGTTCTCCGCGTATCACACTTGACACACAAGATTTCCACAAGACATGTTCATTGTTCTCCCCGTATCACACTTGACACACAAGATTTCCACAAGACATGTTCATTGTTCTCCCCGCGTATCACACTTGACACATAAGATTTCCACAAGACATGTTCATTGTTCTCCGCGTATCACACTTGACACATAAGATTTCCACAAGACATGTTCATTGTTCTCCCCGTATCACACTTGACACATAAGATTTCCACAAGACATGTTCATTGTTCTCCCCGCGTATCACACTTGACACATAAGATTTCCACAGGACATGTTCATTGTTCTCCCCGTATCACACTTGACACATAAGATTTCCACAAGACATGTTCATTGTTCTCCCCGCGTATCACACTTGACACATAAGATTTCCACAAGACATGTTCATTGTTCTCCTCGTATCACACTTGACACATAAGATTTCCACAGGACATGTTCATTGTTCTCCCCGCGTATCACACTTGACACATAAGATTTCCACAAGACATGTTCATTGTTCTCCCCGTATCACACTTGACACACAAGATTTCCACAAGACATGTTCATTGTTCTCCGCGTATCACACTTGACACACAAGATTTCCACAAGACATGTTCATTGTTCTCCCCGTATCACACTTGACACATAAGATTTCCACAAGACATGTTCATTGTTCTCCCCGTATCACACTTGACACATAAGATTTCCACAAGACATGTTCATTGTTCTCCCGTATCACACTTGACATAAGATTCACAAGACATGTTCATTGTTCTCCTGTATCACATTAAAAAATTTCCACAAGACATGTTCATTGTTCTCCCCGTATCACACTTGACACATAAGATTTCCACAAGACATGTTCATTGTTCTCCGCGTATCACACTTGACACAAAGATTTCCACAGACATGTTCATTGTTCTCCGCGTATCACACTTGACACATACGATTTCCACAAGACATTTTCATTGTTTCCGTTCTGCTACCTTGCTATTAATTCTTTACCACGTCAGAACACAATCTTTAAATGTTTTTGATGGTTCTTCTCCATGTTGTCCTCAGACATCCAGACATTCTTTTCCTATCCGCCATTCAATCGGATAGTTGTCCTAGCTAATGCGCCTACTTGCAAACGATATACTTGCCCAATCCATATCCATCTTCTTCTTGTAATGATGGTCTCTAATGATGTACAGGTTGTTCGTTTCCAAAGCTCTTCACTTGCTATCTTATTTGGCCAAAATAAATGTGAAGGTTCTTCTTAAACATTTATTTTGAAATGTGTTCAACTTGTGTATGATGTTGTGGGCCATTTTCCAGCACTCACTACTGTATTGTTTAGTAACATTTCCAGTGCACTGCTTTAGGATGGCTTATATACTATATTGTTTAGTAACATTTCCAGTGCACTGCTTTAGGATGGCTTATATACTATATTGTTTAGTAACATTTCCAGTGCACTGCTTTAGGATGGCTTATATACTATATTGTTTAGTAACATTTCCAGTGCACTGCTTTAGGATGGCTTATATACTATATTGTTTAGTAACATTTCCAGTGCACTGCTTTAGGATGGCCTAAGTAGTATAGTTTATTACATATGGTATACTTCTTCTTCATCTTCTTCTTCGAACGCTCAATATCGACAACTTGTTAAACCACTCTATGTGATTTGTATGTGATCCGAGCCTAAGAGTGATTGTATGTTGTACCAATTTTGTGCCGTCAAGTAGGCCAGCACATCCGATTTCTGCGACGCTTTTTATGTACTAGGGTAGCTTCCCTAGGCCCCTACCTCACTCGTCTCTTACGATATGTCTTAACACCCTGTTGCAGAAGGCCCAACTGAGATGGGTCGGTCACGTTGCTCGAATGCCTGATAAACGCATCCCAAAACAGTTGATGTATGGCGAGCTTGAAGGGGGCAGACGTTTAGCTGGTGGACAGAAAAACGCTTTAAAGACACTCTTAAAGTGTCTCTGAAATGCTTCGATATAGACAATACGTGCTGGGAATCCTTGCGCAAGATCGCCAAATGTGGCGCTGTAACAACAAAGAGGAACCCGAATAGCTGAGAATCATCGTATTGTTGAGTCACAGAGAAAACGAGCAGCGCGAAAAGACAGAGCACACAACACGCACATGTCTAACATTGATCATGTATGCCCCACCTGTGGTCGGGGATTCTGTTCTAGGATTGGACTCTACAGTCACCTCCGCACACACCAGAGAGGTGCAACAGTACACGTCTGAGATTGGTGTCATCATCGCTTGCGATGGACGGCTATTATTATTATAGCAACACACGGGAGAGACATATGGTATACAAAAGAATTCTTAGCTCCCCTTGCAATCCCCAGCAATACACGGGATAGACATATGGTATACAAAAGAAAGTGCCCGTCTGCCCAGCGTGTTCGTAGCGCGTTGGACTACTGGTGACTATCCCTCTGTGTGTGCGGGTTCAATTCGCGGGATGGCAGAAAAAGCCACAGATTCCCCAGATTTACGGTGTTCGTGGCACCGAACCGAAGGGTTACGATGTCCATGGCACCAGCCGAAGAGCTGAAAAGCTCAAGTGTTTCTGGATCGGAAAAAAAAAAATATATATAAAAGAAAGTGGGAAGGATTAGCGTAATGCATAAGCGTTCCCCTATCGACTCGGTCAGCAGAGGGTTATGTGTTCAATCCCACACTCGACTTTAAACATGTGAGGGAAAAGGGAAATTTATCCTACCACCTCCTACACACTTGGATCTAGAAATGTTAAGTGAAGTGACTGCGTACCCTAAGGTCTGAAAAGGCTACGAAATATTCTATTATTATTATTTTTTTTAAATTATATACAAAGAAACATACGTGTCAACTCGGGTTCAGTTTGGTACCCATGGCTGTGCTACTAATTTGTTCGTAACATTGTCAACTGACACATAAGAGTTGAGAACTTTTTAACAACTCAATTTATTTCTGCTTTCATGAGAACGTTGTGTGTATGGAAGGACCTTGAATTATACCATGAAAACTACAACTTCCTTGGCACCGTCTTGCAAACACAGTGGGCGGAGATAGACACAGAGTCCAGAGCACGCCGTTACTCGTGCTAGATTCGATTAACCCCATTTACCAGTGGTGCTCAACTGGGGTCTAAGGCCCCAAAGGGGAGTTCTTATTTCTTAAATTAAAACCACCATACCAATATTTCTTTCTCATCAACAGTTAACCTGTATCTACTTCTTCTTCTCCTCCGTTCGGCAGCCATGAATTCATGCCTAGTATGGGTGACTGGTATAGTGCTTCTGACTTTTTTGCGTGAAGGCTTGCTTTCCTTATTATCAGCGTCTCCCGCCATAAAGGCGTGCCTTCTCCGACTTCAGAGTTTAACCTGCATCTAATTATAAACGGTTTTTAAAAATTAGTTAAATTACCTCATTTTGTCAGTTATCAGTTATATGAGGACTGTCATCATAGCACTCCGGGCATGTCCATAGGTGCTCCGAATTTTGTATACAGCTGTTGCACACCTAACGGTTAATAAATCAGTATGATGTGTCATGCCGGCTCTAGCAGGATATTATGGAGCTCACAAACGTCTGTCCTTGGTACAGACTATCAGTTAGCATGTTGACACTATTTTGCCTCATGAAATCACTGTCCATAATTTTGTTTCCTTCTTTCTGTCTTCATCTGTCTTGTCTCCCATTAATTTTACCGATTGTCACAATATGTCTATGACTCACACCCACATTTTAGATGTGAGACGACCCTTAAAACCACAGAATGCAAGCTGGACTAACATTTCTGTGTTTGGTAATTTGCTTTCTGAACGACATCTGACAAATCTCACAAAGCAGTTAACTTAGTATATCTTCACCATCTTCAAAATTACACCAGGGACCCTCGGCGTTGATACGGAGTTCATGCACTGCCACTGAGATCTTCCTCTGTAAGAAAGATATCGAAGCCCATATGGTTACTCACCGAAGTGCAATGATGAGAGTCATATCAATAAATCAATCAATGCGCCATGAAATCACTGGCCATATTTTATGGTATAACATTTCTGTGTTTGATGATTTACTTTCTGGACGAAATACGACAAATCTCATATAAGCAGATATCGTAGCATGTGTGTGGTGTACTCACTGCTGTTTGAGAATCATTGTAGTTGGATTACCACAAGAAAAAAGAAAGATATTAAAGTGTAGCGTGCATGGCCAAGAGTTGATCTGAATTTCGTACAACCGGCTCGTTCACCTCCCAGGCGAATGTTGACCTGCTGCTCAAGTTTAGTGGGTTAGTAGGTCAGCAGACGGGTAAGACGAAGAGAGAGAAAGGTCGCGCTAACCGGAAACCATGAAAAAATATTTTTGGGCAAAGGTACGTGGTGTGTGTAAACAGCCTGGCTGTGTTCCCAGTAGATCAGAGGTTCCTAGACATTAGTACCCCCACCCCATGTGGTGCGAGATGGAATTTCAGGTGTTACGACAAAGAAAAAATGTTGTGTATGCATAATAAAAATACAGTGTGGAGTAAGCATTAATAATAACAATAATATTCATCTAGTACCGTTATACATTACATAGATCCTGCAAGCAATTTCTCCATACCGCTCGATCCTGAACAATTCAATCAGTCGCCTCCATGGAATTGAGTCCGATATTTCTTGCCTTTCTCAGCTCAGTTCGTTTCAAGGTCTTACTAGGTAGTCCTCTCTTTCTTGAACCCTTTGCATCTCACTTCAATGCCTGCTTTGATATTCGTTGATCATTTCTTCTCAAGGTATGCCAAACATATCTCCATCATCTCCTTATGACAGTTGTTCCTAGTGGTTGAACAGACATTTCTCTGATTTCATCACTTCTCCTGAATTCGTTTCTTTTATGTTCATTATTTTTGGCAGACATCTATTTCCAAATGTATTCAACTTGCTTTCTATATCATTAGTAATTTTCCAACTCTCGCTGACATATGTTAAAATTGATACAACATTTGAATTGTAAATATTAACCAACTCTCATGTTGATCCAAGATTTACTAGAAGTTCGGCGAATAAAATTAGTTGGGAACCGCTGATATAGCAGTCGGTTGAAACAGGAAACAGATTTTCAAAATAGGCAGGACAAATTGCCAGTTTGATCTACGACATTAAAAAACACAAGTGTAGTAGAATCAGCCCACACGATCAAACAAAGAACAACTAATCATAAAATACTTTATCATAACAAATCAACTTTTGTTGTTGAATCATTATTAGTCACATCATAAAAATAGTAATGCACATAATAATGAAGAAGAATAAAGTATCTGAGAGTATCTGCTGACACAAATCATCCTCTGCACAAATCTATAAATGAAAACAATGGCAGGCGATTGAAGAGAGGTCGATCCTGAATGGCCGAGGCAGAGGATGTTATTAAACAGGTCTGTACTCTCGATGAGCTGAGGCATGGTGAAGAATGGATGCCTATATCAAAGGATATGACTGCTTACGCCAGGGTTGTCAGCACACTTGGACGCCGCTGTAGAGAATTGGCCCCGGGCGTCGTCAATGCGGAAATTCTTGCACTCGTGGATCAGCACTCCCATCCAGGTGATATCATTATCTACACCGATGGCTCTGACAAACGTGGCACCAGATCGTCGTGGGCTTACTCAGCACAACGAAACGATCGCACACTTTATTAGGACTGCGGGGCTTTCGAGACAACGACATCGAGCATAACTATGGAGATCACCGCTGCCTCCAGGGCTCTGTCATGGGTGGCTGAGCAACAGGTTACCCAAGATGGGCTGGACATGTGGCTCGAATGCCAGATTGCAGAATATCCAAATGACTCTTTTATGGTGAGCTGCAAAGTGGTAAACGCTCACAGGGGGGTCAGAAAAAGCGATTCAAAGATACACTCAAAAACTCGATGAAATCTTTTGGCATAGATGTCAACAACTGGGAGAATGCTGCTCAAGACAGATCAGCCTGGCGCACACTTCTTCGACACGGTTCCTCGGCCTGCGAGGCAGATAGAACAGCACGGATGGAACAAAGATGTCAAAACAGAAAGGCAGTAAAACTTCCACAAGTGCAAGTATACCTTGCCCACACTCTACGCGAACATTTCAAGCACGTATCGGGCTCACTAGTCATCTACGCACACACAGACAAACATAGCGCAACTACATTCCCTTAGATGAAAATGTGTGTGGTCATCATCACCCGTGATTGACGAGCATCACCCATACGATCATCATATCAGACTCGACGAATATGCTTCAACTGATTGCATCTGGTAGTATGCGTGTAGAATGGGTGGACAACATTCGGAGATCACATCTCAAGAAAATGACTTGGCTGAACACGCCTGGACATGCTGGAGTGCGAGGTAACGAGCGTGCTGACTCTCTTGCAAACAATGACCCGACTCAAGTGGGCAGAAGTATGGACAGAGCCGATATCATAAATGCGGTACGCTCTCAATTGTGTGACATTAGCGAGTCTCAGACACTGGAACGAGTTCGAGAATTAGGCGTCAAGTTTGGACATGCCAGACAGTGTCGTCTTCGTGGTAGAGAGAGACGATATAGTAATCAACTTCTCATGGGTACTGTGAGCAAATGGACTTTGAGATGGCTGCTGCAACGGAGGACAGAGCACGAATGGGAATGCCCAATGTGCCATGACGTCGATCGCATAACATAACATAACATAATAAAGTATCCTAGTCGCTGATCAGATTGAGAGAGATGAATGTCGATATTGGCACAGTCCGAAAAGAACGACATACCAAATATGCAAAAAGATTAATGAATCAACATCGAACTGACGTGTTGGGCTGCGATCGGACCACCCATGGACATGCCCGGAGTGCTATGATGATAGTCCTCTGATAACTGAAGAAGGAAGTAAAGAGACGACAGTAAGCTTGGTACTGTACATACTTTGTGTGTGGTGTTTTGTTGCTGATTTTTGTTAGCGTTGCTCGGGTGTATGATAAATGCATCCCAAAACAATTGATGTATAGCCAGCTTGAAGGGGCAGACGTGCTGCTTGTGGATAGAAAAACGCTTTAAGACACACTTAAATTGTCTCTTAAATGCATCAGTAGTGATGTAGGTTAATGTCAGGTATTAAAACAATTAAATAACGGTGCGAGCACCGCCGCTAATCGATATATCATGAAGATATATAGTAATTAATTGGTTGAAATTGATCAATAATTTTAAGATAGTAAGGGAGATAAAATTTTTTTTTTTTTCTGTGATGGTAAGTTATCTTCCCTTTAAAAAAGTATAGTACATATAACACGTATTGACATAATAACATATAACAAAACGATAGATATATATATATAAAATTTAATGGAAGCTTATGGATGAGTTGAATGATTCAGAGAATCATAGATACAACAGAGGTACAACAAATATGGAAATACAATAGGGCAGTGTAATGATATATATATATATATATATATATAACACTGTGTGCGTAACTCTAATATAAACTGTTTTATATAGATAGAGGTATCGTAGTGACATTATCTGATTGTGTTGTCTTTGATATAAAAATATGAGAGAGAGTTTCTGTGTTGTTCATATGTGTAAATTGACCCAGCTTGTGTTCTGAAACCAACATTCTTTCCACCCTGCGATTCTTGTGTAGTGAGTACATCGAAAAATATATTTTTGTCTAAAATATTGTTTGTTTGTCAAACCCTTGGTGCTAGTTTTATTGTAGTCCCCGAAGCAGTGGTACGTTTTACTACACAAAGAGACCATTCCAGATCCTTCATATTCCTACAGAAAGGCCTGGAGTTCTTCGCTCATATAATTGTCTTGCCTGGCAACTCGAGCAATCGAAACTAATGGTCCCCTGGCTACTAATAAAGGTTGAGTGATGCTGTAAACAAGTTTCTGCTGGAAACCAGTTATTATATACCTGATAAAACTCACTACGTAGGTGGGGCTTAACAACCTCAACTAATGTCGCTGCGCTAGGGCTAAGTATGAAGCTATCAGTGTCCATTTCACACAATTGGAAATCGGAACGATCTACGAACCTATCTAGAAAATCGTAATAAAACTCTAACATTCGTAATTTTGCTATTGATAAACAAAAGCCTATCTGTAACGGAAGATCCCAAATAGTATTCTTTTTTAACATTTCTACCGCATAAATATCCTCACCTATTTGCGTCATATGTTTAAACAGGGGGTTATTTATTAAGACCCCTGTCTCAGCCCCCCCGACAGTATGATACGTTTAAGTGCATGGCCTTATTCGTCAAGGTCTTACCATAAGCAGCGTTCCTAAAAGTTTCATGGTCTCACTGGTTATGGAGGACCCCACGTCTCTATCCCCAGCGCGACGTGCAGCTGATACACTATCTCCAAATTGTTTGAAACAAGAGACGGGCTGGTATTCAATCACACGATGTATTTTGCTAACAATTAAACCATGTTTGAGATACCATTTTAACAACGGAGTCGCTAGTAAAATTTTTTCACCTCGATAACTACCGATTAAAGTTCGACGACTACCCGACAAAAGTTTGTGTTTGACGGCGTAATCGCGCATAAATTCACCTATATCAGCTCTTGTGACGTCAATGTTTTTAAAGATCGGAGTCATCTCTGAAAAATACTCTTTTAAACTGTCTGGGACATGAATGTCACACTCTACCAACCCAAAGAGGGTTTCATCCAAAACACCGTCAACTAGTTTTGCCTCGGTGATAGGGTACTTACATTTGAAACGTTTTGGGCGTCTAGCCAACAGAAAATTTCTGACTGATTGATCATTTTTTTTTCAGAATCTGCCATTCACATTCCCACATTTCGATGACAGAAATCTTAACTTCATTAATCAAGTACTCGTGAATATCTACTGTCTTTTTATACAGGTCAGCTAAGGGTTTGTTATTTATTGGGTTAATATCTCTACCTTGAGTAAGTGAACAGTTTGGATGTCCATGAAACAAACAACCGTGAAACTGATACACGGTTCGAGTTTGTTTATCCCACCCATCTACTCTAATATGTCTTGAACCCAATCTCATCTCGCTACCGTTGAATTGTGTCTTTAAATCAATACTATGTAAGTGGGCCACCCAAGTTAACCATTCCCGACACTGGATGATGTAATAATTAGCGCGGTGTGGTCTGAAGCCATCCTCAGGTTGTCTGGTAACTGCAAAGTCTGTCGGCATTTTCTGCATCAAGGCCCATAGATATAAAGCATTGGCATCGTACCCTTTGATACCCTGGACCACCTTATTGCCCCTAATACAAGTTTTTCCTTTTTCATGATATCTATGAAATATAATAGAAGGACCACCCACAATATTAGCTCTAAGTGTCTTATGCAGATCTTGCTCTCGTTTGGAACACAAGGAAAAGGCAACCTCTTTATCAAGAGTTTTAAATAAATATTTTAACGTAATTCCAGGGACCGATATGGCATCTTTAAACATATCAATCTTTAGCTGAGCATAAAAACTAACCTGTTTTTCTAAAGCAGCTAAAAAAGGGACTACATCCTTATTATTGTACCAAATAAGAAAATCTCTTAGCGTGGTCATTTTATTATCTAACCACACTTGTTGGCACTGTTTGTACTCTATATCAGAGATATTTGTATTTTTAAGTTTGGAAAAGAAAGCAGAATGTGGAGGTAGTTGTGTTTCTTGCAATTTATTTAAATGTGTAATGTATTCATAACAGAAAAAACCCTTTGTCTCCTCTACCTTATAGGCAGCTAGATATTTGGAATAACTAAAGAGGAGCCATATAGGACCCGACATCTAGCCATCTAAGCTTCTTTGTCCCTATACACATAAAATTCTGATTCCTTTTTAACAACAAAATTAAAGGGAATCTCGTCGAGATTGAGAAAGTAAGTAACCAGATAGGGTAGTATCAGGTTTAGGTCATATTTTCCCGAATTGAATCCTATAACGGGAAGTTCACGTAAATAAGCATCAAATCTTGCCAACAGTATAGCATCACCCAACTCGAGTTAATGGGTATAGATACTAGCAAACTGCGCACACAAGAGCTTGTAACCAATATCAGAGATGTAACACAGGTGCTCGAGCATTCGATCTACCAAATCTTGTGGATCACCCGATGTTATGAAACATACAGGTGCCTCCACCCCGGGGATATTAGACGCTACAGAACATGACAGAGGGACATGTTTGGCTAAATATGTGGTGACTTTGCCACTGCTAGGTAGATTTGAGTGGTCAAAATAACATTCGAAATCAAATGTCGCTCTATAGGGATAGATATAACTCGTATCAACAACTATCCCATGTGAATCAATCGATTCCAAATAGTCTCCGTGTACTAAAACACCTCCCTTATAATACTCTCGCTGTTTACCAAATAAACACGTCTTTTCATATCAGGTCAACCAGCAATATTTAGGCCAGAGCTTTCCGCATTTCGGACACGAAAACGCGTTTGCGACTTTATCAATATTTGGTATGTACATGAAATGGTTGTTATATAATAAGATGCGCATGGTATCTTTATAGCTATCACTACCCCTTAGTTTTGGGGTCAATGCCTGCTTATCATCGTATTCAAAGACATCTATATTAATACCGAAACATGTTTCTAATGCTGGAATTTCGACTAGATTAACACCTGGGAAAGATATTAAAGAAGCCAATTTTTGGTTTATTTGCCACTGAATCAGGAGATTACGGGTGGGTAGCTCAACATTTTTAACTGAAGCCCCCCTATGGACAGCCAGACACCTAAAGAAGCAATGATTATCTGTGTACAGTCTGGAGTTTGAGTCGTGTTGTAATTTTGTAATATTTTTATTGCACACTATGTGCGCTGGCAGTTCGATACAGCAACCTATCGGATAGTTTGGAATTTTATAGAGATAGAAACTTGTCGCAGGAATGGAATTAACAGAATATCTAGAATGTTGTCTTTGATGCATGGCATAATTTAGAATATCGCTGTCGTGCAATGATTTAAGGAATGCGGTAAATTCGGTCCTATTATTAATTAAGATTGGTTTGTCTAAAACACAGGCATTGTTAGAGGAGGCAGAAGAATCTAAGGTCATTTGTTTCCTTATGTCTGAGAATAGTGTGATGACTGTAATTAATTTTAAAACGATTGGTTTGATTTTTAAACAGCTTGTCTAGGCGATCACCCCAAGCTATTGGATGTTCCATGTGTGGACTGTGATAATAGGTGTAGGTAGACATGAATTTGTTTATTTTTGAATGTGTCTTGATGGCTTGCCAGTTATCTGTATATATTTTATGTACATCTGGTGGTAGTGTATGTAACGAGTCAACTTCAGAGTGGATTGATGATAATCCTTGTGACATTGAACTGATTTCTGCAGGGTTTATAGTTCTTTTTCGTACGTGCGTGACACTGGTTGCTTGTTGTGTATCTAATATTGAGTCTATAGTTCGTTTCCGTGATGCTCGTAATCCCTGTGAGCGTGGCGTGAATATTGGAGGTAGGGTAGTTGATGAGGTCGTAGGGTGAGCACAGGATGATGGTAATACCCTTGATTGTGCGTGTTCTTTAATCATATGGCGCTGAAGATTGTCTGCGCGCTGGTAGACACGCCCGCAGACAGCACATGTGTAGTGTATTCCGCCATGTGCACTAGCCCTATGTCGATTTAAAGATCTAACATGTCTATAAACACTATCGCAATCTGGACATCCATATCTTTGCAGCACTGTTGTTTGATCAGCTGGCATCTTGGGAAGACAAAATGGATTTGATAAGTGTTAAAAATGAGACGAGGATATTGACGTTTTTTATACTTACTTCTAGACAAACAACAAATATATATGCTAAAACACTCGATAGGTTAGTGAGGGATCTTGCAAAGAGACACAGTCGTTTCTTCGATGACTTAGTTACAACCATACAACCTGAATTTGGTTATCAGACTTTTGTTACTATTGCCAATCAAGTGCTGGTACCAAGAGAAGACTTGAACTGCGGTAGAATTTTAATTATTTTTGTTCTAGCCAGTCGAATCGGGAAATATATTGTGTCCTGTGCTTCTAACGTAGATACAGAGATCAGAATACGTGAAGAAGCTTATGCAGAGGCGGTCGCCTGTTATCTAATTGACATGTTATCCGAATGGATCTTAGAGAATGGTGGTTGGAAGACTCTGTGTGGATATTACCAAGACACTTTACCTGAACGTATTTATAAATACATAATAAATTTTATGAAATTTAAATAAAATGTAATAAAACCTACAATTTGATCTGTATTCATACTATACTGTTAGCGTGTGAGAGTCCGTGATATATATATATATATATATATATATATATATATATATATATATATATATCATCTGAGAGAGAGAGAGAGAGAGAGAGTGAGAGAGATAACCACTACATGGTAGTCCTGTACAACTGATATGGCTCATAGTCTAGGCGTGTGAGTCATATTATACGTGTAATATAACATACATGTAAATTAGAAGACTTATACTAATAAAACAACCTTAGACAAGTCTCTTTTATTATTCTTCAATGAATGTAACAATATATATATATATATATCACTTTAATATCGCAAATTAAACAAGAGAATATTGTTAGTACAAATATACAATATACATACCTTTTAATATAGAGCTTTCCAGTCAAAACGGCAAGATGTTCTCTGCTCAGTGCAAAACTTACGGAATGAACTATTGGTAATATAACTCTTTAATTTAAGCCAAAGAATACAGCCGATCGATTCTTGAGCGGATGAATGCAAATTACAGGTGTAATGAGTATCGATGCATAACAAGTGGGCTAAAAAAGCTACAGACGCTGACAGCTAGTGATTGATTTTCGGGTTCTGACCAAACTAACTTCCTAGTGATTCATCGATAGATTACAATTACTTTGGCACTGGTAGATAATTTTGCGGGTACAAATTATGTTGTTGTAAGCGCTAATTTTGAGTATCGAGTTGGTAATTTTGACTTATTATTAAATTGTATGACACGAAAATTCGAAACGGTTAAATGAATAATAATTTTCGCCTGTGACAACTCGGAATTCTAGTAAGCACTTAAATCATGGTGTCTTCCCAAGATGCCAGCTGATCAAACAACAGTGCTGCAAAGATATGGATGTCCAGATTGCGATAGTGTTTATAGACATGTTAGATCTTTAAATCGACATAGGGCTAGTGCACATGGCGGAATACACTACACATGTGCTGTCTGCGGGCGTGTCTACCAGCGCGCAGACAATCTTCAGCGCCATATGATTAAAGAACACGCACAATCAAGGGTATTACCATCATCCTGTGCTCACCCTACGACCTCATCAACTACCCTACCTCCAATATTCACGCCACGCTCACAGGGATTACGAGCATCACGGAAACGAACTATAGACTCAATATTAGATCACAACAAGCAAGCCAGTGTCACGCACGTACGAAAAAGAACTATAAACCCTGCGAAATCAGTTCAATGTACTAAGGATTATCATCAATCCACTCTGAAGTTGACTCGTTACATACACTACCACCAGATGTACATAAAATATATACAGATAACTGGCAAGCCATCAAGACACATTCAAAAATAAACAAATTCATGTCTACCTACACCTATTATCACAGTCCACACATGGAACATCCAATAGCTTGGGGTGATCGCCTAGACAAGCTGTTTAAAAATCAAACCAATCGTTTTAAAATTAATTACAGTCATCACACTATTCTCAGACATAAGGAAACAAATGACCTTAGATTCTTTCATGCCTCCTCTAACAATGCCTGTGTTTTAGACAAACCAATCTTAATTAATAATAGGACCGAATTTACCGCATTCCTTAAATCATTGCACGACAGCGATATTCTAAATTATGCCATGCATCAAAGACAACATTCTAGATATTCTGTTAATTCCATTCCTGCGACAAGTTTCTATCTCTATAAAATTCCAAACTATCCGATAGGTTGCTGTATCGAACTGCCAGCGCACATAGTGTGCAATAAAAATATTACAAAATTACAACACGACTCAAACTCCAGACTGTACACAGATAATCATTGCTTCTTTAGGTGTCTGGCTGTCCATAGAGGGGCTTCAGTTAAAAATGTTGAGCTACCCACCCGTAATCTCCTGATTCAGTGGCAAATAAACCAAAAATTGGCTTCTTTAATATCTTTCCCAGGTGTTAATCTAGTCGAAATTCCAGCATTAGAAACATGTTTCGGTATTAATATAGATGTCTTTGAATACGATGATAAGCAGGCATTGACCCCAAAACTAAGGGGTAGTGATAGCTATAAAGATACCATGCGCATCTTATTATATAACAACCATTTCATGTACATACCAAATATTGATAAAGTCGCAAACGCGTTTTCGTGTCCGAAATGCGGAAAGCTCTGGCCTAAATATTGCTGGTTGACCCGACATGAAAAGACGTGTTTATTTGGTAAACAGCGAGAGTATTATAAGGGAGGTGTGTATAGTACACGGAGACTATTTGGAATCGATTGATTCAATGGGATGTTGTTGATACGAGTTATATCTATCCCTATAGAGCGACATTTGATTTCGAATGTTATTTTGACCACTCAAATCTACCTAGCAGTGGCAAAGTCACCACATATTTAGCCAAACATGTCCCTCTGTCATGTTCTGTAGCGTCTAATATCCCCGGGGTGGAAGCACCTGTATGTTTCATAACATCGGGTGATCCACAAGATTTGGTAGATCGAATGCTCGAGCACCTGTGTTACATCTCTGATATTGGTTACAAGCTCTTGTGTGCGCAGTTTGCTAGTATCTATACCCAATTAACCGAGTTGGGTGATGCTATACTGTTGGCAAGATTTGATGCTTATTTACGTGAACTTCCCGTTATAGGATTCAATTCGGGAAAATATGACCTAAACCTGATACTACCTATCTGGTTGCTTCTTTCTCAATCTCGACGTAGATTCCCCTTTTAATTTTGTTGTTAAAAGGAATCAGAATTTTATGTGTATAGGGACAAAGAAGCTTAGATGGCTAGATGTCGGGTCCTATATGGCTCCCTCTTTTAGTTATTCCAAATATCTAGCTGCCTATAAGGTAGGGAGACAAAGGAGTTTTTCTGTTATGAATACATTACACATTTAAATAAATTGCAAGAAACACAACTACCTCCACATTCTGCTTTCTTTTCCAAACTTAAAAATACAAATATCTCTGATATAGAGTACAAACAGTGCCAACAAGTGTGGTTAGATAATAAAATGACCACGCTAAGAGATTTTCTTATTTGGTACAATAATAAGGATGTAGTCCCTTTTTTAGCTGCTTTAGAAAAACAGGTTAGTTTTTATGCTCAGCTAAAGATTGATATGTTTAAAGATGCCATATCGGTCCCTGGAATTACGTTAAAATATTTATTTAAAACTCTTGATAAAGAGTTGCCTTTCCTTGTGTTCCAAACGAGAGCAAGATCTGCATAAGACACTTAGAGCTAATATTGTGGGTGGTCCTTCTATTATATTTCATAGATATCATGAAAAAGGAAAAACTTGTATTAGGGGCAAAAGGTGGTCCAGGGTATCAAAGGTTACGATGCCAATGCTTTATATCTATGGGCCTTGATGCAGAAAATGCCGACAGACTTTGCAGTTCCAGACAACCTGAGGATGGCTTCAGACCACACCGCGCTGTGTATTACATCATCCAGTGTCGGGAATGGTTAACTTGGGTGGCCCACTTACATAGTATTGATTTAAAGACACAATTCAACGGTAGCGAGATGAGATTGGGTTCAAGACATATTAGAGTAGATGGGTGGGATAAACAAACTCGAACCGTGTATCAGTTTCACGGTTGTTTGTTTCATGGACATCCAAACTGTTCACTTACTCAAGGTAGAGATATTAACCCAATAAATAACAAACCCTTAGCTGACCTGTATAAAAAGACAGTAGATATTCGCGAGTACTTGATTAATGAAGTTAAGATTTCTGTCATCGAAATGTGGGAATGTGAATGGCAGATTCTGAAAAAAATGATCAATCAGTCAGAAATTTTCTGTTGGCTAGACGCCCAAAACGTTTCAAATGTAAGTACCCTATCACCGAGGCAAAACTAGTTGACGGTGTTTTGGATGAAACCCTCTTTGGGTTGGTAGAGTGTGACATTCATGTCCCAGACAGTTTAAGAGTATTTTCAGAGATGACTCCGATCTTTAAAAACATTGACGTCACAAGAGCTGATATAGGTGAATTTATGCGCGATTACGCCGTCAAACACAAACTTTTGTCGGGTAGTCGTCGAACTTTAATAGGTAGTTATCGAGGTGAAAAATTTTACTAGCGACTCCGTTGTTAAAATGGTATCTCAAACATGGTTTAATTGTTAGCAAAATACATCGTGTGATTGAATACCAGCCCGTCTCTTGTTTCAAACAATTTGGAGATAGTGTATCAGCTGCACGTCGCGCTGGGGATAGAGACGTGGGTCCTCCATAACCAGTGAGACCATGAAACTTTTAGGGAACGCTGCTTATGGTAAGACCTTGACGAATAAGGCCATGCACTTAAACGTATCATACTGTCAGGGGGCTGAGACAGGGTCTTAATAAATAACCCCTGTTTAAACATATGACGCAAATAGGTGAGGATATTTATGCGGTAGAAATGTTAAAAAAGAATACTATTTGGGATCTTCCGTTACAGATAGGCTTTTTTGTTTATCAATACGCAAAATTACGAATGTTAGAGTTTTATTACGATTTTCTAGATAGGTTCGTAGATCGTTCCGATTTCCAATTGTGTGAAATGGACACTGATAGCTTATACTTAGCCCTTAGCGCAGCGACATTAGTTGAGGTTGTTAAGCCCCACCTACGTAGTGAGTTTTATCAGGTATATAATAACTGGTTTCCAGCAGAAACTTGTTTACAGCATCACTCAACCTTTATTAGTAGCCAGGGGACCATTAGTTTCGATTGCTCGAGTTGCCAGGCAAGACAATTATATGAGCGAAGAACTCAGGCCTTTTCAGGTTAGAATATGAAGGATCTGGAATGGTCTCTTTGTGTAGTAAAACGTACCACTGCTTCGGGGACTACAATAAAACTAGCACCAAGGGTTTGACAAAACAACACAATATTTTAGACAAAAATATATTTTTCGATGTACTCACTACACAAGAATCGCAGGGTGGAAAGAATGTTGGTTTCAGAACACAAGCTGGGTCAATTTACACATATGAACAACACAGAAACTCTCTCTCATATTTTTATATCAAACGACAACTACAATCAGATAATGTCACTACGATACCTCTATCTATATAAAACAGTTTATATTAGAGTTACGCACACAGTGTTATATATATATATATATATATATATCATTACACTGCCCTATTGTATTTCCATATTTGTTGTACCTCTGTTGTATCTATGATTCTCTGAATCATTCAACTCATCCATAAGCTTCCATTAAATTTTATATATATATATCTATCGTTTTGTTATATGTTATTATGTCAATACGTGTTATATGTACTATACTTTTTTAAAGGGAAGATAACTCTACCACACACGAAAAAAAAAAAAAAAAAAAAAATTTTTTATCTCCCCTTACTATCTTAAAAATTATTGATCAATTTCAACCAATTAATTACTATATATCTTCATGATATATCGATTAGCGGCGGTGCTCGCACCGTTATTTAATTGTTTTAATACCTGACATTAACCTACATCACTACTTGCATCGCTATAGACACCACGTGATGGAACCCTGGCCAAAGATCTCCAAAAGATGATGTCGCATAGCTGAGAGTCATCGTGCCGTTGAGGCACATAGAGAATGAGCTGCGCGAATAAAAGGAACACACAACACCTACATGTCTAACCTTGATCATGTATGCCCCACCTTTGGTAGGGGATTGTGTTCTAGGATTTGACTTTACTGTCACCTCCGCACACAACAGAGAGGCGCAACAGCACACGTCTCGGGCTGTTGTCATCATCGCTTTGCGATGGACGGCTATTATGATTATTTTTGTTACCGTTCGTTCTTATCAACAAGTTAACCACTCTTTGTGTTATGTGTGGTTAGCTGTGAGAATGGGGGTAGGTTGCGACCCGTTAGAGCGCTACGGCATGCTGGACAATCGCGTTCTAATTTCGAACAAAGTGTACGCATATTATGCAATATGACATCAATTTGTACAGATAGGTAACTAAGGTTTGACAAACATTAATTAAACCTCCACTAACACATATGGAGTTAGACTATAATATGATATCAGTGCCACACCTGGACGCTGACATTAAACGACAGAAGAAAACTATTCACGACAGAGATGAAGTGTATAAGCAGAATGAAGCCAACGTTTTATCGTCGGTCTCTGTTAGGACTAGGAACTTGATATCACCAACACTTAGATCAGAGATATCTGGAAAAATATCCTGATGGCTCCACGAGGTAACGAACCGAGTACCTTTGGCACGAGAGGCGATCACCTAACGTCTACGCTACAGAGACACTAAACAAGCAAATGTGGAAGAGAAGAAAAACAAATTGTGTACACACTCGATCGTATACAAATAAATAAACCGGGTAAAGTCACGTGATTTGGCGTGTGCGTAGTAACACAACGCGGACTGGAATAAACTGGTTTATGAAGGTAGAGAACTGGTTTCTGTATTGACAGATTCTGGTCTGGTGATGATGCAATCATATGCTGGAATCTGCGACGGGTACTGTTATATTTTATATTCTCTCTCTCATTTTGTCTCTCCATTACGTTGTATGTCTTCTTCTTCTTTACAATCGCTATTTTTATGATTTTACCGTCAGACGCGTTCTTATGATGAAATCGACTGTTGTCTGGAGCTCATCTCTGGTATCGCGTAGTTTTGAATGTAGTGTTGTGTTGTAGGGCCAGCATTCCTTTCTTGGGAGGACAGACAGGGAACAGTCTTACAGGACATGTACTGTGGTTTGATCAGCGGTGCCACAGGAACACAGAGAGGATGGGGCCAATCGTATCCTGTGTAGATGTTGTTTTTGGGGTTTCCCGATCCAGAAGCACTTGAGCTTTCAGCTCTTCGGCTCGGTGCCATGGACATCGTAACCCTTCGGTTCGGTGCCACGAACACCGTGAATCTGGGAACCTGGAACCTTTTCTGCTACTAACACGTTGGGCACGCGGGCGAAGATGTTTGTTCAGTCGGTTATGTCCTATCCTGAGTCGGAAGATGATAGTATGTTCTTGTATGTCGAGTACGTTGTATGTTACACACTCGCATCTCACCTGTGTGTTGCCGGGTCTTGCAAGGGGAGCAAAGAATAGTAACACTGCGAACTACAATGCATATCGTAAGAGGTCACTGAGGTAGAGGCATAGGAAGCTACCTAGTAAATCAAAAGCGTAGCAGAAATCGAATATGCTGGCCTACTTGTAGGCACATAACTGGCACAACGTACAAACGGTCTTAGGCTCAGATCAAATGCAAATAGGAAAGAGTGGTTCAACAGGCGGTCGATATGGAGGGTTCGAAGAAGAAGAATAATACACTCACACTCCTCTTTCAATCTTCCTCACTCTATTCACTCACACTCCTCTTCCAATCTTCCTCACTCTATTCCCTCACACTCCTCTTCCAATCTTCCTCACTCTATTCACTCACACTCCTCTTCCAATCTTCATCACTCTATTCCTCACACTCCTCTTCCAATCTTCCTCACTCTATTCACTCACACTCCTCTTCCAATCTTCATCACTCTATTCACTCACACTCCTCTTCCAATCTTCCTCACTCTATTCACTCACCCTCCTCTTCCAATCTTCCTCACTCTATTCACTCACACTCCTCTTCCAATCTTCCTCACTCTATTCACTCACACTCCTCTTCCAATCTTCCTCACTCTATTCACTCACCCTCCTCTTCCAATCTTCCTCACTCTATTCACTCACACTCCTCTTCCAATCTTCCTCACTCTATTCACTCACACTCCTCTTCCAATCTTCCTCACTCTATTCACTCACTCCTCTTCCAATCTTCCTCACTCTATTCACTCCCTCTTCCAATCTTCCTTACTCTATTCACTCACACTCCTCTTCCAATCTTCCTCACTCTATTCACTCACACTCCTCTTCCAATCTTCCTCACTCTATTCACTCACACTCCTCTTCCAATCTTCCTCACTCTATTCACTCACACTCCTCTTCCAATCTTCCTCACTCTATTCACTCCACTCCTCTTCCAATCTTCCTCACTCTATTCACTCCATCCTCTTCCACTTCCTCACTCTATTCACTCACATCCTCTTCAATCTTCTCACTCTATTCACTCACACTCTCTTCAATCTTCCTCACTCTATTCACTCACACTCCTCTTCCAATCTTCCTCTATTCACTCACACTCCTCTTCCAATCTTCCTCACTCTATTCACTCACCCTCCTCTTCCAATCTTCCTCACTCTATTCACTCACACTCCTCTTCCAATCTTCCTCACTCTATTCCTCACCTCCTCTTCAATCTTCCTCACTCTATTCACTCACTCCTCTTCCAATCTTCCTCACTCTATTCACTCACACTCCTCTTCCAATCTTTCTCACTCTATTCACTCACACTCCTCTTCCAATCTTCCTCTATTCACTCACACTCCTCTTCCAATCTTCCTCACTCTATTCACTCACCCTCCTCTTCCAATCTTCCTCACTCTATTCACTCACACTCCTCTTCCAATCTTCCTCACTCTATTCACTCACCCTCCTCTTCCAATCTTCCTCACTCTATTCACTCACACTCTCTTCCAATCTTCCTCACTCTATTTCACTCACCTCCTCTTCAATCTTCCTCACTCTATTCACTACACTCCTCTTCCAATCTTCCTCACTCTATTCACTACACTCTCTTCCAATCTTCCTCACTCTATTCACTCACACTCCTCTTCCAATCTTCCTCACTCTATTCCCTCACACTCCTCTTCCAATCTTCCTCACTCTATTCACTCACCTCCTCTTCAATCTTCCTCACTCTATTCACTCACCTCCTCTTCCAATCTTCCTCACTCTATTCACTCACCTCCTCTTCCAATCTTCCTAACTCTATTCCTCACCTCCTCTTCCAATCTTCCTCACTCTATTCACTCACCCTCCTCTTCCAATCTTCCTCACTCTATTCACTCACACTCCTCTTCCAATCTTCCTCACTCTATTCACTCTCACTCCTCTTCCAATCTTCCTCACTCTATTCACTCACACTCCTCTTCCAATCTTCCTCACTCTATTCACTCACCCTCCTCTTCCAATCTTCCTCACTCTATTCACTCACACTCCTCTTCCAATCTTCCTCACTCTATTCACTCACACTCCTCTTCCAAACTTCCTCACTCTATTCACTCACCCTCCTCTTCCAATCTTCCTCACTCTATTCACTCACACTCCTCTTCCAATCTTCCTCTATTCACTCACACTCCTCTTCCAATCTTCCTCACTCTATTCACTCACCCTCCTCTTCCAATCTTCCTCACTCTATTCACTCACACTCCTCTTCCAATCTTCCTCTCTCTATTCACTCACACTCCTCTTCCAATCTTCCTCTCTCTATTCACTCACACTCCTCTTCCAATCTTCCTCACTCTATTCACTCACCCTCCTCTTCCAATCTTCCTCACTCTATTCACTCACACTCCTCTTCCAATCTTCCTCACTCTATTTCACTCACCTCCTCTTCCAATCTTCCTCACTCTATTCACTCACACTCCTCTTCCAATCTTTCTCACTCTATTCACTCACACTCCTCTTCCAATCTTTCTCACTCTATTCACTCACACTCCTCTTCCAATCTTCCTCTCTCTATTCACTCACACTCCTCTTCCAATCTTCCTCACTCTATTCACTCACCCTCCTCTTCCAATCTTCCTCACTCTATTCACTCACACTCCTCTTCCAATCTTCCTCACTCTATTCACTCACTCTCCTCTTCCAATCTTCCTCTCTCTATTCACTCACACTCCTCTTCCAATCTTCCTCTCTCTATTCACTCACACTCCTCTTCCAATCTTCCTCACTCTATTCACTCCCACTCCTCTTCCAATCTTCCTCACTCTATTCACTCACACTCCTCGTCCAATCTTCCTCACTCTATTTCACTCACACTCCTCTTCCAATCTTCCTCACTCTATTCACTCACACTCCTCTTCCAATCTTTCTCACTCTATTCACTCACACTCCTCTTCCAATCTTTCTCACTCTATTCACTCACGCTCCTCTTCCAATCTTCCTCACTCTATTCACTCACCTCCTCTTCCAATCTTCCTCACTCTATTTCACTCACCTCCTCTTCAATCTTCCTCACTCTATTCACTCACACTCCTCTTCCAATCTTCCTCACTCTATTCACTCACGCTCCTCTTCCAATCTTCCTCACTCTATTCACTCACCCTCCTCTTCCAATCTTCCTCACTCTATTCACTCACACTCCTCTTCCAATCTTCCTCACTCTATTCACTCACATCCTCTTCAATCTTCCTCACTCTATTTCACTCACATCCTCTTCCAATCTTCCTCACTCTATTCACTCACACTCCTCTTCCAATCTTCCTCACTCTATTCACTCACGCTCCTTTTCCCAATCTTCCTCCTCTATTCACTCCACTCCTCTTCCAATCTTCCTCACTCTATTTCACTCACCTCCTCTTCAATCTTCCTCACTCTATTCACTCACACTCCTCTTCCAATCTTCCTCACTCTATTCACTCACGCTCCTCTTCCAATCTTCTCACTCTATTCACTCACACTCTTCCAATCTTCTCACTCTATTCACTCACCTCTCTTCCAATCTTCCTCACTCTATTTCACTCACACTCCTTTTCCAATCTTCCTCACTCTATTCACTCACACTCCTCTTCCAATCTTCCTCACTCTATTTCACTCACACTCCTCTTCCAATCTTCTTCACTCTATTCACTCACACTCCTCTTCCAATCTTCCTCACTCTATTCACTCACGCTCCTCTTCCAATCTTCCTCCTCTATTCCTCACACTCCTCTTCCAATCTTCCTCACTCTATTTCACTCACACTCCTCTTCCAATCTTTCTCACTCTATTCACTCACCTCCTCTTCAATCTTCCTCACTCTATTCACTCACGCTCCTCTTCCAATCTTCCTTACTCTATTCACTCACACTCCTCTTCCAATCTTCCTCACTCTATTCACTCACTCCTCTTCCAATCTTCCTCACTCTATTTCACTCACCCCCTCTTCCAATCTTCCTCACT
This sequence comes from Arion vulgaris, assembly GCA_020796225.1. Classification (NCBI taxonomy): domain Eukaryota; kingdom Metazoa; phylum Mollusca; class Gastropoda; order Stylommatophora; family Arionidae; genus Arion; species Arion vulgaris. Next base: position 62,396,831 of record CM036760.1, read on the forward strand.
CTATTCACTCACACTCTCTTCCAATCTTCCTCACTCTATTCACTCAGCTCCTCTTCAATCTTCCTCACTCTATTCACTCACACTCCTCTTCCAATCTTCCTCACTCTATTCACTCACACTCCTCTTCCAATCTTCCTCACTCTATTCCCTCACACTCCTCTTCCAATCTTCCTCACTCTATTCACTCCCACTCCTCTTCCAATCTTCCTCACTCTATTCACTCACACTCTTCTTCCAATCTTCCTCACTCTATTCACTCACACTCCTCTTCCAATCTTCCTCACTATATTCTCTCACACTCCTCTTCCAATCATCCCTACTCTATTCACTCACGCTCCTTCCTATCTCTCATGCATCCCCTTTCTTCACTTATACTCGTATTTCACTCCAGTTCTCTCCTTTCAGGGTCTCTGTGGCTAAGTGGTTAAGTGGTTAAGTGGCTAAGTGGTTAAGTGGTTAAGTGGTTAAGTGGTTAAGTGGTTAAGTGGCTAAGTGGCTAAGTGGTTAAGTGGTTAAGTGGTTAAGTGGTTAAGCATTTGCATTGCTTTCTGAAGGTCGTGGGTTCGAATCCGGACCACGCCGTTATGTTCACGGTGCATTTTTCAGAGACCCTATGATTTTTGCCGGAGCAACGGAGTTCTTGCTTTGTGCAATACTCTCGGCAGGTGGCGTGCCATTTCTGCGGATAAGGACCCAGTCATGTGGATTAACACCCGGTGCAATGAAGTAAATGTTTCGGTTTTAGCAATGGTGATGGATATTACCAACTGTCCATAAAGACCACACTGTCAAACTTCGCCTCCGGGCGGATCACAACAGAATGAGACACCACAAGTACACTAGACTCAAGATAGGCACCAACGATGTGTGCCCTATGACTTGCGACTATGACAACAGAGCATATCCTACAGACCTCACCCAGTATGCAGACCTGAGAAGAAAGTGGTGGCCCACTTACAACGGCGTCCAAAACAAGCTGTATAGCGTGGCTGACAATCTGAGACAGACGGCAATCTTTATTAGAGAATTCGAAATCCCAATCTAGTGAGAACGCAGAAGAAGAAGGAGACCCTTTTTTTCTCTCGCAATATAATATCTTCTGAGTCTCTTCTACTCTCATCTCACTCTTCTTTTCTTTTTCACAACATGAACTTCTCCCATTGTACCACTCTCGTCTCATCATTTGATCCCCTATTTACTTACAACCGCTGACATTGATATGTTCATTAACACTTATTAGATAAATATATTTCAATTTTCTTGTAAGCAACTATTTATAGAACAGGTGAAAAGACAGAGGTCAGTCTATTTTTAGAATGACCCATTTTATGTAACGTTAGCTAAGAACGCATGTACTTTATACATCCACATTCTGCACTTTCGTTCTCTCTGAGCGTCACAATCTACTTATAGGTCCACATTCTACATTTTTGTTCTCTCTGAGCGTCACAATCTACTTATACAGGATGTTCAAGATAAAAGTAGTCTGTCAAGGGAGCCAATTTGGCATATATTTATGAAAATGAGAAGGTTCAATCACAGCCAACTATAAACTCATGCTAAATCATGCTATATCAAGGTTATATTATGTAACAGTTAAGTTACAATAAGCACAAATTATGCACAATAAGGAATATCAATATTATGAATATTTGTCATCAATAAATAACCATAGACTCATAGAATTGAGTAACATTGCAAAAAAGCTTGTAGTGTTCTATCAAACATATATAAATTACAGCCCCCCCGCCCCCTCAACTGAAACTAGGTCAGGTTTCCTGTCAATTATGCGACCGAATATTAGAGTTGGCTGTGGTTCAATTATGACATAGTATAAGGTCAAGTACGTGAGTCTTTTTGTGATGGTGTGTAATTATAGCACGGGAAGGGGTGATGAACCAATGTGACGAAAGGACGAGCTAGTCAGAACCGGTTTGAATAGTAAATATACAAAACGCAATGCGTAACTGACAACTTTTGATTTGTCAATCGGGCTACTTTTAACTTGAAAATCTACACTCTACTCTTCGGTTTTCTCTGAAGGTCTCCATCTACATCTACATTCTACACTTCGGCTTTCCTGGTCGTCTCAATCTACATCTACATTCTATACTTCCGCTTTCTCTGAACGTCTCAATCTACATCTACATTCTATACTTCCGCTTTCTCTGAACGTCTCAATCTACATCTACATTCTATACTTCCGCTTTCTCTGAAGGTCTCAATCTACATCTACATTCTACTCTTCCGCTTTCTCTGAAGGTCTCAATCTACATCTACATTCTACTCTTCCGCTTTCTCTGAAGGTCTCAATCTACATCTACATTCTACTCTTCCGCTTTCTCTGAAGGTCTCAATCTACATCTACATTCTATACTTCGGCTTTCCCTGGTTGTCTCAATCTACATCTACATTCTATACTTCCGCTTTCTCTGAAGGTCTCAATCTACATCTACATTCTATACTTCGGCTTTCCCTGGTTGTCTCAATCTACATCTACATTCTATACTTCGGCTTTCCCTGGTTGTCTCAATCTACATCTACATTCTATACTTCCGCTTTCTCTGAACGTCTCAATCTACATCTACATTCTATACTTCCGCTTTCCCTGAACGTCTCAATCTACATCTACATTCTATACTTCCGCTTTCTCTGAAGGTCTCAATCTACATCTACATTCTATACTTCGGCTTTCCCTGAAGGTCTCAATCTACATCTACATTCTACTCTTCCGCTTTCTCTGAAGGTCTCAATCTACAAACATGTCTACATTCATAAATGTAGATTCCTGCTTTGTTAACAAGACTACTTCATTTCGTCCAGCTTCTCATCTAACAACACATTTATCTTTGAAATGATGACGGTCTGTATCATATCACTTTCTTCATGTAGCTTCTCCTTTAGAAGGGTTTGGGTAAAACTACATCGTCACTCTTGTTTCTGTTCATATTGTAGAAATGACAATCTTGCTTTATCATCATCATCAAGGTGCATATCCTTTATAGGACGTTGCTCTCTTTGCAGCGCATCTGAAATTCACGCTGTCTCTAGTCAGTTCACCCACTTCGTCGATGGTCATATTCATGGTTTCTTTAATATCTTGTAGCCATCGTCTTCTTGGTCTGCCTCTGCGTCCTGTGACAGTGCCCTCTAATATTGTTCTTTCCAGGCCATCGTGACGCTTAATGTGACCAAAGTATCTAATTTTTCTGTATAGTATGTTGTTTATCAGCCAATTTGTGTTTTATATGGCCTTTAGTCGTCAGTGGACGACTGAGACGATTTGCCATTTTGGATTGAGGACATTAAAGAAACCGTTAACACGACGATAGAAGGAGCGGGAGAACCGACTTAAAATTGAGAATCTGTCAGTCAGGTTGTGATGAGAACGAAAGATATGCTACATGAAGAGCCCCAGAAAGAAAAAATGTTTCGATTCTTTTGTGGTGGCGACTCTAACCGGTTGAAAACCACTGCTTTAAAACGATTGTTTCCAGAATCGCACGCAGCTCGTGCACATTCCAGGCAACACTCCAAATCCAATCATGTAAGGACGGCGCGATCCAAGCGCTGATCATACCAGTGCACACAGTTCAGCAGCTCTCGCACTTCTTTACCCTTTAACCCCATGTGTTCATGCGCAGTATTGGGCGAGTTTTTCTCTCTTAAACAGTCTTTGTGTTGTATGAGATTCTTTCCCTTTAATCTAGCAACGACCGCTAATTTTAGATTTGATTTCCGGTTGCTTTGATCCAGAATGTCAGTCTACTGTTTGATTCAAGGAGGTTTCAGTTTTACAGTACTCTTTCTCCATGAGGGCGATGGTGTCATATATGCCCTGCTATTGTATTTGGCAGCAAATCTCAATGACATCGGCTCGTAGTGTCTAAATCTAATTTGACCTACATGTAGTGTCTCAGTTTGTTGTGACTTGTTCCAAAGCGAAGTATGGCTCTCTCTCTCTTCTGCTCATTTGGTATTAAACCTCTGCTTTGTGTTTGGGATTGGGTTGGGTTTTTTAAAACTTCAATGATAGAGTAGTGCGTTTGGCTTAGGGCGTGGACTCATATGTTGGTACCCGGGTTTAATCCACGGTAAGGCCAAGAAGCATTTTTTCTGTCGGGGACATTAAGAAAAATCATAACCTGAACAGTTTTGCGGCGGTAGAACTAGCCACGCGACATTAAATTCCACAACCAACACCCCATCGTCCTGAAAAAATGAGAATTGTGGCATATCATTTTTACAGGACGACACCATCGGCAAGAGTAAACGAATCATCGATTTTCTATGCATCACTTATACGTTCAGTAGTATGCAATTGCTTTCTGAACGGTGAGGTCTATTTTAACAGTTCGTAATGCCCGCGTGCCCAGCGTGTTCGTAGCGCGTTGGACTACGGGTGACTAGTCCTCTGTAAGTGCGGGTTCAACTCCGCGGACTGGCAGAAAAGCTACAGGTTCCCAGATTTACGGTGTTCGTGGCACCGAGCCGAAGGGTTACGATGTCCATGACACCGAGCCGAAGAGCTTTCAGCTCAAGTGCTTCTGGATAAAAAATTAAAAAAACAGTTCGTAAAAACCAAGGGGAACTAATTTGCTTCCAAACTTACCCGCCGCGAAGTTTGAACCAGGTACGCTTGGGTTGTGATCGAGCTGACTATCACTTAAGCTACAGACGTCCCCCGTACTATACAACCATAAAATAGCGGTATTACAGGTAGCAATTACATTTTTTCGAGGATATGTTTTGTTTCTTCAAAGCTCACTATCAGTAGTGCATCCTGGCCAATGATACAACCTGTACTACTACAAATCCTGTCGCCGAAGGGCAAAACAGGATCAGAGAACAGATAGATAGATTGTCTGTGTGTCAAATGACCAAAAAAAAAATTGTGAATACCAAACTCGGAATCGTGAAATGTGGACAGCTTAGTCTTGTAGGCGTTCATTGCCGCCGCTCCCTTCCCCTTCTGGGACATGGCTTTTAGATCAAACAGTTTGACACAACTAGCCTGTGCCCATGTGAAAAGGCGGATACGACGGCAGAGCACATACTGCAAGACTTAAAAATAACAGGCTTAAGAAAACAAACCTGGCCCGATAACACTGAGCTTGCGAGAAGTGTACGGAGGGACGGAGTCCCTTAAAACAACGGTAGCATTCATGATAAAATCTGATTCATCGGTCTTGGCGGGGATCGCGAGAGAGAGAGAGAAATAAACCAGTTCTATGTGAATCTGGTCTTCCAATCCTCTAGTAAACCAAACACACACGGACATGCTGGAGTGCAGGGTAACGAGCATGCTGACTTTTTGGCAAACAATGCCTCGATTCAAGCGGACAGAATAATGGACAGATCCCATATCATCAATGCGGTACGCTCTCGAATCTCATTTATATGATGTGGGCGTGTCTCAGACACTTGAACAAAGGCTAGAATTAGGAGATAAGTTTGGACATGCCAGACAGTATCGTCTTCGTGGTAGAGAGAGAAGATATACTAATCAACTTCTCATGTGTACAGTGAGCAAATGGGCTTTGGGATGGTTGCTGCAGCGGAGGACAGAGCCCGAATGGGAATGCCCAATGTGACATGACGTCGATCGCATAGCATAACATAAATAAACATTTCACAGTTGTAAGTATTTCGTGTGATTTTCATTGGCACAGGAACGGAGCAATTATGGGGTGACCGTTGCAGTGAAGTTGGAACCGTACTTATGAACTATGAACTATGAACTATAAATTAACATTTAAAATTCATTTTGGCTCACCTCCTCCCCTTTCCCCACCCCATCACCCCCACCCCCACCCCGCCTCTCCTTTTCAGAGGGAAAAAAATTATGTGGATACTCATGTTTATAGTTGATGAGTCAATCCTGGAACACACATCTTATACCACAGGTGGGTCATACTTGATACGGGTAGGACATGTGGATTCTGTGTGTTCCGTATTTTCGAGCAGCTCGTTTTCTCTGCGCCTCAGCAGTACAACGATTCTTAGCTATGCACATTCCTCTTGTGTTGCTGCAGCGCCATATTTGGCGATCTTGAGCAAAGGCAATGTCCTTTCGTTGGGTGTGACTGCCATTTCGGTACTTTGCGGCTCGTTAAAAGAATTCTCAAGTCTCTTCTGTTACAAACTTGCAGTCTGGTTCAAAGAGAGTTGGTCAAAAACCTGGACGTTGCGACTGTAACATCAACCTCACTAAAGAAAGACTGGTTTTTGACACTTCTTCTTCAATCGCTCCACTTATTAAGCCACTCTTTGTGAATGTGTATGTGATCTGAGCCTAAGGGCGATTGTACGTTGTACCAGTTATGTGACTACAAGTAGGCCAGCACATCAGGTTTCTGCGACGCTTTTTATTTACTAGGGTAGCTTCCCTATGCCCTTACTTTAGTCACCTCTTACAACATGCCTTGTAGATCGAAGTGTTGCTATTCTTTGCTCCCCTTGCGAGTCCTGACAACACACGGGCGTAGCGAATCCCAATTGCTGCGACCACTTAAAACGCCCTCATACATCATGAATCCCTCCCTTCTCCCCTTTGAGAAACACTGATGTTCACCAACCTTCTAAATGTTGATGTGTATTCTAGCTGCGTGCTCAAAGTGCATAAATAAAATCAAAGAACAGCTGACACAGATACAGAACAAAACAAGAAACTCAAGCTCAATTTATCTTTGAACTCATGATGTCAGTTAAATGACACCTAACTTTGTCACATGTCGTATATACGAATTTATTTGTTAGGTAAAGGCAGATCGATGACGTAACAAAACAACAGTATAATGATAACACGGTGGCGATAAATGTTTACAATTAGTTCTGTTGTTGTTTTGTTGTTTATTGTTGTTTATTTTTATGTAAACAAACTACGCTGAATTTGCTGACGTATCATTACAATCTCATTGATATTCTGAGTAATCTCTGAGGGCCACATAGATGTGGTTTTACAGAAGAATGATGAGAATCGCATCATCATCATCATCAGGTGCCGTGCCGGCTGGCGTTAGTGATCATGGAACTCCACAAATATCTGTCTCTGCTGTTTGCTATCATCTCAGATGCTGACGCTATTCCGTGCCATGAAATCAGGCTATCCAAAATTGTCTCTCTCTGTCTTCCAGAGAAATTTTATCTCTCTATCTTCTCTGTCGTTCATGGGATTCTCATCATTCTTCTATAAAACCACATCTCTGTGGACCTCAGAAATTTTTCGATCTGTTTGTTTATTGTCCATGACACGCATCCGTATGTCAGTATTGGTTCTATGTAGCACTGTATGACTCTCATTCTGATATCAATACCAATCACTTGTTGCATGTAGTGCTTCTCATTTAGCAGTCCATGAGAATCACATGGACTGCTAAAAGGACTAATGTTTAGATGTTGAATGAGGTCAAGACACAGAGAAAGCTTATCATCAATATAAGAAAGAGGCAGTCATCATTTTTTCGGACATGTGATGAGGAAGGGAGGTTTAGAACGCATTGTGACAACCAATAAAATCAAGGGTAGACGATACAGAGGACGCCAGAAAGAGAAAAATTAGGATATCCTGACTTCATGGCACGGTAGAGCGTCAATATTTGAGATGACATCAAACACCAGAGCCAGAGATTTGTGCAGATCCATGATCGCCTACGCCAGCCTACATGGCACCTGATGATGATGATCACAATTACGCGTTGTCTACGCGGCAAACGCTGTACATGATATGTGCAAGCGCTTGAATGGTTGATGTGCCGTCTGATATTTCTGTTGCATAAACTGGTAATCGTTACTTTCCAGAATCGATTTTACCTCAATGTTAGATTCTTATTTTTAAATAACTACACACACGAGCACACACACACGTACGCACACATAAAGCATGATTTTAAGATGCAAGCTCCCTCAAAACATAACAAACAATAATAACCGTATGTCCGTGACGATATCTGTCTTGTTCTGATAACTCACGGAAAACATAAATATTATGATTATTTTGTATGTTTTCATTTCGTAGACATGCGTCATTACGATTTTCTTCTCTCTATATAAAAAGTTGCATTGAAGTCAGTTTTTGCAGTCGATGTAAGCTGTCATTATTCCGGTGACATGAGAATTTTGACACCCAGTTCGATTTTCGTCTCAATTAAACAGAACTGGTTTACATTGTATTCCTGCAGTACATAAGTTGCAACGAATGATGATGCAGTGATGTTGTTCTCACTTGAGTAAATGTTGTTATTGTTGCGTTTCAGTTGTTTTAGGCATTTGTTGTGAATACAATAAATGTTATTTAAAATTTTGCCATCTTTTGCAAAAAAGATATAGATATATATGTATGTATATAGACACGGATGTCTCTGTGGCAAGTGGTTAAGTCATTGCGTTGCGATATGAAGGTCGTGGGTTCAAACTGTCGGAGAACAATAGAATAGAAATTGAAAGAATTGATTCACAGCCTCAACACAATACAGAAGATGGACAAGAACTGAGAATAATGGCGTGCATTTGTTGCACGAGTGCCCTGGTATCGACTATCACAGAGAGCCACACTGAAAAAGTATAACGAGTACAGAACAAGAGGAAGACCACGCAAAAGATGAAGCGATGGCACATTGAACAGAAAAGCGCAGACCACAGTCTTTAGACTTAGAACGGGACACTGTGGTCTCTGAGCACACCTAAATGGAATGGGTCTTAGGGACCCGGCTGCCTGCATCTTTGGAGCACAAAAGCAGTCCCAAGAGCCCTTTCTGCAAAATTGCCCCAACCTGAGCAGTGTGAGAATGGAAATCTGGTCAACAGAAAGAAACAACCCTTCAAAACAAACTATGGGGAACCGATGAAGACCTCAAGCGCACTGCCCTGCTTATGACACATACCACAGTAGTTGCATAACAGAAGTTGATCGCAGAAGAAGAAGGAGCGATGGTATCAAGAACAGCCTTAAGAAAATGAATAACAGCTTTCAAAGTGAATTAAGCACAAGCACCTACACAAGATCACTACCCCTCCCTCCTCCAACACTTATATAAAGAAGTAAATGGTGGAAGAGAATAAAAAGAAACAGGTTTGTTGCTGACCTAAGCATCAAGTGCGTTATAGACTATAGGAAGAAAGAGAGAAAGAGTGAGACATCGATTGAACATGCTGTTACATTGTGTAACTCTATCTTACTGCGTGCCATTATATGTGTCCCTAAGTACATAGCTTTACTACAGTGTCCCTCATTAGTCTATGATGCAGTGAGATACTTGAATCTATTAGCCTGGACATTGATCTGTTCTGTATCGATTTCTGGCCTACTAATTATGGATACGCCTCTGTAACTTAAACGTGTGTCATAACAGAGTCTGAATAGAGTTGTACATGGAGTTGTCAGCCTTTTGTGTTATTGGTTACTCAACCAACGTCATAACACTCCGAGCAGACCCATAGGGGCGCAGTCTTCCCCAACAGATGTCGAAGTGTCTGCATACTGATGGTTCTTGTGCCTCGCTGGTTAGACACCCTCCTCTCTCTCTGCCCATCGATATCCCGTTTTTCATTGCGTTAAATACAAATGGTAATGTCTCATAGCTAATGGAAACTGTAGCATGTCAAAGACCTGTTATTTCGAATTTTTTATTCAAGTATCTAGGAGGTCATCATTATCAAATAGCTTGAACTGAGCAGAAATTTACCACATTAACAGTCCTTCGGGATTTCTAACGCTCTCATAGTCCATATATCCCTCCTCTGCTGTCGTCAGTTACATCAATTACGTCCTGAATCCATCTTCTCCGTGACATTTCTTTTCTTCTCTTTGTTGGGATGTCTCCTTCCATAATAGTTTTCTCCAACCCTTCGTGTCTCTTTATATGTTTAAAATACTTCAATTTTCACTTTTTTTATGTCGTAGCAAACAACACACAGAGTAGTTAACTTGATTGATAAGAACAAACTACACAGATCACACAGAGTAGTTAACTTGATTGATAAGAACAAACTACATAGATCACACAGAGTGTTAATTGATTGATGAGAACAAACTACATAGATCACACAGAGTGGTTAACTTGATTGATGAGAACAAACTACATAGATCACACAGAGTAGTTAACTTGATTGATGAGAACAAACTACATAGATCACACAGAGTAGTTAACTTGATTGATGAGAACAAACTACATAGATCACACAGAGTAGTTAACTTGATTGGAGAACAATACAAGATCAACAGAGTAGTACGTTGATAGAACAATACAGTACACAGAGTAGTTAACTTGATTGATAAGAACAAACTACATAGATCACACAGAGTAGTTAACTTGATTGATGAGAACAAACTACACAGATCACACAGAGTAGTTAACTTGATTGATGAGAACAAACTACACAGATCACACAGAGTGATTAACTTGATTGATAAGAACAAACTACACAGATCACACAGAGTGGTTAACTTGATTGATAAGAACAAACTACATAGATCACACAGAATGGTTAACTTTATTGATAAGAACAAACTACACAGATCACACAGAGTGGTTAACTTGATTGATAAGAACAAACTACATAGATCACACAGAGTAGTTAACTTGATTGATGAGAACAAACTACACAGATCACACAGAGTGGTTAACTTGATTGATAAGAACAAACTACATAGATCACACAGAATGGTTAACTTTATTGATAAGAACAAACTACACAGATCACACAGAGTGGTTAACTTGATTGATAAGAACAAACTACATAGATCACACAGAGTAGTTAACTTGATTGATGAGAACAAACTACACAGATCACACAGAGTGGTTAACTTGATTGATAAGAACAAACTACATAGATCACACAGAGTGGTTAACTTGATTGATAAGAACAAACTACACAGATCACACAGAGTGGTTAACTTGATTGATGAGAACAAACTACACAGATCACACAGAGTGATTAACTTGATTGATAAGAACAAACTACACAGATCACACAGAGTGGTTAACTTGATTGATAAGAACAAACTACATAGATCACACAGAATGGTTAACTTTATTGATAAGAACAAACTACACAGATCACACAGAGTGGTTAACTTGATTGATGAGAACAAACTACATAGATCACACAGAGTAGTTAACTTGATTGATGAGAACAAACTACACAGATCACACAGAGTAGTTAACTTGATTGATGAGAACAAACTACATAGATCACACAGAATGGTTAACTTGATTGATAAGAACAAACTACACAGATCACACAGAGTGGTTAACTTGATTGATAAGAACAAACTACACAGATCACACAGAGTGGTTAACTTGATTGATAAGAACAAACTACATAGATCACACAGAGTGGTTAACTTGATTAATAAGAACAAACTCACAAGATCACACAGAGTGGTTAACTTGATTGATAAGAACAAACTACATAGATCACACAGAGTGGTTAACTTGATTGATAAGAACAAACTACACAGATCACACAGAGTGGTTAACTTGATTGATGAGAACAAACTACACAGATCACACAGAGTGGTTAACTTGATTGATAAGAACAAACTACACAGATCACACAGAGTGGTTAACTTGATTGATGAGAACAAACTACATAGATCACACAGAGTAGTTAACTTGATTGATGAGAACAAACTACACAGATCACACAGAATGGTTAACTTGATTGATAAGAACAAACTACACAGATCACACAGAGTAGTTAACTTGATTGATAAGAACAAACCACATAGATCACACAGAGTGGTTAACTTGATTGATAAGAACAAACCACATAGATCACACAGAGTGGTTAACTTGATTAATAAGAACAGATGCAAAGAAGAAGAAAAAAAACAGCATTTTTATATTTAAAAAATAGCACGTTCTATGCGTTCTATAATACTCACTTACATGTTTATAATATATATTTCGTTATGTCTCTTTTCCTTTCTTATTTGTCTACTTCTGCAGAGCAAAACGCGGCATACATGACAACTATTTACAAAATAAAGATGAAAGTTGAGGTTTACTGCTGTCCTTCAATGGCTATCTACAGGGTGATCGAGATAAAAGCAGTCCCATTGACAAATCAAATGGTGCCAGGTACACATTGTGTTTTGTCTATTTACTATTTAAACCGGTTCTTTTTCTTCTTCTGCGTTCGCCCGCTATGAACTCAGGCGTAGCCATAACACCTGGGATGACGCTTCCAACTGATTTTTGAGTGAAAGCCTGCTTACCATTTTATTGGTGTCCTTCGCCATAAGCCGGTTCTGACTAGCTCTGTCCTTTGTCACATTTGTTCATCGCCCTTCCGCACCATAATTACACACATCACAAAAAGACTCTCTCACTTGACCTATACTACGTCATAATTGAACTTTGTCATTTTCATAAACATATGCCAGATTGGCTTCCTTGGCGAGGCTACTTTTATCTTGAACACTCTATAGAACCCTGTTTACTGGGATCGTTGTGTAGATGACTCTCAGTCGATGCTGTGGAAGATTCAGAAATGCAAGTTGTGGTATAAATAGATGTCGTCTACAAAAGTTACCAACCTCCAGTCTCACGTGGATCATCGTCCTGGGCAAGCGGGGTTTCGTGGCAATGAGAGAGCAAACAGGCTTGCATCAATTATTGGAGAGTTTTGGATGTATAAGAGACATGCTATTCGGTCTCGGTCTCAATGCGACCTACTGTTGGATGAGGACACTAAAAATTGATGTTGAATATATCCAATTTAATGAGTTCGATATTGTACATTGTACAAGTAGAGCTGAATGTCTCAGAGGCAGAAATATGAGGGTGTTTAACCAGCAAGCCACATAGCCATCATTATTCATACCCTTCGACTTCTGTTTGAGACAACTGAGCACCTATGGTGGAAACCCGGAGTTCTGTGACGTCGTTCAGTAAACGATAACTAATCCTCTACTTCTGCACTCAAGTCTGTGGTCATGAAAAACGTTCAGAATCACGATCTCCAGTTTCATAGTCCAATTACAATGTCCAATCAAACTTTACCGTCCGGTAATTTTTATTTGCCCAGAACTAAATTGTCATTGTATTTATTTCAGATAACAATCTGGGGCTCTGTTTCTATCTCTGAATAGTTATATATAGACTTGATTTTCACTTATTTCTATCCAGTATATAGGTATTTCGCACAAGTAGTTACAGGGGCCTGAATTATGGGTGTAAAGAATAGAACCACTGTTATCTGCTACGAATGTCGTAAGAGGCGGATAACGAGGTAGAGCGTGGGGCTAGCTACCCCATCCCATAAAAGCATTAGATAACTAGAGTAACCACAACCAAGAGAAATTCATACCTCGCCACCCAAGGAAGAAGAAGGAGCCCGTAAGGAATGACGCAAGAAATGACCCGATGAAATCAGAAAGGAAATTGGGTTGCCGACTCACCTTATTTAAACTCAGAAGATCTCCAGGATTGGCACCTGGAATGTCCGCACGATATTCGAGACCCAAGAACAACTGGAGGCGGGAGTTGGAGACAGAATGCAAGAAAATGAGAAGTCTTGAGATATAGAAAAGATGGTCTTTGTTAGGAGGTCTTAGAAAATGAGAAGTCTTGAGATATAGAAAAGATGGTCTTTGTTAGGAGATCTTAGAAAATTTTGAGAAGTCTTGAGATATAGAAAAGATGGTCTTTGTTAGGAGGTCTTAGAAAATGAGAAGTCTTGAGATATAGAAAAGATGGTCTTTGTTAGGAGGTCTTAGAAAATGAGAAGTCTTGAGATATAGAAAAGATGGTCTTTGTTAGGAGATCTTAGAAAATGAGAAGTCTTGAGATATAGAAAAGATGGTCTTTGTTAGGAGATCTTAGAAAATGAGAAGTCTTGAGATATAGAAAAGATGGTCTTTGTTAGGAGATCTTAGAAAATGAGAAGTCTTGAGATATAGAAAAGATGGTCTTTGTTAGGAGGTCTTAGAAAATGAGAAGTCTTGAGATATAGAAAAGATGGTCTTTGTTAGGAGATCTTAGAAAATGAGAAGTCTTGAGATATAGAAAAGATGGTCTTTGTTAGGAGATCTTAGAAAATGTTGGTTGCGGACCTATGCCTCCATATGGATGAAGGGATGATGAAGAAGAAGAAGATGAAGAAGAAGAAGAAGAAGAAGAAGAAGAAGAAGGATATACTCATTTCTATTTCGGAAAGTTTTTTTAAACAAAGTTCGGTGCAATTTTATATTTTATGTTAGCAGACAGTATATGTGGGACAGCTTAACGTAAAGCATAGTGCCTACGCTAATCAAATATGTGGGACAGCTTAACGTAAAGCATAGTGCCTACGCTAATCAAATATGTGGGACAGCTTAACGTAAAGCATAGTGCCTACGCTAATCAAATATGTGGGACAGCTTAACGTAAAGCATAGTGCCTACACTAATCAAATATGTGGGACAGCTTAACGTAAAGCATAGTGCCTACGCTAATCAAATATGTGGGACAGCTTAACGTAAAGCATAGTGCCTACGCTAATCAAACATGTGGGACAGCTTAACGTAAAGCATAGTGCCTACGCTAATCAAATATGTGGGACAGCTTAACGTAAAGCATAGTGCCTACGCTAATCAAATATGTGGGACAGCTTAACGTAAAGCATAGTGCCTACGCTAATCAAATATATGGGACAGCTTAACGTAAAGCATAGTGCCTACGCTAATCAAATATGTGGGACAGCTTAACGTAAAGCATAGTGCCTACGCTAATCAAATATGTGGGACAGCTTAACGTAAAGCATAGTGCCTACGCTAATCAAATATGTGGGACAGCTTAACGTAAAGCATAGTGCCTACGCTAATCAAATATGTGGGACAGCTTAACGTAAAGCATAGTGCCTACGCTAATCAAATATGTGGGACAGCTTAACGTAAAGCATAGTGCCTACGCTAATCAAATATGTGGGACAGCTTAACGTAAAGCATAGTGCCTACGCTAATCAAATATGTGGGACAGCTTAACGTAAAGCATAGTGCCTACGCTAATCAAATAGCACACAAGAGGTTTGTGGGTTCAGTCACACACTCGATGTTCTACACAGGAGGAAAGGAATTGGTTCTCCTAACTCCTGCGCATTGGGGCCCAGCAATCAAAGCTTTACAGAAGCACACTCTCCTGAAACAATCCAGAAAAATGAAGGTGAGAAAAAAATGGAGGTTACAACTCAGAACACGACAGTATAAATACACTAAACAGAAAAGTACAGACCACAGTCTTCAGACTTAGAAAGGGACACTGCAGTCTCAGAGCACACCTCCATAGAATGGGTCTCAGGAACTCGGCTGCCTGCACCTGTGGAGCACCAAAAGCAATCCCCATAGCACATCCTGCAAGACTGTCCCAGCTAAATCTGTGGAAGAATGGAAATCTAACCAACAGAAACAACCCTACAAAACAAATTATGGGGGACCGATGAAGACCTAAAGCGCCACGTCCTGTTTCTGACACATACCAGAGTAGTCGCATAGCAGAAGTTGATCGCAGAAGAAGAACGGTCAATATGGAAGGTTCAAAGAAGAAGAAGAATTACAAAATAGTGATTTTTTGGTGTTTTATGTCTATAAAGAGATATAGACTGAACTATCCATGCATTGATTTTATTTGTCAGACACATCATTTTGAGTCAGGTTTTTCAACTACATTGCAAGGGAAAGGTCTCTGGAGACTAGAGGGTGAAAATTACCTGCGTTTTAACTATTTAAGTTCACCTCATGAAAGTAATAAAGTCAACAATGAAATTGATAATCCACAAAGCTCTAGGAATAGAAAGTTATGTAGAGACATATTTGTCATATCATTTGCAGAAGAAAAAGAAAGACAGACAAGAAGGGCAGAAAAAATAGTTTGCATGTGCAAGATTTGAACTTCAATATGAGAGAAGGGAGACAATAAAGAAATTACTGAAAGGTAAAGAAGGGAGACAATTTTACAAAATTGTAATGCCATACGGCACGAGAGTATTGCACAAAACACGAACTCCGTAGCTCCAGCAACAATCCTAGTGGTCACTGGAAAAAACTGCACTCGTGAACAGAATGGCGCGGTACGGACTCGAACCCACGACCTTCGATTCACAAGGCAGAGGGCTTAACCACTTAGCCACATAGACCTTTTCTTTCCTTGTTGATGTTGTTGATGTCACTAATATTGTTGATCATGACATATTCAGTACAAAACGCACGTTTTTACAAGGGAAGGAGCAGAGGAGTCATGGTTTCTCAACCAACCTGGTCTTATGCTTCCACAGTCTACGAAAACGATTTTACTGACGCTCATTTCAATCAAACACAGAAATATTGCAGAGACTACGGATATCGTGCTCTACATTGTGCACTTTAAGCAAATGAGAAGAATGTCTTTTTAAAGGAGCTGACAGACATCCTCTCAAAAGACCCAGCAACCTGGGAAATGATAGTACCATTCAACAACACAGACCTACAGCCCAACTTCCCAGTGATAACAATAATTTCAGATGTAGATAAAAAAGGGTGAAGAAACAGGTCCCATCTTGAGAGCAAAGACACTAGAACACATTGACACCTCATACCCATATCCCGAGTGGACCCATATATACACACGACGGATCATCAGACACGACAGCGAGAAAAGGAAGGGCCAGAACCATCATCATACTCCAAGATGGCACTACACTAACAAATTCAAGTGCCACTGGAGAACTATCAACAAATTTTAGAGCTGAACAACAGGCAACTGTGGATGCCTCAAAAATACTACAACAAAGAAACATAAAAAACAACAAACTTGTCTTCCTTTGCGACTGCTTGTCAGTCCTGCTGGCCACACAAAGGGAACCACAAGATGGAAAGAGAGCTAACACTACAGCTAAACAAGCTCTCAGAACACAACAAAATTATTGTCCAGTGGATACCAGCCCACTGTGGCGTACCAGGAAATGAGAGAGTAGACAGGCTGGCTAAGGAGGGAACAAAACTTACACAACACAAACACCCAGTGTCACTACCAGAAATCAAGACACATATCAAAAGAAAGTACAAAGGGGTGTGGAGGCAACAAACCCACAGCAAACACCCACAAGATCCCATCAGCAAACTAAACAGAAAACAGCACAACAATCTTTCGCCTAACTGGAGGCTCAACCACCACATGCACAGAATAACGCCTGCCCAGACTGCACAGTGTGCATGCCAGACAGAAACACAGACTATAGAGCATATCCTGCAGTCATGTCCACCATATGTACACCAACGAAACGAAACATGGTCTCATGAACGAAGCATACAAAGCAAACTATGGGGAACTCTCGAAGAACTCCAGCTCACATACAGCTTCATAGAGGCAACGCATCTCATGGTTTAGATGAGCATACGAAACCGAACGCAAAGAAGAAGAAGAAGTAAAGGGGCTGAAAGCGAAATTGTTATTTTATTACAACGGGTTTTCCTTATGTAGTTTTTTTTTCATTGCGCCCAACCACTTGCCTAAAGTATTGCACAGATCACGAACCCCGCAACTCCAGTAAAAATTCTAGGAATCTCCAGGCATACACTACAAGAATATATACAGACAAATTTAGAGAAAATGAAAGTTACACAGAGGTTGGGATGATTGAGCTACCTTTCCGACAGAGCTAACCTTTGACCTTGTACTTATAGAATCTGTTCAACAACACTGTTGAAAATGTTAAGTCAATAGAGTCGTCAGCAAATCTGAACATCACTAGGTATTTGATCTGTAGCTGAATCAACAACACGTATGTTGTAATACATGACCAAACAAAACGTTGCCTGCAGAAGCAGTAGTGCCACCCATTTATAAGAATGTGTGCAAGAGTGTATGTGTGTAATTTGAGCGGTTCTCAAAATGTGCCTTGCTGTTGCGTCTAGTATTGTAAATAGTAGGCATTGTTTCACATTACAGCCACAACAGACGATGTGATTCAGCACATAACAAACTCATCATCATCAAGTAGCTTGTCCCTTCCGGAACTTGGCTCCTACGACAGAAGTCCTGAAAAACTCTGTTCTGTGCAAGTTGACCAGCGTCAGCAGCAGTCATTCTCAGATCATCAATGACATCTTGCAGTCATCGTCTTCTATGTCTTCCTCTCCTTCTTCACCCAGGTACCATTCCCTCTAAAATTATCTTCTCTACGCACTCATGTCGTTTTATGTGTCCCAAATATTTAATTACATAAACTACGTGACGCAAAACCTATTGTTTGCTGAGACAAATAGGCCAATGATGATGATGATGATGATGATGAGACAGTGTTAACTTACAAGCCCATCGTTAATCACCCCCTGGGCCACAAACGCAATAAATAAAAGGGACAACGAAAAACGCCGCGCCAGGGTAAGTGACATGGCTCTTACCAAAGCCTTGCCTCACTTCCACGTGGTGGCACTGGAAACTGACTACCGCTCTATAGTCTGGCTAAGCGAGTAGGGATCAAAGGAGAGCTACCCTGGAATAAGTAGTAGTGTAAGTGTAATCACGAATGCTATAAGATCTTTTTGCAGTATAGACGAGAAGAATTTCAGAGTGGATGCGCCTCACATGTCTCCTGACTGAAGTCCACAGCAGGAAACACTCCTGGCTCAGATCATTCAAATATCCTCTAGATCTCTCTCTCTCTCTCTCGCGCGATCATCGTTAGCCTTAGACTGGTGTACCAGATTTCCTCAGAAATCTCATTTATGTGGAAACCTGATTCATGCAGCCTTAGCATTGGGTGGGTTTCGTCTCATCTTCAGCGCCATTTGGAGCTCTGGTGCTTATCCTTCGGCGATATGTCTGATCTTCTGGATCTGAAAGAAAGCAGAGTAATCTCCCCTGCTCATATATAGTCATTTTCTTCTTCTTTTCTCGTCACACTGCTACCGGGTTGTTGCCCAGCGTCGTGGTTTTCTGTTTTTGTCTTGCGCTGTTCTGGTGACTTGTGTGATTGTTATCTTTGCTCTTTCACAGGATTCTGCTAAGCCATCTAACCATCTTTCCGTGGTCTTCCTCTTGCCTTCTTTCCCGATGTTCTGTTGTAGAATTTCTGTATCCTGTGGAGTTTGATGCATTCTTATTAAGTGGCCAAACCACTTCATTCTTTGTTTATCTATGTAATTCAGCAGGTTTGTGCCAACTTTCTTCTTATGCTGATGTTAGGGATTCTGTCTTTTCTGTGTTGTTGGTAACTTTTCGCAGGCAACGCATTTCACATGTAGTTATTTTTGTGACTGCGCTTTGCTCAATGTATATGTTTGGCTCTGGTAACTCAAAGTAGGTATAAAATGCTGTTGATCATCTGTTGTAGCTGCCTGTAAATTTTTGGTGCCTTAACAATGGGGCTAGCTGGTAGGTTACAGCATTTACTTTTTGCACTCTAGCCTCTATCTCTATCCAGTTTTCCGTCTTCTGTGAATATGCTTCCTAAGTATTTGAATTCTTTCACTTGGTTTATTTTAGATGCATTGACATGGATGTCTAGATTATTATGTTTTCTCCCCATATTCATTATTTCTGTTTTAGTGTTGTTGATTTTCATGTCATGTTTTACACAACTTTTGTTCAAGGTGTCAATATGATGTTGTAGATCTTGTTCATTTGATGTATCAGGCACTGATCATCTGCAAAAGCAGTTCATTTATTTCATCATTACCTGAATTTGACTCTTGAGTTATTTTATCCATATATGCAATAAAGAGTAGTGGTGAGAGGACACAACCTTGTCTGACACCTGATGTAATGGAGAACCAGTCGGTCATTTCTTCTGTTGTTCTTGCTGCACTCTGGCTATCTTGGTATAAGACCATGATATTACCTAATAGTTGTCCCTGGACGCCATATTCTTCAAGGATCTTCCATAGTTTGCACCTGTTTACTCTATCAAATACGTTTTTTTGGTCTATAAATATAAGTTGTTTACTTTGATTGTATTCAAGTGTTTGTTCGCAGATCTGTCTTAGTGTAAAATTGGTCTGTGCAGCTCTTACCCTCCTAAACCCAAACTGGCTATTGCTTAACTGGGGCTCTAATATATGTCTTGCTCTTCGCTCCAATATTTTTGCAAACATTTTTCCTATATGGCTCAAAAGAGAGATACCCCTGTATGTTTCACACTCTCTTTGTCTCCTTTGTTCTTCCATATTGGGACTATAATAGCTCTCTGCCAGTCATCTGGAGCCTCTTATACCTCCCAGGCTATGTTAAAATTCTGGTCAGCCATGTTATTGCTGTTGTCTTACACGCAAGTAACATTTCTGTTGTTATACCATCTATACCTGCTGCCTTCCTTCTTTTGCTTTGATTTAGTGCCATTTCAACTTCGGATTCTAAAATGTTCAATTGTTGGTATTTTCCATGTTTCAATTGAAATGTTTCTGTACCTTGTGTTTCGCAGTTTAACAGTTCCGTAAAATATTCTTTCCATCTGTCTTTAATATCTTTGCTGTTGGTAAGAGGTTTCCTAGACTTGTTATTTATAATGATGACTGGATTGAATTGTTCTTTTCTTAGCCTCATTGCCTTGATGCTTCTGTAAAATTTTCTTGGTGCCTTAGTGCATCGTTCCGCTAAATGTTCTCCATACTTTGCCCAAGATTCTGATTTCGATGACTTTACTTTATTTTTACTATTCATTCTTGCTGTTCTGTATTTGGTGTAGTCTTCATCTAATTTTGACTTTTGTCACCTGTGAAAACACTTTTTCTTTTCTTGTATAGACCTTTTAACTTCTTCATTCCACCATGCTGTGTGCTTTCTGTGCTTATTTAACTTTTTAAGTCCACAATTTTCTTTCACTATATCCATGATATTTGTTTTGAAGATTTGCCATTCTTTATTTATGTTGCTTACTCCCTCTAGGGTGTTAAAACTGATGTAACTGCTCCTTCAATTTGATTCCTAGTTTCATTATTATTTAACTTTTCAATATCTATTATTTCAATTTGTTGAGTTGTACTCCTGTCTTGTTTTCTAATTGGTTTTTGTAGAAACAGTACCACTGGTCTATGATCAGAGTCTAATATTGCATTTGGGATGGCTCTAGCGTTTTGTATTCTCCATCTTTCACTCTTTTTGCTAGTATAAAGTCGATCTGTGATGCTTGATTAATATTATTCCATTTATACCAGGTTAATATCTGGCTCCTCCTATGTTGGTAAAATGTATTGGTGATAAATAGATAATGTTCTGCACATATATTAAGCAGGTGTTCCCGTTGCTGTTGCATTTCGTTGTTGTGTCGCTGAATGGTGCTAGATGTGTCTCCCATGGTGTTCTTCGCTCGCCGACTCTTCCGTTAAAATCTCCCATAATATATATATTGTCAGTGTTGTTGACTTTACTAATGTTTTCACTTAATTCGTCGAAAAATGTGGTTCTTTCTTCTTCACTATATGAGTTAAAAGAGTGAAACCCATAATTCTTTGGGATTTAGGAAAAAATAGCCACCTCCTTTAAGTTAATATTTAAAAGCATTAAGTTATTTTAACATCACAAAGCATTACATTTGTCCAACATTAAAAAATAATAAGTTAATAATAAGTTACCGATCGCTTCTCGGTCTGTTGGCTAAGATCAAAGTGTAGTATCTGTTTTGCTTGATATCTGCACGTGGCTCATTATATGGGTTCACAAAGCATCAGCTTGTGTTACGGAACTTGTGCCCACTTGATCGAAGCCGAAGCTCGGGAGACTTCATTAAATGAACATCCTTGTACAAAACTAGGAGTGCCATCGATCGAAGGATTGATGGGGCTTGATAGTTTATAAACGTTTTCCCGTTCCGTTGTACGGGTCCACCTGGTATGACGCGTCCGGGGCGGGCCCCTAAAATAAAAAAAATTAAAAATAATAAATTAATTTAACATTTAAAAACATTCAATTAGTTTAACAATGCAAAATAATCAATGAGAATTTACATTTAAATATAAAGACATTTTTGTGAAGACAAAAGTGCAGTGTTCACTTGATCGCGGCCAAAGTGTGTGAACATTCAAAAAACGTCAAATGGTAAATTGAAACCCACTTAAACCACAACCTACTAGATACATATAGTAGGTCGTGTTTAAACACACTCCGTGCGCTCTCATTCGAAAGATTAATGACGCTCGAAGTTTTACAGGTTCAGTCCTACTGGGTCCGCTCGTTGCGGCACTTCCGAGTAGAGCACTTCTGAGCAGTGGCGGCTCGTGATCATTTTTGTTGGTGGGGCCAGACATTTTTTCCGGATAAATCATGGTTTTTGGTTGCTATATTTTAATTTATAAAATTTATAATTTATTATAAAATTATTAATTTATAAGGGCCTCACTGGCCCTTAATGACGAGCGCCACTGCTCTGAGTATATATAATATATATATATATATATATATATAATAAGAAGTTAGTTTAACATCATCTGTAGGAAATGAGTAATACAATACTATATAGAATCAATTATGATATGCGAATGTGAATCGTGGGCAATAAATATCAACAATAGTAAATTATTACATCATACATAAATGTGAACAGAATGGGTTTTTGTGCTTAATAATCTATTTAACAACAAACAGCAGCTATAAGGATATAGAAACAAGTATGAAAATATCAACAGATTAAGAAAAGAGTTAGGCAAGGATGTGTATTGCCTCCAGATTTACTCTACATTAGTACGGTGAGAATATTATAAGAGCAATAGAGAACAAACTATGGATAATAATTTATGGAGTCCATAGCATACATAAAGCAATGGCAAACTACTGATTGTATGTTGCCAAGAACTTAATGCAGAACATGAAATTAACTAAAACACTGATGTCCGGAAAGAACTAAACGTTAAAGAGAATTGGCTGATAAACAACATACTATACAGAAAAATTACATACTTTGGTCACATCAAGCGTCACTATGGCCTGGAAAGAACAATACTAGAGGGCAGGGTCCCAAGACGTAGAGGCAGACCAAGGAGAAGATGGCTACAAGATATTAAAGAAACCATGAACATGACCATCGACGAAGTGGGTGAACTGGCAAGAGACAGGGTGAATTTCAGATGTGCTGCAAAGAGAGCAACGTCCTATAAGGAATACGCACTTTGATGATGATAGCATACATAATGTAAAACAAGGGGATGATAATGTGTTAATAGTTGGAAGTGAAAAGGACATACAGGCAATGACAGATACCATGACACAAGAAAGCCAACACAATGGTATGAGAATAAATAACAAAAAGACAAAAGTGATGGTTATATCAAAGAAGTGACATCAAAAATGCATACTTAGGATAAAGGGAACAGTTGATGTTAAAAGAAAAAGGGTGGAGACTGCAGTAAAACTTGGAAACTTGTGTTCCTCGAAATTCGTCATTCTTGTTGTATTGTTTGCTTGATAAAGGCCTTTTGGTCGAAACGTTGCTGTTTATCGTCACTGTTTATGCATTTTGTAAAACTATAGTACTTTGTTTTTACGTGTTTAGCTATGTTAAAAGAAAACGTGTAACAAAAAGTTTATCATTATTTTTTTATTTTTTCACAAAAGTGATGGTTATATCAAAGAAGTGACATCAAAAATGCATACTTAGGATAAAGGGAACAGTTGATGTTAAAAGAAAAAGGGTGGAGACTGCAGTAAAACTTGGAAACTTGTGTTCCTCGAAATTCGTCATTCTTGTTGTATTGTTTGCTTGATAAAGGCCTTTTGGTCGAAACGTTGCTGTTTATCGTCACTGTTTATGCATTTTGTAAAACTATAGTACTTTGTTTTTACGTGTTTAGCTATGTTAAAAGAAAACGTGTAACAAAAAGTTTATCATTATTTTTTTTATTTTTTATGGGGCCCGTCCCAGATGTGCCATACCAGGTGGACCCGTACAACGGAACGTGAAAACGTTTATAAACTATCAAGCCCCATCAATCCTTCGATCGATGGCACTCCTAGTTTTGTACAAGGGTAGCCATGTAATGAAGGCTTCCGACCTTCGGCTTCGATCAAATGGGCACTAGTTCCGTAACACAAGCTGATATCTTTGTAAACCCATATAATGAGCCAAGTGACAGATATCAAGCGATACAGATACTACACTTTGATCTTAGCCAAAAGGCCGTTGTGAATCACGGACGGACAATAAATTGTAGAACTTACATACAGTACAGTAGCGTGGTTATCAGAATAACATGTGAATGTTATAAGAGTACTAAAGTTGACATTAGATTTATGAGGGGATAGCGCGAACGCAGTCCCCCTTACGAAAAAATTACGCACTTGAGTCGCCCACATTTGGGGCGATCGCAGACGTCAACCCAACCGAAGTGCAATGGAAGGGCCTCGACCTGGGACAACCTCCTTCTTGATCAAGGTTTGTCCTGTGCCAGGTAAGTATGCTTTCTGTATCAGATTTATTGCAAGCCTTTCACCGTCATTAGTGACATGTGTAAGGTAGAACGACATCAAATTAACATAAATAATAATTCAGAATATAAACTCTTCCAAGTTTTATTTCAATTTTCCCATATAAAATTTTGTTACCTTTTTTATAAAATAAAAATAAAGGAAATAACTTATTTAAGTAAATAGAAATTTGCATGGATTAATATAAATATTTAAATATTTGTTATCTCCCTTTTACAAACACTAAAACCTAATCCTTTTATTTATGACTTATCTCCCTTCTCATCATTACAAATTGTTAACAGTTCTTATCATCTGTGATTGCTATTTTTTATTGTAATCTTCACTTTACTGAGCCATGAGAAGTACAATGTATTTTTCTTTGACCAACGGCACACGATAGGTCATGTGATCAGAATCCCACTGGTGCCTTTACTTCAAGAGTGTTTCTCTGGTACGAAATTGAATCTAGGTCGACCTGAAGGACCATTTAACGGAAGACTTCTGTAACATTTATATTTAATAAGAGGATTGTGCGAATAAAATTCACGAGTGAATTTTTGTCAGAGGTCATAGGATTGTTGCCGGAGCTAGGGTGTTCGTGCTTTGTGCAGTACTCTCGACGGATGGCGTGCCATTTCTGCAGTGAGCTACCTAGCCATATGGGGTAAAACTTGATGCAATAAAGGCAATATTCGCTTCAGCCTCCTTTGTTGTTAGACACTCGATCTCACCGAGATCAGGAATCACTTGGAAATAGCCTGATAGCACCATATGGGGCTCGAACCGAGCACTTTTGAAATGTGAAGAGAATATCATACCTCATCTTCACAGAAAGTACCTTTCAGAATCGACGTACATGCACTCAGGTTACATCTATAGCTCAGTTCATTTCATCTAGATGAAAGTATTAGCAACAGATCACTCGCTTAGTAGCTACGGCAACAATTCCCGAATTCCCCAGTTTTCAACAATTCAGACGCCCGTGTGTTTCCATAGCTCGCAATGGGAGCAAAGAATAGTAACACTACAAGGAATGTCGTAAGAAGCGAGTGAGATAGAGGCTAGGGAAGTTACCCAAGTAAATAAAAAGCGTTGCAGAAATCGGATGTGCTGGCCTACTTATAGGCGCATAACTGGAACAGCGTACAATCTGATTAGTCACGGATCACAGGATGAATGAAAATCGTGGCATATCCTTTACAAGACGTAGTCATCAACTACAGTAAACAAGTTGTTGATTTTCTAGACACCACTTAAACGTTAAATAGTTTGCCATTGCTCTCTGAATGATGATGTCTAGTTTTTACCTGTCGTAAAAATCCCACGGAAATGAATTTGTTTCCAAACTTGCCGCCGGTGTTTGAACAAGTAAAAAGGGGATATTACTTGTATTCTCATTGGCTAGACGCGCGATAACAATATTAACGATTATATCCCTTTGACATTTTCCGTTATCTGTTCATATTTTAAATTATTATATATGGACATGTCCGGAGTGCAATAAAGACATTTTAAACTGAAACTATAAAATTAGAGCATCTTAAAGTCGATGCAAAAGTACAATCTAGGAACGAGTTTTTTTTTTTACTATATCGATTTGGGGAAGAAACAAACATTTCAAAAGTAAAAATTAACTGCTTACCTAGATTCCAAGGAAAGATTGCGTTGTTCATAAATTGTTCGTCAAATTTATTTGTGTTTTAGGACAAGTCCGTGAATGGACCAACTTTGTCCAGGATCATAAACGTGTGTTGTAAGCGATTCATTAAAATGTTGTATCCTCTTCATCACATCCGATATAAAGAATTAAATCTTAGAGCAAAACTTAAAATATATAAAAGCATTGTTCTGTGAGTGTTATTGCACAGTAGTGAGTGCTGGAAAATAACCCACAGCATCATACATAAGTTGGAGACATTCCAAAGTAAATGGTTCAGAAGAATATTGCATATTTTCTGGCCAAATACGATAGCAAACGAAAGGTTTTTGAAA
Source organism: Arion vulgaris (assembly GCA_020796225.1). Taxonomy (NCBI): domain Eukaryota; kingdom Metazoa; phylum Mollusca; class Gastropoda; order Stylommatophora; family Arionidae; genus Arion; species Arion vulgaris. The sequence goes on from CM036760.1 coordinate 62,423,179, forward strand.
CGAACAAACTGTGCATCATTGGAGACCATTATTTAAACACGAAGATGGAGGTGGATTTAGCATGTATGTCGTATGCCAGTAGAGGTATTGGCTAGAACAGCTCTTCGATGGAAAGCGGATGGTAAAAGAAGACATGGGCATCCAAAGGAAACATGAAACAAAACTGTAGAAAGAGAGTTGAAAGATTGTGGTCTCTCTCTATCTCTATCTCTCTCTCCTCTTCTTCTTTGCCATTTTTTGATCATTCTTATTGTGATATATAAACAGTCTTTGCCAAGGACGGTTTTTTACGTCATAATATTCAGCGTTAATTGTGTTAATCTATTGTCGTATACTGGTCCAAACAACGCTCAAATGTTAGTCATTGTGTATCCCGTCAAACAACGCTCAAATGTTAGCTATTGTCATATACTGGTCAAACAACCTAAACGTTAGTCTATTGTCAGTATATGGTCAAACAACCTAAATGTGTTAGTCTAGTGTCAGAACTGGTCCAAAAAGCAAATGTGTAGTCATTGTCAGTATACTGGTCAAACAACGCTCAAAGTTAGTTATTGTCAGTATACATTAACAACGCTAACGTGTTAGTTATTGTCAGTATACTTCAACGCAAATTCTCTATCGGTCCAACAAATGTGTTAATGTCAGATCTGGTAACCTTAAATGTGTTAGTCTATTGTCAGTATACTGGTCCAAACAACGCTTAAATGTGTTAGTCTAGTGTCAGTATACTGGTCCAAACAACGCTTAAATGTGTTAGTCTATTTTGTCAGTATACTGGTCCAAACAACGCTTAAATGTGTTAGTCTATTGTCAGTATACTGGTCCAAACAACGCTTAAATGTGTTAGTCTATTGTCAGTATACTGGTCCAAACAACGCTTAAATGTGTTAGTCTATTGTCAGTATACTGGTCCAAACAACGCTTAAATGTGTTAGTCTAGTGTCAGTATACTGGTCCAAACAACGCTTAAATGTGTTAGTCTAGTGTCAGTATACTGGTCCAAACAACGCTTAAATGTGTTAGTCTAGTGTCAGTATACTGGTCCAAACAACGCTTAAATGTGTTAGTCTAGTGTCAGTATACTGGTCCAAACAACGCTTAAATGTGTTAGTCTAGTGTCAGTATACTGGTCCAAACAACGCTTAAATGTGTTAGTCTAGTGTCAGTATACTGGTCCAAACAACGCTTAAATGTGTTAGTCTAGTGTCAGTATACTGGTCCAAACAACGCTTAAATGTGTTAGTCTAGTGTCAGTATTTTGAAATGAAAATCGTGACATATCCTTTACATGACGTCACCATCAACGACAGTAAACGAGACGATGATTTTCTAGACACCACTTATACGTTCAGTAGTTTGCTATTGCTTCCTGAACGGTAATGTCTATTTTTACCGTTCGTTACCACGGGAACGAATTTGCTTTCGTCCGCCATGAAGTTTGAACAGGCACACTTGGCTTGTGATCGAGCTAACTACCGCTTAAGCTACATACGCCCACTGAAAGTATAATAACTAACCCAAATAATAATTGTAAAATGTACGTAATCCTGAGAAGTGGGAACATATCGTGACCAGGTCCACGCTTATTAGATCAGAACTAACAGCTACCATTTGCTTTCTAAGCGGACATGTTGTTTCATATCTTTCTTTCTGTTCAAACTTGTGTTAGTTTCGTACGAATTTTAGTCACGTTTTTGTAACAAAAAATCTCCGTTTTAATTTATTTAGTGCTGTTTGTTTTTGTTCTTCTTAATCTGTTATTTTGTTTGCAGAAACTGAAGACACCAGGTGCATGAAATCATTATCTAGTGACATCATATTGATAGTCATTCACTATTACATAGAGCCAGTAAGAGGAGTGTAGAAATAGTATATTGGTTAATACATTTAGATTTGTTGACGCCTGGACCTAGGATAAAATTTCACAGTGTGAGTGGAATTTTTCAGACCGTAACGGCTTACATGCAGTGGCGTAGCCTGATAATACGAGATATGTGTGCTGCTTCTTAAAATGAATATGTGTCCCTCCAGTGGCGGCTCGTCATCAGTAGGGCTGGGCCCTACCAAAAATAATTTATAACGTGTATTTATTATTTTAGAAATTATTTATTTATAATTATTACTTTTAACGTGTTACTGATCAGCGTTGAGAGTTGAACATATAACACTAAAATATCACATACAGTCTGAAATTCACCGTCTTTCCTCCCTAATTAGTATAATTCACGCATTTTTAGGGCCAGTAGAAATGTGGTATATTTAGACCATGCTTTTTGCGAAAATTTGTGTCTGGCCCCACCAACCAGAATAATTGCGAGCCGCCACTGTGTCCCTCCTATTTAGCCTCTTTTCCTTTTTAATTGAAAAGTCAAGTATATTCAATTATGCAACGAAAGTTGTTGTACTGGAAAAAATATATTTTTAAATTGTACATATTTATATTTACATGTTTCACTTGAAGATCAGATTCATTCTTCTTTCCTTTTGCAGAAATGTATCTGTGAATGCAACATAAACACCAATGACAAAAAAGACCGCACTGATTTCCCTTAAGAATAATAACATTTTTCTCAGAATATTAAAAATGTGGGATATGCTCTTCATCCACCAAGCCCTTCAATTGTTAGTGTTGATTTTTGCCCGCACGCTTTCTCTATGTAAAACCCCAATCTTTTCACCAATCTCTTTCCCTCACCCGCTTCATAGAACTTTCTAGTAGGCGTTAGTCAACAAAGACCAGCTCACGTTAAGACGGAACACACCGAGAAAATTTCGGAGACAAGGGTCGTAACTCCTAACCTAAGCACCTAACTACCGCAAACACACACCATGCGTTTGTCGATAGCAACGCGTTCCTAGATACTGACAGGCTGCAAGGCTGCTTAAATTTGACAATAGACAGCTACTTATAGCTACTATACAAATATTTTATAGTAAATATTGCTGTGAATACTTAATAGAATAATTAGTTCAATTTTATTTTCCTTCTGGGCCTGGCATAGGTGTGCGCCGTACATCCAGCACGCACGGAGAATACGCCACTGCTCATAGGTCGACCCAGCCTCGATTGGGCAGAAGAGTAACACTGGAAATCAAAGGCGGTCGGGGTGATGTTGACCACATCACCCATCATGTGCCGTTGGTCAAAGAAAAACACGGGCCTAACGCATAATTTCTCAATATACCTCACGGGGTCAAATCATGAAAGTGGGGTCACTGAGAGGGAAGGCGATAGTGACACGTTGCGCTAGTGACTATATGTCGTGGACATTTCGAATTCAATTCTTCTTCTCCTTCTTCTTTGCGTTCGTTCTTTACGACCAATTTTAATCACTCTTTGTGATATGTTTGATCTTTGCCAAGGACATGTATACGTTGCACATTGGTTTGGCAGGCCCCTAAACGCATAGACTTATACACGTTTAGGACCTGTGCATCCGATTTCAGCCAAATCTCCTTAGTCGCCTCTTACGACATGCATGGCAGGTAACAGTGGTTCTATTCTTTACACCCCAGATTTGGGTCCCGGTAACCACTCGGGCGGGAGTTCAATGTAATTTTGGTTCAAAATATTTTGGTAAACTTATTTGGAGATCTAAATTACAAGTATCTCTGAAGTCGGAGTACGGCAAGCCTGAATGACGAAGCGCACGAGTGGTTACCGGGGCCCAAATTTGGGGTGTAAAGAATAGAACCACTGTTACCTGCCACGCATGTCGTAAGAGGCGGCTAAAGCGGTTTTGGTGAAATCGGATGCACGTGTCCGCTAGGAAATGCTAACCCGAAACAAATACTTGCAGAAAACGGATGCACCAGGCCGTAAGGCGCATAACATGGTGCAACGACCCCTCATAATGAGAAATGGAATAACGGATACTATGGTCGCCAATCTGCCTCGGAGATTTAGCCACGCAGTAAGAATGTCAGACCTACCCTCACAAGGGTGGCCAAAACCTACTGATGGAAGATGGAAGAGGTCGGCACAAACGGGGAAGCAGAAATCATAGGAATTATATCCTACAGAACTGCCCCCAGTGTGCAGACTTGAGAAGAAAGAAGTGGCCCACTTACACTAGCGTCCAAGACAAACTGTATGGCGTGGCTGATAATCTGAGGCAGATGGCTGCCTTTATTAGAGAATCCGAAATCCCAATCTCGTGAGAACGCAGAAGAAGAATGATGAGGGACAGTAGTGATAAGGAAATGTTATGTTGGGAGATCGATGTCATTACATATTGGGCATTCCCATGCGTTCTCTGTCCTCCGCTGCAGCAGCCATTCTAAAGTCTACTTGCTCACCGACCCATGAGACGTTGATTAGTTAGTATACATTCTCTTTCTGAGGACGACACTGTCTGGCATGTAAAACCTTAACTCCTAATTTTCGCACTCGTTCCAGTATCTGAGACTCGCCAATACACCAATCTCTTCAAAATGGAGCATCAAGCATGTTCTGTGCAGCACAGTCTCTTCAAGTAGCATGTTCTGTGCAGCACACAGTCTCTTCAAGTAGCATGTTCTGTGCAGCACACAGTCTCTTCTCCAAGTAAGGGCATGTTCTGTGCAGCACACAGTCTCTTCAAGTAGCATGTTCTGTGCAGCACACAGTCTCTTCAAGTAGCATGTTTTGTGCAGCACACAGTCTCTTCAAGTAGCATGTTCTGTGCAGCACACAGTCTCTTCAAGTAGCATGTTTTTTGCAGAAAGTTGCTCTCATCCCTCACAGCCTGTTTGAAAGAGTCGCGATAGCTAGTATTTTTTTTTTACTCATTCATCACTTCTACCCCACCTCCAAATGGTGGTCCTGGAAATATATTTCTGAATTGTAGTTAGCAAAGCGGGTAAGGATAGAAAGGGAGCTACCATACGATTAGGTAATAGTGCAAGCGTAGTTGCGAATAGTATAAGATTTCTCCTGACTATCGACTTGAAAATTCTGCTAACAAACTTGTTGTCCAATATTACCAAAGTGGCAGTGACATCAAGCGCAAAGAATCTCATTAAACTTCGTTCGTGTGTAAACATTTTTTCGAAATATGTGTCAGTGTGTGTTTTTTGTATGTGTGTTTGTTTATGTATACATGATAAAGAGCAACGAGGTATTAAAAAAAGGGGGGAAGGGCACAAGGGAGGACTTTTTAAAGTACTTAGACCTGTCTGCCTAGCGTGTTCGTAGCGCGTTGGACTACGGGTGACTAGCTCTCTGTGAGTGCGGGTTCAATTTCGTGGGCTGGCAGAAAAACCACAGGTTCCCAGATTTACGGTGTTCGTGGCACCGAACCGAAAGGTTACGATGTCCATGGCACCGAGCCGAAGAGCTAAAAGCTCAAGTGCTTCTGGATCGGAAAAAAAAGTACTTAAAATATCATGGACAGAGAACAGAATAAAATCTTCTGTTCTGCAACAGCTTGTAGTACCGCTTTTTATGCGGTGTTAGACAGGTAGGACGAGAGCCTGGGCAACCTCTGAAGTCGGAGAAGGTTCGCCTGAATGGCGAGGGACACTGATTAAAAGGAAAGCAAGCCTTCACGTAAAAATCAGTCAGAAGCGCCATACCCGACGCCCTGACTGCACCTGTATCCATTTTGGGCGAATGAGAAGAAGATGATGGACAGAAAAAAAGAATAAAAACTTCTGTCCTGCAACATCTTGTAGTACCACTTTTTTATGCCGGTATAGGACAGGTAGGACGAGAGCCTGGGAAATTTAATGGCCGCATGGCTAGTGCAGTCGCCGCGAAGCTGTTCAGGTTAGGATTTTTCATATATACCCCCAACAGAAAAAAAATTCTTGGCCTTACCATGAATTGAACAAGGGTCTCCCGCACGGGAGCCGCGCTCTAATCCAATCGGCCAGACGCTCCTCATCAAACGACATGAGTGCCTAGAGAAGATAGCGTTGGAGGGAATAGTGCATGTAAGAAAAATTAGAGGAAGACCTAGAAGACAATGGGTGCAAGATGTCATGGACGATCTGAGAATGACTGCTGCTGACGCCGGTCAACTTGCACAGAACAGTGAGTTTTTCAGTACTGCTGTCAAGCCAAGTTCCGGAAGGGACGAGCTACTTGATGATGATGATGAATTGTCAATAGGGAGGGGTGCTGCAATGAGGGTTGACAAACGCTTCACTGCTGAACGCTATTGAGACATAGATCTTAGTGGCGATATGGTTTCTCCTTGATTTTCCAATCACAACCATGAAGTGTAGAATCAAGATAGCTATCTCAAAATAAGTGCCCAAAAGAATCACTCACTGTACGAGATTCTCAGTATTAGAAGTAGATCGGTTATAGCGAGACAAATTGTGGGCTGGTCGTGTTGCAGATACTGTTTAGCTGGTATGCGGTCTCACAAATATTGACCCTGGGGAGGGACGTTCACCCGAGCGGTTACCGGGACCCAAATTGCGGTGTAAAGAATAGAACCACTGTTACCTGCCACGCATATCGTAAGAGGCGACTAAGGAGATTTGGCTGAAATCGGATGCACGTGTCCTAAACGTGTAGAAGTCTATGCGTTTAGGGGCCTACAAACCAATGTGCAACGTATACACGTTCTTGGCAAAGATCAAACATATCACAAAGAGTGATTAAAATTGGCTGTAAAGAACGAACGCAAAGAAGAAGAAGAAGAAGACACTGGGAAGGAATAGATACCGATACCCTGTATATTCAAGAACACATTTCGACTGTGTCTCTATGGCGTAAAGGTTAGCAGGTGTACGTCTGTCTTGCCAAAGGTACCAGGTTCGCCCCCTCGTGAAGCCATCTGGATATTTTTCTAGAGATCCCTGATCTCTGTAGGTAAGATCACGTTCCTAGTCCTATCGGAGACGGACGATAAAACGTAGGTCCCGTGTTCAATTTGAACACGTAAAAACCCATGGCAGTTCAAGCAAGCTGACTGCAAAATTCTTAGAATCAGTTCAACAAGCTGACTGCAAATTATAGAATAGATTTTTAAATAAAAATTCCTACAAAAATATCTTCACCATCTTCAAAATTACATAGGGACTCTCGATGGTGCTACGGAATTCGTGAAGTTCAGCTGAGATCTTCATGTGTAAGAAAAAGATGGTTACTCACATGGTTAATCGCCGAAGTGCAATGATGATGGTCCTATCAATCAATCAATCAATCAACATTTTCGACCCTCATTAAATTCGACAAAGTTTACGAATCCCGTGGGCGTTGGTTCCAGACGTCAAGGCGATCAGCATTAATTAAAACTATAATGAAGGTGACGTTGTGATTTACACAGATGGATCGGTAGTTCACCCCGACAAGTCCGCATGGGCCTTCTCTGTAAGCTCATGCGGTAGAAAAGTCAATGAAGGTGCATTTAGTATAACAAATAGTAAGTTACATGATAATGGAGGTACTGGCGATGACTAAGGCAATAAGAAAATAAGACCACAACCTTCACGTGATCTCGCATTCTATAAAAAATACTATTGTTGTAATATTATAGTATTGTTGTATATAGACGAATTCTTTTTAAAATCAGTGTAACATGCTAAATCAAGGTTATGTTATGCAACAAGTAAAGTTTAACAATAAGAAATATCAGTATTATGAATATTTTCCATCAATAAATAACCATAGACTCACAGAATTGAGTATAATTGCCAAAAATGTTGCAGTGTTATGTCAAACATATATAAAATCCAACCCCCACTATAACTAGATCAGGGTTTTCCTGGTCAGCTATGCGGCCCAATATTAGAGATGTTTGGGGACGAGAAGAATATCTAATTATATTCTCCAAATAGAATTCGGTCGAGTTCCATAAAGGACAACGGTATACACAAGCCACGCTTCACTAGCTAACCGCAAACACTGCAAACACGGTCAACAACAAAAACAGCCTCACCTCCCACTCGCCCACACACGCACAGCCACTTAACTCGCAAATCGTACACAATACACCCACGCGGGCGCATATATTCATTGACGCACTCCACCACCCTCCAGATATAAAAATACATTGACTACCACATCACCTCACCTTTCACCGCCTCCACATTATATACCTGCAGTAATGGCATTTTGGTACAGTCCGAAAAGAATTGACGTATTCCCCTCCGTTCCTCCTGGAGCAAATGACCTCAACATTTCTCGGTCTCTGGCTGTTTTCTTTATGGTCTCCCAGGATAGTCGAGCACTCTTCAGTTCCTAAAGACGACTTTGTCTCCAGGTCTGTTTAGGGCATCCTCTTTTTCGTTTTCCTTGCGGGTTCCACTCAAGTGCATGTCTAGTGCCACTCGACTGTGTCTTCCGTGGGATATGTCCCACCCATCGCCATTTTCTCCTTTTCACCTGGGTCATCATGGGCTCCTGTTCGTTTCTTATCTACAGGTCTGTTATCCACAACTCTATCATACCATCGCAGTCTAAGAATCCGTTGAAGACATTCGTTGACAAAGGTCTGAATCTTATTTGTATTAACTTGGTGATTAGCCACATTTCCGAGCCATGAAAAGAACAACATACCAAATATGCAAAGAGATTGATTAATCAACATCGAACTGGCGTGTTGGGCCGCTGGACGCTGCTGGATTTTTTGAGGCGGAGATCGGAGCACCTATGGACTTGTCTGGAGTGCTTTGACGATAGTCCTCTGATAACTGATAATGATAACATTCCAACCTACCCACACCATGAAATCAAAATCGTGACATATCACAAAAGATGTAGCCATCAACCACAGTAAACGAGTCGTTGATTTTCTAGGCACCACTTATACGTTTACTAGTTTGCCATTGCTTTCTGAACGGTGAGGTCTATTTTTACCATTTGTAAAAATCCAACGGAAACGAATTTGCTTCGAAACTTACCCACCGTAGGGTTTGAACCAGATACTCTTGGGTCTGTGATCGAGCTCACTACCGCTTGAGCTACAGACGCTTACCTACACCATACATATTCAAATTAGCGCGAGCTGCAGATATGTACTTCGAAAATAAACTACACATTTCGGATTATATAAATACATTCTTCACTTCGCGATATTATGGGAAGTCAGACTAGTTTTTCAACCTCTGTTACGCCACGCCAGGTTATGTGGAGACAGATGGTGCAATATCCCCGCAACACCTCCTCTCTCTCTAAGTATCTGTTGACCTTACATTGATATCCATTTATGATATCCTGGTTGACATATTACATTTGCTGACGTGGAAGTTGGCAGCTTATAGATTCTGCCTGGGATTTGTACTTATAACTGCAGCTGCTCGCATTTGTGGGCTCAGATGAAAATAGAGTGCAAGTGATAGAGACAGAAGGGGGAGGGAGTCACAGTTTGTGCGCATGTTTATGTTATTTATCTAAGGAGGTTGAGGGAACATTTAGAAATAAGTTTGAAAAATACTAAACTTAATGACGTTGTCTTATTCAATAGGGTTTGCGTATATGTGTTTGTATGTATGTGTGAGACGGTTGTTGTCAGTGTATGTGTGTTTTTGTTGTTGTTTCTTCTTCTTCTTCTCTTTCAAACGTTCCACATCTACCACTTGTTAACCACTCTTTGTGATTTGTATGTGATCTGAGCCTAAGAGCGATTGTATGTTTTTGCCAGTTATGCGCCTACAAGTAGACCAACACATCCGATTTCTGCGATGCTTTTTATTTACAAAGGTAGCTTCCCTAGGCCCCTACTTCAGTCGCCTCTTACATGCCTTGTAGGTCGCAGTGTTACTATTCTTTGCTCTCCTTGCGAGCACCGGCTACACACAGGCGGTTGTTTCAATAGCAGGCTCTCTATATTTCACTGTTACAGTATGTACCGTCCATGCAAAAGGTAGACCTCAGAAATAACAGAGGCGGTGAAAACACAATTTATGAAGCACACACACAATTATGTGGTGTAGCGACTAGGTGCTCGACTCTCGTTAAAAAGGTACTCGGTTCGTTCCCTCGTGGAGTAATTGAATATTTTCTTCAGAGATCTCTGATCTCAGTGTAGGTAAGATCGTGTTTCTAGTCCTATCGGAGAAGGACGATAAAACGTAGGTAGGTCCCGTATTCAAGTTGAGCACGCAAGAGAGCACTCTAGGCAATTCAAAATCGAGAATAACAGGCTGGAAAGCCGCTGCCCAGGCACAATTCATTAGAAAGATTTAACAAATTATAAATTCCTACAGAATATTTTCACCATCTTCTAAATTACATTGGGAACCCTCGGCGATGCTACGGAGTTCATGCACTGCAGCTGAGATCTTCCTGTGTAAGAAATAGATCCGAGCACACATGGTTACTCACCGAAAAGTGCAAATGATGATGGTCCTATCAATCAATGTATGTGTGTGAGGTGTTGTTACTAGTGTATGTGTGTTGTTTATTTGTTGTTGTTGCAATAGAATCGTTCATGTAGCTATGATTAGAACAACATTTTGCAAAGAACATAGATACATAAGAATTATACAGGGTGTTTGTAAAGTCTCACATGGTAGGGTGGTTGCAGAGCGAAGTGGGGCATACAGGACAACTACTTCTAGTATAAGGATAAAGGTTGATGCCGTTACTGCTGCTCTCCATTGGATCTCTGGAACTTCATTTACTGGGACAATTGCTATATCTGACTCTAGGTCAATGCTTCACAAGATCCAGAAGGGCGGGTTTCGGTATGAGTGGATGTCGTCTATAGAAGTTTCTAACCTCCAGCGGCTTACGTGGGTATCCTGTTCTGGGCATGAGGGTGTTTACGGTAATGGAGAGCGGACATGCTTGCATCAACAGCATCGATTGTTGGGGAGTTGAAGATGGATAAGGGGGATATGCTTCGGTCTCTTCGCGACTGTCTGTTGGATGAGGACACTAAAATCGATGTTGAATCGATCAAGCGATTTAGGCAGTTTGGAGTTACCCGTTGTTCAAATTGAACTGGATGTCTGAGAGGCAGAGTGAGAGGTGTGTTTAATCAGCGAGCCACGGGAACCTTCAGTATGCATACTCTTCGATATCTGTTGAAGGAGACTGAGCACCTATCGGTCTGCCCGGAGTGCAATGACGTCAGTTTAGTAACCAATAACCAATAATCAAAGTCTCACAACACTTTATATGTAGAACAAATGTGAAAAAGAAAGTATTCACAAAATAGATGAGACTGCAGTAAAACTATTTGATTGGCAAAACACGTAATCACAATGTACTGTAGTTTTACAAATTACAAAAACAATGACAAAATACAGCAACGTTTCTATCAACAAGGTCTTTATCAAGCAAATGAACAACAGGAGTAAGTACATGAAAAAGAAAGTACATGACATCATCAAAAAATGTGCTCTATAGTCAATTGTGACGCAATATTTACTAAATGACTGTTGTCTGCTGGAGTAAATCTTTTCACTCAAAACGTAATGGTGTTCTAACGGACGAAATATCAACAGACACGTTGCAGAAGGTATTTGACAATATGAAGAAACGTGTACAGACATGTCTTGAAGCCCGTGGTGGATATTTCCAATATCTATTATAATGAATAATTCATTGGTTCTTTCCAGTTTACCAAAAACAACAGTAGACCATAGCAGTAACTATTGTAACTAATTTCACTCCTTTGTTTTAGCACATTTTTTGATGACATCATGTACTTCATTTTTCCAGTTGTCCTACATAGAAAGTGTAGTGAGACTTTACAAACACCCTGTAATATAGCCAAGTATAATGTACACGTTTAAAGAATGATTCGCTTATGGATAAAGACATGTTTTCTAAGTGGAAAACTTTCTTTTAAAAAATATCGGTCAACCGAAATACAAAATATAGACAGTCTTTCTTTTTCATACAAATAAAAACTTCAACAAAACAGTCCCGGAGACCTTGGCGAACCGGGAAAATAGGTCAGCAAAACAAATCCCTGGTCATGAACTAACAGCGTGGCCTACATCGCGCTGGAGGTGTGTCTGGGACCTGCCCACAGATTCAACCAATCAGCGGCAAGAAACACCATGCAATGTCAAGGTAGTCGACCCAACCCTCCGTTTGCTGACGAAATTCATCATCAGACTTCACTTGTCCTTGGAGCAGAGCAGTCGCACAGAATTTTACAGACGAAAATTTCGTGAGTTTTCCCCAAATTTGACGTGTCCATTTCTGTAAGCAAATACTACTTTACTGTCATAAAACAATTTGTTATGCTTTAAAAAAATACATATTTCCCAAACAGGCCGCATTTCCAACATACATTTTTCTGACTTTTCAAGCCAAAAGTCTAAAATCGCGTTTATAATTTTATATATAGCTAACTCAACTAACTGCTACCGACTTTCTATAACTTATAAGTGTATTGTTATTTATTAACTTAAACCGAAAACATACATTATAACTTATTATTGGTTCTAAATATAGAAAATGCAGTTTTATTGTAATTGTGTTCCTAATTTTGCGCTCAACGTAGCCAAGTTGTTATATGAAGATACGTATATTTCAATCAGCAGTATAACTGCTATTTAGCGCTGCTAAATCTGCGCATATAATATATTATACATTTAACTTATAGTTCCCCTTTAACTTTTATTTTTCTTTAATGGTTATTTATCTATATGCTCTATATATATATGATAAAAAATAACTCTTCCTATGTTGGAAGAGGTGTGTTCGGGGTAAAAAGGTTGTAATTCCGAATGTAGAAAACAAACATGCGTTTGATTTTCTCTGAAAATTGTGCCAGTAAAAAGTGATTTCCAGGTTTGAGCTGTTTTGTGTAGCATTAAAAAAATTATTTGTGTACTCTGCAGTATTTGACAATGAAAAATTCGTTCCACTGAGAAATTGCATTCAGGAGCGTCCACCAACGTGTTTTTTTCCAGTTAGGGGTAAATTAAAGAAAAAAAATGTATTTGATAAGTTTTAGCTTACTACGCGGAAATGTAGATGACCAGATTGAGATTCGCATAAAATTGTATTTAAAAAATCGTATTTTGTAGAGGGTGGCATTTGCGCCCCCGCCTTAACGTATGGACGCCCGTGATTGTGGGTGTGGGACTTAGTTTTATCTTGCATATAATAAGCAAGTTCTTGCGTTACGAAAGTTTGTTTTTTAATTAATAATTAATGTGCGCTCACAATTCTTTCCTTATAAGATTTTTTTTTTTTAATACCAGTGAGTGTGCGCTCAATGCTGTGCAATCAATATGCTAGTTTTATTTATATCTGCGCTCAGTCAATGCGCTATGAGAGTTCTGTTTTCATGGGTGATCATTTGTGCTTTGTCATGGTTATGCGAGTTGTATGCATAAGAAGCTCGTTCAAGTCCGTTAGCTATATTTTCGTGTGCGCTCATAGTTCGTGCTCTATACTGAGTTTTGTTTCAATGAAAATTAATGTACCCTGCCGTCGCTATACAACTATGCTGAGTGTTTATCAATGCCAGACATTTCTACTGTCTTTAAAACACTGAAATTTCGAAAATAATACTACTGAATCAATTAGGGTTACCAATTCCTTCCACTGTTTTCTTTTAGCAAAAAAAAAAAAATTACATTTAACACAAATAAAAATGGTTGTACATGTTGCTTGTTTAGTCTCCATGTATGCAGCTATGGAAATTACTGAAAGATCATATTTTTTGGCTTTCTGTTAAGAGGACAACTCCAGTATGAATCAAGATAAGAAATAAACAGTATGATTTTAAAAGGTGTCTACAAAAGGCAAGGTATTACATTAAATATGTATAATTAAAATATTTGCATTGGAACCTAGTCAGTCGTTGAAACTAAATTATTCTTGCTAATCATATTCTCTATTTGGGAAAAATATGGACGTCGGTTTACCAGGAAAGAGACGGAGAGGAAGGCCGATGAGAAAATTACGAATAATAGACGAATGGTGTCTGTGGCCTAGGGATAGTGACTCGGTCTATTAACCCCGACGTTCTGAGTTCGAATCACACTGCGGACAGTTTGGTTGCAAATTGTTTCGCGTGGATTTTAACAAAGGACGATGACACCACCCGTTCAGAAAGCATAATAGCAAACTACTGAACGTAATAATGCCTAGAAAAATCACAAACAGCGTTAAAAAGTTGGAGTTGATTCGCAAAGTCCTGTAAAGGATATGCAATTAACTTTTTACAATAGACGAATACAAGTAAGTTGGATCATGGATGCATCATGATCAGAGTTGGGACATATTGCATATGATAAAAGTTTTGTGGAGAGCTATCAAGAAAGAAAAGTTTCGTAACGGACATGTTGAACGAATTAAGACTTAAGACTTGAATCTGTAAATGGTAAAATATTGTATAAGCCAGTTCCGCCAAAAGTCCTTTTTTTATTCTTTATTCAGAACATGCCAGCTTGGACAATGTGACGTGGTTTCCATAATTCGTGTTTGACCACTTGCAGGGTATTGTACCTGTACATGGTTCCTTGTTCGATCACTGGGCATCATTTCTGTTTGCGACGGGCGTATTGCTGCTTTTTTTCTGAATCACGTGGTATTTGTCGCATGCGCAGTGCACAATCCATCGCCACGAATAGACATTCCGAACAGACGTTCTATTTTGCCATGCGCAGAAAACCTACTCAATGATTTCCTTTGGTCACGACTCTCGCTCTCACACATACACACACATCAAGATCTGAGTCTGGCCTTCGCCATTTCTGAGTAGTAAACTACCAACTTTTTAGATTCATTTTACCCTCCCCTGGAAAAACGTATGTGGGCGCCCAATGATCTGGCCATATTCTTGATTAGGTATTACAGGGTAGTCTCACTGTGTGCGACTATGGCAGCATCGTCAGCGAAAAGCGCCATATACCACCTACTGGAGTACGTCAACCGCGACGTGGCAGCACATTATTGGTTGACAACCTCAACTTAGGCAGTCGATAGCTGTCTAGTAACTAGCGAAAATCTCCCTACCATCAAACGCAACCCATGGCGCCTTTCTGTACACCATTCTAGCAGTAAGACTTGTAACCAGTAATTGCTACTTCCTGTGTTGTGTCACCGTTGTTGGACGTTGCTGGAGTTACCTCTCTTGTGCACAGGCCATGACAGTAGAATATAGAATCAGCAATATCACCTTTGTTATCAAACCCTGCAAGTCGGTGATTGAACATAACGCGCAGCGCGCTCCTTGCTAGCCCAACACCATGTTGCAGAAAGTGATGCCCCATGTCGTTGGGACTACCCGCCAACCCACTTTTCCCTGCGCGCGAGCACGGCGCATTGCCACGCAAACGTGTCAAGTTTGGATCTTCGCCAAAGTTAAACATGTTATGTTTCATAATAGAGGGCCACAGTTGGATATAGTCCTGTGGTTATATCAGTTGCACACTTTGTCCGCTTGCCAAAACAATTCTGGTCACATTCCTTTATATAATATTTATATATATAATTTATGGAGCATTGGAAGCTAAGCTGTAATCGAATAAAGCTACCAACACAAACATACACTAATCGTAGATTCGTACTATCTGGGGTTCCAGACAACTCAGCTGTAGAAGTGCCTTAATACTAGAGTTAGCAAGAGAATATTCAGAACCGCAACGTCCGCGTTTTCAGCAAAAATCTGAAGAAAGGAAAAGATAGTTGACACATTTGTCCTAAATGCGGTGACGTCAGTTTAAGCAACATGTCAAGGTGTACACACTGTCTTGAAGTTCTAGGAACTTGTTAGCTTTAAGGAACTGTCGCATGCAAGACATATAATGCCAAGAAACCATTACTCCAACCATTCATCTGTCTAAGTTTGTGTTTATCAATACAGATATTTACAAAGCTAACAATGTCTACAAACATCAAGAGAGCCAGACGTAGCTGGAACGTTCCAGTATCAAAGATGGCTGAGAACACATTCAACCCTATTCGAAACATTGTCGATTCCATGAAGATGACACCAAACCCAGACAAGGCCATGATTTCCCTCTCCATTGGTAAGTTTCTCAATAATGCCTTTAAATGTCTTTCAATTCTCCATTTATCTTTCAATTCTCCATTGATAAGTTTCACGGTAATCTTTCATTCTCCATTAATAAGTTTCTCAATACTGTCTTTAAATATTTTTTCTCCATTAAGTTTCTATATATCTTTAAATACCTTATACTCCATTGATATTTTCTTCATAATGATTTGGATACCAAACCCCTCCTCCGTTGGTAAGTTTATAAATACTATCTTTAATTACTTTTCACACTGTTTCGTTTATCAATAACGTCCTTAAATATCTTTCACTATCCGTATCCATTGGTCAGTTTTCAATACTTTTTTTTCTCCGATCCTGTTTTGACTCACAGCGTCAGGTTAAGAAGATATTTCTCTTCTTCTTTGCGTTCGTTCTTTACGATCAATTTTAATCACCCTTTGTGATGTTTGGTCTTTGCCAAGAACGTGTATACGTTGCACATTGGTTTGGTAGGCCCCTAAACGCATAGACTCTACATGTTTAGGACACTTGCATCCGATTTCAGCCAAACCTCCTTAGTCGCTTCTTACGACATGCATGGCAGGTAACAGTGGTTCTGTTCTTTACACCCCAAATTGGGCCCCGGTAACCACTCGGGCGAGAAGAGATTTCTAAAACGGGCCTTTGTGTGCGCTTCGTAGATGGTCCATCTTTTGCCTGGCCTGCCTTTTGCTTTGTATCCATTGTATCGGATCAGCATTGTTCTTTGAAGTGCACTGTCTGTTGGTTATCTGCTTATGTGGCTGAACCATTTAATTTGTTGTTTCTTGATGAAGTTCAGTACTGATGTTGTACTCACTTTTCCCCTGATGTCTTCATTTCTCAAGCGGTCTCTTCTTGATACTCCCATCATTCTGTGTTGACACTTCATCTCTGTTGTGACTAGTTTTCTTCTATCATTTGTTGTCAGTGTCCAGGTTTGGCACTTATAGCATAATGTGGGGAGAAAGATTGTGTTGGACATTGCTCTTTTTGTGTTCATGGTGACATGTTTGCATTTTAAAATTAGCGTCATTTGTCCTATCATTTGATAAGTTTCTCAATGTCTTTAAATGCCTTTTATTCTCCATTGATCCTTTTTTGTCTTTCTTTTGTCCTTCCTTTTATCCTTCCTTTTGACCTTCTCTGCTTTTTTACCGTTAGGCGTAGCAGGTTTAACTGATGATCGGTTTTCGAGATAATGCACGCTCGGTCGCTTGATATGCTGTGGTATTGTGAAGTTTTAAGGTGTCTGTAACTCCATCAACCCATTTTTTTCTTGGTCTGCCGATTCCTCTTGATGGATCCATTTTCAGGTTGTACGCTCTTGGAACTGGTGTATTCGGGCTCATTCTCACCAATTGGCCAAACCACTTAGTGTCTTTAAATGCCTTTTATTCTCCATTGATGTTTCTCAATGTCTTTAAATACGAGAAACTAGGCTGAATATGGTAGTTAGTATATTCTAAGTGTCATTGAATGAAAACAATGGTCAAGTTGATAACTAGTTTTACTAGGAAGGTTCGCCCGAGTGGTTATCGGGGTCCAAATTTGGGGTGTAAAGAATAGAACCACTGTTACCTGCCAAACATGTAAGAGGCGACTAAGGAGGTTTGACTGAAATCGGATGCACGTGTCCTAAACATGTAGAAGTCTATGCGTTTAGGGCCTACCAAACCAATGTGCAACGTATACACGTTCTTGGCAAAGATCAAACGTATGACAGAGTGCAAAGAAGCAAACGCAAAGAAGACTAGAAGGCTCTAGATGTATCACATGTTCAGCTCAGATACACAAATATGGCAACTGTGCTCAATGAGTGTACAATACAAGAAAAGTTTGCTGCTGCGGTTGTTTAATTTTTGAGGAGGAAGGGGGGATGTGGTAAGAGGGAAGGGGTAGACTTCCTGCCAAGAAAATTGTAAGAATGTGTTTCCTGTTTGCGTTAAGAAATGTTTCTCACATAAAGCGGTATTTCACATGACTGGCTCTATGAATTCGTACAGAGAGACGCACAATTTGTTGATGAAAACATAAATGGTCTTGTTAAGACTGACACACAAAAGTATGTGTAACGGACAGGTGAGATATTCGTAACGTTATTTTTAAATCGTATTGCGTTCACCAATCATGTACGGGCTACAATTAAATTAATACAATTACAGCCCCTCCCCTTCGAACTGCTTCCTGTCTATTAAGCAGGGTGTTATTCTAAAGCATCCTTTTCAATCCAAAAAAGACTACTTGACTCGATGTGGTGAAGCGTACAATGGCAAGAACTGGGCAGTTTTCTTTTTCCCTAATGAACATTGTCGTGACTCTTACGACCAGGAAGACATGCAGAAACTAAACGAGTTGTTTCCCTTTTGGACGAAATATACCCGGCAAAAATTTACAAAAAATTGGCAAAACATCAAATTTTACAAGTTTAAATAAAATATAAAACTTCAATTTATAAAGTTTTAAAACTAAATTACGAATTTTCAATTCCAAAGTTCATTGTCGTATAACATTTGTCAGCAAGAGTTTAAAATAACTAAAGATATAGAAAGAAGTTGGTCGCCGGGACTCGCAAGGGAAGCAAAGAATAATACCACTGCGACCTACAATGCATGTCGTAAAAAGCAACTGGTGTAGAACCTTGGGAAGCTACTCTAGCAAATAAAAAGTATCGATAAACGGATGTACTGGCCTACTTGTAGACGCATAACTGGCACAACGTACAATCGCTCTTAGGCTCAGATCACATAAAAATCGCAGAGGTGTCGATATTGAATGTTCGAAGAAGTTGATGCATTTAGAAAAGGATGTCTGTGAAAAATAATGAACATAAAATGGGACTAATTCAGGATAAGTGAGGAAATCAGAGAAATCTCTGGTCAACCACTAGTAACAAACGTTTCAAGAAAGAAAAGATGGAGATATGTTGGACATACTCTGAAAAGAAATGATCAAAGAATCACACAGTGGGCATTGAAGTGGTTCAAGAAAGAAAGGGCGCCCTAGGGAAATCCTAAAACAAACTGAGAGAGGCGAGAAATATAGGATTCAATCCAATAGAAGAGATTGAACGAGTTGTCCATGATAGAGCGGTATAAAGAAATTGCTTGCAGGCTCTATGTAACGTATAATGGTATGAGAGGAATATAATAATTGAACATTAAACTACTTTACTAATGTGCAGTGTTCTCAAATATTTACTTGACAGGAGATCCTACAGTGTTTGGTAACCTGCCCCATTCTGAAAGCTGTGAGCAGGCAGTAATTGATTGTATTAAAAAGAGGACATTCAATGGCTATGCCCCATCTGTTGGTGAGTTTTAAAAATGTCAATTTATAAGTCCAACTTCCCCAATCTCTTTGATTCTGGAACAGTTATCATAAAGTCACTCTTTATCTCTGTCTCGCATCTAATACTTCGTCTGATTAATCTTTCATGTCAATTTGAATAGTTTACACTACAACTGGCTTGTTTACTCTAAGAATTAGTTTTGTTAGTTACGAATGTACAATTTCTAACCAAATGTCAGTGGCAACTAGAAATAGACCAAAAAAGGAAGTTAGAAGGACGAGATTATAATTAACAGCAGGAAAACGGACCACTTATTTTTTGGTCAAAGTTCAACGTCAGAGGTTCTGAACTTATTACCCACTGGCCCTAAGTGACAGGGAATAATGTTCCAATAACAGCACTGTCCCCTAAATACACTGGGAAATAGCATTGGCAGTAAGAAATGCAAACACTTTAAAAAGCTGAATATTTACTACAAATTTGAGAAAAATGTAAACATGAGCCAATAATGTTCTGGGTTATTTTTTACAGAAAGTTTGAACTTGCTGATTTAATAAAAAAATCGTATTTCAACTAGAAAACCAAGTTAGTATAAAAACTTATTAAAACACAAAATCCACAAACTTATAACAATTTGACTGTTCTTGATAGTTTCTGGTGCCTCCCAGGCTGAGAACTACGGGCTAGACACATACGTCATTTCCTGTTTCTGACAGGTTTGAAACACCACAAAGATCATCAATTTTTAAAAATCTAATTGTACTATATATTTTTTCAAGCAAACTTGATCAGATATCACCATTGTTAATGCTCATATGCTGCTATTTTATTTCAGTATAGAGCTGTAGAAATATTTTTTTAACTTGGGACACATTTTTTATAAAAATTAAGCACGTTTTCAAACATTTCTTTTTCATAGGCTATGAGTTGGCGCGCCAAGCTGTTGCAGACTACGTGTCAACACAAACTTCCAAAGTGGAGGCAAAGGTACTTTAGTTTATCCTATTCTTGCATTAAGTGAATATATACAGGGTGTTCAAGATAAAAGCAGCCCCATTGACAAATTGAAAGTTGCCAGTTACCTTGTTTTTGTAATTTGTAAAACTACAGTACTTTGTAATTACGTGTTTTGCCAGTTACCTATTGCGCTGTCTATTTACTATTTAAACTGGTTCTGACTAGCTCATACTACGTCACATTTGGTTGTCGCCCCTTCCCGCACTGCAATTACACATCACACAACCTTGACCTATACTACGTCATAACTGAACCTTCTCATTTTCATAAATATATGCCAGATTAGCTCCATTGCTGCTGAACCGATGGGCTATGGGGACGACTGGTCGGGACATGTATGCAGAGATGAATAGACCAAACCCCAAGGACAATATAAATCTGCTACAAAGAAAAGATCAAAGCACTATCTTTCAGTTAAGAACAGGACATGTTGGACTGAATCACCACCTACACAGAATAAACCCCACACACCTACCACACTGTAGAAAGTGCAGTCACTCATGTGAGACAGTACAGCATATCTTGATTGAATGTCCTGGACTGCATAAAGCTAGACAAGAACTCCTCCCACCACACCCATCTGTTCATAATACCCTTTACACTAGTCTTCCACAATTACAGAACACATGCAGATTCTACAAACTGGCATTGGCTGCCCAAGAGTGAAAACTCGCAGCTCTGGTTAGAAGAAGAAGAAGAAGCTCCATTGCTAGGTCGCTTTTATCTTGAACACCCTGTATAACTTTCTAGAGTAGACTCCCTCAAAAGTTAAATTCAGTTGAGATTCTTCTTCTTGCGTTCACCCTTATTATAAATTCAGGTGTAGTCAGGGCGCCTGGTACAGCGCTTCTTACTGATTTTTGTATGAAGGATTGCTTTCATTAAGATTTATTATTGGATGTTCCCTGCCATACAGCCTATGTAAGCTCATTTTATGAGATGAGTCTTTATGGAAAAATTGACTTATATTAGAGATGGGCTTTAACTGAGTCTATGTAAATTACATAGTAATGCATATGCCAAAGAATTTCTACAATGTCAAATCTACATTTGATGCTCTGTCAGTATACAATCCCTAAGGAGTCAAAATAGTATGTTTCCTGATCTTCTTAAATGATCCAGCAGAATTTGGAACTCCTGTCCTAAAGGGTCCAAAGTTGAAGGATTGACTTTATTGCACCTAGATTTACCCCATATGACTCGGCCCCTCTCCGCAGAAATGGCACGCCATCTGCCGAGAGCATTGCACAAACTTCGTAGCTCCTGCAACAATCTAAGGCATCTCTGGGAAAATGCACTCGTGAACAGAACGGTGCAGACTGGTTTCTGACAAGTGCCTTCTAGTCCATCTCATGTATATTTCCTACCATTTGTACTTCTCCCGAAAAGTCTACACCAAAGCATATATGTTCTTATAATGTGGTTTTCTATGGCTATTTGTTTATATACTAAGCTATTATAATAATGCTAATCTTTCCTTAGTTTCATGACATGCTTTGTAGAATGTTTGTCTTATTCTCTCCTGCTTTAAAAGAAACCCAAGCTTTACCCCTCTAAACATTAATTGTAATTTCTTGCAGCATTGTTATAACAATGTTCATGTTTGTTGTGTTTCAGGATATCATTCTAGCAAGTGGTTGCTCAGGAGCACTAGATCTATGCATCTCATGCTTAGCAGAACCTGGTCATAACATCCTGATCCCAAGACCTGGCTTTTCTCTCTACAAAACACTAGCAGAGTCTCTTGGCATTCAAGTTCGACACTACAATCTCTTGGTATGAAACATTTGTTAATATTCGGTTTGCATTTAACCGTTAACTCGTTTTTATATTGTGTGGAGTAGGCGTGCATGTTTTGTTTCTCATTGTGTATATAATAAGCATCGAAAAAATATGACTTTAGGTTTTGAACCACTGTCAGTGTCATAGCAGTAACTTGATTTTGTATAGAAATCTTGTAGGAAGATGACTGGATGGCACACACATTGTTGTCACTTTATTATTGCACAGACACTTACATAAACTAGGAATAAATCAAACAGTTCTCTGCCATTGTCAACAGGCGGAACAGATACCGGAGCTTGTCTTGCAAGACTGTCCTCTCCTTGGTGAGCTGAGAAACAAAATGTGGCCAGACCCAGTCGACCTAAAAACTAAGCTTTAGAGAAACCTGAAGCTGACTGCCCAGTTTGTTTCACAGTAAACTAAGCACATGACCAGAGATCGTGAAGATTGATATGTTTATGTTTGGAAAAGTGCTAAAAACATTTCTAAAACAAATTAATCTTAGTTTTTAAAAAACCCACCTTATAGCCCGTGGCTAAGAAAAAAGAATACTAGCACCTAGTTTTCATGCAACTAATTTTCTAATGCAATCATACCACTAACTACCTCTGAAGCCGGAGCAGCCTGTATGGCAGGGGACACTGATCAAAAGGAAAGCAGGCCTTCATGCAAAAATCAAGTCAGAAACGTCATACCAGACGCACTAAATTCATAGCGATCAAACAGAAGAAGAAAAAGATACCATGAACTTAATTATTGTTACTACCACTGTTCCTCAAACCACCACAGCAGCAGAATTTCTTTTTCCAATTCTAAAATATAATAAACCAATAAATTTCATGTGAAGTATTGTAGCGGTATATTTTGAAAGAATATTTTCTCTTCTTGTGAACAGCCAGAGAGATCATGGGAGGTTGACCTGGAACATTTGGAAAGCTTGATAGACGATAACACAAAAGCTGTTATTGTATGCAACCCATCCAATCCCTGTGGTTCTGTGTACAGCAAAGAGCATTTACTAGACATCATTGATACTGTTGGCAGGAACCTTGTGCCTATCATCGCAGATGAGATCTATGAACACTTTGTACGTGGGTTTCTTTTGTTTTCTTTTTTTAAAAGAGATCTGTCTTACAGCTCTTGACTTTACCCATACATCCTTCATTGTTGTCTCAGAGGTTTGAAAAAATAAACAGTTAATATCCATCAATAAATTGAACATTATACAAACTTCATAATCATGTTATATCTGTTTTAATGACTAATTCATTCAGGCGTGTAGTGCTATACCTAGAGTTGTGGATTTCATAACACAGCTGTTCACTGCTTTCTTAGTTTTCTTTTCATGGCTCCCATTCTTTCCTTTTTTTCCCCGCTTGTTTTTGTCTTAGATATCTACTATCAGAAAGCCTTGTATGTGCCCAATGAACTCTGTTTACAATTAGGTAGGATCTTTTCATTCTTTTCTCATGTACTTTTAAATTTTTTTCTATAAACTGATCATTCACAACACCCATCAAGAGAAACTTTTTTTTTTACTGATTTTTTAAATTTCTTATCCACATTTTACAATAATAAAAGTTCTGGCTTTATAAATCACTCCTGTACTAAATCTCACTTACTAATACAAGTGTTTGAGTATCCAAATTTAGCAGTTTGTTTAAATATTTTTAGACTTGTCAATGATGAATTACTTCTTGTTTTGTTAACTTGTCAATTGTTGTGATCATAACTCTTCTGAGTGCTTGATAACAAGAAATTTTTTGTTTTTGAAAATACCCAGTGAGCTCTAGCATACTTCTGTTTCTCACACATTCAGCCCTTCTAACAAATATTTAATCTTTAACAAGCGTATACCACACTCATAGGTTTCTGTTTTGCTAAAATGTAACCAAAATCAATATTTTTTAACCAGTATATGACTACTATTTTGCAGGTTTTCTCTGGCAATACATATCATTCCATTGCATCACTATCAAAAGAAGTACCAGTGTTGGCCTGCAGTGGCTTGACTAAGAGGTGAGTCCCTGTATTTTATCATCTTTCAGTCCAGTATATATTGAGTCATCTTGGCATCTTTTCTGAGCTAAAGTTGCAATGAGTGAGCAGATTGGCTGGCAGACACAGGATTAAACGAGGAAGGAGGAGCAATGGACCGGTCAGACACCATCAATGCCATAAGAAATAAATCGAATAGATATTTTTCCAGACAGATATGAATCTGCATCCCTATCCAGAGTGAAGGAAATAAGAAACTGGGAACTGCCAGAAATAACACTTTACTGAAGGTACTAGATGTTTGATTAATCAACACGAACAGGAATGATGAGTAACTTTACGCTAATGGAAATGTTGAGATCTGATCACCTATGGACCTGTCCAGATTGCAATGATATGAGCTATGATGAACGCACTGAGCTAAATTTAGTCTCTGGTAAAGTAGAGAATGGTTAGAACACTGGGATGACAAACACATCTGATGACAAAGAGAGGAGATTTAGAGAGCTTAACATCAGGGCATATAAAAATATAAACAGAACTAACAGATGGCTTTAGTAGCCTATGCCAGCGGACACGTCATGTAAAGACCTAGTAACTGCTTTTTAAAGTGATGTATGGCAGGTGGGAATGAGAGCCTGAGGAATTTAATGACTGCATGGCTAGTGCAGTTGCTGTGAAGCTGTTCAGGTTAGGATTTTTCTTTCATGAAAGACCAAGTAGAACCGTTATTTGTGAATATTTCTGTACTAATCTTAACAATCTAGTAAAAAAACAAATGTTAGAGTAAGCCATAATGTATTTAAATGAAATCAAACTACAGTTAATAATTGTAACATAAAATATTTGTAATGAGTAATCTTGTCTTCCCAGGTACTTGATTCCAGGCTGGCGATTAGGTTGGATTGTCATAAATGATAGAGATGACATTTTCTCAGCAGTAAGTTTGAACTTAATCTGCAATTTAAATCATCTTCTCGTTCAATGTCTACACAATGAGTCTCTGGATGTATGTTGTTGTTTGTTAGTTCATCAAGTCTTCCAAACAGCTTTGCAAAACACGTAATTACAAAGTACTGTAGTTTTACAAAAACAATGACAAAATACAGCAACGTTTCGACCAACAAGGCCTTTATCAAGCAAACGAACAAACAGGAGTGACAAATTAAAATGAAACACAAATGGACGACCAAATACAAACGTATCTTAGGAAAATCTGGAATAAAAACGAATAACGAAACAGCTTTGCATGGATTTTTGCCTCGGTTGGTCAGTGTTCTTTCCACAATCTTGCAGGATGTGTTTAACTGTCTGGAATCGGTCTTTGTAGGTGTCTGTTGTGTCCAGTTCTGAGTTGAAACAATATCACCTGTCTTACTCTATCTAGATTGTGGTAATTATTTCTTTGCTAGTCTTCTTTTCTAATGGCCATGAGTGATTTCTTTCCTGGAAAGAGATTTGATTCTTTTTTTCCTGTGTTACTACCTCCTTTGCTAATTTATCTGCCATAAAATTGATACTTAATTTGTTGGTTGAAGAATGTTCTTTACATCTTGAGACTAAGTTATTAACACTGTTGATATAGTAGCAATATTTCCATCGACAAATGTCCATTAAAACAAGTCCAAGACTTTACATACATAGAGAGCATTTTTTCAGCAAACAGAAGCATAACTAACAAGATGCAACAAAGCAAATCAAATAATAGGATAAATGGTGCCAATTTAAAAATACAAACATGTCAACATGAACACAAAAAAGAGCATTGTGCAACAATCTTTCTCCCCACATTATGGTTTCAGTGCCAAACCTGGACACGAGATGAAGTGTCTCCTCAAAATGCTGGGAGTAACGAGAAGAGACTGGTTTAGAAATGAAAATATCGGGGACAAAAAGTGGGTACAACATCAGTACTGAACTTCATCAAGAAACAAATTAAATGGTTCAGCTACATAAGCAGATTACCAACAGATAGTACGCCTCAAAGATTAATGTCACTCCGACACAATGGATACAAAGCAAAAGGCCGACCACGCAAAAGGTGAACATCAGAGATAACCAAGGCAACAAAAGATATTTTATGAAGTGCACACAAAAGCCTGTTCTATAAATCTCTACTTATCCTGATGCTGTGAGGCAAAACAGGATTGGAGGAAAGAAAGATAGCAAAGACAAGACAGACATGGTAGCACTTACTGAGTCTGTTTTAGTTATTACTGTTTACATTCATGCTGTAGATAAATGTCAAATTCATTTTCTTCCTAGGTCAGAAAAGGACTAACTAAACTTTCTCAAAGAATTCTGGGGCCAAATACTCTAATCCAGTCTGCGCTTCCAGATATTTTTAAGAACACACCTCAGTCTTTCTATGCAGATACTCTAAAATACATTGAGGTATGTTTAACTATTGTGTACTGTACATGTATTATACCTGTATGTGGCTTAACCCCTTCACTCTGCTGAGCCGATATACTGACTTGGCGGTATATTTTAAGCTGACGGGATGCCTGTAAACTAGCTAATACATTGAATTATACATTCTTTGAAAGGTAAAAAATTTAGGGGTAAAGGGTTACGTTGCAGTGAATGAGAAAGCTGAAGTTGGCAGACCAAGGTCCTACTTCCCCTCCAAGTGATTGTCCTGGTAACAGGCAACATCACTGCAGTCTGGCTAAATGTTGTAACGATTGAAGCGGTATGGCAAACCCAATAAAATAGCTTGCTGAAAAACGAATTTGATGATCCAAAGAATGCAGATATCACAGCCTCATTTTAAGTTGTGGCATTGAGGTAATGTGATTGCCTCATTCCAAAGGTACCATTCATTCCCCATGTGGAGCAATTGGAATATTTTTCCAGACTCATGATCTCAATGTAGATAAAATTTAGTTCCTAGTCCTATCACAGATGAGCAACAAAATGTAGTCCTGGCAAGTTTAGCACATAAAAGAACCCTTGAATAATTTTAGTGTTAAACTCGTAACACAAACTAAAGATTAATATCAGCATTATCAAAGCTGTCTGTTTCGTAATAAATAAATAATTCACATGTGAAAAGTGATAGTGTCAAGAGACTTTTCAATTGATTACATTTTTGATATATTTACTGAATAGAGAAATTAAATTAGTCAATTAAAATTTGATTTATGTACAATACATGAAACGTTTTAATTATTTTGTAGAACAATGCCAAGATATTTTATGAGTATCTCTGTGATGTACCTGGACTGTATCCAGTCATGCCTCAAGGAGCAATGTACATGATGGTGAGTATTAGAGAGATTAAATATTTGTTAAAATTATATTTCTCTTGTATCTTTGTTATATAAAGCATGCAAGCAATTTATCTACACCGTTCGATCCTGGGCAACTCAATTCAATCTCTTCTATGAAAGCGAGTCCAATATTTCTTGCCTTTCTCAGTAAAGTTCATTTAAGGATTTCCCTCCTCCCATCTGAATGTCTGTTTTGTGATTCTTTGATCATTTCTTCTCAGAGTATGCCAAAGAAATGTCTTCATTTTCTTATAAGGTACTGTGGTTGACCAGATATTTCTCATTTTATGTTCATTATTTTTTGCAGACGTCTATTTTCAAATGCATTCAACTTACTTTCTTTGTCATTAGTCATTTTCAAATTCCACCTTGGCATATGTTAGAAATTATAAAAACAGTGGGGACTGCCTAGAGTAGTTGATAGTAGCTCGGCCTGCTAGCTGTAAGACGCCTCATAGCCGGTTCGAACCTACTGTCCGGCACTTGTTCGAGTCCCCTGGTCCTACTCAGGACGATAACGTGAGTACCTCTGAAGTCGGAGAAAATCTGCCTGTATGGCGAGGAATACTAATTACAGTACATTGAGCACACGGCTGCGGTGTAGTAATTTACAATGTGCACGCTGCTGCCATTGTAAGAAATTGGAAAAACAGATTTTCACGCAAAAATCAGTTTCAGAGATGGAACTTCGTCTGAGTTGAAAGCGGACGAAAGAAAAAAAAAAAAAAAAGAAAAAAAAAAAAACAGTGGAATTGAAAATTTGTAATTTAATTTTTAAACTATATAACTTGGAAGAGATACGGAATAGATGGATTAGTCTATTATTGGCCTACAATACACCACCAGGTGAAATAATCTAATGAAAATCATGGCATATCATTTACAACATGTCGCCATCAACCACAGTAAACAAGTCGTTGATTTTCTAAGCACCACTTATACGTTCAGTAGTTTGCCATTGCTTTCTGAACAGTGAAATCTATATTTACCATTCGTAAAATCCACAGGAACAAATTTGCTTCCAAACTGCCCACCGTAGAGTTTGAACCAGGTAATCTTGGGTTATGATCTAGCTCACTACCGCTAAGCCACAGTCGCCCACTATGTCTATTTCTGGCCTACAATACACCACTAGTTGACATATTGACTGACTGCCTCATCCATCTCTGATCAAGAATATAAGATGAAGAATAAATTATAGAAATTTAGTAAAAATCAAAATAATCGTGTGACAACAGCCATATATTTTTCAGTTATGATTTATTTGTCAGGTTGGCATTGACATGAAGTCCTTCCCTTTCAAGTCTGATGTAGATTTTACAGAAAAGATGATCACTGAAGAGAGTGTCTTCTGTTT
Organism: Arion vulgaris; assembly: GCA_020796225.1. Classification (NCBI taxonomy): domain Eukaryota; kingdom Metazoa; phylum Mollusca; class Gastropoda; order Stylommatophora; family Arionidae; genus Arion; species Arion vulgaris. Next base: position 62,451,796 of record CM036760.1, read on the forward strand.
ACCAGCAACAGTAAGTGTACATATTCTCTTAATTCTTGGACGAATCATAACATTAATCTGTTTTAAAGAGGGGTGGGGTGGGGGGTGTAGTAGGAGGAGAGGGAATCGGATCACTTATGCACCTGTTCAAATTGCTGTGATGACGATCATCACTAACATTGCTACAAGTTCTCTTTAAAATAGATTTCCTAACATCGTATGCACCACTACTTTGAGTCAAGCCGCCCTCAGGAGTTTGGAAGAAAGCTTTAGAAACTTACCGTGTCAAAAAGTAGCGCAGGGAGGTCCACCAATCTGGAGTTGAAAGTTCAACCTCCATTGCCAGGCACAGATTGCAATAGTGCAAACTTGTACATCCCTGATAATCTAAAACAAATAAACATCTTTGAGTAATGCACTTCTCCAACTTAATTCATATTTACAATATGTACAGACTTTTAAAGAAAACTGGCTGATGCTACAAATAAGAATGGAAAAAATTGAAGTATTTTGGACACATAAAGAGAAGGGTTGAAGACCATCATGGAATGAAGCATCCTGGCAAAGTGGAGAAGAGGAAGACCATGGAGAAGATGGGTTCAGAATGTAACTTATGGTTTAGGCATGGCAGCTGCAGAGGCAGATATATTGTCTATGAGAGAAAGAAATTCTGAAGGACTGTTAGGGTGACAAAGTTATGCTCAGGACAAGTTTTTTTGACAATCAGACTTTATTTTATTTAAGAAAAACTTACTTTTTTCAGTGCAATATTCATTAGTATTGACTACTCTTCTACTCAAACAGTGCTTCCAGTATCCAAACTTCTTCCGTGTTGTCCTGACAGTTCCAACAGAGAAAGTAATCGAAGCATGCGAAAGGATAAGAATGTTCTGTGAGAGACATTTAATGCCTGGACGTGACACATCCAAGAGATATAATTACTCAACAAAGATAGTCTCAAATGGATCACACCTAACTGCATGCGAGAAAATTTTTGAAGCTGAGAAGTAACTGCTTCTAATCAAAAGGTTGAACATTATTTTGTTGTGATATAGAATCTCATGTTTGTAGTTTGTTTTGTTGCGGAAAATAAAATTAATTAGTACCAATTTTAAACATATCTACGACACATTTTTACCATCATCAAAATTACATATGGGACCAATACTGGTGCTTCAGAGTTTAAACGCCAACATTCTCATAAAGAGAAAAATGTTTAGACTAGAAGACAAACACTTGATATGATTTGGGAAAAGACTTTCTGAAAGACTTCAGTAGAACAGACCAGGTTATTATATTTTACCTACATGCTGGACACTGCAGATTCAACAGACACTTACGTAGCCTAGGATTTAGTCAAACAGCAAGTGAAGCAGACTCCTGAACATGTCCTGCAAGACTGTCCTCTGCTGGGTGTGCTGGGAAAATACATGTGGCCATACCTAGCTGGCCTGATAACTGATCTTTGGGGAAACCATATGCTGAATGCTCAGTTGTAGTTCACAGTGGATCAAGCGCATGACTAGAGATCGCTGAAGAAGAAATGCTGAGATCTTCATGTGTAAGAAAGAGATTAAAGAACACATGCTTATTCACTGAAGTGCAATGATGATGGTCCAATCATTCATTCTATTATCATATGATCACCATGAGGTTGCCTAGAAGAAAATTATGAAAATTCTTAATGATACAAAATAGAAATCATGTGACCGTTTAGTTCAGAACTAGAATTAATAATTTGGGATTCTAGTAATTGTTTGTGTAACTTTTTTTTTTTTTAAATTTCAATTTCTCTGCCATGGCTGCAAGTCGATGGCACAAACGCTCAAATAACTGCTGAATCTGAAAACTGCATTTTAATTAGTTTTTTAAAAACTTTCACACATTTATTGAAATTATGGAATAATCATGATCTTATATGTATCTAATGTATGAAAGGTGAATTGTTTTCTCTAAACATATTCAATGATGCTAATATAATTATATTTATTTTTTTTTTATCTGAGTTTATGTGACGGAGGAGTCTTATTATACCCACAGTATAATATAAATTTGCTGAGCAGCTATTTTATTATTATTGTTTGCATTAATATTCATTCAATGTGTATTGCACAAGGGTTTCTTGATTAAATGTGTACTGTATGAGATATATTGTACAGGTGCGTGTTGTACAAGGGTGTCAGTAAGTCAATCACAAATGACTATTTGTTTTTTTTAAACTAAGATACAAACTTGAAAACCACTTCACTACAGAGAACATCCCCAAATTCTTCATTCCTGATGTTCTCTGAAGGTGAAGGATGCTTTCATTGTATTGAAGCATAATTTGTGTTTCTGGTTGCTACGGTTTCATCCATGATTCATTCTCTGTTACAATCCTGTCAAACATGACTTCTTCTGAATACATGGTATGTTCCAAGAAGAGATTGATTAGGTTATTTTTGTACTCTTGAGACAATTGTTAGGGGAAACCCAATTTGAACACACTTTACAAAAATTCAACAAGTCATGCATTATTCTTGTTCAAGATAAAAGTAGCCCGATTGACTAAACAAAGCCTGTAAATTGGGCTACTTTTATGTTGAACACCCTGTATAAGCTAACCCATGAGAATATCATATCACAGTTGCAACACTGTCTTGTCACTACCAGGATGCCAGCTCAAATAATCTCGACCAGCTGCACAAATGTTTCTGTTGCAATATGTACAGGGTAACCAGATCAGCCTTCAACAATTTTGTAACATCCTTGAGAGAACGATCCACCAAATCGGGTATTACTTTTTGTGAGGGATACTTGCCATCATAGACAGGAAATATTTCCATACGAATATCCTTGGCAGCAAGTTCTCTGGCTAAAAAAAATTAGCAATGCAGCAAACTGTTCTTTGGTAGCGCAGACTTAAGTATAGTTGTCATTTTCATCTATGTATGCATTAAACTAAATTACATATGCAATCATCCTGCTACACAAAAGCTAACTGGTCTGGAAGACAGAGATAAAAAAAAAAGATGATGGCAATGGAACATGTCCTGAGGATGAGAAAATAAAGGTGGCCAAGGCTTGCAATGAAATGGACATGGACTAGGGGGAAAAAATGGAGGCTTAGGGGCACATTGAGAACTTTTGAAGAACTCAAGACATGCATAAGACTAGGTTTGAGGTAGAAAGAAAAGCACAAGATCGACTTAAGTTGAAATTGTTTCTCTTGCCATATGTATCCCTTGGGCATGACGAAGACTGGTAGAGATAACAAACTTGATAATGATCAAGCTTGATTGTTTTGATATCTTTATAAACTACCAACAACTATTCATCAACTATCTTATATCATTCTGTGACTTTCTTACAGACTTACCCTCATATGTGTGTATAATATAATTGTTGTGTAATGGTGTGTTGCATCTAAAATAAATTTATATTAAATGCAGCTGACATTCCACATTTATTTATACAGATATTTATAATGTATAAAGATATTTATAATGCAGTTATTCATTATTTTATGAATCTCTTGGTGCCTGTAAATTTTATGGAATTTTGAGCGATAGTATGCTATTTAAAAATAAAAAAACCTACACCCATAGTTTATATTTATTTTAGTCTCCCTTATTCCCTAATTTCCATTTATGTGTAGATATATATATATATATCAAGTGCCATGCTTACTAGCATTGATGATCATGGATCTCCACAACTTTCTGTTCCTAGTGCTAGCAGTCGATGTTGACACTTCCGTCAGTATCTGATATCCTCTTTCTTGCCCATCTTTTATGGCTACCAAAGTGACTTCGTGACATAACATGCATCATGTCACTTCTTATTCTTTTGTTGAATGTATATCATCTAATGCTGTTTACTTATCCGTATTTTACTTTACAATTTTATTACTTGAAACTAGAAATCTATGCCACTACTAGATGCAGCTGAGAGTCGCAGTAGTGTAGTTAGTGAATTCGCTCGCTTCTGAGGTGTGTGGTCCGGGTTCAATTCCACAGCGTACATCGAATATTTTTTCAGACTAACAGCTCTGTTTGACCCAGCCGGCTACCAGGAAAATCACTGGGAAGTAAAGGTGGTTGATGTGATGTTGACCAGATCACCCATTGTGTGTCAACGGCTTAAAAAAAAAGTATGGGTCTAACACGGTATTCCCTCAATATAACTCTAGGTATGAAAAAGGGTTCCTTTACATGTGGTCATGTAAATACAATTAACTTTTATTATTTGTATGTCAAATATTGCCTGGTTTTGAGTTGCCCTTTCCAAGTTTATTCCTGTGTAAGAAAGAGATAGAAGCACACATGATTACTCACTGAAGTGCAATGATGGTCCAATCAGTCACTGAAGAATTATTTTCCTCATCTCAATAGACAAGTATTTGTTGCATAATGTGCACTTCATTTTCTGAAATGTTGCTGTACCCTGGTCTACTCTATTTCTTATCTCTGTATTACATCTTCATCACACATATCCATAATTGCTCCGATCTCCTCCCAAGCATGTATTTCAGTGAGTTTAAACTAACAACTCCCATTCTGGGTTGGTTGATATATCTACTAGGGTTTCTCTCATGGTTTTCCCTCTTGCCGCATCTATCGGTATGCATAACTTGTGCAATTGAGATAGAGAAAACCCTTTATCTTCATAGAATGTTTTCTCTTAGAGCATTTGTCGCTTTTGTCCTTAAAAATAATTTACTTGTCATTACTTTATTATATGAATATTATCTTTTGTTGACAAGTTAATAATCTTAACATTCTGAAATGTACATAGACTGGAGACTCAAGAAATGGATTAAATTGAGAGAAAAATTATGCTTGCCGGTTCTTTCAAATTTCATTATTGATGGCATGTATAGCTCAACTTTTGTCAAAATATGTAAATATTGTTGAATATTATAAATTTATTGAATAAAGTGATATACTGATTATTTTTGTTTGTAGTTTCTTTTTAAGAAGCAGTAAATATGATTGTTCATACATGAGAAAATGGTTTCAGACAGATTTAGTAGGAGATATTTTATTATTCTTCATACAACTGATCTTCTTCATAGACACTGATAACTTCACTACACTGCTGTTCTCTACTTCAACTAATCTTCACCGCTGTTCTTCTTATTACACCGATGTACTTTCAGCTTAAGTTCTTCACTGCTATTCTTCCATCACACTGATATCTTCACTATTACAACTGCTAAGATCTGTCAGACGGATGATAAAATGTAGGTCCCGTGTTCTGATGCGACACAAATTTTTTCAGAGGGAAAAATTCACTACGTTCTGCATACAATCGGCGGAACTAAAGCATGTTTGCTGGTTACTGCTAATCAGAGACACTCCTGCAGGACACGAGAATCAAGCTGGTATATCGTGGATGGCCCACACTGAGAACAAAATTCCAGGTGACCCTACCGAAATGTGAAGAATGGATCCATAGATGGAGGGGCATGTCCATTGTAATGTTATCATTACTCTTGAAGGGGAATATGTCTTAGCTAAGGAGGGCAGTGCCAAAGAGCAAATTTACCAACCCTTGTCTTTTCAAGAGGTCAAAACCCTCATACAGAGAAAATCTGCAGTAGACTGGAAGACAAACACTGGATATGATTATGGAAAAGACTCCTCAAAGACCTAAGCAGAACAGACCAGGTCATTATATTTCGACTACGCACCGGACACTGCAGACTCAACAAACACTTATACAGACTAGGAATAAGTCAAACAGCTCTCTGCCAGTGTCAGCAGGCAGAACAGACACCAGAGCATATCCTGCAAGACTGTCCTCTTCTGTGTGAGCTGAGAAGCAACATGTGGCCACACCCAGTCGACCTGAAAACTAAGCTTTGGGAAACCTGACAGACCTGAAGCTGACTGCCCAGTTTGTGGTCCACAGTAAATTAAGCGCATGACCAGAGATCGCTGAACAAGAAGAAGAAGAAGGGAATATAGGAGATTGTGGCAATTTGAAACCGCAATTAAGCGTCTAATAGAATAACGCGAATGATGGAGTGTTGGCTATAAGTGATTGGTCTGTGCATTCATGGTAAGTCAGGTTCGAGTTTCCTTTCTAACAGTACATAGGGTCGTTGCATGACGGAATGTAGTATACTAGCTGGTCAATGGTTGAGGTTGCACAGATTCCTTCAGAGGTTCTACTGTTCCTGTATTCAATCGAGCGGAACTAAAGACTGTTGCTGGTTCCTATTCAGAGACTCTTGCAGCTAGTTACTGGACGACGGATCACATGAGAATCAAGCTTGCGTATGATCGTGGCATGGCTAACGCACAGGCTGGGAGACAATCCGACATTTCGGTATTCCAGCTGACCGACATATGCTTGAATACTATGATCGTTCATAGAGTGGGAGGAGGATCGTGTCCTTAGTTTCTAGCGATGTTATCATTCTCTTGAAGGACTGTTATAGAGGTTGTGGCAATCTTGATGCTGTTTAAGGCACTTTGTTAGCTGATATTCATTTTTGTAAGGCTGTTCTTGATGCCGTCGCTCCATCTTTGCGTGGTCTTCCCTTGCTTTGTACTATTATACTTTTCTGTGTGTCTCTCTGTGTAGGCGATACCAGAGCATTCTTGTCAGGTGTCCAAACCATTTAATCTGTTGTTCTTTATGAATTGCATGATTGGTTTCACATCCAGTCTTCTTGTTTCTAATTTTGTCTCTTATTGTCACATCTAAATTACAAACTTTGGTCACATCAAGCGTCACGATGGCCTGGAAAGAACAATACTTGAGGGCATGGTCCCAGGACGCAGAAGCAGACCAAGAAGAAAATGGCTACAAGATATTAAAGAGACCATGAACATGACCATCGACGAAGTGGGTGAACTAGCTAGAGACAGAGTGAATTTCAGATGTGCTGCAAAGAGAGCAACGTTCTATAAAGGATACGCACCTTGATGATGATGTCACATCTGCAGCTCTTCTAAGACACCTCATCTCTGTCGTTATGATTTTCCGCTCATTAGTTGCTGTTATTGGCCATGTTTGACACTGGTAACATAGTGTTGGCCAGAAAATCGTGCTTATGAGATTTGCTTTAGTTTTTAGCGGTATCTCTTTATGTGACAGCAGTACCTGGTTAGCTTTTGTGCAACGATTGCTGATTTCGCTATCGATACTTCCATCTGCTGTGAAAATTGCTCCTAAGTATTTGGCCTCAATTGTGTGTTTTTTCCCTATGTTCTGGAGTTTTATTGTATGGTTTTCTGGTTGTCTAGTTTAGTTTTAGTTTAGTCGTCGGATCACCATCACTGCACGTCGAACAAATTAGTCCATAAGTGCTCCGATATCTCCCCAGTATGTCCATCAGCATGTGGCGACTAACGACACCGGTTCTTTGTTGGTTTACAATTCTTCTTTGTCTGCCAGCATAGCGTTCTTGTCGAGCTACACCACACCTAACTTTGAGTTCTTGTAGTCTGGTTAGTGTTGTAGATTCACCGCTATTACGTGAATCATGTACACGGCCTCTCTCCCTTAAAGAATGTATAATATCAGCCTGGTCCATTGCTCGCCCGCTTTGTACAGCAGCCATACCTGCAAGCCTATCCGCACGTTCATTCCCCCTTACACCTGCATGCCCTGGCACAAAAATAAAACTGATAGACTGGTTGTCTACTTATTGCCATTGTCTCTGTCTTTATTATATTCATTTCACAAAGAAACTCCATGCCTGTTGATGGAGAACTAAAATGATATTAAACATATCCAGCGATTTAAGAAGTTTGAAATTACCCGTCATACAGAAGAAATGGGTGCATGAGGACAGAATGAGGAGTGTGTTTAACCATGAGTCGCTCGTCCCGCGTTTCGTAGCGCTGACTACGTACAAGCTCCAGTAGTGCAGTTCAATCGCGATGGAGAAAGCCACATGTTCACAAGCTATCTGTTCGTGACCGAACCGAAATATACGATGTCCACGGCACCGAGCCGAAAGCTAAGTTGTAGCTTCTGATCGGTTAAAAAATCAGTGAGTCAAGAACCATCAGCATGAATCTGTTCGGGAGACTGGACACCATGCTATTTGTTTTTCGATCCAGAAGCACTGAGCTTTCGCTTTCGGCTCAGGTGCCATGGACATCGTAACCTTCGGTTCGGTGCCGAACACCGTAAACTGGTGAACCGTGGCTTTTCTGCCAGCCGTGAATTGAACCGCACTCACAGGAGCTTGTCAGCCGTAGTCCAACGTGCTACGAACACGCTGCAGACTCAACACCATGCTATAGGAACGTCCTTCGATATAAGTCGTTCGGCATGGGTCTGGCTGGGTGCTGTGACGTCAGTTCAGTAACCAATAACGATTGGGCGTTTTACATTACTTCGCGGAGCATTTTTAAATAGATCACAGAAACACGATCATTACCGGAAAAAAAACGGAAGGGAGTAAAAAACCACAGTAAACAATACATATTTAGACTGCTTCTGCTCAGAACATTACAAAATAAATACACAATTCGGTTCTTTTTTCGCGATTTAGAACATCATTGAATCGTCTATAGTATCTAACTTCTAGTGGATTAGAGCCACAGAGTTCATATTTATATTGTTACTTAATATAACAACTAGATTAATAATTAATCGGATTATTATCAGAAATTGCTGAGTGGACTGTGCACCGGCGTAACACTCACTGGTAGCGTAGAGTAGTAAATAGTAACACGGCATGGGTCGCACCAAAAGAACTCCTAGAACAAGAACAGGTGAGACAGAAATAGTATACATTCATTTTATACTAAGTAGTAAGTACAGTCGTAGGTATTCAAAAAGAGTATATAAATATAAGTTGAATATAAATAATAACCATTTACTACTTCACTTAGTTTCAGTTAATCAGTTTGTTTAAAGGTTTTTTTTATATTTAACCCTTTTAGCACGGGATGAATTTTGGCCATTTAGCCAAAAACACGTATCATTATTTCACTAAAACTAAATGTGGGTGTGTTTTTGTTATTTGTTTTAGACATCTTTCTGTTGTTCTGACACTATGTAATATATATATTTATAGGAAGGGTATATATTGAGGTACATTACTGACAACAAAAATGTTAAAAATTGACATATATTTGTGATATATGCAAATTAGCTCATTTGGTTGCATATCTAAAAATAGCAAAGACAATACATTATACATGTAATTACTACTTCAAGTAAGGTAAGATACATTCAACCAAATACAGTTATATATGTTATTTCATATCCTTTTATTGTGCCTTGACCTTTTTACAATGATATTTGTCAAAACAATAGTGGTGTGTACACCTCTTTCACATGCAGAATACATGTTTCTGCTTCGGTTCCTTCCTCCTCTTTGAGAGCGGTCACTACAAACTAAATAGTCTTTTTCAGTTAGGAATATTGGTGGACTTCCAATTTTGAACAATAGATCTCCTCTTGATGATATTGCCCATTGTTCTCAATGAACTGAGTGGCATATCTATTGGTTTCTTGTACAAACGATGTCAATAAAAGAGTTAGAAACAGGTACAAATAACAGGCAGTCATAGAGTCTCTGCATGTGTTTTGGGCCAGTCGGTTCACAGAATTGATGTAACACACTCCAATAATTTTCAGGAGGGTATACCCTGCTCTGAACCACGTTTGAGCTGTTGTTATTTCATTGTTTCTATCTGTTTTTTTTTTTTTTATCGATCCAGAAGCACTTGAGCTGAAAGCTCTTGCTCGTATCATGGACATCGTAACCCTTCGGTTCGGTGCCATGAACACCGTAAATCTGGGGAACCTGTAGTTTTCTGCCAGTCCGCGGAGTTGAACCCGCACATACAGAGGACTAGTCACCCGTAGTCCAATGTGCTACGAACACGCTGGGCACGCGGGCGTTTCTATCTGTTCTATCACATTACTAAGTCTATTATATGCTTCCTGGCTAGAATCACTTAATTACAATGTTTCCTAAACATCCAAATCACAGGTGGAATCATCAAAATCGGACATTTTTTAGACAGCTTAGGACATTGTCAAAAAAAATTAACCAAAAATCACACAATGCTCCAATTTCACTAGCAAGCTGCCATTTGTAAACGTAATACAGCAGTTAATAAGGGGAGAGCATTAGCGGTGTTTTGAGGCGGGAAAGTTGTTACGGTGTTGTGGGAGCAAAGATGGGGCCGATGATCGTCCGTCCCGTATTTTTGGCTATACAATCAATGGCTGACAATCGGCCGGATTCGTGTTATAAAGGTTAAAGCCGAAGGATTGACTTCATTGCACCGTGTTTTAACCCATATGGCTTGATCCCTCTCCGCAGAAATGGCACGCCATCTGCCAAGAGTATTGCACGAACTCCGTACCTCCAGCAACAATCCTTGGGGTCTCTGGAAAAAAAACTGCACTCGTGAACAGAACGGCGCAGTCTGGATTCGAACCCACGACCTTTAACTCCTCACAAGGCAAAGGGCTTAGCCACAGAGACCCCCGAATCAGTTTGTAATATCTTCATTGCACTCTGGACATGTCACATAAGAAGACATGTTTCGATCTCCTTTGCAATAACTATATTTTAACTATTTTGCTAATAATTAATAATTACCCCAACAGCGTTTAGTGACTAGCTGTACTAGTTCGATGTTGATTGATGAGCCTACTCATGTACCTGTTTTTTTTCTGGCCACACCAATCTTCAACCCAAGCTCTTGCAATCTAGCAGTTGACCTTTGATTGGTGTAGATAAAAATCCTCCTTGTGGTTACACTGTGACACTCTATGAGTAGACTATGAGGGAGTTCAGAATGTCAGCTCTATCCATTGGCTGACCCTTCCCCCGCCGATATGGTGGCAGAACCAGGAAGCATGTCTGCTCTCTCATTACCATCGACACCCATGTGTTCCCCAGAACAACGATTAATGTGATTCTGCAAATTGTTGACTTGTCTAGTGATTCAGTCCATTATCATTATGATTATCTGTGGTCCCAACATATCAGTTATCTTGTGGAACATGGTCCCGACACACCAGTTCTAGTATGTAATATTATGTAGGCCCATTAGCTCTGTGTCAAGAGAACAAGTCAAACTCAAGAAAGCAAGCAAAACTTTGGCCATGCTTAACAAAATATGGAAAGACAATGGATTAAATCTTAAACCAAAATTTATAGAAGTGTCCTGGGAATGTTATTATATAGTAGTGAGTGCTGAAAAATGACCAGCAACATCAAACAGAAGTTAGAAACATTCTAAAATAACTTTAAGAAGAATCCTGCACATTTTCTGGCCAAATGCAATAGTAAATGTAGAGTTTTTGAAATGAACAAACTGCATCATTAAAAGATGAAGAGGTATTGGATAGGACAGCTTTCCAATAGACAGCAGATGAGAAAAGAAAGCCTGAGCGTCCAAAGAAAACATGAACTCTGGAATGAGAGTTGAAAGATTGTAGCTTGACACACAGAAAAATTAGTAGAATTGCTGCAGAACGACAGCAATGGAAATCTCTTATGGAAGCCGTATGTGTCAAACGGAATATGAAGAGGATATAAATATTTGTTAAGTGTGATGAAAATCTTTACATTACATTTTCACCATCTTCTAAATTACATGGGGGACTCTCACCGGTCCTACGGAATTCGTGCACTGCCGCTGAGATCTTCCTGTGTAAGAAAGGGATCGGATCACACATTGTTTCTCACCAAAGTGCAATGATAATGGTTCAGTTAATCAATGTAAACCCATCATTCCAAATGTAGATTATCTCCAGATTTGTTGACTGCCTTATAGTAACCTTGTCCAATACAAGCAACAAGTGTATTCACTGATTAAATATTGTGTACACTTGTTGTTATTACACAGCTGATCTGGATTCTGGTGATGGCCAGAAGAAAAAAATAAAGCTTGAGTCACCAAAGATAGATGACTTTGAGGTCCAATTTCAGTGGGAAGGAGACAAATCCAAGTGGGTTCTCTTCACTAAAAAGTTTAATGAAGTGCTGTAAGGGAATACAATGCAGGAAAAAAGCAGGTGAGTGTAACATAGATCCATTAGTGTCACATAATTTAGATAGCTTCAATCACTTTGTAAAAACTTTATGTGTACCAGTGTATATAATCTACTAAGTAATTCTGCTTTTTTTCTCTAGCTCTCTCTCTCTTCACCTTTCAACTCCCAATGGAGCACAGGTCTTCAACAAACTTCTTCCAGCTCTTCCTATCTCTTGCCATCCCTTCCAATTCCATCCACCTCTTGCCTACCTTTTAATATTAGTCTCCAGGTATTTCTAATCCTTCCCCTACATCTCTTTCCCTGCAAGTTCCAAAACAATGCATGTCTTGCAATGCTTCTGGTTGGTCTTCTAATGTTGTCCTATCCATCACTAGTGTCTCTTCTTTAGTTCTTTTTCCACTGGTTACACACTCTTTTTTCTATAGCACTATAATGTTAAATTATTACTAGATTCATCTCTGCATAGTTTCATTCAATTACAATTTGACAAGTAAGTTTGTCGGAGGTATAACTTTCAAAACTTCTTTTAATTTAGTCCCAAAATGTATTCCCTCTCTCGTGATCACCGCTTAGACTGATGTACCAGATTTTCCCATAAATTCTTATTCATGTGGAAATCTGATTCATACAGCCTTAGCATGGGTGTGTTTCGTCACATCTTTAGCCCCATTTGGAGCTCTGGCGCTTATCATTCGGCGATGTGTCCGGTTTTAGCCAGCATTAACTGGGTTCGCTCTCTGTCAGCCTTGGGCTGTCCCAAGCCGACCTGCAAGGCAGCAGGTTGCTATTTTCTTTAAAGGTAGCTACCCTTAGACAACCTTCCCTCCCAGGTTGTTGAGCGTCATCTGCCCAGGTTACCTGTCTTGTTTTGGACTACTTAGTTTGCCTGCCGTCCAGTTTTGTGTACAGTTTGCTTCGCTAGCCTTTGATTGTCCCCAATCGAACTACAAGGCAGTAGTACCAAAATGCATTGAAATGTCTTAAATTTAAGGTAGAAGAGGAGCAATAAAGTTTTAAATAATATATTTATGAAACGTCTTATCCTAATGCATGAGGCTAAACAATATTAGAGAAAAGAAAAGAAAAATATGTTTGCAACTTCTAGGGAAGAAAGCTAACCATATTCTACTGAATAAACTTTATAAAGCACAAGCACTGGATATGAAATTATCCGATATCAAAATCCTCCAATCTTCTTCTTTTAACGTTCCATATCGACCACTCTTTGTGGTGTGTATGTGATCTGAGCCTGAGAGCAATTGCACGGTGTGTCAGTTATTTGCCTATAAGTAGACTAGCACATTCGATTTCTGACGCTTTTAATTTACTAGGGTAGCTTCCTAGGCCCCTACCTCAGTCGCCTCTTACGACATGTCTTGTAGGTCGCAGTGTTACTATTCTTTGCTGCCCCGGCAACACATGGGCAATTCTCCAATGAATACCATGTCACACAAACATACAGGGCAATGAAATATAAGATAGATTCACAAAATCTGTTAAGTACTAAATGTCTAAGCACCAAAATCCCTTCATCAAGAATGTGTAATCAATTTACCATGCCCAGAATACATACCAGTTCAAGTCTGCATTACACAGATGCTAGATTTATCTACTTTGTATGGGGGTTGTACAAATATTGTACATCAAATGGTGTTGCTACTGTTGGTCACACTGGATTCATAGAACAACTCCTCTATCTTTTTTGAACTTCTGAGTACAGGAAACCAGTCACAGAAGGAATAGACCACCCAGCAATCACATACACCATTTATACACCGCTAGAAAGTTATAAAATACTTGCAGATTCCTTAACTTGACACTGGCTGTTAAAGAACAGTAAACTCAGCAACACTGGATAATAAACAGCCACAACAACTGCAAATTAATGAACAAAGAAATATCTTTAGTTCTAGCAACTTGAGAATTTTCAGAAGAAAAGTACCAATAATATGATATAAACTGAATTAATTGCAGGTGGAACTGGATGTACCAAATGGAGCAACACTGGTCATCATCTTTGACAAAATGGTACAGAAAAATAAGAAAACTGGATTTGAAAGAGGATTCGTCAGCACTGAAGAGTGACAAAAATACAGGTATCAATATAACTGTGGTCGATTTGAAAGTAATTGTATTAATAAAAAATTACATTCGGGTGTCTTTTAAGTTCACTTGCTTTTTTTTTTTTAATTCCTTGAGTTTTTTTTAGTAAACATTTGTATTTTCACAATTCTCTGCAGACTTTAATATCCTGGAGTGGCAAGAAGACAGTTCAACATGGACACCTTATTCTGTTAAAATGAGTGTTGAATTAGAGAAGGCGTTTGAGTCAGGTTCAAAACTTGTTACAATCAAGTCTCCACCAAACACATATGAAATAGACCTGAAGAAATTGACGCAGACAAATATCAAGACAAAATTCTCTCGTTCATTTAGGCGGGAGATCCCAGGTAATATTTTATCATCAGTATTGCTATCAATTGAAATTAAATAATTTGTGACAAATTTTAATTATTTAATCCTCTGCGACAATTTAATTTTCAATATGTTATACACTTCTGAAGTCGGAGAAGGCAGGGGACACTGATAAAAAAGGAAAACAGATAACTTCACTAAAAATCAGTCGGAAGCGCCATACTATGGGCCCTGGCTACACCTGAATTCATTCATAGCAGCGACGGAAGAGGAATATATTATACAATCTTGTTCATTTCAATATTTACTGAAAAATATCAAATTTTATCTTAAGCCACTGAAAAGAAATACAGTCTAGCATATTTATGCTGAATTTCATTATCCTATAATCTACTTTAATTGACTGTTTTACTGGATCGATTTTGGGCTTCTTAATGTATAGGTTAAAGACATGACTAGTATATGACAATGCTTATGTTAAAAGTGATGAGTTTGCAAGTCTTTTGGGAAATCACCAATGAAGAGTTCATAACCTTGCTCCAGATGAGCATTGAACCAGATAAATATCTTGGTCAACAGATATCACCTAATTCTCATTCGCTTTTGAAGATCTCAATATTGTGCAGATGTTACTGACTATTCAAGCCATCCATTCCTGCCATTTGTATAACAATTTGGATTTTGTAGAGAATTTAGTGAAAGACAGAAGTCTCACATATCGTCTACAAACTTCATTTGATGATTTCTTTTCAGAAAGAAGACACTGGATTTTAAAATAAGAAGTATTTTATTGTGTCTTTTTTTTAAATGATGTGAGTTATGCTGTAACATTTACACATTTTTAAAATTATGTTTTTATATGCGTTTCTATTTGTCATAAATTGTTTTTAGTCTATTTATGTTGTTGCCCGAGTTGAAGCTGATTGGCTCATATTGATTTTACTCTAGTTCAAACTAATATAAATTTATTATAAAACTTGAAATCAATTTTGCTTGTGTCAAATCTCTTTCTAATAAAACAAGTACTTGTTTTCCCTTTTAAGCCTCAGCTACCCAGTTTAGTTTATTTCTGTGATTTGTTTGCAGTCAGTGATGTTCCACCAGATTATGAAGATAATGAAGAGAATAATGCAGAAGAAGAAGAACAGGAAAAAGAAGTAAAGAAAAGTGGAAGAGGAAAAGGTAGAAGTGGTGGCAAATCCAAAAAGACAACAACCAGTGGAGAAGGGACTTCCAAATCCACAGGTAATGTTATTCTTCTTCTTGCATTCACCTGTTATGAATTCAGGCGTAGTCTGACCGGCTGGTATTGCATTTCTGACTGATTTTTGCATTCCTTTTTTTTATCAGTGTCCTTCATCACACAGGCGTGCCTCTCTGACTTCAGAGGTGGTAATGTTATTTTTGCTGTTTACTTCAGCTTTGAAGACCAGTGGTCAGAGATGGTAATGTTATTTTTGCTGTTTGCTTCAGCTTTGAAGACCAACTGGATCAACCTAGTGAAGTATTAATTGCTCTTATGCTTCTTTATATCAGCATTCTAAGAACTAATTACTTGATCGTAAACACTTTCATTTGACTTCATCTGTTCTTTTGAAACTTAAACAACAATGAATGAAGCAAACTCTTTTTCTTTTCTCTAATCCTGTTTTGCTTCACAGCGTCAGGATAAGAAGAGATTTCTAGAATGGGCTTTTGTGTGCACTTCATAAACAGTGTCTTTTGTTTCTCTGTTATCTCTGATGCCCACCTTTTGCTTGGCCGGCTTTTTGCTTTGTATCCATTGTATCGGAGCAACATCGTTCTTTGATGTGCACTGTCTGTTGGTAATCTGCTTCACTGTCTGTTGGTAATCTGCTTATGTTGCTGAACCATTTAATTTGTTGTTTTTTGATGAAGTTCAGTACTGATGTTGTAGCCACTTTTTTCAGATGTCTAAACCGACCTCTTCTTGTTAATAATATTAATAAAGAAGCCAATAATAGGATAAAACTACCATCACATGTGCTTCATGTGTTTATGATCCCTAGAACAATGTCGACCAAGGCCTTGTGCTCCTGGTAGGTTTAACCAAGCCGAACAGCTCATAGGGAGTGCGGTCAAAGTGAAAACACCATCTCCCAGGATTGAGGATGTGGGTTACTGCTAACAACCCAAACCTTGAAAAAAATATTTTTGTTTAAATTTTAAAGATGTTAGCCACCGTTATTCTGGAATATAATTGTGGCTGGGTTGACCATATCGTTTATAATCTGAAAAATCTTACTTGACCTCGGGATTGACTTGATACCAGCGATCTAGAAAACATGTGCATTAACCGCTGTGTCATCCCGTAGACCAAAAATTTCAGATGAGCCTGCCCTACACATGTAGGGGTCCATGAACGGAGGCACAACGTATAGTCGTTCTTAGCTAAGGTCAAACATATCACAAAGAGTGATCAAACTGGTTGTAAAGAACAAGCCCAAACAACAACAAATCGCTGTGCCATCAGGACTCTCATGCTGGACAGGTGGCAACTGCAAATTGTGGTACAAAGTAAACATAGACACAAAATGTAGACAAACTTAGAACAGGTTGATCTACTTTGTTAATGATCTCTTTCAGTTCGAACTGTCGTTGTTAAGAGAGGAAGTACTCCAGTTGATGACCAGTGCCCAGTAGCAAACAAGTGTGGGGTGTACGAATCTGGAAAAATTGTTTGGGATTGTATGTTAAATCAGGTATCAGTCTGCTATTTTCTTTCATGATGTGTTAGATATTTTCACTGAAGTTTCTTTATCTTATTTTTTAAAAGTTGCAGGAATCAATTAATTAACAGAACAATCAACCACACAAATTTGTTTCAAGAGAAGATTGTATGGCGGCTAAGATAACAAATAAGGAAATATCACAGAAAAAACATAACGGGATTACGATTAACAATAATGTGTCCTACTGAAGATATGTTGTGTAAACTATACACAGATGCTGGGAAATGCTAGGAAACACGAGCCAGTACAAAAATGTGTTCATGGGGCAATTGATAAATAATTCCATCATGCGCTACTATCAACTGCAGTCATGAGGAAGGAGCTGGGCTATCTGTCTTGGTTTTTGGATCACCACCTCAACCTGAAAATAACTATTGACTTTGCCCTGGAGATCTAACAGGACCACAGACAGAACACATGTGAAAAAAGAGCAGCTGATAAAATATAAGAAGGTAGACAGTTGATCACATGACACTTTTTCTTCTTCTTTGAACGCTCCATATCAACCACTTGTTAACCACTCTGTGTGATTTGTATGTGATCTGATCCTATGAGTGAATGTGCACTGTGCAAGTTATACGCTTACAAGTAGGCCAGCACATCTGATTTCTGCGATACTTTTTATTTACTAGGGTAGATTCTCAAGGTCCTACATCAGACACTTGTAGGTTGTAGTGGTACTATTCTTTGCTTCCCATGCGGGCCTCGGCACCACATGGATGTGATCACAGGACACAAAAGGATACATGGGGGTCTCTATGGTTGAGTAGTTTGCCTTGCGTTCTGAAGGTCATGTTTGAATTCGAACCACGCTTCTGCCAGAGATAACTAGGATTGTTGCTGGAGCTGCGGAGTTTGTGCTTTGTGTAATACTCTAGGTAGGTGACATATCATTTCTGCGGAGAGGGACCAAACTATAAGGGGAAACCCTGTGCAATGAAGTCAATCCTTTGTCTTTAGACTCTAGGATACAAAGGAGGTTTTAAAAGAGCTCTGCAAACATAACAGAAATAGCCGTAAGCTGAATGCATAGCGGCAGACATAAAGAAGATAGGTGAGGATGTCAAAATTGAGACAAGCGTTATAGCAATCAGTCAAGTAGTAGCATGTCCCTTGCGGAACGTTGCTTTCATCACAGCCTGCCTGAAAAACTCTGTCTCTACAAGTTCTCCACCTCTTCCAACGTCATGAAAGGTTTATTTGATGTTATACTGGCACCTGCGTTTTGGTCGTCCCCTGCCTCATACTCCAGGAACCATGCCTTCTATTACCTTTCTCTCCAGAACACTGATGTTTAACATGGCCAAAATATTTAGATAGCATTCAGTGCATATATAAATATTTCTTGTGTCTGATATCAATATTTATTTCTTAATCATGTACAGACAAACATAGCCAACAACAACAACAAATATTACTTGATCCAGTTGCTACAAGAAAGTGGTAAAAGTGGATACTACGTCTGGCAGCGGTGGGGAAGAGTTGGTTACAAAGGACAGACAAATTTACTCAACTGCAGTGCAGACCTCAATCAAGCCACAAATGCCTTCACAAAGAAGTATGAGGTTTTTATTATTTGTACATTTTCAGTTTCAATGTTAAAGAATTAACGTGACTGCACTAATGTCAGGTTCATTCAGCAGATAGTGAAGAGTATGCATGTTGATTGTTCCTGTCGTTCACACTTGCAGTAAAAAATGTTATTTCTTTACCCCACACACAATTCTTTTTTGTATTTGTTTTTCTTATTCCTAATTTATCCAGAACTTTATTAATCTGATATTGTTTTAATAAAACACATCAAATTTTTATGTCTATCCACATCTCAGTTGAGTTCTTTAGCTGCTTGTTGAAACACACATTCCTTTATTCACCATCAGTCTTCATCGCACCCAAGGGTACATACAGTAGAAACAATAAATTTCCACTCAATTCGATCTTATGACTTTCACTTTACCTCAGACCAAGTCTTATTCACGGCTTTAAGCTACCCTGCTCTTCCTCATTAATAGTTCTGTCTCCTACCACTGTGGCATCCAGTTTGAATTTTTCTCTTTTTGTATCTGTTTGCTTTTTGAATACTTTTTTTTTCCCAGTGTGGGTTTACAGGCCCCATACTGTTTTCTCTTAATTGCCTTTTATTTAATGCAAGAGACAGCGGTTCTATTCTCCCATTCCTTTATTAATTGTATATTATTTTTAGTGTTTGTTGTGTTTTCTTCTTTGGGGAAGAATGAAGAGAAATGCTACCGTCCCAAGCATGTCATAAAGGATGAGTAAGGAGACTTTCAACCTCACCATGACAAACTAATTGTTACTTAGGCCATCAATGCAAGATAACAATGTTTATCTTATGATATCTGCTAAGAAATTAACTTTAATGGATGGATCTGATATCTGTATGAAGGATATGATATCTTGTTTGCTTGCTCTGAAGCAGGACAGTTTTTTACATTTTGCCACAATTTAAAACTAGACTGCTTTCTGTCTGACACAAACATTTGCATGAACAAACTTTTGATCAATGTTTTTTCTTCTTTGATCCATACTTGCTTAGTCAGACTGCAGTGATGTCCACCACTTGATGTGGGAGTAGGATCTGTGTCAGCTCTCATTTTCTGACTTCTGTCATCTCATTCACTGCATCTTATTCTTTAATTATGAACTGGATTGACAGCATATGAGAGAGATGTGACTTCGGACGTTCTGTTGTAAATGTTCCAAAGTTATGAAGACCAGAGAATACTTATGCTATCAGTACCATTATGGGATAATTTTTTTGGAGACACTAACATCCTCAAACTGACCATTACTTATTTTCAATATATTCAAGCTGCCATATTAGAGTATATGCAGAAGAAAAAGTAGTTATATTATGTAAATATCTTGACATTTGACACTGGCATTCCCCAAACAACATCTTGTATTCTTATTTGTAAACAAAATCAGATTTCGGGACAAGACAGGAAATGACTGGTCAGCTAAAGATCACTTTGTGAAGGTCGCTGGCAAGTATGACCTTCTCAAGATGGACTACAGTGCTAAGGTAGGGCGCTAATTAAAACTAATAGCACTGTTCTACACATTTTTTGTTTTATATTAACCAATGGGTGTTTCCTGGATAGTTTTGTATACTGATTACAATTGTTTTCTGTCACATACCTTTCTTATAAAATCTGTGTGCAACATGTGGCAGCTTATGACACAGCAGTTCTGCTAATGAAATGAGAACAGATGTCCTTGAATGGTTGCAGAATATGATGCAATATTTAGGGGATGATGACTG
The DNA here is from genome assembly GCA_020796225.1 of Arion vulgaris. Lineage (NCBI taxonomy): Eukaryota > Metazoa > Mollusca > Gastropoda > Stylommatophora > Arionidae > Arion > Arion vulgaris. The sequence goes on from CM036760.1 coordinate 62,472,202, forward strand.
AATTAACCTTTCTGCTGTAAACTGACATGTCAAGCAGAGTTCAGTCACAGTGTTAGTGCATGTTTTGCTCCTTGTTAGTCGCCTGAGTGGTTACCGGGCCCAAATTTGGGGTGTAAAAATAGAACCACTGTTACCTACCACGCATGTCGTAAGAGGCGACTAAGGAGGTTTGGCTGAAATTGGATGCACATGTCCTAAATGCGTAGAAGTCTATGTGTTTAGGGCCTACCAAACCAATGTGCAACGTATACATGTTCTTGGTAAAGATCAAACATATCACAAAGAGTTATTAAAATTGGTTGTAAAGAACAAACGCAAAGGAAGGAAAGGGGCTCCTTGTTAGTGAAAGATTTTCATAAGTGCATCAATTTTGCTAACCTATTTTCTTACGTGTGGGACATTTGCGTACAAGATGAACCAGAGGACATTCACTGGATCTGTCATGATTACATACCACTTGTGTTTTGTTTGTAAAGTGGTTGATCAAGATAAAAGCTGGACGTGGTACGCTTGTTGCAGAAATTGTGTGGCGAATCTTCAAGCATGGCTGAGGGAAAGTGGACTCGGAGAAAACACTGTACTTCAATCCTAAGCTCTCAAGACCCAATCCTAAAGCTAGGATGAGCTCATGATACTACTATCTTTAGTCTCTGTACAGGACACTGTCAACTACAAGGCCATCTCTACAGAATGAAACATGCACAAACTGACATGGGGTTGTACATATGCATCTCCCAGTAACTTGAACATATATTGCAGACATTCCAACTGCTTGGGTACGTGAAAGTTCTAGCCTGATCCCCAGGAGATGTGCTTCATAGAGAAACTTTCAGGTAGCCATGAGAACTTTGTGTTGATAATATAGAGACAGGAGCATCTGGCTGAATGGATTAGAGCACAGGCTCCCATTAGGTAGACCTTGGTTCGATCCCCGGTAAGGTCACAGAGTTTTTTCTGTAGGGGTATTAAAAAAATATCCAACCCTGATCAGTTTCACGGTGACTGCACAAGCCATGTGACCATTAAATTCCTCAGGCTCATGTCCCCCCTTGTCCTACATCGCCTAAAAGCAGTAACACAGGAAGTAAAGACAGTTTTAAAAAAATTGACATCTGACTACTTTGTGTAGAATTCTGAACATGAAAAAACTGGTCACTGAGAAAGAAGAAATTTATTTTAAATATTACATCTTTTGACTTTTAATATTACTTTTTGTCTGCGTGATAGATACCTTTGGTTTTTGGGTCAGGTTTTTATTATTGTACATGTTTGACTGTTTCCAAGGAAGATGAGGATGAGGTAGACACACCTGAGGCCAAAAACAAAATTGAGAATGATCAAGAGAAAGCTCCCGACTCCAAACTTGAAAAGCGTGTTCAGGTAAATATTTGATAGTCTACATGACAACTATCACCTCTTAGAAATATATTTTTTTCTAGGGCAAAAATTGTTTGTCAGATTCAACCAAAGCAGATGATTTATTGAATGAAGTAATCACACATTATGATAAGCTTTTAAACATATAACTGCCTTCATCACATAATCATCCTAAAGGTCGTTCTTTTACGTTCTTCAACTCTCAACAGAGCAATGCTCATCAACAAACTTTTTTCAGCCCTACTCTCTCTCTCTTGCCATCCCTTCCAATTATGTACACGTTTTTGCCTATCCTTTTCTACGGGGTGAAGTAGACTCCCAACTTCTTGCGTTCACCTACTATGAATTCAGGCGTAGTCAGGGCACCTGATATGGCTCTTCCGACTGATTTTTGTGTGAAATCTTGCTTTCCTTATTATCAGTGTCCCCCTCAATACAGGTGTACCTTCTCCAATTTCAGGTGCACTTGTAGTTTAGATCGTCAAGTATTGATCTGTGGTCATGGAACCGATCGTCCAAACCACATGCTGTGAGCATAATGGAAATTTTTGATCCAATCTCTGACTCCCAGAATTTCTATGGCAAGTGATAACTAGTTAAGATTCAACTTCCCTGTCAGATTTCCTGCTGCTTTCTGCCTATTGTGAGACATGTGCTGTTTGATTTATTTAGGCTTGTGTCTATGCTGACAATTCCAAAAATATGTTTTTCTTTAACAACACTCACATATCAGAATGTACTTTGGCTCAAATAGTTCAAATCACATTTAAAAAATAATTCAAAAGAGTGGTTTATGTGTGGTTATACTAGAGCAAACAAGAAGCTTACAGCTATTCATGATTTTCACTATGTATATGTTGTTTCCTTGTAGGAACTTATTCAGCTGATCTGCGATGTCAAGTCCATGGAAGATGCTGTCATGGAAATGAAGTATGATGCCAAGAAGGCCCCTTTAGGTATGCTTACTTGTGGCTCCATTATATTTAATTTGATTATCTTTGTCATGTTTTATCAACATGTTGAAGTGTACTGCAGAACACAGATGGCTATGGGGATCTCTATGGCTGAAGGGGTTACAGTCTTTGTTTTGCATTCTGAAGGTTGTGTGGTATAATCGGGTGAAGTCACATGTGCAATTTTTCAAGAGATCTCTAGGATTGTTGCTGGAGCTACAGAGTTTGTGCTTTTGGCAACACTCTCGCAGGGAATGCCATTTCTGCAGAGAGGGGCGGAGCCATAGGGGAAACTAAGTGCAATGAAGTCAATCTTATGCCTTTAAGATGATTATTCTTAAAGCAGAACATTCTTCTTCAGCGATCTCTGGTCATGAGCTTAATTTACTGTGGACCACAAACTGGGCAGTCAGCTTCAGGTCTGTCAGGTTTCCCAAAGTTTAGTTTTCAGGTCGACTGGGTGTGGCCACATGTTGCATCTCATCCAGGAAAGGACAGTCTTGCAGGATATGCTCTGATGTCTGTTCCGCCTGCTGACACTGGCAGAGAGCTATTTGATTATTCCTAGACTATATAAGTGTTTGTTGAGTCTGCAGTATCTGGAGCGTAGTTGAAATATAATGATCTGGTCTGTTCTGCTTAGGTCTTTGAGGGAGTCTTTTCTATAATCATATCCAGTGTTTGTCTTCCAGTCTACTGCAGATTTTCTCTGTATGGGGTTTTGACCTCTTGAAAAGACAAGGGTTGGTAAATTTGCTCTTTGGCACTACCCTCCTTAGCTAAGATATCAGTACTCTCATTGCCTGCAATACCACAGTGAGATGGAATCCACTGCAAGTGAATTTCTGCCTTTTCTGAAAGCTGACCAAGTTCTCTTTTAGGTTTTGTACTGCGCTGTCAGCGGATTTAGCCTTCCAGGGCTTGTATAGCTGACAGTGAGTCTGTAAGAAATACCATCTTGCCTGCAGGTGCTTGCAGCTTATTCATGAAGTAGAACATTCATTCTGTAGTATTTTATGGTTTGTAAATAAATTCAAATTTATCTAATATGACCTGTACCCTAAAGCATCTCCTGCTGGTGTATCCCAGAAAGTTCAAGAACTCTTTGACCAATAGTTAAAGATAGAGTTACCACATTAGAGTGGTCAACACATCTTGTGTTCCTTTGAAGTGCAACATTCTGAGAGTCCATATTGCTCAATAAGCTGGATCTTGGGACCTGGTATTTTATTATGAGACTCAGAGAAGAAATATAGACAACCTACAAGATGTGGGACAAATTAGTGTAATGTGTAAGCGTTTGCCTATCGACTCGGACACAAGAGGGTTGTGGGTTCAGTCCCACTCTCGACATTCTATAGTGAGGAAAGGAATTGCCCCAACTTCTGGCACACTATGTCCTAGAAATATGAAGTAACAGGCACTTCATACCCTAAGGTCTGAAAAGGTTGCAGGAAATTGTATTTTATTATTTCATTACAAGGCCTAAACATCAAGGAACATTGGTATATTGTTATCCCTTATTCTCTTCAATGCTTAACCTGAACATCAAGGAACATTAGTATATTGTTACCCCTTATTCTCTACAATGCTTAACCTGAACATCAAGGAACATTAGTATATTGTTACCCCTTATTCTCTTCAATGCTTAACCTGAACATCAAGGAACATTGGTATATTGTTACCCCTTATTCTCTGCAATGCTTATTTATAAACAGTATGAACAAAATCAGTCATTTCCTCCTTTTTCTCCAGGCAAGTTAACAAAACAACAGATTAAAGCTGGCTATGAAGCACTGAAAAATATTGAAAGTTTGATAGACAAGAAGGACTTTGGACGCAACTTATCAGATGCTTGCAGTGATTTTTACACCAGAATTCCTCATGAGTTTGGGTATGTTTGCCATGGTTATCACTAGAGGTTTTGTGATTTTTACTTGAACATGAAGGTTGTTTTTGTTTGTGATTCCTTGTTTACATCTTCTTCCATATCGACCACCACTCTTTGTGATTTGTATCTGATTTGATCCTAAGAGTGATTGTACATTGTGCCAGTTATCCGTATCTATATAATGATGATGTTGGTAAAGAATGGTAAAAATATTAATATTATCTCCCACAATTTTTAAAGTTATATTTTATTTTCTTCATTAAACAACAGGATGCAAGCACCGCCATTGATCAGAAGTCCTCAGATGGTGAAGGAAAAGATTGCCCTACTTGAAGTAAGAAAACTTGTGTCACAAATTTTGAAACTTTCAGTTTGAGTTTTAAATATCTTCATTGCACTCCAGACATGTCAATAGGTACTCCAATCTCCTTCACAATATCTCCAATAGCATCCAGCGACTTACCGTACCAGTTCGATGTTGAGCGATGAGTCTACTCATATACCTGTTGTGCTGTTTATTCTGGCCACTTCAATCCCAACTCTTGCAATCTAACAGTTGACATGGATTGGTTTCAATGAAAATTCTCTTTGTGACCACACTCTTGAAACTTTCATGAAAGCATAGCCTATGTTAGAAACCACAGTGCTCTGGTTGAGTTCAAACTATATGACCTGGCTGGGACATTAACCCACAGCCTTAAGATTGGGAGACCAAACTTGGCCACCCCATGCCATGTTTTAAAGTGAAAACCTTTAGTAATGCAGCTAGCTTAATTTTTGTTTGTTAATGTCTGTTTCTTTATCTGTTAATGTCTATTTATGTTTCTTTGTCTGTTTGTCATAGTTCCCCAGGTGGCAGCGGAGGAATGGAGATATTTCTGCATTCTGCATAGAGAGTACAACACATAGTCTCAACTATTAAATAATCTAATTATACTACTCTAACTATCTGGCTAACTGTCCATTCCTCCGCTGCCACCTGGGGAACTATGACAATGTGTTGCACTTCTGCATGAGAGTACAACACATAGTCTCAACTATTAAATAATCTAATTATACACTCTAACTATCTGGCTAACTGTCCATTCCTCCGCTGCTACCTAGAAGCACTAGTAAATGTTAATGTCTATTTATTTTATTGTCTATTTATGTTTATTTGTCTTATGTCTTTGTTTGTTAATGTTTGCTAATGTCTCAAACAAACATTTTTTAATGTGTGAGCGTCTGTAGCTCAAGCGGGGCTGAGCTTGATCACTACCCAAGCATACCTGCTTCAAACTCCGCGGTGGGCATGTTTGGAAGCAAATTCGTATCCGTGGGATTTTTAGTTAAAAATAGAGCTCACTGTTCAGAAAGCAATGGTAAACTACTGAACATATAAGTGGTGCCTAGAAAATTAATGACTCATTTACTGTGGTTGAACGCCCCAGTGGTTACCGGGCCCAAATCAGCAGGCGGAACAGACACTTGAACATGTCCTGCAAGACTGTACACTTCTGGGTGAGCAAAGAAGCAACGTCTCGCCACACCCAGTTGACCGAAAAACTAAGCTTTTGGGAAGCCTGACAGACCTAAAGCTGACTGCCCAGTTTGTGGTCCACAGTAAACTAAGCGCATGACCAGATATTGCTGAAGAAGAAGAAAACTGCTACAAAAAAATTTGTACGATGTATTGGGAAAGGAATCATCTCAATACAGCATCAGAACAAAGATTAATATATACTCCAGTTGTGTGCTATCAACTTTACTATATGGATCAGAATGCTGGAGAATAACAGAACATGATATGTTGAAACTTTACACCTTCCATACAACTTGTCTGCAAAAGATGTCACATGTATTTTGGCCCAAAACTGTCTCGAACCAAGAACTGCTTGTACAGTGTCAACAAGAGAATAGGGACACCATCATCCAAAAGAGATACTGGACATGGATAGGACATGTAATACACATGGAGACTAACTCTATAATAAAACCTGCACTGATATAGACACTAGAGAGTAAATGAAAACATGAAAGACCCAAAATGACATGGAAAAGAATAGTAGAACAAGAACTTAAAGAAATGAATCACAGCTGGAACACAATACAGAGGATGGCCAAGAATATAGAATAATGGTGTACATTTGCTGCTGCCAACTGCATCACAGGCTAGAAAGTGAGAGGTACTAATGAATAGTTACTATTTGCATATCACGAATATTGACTACTGTTTGTTTTCTTGCCATCACCATATTTGATAGATTCTCTGATCAATACATGAGGAACTATACTACAAGTAACTCTCAAGCCAGAGAAGACATGTCTGAATGGTGACGTACACTGTTAAAAAGGAAAACATGCCTTCCAGCAAAAATCAGAAGCTAGATTCTAATTGAAATAATTATAAGATATTTTAACTTCCTCTGCTTCGTTTACCCTTTCTTGATCTACACTCTTCTTAACTTAAACTACAGTAAGCTATTGTAGGTGATTTTAACTGCAAGTTGTCAACATCTCAATATTTTACCAGGCTCTAGAAGATATTGAGATTGCCATCAAGATGCTGAAAGGTGGTGACATGTCTGAGAACCCAATAGACAGACATTACCATCAACTACACTGTGGACTGACTACAGTTGACCATGTCTCTGAGGAATTCAAGGTATGGCCTGCTTCATGGAGGCTCATTTTCTGGTTTTGGCTCTGGTTACTAACCAATACTTTTCTACCTTTTTGTCTTTAAATCTAATGCTTGTCTACTTGTGGTGTCAGATGATAATTAAAGATGTTAGTTTTTTATTATAGTTTGTATCTATTAGTATTTAAATAAGTGAAAAGAATTGTATGTACATTGTGGTACCATAAATGTCTTGTCTGTGTGGTGATACCATAAATGTTTGTCTATGTGTAGTGATACCATAAATGTTTGTCTATGTGTAGTGATACCATAAATGTTTGTCTATGTGTAGGGATACCATAAATGTCTTGTCTATGTGTAGTGATACCATAAATGTCTTGTCTATGTGTAGTGATACCATAAATGTCTTGTCTATGTGTAGGGATACCATAAATGTCTTGTCTGTGTGTAGTGATACCATAAATGTCTTGTCTGTGGAAGTCTCAAACTAAAGGTTACGCCTTGCATTCCAAAAGCCGTGGGTTCAAATCAGGACTGCACCATTCTGTTCGCAAGTGCATTTTTTCCAGAGGCCCCTAGGATTGCTACAGGAGCTACAGAGTTTGTGCTTTGTGCAATGCTCTCAGCATATGGCATGCCATTTCTGTAGAGAGGGACCGAACCATATGGGGTAAAACCCTGTGCAATGAAGTCAGTCCTTCGACTTTAGACCTTGTCTGTATGTGTAGATGTTTCGTTAGTTATGTGTACATGTTATCTTGTCTATCATGGTCTGTTTATGCAATTAGGATTTTAAAGAAAACGTAAACTGTAAAGACAATGTACATATGATCACACAAATTTTGTAGGTACCACATGACTGCACAATTGATAATAATTAATGCAAAGACATAACAGTAGGCCAGCACATCCTATTTCTGCAATGCTTTTATTTATTAGGTCGCCCGTGTGGTTCCAGGTCCTTCAAGGGAAGCAAAGAATAGTACCACTGAGTCCTACAAGACATGTCGTAAGAGGTGACTAACGTAGGACCTAAGGAAGCTACCCTAGTAAATAAAAGGCATCGCAGAAATTGGTTGTGCTGGCCTACTTGTAGATGCACAATCGCTCTTAGGCTCAGATCACATACAAATTACACAGAGTGGTTAACAAGTTCTCGATATGGAGTGTTCGAAGAAGAAGAAGGATTCTTTTTAAACACTTCTATAAATATCTTTATTATGTTTTATAATGCCTAAAAAATATGTCACCTTGATTCTTTTGTTCACGTCATTCGTAGTAGAAATGATAACATCTCATGTCTAAAATGATGTTTGTCTTCAGCTTATTGACAAATACTTGAAGCAGACACATGCTTCTACTCACAACCAATACAAGATGGAACTTATCGATGTGTTTGTTTGTGATAAAGAAGGGGAGGATGCAAACTTTCAGGATTATGGAAACAGGTAAGTGTGTACAAGAGATTTATCTGACTATTTATGTGATTTATGGACAGAGAAGAGAACAAATAAATCTATCAAGAAAGAATTCAAAATCAAAGAAAACTGGCTGATGCTACAAAATTGAAGTATTTTGGACATATACAGAGATACAAAGGGTTGGAGAAGACCATTGTGGAAGAAGGCATCCCGGGAAAAGATGAGAAGAGGAAGATCACGGTTCAGGATGTAACTGATGATTTGAACATGATGGCTGCAGAGGCAGGACAACTGACCTATGAGATGTCTGCCAGGACAAGCTATTTGATGATGATAATGTGCAACTCTAATAAAAGTATAACCTTGATTTCTTTATATAATAGCCCGGTGTCTTTAGATGGTAAATCTAGTATTTTGATGTAATGTCCAGATACCTTGAGATGGTAGTCTAGTATTTTGATGTAATGTCCTGGTGGCTTGATATGGTAAACTAGTATTTTGATGTAATGTCCTGGTACTTTGAGATGGTAAACTAGTATTTTGATGTAATGTCCTGGTACCTTGAGATGGTAATCTAGTATTTTGATGTAATGTCCTGGTGACTTGATATGGTAAACTAGTATTTTGATGTAATGTCCTGGTACTTTGAGATGGTAAACTAGTATTTTGATGTAATGTCCTGGTACCTTGAGATGGTAATCTAGTATTTTGATGTAATGTCCTGGTGACTTGATATGGTAAACTAGTATTTTGATGTAATGTCCTGGAACTTTGAGATGGTAAACTAGTATTTTGATGTAATGTCCTGGTACTTGAGATGGTAACTAGTATTTGAAGTAATGTCCTGGTACCTTGATATGTAAACTAGTATTTTGATGTAATGTCCTTGTGTCTTGATGATGGTAAACTAGTATTTTGAAGTAATTGTCCTGGTACCTTGATATGGTAAACTAGTATTTTGATGTAATGTCCTGGTGTCTTGATACGGTAAACTAGTATTTTGAAGTAATTGTCCTGGTACCTTGATATGGTAAACTAGTATTTTGATGTAATGTCCTGGTGTCTTGATATGGTAAACTAGTATTTTGAAGTAATTGTCCTGGTACCTTGAGATGGTAATGATGTCTTAAGGTGATATTTGAATAACTTAGCATTGTTAAAAGATTTAACTCAAGACAGTACTTATTCTGTAATTCTCTATGTAGAAGAAATAGAGAAAGTTTTAAGATAAGAGCTGAAGCACCGCTGAAGTCGGAGTAAAGCTTGCCTAAATAGCGAGGCGCACTGGTGAAAAAGAAAGCAAGCCTTCACATAACAGTCAGATGTGTCACATTAGGTGCCATGACTACGCCTTATTTCATAATAGGTGAACAGGGGAAAATAAAGAACTGAAGCAGATTTGTAAATTATATACTGACATTTTAGTTTTGTCTGACAGGATGTTATTATGGCATGGGTCAAGGTTAACAAACTGGGCAGGAATTCTTGGTCAAGGATTGAGAATTGCTCCTCCCGAAGCCCCAGTAACTGGTTATATGGTAAGTGTATTAAACTCATTATGTATAAAGTTGGTGATCTACAGTTAGAAGTTGTTAAGTTAGATATAGTTATTTATAGTGTGGCGTAGATGTTATGTGCTGCCTCTTGTTATAATGGTGCTCAGTCCGCTCCCTGGAAAAGCCATGTGGATATTTTTTTCAGAGATCCCTGATCTCAGTGTAGGCGAGATTGAGTTCCTAGTCCTATCGGAGACAGGTGATAAAACGAAGGTCTTGTGTTCGATTTGAGCATGTAAAAGGACCCATGACAGGTCAAAATTGGTAAGAACAGGCTAGAAAGCCGCTGCAAAGGAATAATTTATAAGAAAAAAATATATAATTCAGACAAAAATATTGTTACCATCTTTTAAATTACATCGGGACCTCGCCGGTGCTATGAAGTTTGATGATTGTCACTCTCAATCTTCTTGTGTAAGAAAGATCGCAGCACATAAGGTTATTCAAACTGAATTGCAATGATAGTAGTCCAATCAATCAATTCCAGAAGGTAAACGAAAACATGGAAGACCCAAACTGGCCTGGGGGAGAACAGTAGAACAAGAATTTAAAGTAGTAAATAGACACCACCTGTACACTAAATTCAAGATAGACACCAACGACCTGTAGCTTGGCGAGTATGACAACAAAGCATATCCTACAGAACTGCCCCCATTATGCAGATCTGAGAAGAAAGAATTGGCCCACTTACACCAGCGTCCAAGACAAACTGTATGGTGTGGTGATAATCTGAGGCAGACGGCTGCCTTTATTAGAGAATCCGAAATCCCAATCTAGTGAGAACAAAGAAGAAAGTAATGAATCACAGCTGAAATACAACACAGAGAACGGCCAAGAGTAGGAAAGAATGGTGTGCATTTGTTGCTGATCTAAGTGCCAGGGGCATCACAGGCTAGAGAGAGAGAGATAGACTATTTTCTCCAATATTAGACTTCTGGTTTGTAGATGGTGATGAGCAGCGTTGTCTAGGCCACAGAAGTGGCGGGTTTTATTTATCCTGTCCTATTCCTGTGTTTTGTGCCAGTTCAGTTTGACTTATTTGTATTTTTGTTTGTCCACAGTTTGGGAAAGGTGTCTATTTTGCAGACATGTCCAGTAAGAGTGCCAACTATTGTTTTGCCACAAAAACCAAGAATACAGGACTGCTTGCATTATGTGATGTAAGTCGATACTTTGCCTACCATTACGTACCATCTTCCTCATGTCATTACATAACCATCATCCTTATCCATTACATTAACCACCGTTGTCAACATCATCCTTTAATATCACTGTCGATGTCTGACACACTTACCACAATCATTGCCACATCATCACAGACTCAGGAATTAGCAGTATTCACATAAATTGTTGTTATTAACAATCACAATGATATACTGAGGCAAACTCACTGGCCTAATGAAACAACACTCAAAATAAAACTACACTGACCTCTGTGTGAGCTACAAAAGACGGTGAAGTTATACAAGAGACAATGTTGAATATATAGACAACATTTCAAGCGAACAAAAGGAGGAAGGAACAACAGATCAAATGCCATCTCCTTATACAAATTTTACTACTAGATCTGAAAATGATATATAACCAAAATATTTTTAGATATAAGGAAGACTGCAGTAAAACTATGTAGCAATGGTGAAACACGTAAAACAAATTACTGTAGTTTTACAAAGTACAAAAACAATATATATGTAATTTAAAACATGCGAGGGGAAACGGTGACTCTATTCTTCGCTACCTAGGAAACCATATGGTGTTAGGTGTTAAAAGTTCTCTAAAAGTTTCATTGCTTCAAAAAAAAGAGATTTAAAATTAAAAACCAAACTTTTGTCAGGTAATGTTGACAGTTAATTGAACAATTTAAAGTGATAATGAGAAAAATAATGTTAGTTAATGCCATGACAGTATTTAAAAGTAATTTTGAGTTTTTAGCAATATTTGTGCAGTAACAAACAAAACAAGAATGAAATTACAGAAAAAAATGTATTCTGTACACCTTTTTATTGCCAATCTAGGTTTCTTTAGGCAGTATGAATGACAAACTGGCAGCTGATTACAGTGCAGACAAGTTACCAAAAGGGAAACACAGCACCAGGGGTGTTGGAAAGATTGCACCTGACCCATCTGCTAATGTTACCCTGTAAGTAAATTCTCTGTAAAAGATGTTGTGAATGCTGATCCGTCTTTTACTAGATACTGTAGTCTTCCTCTAAGTAGGAGGTTTTACCTCAAGGCTTGGCACTTACAGCTGAGAGTTTGAGTGTTTTGGATATAGATCAAAGTTTGGAGACATATCCCCAACACTTGACAGGAAAAAGAATTAAAATTAGCTCTTTATTGTGCTATGTAACAGCTAGGTACAATCTCCAAGGGCATTCTTTTTCTTTTCTTTAATCCTCTTTTGCCTCATAGCATTTGGATAAGATGAGATTTCTAGAACAGCCTTTGTGTGCTCGCATAAACAGTATTTTTTTTTGCCTGTTGTTTAGGTCCACCTTTATGTTTCTTCTTCCCATCCGCTGTCCATCTGAGAGCTGTCCTAGCCAATGCCCCCACTGGCATATGACATGGGGGGTTACGGTACCTAGATTGTTCATTTTTTAAAGATGGCTCCTCTAGATCCTCTTGTGTTTTGCCTGGAGGTCACGCATCGTAGCTTCTATGGTCACTTATGGGAGTATGTGGCTCTTCGGCACATACAGATGGTCTTGATGTATGGGAGGTTTTTCTAGTCCAGGAGATTTACTCCACCGAAGAATGTAGTTGTCATGACAGTGTCTCTAGATGATATTTTTGCAACAGTGTTGCTCCAGAGCTAGACACCACCACTATCCACACAATCTTCACTGCAATACCCCCTGATAGATTATCTTGATCCCTTATAGTTATATAGTCTTTCTGGAATCCTGTATGCCTCACAGCGCCAGGTCAGGAAGAGATTTCTAAAACGGGCCCTAGTATGCGCTTCGTAGATAGTCTCTTTCTGTCGCTCTGTTATCTCTGAGGTCCATCTTTATGGGCCGGCCTTTTGCTTTGTACCCATTGTATCGGAGCAGCATTGCTCTTTGGGGTGCACTGTCTGATGGTAATCTGCTTACGTGACCGAACCATTTAATTTGTTGTTTCTTGATGAAGTCTAGTACTGATGTTGTACCCACTTTTTCCTGATGTCTTCATTTCTCAACCGGTCTCTTCTTGTTACACCCAGCATTCTGCGTAGACACTTCATCTCTGTTGTGACTAGTTTTCTCTATCGTTTGTTGTCAGCGTCCAGGTTTGGCACTGGTAACATAATGTTATATAGTATTATATTTAATGTAGAAGTACACATAATATATATAAATCCATTCAGTTCCCTCTGGAGCACACTCTCAACAAACATACACCATTTCTTTTTCTTGTGCCATCCTTTCCTTGTCTTCTCAATCACCTTAATATCTGTTTTCAGCTCTATTCTTGACCTCTAAAGTGGGAGAAGGCATGCCTTTAATGTGTGAGACATTGATAATAAGGAAAGCAGTCCTTCATGAAAAAATCAGTCAGAATGCTAGAGTGCCATTCTAGGCGCTCTGACTATGCCTGAATTCGTAACAGTCAAATGCAAAAGACTGTCTTCTCCATCAGTTTTATTTTTTTTCTCTGTTTCTCTTCCAGTACTTCCTTGCAGGAGAACCTCCTCCTGAGTTTGATGACTGTAAATATTTTCTTTTAGTAGTAATTTCCATTAGGCTACAATTTTTGATGAAATGTTAAATTTACTACTTTGTGCTGTAGACAAACATGCCAAAATATTTTTATTCTTCTTTTTTTAGGCCTGATGGGTTAATTGTACCAGTGGGTCAAGGGAAGGACACAGGAACAATCAATCCCAGCGGTTTTACCCTTAATTACAATGAGTACATCGTTTATGATGTCAGACAAATACGGATGAAATACTTGGTGAATGTCAAATTTCATTTCAAATAGACTTGTGTAGACTTGTTTACAGAATTCATGTTTGTTGATTTCGAAGCTGACTGTTAACTTTCATGGTTGTTCAGATGTTATTTTAAATGTTATCATTATATGAAACTAGATTTGAAATATGGTAGTATGTAACAGTTCATTTATTATTGACTGAAATTATTTCATACCATTCAAATATATGACCTTGTCTGATTGTTTTTATTTGGCAAAGTCTTTGTAATAAATAATTTCACTAAATACCTAATTATTGAATAGTTTAGTCATCATCACTGCACATTGAACCAATTGGTCCATACGTTCTCCGATCTCCTCCTACGTTCAACAGCATGTGGCAACTAACAACACCTGTTATTTGTTGGTTTAGTATTCGGCAACCAGTATAGTGTTCTTGTCTAGCTATGTCACATTTGACTTGGAATTTGTGCAGTCTGGTTAGAGTTGTGGATTCACCACTATTACTTGAATCATTTACGCGACCTCTCTCCCTTAGAGAATTTATAATATTGAGAGCTTTGTGTACTTGCTTTCTGGGCTCATGTTCTTAGGATCTTCGAACGCTGGATATCACCCACTTGTTAAACCACTCTTTGTGATTTGTATGTGATATGAGTCTAAGAGCAATTGCACATTGTGCCAGTTATGCGCCTACAAGTACGATTTCTGCTACGCTTTTCATTTACTAGGTAGATTCCGACAACCTACCTCGGTCGCTCTACAACATGCCTTGTAGGTCACAGTGTTAGAATTCTTTGCTCTCCTCGAGGGTCCTGGTAACACACAGGCATTCAAGGCAGTCACTTTTACTTATCAGAAAATGATCATGTAATTATAAATATAGTTGTGTACCATTTCTAGATATTAATTGATGCTCTAAAATAAAATGTTCAAACATTAAACTCGTTTTGTTTTTCTTTTAATTACAACCTTATAACAATGCTCATTTAGATTAATCGCCCGGGGCTTGCAAGGGAAGCAAAGAATAGTACCTATAAGGCATGTCATAAGAGGCGACTGAGGTAGGGGCTTAGGAAGCTACCCTGGTAAATAAAAGCGCTGCAAAATCAGATGTGCTGGCTTACTTATAGGCGCATAATTTGTGCAATTGCTCTTAGGCTCAGATCACATACAAATCACAAAGAGTGGTTTACGAAGTGGGCGTACTGCCTGAGTGGTTGCCGGGCCCAAATTTGGGGTGTAAAGAATAGAACCACTGTTACCTGCCACTCATGTTGTAAGAGGCGACTAAGGGGGTTTGGCTGAAATCGGATGTACATGTCCTAAACATGTAGAAGTCTTATGTGTTTAGGGGCCTACCAAACCACTGAGCAACGTAAACACGTTCTTGGCAAAGATCAAACATATCACAAAGAGTGATTAAAATTGGTCGTAAAGAAGAACGCAAAGAAGAAGACAAGCGGGAGTTATGGAGCATTCGATGAAGATTTATATTAATTACAGAGTTCATAATGTGAACACATTTTTCATAATAATCTCAATGAAAAAACTAAATTTATAGTCACTTCCTTGATCTGAACATATTTTTTAACAACTAGAAGTCTCCATCTTGATGTGACCGCAGTATTATAGGATATACCTTTAATGAGAAAAATGCCCGTCTGCCCAGCGTGTTCGTAGCGCGTTGGACTACGGTGACTATCCTCTGTGTGTGCGGGTTCAATTCCGCGGGATGGCAGAAAAGCCACAGATTCCCAGATTTACGGTGTGTGGCACGAGCAAGGGTTACGATGTCCATGGCACCGAGCCGAAGAGCCTGAAAAGCTCAAGTGCTTCTGGATCAACAAAAAAAATGAGAAAAATACAGGGTGTTCAAGATAATTGCAGCCCCATTGACAATTCGAAAGTTGCCAGGTACACATTGGGTTTATTTACTATTTAAACCGGTTCTGACTAGCTCGTCCTACGTCACATTTGTGCATCGCCCCTTCCCGCACTACAATTACACACCATCACACAACCTTGACCTATACTACATCATAACTGAACCTTCTCATTTCCATACATATATGCCAGATTAGCTCCATTCACAGGCTGCTTTTAAGTTGAACACCCTGTATTAGTAGAGATCTCCTTAACCATTTCAACCCTGTCCACCTGTACCTTAAAATTCCTTCCCGCTGCTCCTGAGCAAAAACAGCCCATATCAGAGTTATATTAAAACAGGATAATTTAGCACACTTAAGTGCTATATAATTTGATATTGACTAACCCCATCATCTCCGTTATTCCTGCTTATTATCTTTTTGCAGAATACTAAACTTTAAAATCTATTTGATTTAATATGTGGGTATTGCCGTGAATACTCCCGTATATGTATATTTTTCTCCAGATTGAACATATAGCTTAAATATCAATCGATTAAAATAATTCTTGTCGTCTAAATGATCATCTAACTCACTTTCTATATCCTTAGATTTTATTATTGTCCCACATGTTTATAACCACTGACTGCTTTGTGGTTACTGAAGCAGAATAAACTAGATATGTGCTTAACTGAATTTGTATGTTGGTTTCGAAAAAGAACCCCAAGTGCTGAACTGTACATATAGAAAGGGGTAGGAGTCATGCTGGGCTTTTGTGGAGCAGGGATCATGATCCTGAACAATGTGCTAAATGAAATCTGAAATGCTGGACATGAAAAACATAGATATCTCAGTCTCGCAAACTGCAGTATACGGAGTCATTGGGTGCATGGCCTTTGCAGAACATTGCTCTTATTATAACCCGTCTGAAAAACTACGAGTCTAGCAAGTTTTTCAGTCTCCACCTATGAAAGCTCATCATCAATATAAGAAATAGTCAAGTCATCATTTTTCGGGCTTATGATGAGAAAGGGAGGTTTAGAACACATTGTAACAACTGGTAGGGAAACGAGACAAAGAGAGAACATTTTGGATATGCTGACTTCATGGCACAGAAGAGCATCAACATCTGAAATGATAGCAAACACCAGAGATTTGTGGAGATCTATGATCGCCTACGCCAGCCGGCACGGCACCTGATGATGATGACCAATGTCATGTTCAATGTTTCTTTAATGTCCTGCTGCTACCTTCATATAGTCGTTATTCCAGACACTTTGCACTCATTTACTATTATTTCCAAACCATGTGACATTTAAGGGACCAAATTATTTCAGTTCGTGACATAATGATGACAACATCAGTACTGAACTTTATAAAAATAAAATAAAAATGGTCCGATAGTGTGTTAGATTGTCTCTGAAGAGATCAAATTTAAAACATAACAATGTCACATGACCTAGAAGATTAAAATAACAATGTCCAGGCTACAAGACTAATGCGAGAAAAAATTGTCTCAATTGTTTATGAATTCGGGTACTCAGTAACTCTGACGCCGTTGCTTGTCATTCTTCAAAGTTACTTTTCCGTCTAGATTTCTTTCATGCTCTGGACTTAAAGTCTTATGTATACACGTCGCTAATTCACCATGACTGTAACCCGACTATGACATTAGGCGCATGTAGATGATATCTAATAAAACTCAGACGTATATAGTCAAACACGCTGCTTCACGTAAGAAGCTGTACAGAAAAGCGCGATAATGGATGACTGACGGAGCGGACAGATAGCGACATGGAGATAGAATAACATTGGAAACCACCAAGTGACGAATATAAATTATATATGTGAAACCAGGGACATGAAATGTGCATGGAATGAAAGGTGATTTGCTTATACAATGTACATCAAAATAAACATTGTCTTACATCTACAACTCAAATATACTGTTTCGATTTTCATGATGTCGTTCAGCATAGAATACTTTACCCAGATTACCATCAACCTCATGACTACCATCTATAGGTATACTAAATACCACAGTTTCCATCATATCTTCCCCTCAGACTCCCCATCCTATATCAAATGGTGTCAGAAATGGGATACCAAAATCAACTTTACTGCTTGTATCATGCATATCCCGCTTGCACATATTGTTATGCTGAAGCTGAAGTCGGTACTGAAATTCTGTCTATGAAAACAGCATAGAAAATATTGTAGCACTGCCTTACCAAAAGGACTGGTCATATTAGGGTTGACAGTGAAGATAACTTACTATGACTATCAAAACTCACAAACATTCATCTTTCAACGTACCTGACTGTCATGCCAAGCTCTTGTCATTCTTATGGCAGAACATTGTTGACAGAGGGGATCTTCTTCTTCTTTGCGTTCATTTTTATGACCAATTTTAATCACTCTTTGTGATATGTTTGATCTTTGCCAAGATCGTGTATACGTTGCATATTGGTTTGATAGGTCCCTAAACGCATAGACTTCTACACGCTTAGGACACATGCATCCGATTTCAGCCAAACCTCCTTAGTCTCCTCTTACGACATGCGTGGCAGGTAACAGTGGTTCTATTCGTTACACCCCAAATTTGGGCCCGGTAACCACTCGGGCGACAGAGGGGATGAATGGCGAGTAGCTGACGCTAGAAAACTAGTAGCTTCAGTCGGATGGTCTCGCTAACCTTGGTAGGTAACTCATCTAGGAGAAGGCAAACTGATTTCAAGCCTCCACCGTTGTCTTGTGGTTATACCAATACACGAGGAAAGGCTTGGGGAGTAAACCACAAGGTCAAATCCGGTGTAGAATTCTCTAAGGCGCTCTGGCAACCCCTGCGATGTTTCTCGTGCCAAACTGTATTAGCCATGCCGTTCCCTTAGATTTGTCAGCTGCTTGGAGAGAGGGTGAACTGCTGCACGTATAACAGGATCTTTTATATATTAGCATGCCCAAATATCGCCCCGGAGAGATCACTCCAGCTTCACCTCACGGTGTCGACGCAAATTACCAGTTATAATCCAAAACCTACCGTTGATACTCGAGACTAACAAGATGACATCATCCATACCTTTGGACCTAAGCAGGTTCTGATAAACTTTTGAACCAAATGGCTTACGTCCTTAGTAGAGCTATAAATATCTCCCGCTGTTGTTGTTATGTCATAGTTAAAGAATTGTATCATTAGATCGATATATTCACAGAAAACGTACGCCACATATCTTAGCTGAACAGATTCGGACTTCATTTCACATTTATTTAGTACCATACAATTGAAACTTAGTAACAAAGAAAATCTTGAACTCCACGTTAACCGCGCAAAAAGTTTATTAAGCAAGTAAATAGGTGACATAATCTCGAATTGACTGTCGAGTCTCTTACTTCACTGTGAACTTTGACAACAGTGTCCTAAACTATGAGAAGACAGAAAGTGTGTAATAATTAATTCATCTGCTGGAAATAGATGAGTCTGGAACCGTATAGTGCAGAGTTGGACTGGTCAGTATTTTGACCATGGTAGGTGGATTATGTATCATTGCGTGCAGCAACTACGTCAATTAAAAATGACTTTTATAAATCGCTATCCATAGGGTTGGTTGTCAGTATTCTTCTGCAAAACAACATATTGATCTTATGAAATATAAACGGTACAGAAGTCTTCCGTTAAATGGTCCTTCAGGTCGACCTAGACTCGACTGCGTACCAGAGAAACACTGAAGAAAAAGTGCCGGCGTGATATTGATTACATCACCTATCGTGCGCCGTTGGTAAAAAAAAATGTACACTATATTCCTTAGTAAAGTGAAGATTTCACAATAAAAAGCAATCACTGACGAGAACTGCTAACATTTTGGTATTGAATGTAATGTTCGGAAGGGAGATAGGTCATAACAATAAATTAAAAATTTAAAGACTGTTTTGATGTTTGAAAAAGGGGAGAAAACTATTATGGAAACGTTTTAAAATAATTAAATCAAATATCTATTTATTAAAATATACTGTGTTCTTTATTTTAATATTTTAAAAACTTACACAATTTCTTTTCATCAAATTGAACTAACACTTGGCAGAGTAACTGTATTTTGAATTATTCTTTCTGTTCACCCGATATAAGTACACCATATGCATGTCACTAATGCCGTTGAATGGGATGCAATAAATCTGGTAAATTAAGTATACTTACCTGGCACGGGAGAAACCTTGATCACGAAGGAGGTTCTCCCAGGTCGAGACCCTTCCATTGCACTTCGGTTGGGTTGACTTCTGCGATCGCCCCAAATGTGGGCGACTCGAGTGCGTTATTTTTTCGTAAGGGGGACTGCGTTCGCGCTATCCCCTCTCACAATCTAATGAAACTGGTACTTTTGTCATTCTTCTTATTTTGTCGTCACACTACTACCGGGTTGTTGTGTGATTGTTATCTTTGTTCTTTCACAGGATTCTGCTACGCCATCTAACCATCTTTTCCGTGGTCTTCCTCTTGCTTTCTTTCCGATGTTCTGTTGTAGAAGACTCTGTATACTGTGGAGTTTGGATGCATTCTTATTAAGTGGCCAAACCACTTCATTCTTTGTTTATCTATGTAATTCAAGCACGGTTTTGTGCCAACTCTCTTTCTTATGCTGCTGTTAGTGATTCTGTCTTTTCTGGTGTTGTTGGTAACTTTTCGCAGGCAACGCATTTCACATGTAGTTATTTTTGTGACTGCGCTTTTCTCAATGTCCATGTTTGGCTCTGGTAACACAAAGTAGGTATAAAAATGCTGTTGATCATCTATTGCTTAGCTGCCTGTGAAATTTTTGGGTGCCTTAACAATGGGGCTAGCTGGCAGGTTACAGCATTTGCTTTTGTACTCTAGCCTCTATCTCTCTATCTAGTCTTCCGTCTTCTGTGAATATGCTTCCTAAGTATTTGAATTCTTTCACTTGGTTTATTTTAGTGCCACTGAAAACCACATCACTATACTTATTGTCCGTCCACGATTTACATAGAACTGTAATGCTTTCTCACTACTAATGATAACCATTTATTACACGTTTTTCATTATCCAGAAACCTGTCTTAGCTTGTTTGATTCTACTCATTTTCTGTGTTACATTCATCATCCGATGTAATTGTTATACCGTTTAAAACTGTTCCCTTTATCCTAATTATTTATATTTCATGTGACTTCTTTGATATAACCAAGACTTTTTGTTATGTATGCTCTGACCTTTTTGTTGGTTTCTCATGGTTTTAAACCATTGCTTTGTAGGTCCTTTTTCCCTTTAACTAATAAAAAAAGACTAAACAATTAGCAAGGGACTACGGCAAAAACCCAATTTACCACAGTATTTGAACCACAAAGCTTTATTTCTTAACCCTTTAGCTGCTAAGGACGTATATATACGTTTTCCCCAATCACTTCTAAAGACACATTAACACGTTAGTTATTATCTCTCCTCTTTGGGCTAAAGACGTGTTAACACGTTATACATTGCTACTGTCACTGCTATAGGCGTACATTCACGTTTGTGACCTAGAAACAAAGAGTAGCTTTTGTTAGCTACGCCTTCAGAAAGTATGTAGCAGCGAAAGGGTTAATGCACCAATTGCATGCAGATGGGCGTTTTCAGAGCACAACCAGCTAGATTCAGGAGACCCTTAATACTTGATCACTGTCTATTTACCATATTCATTGGCTCCTGTGTTTCCCCCGGGGTTCTTAAAACTCAATAACTTTTAACTATTTAGACACTATCATCAGCCTACCATTATTGTATTCCCTGGTAACTTTAGGCCGAATAGCTTACCCAACAAATTGTAGTTCTATTAGATTGTGAAGGTTTTTGTATATGTTTGATAAAAACTATACGCTTTTTGCAATTTTACTAAATTCTATGCATTCATGGTTATTTATTGGTGAAAACTGTTAATAATACTGATATTCCTTAGCTTTAAACTTAATTTGTAACATAATATAACCTTGATTTAGCATGTAATAATACTGATATTCCTTAGCTTTAAACTTAATTTGTAACATAATATAACCTTGATTTAGCATGTAATAATACTGATATTCCTTAGCTTTAAACTTAATTTGTAACATAATATAACCTTGATTTAGCATGTAATAATACTGATATTCCTTAGCTTTAAACTTAATTTGTAACATAATATAGTATAACCTTGATTTAGCAAGCTGTGTTGTTTTTAAAATGAATGTATCAATATATAACAACACTGGAATGTATCAATATATAACAACACTGGAATGTATCAATATATAACAACACTGGAATGTATCAATATATAACAACACTGGAATGTATCAATATATAACAACACTGGAATGTATCAATATATAACAACACTGGAATGTATCAATATATAACAACACTGGAATGCGAGGTTATGACAGTTGTGGTCTTATTTCCTATAATTTTTACCTGAGCCCGCCGGCCGTATGGAGAGCCGCGGTAGCGTAGTTGTTAGTGAACTCGCTCTCAAGGCTGGTGGTCTGGGTTCAACTCCCGCAGTGCGCGTGGAATTTTTCCCGACCGCGACGGTTCTCAGGTCGACCCAGCCTCAACTGGGTACCAGACATGCTCTGGGAAGTAAAGGCGGCTGGCGTGATGCTGACCACATCACCCATCGTGTGCCGACGGTCAATGAAAATACAGGCCTAACACTGTATTGCCCTATGTACCACGAGGTATGAAAAGGTTCCTTTACTTTTACTTTTTACCTCCGGCCGTATGCTTATCGGGGGCCGCACGCTTATCTGAGGCCGCACATCAGCATATATACAATACTTATGTTACATCTTCTAATTATTATCCTCGGCTTGCTCTCTGTTGCTCTTATTATATTCTCACTGTACAGTAAGAATAAATCTGGTGACAATACACATACTTGTCCAACTACTTTCTGAATCTGTTATTCTCGTACATC
This sequence comes from Arion vulgaris, assembly GCA_020796225.1. Classification (NCBI taxonomy): domain Eukaryota; kingdom Metazoa; phylum Mollusca; class Gastropoda; order Stylommatophora; family Arionidae; genus Arion; species Arion vulgaris. The sequence continues at coordinate 62,494,747 of CM036760.1, forward strand.
AGCTTGATTATTTTTACAACTCCCAGAATGATCAGTGCAGTAGATCCAGAGTTTGTGCACTGCCACTGAGATAAACCTATGCAAGAAAGAGATCAGAGCACATATGGTGATTCCTGAAAGTGCAATGATGATGGTCCTATCAATCAATCAGATCAACACATTCTTGAAGGACTAAGATATCTATGTAATCTTCTTCTGCTGAGATCGATATTTTGATGATTATATGTTGCGTTCTTATGATGAAGTCGACTGTTGTTGAGCTCATCTCGGGCATGTGGTTTTGAGTGTGTGTTGTCAGGCCAGCATTCTTTCTAGGGAGACATACAGGACTATTCTTTCTTTGCGTTCGTTCAGCCCAAATTTAATCATCTTTGTGATATGTCTGATCTTTCAGAACGTGTTTACGTGCACATTGGTTTGGTAGGCTTAAGCATAGATTAACGTTTAGACATGTGCATCCGATTTACCAACCTCTTAGTCGCCTCTAACATGCGTGCAGGAAACGTGGTTCATTCTTACACCAAATGGGCCCTGATAACCCTGGCAATCAGGACAGTCTTGCGGACCTGTTCTGTGGTTTTGTTCAGCGTGCCACAGGATGTGGAAAAATGCTGCCTGTGTAGTGTTGTCAGTCTTTATGTATCCTGAGTCGAGATGATGTCTGCCCGTCTGTCAGTGGTAGATGTTGGATGATTGTTTTCTCATCACGATGTCTTTTTTTCTTCGATGTTATTTCATGTTGTATTGTTACTTTTGCTACCCTTTCAGCAGTTTGTCTGCTTCATTACTGTGACAGTTGATCGTGGCCAAGTTATGATTGTGATGGTCTCACTAAGTGTAAATCTTGTGGTAGAGATCTCTGAGTTTTTCTCAGGATCGATGGTTACTCTGAGGGCTGCAAGATAGTGCATTGTAAAATGCACTTTGGCAGTTGGAATTATTGATCATGATTGCGGCCTGCGATAGCTGAAGCCTTGCGGTGTAGTTTGAACAAATTCTCCCGTTGGCATGTTTCTTGTTTCCTGTATTTGTTCTGATATGTAATATAAATACCAGCCTAATCGTTCTTAATCATCTGTTGCAGATCCATCGGTGTTCGTGGATCCATGATTGTTAGTAGTTTTCTGATCATGCACATGTGCTGTTCTCTCTGCGGTCAATTGTTGCCTCTCCAGTTTAATTCACTAAATGTTGTGATGATTTTGCTGTATCACTAACTTGTCCAGGGAACAGGTGGGACTGGGTATCAGCGTGTTGTGTGCATTGTAGGTCATCTTGGTACTGTCTTTAGTCGTTTGCTCCGATGGACGAAGCGCTACTTTTGTCGTCCAATGCCAGATCATTTAATCTCTTTCATTGATGAAGGGCATACTGATGCATTTTCCATCTATACTTTGTAGTCTCTTCTTAGTCAGGCCTGTACTCCAGTGGTTTTTGCATCTCTGTGATAGGCGTAGATTTCTGCTGTGATCCAGACTTGATTGCACTTCAATGTCTGCAGGTGTGTTAGCAGCTGATTCTATGCTGTTGAGGCGAATTCTTGGGTTATTAGTCCCATGTAGACTTTCTAAGCTGTGTGTTCTTGGCTCCAGTTGGTACTGCCAGTTTTCTTAGTGATCTAATTTTTCGTCTGGTCTTTCCTTCTGTTTTCTATATGCTTGTTCTATGTGAGTCATTTATCAAATGTGATCCCTAGATAAGTTGGATTGCTTTCTTCTTGTATTGGGTGGTTCCTAAGTGTATGTTGGCTGCTTTGTCCCTGGGGGAAAGGTAGAACAGTGTTGTGGAGGTTTTGTCTGTGTTGATTGTAACGTACCACTTCTCTGCCCATTCCATAAGTTTATCTACTGTTCGCTGTATTCTACTAGTTGCAGATGTTGTGTGTTCGTCTGCGCACCATAGCACTAAATCATCTGCATATAGAGCTTCCTTGCTGGTAGACCCTTTTACTAGATCTTGATGACAGAGGATTGAGACATAAGTTCACTCTGTGGCAGATCCTTTACTAGGTCGTTGATGTAGACAAGGAAGAGAGTTGGAGACATAACTCCTCCCTGAGGTACCCCATGACGTAGTAAGACCTTTTTGCTCTGATGTCCATCGAGTGTGACTGGTTCTTCTATTGTGCAGGAACGATTGGATCCATCTTAGCATGTTGCCTTGGATTCCATTTCTTTTAAGCTTTGCCATAAGACCGTCTTTCCCCACCTTGTCGAAGGCCTGCTTGAAATCTACCCATAATGTTAGGACCTTTTTTTCTCCTGAAAGGCATCTTCAACGTCCTGGGCTACATAGGTAACTTGGTCTTCTATGCTATGGCATTCCCTAAAACCTGCTTGCTCCTATATATATCTGCCACTCATGCTACAGTCATCTGCTCTCATCTTAATCCAAAGAAAGACGTAATCGGACAAGTACAGAAATGAGACAGAAAGAGGATTTATGTGCACATCCCCCAAAAAGTGAAGAAACACGGTTAGATAATTACATAAGTTGTTTATTAATTAATTTACAATAACAACAGAAGAGGAGATACTAGACGACACAATGGGCAAGTCTACAACAACAATAGAAGAGATATTAGATGACACAATGGGCAAGTCTAAAACAGCTTTAATATATCATTGTCAAGCTCAGGGATTTCAGGGAATATTAAAATGAGGATTTATATCCATTTTTGTTGGAAAACAATCTTGCATCAGCAACTTTGGCATAGCAACAATAACATAACTGATAGAGAATGTAAATTATTATTTCTATGTTGCTCAGTGTTGTCAAATGCATGTGTCTTGTATATAAATGCTGTCAAACGCATGTGTTTTGTTCTCAGTTTAGAGTATCACAATATAGACCTGTTTTGTTTTCTCCTGTTGTGCGTTTGCTTGATAAAGGCCTTGTTGGTCGAAACGTTGCTTTATTTTGTCATTGTTTTGTAATTTGTAAAACTACAGTACTTTGTGATTATGTGTTTTACCAGTTAATAGTATAACTGTCAGTAAATTTGATACTATATGTGTACTTCATTTTGTTTCAAGTATATTTCTCATAATTAAAAATGTTTTTGTCTGCACATACATTACGTTCAACTGCTTTAGTGAGAAATACTAGATGGCACTGTGGTGTTTGTAATAACAGAGTTTCACTGCACTGAAACACTGACTTGAACAGAGTTTTAAAAAATATAATAAATGATTTGCCCATTAACATCTTTCCAAGAATAAGCAAAGATTATACAAAGCATAACACAATACAAATATCTTCCAATACTTAGACATCAGATTTGATAGTTTTAGATAAATTATGTTTGTTTCGTTCACCCGCAGTCAGTTTGGGCGGAGGTCATGACGCCTGGTATTGTGCTTCTGACTTGAGTTTTGCGTGAGGCCTACTTACCACTTTACTGGTGTCCTTCGCCATGCGGTGAGCCTTCACTGTCTTCAGAGGTACTTGAAGTTTAGATCCTTCCAGTGTGATCGTTACAGGAAACCTGTTGTCCACGAATACTTATCTTGAATCCTCGCACCACCTGTACTTTTACGGCGGTGTTGATTAGTCTTCTTCTTCTGTGAACGCCCCATATCAACCACTTATTAAACCCCACTTTGTGGTGGTTTGTATGTGATCTGAGCCTAAGAGCTATTGTAAATTGTGCCAGTTATGCGCCTATGGGTGCCTAGTGTCCAGTTATGCATCTATGGGTGCCTAGGCTATCACATCCGATTTCTGCATGCTTTTTTTTTTTACTAGGTAGTTCCTAGGTCCTTTCCTTCGTGTTTGCATCGTTCTTTAACACACATTTTTCGGCGTATATTTGGGATTTATGATCTTCGCCTAGAGTATGTCTACAGTATGCGCTCTTTCTGACTATGTGAAGTTGTTCTGGATTAGGAACATTTTCAGCCATTAGGGACACATAAGCTTGTCATGCGCTTGATTGGTTTTCGGATGTTTGATTAGCCTTTCGTTTGATCGGAGCCTGGGATGACATCATACTCGTGTAGGTCACCGAGAAAAGTGTCGGCCTTCGCCAGTGTTTGGATTTCGATGACCTGTCAAATCTTTACACTTGTCCGCCTCACTTTTTTAGCCACTGTGAGTTTATTCCAGAGTAGGAACATTCTCAGCCTTTTCAAGACGGTATTGCACTTGACAATTTCTACTCTGCATTTTCCCTGTCCAAGAGAAACACTGTACTGGGGCTGTGCACATATATTTTAGAGGGTCTTTTCAATTGGCGCTAGCAGTTACATTTTGCACTTGTGTAACAGTACCTTGCCCGGTTGTCCTAGGGAGGGCAGTTTCATTAGGCACAAGAGCACAACCTCAGGTTTTGCACTCGGCCACCTTACCCATTAGATGTCTCAGCACTTGGCATCTGATACAGAGTTTACTGCAATCTTCCCTGGTGTTATCACAATACATTACAGTGTTCTCAGAGACACTTGCAGAGAGGTGGCAATTGTGGTGCGACCATTGACTCATTACAGCTGGTAATTATAGTGCAGCCATTGCAATATTCCCGAGGAGTTGATATTGGTTCACAGAGGACTCATGCGCTATTGTTTCTTACGTTTGTTTTGCATTTGATCAGACATCGGCCAGGAGACGTGTGCATTTTATTCAGGATTTGAGACCTGCATAATGTTTTTGTGCTTGCACTACTACTGCTACCTGTTGCTCTCACTCGATTCCTACCCGCTTAGCCAGACAGGATCCTGTCTGTTTCCAGGGTCACCATGTGGAGGTGGGGAAGGATCTTGAATAATGCCAGCTCACTAAACCTGGTGCGCGTCCCTACAACTGCTCTTTAACCCCACATAAATTAGAAATGTTTAGGGTTCAGTTTGGACTATCTTCATTGCACTGTTGGGGGAGACTGAGCACCTACTGGTCTACCAGAGTGCTGTGACGTCAGATTAGTTTCCAATAATCATAATTAGACAGTGACCAATAACCATGTGTGCTCCAATCACTTCCTTACACAGGAAAATCTCAGCGGCAGTGCATGAACACCGCAGATTCTCTTCAGTCTTGTTGACAAGTTTATACTCACATTCTTATGTAACAGTAGCAGTTCTATTTTCCTATTATTGTCTGTGATTGTTTTCAGCGAGTTAGTTATTTTATTGTCATAATACAGACTGCATGAGTGTCTGTGGCTTAGCGATAGTGAGCTCAATCACAACCCAAGAGTGCCTGGTTCAAACTCTGTGGTGGGAAGTTTGGAAGCAAATTTGTTCCCATGGATTTTTATGAACAGTAAAAATAGACCTCACTGTTGAGAAAGCAATGGCAAATAATTGAAGTATAAGTGGTACCTAGAAAATCAACGACTTGTTTACTGTGGCTTTATGGCTGTGTCCTGTAAAAGGATATGCCATGATTTTCACGACAGGCATAGTTTAGTTTTACGGAGAGACGTGATATGTTTGCATGTGAATTATTTTAATTTATTTATTGCATCAATGACAACCATATTGCGCTCCTAATCACACATACAGCTAGCTTGGATGACCTGCTAATGTGTTCCTGTGACGTAGTCCGTGTCATGTTTCTCAGATGTCACTGATGTCCTAATGACAGTTGACACAGTTTGGGTGACATTTCTGACCATTCGTCCGACAATGACAGCCACCACTCAGATCTCCATCACCCTGTTGAAGATAAAATAAAATATATTGACGATGTTGGTGTATGAAAATTGTTTTAATTCAGCAAAAAATAATTTAACTAAATTTTTTTAAACAATACAGATAAAGACAACCAAACGAAGAATAACAAATTGGACAAATTTTGATCAAGGCAATTTTGTTTCTTTCATTCGTTTGCATTTAATGAAATCTTTAGCCACTAAAGATAAAATTGAAATAAGAAAACAAACTTACCAATGGGCCCCATCTTGGACCCTTTGTTACCCAACAAATTTCTGTTTTACAAATGGAACATTTAATCCAATCACATCCACCTTTTTTCTGCAGGACAACATGACACTGAGGACAGTGCATAGCTTCTCCATCTGCTACCAGTTTCTGCAATAGTAAACATACTGTTCAATATTGTATGTTCTTATTATTAATATTACTAACTACTACTAAATCCTCTTGTTCCAAGTGGATCATAAAGCTACAACTATCGCTCTTCATCAAATTCAATATTTAAAAAAATATTTGTTTAAAATACAATTTAATGTCATGTTGTATACTGGAAAATATGAGTGTTCTCTGTAGACGTAGAGGTTAGATGCTCATCTCTTGTTCCAAAAGTACTGTTCACTCCTCGTGGAGGCATTGAGATATTTTTCCAGAGATCCCTGATCTCAGTCCTATTGGAGACGGACGATAAAGACGTGAGGTCCATGTTCAATTTGAGCACGTAAAAGAACCCTTGGCAGTTCAAAATCGAGAGAGACGCGATTGGAAACATACTGCCATGGCACAGTTCATTAGAAAAATTTTAAAAATAAATTCCTGCACGATATTTTCACCATCTTAAAAATTACACAGGGTCCCTTGCTGGTGCTAAGGAGTTCGTGCACTGCTGCTGAGATCTTCCTGTGTAAGAAAGAGATTGAAGCATGGGTTACCAAGATGCAATGATGATGGCCCTATCAATCAATCAATAAGGTGTCAGGTCCGTATTTTTCTTTAATCAACATGCCCTAAAACAGATGGATGGAAGATCTGATGACAATTTGTTAGCTTCACAAAAAGATCTAATCTAGATGAAATTTATCTATGAAAACTAACTTCAATCTCACTAAAACACATTACCTTTTTTTTGTAACTCCTAGTTCTAGTTTTTTAAATAACTCAATAAGTTACTACAAATTCATTTAGGAAAGAAACAAAGCATAATTAGAGGGTCAGTCTCTGACGAGAATATATCAGTTCCAACATGACTAGCGAGACAGGCCATCCAATAGGACCCCCATGATAATAGAGGTAAGGGAAGGCCCAGGAACACATGGAGGCGGGAGTTGAAGACGGAGTGTAAGAAAATGGGGAGAGAGTGGAGTTCTGGAAAAGCTGGCCTTGGATAGGAGGGTGTGGAAGGCCTTGATTGCAGACCTATGCCTCCCTGGTGTTAAGAAGAATGTGACTAGCGATATTGCTGATACATTCGGAGGGGTTAAAGAACAATGTTCAGGTCAGTTCTAATCATCCTAAATTCAAGCAATTATGGTTTGAGTCCCTTAAAGGAAGACATTTAGGTCAGTTATAAAAATGCTAAAATCGAGCAATTTCACAACAATCTAAGCATAATAATCAAATATCATACCTGCAACATTTCTGCTGTTTGTTTAGCAGCAATATCATTGTTAGCCCTCAGCTTCAAATCATCTTGGTACTGCTTGCAGTTCAATCCTTCATGGATAGCCTAAGAAAAATAATCTGCATGAAGCTTCTTAAAGCAGTCTTGGCTTTTTATTCAATATATAACACAGAGAAGTTACCATAATGTGTAGTTTATATTTTACTTTTTTTTTAATGCGTGTATAATAAATATCTCAGGACAAATTGGTCTCCAAATCAACACCACAAAAACAAAAATTTGTTGACCTTACCAGCAGTCAGAAAATATTCAACTAAAAACTACACTCTTGAAAAGTCAAAGTTTTACATACCTAGGAGTACTGATGTCATCTGAGGGGATACAGCGCCAGAAATTCCACACAGAATCGCATTGGCATCAAGTGCTTTAACAAATTGTCAAATATATGGAAGTCCAATTCACTCAGCAAGCAATTAAAATTAAAGATCTTTAACTCTTGTGTGATTCCAGTATTAACTTATGGATGAGAGTTGGAAAGCAACAAAAGCTCTAGAAGAAAATTAGATAACTTTGAGAATAAATGTCTTAGAAGAATATTGAACTCAAATGGTCAGATTTCAGACCCAATACACAAATAAGACAAGAGACCAAGCAAGAAAATGTATCAAATTTTATAAGAAAGCGCCTGAACTACATCGCCACACACTTAGAATGGATGAGTAGACTCTTACAATCCTCATATGGACACCAGAGGAAAGAAACGAGAAGACCAAGAGACTCTCGAGAACCATCACCAGAGAAGGCTCACGATGGGCCTAGTAAACATTAAAGACTTAAAACAAATAGCAACGAACGAGACATGAGAGCTATGACCTCTGCCCTCCGCCCACAGGCCCAAGAGGAAAGACTAACTAACTAATAATAAATATATATTTTTTTTCGTTGTCACACTGTTACTGAGAGCCGCTGTAGCGTAGTTGTTGGTGAACTCGCTTCGCAAGGCTGGTGGTCTGGGTTCAGCTCCCGCATGTGCGTGGAATTTTCCCGACACGACGGTTCAGTCGACCCAGCCTCAACTGGGTACCAGACATGCTTGGGAAAGTAAGCGGCTGGCGTGATGTTGACCACATCACCTATCGTGGCCGACGGTCAATGAAAATACAGCCTAACACTGTATTGACCTTATACCACAAGGTATGAACGGGTTCCTTTACTATTACTTACACTGTTACTGTTGTTACCAGTGTAGTGTTTTGTGTGTGTTTGGCTTGTGCTTTCTAGTGCTTGATATATATATATATATATATATATATATATATATATATATATATATATATATATATATATATATATTTATATATATATATATATATATATATAATTCCTCGTACTGTCAATGAGTTACATAGGCCTGCAAGTGAGTTTTCAAGCACTGTCTTGGAACTCAGTAATCTCTTCCATGGAATTGAGTCCGATATTTATCGCCTCTTTCAGCAAAGTTAATTTCAGGTTTCCTTTGGGAGTCCTCTCTTCTTGAACCCTTTGCCTCTACTTCAATGCCAGTTTTGGTGTTATTTGATCATTTCTTCTCATAGTGTGACCAACATATCTCCATCTTCTCCTTCTTCTAACAGTTTTACTAGTGGTTGACCACACATTTCTTTGATTATATATATATATATATATATATATATATATATATCTTATGGTATAATTTCTTGGGCAGTGTCTGTACTGCACTGACATTTTTCTGGACATGAAGTCACATGAATCATGATCAATCAGATCTGATACCATGCTACAGTATAACTCCAGGTGCGGTACTTTAAAGTGGGAATTTTCTCTTGTAAAATCTGACAGTTACCTGTCTGTAAAAATTGGTGTCCTGTTGGATAATATGCAAACACTTTGGCAGAAATCAGATGCCCCTGTCCTAGATGCAGTAGGGCCTAACAAGGGTGCAAGGTACTCCAAGTTTAAAATTGGTTTTAAAGCCGAGAGATTGACTTCATTGCACCAGGTTTTATCCCATATGGCTCGGTCCGTCTCTAACCGACGACCTTCGACTCACAAGGCAGGGGATAACCACTTAGTCCCACCCATTCTTGTTGCAAGCCACACAAATCACAAAGGGTGGTTAACTTGGTTGATAAGAACAAACAGAACAAAAACAAAACATTAAAAAGCTGATGATGGTCTGACCTTGCATGTCAGACAGTTTTCTAGTTTGCACACTGGACACTTGAAGAAGTTGACAAGATCTTCATACACACACCATCCAGGGCAGTCAGCTGTTTTACAGTGGTAGGAGTTGATAGTTTGAGATTCTGCCTGGTCCAACCCCCGCTGCAAGTACCTCAGGTAAATATGTTCTGGTACGAGCTGGATATACAGAAATAACAATAATATATTACATGCTTAGATAAAGATAACTCTGTAAGAGAGCAAGAACAGCGTATGTGCTTGGAAGATTAAAAGTTGTCTTCCCTCCTATTCTCATCTTCTTTCCAAACTTAGCACTTTGAACTCAATGTCTAAAAAATGGAATATTGTGTGCAAAATCTCCATGTTTAGAGTTCCGGATATTTTGTACACTGGAACATTCATGATAAAATATAATATTTTGGACACTAAAAGGAACATGACACCATGATCAAAACCTTATTAGAGGGAAAAGTTGAAGAATGGCGAGTAATAGGAAGACCAAGACACAAGTGGAAAGGAAACATCAAGAGATGGACAAATTACAACCTGGCAGAGTGCAACATAAAGTTATCCGAGACGTTGGAGATCCATTGTAGCCAACTTTTGATATGGAGACAGTACCCGATGATGATGATGAAAGCAGAGGTCTTCAAGCTGGAAGGACTGGCACAATAAGTAGGAATGCTGCGGATGATCATATTAGTCAATGATCAAAGAATACCAAAGCAGGCAGTGAAGGGGAAGCAAAGGGTTCAAGAAAGAGAGAACGCCTACGGAAACCCTGAAATGAACTTTGCTGAGAGAGGCAAGACATATCGGACTCAATTCCATGGAAGAGATTGAGTGAATTACACAGGACAGAGTGGTATGGAGAAATTACTTGCAGGTCCTATGTAATGTATAACGGTATGAGAGGAATATATATATATATATATATATATATATATATATATATATATATATATATATATATATATATATATATATATATATATATATATATATATATATATATAAGTCAATAAAAGGTAACAGCAAAACATGTAAAATAACTTACTATAGTTTTACAACGTACAAAACAAGACACAGCGATGTTTCAACCAAAAGGCCTTTATCAAGCAAAGTATACAAAATGTTTGACTGTAAATGTGATGTCTTGTGTATAGGAAGTCTGAATTTCTTTGCTTGTTTTGTGTCCTTTGCTTGATAAAGGTCTTTTAGTCTAAACGTTGCGGTGTCTTGTTATTGCACTTTGTAAAACTATATTACTTCGTTTTGAAGTGTTTCACATTTGCTACATGGTTTTCTTGCAGTCTTCCTATATCAGTATAAGGTAGAAAAATTATCTCTCTTCTCTCTCTTTGCCTTTTTAACCCGAGTTGGGGCATAGGCCCTCAACCAACTCATGCCAAGTCTTCCTATCTCTAGCTATCTCCTGCAGCTCCCTCCAGCTCTTCTTTATATTGTTGATCTCCGCCTCCAAATCTCGTCTCCATGTATTTCTCGGCCTCCCCTTCTTTCGCTGCCCCTGCGGGTTCCAGGCAAGGGCCCTTCTTGTTATATTCCCCTCCGGTTTCGCAAAGTGTGTCCTATCCAGCGCCAGCGTCTCTTTTTAACCTGTTCGTTCACTGGAATCTGTCTTGTTCTCTACATAAGTTCCTCATTTGTGACCCTATCATACCATCTTATTCCCTCTATTCTGCGCAGACACCAGTTGATGAATGTTTGCAATTTATGCGCTATTGTTTTAGTTGTTCTCCATGTTTCTGACCCATACAGTAGAACTGCTTTTACATTAGAGTTAAAGAAAAATTATAATTTAGCAAATTATTTTGTCGCATTAACTGGTTTTACTTTTGATCTGTTATGTGCGTCTTTAGCCTCAGTAGTCCATGTAAATGGGAGTTTTATGGTCTGAGCTGTCAGGTCTAAGAGAACTTCTATAACAGTCTGTTTTGATGCTATTATAAGTATGTTGATGTAAGCTCTTCTTAGTTTCATTCAAGTACTCATAACAAACAAGAACTTGAATACAGAAATTAAAAAAAACTCTACAAGCTCAACTCTTAAGGAAAACTAAAACATATAGAACGCTAATCTGTACTTACAGCTCTGATTTCTCTTTCCTGCAGCACACACTGACAGGCATATAAGCCCTCTTGGTATGGGCATTTAAGAATTGCATCTTCACAGAATCTCACTGCTTCTGTCAGACAACCCCTATAAATGAAGTCATTTAATTTTAGTAGTGCGAAAATCGCTAACAATGAAGTAATTTAATTTTAACTTCAGTTCATGTTCAGTTTGGAATATCTTCATTGCACTCCGCACATAGAGGGACTGAGATGGAATGATATGATTACGAATGAGGAACTCAGAGAAAGAATTAAGCAGGTACCAGTGGAGCAAGAGCTAAGGAAGAGACGCTGGCGATGGATAGGACAAACATTGAGAAGACCGACCGGGAACATTATGTTTTGGAACTTGCAGGGAAAGAAGAATAGGGGAAGGCCTAGACAGACCTGGAAAAGAGAGCTGGAAGCTGATATTAAAGGGATAGGTAAAACATGGAAAGAATTGGTATATGGCAGGAGAGAGGAAGAGCTGGAAGAAGTTTGTTGAAAACCTGTGCTCCATTGGGAGTTGAAAGGTGAAGAGACTCCAGACATGATTGATGTTGATTGATGAGCATACTCATATAACTTAATAATTCACGTAATAGCGGTGAATCTACAACTCTAACCAGACTGCAAGAACTCAAAGTTAAGTGTGGTGTAGCTCGACAAGAACGCTACGCTGGCAGACAAAGAAGAATTGTAAACCAACAAAGAACCGGTGTCATTAGTCGCATCACGCTGATGGACATACTGAGGAGAGATCGGAGCACTTATGGACTAATTTGTTCGACGTGCAGTGATAGTGATCCGACGACTAAACTAAAACTCATATAACTGTTCCGCTGTCCTTTTCTGGCCACTCCAATCTCAGCTCTTACAATCTAGCAGGTGACGTGGATTGGTTTAATTGAAAATACTCTTTGTGGCCATACTCTATGAGGACGTTCAGAATGTCAGCTCCTGGGCAGATGACGCTCGTCAGCCAGGGAGGGTAGGTCATCTATGGGTCACTGCCCAGAAAGAAAATAGCAACCTGCTGCCTTGTGGGTTTTGGCTGGGGACAGCAAAAGGCTAACGGAGAACGAACCCAGTAAACGCTGGTTGAAATCGAACACACCACCGAAGGATAAGCACTTGAGCTCCAATAGGTACTGAAGGCTGTGCACGTACATCCGTTCTTGATGTTTGTCTGCTTATACATCACAATCGAATGATAAAAGCTGCCTAAGAACGATCGCAAGAGAGAGAATGTCAGCTCGATCCATTGGCTGACCCTCTGATATGGTGGCAGATCCAGCCAGCTTATCTGCTTTCTCATTGTCAACGACACCATTTTAGTAGTGCGATAGTCCCTAACAATGAAGTCATATAATTTTAGCATGCAGAAAATATATACAAATTTAACAAAATAATTTTAACAGTCCAGCCATCTCTAAAAAAAGGACTACATAATTTTAGTCCTTTAGTCTTCTTCTTTGTGTTCGTTCTTTATGACCAACTTTAATCACTTTGTGATATGTTTGATTATTGCCAAGAACGTGTATACGTTGCACATTGGTTTGGTAGGCCCTAAACGCATAGACTTCTACATGTTTAGGACACATGCATCCGATTTCAACCAAACCTCCTCAGTCGCCTCTTATGGCATGTGTGGCAGGTAACAGTGGTTCTATTCTCTACACCCCAAACTTGGGCCCGGTAACCACTCAGGCGATTTTAGTAGTAAGATAACATCTAAAAATTAAGTAATACAATTTTGGTACTCAGACGGTCTACAAGGTATGTTGGGCACCTTGCTCTGCATTTAACAGAGTAAGGTCGGCTAGTCTTTCTTAGAAAAGAAAGTGAAAATTAGTAGCCTGCTGTGCAAAACACACAGAAATAAATCAGAGGTGCCATATTAGATGCCCTGAATTCGCTAAATTCATTTTAAAAAAGAAGTATCAACGGCAAGTAACACTGCAGAAGAAAGCCAGTGCATAATCAACAATATAACACTAAAGACTGCTGTAGTAAAGTTAATAAAAACCATATAATGAGAAGCACAAGGATAAAAAATAATGTCCATGACAAGAACAAATAAATAGCTAAGAGATCATGATTAAAATGTAACTTTAACAGTCTTTTCCAGTACACAGTAAATTCAAGAAAAAGCATTTTTTTAAAACCAACCTAACTACTCGTTAATAAATAAACAAATATATATCTTATTATATATTAATTTGAAGAAAACTGGACAGTCTATTATAATAACACGGTTAAAAAGTAGTAGAAGTAAAACTAGAAAGACTTCTTATGAGGGAAGCAACTCGAATGGCGCAGTGTACGGCAAATGTCGCTCAACAGAATACATTGTGGCGCAGTGTGCTGCCACATGCGTGGAAAGAGTTAATAAGTGTATAAACTCACCTGCAGAACATGTGTAGACACTCCCTTAGAACAATGCCATCTTCAACATCAACATCATCAAAACATATGGGACACTGAAATGCCTCCGTGTTCAGAATAACATCAAGGTTATCTGTAGCAATTAACTCTTCATAGTTTGCCAACACCTCTCTCTCCTGAGCCTGTCAAGCAGAAGATAGAGCACAGATTGTAGCTGACTAAAATCAATAAGCACACTAACATGTCGCCCGAGGAGTTACCGGGGCCTTAATTGGGGTGTAAAGAATAGAACCACTGTTACCCGCTAAGCATGTAGGAAGAGGCGACGAAGGAGGTTGGGCGTGGGGCTAGCTACCCTACCCTGTAAAAACACTAGACAGCTACAGAAACCACAACCAGGAAAATTCATAGCTCGCCACCGGAGGAAGAAGAAGGACCCTGCAAGGAGATCTGGAAAAGATGGCCTTGGATAGGCGGGCTTGTTGCTGGACATATGCCTCCCTGGTGGCAAAGGGTGAAGAAGAAACTAGCGTGTATTACTTGAACTGTATAAAAAAATAAAGGAACCATTTTATACCTCAAGGTATATTGGATAATACAGTGTTAGACCCATATTTTTCATTGATCGTCTACACAAGATGTATGATGTAGTCAACATCAAGACGGCTGCCTTTACTTCCCAGTGCTTTTTCTGGTACCAGATTGAAGCTGGGTCAACCTGAGAATCATTACGGTCAGAAAATATTCCACATTTACTGTGGAATTGAACCTGCACCACTAGCCTAAGACTCAAATTCGCTAACCACATGTGTATTGCCGGGGCTCACAAAGGGAGCAAAGAGTAGTAACACTGCAACCTACAAGGCATGTCGTAAGAGATGACTGAGGCAAGGGCATAGGAAGCTACCTAGTAAATAAAAAGTGTCTGAGAAATCGGATGTGCTGGTCTACTTGTAGGCGCATGACTGGCACAGCGTACAATTGCTCTTAGGCTCAGATCCCATACAAATCACTAAGAGTGGTTTACCACGTAGTCGATATTCAGCATTTGAAGAAGAATTTACTAACAATTACACTACTGCGGCTGTCACTTGAACTGTACATATATAAATGAAATACTTTAAATACTCTTGTATCATCCGATGGCAGATGTAGATCTGAAATAAACAATAGGGTTGGCCATGCAAAGATAGTATTCCAGAGAATGATGAGAATTATTTGCAAAAACACTTGTGTGTTGCCGTGGCCCTGACGGATAGCAAAGAATAGTAACACTGCGACCTACAAGGCATGTCGTAAGAGGCGACTGAGATAGGGGCCTAGGGAAGCTACCCTAGTAAATATAAAGCGTCACAGAAATCAGATGTGCTGGCCTATATGTAGGTGCATAACTGGCCAAGTGAGTCTCTTATTCAAAAAGTGACCCAAATAATTGGGGAGTATTTCATTTAGCAAGTACAACCCACACATATTTCTTCTGATGGCAGCACAGCACATGAATAAGCTGCAAGCAGCTGCAAGCAAGATGGTATTTCTTACAGACTCATTGTCAGCTATACAAGCCCTGGAGGCTAAATCCACTGACAGCACAGTACAAAAACTACAAAGAGAACTTGCTCAGCTTTCAGAAAAGGCAGAAATTCACTTGCAGTGGATTCCATCTCACTGTGGCATTGCAGGCAATGAGAGTGCTGATGTCTTAGCTAAGGAGGGCAGTGCCAAAGAGCAAATTTACCAACCCTTGTCTTTTCAAGAGGTCAAAACCCTCATACAGAGAAAATCTGCAGTAGACTGGAAGACAAACACTGGATATGATTATGGAAAAGACTCCCTCAAAGACCTAAGCAGAACAGACCAGGTCATTATATTTCGACTACGCACCGGACACTGCAGACTCAACAAACACTTATACAGACTAGGAATAAGTCAAACAGCTCTCTGCCAGTGTCAGCAGGCAGAACAGACACCAGAGCATATCCTGCAAGACTGTCCTCTTCTGTGTGAGCTGAGAAGCAACATGTGGCCACACCCAGTCGACCTGAAAACTAAGCTTTGGGGAAACCTGACAGACCTGAAGCTGTCTGCCCAGTTTGTGGTCCACAGTAAATTAAGCGCATGACCAGAGATCGCTGAAGAAGAAGAAGAAGATTTGCAAAAACACTTGTGTGTTGCCGTGGCCCGCACGGATAGCAAAGAATAGTAACACTGCGACCTACAAGGCATGTCGTAAGAGACGACTGAGATAGGGGCCTAGGAAGCTACCTAGTAAATATAAAGCGTCACAGAAATCAGATGTGCTGGCCTATGTGTAGGTGCATAACTGGCCAAGTGAGTCTCTTATTCAAAAAGTGACCCAAATAATTGGGGAGTATTTCATTTAGCAAGTACAACCCACACATATTTCTAGTTATAATAATTTACCTTAGAATATAACATGAAACAGACAATGAAGATGATTTCTGGGAACAGGGATATATAAATGAAACAGACAATGAAGATGATTTCTGGGAACAGGGATATATATATATATATAAATGAAACAGACAATGAAGATGATTTCTGGGAACAGGGATATATATATATATACAGTATATATATATATATATATGAAACAGACAATGAAGATGATTTCTGGGAACAGGGATATATAAATGAAACAGACAACGAAGATGGTTTCTGGGAACAGGGATATATATATGAAACAGACAATGAAGATGAATTCTGGGAACAAGGATATACATGACACATTAAGATGAATTCTGGGAACAAGGATATACATGAAACAGACAATGAAGATGATTTCTGGGAACAGGGATATATATATATACATGAAACAGAAAATGAAGGTTATGGATAGCAGTGATTAGAGGGAGTAGATCAAGGGTGAAATTGGGAGAAAGGAGAAACTTACTGCAGAGAGAGTTGGAGCTGAATTTAGTTCAGTCATCAAATCATCATCATTGCACATCAAACCAATTAGTCTATAAGTGCTCGGATCTCCTCTTCAGTATGTCTCTCTCAGCGTGTGTCTCTCAGCGTGTGTCTGGTGTGTGTCGCTAATGACACCAGTTCTTTGTTGGTTTACTATTCTTCTTTGACTTTCAGTATAGTGCTCTGGTCTAGCTACACCACATTTGACTTGGAATTTTTGAGTCATGGTTAGGTTGTAGATTCACCTTTGTACTTGAAGAATCATTATGTCCTATCTCCATTAGGTCATATATCAGCTGATCCATCCACCACTTTTAGATGTAGCAAGGTGACCATAAATAATAATGGTGGTAAACACTATGAGTGCACACAACAGTTTGTTCTAGAAATTCTTCACTGAGTGTCAGAAATCTTTCCCTGGCTTTTCTAGAAATCTTTCACCCTGCTGTTCTAGAAATCTCTTCTCACCCTAGCTGTCCTAGAAATCTCTCTCACCCTGAGCTGTTCTAGAAATCTTTCACCTGAGCTGTTCTATAAATCTCTTCACCCTGACCTGTTCTAGAAATCTCTTCACCCTACGCTGTTCTAGAAATCTCTCCACCTGACGCTGTTCTAGAAATCTCTTCACCCTGCGCTGTTCTAGAAACTCTTTCACCCTGACCTGTTCTATAAATCCTTCACCCTGCGCTGTTCTAGAAATCCTTCTCACCTGAGCTGTCTATAGAACTCTTCTCCCCTGTTCTAGAAATCTCTTCTCACCCTGACGCTGTTCTAGAAATCTCTTCTCACCCTGACGCTGTTCTAGAAATCTCTTCTCACCCTGACGCTGTTCTAGAAATCTCTTCTCACCCTGACGCTGTTCTAGAAATCTCTTCTCACCCTGACGCTGTTCTAGAAATCTCTTCTCACCCTGATGCTGTGAGGCAAAACAGGATGCAAGAAGAGACATACAAGGACTATTTGCGTGTTCATTTCCACTTACACCTGAAAGCATGAGAGAGCAGCAGTAGAGCAGTTGTTAGTGAACTCGCTTCTTAGGCTTGTGATCCGGGTTCAATTCCTCAGTGGGCATGGAATATTTTTTATACCGTAATGGCTCTTAGGTCAACCCAGCCTCAATTGGGTACCAGAAAAAGCAGTGGGAATTAAAGACGGCATCGCGACATGACCATATCACCATCATGTGCCGACTGTCAATGAAAAATACAGACCTAACACTAAAACTAACATGATATTTAACTCAAATATTAAGGTTATCCTCCTATATGGAGCGGAGATATGGAGAACAACTACAGGAACACCAAAATTTGCATATATTCGTCAACAGATGCTTGTGCAGGATACTCCATCTGCGATGGTATGACAAGACCACAAACAGGGAACTGTGGGATAGAGCAGGGCCAACGGCAAGTGGAACAAGAGATAAGGCAGAAGGTGGCAATGGATAGGACACACAATGAGGGAGACTCCCGGACTGGCCCTCCAACGGAACCCCCAGGGTAATAGAGGTACAGGAAGACCCAAGAACACATAGAGACAGGAGTTGCAGACGGAATGCAAGACAATGGGGAGAGAGTGGGAAGATCTGGAAAAGATAGCTCTGGATAGGCGGGCTTGGAATGTATGACAAGACCACAAACAAGTATACCTGATGGTAGACAAGACCACAAACAGGGAAAGGTGGGATAGAGCGGGGCCAACGGCAAGTGGAACAAGAGATAAGGGGCAGAAGGTGGCAATGGAAAGGACACACAATGAGAGACCCCGGACAGCATCACTGGACTGGCCCTCCAATGGAACCTCCAGGGTATTAGAGGTACAGGAAGACCCAAGAACACATAGAGACAGGAGTTGCAGACGGAATGCAAGACAATGGGGAAGGAAGATCTGGAAAAGATAGCTCTGGATAGGCGGGCTTGGAATGTATGACAAGACCACAAACAAAGTATACCTGGATGGTATGACAAGACCACAAACAGGGAAAGGTGGATAGGCGGGCCAACGTGCAAGTGGAACAAGAGATAAGGCAGAAGGTGCAATGGAAAGGACACAAATGAGAGACCCGACAGCATCACTGGACTGGCCCTCCAATGGAACCTCCCGGGTATTAGAGTACAGGAAGACCCAAGAACACATAGAGACAGAGTGAGGGAATGCAAGACAATGGGAGAAGGAAGATCTGGAAAAGAAGTCTGGATAGGGCTTGGAATTATGACAGACCACAAACAAATATACCTGGATGGTAAGTGACAAGACTACAAACAGGGAAAGGTGGATAGAGCGGGCCAACGGCAAGTGGAACAAGAGATAAGGGGCAGAAGGTGGCAATGGAAAGGACACACAATGAGGAGACCACCGGACAGCATCACTGGACTGGCCCTCCAATGGAACCTCCAGGGTATTAGAGGTACAGGAAGACCCAAGAACACATAGAGACAGGAGTTGCAGACGGAATGCAAGACAATGGGGAGAGATCTGGAAAAGATAGCCCTGGATAGGTGGGCTTGGAAGGCCTAAATTGCGGACCTATGCCTCCCTAGGTGCGATGGGTCAAGAAAAAATAATATGGACGCATTTCAAGTGACTTGTAGTTGAAAATATAAATCTGACAGAACGGAATAAATGAAATTATGCACCATCATCTAAAGGTGAAAGATAAAATAAAAAGTAGAACAATATCAATGTTTTGACCAAAATGTCTTTATCAAGTAAATTGATACAGGATACAAATACAGTAAAACACAATGGCACAATCAGAAAAAGCAAATCAAAAAGACTAATTTTGAGCTTATATGATAAAAAGTGTGATTAAAAAAGTAAGAAGCAACATAATAACTGAAAATACATGAGAAAGGAATGGGATATACTAAGTGTATCAAGCAATGAGAAAGGACTATGTAATACTAAGTGTGTCAAGCAATGAGAAAGGAGTGGGTAATACTAAGTGTATCAAGAAATGAGAAAGGACTGTGTAAATACTAAGTGTATTAAGCAATGAGAAAGGACTGTGTAAATACTAAGTGTATCAAGCAATGAGAAAGGACTATGTAATACTAAGTGTATCAAGCAATGAGATAGGAGTGTGTAAATACTAAGTGTATCAAGCAATGAGAAAGGAGTGGGTAATACTAAGTGTATCAAGAAATGAGAAAGGACTGTGTAAATACTAAGTGTATCAAGCAATGAGAAAGGAGTGGGTAATACTAAGTGTATCAAGCAATGAGAAAGGACTATGTAATACTAAGTGTATCAAGCAATGAGAAAGGACTGTGTAATACTAAGTGTATCAAGCAATGAGAAAGGACTGTGTAATACTAAGTGTATCAAGCAATGAGAAAGGACTATGTAATACTAAGTGTATCAAGCAATGAGATAGGAGTGTGTAAATACTAAGTGTATCAAGCAATGAGAAAGGAGTGGGTAATACTAAGTGTATCAAGAAATGAGAAAGGACTGTAAATACTAAGTGTATCAAGCAATGAGAAAGGACTATGTAATACTAAGTGTATCAAGCAATGAGAAAGGAGTGGGTAATACTAAGTGTATCAAGAAATGAGAAAGGACTGTGTAAATACTAAGTGTATCAAGCAATGAGAAAGGAGTGGGTAATACTAAGTGTATCAAGCAATGAGAAAGGAGTGGGTAATACTAAGTGTATCAAGAAATGAGAAAGGACTGTGTAAATACTAAGTGTATCAAGTAATGAGAAAGGATGGGTAATACTAAGTGTATCAAGCAATGAGAAAGGAGTGGGTAATACTAAGTGTATCAAGAAATGAGAAAGGACTGTGCAATACTAAGTGTATCAAGCAATGAGATAGGACTGTGTAATACTAAGTGTATCAAGCAATGAGAAAGGACTGTGCAAATACTAAGTGTATCAAGCAATGAGATAGGACTGTGTAATACTAAGTGTATCAAGCAATGAGAAAGGAGTGTGTAATACTAAGTTTATCAAGCAATGAGAAAGGACTGTGTAAATACTAAGTGTATCAAGCAATGAGAAAGGACTGTGTAATACTAAGTGTATCAAGCAATGAGAAAGGACTGTGTAAATACTAAGTGTATCAAGCAATGAGAAAGGAGTGGGTAATACTAAGTGTATCAAGCAATGAGATAGGACTGTGTAATACTAAGTGTATCAAGCAATGAGATAGGACTGTGTAATACTAAGTGTATCAAGCAATGAGATAGGACTGTGCAATACTAAGTGTATCAAGCAATGAGAAAGGACTGTGTAATACTAAGTGTATCAAGCAATGAGAAAGGACTGTGCAATACTAAGTGTATCAAGAAATGGAATGTAGTGTATTCAGCTGAACTAGACACTTGTAACAAAATGAAAAAGAAAAAGAGCAACCAAGAGGAGTTTACAATTTAAACTCAATTTTCTCATGTGGCTATGCTATTCTTTCAAATGATTACTTGATACAATTTAAACTCAATTTTCTCATGTGGCTATGCTATTCTTTCAAATGATTACTTGATACAATTTATCAAACAAAATAAACCTCATCCGGACAAGATGATATAATTTCAATTTAATTTTAATTTGTCACTAACTGCTTAAATGAAAACATTCTTCATCCTTGCAAGAAATCTTAATTTGTCACTAACTGCTTAAATGAAACATTCTCCGCTCCGAGTGGTTACCGGGGTCCAAATTTGGGGTGTAAAGAATAGAACTACTGTTACCTGCCATGCATGTCGTAAGAGGCGACTAAGGAGGTTTGGCTGAAATCGGATGCATGTGTCCTAAATGTGTAGAAGTCTATGCGGTTAGGGGCCTACCAAACAAATGTGCAACGTATACACTTTCTTGGCAAAGATCAAACATATCAAAAAGAGTGATTAAAATTGGTCGTAAAGAATGAAAGCAAAGAAGAAGAAATTATTCTTCACCCTTGCAAGAAATCTTAATTTGTCGCTAACTGCTTAAATGAAAACATTCTTCACCCTTGCAAGAAATCTTAATTTGTCGCTAACTGCTTAAATGAAAACATTCTTCACCCTTGCAAGAAATCTTAATTTGTTGCTAACTGCTTAAATGACAACATTCTTCACCCTTGCAAGAAATCTTAATTTGTCGCTAACTGCTTAAATGAAAACATTCTTCACCCTTGCAAGAAATCTTAATTTGTCGCTAACTGCTTAACTCATTCCGTCCAAGAAACGCTCACAGCGTACTGAATAGTTCTCTCAGTATGCCAAAACACGATACCAGCGTTTGGTTTGGGTCCATGCACTTTTGTTTCACTGCTCAGCTGTAATTAGACGAAACGTTTTTTTACAAATATCAACGGACAGATAACTCTCCTTTCACACACGATCGAATGAGCGTGGTCTGACATATGTTTATATTTTTAAAAATTTAATTTGTTTGACTAACATATTTTTTCTGTTGCCAAAAGGTAAACTTTCATGTGTTAATTTAATAACAAGATGTCTTTTCGCACTCAACGCTTTTTTAACAGCTGAACAAGTTACTGGTATGTTCCAACGTTCACGTCAACATGACAAGGATTTCACCGACAGTGAATCTGTTGATGACGAATTTAGTACTAGTAGTGGTTCGAGTATTGTTTTAACTGATAATGAAAGTCTCGATAGTGACTGTGAGGGGGTGTGTCCACTGATTTCGACTGTTAGTGGGTCTACTTCTTCTACCTCTAGACCCACACAAGTAAAACATGCTCAGTCTACTGTGCCGGTATCTATACCCACACATGCTAGCACTAGTACTAGTACTAGAATGACTGCAGACTCAGAATGGGTATGGAATGAGGTTGGACTTTCCCCACAGAACAGAACTGAAAATTTATTTAGGTTCAACCCTTCTCGCACGCCAGGAATTTCTGCTCCTTTAGATGATGAATCATCAGCTTTAAAGTGTTTCCAGACAATTTTAACAGATACAGTTATTGACAACCTCATTATTTCTATCAATGACTATGCTGTTTTCAAAATAAATGAGAAAATTGCCAAAGGAGGTATCAAGAAACAGGGGAAGACTGCAGTAAAACTTGGTAAATAGTGAAACACGGACAAACAAAGTACTATAGTTTTACAAAATACATAAACAGTGACGATATACAGCAACGTTTGACCAACAAGGCCTTTATCAAGCAAACGAACAAACAGGAGTGACAAATTAAAATGAAACACAAATGGAAATCTTACCTACTACGCACACGAATAGTTGCAGCAATATGGCGACGAATATCGAAATAGGGGAAGACTGCAGTAAAACTTGGTAAATAGTGAAACACGTACAAACAAAGTACTATAGTTTTACAAAATACATAAACAGTGACGATAAGCAACGACGTTGACCACAAGGCCTTTATCAGCAACGAACAAACAGGAGTGACAATTAATGAACACAAATGGAAATCTTACACTCTACGTCATACGAATAGTTGCAGCAATATGGCGGAATATCGAAATAGGGAAGACTGCAGAAACTATAGTACTTTGTTTGTACGTGTTTCACTATTTACCAAGTTTTACTGCAGTCTTCTCCCTATTTCGATATTCGTCGCCATATTGCTGCAACTATTCGTTGTGACGTAGTAGGTAAGATTTCCATTTGTGTTTCATTTTAATTTGTCACTCCTGTTTGTTCGTTGCTTGATAAAGGCCTTGTTGGTCAAACGTTGCTGTTTATCGTCACTGTTTATGTATTTTGTAAAACTATAGTACTTTGTTTGTACGTGTTTCACTATCAAGAAACAGTCTGTATATGCATCATGGGTGCCAATAAACCGAGAAGAGATCAACAGATTTTTAGCTTTGCTAATTGTAATGGGACTAAACAGACGTCCCAGAATTAGAGATTATTGGACCAAGACACCTACATTTTGGTATTCACCATTTGTTTTCCAGGTGTTCCCTAACAGAAGTAGGTTTGAGGCAATATATCACACAATGCTTCACGCTGGGGAACCAGGAGCGGAGTCAAAACACAAAATTGAACCGTTCCTGAATGCAATGGTTGGTAGCTTCCAAGATGCATTCTATCCCTTCCAGAATCTTTCAATTGATGAAATGGTTATTGGGTTCAAGGGACGATGGAAGTACAAGCAGTTTAATGCATCAAAACCCCACAAGCATCACGTCCAATCATTTGGACTTTGTGACAGCGCAACGCACGTCTACAACATCCTTCTCTACTTTGGAAAAGAGACCTCCTATGCTCCTGACGTTGACAAAGATGGGTTGCAGGCCGTTAAAGTTTTTCAGACTTTACTCAAAAATATTGAGAAAGGTCACACCATCTTTGCGGATAGGTACTACACTGCTCTTCCAGTTATCACTTATCTCCTTGACAGGGAAATTTATTTTACTGGGACTGTGATGTCAAATAGAAAAAAGCTTCCGCAAGGACTCAAGGATCTGAAATTAAAACACCAGGAGTCTAAGTGGTTTCTTGATGAAGCAAAGAGAGTTATGTGTGTGGCTTGGAGGGACAAAAAAGCAAAAAAACATTGCGTACTTGCCTCATCGCTAGCTTCAGCAGAGAATGTTGTCGGCAATGACAAACCATTTGTTATAGACTGTTATAATCAGTCAATGAATGGCTGTGACAAAGCGGACCAAAATATTGCCTATTATTGCAATTTTGAACGCTCCAAAAATGGTGGAAGAAAATTTTCTTCTGGCTGTTCGAAATTACACAGTATAATTCTTTTATTTTATACAAACTTTCTCATCTCGATGAACAAAAAACTGGCTTTAGGGATTTCAAATCCATGCTTGTTCAGCAGTTATTAGAACACACTGCACAGCTGAGAATGGAAATTACTATTTCTGATTTCCTGAGATGTAATTTGTACTCAGAAAGTGCTATGCATTTAGTTGAGTACACAACAAAAGACAGAAAATGTCTAGTCTGCAGCACTCCTGCAAAATTGAACCGCACAAATTTTATCTGTTCGGGGTGCACTGACCGCCCACATCTTCACCCTAAGACTTGCTTTGCTTTTTATCATCAAGTCAAATTGCAGTCTCAGGCTAGAATAGCAACATAATAAAATGTTACTAAATGTATATAAAGTTGTTTTGTTTATGGCATGAATGCAATTATTTTTATGGTACGAATGCCAATTATATGAATTTATGTGCTTTGGAGTGGTGGTGTATAAAATGAATTTGAGAGTAATAGTTGTTATATAATTTTAAATTCTGAGGATGAATTACAAAGTTGAAATGTAAATAAATAAATGTGTGGATCAATTCGATACAATATACATGGATTATATGGATTTTCCTGGTGGTAAGTTGAATTTTTCATTCATTTTTATTTGATTTTTTTTCAATAACATGAAATACAACAATACTTTACTAAATAAATACTAATTTACATGGAAAACTATTTATTATCAGATTGTTCAGAATTTAATTCTGCATCTTTTGATACCAACAGTATAAATTTAGCTCACATAGAACTGAAGTTATATGCATATTTCCAAGATCACTCCAGTTTGAAAAATTTTGATAGAAATGTGTTCTGGCAGAGCGTGACCACCTCCAAAATTTTTTGGACACAAAGAGTTAAATGAAAACATTCTTCACCCTTGCAAGAAATCTTAATTTGTCGCTAACTGCTTAAATGAAAACATTCTTCACCCTTGCAAGAAATCTTAATTTGTCACTAACTGCTTAAATGACAACATTCTTCACCCTTGCAAGAAATCTTAATTTGTCACTAACTGCTAAAATGAAAACATTCTTCACCCTTGCAAGAAATCTTAATTTGTCGCTAACTGCTTAAATGAAAACATTCTTCACCCTTGCAAGAAATCTTAATTTGTCGCTAACTGCTTAAATGAAAACATTCTTCACCCTTGCAAGAAATCTTAATTTGTCACTAACTGCTAAAATGACAACATTCTTCATCCTTGCAAGAAATCTTAATTTGTCACTAACTGCTAAAATGACAACATTCTTCACCCTTGCAAGAAATCTTAATTTGTCACTAACTGCTTAAATGAAAACATTCTTCACCCTTGCAAGAAATCTTAATTTGTCACTAACTGCTAAAATGACAACATTCTTCACCCTTGCAAGAAATCTTAATTTGTCACTAACTGCTAAAATGACAACATTCTTCACCCTTGCAAGAAATCTTAATTTGTCACTAACTGCTAAAATGACAACATTCTTCATCCTTGCAAGAAATCTTAATTTGTCACTAACTGCTTAAATGACAACATTCTTCACCCTTGCAAGAAAGGTGTGTTCATACTGAACGTCTTAAAAGTTGTGGATTAAAAATGATATTATCAGTTTAACCTTAATCTGTCACTAACTACTTAAATCGCCAGAGTGGTTACCGGGGTCCAAATCAGAGGCGTAAATAATAGAACCCCTGTTACTTGCCATACATGTTGTAAAAGGCGACTAAGGAGGATCGAGCTCACTACTGCTTAAGTTATGCAACTTAAATTTTGTGAAAGAAAACTAGTTTCCTTTTATATTCTCTTATATCAAAATGCGCCGCGTGCCCAGCGTGTTCGTAGCACGTTGGACTACGGGTGACTAGTCCTCTGTATGTGCGGGTTCAACTCCGGACTGGCAGAAAAGCTACAGGTTCCCCAGATTTACGGTGTTCATGGCACCGAACCGAAGGGTTACGATGTCCATGATACCGAGCTGAAGAGCTTTCAGCTCAAGTGCTTCTGGATCGATAAAAAAATAAAAAAATATCAAAATGCAGACGTATCACACAATTTTATGGTAATACAATCATTCATTCACACAATTCACATTTTATATCAAATGTGTGGAGACAATACACAATATCTGTATCAGAGTTTAGATCAACTAAAACTTCACAGAAACTATTTTTCACTTGTTAACATTAATTGATCTCAAACCTAGAACTGCTCAGCAAGAGAATTTGAACACCCTCATCCAAAAGAAATTCTGTAGATTGAACCTTTGTTACATATCAAGACTAACACTCATCAGGAAAACTATACTGAACACCAGAAAATAAACACAAATGTGGATGACCTAAAATGACCTGGAGAATAGTAGAACAGATGCTGAAAGACATGAATCACAGCTGGAGCACAATACAGAGAAAAATGGTGTTCATTTGCTGCTGTCCCAAGCTAGAGAAAGTGATCATTATTTGAAATAATTGTAACCACAATATAACTATCTCTCCCAGCAGATATTGAAGTGTATGCGTGCTTATGGTTCTGTGCTTCCGAGCTCAATATACTTCACATGTGAACTCTCAGGTGTTAGGTCATACTGGTATACCATTTGATTTCAAATTCATTAATCCGTATAAATTGCCCTACTTCCAACAGAAGACAGTCAAACAGCAATAGCAGTTTCAGATTGGAATTTCTTCATAGCACTCCAGACATGTCCATAGGTGCTCTGATCTACTTCACAATATCTTCAACACCAGTTCGATGTTGATTGATAAGTCTACCCATAATGTCTGTAGAGCTGTTTTTTCTGGACACTTTAATTTTCAATTCAAGTTCTTGCAATCTTGCAGTTGAAATGGATTGGTTTAGATGAAAACTCTCTTTGTGGCCACACTCGAAGAGGCTGTTCAAAATGTCTGCACTATCCACTGGCTGGACACCACACACACCCCCATCCTGATATGGTGGCACAGGCAGCAAGCATTTGCGCTCTCTCATTGTCCTCAACACCCATGTGCTCCCGAGCAAGATGAATGTAATTAACAACAGCAGTATACCTCCTAATCCATCTCTAATTAACATATAGGCAAGTCAACATCATCCATAACAATGTAGGGGTCCGAATGATATGAGGAATTATAAAATATTCCTTACCATACAGGCTGTAGTGATGACTAACAGTTCCTTAGAATTTCTCACTCATAGGCTAGCTGCTCCGCTCCTGCAGCTACCATGTTCAAACCATCAGTCCCATCCTGAATCCATCTTCTACGTTGTCTTTCTCTTCTCCTCTTTGTCAGAATGCTTTCTAATGTTAAGGTCTTCTCCAACCCTTCATGTCTTTTTATATGTCCAAAATACCTAAATTTTCTCATTTTTATTTGTAGCATCATCCAGTTTTCTTAATTATATATGCATGAAAACAAATATGAAAAAATGCTACATAGACTACCACAGCAACAGAACAGCATAGAAAGCACTTTGAAGTAGATGTGTTAATTTCAGTGGCGACTCCATAACCTTAGAAGTGTGTATGGGGAGGAAGGGGAGGGAGATAACCAAGGCAAGTCTAATTTTGTACAGCTACATCAGTTGGACTGAGAGCTGCTGTAAGTGCACTTGCTTCTTAGACATAGGGTCTCTGTTCAATACCCAGTTGTAGTGGTGGTTTTCCAGTCATAAATAACTCTCGGGTCAACAACTCAGCCTCAAATCAGTAGCAGAAAAAACACTGGGAGATAAAGGAAGTTGATGTGACGCTGACCACTTCACCCATTATGTGCCATTGTTCAAAGAAAAATATGGACCTAACACCACATGGTATGACAATCAGTTAGTTAATTACTTCTTGGACCTAACACCACATGGTATGACAATCAGTTAGTTAATTACTTTGACTAACCATAGTCGACAATCAGTTAGTTAATTACTTCTTGGACCTAACACCATATGGTATGACAATCAGTTAGTTAATTACTTCTATTTGATCTGCGATCGAGAATAGGTCTTCTATGGACCAAAGCGACATCATCAATGCTATAAGACAAAATACACGTTCTGAATATTTCAACGAAGAAGATAAAGGGTATTCTATATCTCAGTTGTGCAAGTTGTGTATATCAATAGGATGGGAAGATAGGAAAATCATGAGAGAAATCCCAGTAGATACATCAACCAACACAGAGCGGAGTTGTTAGTCTAAACAGACTGAAATACATGCTTGGGAGGAGATTGGAGCAATTGTGGACATGTCCGATGATCTTCAAGTGAACAATTACTTCTACATCACTCGTACATGTATGTACACATATATACACACAAAGGCATAGAACGGCTGTAACAATTGACAATGGAAGCATTTAGGATAATTCAATGAAGGACTAATATAATAAATTTAGGAATATTCCTCATCCGAAGGAAAGTCAGAATCAGAGAGTTCCTTATGAGCTGGTTCTGGAGTAAAACGACTGTCCCTCCGAGACGTAAATGGACTGCGACTTGATGCTTGTGAGATACGTAGCTGCTGTTGATTGTCTGTTGGTGGTGGCACAGCCACCGAACCACTTTTCATAGAACTACGACCATGATGATGTGGGCTTGAACGTCTATGTTCAAAACTAGGACTTGCTCTCATAGGAATGTCCTGCGTGTGGGCCCAATCTGATCCCCCAGGAATTAAAATTAAATCATTGCCAATAATCTGATTGTTGCCAGAAGAAGAATCTCTTTGATTAATATTGTTGTTGGGCGATTGTGAATTCATGGCTTCAATGAGCATGAGATTGTCTCGGAGCTGCTCATAAATCTTGTTCCTTGGTGGGGCCCGTTGAACCATCTCATGCTTGACTGCGGGCTCTGCCTGTAACACATACACAGAATTATGTCAGAGTTCCTTCTCAACAGACTTCCACAGAAAAGCAACAGAAATTCCATCTTCAAATAATACAAAAAATTTAACATCTGCTATTTACCAGGAATTTGAGTACACAATGTCAAAGGTACTACTTCAGGAATAATACAGACTTGTTTGAAGATATGCTGGTGGATGTGTATATAGATGATTCTAAACCATTGCCCAAGTTGTGGTAATGAACACACTATATATAAATATATATATGAGCATATACGTATATATTCATCTTTGACTTATGTGTTACATAGGGCATGCAAGCAATTTCTCCATACCGCTCTATCCTGGGCAAGTTATTCAATCGCTTCTATGGAAGTGAGTCCGGTATTTCTCACCTTTCAGTAAAGTTTGTGTTAGAATTTCATTAGGAAGTGTGTTTCTTTCATGAACCATTTGCCTATCACTTCAATGCCTGCTTTGTGATTCTTTGATCCTTTCTTCTCAGAATATTCCCATCTCTATCTTATATTTCTTGTAACATTTGTTACTTGTGCTTGACCAGATATTTCTCTTATTTCTTGACTTCTGAATTCGTCCCATTTCAATCATTACTTCTCAAGCGTATGCCCAACATATCTTTATCTTCTCTTTCTTATAACAGTTGTTCATTACCAAATAGCTTGTCCTGAGCAGAACTTTGTCACCCTAACAGTCCTCCGTAATTTCTCTCTCTCATAGGCCATATGTCCTGCCTCTGCAGCCATCATGTTCAAACCATCAGATGCATCCTGAACTTCTCCGTGGTCTTCCTCTTCTCATTGTGGTATGCCTCCTTCCATGATGGTCTTCTCCAGCCCTTCGTGTCTTTTTATATGTTCAAAGTACCTCAATTTTATCTTTCTTATTTGTAGCATCAGTTGTTACTTGTGATATATGAACATATACATGATATATATTCCCAAAGTAAGTCATTTTCACCTTGGTAGCAACATAGACACAGGAGGAACAAACAAGGATGTCAAGATAAGAATACAAAAAGCAAGGGAAACTTTATTGCATTGAGTAAGATATGGAAGACAAAGGAGATCGAAGCAAACACAAAGATGAGAATATTTCAATCAAATGTGAAGTCAGTGCAGTTCTATGGCTCGAAAACATGGAAGACAACAGAAGAAACAACCAGAAAACAATTATAGACCTTCATAAATTGATGTTTAAGTAGAATAGAGGGACTGAGATGGTAAGATAAGATTAGGAACGAGGAACTCAGAGAAAGAACTAAGCAGATACCAGTGGAGAAAAAGCTAAGGAAGAGATACTGGCGATGGATAGGACATACATTGAGAAGACTGACCGGAAGCATTGCAAGACAGACACTGTTTTGGAACCCACAGGGAAAGAGGAGTAGGGAAAGGTCTAGACAGACCTGAAGAAGAGAGCTGGAGGTTGATATTAAAATGATAGGTAAAACATTGAAAAAATTGGAAGGAATGGCAAGAGAGAGGAAGAGCTGGAAGATGTTTGTTAAAGACCTGTGCCCCATTGGGAATTGAAAGGTGAAGAAAAAGAAGTCAGTTTCTCATATCTTACAGTCTACACATACATATTTCAAATCCTCTTACAATCTACACATACCATATTACTTATTCTCTTACAATGCATGCACACATAAAGACAACTGAGATGACACAGGTAATCTGGGCAGATGGCGAGCCCGGGAGGGCAGGCCGTCTAAGGGTCACTGCCCTAAAAGAAAAAGGCAACCTGATGCCTTGTGGGTTTTGGCTGGGGACAGCAAAAGGCTAACGGAGAGCGAACCCAGTAAACACTGGTTGAAACCGAACACACCACCGAAAGATAAGCACTTGAGCTCCAATTGGTACTGAAGGCTGTGCACGTACATCCCATTCTGATGTTTGGCTATTTATATATCACATTAGAATGATAAAAACGCTTAAGAAGATTGTGGCGAGAGAGATGACACAGGTAATAACAGAACACTATCTCACAGGTATAAGTACACCTGTCAGTTTGTACAAACTTCATAGTACAGCATCTGACCTCACAGTTTTGTAAAGTTTTCATAATTCACAATATAAATTGTATCGCTTACTTCTCTCAAAACAAGATGAGATAAGCACAACAATTGGAATGCTAGATTTTGTTAAGCATTTGATTACGAAAACAAAAATTGCTGTAGCAATCCAGATTTACCATGATACATTTACAATATTTTGGCCACGTTAAACATCACAGTGGTTTGGAGAGAACGGTAATGGAAGGCATGGTTCCTGGATTACAAGACAGGGGGTGACCAAGATGAAGGTGACAGTGGGACATCAAAGAAACCTTGAAGATTATGCTGGATGAGGCGGAAGAACTTGCTAGAGACAGAGTTTTCCGTGCGGCTGGGATGAAAGTGGCGTTCCACAAGAGCGACTTAATTTACAAAATATTTTTGCAGAATCAGATTTACATTCATCTGCGTTTACTACTAAGGATTGCTTTACATGTGATTCCTAGAGTACCTACGTCGTAATTTGCAAACATAATATGACATAGACCTCACAGTTCAGAAATCAATGGCGAGCTACTGAAAGTATAAGTGGTGCCTATAAAATCAATGACTCGTTTCCTGTGGCGAAGGACGACGTCCCATAAAGGATATGCAATGATTTTCATTTCAATATGACAGACGAAACTGGCAAGAAGCTTAGTTGCAGTTTCTGCATAATATACGCCCCCATTCTGTGACCCTTGTTGCCACTCACTTCATTAACAGAAAAGATACGGGAGCCTGTGATAACCAAGTCACATCCATTCGATCTTGCTCCCCTGATGATCGATTTATATCTTTATATAGTGTCTTACGACCAACAGAACTCAACAAACGTCCTTATTATGGAAACTGGCAAATTCAAGATCTGAAATTTGTCTGGATAACTTAAAGAATTGAGTAAATGCACCAAACAGGCCCAATTCTACAATTTCCCTTGTGGTACAACTTGCTGAGAACCCAGTAGTGCACGCAATATGTTGTAGGGAATAATCTGATCTTCATCCATACAAGTGGGAAACAGTAAAAGTAAACTAAAGAGCATACTTTCATACCATGAGGTACATTAAGGAATACAGTGTTAATCTTTCATTTTTCTTTGACTATCGGCACACAATGGGGTATGTGATAAACATCACAACAGCTACTTTCACTTCCAATTAAGGTTGGGTAGACCTAAAAGCTGTGTGGGTTGGAAAAAATCCCACTTCCACATGAGAAAATATATCCTGTGACCCTGCGTCTATAAAGCAAGTGCACTAACAACTCTGCTATCTAAACTCTCAGGCTGCAAATAGTTAGTTAGTTTGTTCCTTTCATGACAAAGGCAGGACATAGGGTAGAGGTTTTAAATCTCCATGCGATGCGATTTGTTGCTAGCAGTTGGAGATCTTGCGAATAGAAGGATCCAAAAATTGATTTAGGAAAAGTTTGAGATGTTGAGTGGTGGCTCTGTGCAAGATATGAAGACTTCTTCAGAGAGTCCAAAATCAGAGAATACAATTTTTAATCAAGTGAATATGGAGAGCACACAAGGAAGACAGGAAATAATATGTAGTCTCGTTTTCCCCCTATCTGACTTGTGTGTGGCCTTGTATTCTCATATCAAGCTAATAATCATATAGATAAAGTTTGTCTACTAGTATAAGCAACAAGGTTAACTACAAGGATTTGAGCTTGAAATTCATGTTTCTATATATATATTGGAGAGAGAGGAGACCAAAAATGTAAAAAAATTCAAACTAATCTCTTAGATTTAATTAATAATAATTCCTCTCATACCGTTATACGATACTAGCGGCCTACAAGCAATTTCTCCATACCGCTCTATCCTGGGCTCAATCTCGTCCATGGAACTGAGACCAATATTTCTTGCCTCTCTCTAAAAAGATCAATTCAGAGTCACCCTAGGGCATCCTCTCTTTCTTGAACTCTTTGCATTTCATTTCAAGGCCTGCTTTGGTATTCTTTGATCATTTTTTCTCAAGGTATCTCCAACATATCTCCATCTTCTTCCTCTTAGATTTACAGCACTTAAAAATGGCTGCAAAAAAGTGTGACCAGCTCACCAGCATATACAGCCTCCTGTTTAGTTAATATCTCTCATTTATGTATTCCCCCGCTTCCCTTCAACTTTTCCTCAGTGCTCTCCATGTCAGTGCAAAAATGCCTGCTATAATTTTGTTTAGACCAACACTAGTCCATCAATTACTCTTGTGTGCATTTCATCCATTCTTTATTCACAGATACACTAAACAGGAGTATCTGT
Source organism: Arion vulgaris (assembly GCA_020796225.1). Lineage (NCBI taxonomy): Eukaryota > Metazoa > Mollusca > Gastropoda > Stylommatophora > Arionidae > Arion > Arion vulgaris. Next base: position 62,528,504 of record CM036760.1, read on the forward strand.
GGCTAAGTGGTTACTCCGCTGCCTTGCGATCCGAAGGTTGTGGACTTGGACCAAGGCGTAGTGTTCAAAAGTGAATTTTTTTCAGAAATCCCTAGGATTGTTGCCATTTCTGCAGAGTTTGTGCAATACTCTCGGCAGGTGGTGTGCCATTTCTGAGAAGAGGGACCCAGCCATATGGGGTAAAACCTGGGAGAATGAAGTCAATCCTTCGGCTATAGACCCTTTTTTAGATACACTAAACAGCTACAGTTGTTTCATATATGCACATTAAATATGTACAAGTGATACATTTTTTTAAAAACTGTAAAGATATTTTTCTCTCAGTCAAATATATATATATATATCGGTTTTTTTTATAACGTGATCTAACCCAGTTTCATTATGTAATATCTTCATTACACTCCGGATATGTTCATAGGTGCTCCGGTCTCCTTCGCAATATCTCCAACAGTGTCCAGCGACTAACCGTACCAGTTTGATGAGCCTACTCATCATTCTGGCTGTGAAGCACTGTTGGTAAACCGAGAAGGATCCCCGCACAATGTACTTTGCGAGAATCCCTTTCCACGTTAGAGACTGGCCGTACCACAGTCATTCAGCATATCGGAACATGACCACAACTTACGCTTGGGTTGATTCGCTCTAAACAAAACAACAGTGTGAAAAATGTGTTGTCATCCATAACGGCAATTAAGCGCACGCCATTTTTGTTGACACCACAAGCGAATGATAATCTAATCCAACAGTCATGCAATCTCAGAAGCCCTCAAATGTCGGAAGTTATGAAAAAATTTGACACAACTCGTCCTATTAACAAGTGAAAACTGAGCATATCCAGATCACTTATGATATAAAAGTTTTAGCAAAGAAACACAATATAATAGAGGCAGGTAATCTAATGTTAAGGGATTCATTAAGTAGAGATTAAACTTGTAAAAATGAAATACCGTGTTTCTACAAAGTACAAAAACAAGATACAGCAATGTTTCAACCAAAAGTCCTTTATCAAGCAGCGGATACAAGACAAACAAAGTGTCTCTTGCATAGAACCCTAATCTGTATTTCGTTTGTCTTGTACACTATGCTTGATAAAGGCCTTTTGGTTGAAATGTCGCAGTATCTTGTTTTTGTACTTTGCAAAACTACCATACTCTGATTTTACATGTTGCGTCTATGGTACACAGCTTTACTGCAGTTTTCCCCTTGCACCGATTCACAAATTAATACATGGAGATCACCAGCATGATTCACCAATAGGCAGCAGATCAAACCCACTGCACCATTTTTTAAAAAAAGTTATCTTTTGATCTCACTAATTCTCAGTTATAGATAACTATTTGTATTTGTAGACTGAGGTGGATTGTTAATGTGGATATCAGCAATATAATTAAAACAACTGGATAAATACAGCTAGAACACAAATATAGATAGAAGAAAACTAGCCATGACGGAGATGAAGTGCCTACGCAGAATGCTGGGAGTATCAAGAAGAGATCGGTTTAGAAATGAAGACATCAGAAAAAAAGTGGGTACAACATCAGTACTGAACTTCATCAAGAAACAGAAAATTAAATGGTTTGGCCACATAAGCAGATTACCAACAGACAGTGTGCCTCAAAGAGCAATGCTAATCCTACACAGTGGATACATACAGAGCAAAAGGCCATCCACGCAAAAGGTGGTCCTCAGGAATAATAAGCGGTGAAACAAACACTATACATGAAGCGCACACAAAAGCCGGTTCTAGAAATCTCTTTTTATACTGACGCTGTGACGCTATGTTACCAGTGTCAAACATGGCCAATAACAGCAGCTAATGAGCGGAAAATCATAACGACAGAGATGAGGTGTCTTAGAAGAGCTGCAGGTGTGACAATAAGAGACAAAATTGGAAATGAAGAAATCAGAAGGAGACTGGATGTGAAACCAGTCATGCAATTCATAAAGAACAACAGATTAAATGGTTTGGACACCTGACCAGAATGCCCTGGTATCGCCTACCAATGAGTACAAGGCAAGAGGAAGACCACGCAAAAGATGGAGTGACGGCATCAAGAACAGCCTTACGAACATGAATATCAGCTTACAAAGTGCCTTAAAAACAGCACACACAAGATCACTACGTTTCCCCCCAACACTTCCATAAAGAAGAAAATGGTGGAAGAGAAGAACAAGCACACACAAGATCACTACATTTCACCCCAACACTTCCATAAAGAAGAAAATGGTGGAAGAGAAGAACAAGCACACACAAGATCACTACATTTCACCCCCAACACTTCCATAAAGAAGAAAATGGTGGAAGAGAAGAACAAGCACACACAAGATCACTACATTTCACCCCCAACACTTCCATAAAGAAGAAAATGGTGGAAGAGAAGATGCTGTGAGGAAAAATAGGACTAGAGAAAAGAAGAAAATAAATACAGCTACTACGAACACAAACAGGTTGTAAAGTAGTTTTCATGGCTGCAATGAGTTTAAATTCAGTGGTGGACACATGGGGCATAGGTCAGCTTTGGCAACCTCATATATGAGTAATCAGGTTTGATACATCATGCTACAGTATAGATTGTTTAATAGATAGGACCATCATTATTGCTCTTTAGTAAGTAACCTTGTGTGCTCCAATCTCTTTCTTACATAGGAAGATCTCAGAGGCAGCGCACAAACCCTGTAGCACCGGAGGGTCCCGATGTAATTTGAAGATGGTAAAAATAAATTGCGAGAATTTTATTTTAAATATTTATAATGAATTTTACCCGGCCTGCGGCTTTCCAGCCTGCTCTTCTTGATTTTGAACTGCCAAGGGTTCTTTTACGTGCTCAACTTGAACACAGGACCTACATTTTATCATCTGTCTCCGATATAACTAGGAACTTGATCTCAACTACACTGAGATCAGGGATCTCTGGAAAAATATTCAGATGTCTAGCCGATGGAGTGAAAGGAGTACCTTTGGTACAAGACGCAAGCACCTAACTTCTATCCCACAGAGGAAAATAAGACAACTGAATGAATAACAACAACAGTAGTTGCAGTCAAAAAAACAATTTTAGTAGTGGATATGAAGCTACAGTACAACTAAGTAGCAGTACTATAGAGTAGGGTTTTATGTTACTAAAATCTATCAGTAACTCAACTGTACAAATTGATATCATATCAGACAATATTGATAGCTGCAATAGAACAGCAGTTAGTGCACTTGCTTTGTAGACATGTGGTTCCCAGATTTAGTCCCCAATGGGAATGAGATTTTGTATGGCTCGCAGGTCGCTCAACCTAAGTTTTGTATCATAGAAAAATGGAAAGTAAAATCGTGTGATGTTGATCAAATCACCCATCGTGTGCGGTTGGAAAAAAAAATAAGGGTCTAACACTGTACTCCTCAATACACCACATGGTATGAAAATTGGGTTATTTACTTATTATTTTAAAAATTTTTGGATTATTTTCCCAGGTCATTGTGGGATTGAGGAGCGTCTGATCGAATGGATTAGAGCATGGGCTACCATTCAAGAGACCTGGGCTCAATTCGCGTAGGCAAAGTTTTCTATCTAGGGGCATAAAGAAAAATCTGAACCTGAACAGTTTCATGGCCACTGCACTAGCCATGCAGCCATTAAATTTCTCAGTCCCATGTCCCCCTTGCTCTACACCACCCTAAAAAATGGTTTTATAGTAATCTAACAATAGGTTTTTTTGTTTAATTGGGAGATTGGATTCGGGCTAACAATTCACATCTATCTAAATGACTTTGGTATTGAAACCACAATGCAAAAACTGACATAGTATTAGAAACTATTTCAGCACTATGTTCGAAAGACGAATTGAAATACTAATTTAATTGTTAGTGGTTAAGCTGCAGCCCTATGCTTTCCTGGGAATGGAAATGAATAAGAGAGAGAGAGAGAAGAGAGGTTTATCACATGTTCGTATTAAGAAAATAAGGAAAAATGATGATATAAATCATTAAAACAAAAATAACAAATGCACACGGTGATGTGACAAAGGAAATTCCGATGAACTAACATTTATACTGATAGAATTCTCATGCACATAAAAAGTAGAAGCACACAAGATATAACAAACTATAGGATATTTTTTCACAATAACAAGATACACAAAAAATGATATAAGTACAACAAGAAAAGACTAAAACAACTATCAAGTCACCCTCAGATAAAAATATTCATATTCATTTTTGGCAAATAAATATGTGGTCAACCATTAGTAACAACTGTTACAAGGAAGATGGCAATATGTTGGGCATATTAGGAGCAGAAATGATCAAAGAATAACAAAGCAGGCATTGAAGTTGAGGGGGTCCGCAAAATGTTCAAGAGATAAAGGACACCCAAGAGAAAACCCTGAGAAAAGCTTGAATGAGAGAGGTAAGAAATATCAGACTCAATTCCATAGAAGAGATTCGGAGCAAGTCGCCCAGAACAGAGCAGTATGGAGGAATTACTTGCAGTCCCTATGTAACATGTAACAGTATAAGAGGAAATGTATAAATGTGCTAATGTGGGAAACAAAAATAAACCATAAAACAATTTTTCCTGGAATTCAGATTATAGAAAAAATCCCAACCACCTTGTGGACACTGATAATGCTAAAAGTCTCACATAGACCCCAAGCTTAATGGCACATATATGCAACTGCACAACACCAAATTAAAGAAGCTGTACATAAATTGTAGTTAACCTGGATGGAAAACGATGTGTCCTCGGCAGGATAACTGCAGCCCAACAGTTCCAAATATTCATGAACAACAAACTGGCAAGTTTGAAGGAGAAAAAATCAGATTAGAAAAAAATGAAACTCACCTCTCTCGTCATTTTCTCCAGTAACTGATCGTTTTCTAACAGCATACGTTCTTCTGGTGTCATGTGGTAGCCGGATGGAACTTTGTATCCTGGTGGTTTCGGACCAGTACACATCTCACAGCCTGGCCGAACTGGTAGGTTGATGAAAGTACACTTTGGACACACCCATCCAATTTTCTGCAAAGTATTAAAAAATTACATTACTATCCCTAAATAATTTTTTTTTAAAACAATTGCTCAAATATTACATATGAAATCGTTAAAAATTCAATAAAAGGGTCTAAAGACAATGAATTAGCCACTATAATCGTAAAACATTTTGTGAAGCTTCATTGCACCGGGTTTTACCTAATATGGCTCGGCCCCTCTCCACAGAAATGGCATGCCATCTGCTGAGAGTATTACACAAAGCATGAATTCTGTAGTTGTGACAACAATCCTAGGGATCTTCTGAAAAAAATGCACCCATGAACAGAAAAGTATGATCTGAATTTGAACCCATGACTTTCAGAATGCAAATCAACAGCCTAACCACTTAGACCCTCTAAATAATTCAATAACCTGAGAAACATTTTCACAGAAAATAATAGAACTGACTCAGAAAATCAAGAAATGTGAAGGTTCTAGTGTCTCCTCTAAAGCACCTTAAAAATGGGGAAAAGTAAATACTGATAAATAGCAGAACTCTTCAAATGTTGATATGGAACAGAACTCTTTACTAACCTACTTGTGCACTCCACTATTGATCTATCACCTCTCTAGTTTTAAATAACACTCTCAAAGTCGCTGTCGGTCACTAAGATTTATAGCCTAAGCTACCAAATATAACAGATAAAAAAAAACACTCCTAGAGTCAATTACGGAATAAAAATTACATGTAGAATATCTGAACGTCATTCAAAGTGAATGATTAAGGGTTCAACTATTCAGATCAGACACGGTTAGAGTCACACTAATTCTTCCATCTATTACCTAAGTGGAGATAGCTAGAGATAGGAAGACTTGGCATGAGTTGGTTGAGGGCCTATGCCCCAATCCGGGTAAAAAGGCAAGAGAGAGAGTTACCTAATTAGTTCTATTCCCTCTTCTCTGCCATGACATGTCAGCTGAACTAGCTAGTTCTTTAAGAAGACAAACTGTAGCGGTGATCTCGATACACACAGGAAGCAACAAGGCGAGGATATCTTCCGTGAATGAGAACTAAATTAGCATTTTAGTAAAATAAGAAAAAAGTCAGAGACGGAAAAATTTGTCAATAACTGTTGCAGACCTATGCTCCCTATGGAGTGGAATAAATAATTAAGTAAAAGAAACTGTTTAATAATTAACTAGCATTAAAACTGTCAAATAAAAGTACCAAAAAAAACATAGAAAAATCTAAATATAGTTAAATGAGTGAACATAGAAATGAACTAACCTCAGTCTCTGGGGGATGGGTGGGTGAAGGTTCTCTCAATCTATATGTAGAATGTGTGCTTGCTATACTGCTTTCAATGAACTCATTTCCCCAAAGCTCCATCCCATTAGCAGCATTCTCAAGGGAGGCTGACTTTTGACGACTGTCAAGTGTAGCTAAACTTGACAAGTTCGGGCCCATTAACATTTCCTGGATAAAATATTGAAACTTACTAGCACACATATTATATGTTAACGTACCAGTACACTGTATGATATAGGAACATACTAATACATTACCTAGAAACTTTCTAATAAACAGAATTATATATTAATTTACTAACACATAGAATTATATATTAATTTACTAGTACACAGAATTATATATTAATTTATTATGAGTACACATAATTATGTGCTCTCAGGTCGACCCAGCCTCAAGTGGGTACCAGACATGCTCTGGGAAAGTAAAGGCGGCCGGCGTGATGCTGACCACATCACCCATCGTGTGCCGACGGTCAATGAAAAATACGGGTCTAACACTGTATAAGAAGGAATAATTGTTAAGATCCCCCAAAAAGGTGATCTCAAAGAATGCAACAACTGGAGAGGGATCACCCTATTATCAGTAATGACCAAGACTTTCTGCAAAATCATTCTTAATAGAATCAAAGGAGCAGTGGACACAACCCTGAGAGAACAAGCTGGTTTTAGACCTGGGAGAAGCTGCTTAGACCAAATAATTACCATACGACTAATTTTGCAGGAACATATTGAGAAGCAACAACCACTCATACTAAATTTCATCGATTTTAAAAAGCCTTTGATAGTCTACACAGAATCTCTCTGTGGAATATTCTGAGATGCTATGGAATACCAGACAAAATAATAAACATTATTAAGAGCCTCTATGATGGTTCAGTGTGCATTTCGCATTGATGGTGGACACAGCGACTGGTTTATGGTTGAAACCAGAGTAAAGCAAGGCTGTATTCTATCTCCGCTATTGTTTGGAGTGGCCATTGACTGGATGATGCGAAAATGTTGCAGGGGCGAAAATGGCATCGATTGGGTAGAAAATAGTCAACTAGAAGATTTGGATTTTGCAGATGATATTGCCTTGTTAAGTAGAAACAACCAAGATATGCAAAGAAAAACAGACAACTTGTCATCTATAACATCAAAAGTTGGACTGCAGATAAGCTATGAAAAACAAATATAATGAAGACACCTATGGCAAGTAATGCAGATATCACACTGGAATCTAAAATGATAAAAATAACAGAGCAGTTCACCTATTTAGGTAGCAATTTTGATTGCACAGTAAATGTTAAAAAGAAATTATGATACGAATTGGCAAAGCAACATCAGCTTTTAAAAGTCTAAATAAAATATGGAACTGCAAGTTATATAGTATTAAAACTAAATTACGAATTTGCAATTCAAATGTTGTATCAATCCTAACATATGCCAGCGAGAGTTAGAAAATGACTAAAGATATAAAAAGCAAGTTGAATGCATTTGAAAACAGATGTCTGCGAAAAATAATGAATATAAAATGGAACGAATTCAGAAGTGATGAAATCAGAGACATGTCTGGTCAACCACTAGTGACAACTGTTATAAGAAGAGAAGATGGAGATATGTTGGGCACACCTTGAGGAGAAATGATCAACGAATATCAAAGCAGGCATTGAAGTGGGATGCAAAGGGTTCAAGAAAGAGAGGTCGACCTAAGGAGACCCTGAAGCGAACTTTGCTGAGAGAGGCAGGAAATATCAGTCTCAGTTCCATGGAGGAGATTGAGCGAGTTGCCCAGGATAGAGCGGTATGGAGAAATTACTTGCAGGCCCTATGTAACGTATAATGGCACGAGAGGAATTATTATTATTATAACACTGTATTGCCCTATATACCATGAGGTATGAAAGGCGCCTTTACTTTTTTACACATAATTATATATTAATTTACTAGTACACAGAATTATATATTAATTTACTAGTACACAGAATTATATATTAATTTACTAGTACACAGAATTATATATTAATTTACTAGTACACATAATTATATATTAATTTACTAGTACACAGAATTATATATTAATTTACTAGTACACAGAATTATATATTAATTTACTAGTACACAGAATTATATATTAATTTACTAGTACACAGAATTATATATTAATTTACTAGTACACAGAATTATATATTAATTTACTAGTACAAAATTATATATTAATTTACTAGTAACGATTATATATTAATTTACTAGTACACAGAATTATATATTAATTACTAGTACAGAATTATATATTAATTTACTAGTACACAGAATTATATATTAATTTACTAGTACACGATATATTACTTATATACATAATTATATTTATTACTAGTACACAAAAAATTACTAGTCAATTTATATTATTTCTAGTAACAGAATTATATATTAATTTACTAGTACACAGAATTATATATTAATTTACTAGTACACAGAATTATATATTAATTTACTAGTACACAGAATTATATATTAATTTACTAGATTATATAATTTTAGTACTTTATGTAACCATATTGCTTATGAACTCTTCTTCTTCTTTTTTGTTGTCACACTGCTACCAGGTTGTTGCCCAGTGTCGTGGTTTTCTGTTTTGTCTTGAGCTGTTCTGGTGGCTTGTGTGATTGTTATTTTGCTCTTTCACAGGATTCTGCTACGCCATCTAACCATGTTTTCCGTGGTCTTCCTCTCGCCTTTTTCCCGATGTTCTGTTGTAGAAGACTCTGTATACTGTGGAGTTTGGATGCATTCTTATTAAGTGGCCAAACCACTTCATTCTTTGTTTCTCAATGTAATTCAAGCAAGGTTATGTGCCAACTTTCTTTCTTATGCTGATGTTGGTGACTCTGTCTTTTCTGGTGTTGTAGTACAATGTATTATTTATATGAACTTATTAGTAGCCTATATTATACACAAGCTCAAGCTGTTGATATCTAAGGTATGGGATCCTCAAGGGAATCCATTGTTCTTGTGTGAATCCCAGGGTTTGAAAACTAATTAAGACCATCAAGTCTTTCCATCCTCCACATCTCCTGAAAATGGGCAAATTCTAGTTTTATGATTTGCTTTGCTAGTGATATGAATCACAAGTAACACAGTGAAGCTGTCCAATTGTGAGATTACCATTGTGATGTACCATGCAAAGTACAAGGACTGGACATTAAGCTTGAGGGAATAATCTGAATTGAGGAAGGCAGTGGGGGTCACCAGGAAAGATAGACTATGAAACAAGGACATCAGAAACAGAGTCACCCGTGTGGCGCCGAGGTCCACAAGGAAGCAAAGAATAGTACCACTGCGACCTACAAGGCATGTCGTAAGAGGTGACTGATGTAGAATCTAGGAAGCTACCCTAGTAAATAAAAAGCATTGCAGAAATTGGATATGCTGGCCTACTTGTAGGCGCATAACTGCACAATGTACAATCACTCTTAGGCTCAGATCACATACAAATCACACTGAGTGGTTAACAAGTGGTCTATATGGAGCATTTGAAGAAGAAACAGAATGGGCATAACTTCATACACCGAATACACTGAAGGACAACAAATGCAGTGGTTTGAACATTTAATGAGAAAAGAATTCAACCAACCACCAATAACAACATACAACACAAAGAGATCAGGTAACAGAGCCAAGGGAAAACCAAGAAAAAGATGGACAGACCATATCAAGACTACACTAAATAAACACGGATATAACACAAGGTGACCCTGGCCATGGAACGTAAATTATAGTTCCCACCCTATGCTTAATGACAAGAGCAGACAACCAATTCCATCATCCACCTGGGAAAGACAATAATCTGAGTGTTTAGCGTAATCCGGGCTTCTATCTTGCAGTCAGTGCATAGAGAAAATTCAAAATGGAATTACATTTCAATGTCTGCATATTTATCGTGTCCCAAGGATGGCAGGCAATGCAAAATATGTTGCCCTAATTTCCTTCTTCTGCGGTCAAGTCTGTGGTCATGCAAAAGCTACAATTCTGCACTCCTCTGGACTCTATCAGCAAAATCGAGAGGAATAGTTGGCGCTTGGGCAACTCAGCTACTCCATAAAAATTGCCCAGGCATGTGCCATGGAGAGGTCACTTCGTGGTTGACTTTGTTGACCAAACCAACGTGGAGGACAACGGTTACAGTTTATAAGTTCAATTTAATTGGCGTAGAGTATTGGATGCTGCAGGTTGTCTTCGATAGTGGGAAAGATCAACGCCCTTATTGGAAAATGCTGACTGCAAACAAGACTTTTATTAAGCTTAAATTTATTATGATATAGAGTATGTTTGAGAAAAAACAACAGCTGACCACAAACTCTTTACAAATATAAAAAATAGGACAGGATACATGCAAAGTATAATTTACTTGTATTATATTGCTTCCACTATTTAAAGACCTTCTGGAGGTCTGCCTAGTCATTCCGTAAGTACTATGTCCAAGGCCAATCTCTTCCATTCCAAGAACTGGGGAAGATGCTAAAGCAGGTGAAGTATTATTGGAGCTACTATGAGACTGTGTTTCCAGCGGAGAAAGCGGAACTGGCCATAATGGCTCAGGGGATTCTGAAATAGTCAGAGAAAATATGATTGAAGGCTGACAAAATAATGACAATAAATTATAAAAATGCATTAAAGTGTCACAGTTGGCAACGATTGAAATGAAACACCCAGTGGAACAAAAAATTGACAAAATTTAGAAGTGTGATGAAGTGTTAGAAACCTCACTGTACTGTACCTTAGCATATGGAGGTGAGGTGATCAGTTACTTTCCTCACTAACTTCTACAATCCTTAACTTAATGAGTCAAATTCCCAATTTCAGCTACGTCTACTGAACCCACATCATAGTACCACATATAGACCAGTTGGTATTTGGTCTTCCCTAGTAAATGCTGAAGGGTATGCATGTCGGTAGTTCTCATGGATTGCTGGCTAAATACACACCTAATCTCTTCTGAAGTGTCTAGTCTTACTCGTATGCTTGATTACAAATTATTTCAAATGCAGTATAGATGCATTACCAATTTGCATCATATCCTCATTCAACAGGCTATTGATGAGCAACTGTAGTATGTCCCTCTTATCCATCTCTAATGCCTGAACATTAGGTTCTTCTGATGAAAGCCTGTCTGCTCCCCAACTACATTGAACATGTGCATGTCCCAGACAGTAGATCAATGTAAGACACCTCAGGTTTCAGGCATAACTAAACTGGCCTTTTAGACTTTCGAAGCATGGATGGAGAACCAGGCATAATAATTGTCATCGCAAACAAAATCTACTCAAAAATAGTGAAAATGAGAAGCAATCATGGTCCATTTTGATTGCAAAACAACTGAAACGACCTCACAGGGTCAGTAAAGTTGCAAAGCATGAACATGCTCTGTGGCACATATCCACGCAGCGCTGCGTTGAGGGACTGAAAAATGGTTGATAAAGAGTGAACAACATTCAGTGCTACAGAAACAAAAGATGTCTGGAATGCAAGGTCAAGCAATAACCATAAGACCGCTGGTCCGGTCTAGGGAAGCTACCCTAGTAAATAAAAAAAGTTGTAGAAATTGGATGTGTTGGTCTACAGGTCTGTAGGTACATAACTGGTATAGCGTACAATTGCTCCTAGGCACAAATCACAAAGTGGTTTAACATGTTGTTGATATGTCACGTACGAAGAAGATTGATGTGTTAAGATTTGTGATAAATAATAATCCCCCAAACCTGAACAAGGTGTAGTAAATAAGAGATGGACAAACCTTGTTAAGTAGAAACAACCAAGATATGCAAAGAAAAACAGACAACTTGTCATCTATAGCATCAAAAGTTGGACTGCAGATAAGCTATGAAAAAACAAATATAATGAAGACACCTATGGCAAGTAATGCAGATATCAACCTGAAATCTAAAATGATAAAAATAACAGAGCAGTTCACCTATTTAGGTAGCAATTTTGATTCGCAGGAAATGTTAAAAAGAAATTATGATACGAATTGGCAAAGCAACATCAACTTTTAAAAGTCTAAATAAAATATGGAACTGCAAGTTATATAGTATTAAAACTAAATTACGAATTTGCAATTCAAATGTTGTATCAATCCTAACATATGCCAGCGAGAGTTGGAAAATGACTAAAGATATAGAAAGCAAGTTGAATGCATTTGAAAATAGATGTCTGCGAAAAATAATGAATATAAAATGGAACGAATTCAGAAGTGATGAAATCAGAGACATGTCTGGTCAACCACTAGTGACAACTGTTATAAGAAAGAGAAGATGGAGATATGTTGGGCACACTTTGAGGAGAAATGATCAACGAATATCAAAGCAGGCATTGAAGTGGGATGCAAAGGGTTCAAGAAAGAGAGGTCGACCTAAAGAGACCCTGAAGCGAACTTTGCTGAGAGAGGCAGGAAATATCGGTCTCAGTTCCATGGAGGAGATTGAGCGAGTTGTCCAGGATAGAGCGGTATGAGAGGAATTATTATTATTATTATTAAACCTGTTTGTACTGGTGACTGTAAGCCTGATTGATTTAGCTGCTTGTGAGGAAGGAATGTTCCCAGCTCTGAAGGAATACAAATTTAGTAAACATGTTTGAGCAGATGAATCAGAGAAATACAAAAATACACACTGGATGAGTTAAAGCATAAATCTGATAGCAAGTTTGTGTAAAATAAAGTAACAAAGATTTTCTTAGTTTTCTACTGGTCTCCCCTGAAAATGAAAATTGTGGCATATCCTTGACAGGACTTCACCATCAACCACTGTAAACGAGTCTTTAATTTCCTAGGCACCACTTATATGTTCAGTTGTTTGCCATTGCTTTCTGAACTTGTCTCGACTGCTTGTACAATAAGTGTCATACAATTGACATCCATATTGGAATGATGCACTGTCATAATGGGAGGGTATAGGATGTCTCATCCCATATTTCATTATTCTGCACTTGGTATTTCTCCTTTTGAGGTCATATGCCCAGTACTGTGGAGCATCTGGCTGAATGGATTAGAGCGCAGTCTTCAATTTGGGAGACATAGGTTCCATCCCCGGCACGGCCAAGGAGTTTTTTCTGGCATGGGTATAAAGAAAAATTCTAACCTGAACAGTTTCGCAGTGACTGCACTAGCCATTCTGCCATTTAATTACTCAGGCTTGAGTCCTTCCTGTCCTACACCACAATAAAAAGTGGTAACACAGGCAGGAAAGCAGGTTATTTTTATGCCCAGTACTGGTGGCTAAAAAAGATTCATTTTCACAATATGTCTAAACTTAGCAATATGTTCCTAACATATAAAGAACTTATCAAGGGCAAATACAAATTTGCAAAGAACAAATGGCTTTGACACTGTCTATCAATTGTTTTTGAGTCTCCTCTTGCCTTGTAGTCTGATGTTCTAATGTGGTAACCTGATGCTGCAGATTGGTTTGATTACATTCTAACTGTTTAAACTGGTATTAAAGAGGGTGCAGATAGCAAAGTCTATAACACGTTAGCTTTTTACTATGTGACTCAGAAACATGGATAGCCTATTCAAGGCAGGAGCGAAGACTTAACATATTTCACCATCTTTCACCTTTGATGCCTCCGCAAGATTATGAACATCAGATGACATGACAAGATAACCAACTCTGAAGTACTGCAATGTGCAAACTTGACTTCCACCGTAAGAATGCTCAGCAGTACTGAGATTGCTAGGGCATGTGGGACGATTGGAAAATTGCCATATACCCCAACAGGTGTTGTTATGCAAACTTTTGGAAGGGAAGAGGCTCTAAGGCAGACCACTGCTCAGATATAAGGATGTCAATGAAGAACTTTTCTATCTGTCCCAACAAATGGGAAAAATTAGCTGATGATTGAGTTATGTGGTAAACAACATTACGCAAAGTTGCAAAATCTTTCTGAAACTCAGGGATGAGCTGAAAGAGAAGCACAAACTCAGAAGTTTTCACAGCAAAAAACTTACTAACTGACCTTCTGTAAAGATGAAAAGGACATATATATAAATCCGAACCTATTACAAAAACTATACCCAAAATATAATTCAATTCTATATACCATTTATATTGTCATAAATTATATACAACTAATCTCCGAACTATAAAACAGACAAGCAATGAACATACGTAGGGCACGATGTCTCATGTCATAGTCTTGCTTAGAGAGCCCTACTGATCTGGCTGTGACCAGATAAAGGTACAGAGTGTGTCCTGATCCTTTCACAGAACACTGCGATAATTTATTCTCATTCTCAGGTATCTTCTTTCCAATAATCCATCTTTGAACTTCCTCTGGGAAGTTGTACTTGAGCATAACCTGAAAAAAGGACAATTTTAGATTCTGTTATAAACCTAAATCGGACGGATTAGCGTTATGCATAGTGTTTGCTTATCAAATGGTTGTGGCGTCAGTCACATTCTCTATGTTTCCCATGTGAGGAAAATAATTGGGACTCCAACCTCCTGTCTAGAAATGTGAAGTGACAGGCACTTTATATGCTAAGGTTTAAATGGATGAGGATATTTATTTTTCTACCAGTGTATGCTGGAGTACAAGGCAATGAGCATGCACATTACATGGCTGATACAGTAGGGATCGAGGAAGGATAGTCAATGGATAGGGCAGATATTATAAATGCCATAAGAGAAGCAGGTTGTATAGATGATTTTGTAAACATTTATAAATCTGTATCCCTATGTATAGCGAAGGAGATGGGAGTGAAAATTGGAACTGCCAGATACGAACACTTTGTTGGAGGCGCAAAACATTTGATTAATCAGCACAGAATGGGTGTAATTCATCATTATATGCTGATAATAATATTGTGGAGGAGATTGAAGTACCTATGGACCTGTTCAGATGATGATCCTCACTAACTGGATAGTGGAACCAAGCTCAGCACAGCATTTTTTAAAGTGAGTTTGCAATATTGGTTACCTAGTTAAGCTGTACTTTATTGCATTGAGTAACATATGGAAGTCAAAGGAGTATCAAAACAAACACAAAATTGAGAATATTTCAATCAAGTGTGTAGTCAGTGCTGTTCTATAGCTCGGAAACATGGAAGACAACAAAAGAAATCATCAGAAAACTGCAGACCTTCGTAAATGGATGTTTACGTAGAATAGAGAGACTGAGATGGTATGATAAGATTGCGAATGATAAACTCAGAGAAAGTACTAAGCAGATACCATTGGAGAAAGAGATGCTGAAGATAGATAGGACACACACATTGGGAAGACCAACCAGAAGCATTGCAAGACATGCATTGTTTTGGAACCCTCACGGAAAGAGGAGTAGGAAAGGCGTAGAAATCCCTGGAGAAGAAAGCTAAAGATTGATATTAAAAAGATAGGTAAAACATTTAAAGAATTGGAAGGGATGAAGAGAGAGAAAGAGCTGGAAGAAGTTTGTTGAAGACGTGCTCTGTTGGGAGTTGAAAGGTGAAGAAGAAGTTAAGCAGTGCATTTTCATATCCCATATATCAATATTAGTCAACTAGAAGATTTGGATTTTGCAGATGATATTGCCTTTTAAGTAGAAACAACCAAGATATGCAAAGAAAACAGACAACTTGTCATCTATAGCATCAAAAGTTGACTGCAGATAAGCTATGAAAACAAATATAATGAAGACACCTATGGCAAGTAAATGCAGATATCACACTGAATCTAAATGATAAAAATAATGAACAGTTCACCTATTTAGGTAGCAATTTTGATTACAGGAAATGTTAAAAGAAATTATGTACAATTGGCAAAGCAACATCAACTTTTAAAGTCTAAATAAAATATGGAACTCGTTATATAGTATTAAACTAAATTACAATTTGCAATTCAAATGTTGTATCAATGCTAACATATGCCAGCGAGAGTTGAAAATGACTAAAGATATAGAAAGCAAGTTGAATGCATTTGAAAATAGATGTCTCAAAATAATGAATATAAAATGGAACAATTCAGAAGAAGTGATGAAATCAGTCCAGCCCAACCACTAGTGATAACTGTTACAGAAGAAGATGGAGATATGTGTGCACAACTGAGGAGAATGATAAATATCAAAGCAGGCATAATGGGTGCAAGGGTTCAGAAAGAGGTCGACCTAAAGAGACCTGAAACAAACTTGCTGAGAGAGGCAGAAATATCGTCTCAGTTCATGGAGGAGATTGAGCGAGTTGCCCAGATAGAGCGTCCGGAGAAATTGCTTGCAGGCCCTATGTAACGATACGGTCAAGAGGAATTATTATTATTATCAATATCCACATGGTACAAGTATTATGAACATGCTTGGAACCAAAGTAAATAGACATAGGGTTTCTATTGAAAGAAAGAAAAGTGAAAATTTGTAGCCTGTTGATGACCCATACAACACAGAAGCCAATCTCACATCCAAGTGGTTTAGACTGAGGAAACTTTACAGTGAGGTCTAAGACTAATGGAGTTCTGACTCATTTAGTGGTAATGAATTCCTAGATGAGTTTTTTTAAATAAAAAGTATGCAGATATTTAATGTACTGGCCTACGGGTCTGTAGGCACCTAACTGCACAGCTATCTCATACTCTAGGGGCAAATACATACAGACCACAAAGAATGGCTTTTTAACAAAGTGGTTGATGTAGAGCGAACGAAGAAGTACAAATAAATATCAAAATAATATGTGATCACGGGTGATGATGACCACACAAATTTTCATCCAAGGGAATGTAGTTGCGTTATGTTTGTCTGTGTGTGCGTAGATGACTAGTGAGCCCGATACGGGCTTGAAGTGTTCTTGTGCAGTGTGGGCAAGGTATACTTGCACTTGTGGGAAGTTTTACTACCTTTCTACTTTAATGTTTTGTTCCATCCGTGCTGTTCTACCTGTCTGGGCCGAGGAACCATGTCGAAGTGTGAGCTGATCTGTCTTGAGCAACATTCTTCCAGTTGTTGACATCTATGCCAAAGGATTTCATCGAGTCAAGTTCTTGAGTATTATGTATAAAAGGGATATCTGCCTAGAAAGATATGTATAATGTCAGAACTATATGACCGGATGAGAGAAAGACAAGAAGTAAAACTGTATGAATGTTACCTTTTTCTTCAAGTCTTGTATAGTATCACTTGATTTGACTTGAAGGTTAAAGTAGAATCCATCAGACAGCCTGTCCTCTACATGAACCCTCACACTATAAGTATAAGAAACAGGAACATACACTTCAGTAAATAATAATAATTCCTCTCGTACTTTATACGTTACATAGGGCCTGCAAGTAATTTCTCCATACCACTCTACCCTGGGCAACTCGCTCAATCTCCTCCACGGAACTGAGACCGATATTTCTTGCCTCTCTCAGCAAAGTCCGTTTCAGGGTCTACATAGGTCGTCCTCTCTTTCTTGAACCCTTTGCATCCCACTTCAATGCCTGCTTTGATATTCGTTGATCATTTCTCCTCAAGGTGTGTCCAACATATCTCCATCTTTGTATATCTCCATTTCAGCATATGCAAGTTTGGAAATATGTTTACTTAATCTCAGTCATTTTTCATCACACATTTCCATGTCAAGGATTTATTGTCTGATTGTATATGTTATGTCTGCCTTATAGGAAGTTTGAATTTCTTCACTTCCTTAGTATCCTTTGCTTGATAAATGTCTTCTGTTTGAAACGTCGCTGTATTTTATTTTTGTAATTTGTAAAACTACAGCACTTTATTTGTACATGTTATTTTTAACATGAGTAGATGTCAGTTTGGAAATATGTGCACTTCATTTCAGTGACGTATGAGTAGAAATAAGTTTGGAAATATATTTCATATAATGATAATAGAACCCAATAAGACTATAGGGGTACTACGACGGAATTGTCAACACGTTAAGTACACCCAAAGATCTAGTTCCTCTGCAAGGCGGATGAGCGTTAGTCATTACCTGACCAATCCTTGATGTTATCAGTCCATATTTTTCTTGTCTACCTCTTCTCCTGCCACTCTCAACTATTATTTGAAGAAATATTTAGGAGTCATGCCTGAACCATGGGAGCTTACAGATCACACAAAAAAATTATGTTACTTTTTCTAAATTGCAATTTAGGCTTGATATGACAGTTCCAGCCATTTCAAGTCTTTAGTTCTTCCTCTTCTTGCGTTCGAGCTGAATTTAAGCGAGTCAGGGTGCCTGGTATGGCGCATTTGACTGATTTTGATTGAAGTCTGCTTTCCTTATTATCAGTGTCCCCTGCCATACAGGTGTGCATCTCTTCAGAGCTAAAGTCTTTAATTAATTTAATTATCAGAACTTTCATCGATATAAATGCATGTTTTCAAGGAATTTAAATGTCTGTACTTCTAATTTTTGTCTATTCAAAATGTAAATGAGAATTTCATTTTTGTCTCTATTCTTTTTCTTTTCTGTTTTCAATCAGACAGTTTCATTCTAAACTGATTTCTAAACGTTTTCCAATTTTAATGGCAGTTACATTGTAAATTACTTACACTGCAGCCGTGCTAATGTACCTAATTGTATTCCCATACAGAAGAGATTTCATTCAGAGTACTACATCGTCTGAGGCCAGGACTCACAAATGCGACAGTAGGTTAGAACCAGCTTAGCGTCTCAGCAGCTAGCAGCCGCCCTTTACTATCAACTACTCTAGGCAGTCCCCCTTTGTCTCTATTCACCAATATCTTACTTTTTCTGTATTTATCAACATTTCATATCAACTGTACACTTTCCCTAATTTTGAAGTCAGTTTGTGAAGTTCTAAATCAGTCAATAGACCAACATCATAAGTAAAATATAGATTGCACATAGGTCTACCTCAATCCAGCGATTTAGGAATTCGAATTACTTGTTATCGCAAACACCACTTATGCATACCCTTCGGCATCTGTTGGGGGAGACTTGAGCACCCATGGGTCTGCTCTGAGGGCTGTGACATCAATTCAGTAACCAATAAAAATTACATAAAATGTTCAATATTAATATTTAAAAGTACCGGAGACAAAATATGTGTTATACGAAGTCAACTTTTTTTCTTTCAGGGTGGTTGAAGCATAAGGCATCAGCAAATTACCTCCAATCAGATCTGTCTTGAGCAAACCAGCTTAGCTCATTCCAGCATCTTCTCTTTCTAAAGTTCATCTTCTTCTTTGCGTCGTTCTTTACGACCAATTTTAATCACTCTTTGTGATATGTTTGATCTTTGCCAAGAACATGTATACGTTGCACATTGGTTTGGTAGGCCCCTAAATGCAAGACTTCTACACATTTAGGACACATGCATCCGATTTCAGCCAAACCTCCTTAGTCGCCTCTTACGACATGCGTGGCAGGTAACAGTGGTTCTATTCTTTACACCCCAAATTTGGCCCCGGTAACCACTCGGGCGTAAAGTTCATCTATGTGTCTCTCTGGTCTCTGGTCATGAACCACATGTGGGTGTTTGATCTTCTGGATTCTTAATGTATGTCCCAACCACTTCCATCTCCTCGTCGATATTGTGTTAGTGACATAAAAGTAGGTCTAAGTTTTCAAATGTGTACATGATGTCAAAAAGGCAGAGTCTCTCAGCGCATTCAGTATATCTGGACAGCCCAGTGCTCGTCCTTCTAACACAGTTGCCAAACAAGCCAACATGTTCATTACCCTTAACTCCTGCGTACCAGACACAAAAATAAATACTTTATTTTAGAATGCCATAGCAATACCACTCATTGTCTGCGCACTGTCCCATACTCGACTTTGCAGAGTATACACATGAAATCCCCCAGAATGTGTGCCCAAGCATAGTTCTGCAACACCAGCTATGACAGAAACTCTGTCACTTCTCTAACTTACTGTTAGAGTACTTGTAGTCACAGCAAAACATCACTGGCTAAGCAACTGTTTTACCCTCCAGCGTACGGAGAAGGCCCCATATATAAAATATATATATATATATATATATATATATATATATATATATATAGTTGCCAGGGCCAGCAAAGGAGCAAAGAATAGCAACACTGCGGCCTACAAGGCATATCGTAAGAGGTGACTGATGTAGTGGCCATGGAAAGCTACCCTAGTAAATAAAAAGCGTCGCAGAAATCGGACGTGCTGGCCCACAATTGAAACAGTATACAATTGCTCTTAGGCTCGGATCACATACAAATCACAAAGAGTGGTTAACAAGTGGTCGATATGGAACGTTAGAAGAAGAAGATATATATATTTCCCATGTTTTTGGAATGAAGATTGACTGCACTGTTGAACCTGTGCTGATAATGGAAAGAAAATTTACTAATAAATTAAGAGACAATGAAAAGAAGCAGACATACCTGAATTCATGCTCTTTATTACGTAGATCTAGCTCCTCCCTTTTAATATTGATATCAAGTTTCAGCTTCAAGCTTGAGAATTGAACAGCCAAACTGGCAGCTTCTTTTGCATCACCAGCTTGAATGGCTGCTGACAACTTCTCCCCTAGCTTAAACAATGTCTCTGACATTATTGACAGGATGTTCAGAGATAATTAAACTTCTTTCTGTCATTTGTTAAATTCACTTATATTGTCCAACACTACAGGTGTCTAGTCGTCAACTCACAGATGACACCTTTCCTGAACTCATCATAAACTAGTCAGATTTATATAAATTCTTGCCACAAGTCAATGTTTTGCACATACTTTGGGCGCTGGAAAAAAATAAATAATGGATACACTTCAACTTCCGATATTTAAATAACTTTGAGACGCATAAAATAAGTAATCAGGATACACTTCAAGCTTAGGTAACTTTTGGACCTTATAAAACAAGAAAATAAACTCATTCTTTTGTATTCTTAGGTAACTTGAGACCCATAAAACAAGAATACACATCAACTTTATATCTTAGGTAACTTTGAGACCCATAAAAAAGAATACACTTCAACTTTAGTATCTTAGGTAACTTTGAGACCCATAAAACAAGAATACACATCAACTTTAGTATCTTAGGTAACTTTGAGACCCATAAAACAAGAAATGACACATCAACTTTAGTATCTTAGGTAACTTTGAGACCCATAAAACAAGAATACACATCAACTTTAGATAACTTTGGGACCCCCAAAAAAATATGCACTTCTCTCTCTCGCGATCACCGCCCAGACAGATGTACCAGATATCCTCATAAATTCTTATTCATATGGAAATCTGATTCATGCAACCTTAGCATTGATGTGTTTCGTCACATCTTTAGCGTCATTCGGAGCTCTGGTACTTATCCTTCGGCGATGTTTCCGGTTTTAGCCATCGTTTACTGGGTCTTGGACTGTCTCCAGCTGACCTGTAAAGCGACAGGTTGTTATTTTCTTTTAGAGTAGCTACCTTAGACAACCTTCCTCCCGGGTTGTTGAGCATCATCTGCCCAGGTTACCAGTATTTTTTTGAACTACTTGGTTTACCTGCAATCCAGTTTTGTGTACGGTTTGCTCTACTAGCCTTTGATTGTCCCCAATCTAACTACAAAAGTAACAAGGCAATAATAAAATATACACTTCGAGTTTATCTCTGTGTTTTCCTCCATCATAAGTCAGTGTTTCTGTTCCAATTTCTGGGCGATTTATTGAATATAATCCAGTATATATAATATAAATTCATAATGAGGATATATATGGCCGTTTTCATCTTACATATAAAGCAAAGTGTTTTATGTGACAATATACTAGTTTTTCTTGTTCAGCTATAATTCTTCAAGATCGCTTCGTAATTTGGCTTTCCACAACTCTAACGATATAACTGTATTTAAATAATGTTAGTTGTATTCTGGAATAATTTGTATTTTATTACAAATAGTAAAAGTTATATCTGAAGAGATAGTTCAGAATAAGAAAGAGATATATTATTAGTATTATTAGTGTCCTGGCGAATCAATAAATCATATGAATGTCAGTTCGTGATACTTGTAGTAATACTAATAACAAGAAAAAAAAACACTATTCCTCACCCATTAGGATTATTAGATAATGGCAAGCAAAATAGATTCGAATTACTGAAACTCCTAAACTAGGCCTAAAGCGAAGGACGGCATTCACAGCATTGTTTTGTAATTCTCATTACATTTTATTACATTGTTACTTCATTACTTTCATTGAGATGAAATTCCTTTACAAACGACCGTGAACCGTGCATGCCCACTCATAAAATCAGGTGTATCAATACAATCAGTAATCAATGATTACTACAACCAACAGACTGACTATACAGGTAAATGATTCTTCTATATTCGATCAACGTTATTATTTATCCGTTATTCAAGTTATTGTTCCTCTTGAAGAAATAACTTCCCCGTCTAGTCATTGCTCATTCACCCATCATTGTAACAACACATTTCAGAACAATTCTAATAGACCAATGAGCAAATGCAACATCATTAGGCCCGGAGATATTCGCCGAAGTGTCTGGAAGTTCAGAAATGACACATAAATACTCAAAGTACTACAACAATGGTTACAAACTGCAACGCTGAAGTGAATGCCCGAAGAATAAACTTTGTTTCTCAATCTCGACTTTCATTCTCATGAAGTTGATTTCTAACTAACACCTGGGATGTTAAATTGTATATAGATCTCTTAACATTATTTATTTTAGTACAAATAATAAACCCTACCATAAGAATGTATGCGACTTCTTGCTAACCATACGTCATTGGTGCATGTTTATTTACATAATGATAATCTCGTCTGAATAATCATTAACCATGAACATTTTAGTACACAGAGAAGGGTGGGCGGAAGGATGAGAAATACTTGATCCCGGAAGTACTTAAGAAAATATGATACTTTGACCTTTCGCTCTCTGTTTCTGGTCAAAGTATAAACATGGCATCGTCAATAACAATACCTCGGCGGATTCCATTGCTTTTGATTACTGATAATGTTCTACTGCCAGGATCTTCTATGCGAATTCCTGTTCGCAGTCTTAAAAAGTAACGTATTTTATTTATTTCGTAATTGTATTTTCGTAATTATGAAGTATTGTCTTTAAATATACTGACAGAATAATTATTAATTAATAATTTAATTTGTTTATTGATATTATATAATTATTATTATTAAGTAGGGTACTCGACCTGACGACATATGATAAATAATAAATATTAATTATAACAACTAATTTAGTTTATTTAGTACACACTGACAGGTGTTGGTATTAGTGATCAGTTTGATGCATCATATAACTAAGTTCATTTTCAGTTTGAATTATTCTCATTTGCACTCTTTGAACATGTCCAGGTGCTCCATCTCCTCCGCAATATTATAATAATCATCATGTCCACAGCGTCCATCGTCAAGATCAAGGTGCGTGTCCGTTATTTATAGGACGTTGCTCGCTTTGCAGCGCATCTGAAATTCACTCTGTCTAGCCAGTTCACCCACTTGCCGATGGTCATATTCATGGTTTCTTTAATATCTTATAATCTTGTAGCCATCTTCTTCTTGATCTGCCTCTGCGTCCTGTGACCCTGCCCTCCCCTCTGCCCTACCCTACCCTCCAATATTGTTCTCTCCAGGCCATCATGATGCTTGATGTGGCCAAAGTGTATAATTTTTCTGTATAGCATATTGTTTATCAGCCAATTGTCTTTAACATTCATTTCTATCAGGACATCAGTGTTCCAACAGCTTCCAGTGAGTGACTAATTAATGTTACTGGTGGATGTTGATTGATGGACTCTACTCATATACATGTGTTGTGCTGCTCTTTTATGACCACTTCAATCAAAGTTCTTGCAATGTAGCTATTATCGTGAATTAGTTTAGCTGAAAGGGCTCTTTGTGACCACACTCCACAAGGACGTTCCGAATATGAACTCAATCCATTTCTGCTTGTACAATGTGTAATTCCAAACTTCTAAAATCGCTGGGTAGATTCAAATCAATTTTAGTGTTTGCAACAATGGCTCCATTATACAGAGTCCTAGAGAGCCACTGGAGGACAGAAGTAATGACCTCAACCTCCATCCTAATACTAGAAGTAGTTGTCCTGTATAATCCATTCCACTCTGCAACAACCCTACAAATGCATGCTAGCTAGGAAACCTCAGTCTGACTTCTCACCACAACACACAAACCCATCAGTATGTAAAACAGCATTACCTGTTATCAGCTGCTTATTATTGCCCCAATTTCTAAATTCCTTTCCATCAGAAATGTTACCAGCGAGCATACATTTGTCTTTTTCTTCATTCTGAATACATTCCCCATCAATTTGTTATTTGTTCATATTGTTTTCAGTATGAACATGATAAAAAGTCGACTTTTGGGAAGAAACACGTTGAGCAGTACCATCATTGGAGTCATACCAAAAAACAATGGATCAGATGATGGGGTTAGTATCATTGTTTTGAGTGAGATACATTCTTTCAATTAATTTGTTATTGTATGTAGTTGGAATATAACATTGTTACGAAGTCATAAAACAAATGTTTTTAACACGTTGACATAATTTTTTCTATTAGTTTTATGTAGGTTAATCTTCTTCTGCCATTATAAAAGAGATGTGCATAGGCCATCAGCTAACCCTCTTCAGTCAGTACGATCCAGTTAAATTCTCTCCAGCTGTTCTTTGTTCTTCTATCTTCTTTTTCTTCTGCGATAAGCTTCTGCTTTACAATTATTCTGGTAGTGGTCATAAATAGGGAGATGTGCTTGAGGTTTTCACTTCTCCCACAGCTTGTTCTGAAGGATTGCTGCTTTTGCCAGATTTTAATTCTCAAGCTTCTTTTCTTAAAATATCATCTAGATTTTTTTATTCATGTATTCTTTGACCTACCTACTCCTCATGTTCCATAGAGATTCAATGACAGTAATTATTTTATAGTAATGGCTGTTTTTTTTTGTAATGAGATCAATCTATCGTCACCTCATTCTTTGAATATCCTGTTCTTTCTTAGCATATCATATTCTCTCCTACAGACATATGTTAGTAACTTTGTTTAATAATGCAGACCAAGGATCCTCTGTAGGCATATAGTTATGAAAATCTGCTGTCTTTTGATATGTTGCTTGACAATCCACCTTATTTCCTGTTCATACAGACCGATCTCACATATATTTGAAGATTCCTTAACTTAGTATTCACTCTTATCATTGTTAAGTGTCATATGGTTTTAACATTTCAAATTCTTTTCTTGCTTAACCCTTGTTTACCAAAGGTTATAGGTCGAACCGCACAGAGCATCCTAAGCATTTTTCTGCATTTCTACCAACTTATTTGAAAATGTAATAACTCTGTTATTTTTGGAATATTTGTTTGAAATATCGTATTTTGAAATAAAATATGTATGTGTATGTTTTGATAATAAAAATGTGTGTTTGTACTGCTCTATGTACTAGTAGTACTTGATATTTGCTCAGTACTAGTACTTGCGACAAGGTCAGTTCTAGAACGCTTGCTTGGACGTAAATCACATTCTCGTCAGTATCACTATTTTCGTCATCAGTGTCTCTCACCTGTACAGAATTTTCAGAATCTGAGTGAACAGATTCACTTAATGAGAATATATCATCATCTCCGCTATCTTCATCGTTAAATATGTCGTCAGCACCATATGACAACAACGCCAAAGCTTTTTCTGTTGGTGTAATCGTTCTGGAAGATTTTCTACACGCCATTTTGCTTGAACTACTTTTGACAAAGAGAAACACTCTTTCAAAGTTATAAATAACCTTCGTGCGGCGCGAAAAATTGACCAATGACAATGTTTTATATAAGGGAAGATATCCCCAATGCTATAGATAGTCTATTGTTGCAGTAGTTTCCCGTTTACTACACATATTTTGCCGATGAGTTTACTACGTGACCCTCATGTAGTTTGATATGGCCGACACCCATTTACTACGTTACCCTCACGTAGTGGTAAACAAGGGGTTAATACTTAGTAAAGATTGATTTGAATACATACTGGTTAAAAACAATAAATCATGAGATTAATGTGACAATGAATAGCACACAACCTCAGGAATAAGATAGTAATATAGTCAGACATTGATTCTGCAAATATTCTGGCCAAATACAATAGCAAATGAAGAGCTTTTAAAAGGAACAAACTGTGCATCATTGGAGACCATTATGAAAAGACTAAGATGGAGGTGGTCATGCATATTGTATGCCAGTAGGGACACTGGCTAGGACAGCTCTCTGATGGATAGCAGATGGGAAAAGAAGGCCTGGATGTCCAAAGGAAACATGGAGAAGAATTGTCGAAAGAGAGTTGAAAGATTGTGGTCTGACATGGGAAATAGTTAATAAAAAGGCTGCAGAACGGCAACAATGAAAATAGTTTGGAGAAGCTTTATGTGTCAAACGGGACATGAAGAAGATATAGATAGCTATAGAAAGTCAGACATTTGCTTGACTAGAACCCACAAGGAAAGAGAAAAGTCGGGAATGAGCAGAACTGTTAAAGAAAGCAAGATCTCATGGAAGAAGCTTTAATCAGATGACAATTAATGATGCAGTTCTTTCTTTCATTTGACAAAAAAGTGAAATTGTACTAATATTTATGAGAGTCACAGAAGCATAGCACTTACTTTCTAGACTTGGGATCTCTGTTCAGTTCCCAATTGAAATGGAATTTTTCCTACCACTAACATCTCTCATGCCAACCCAAATGCAATTAGGTACTAGAGAAACATTGGGAAGTAAAGGCAGTCAACATAATATTGACAACATCACTCATTGTGTACCTCTGAAGTCAAAATAAGGCTCACCTTAATGCTGATGGACACTAGTGATAAGAAAAGCACACTTTCACGCAAAAATCAGTGAGAGACTACACCTGAATTCATGGCAAACAAACAAACATTAGTGAGAGACTACACCTGAATTCATGGCAAACAAACAAAAATTAATTGTGTGTTGTTGGTAAAAGAGAAATATGTATCTAACACTGTATTCTCTAATATACAAACAAAGGGGTATGGAGTAAGGTTCTTTTCATTTTTTATATAAATATTTATAGTCTCTATTGCATGTTTTTTATAAATATTTATAGTCTCTATTACATGTTTTTATATAAATATTTATAGTCTCTATTGCATGTTCTTTATATAAATATTTATAGTCTCGATTGAATGTTTTTTATACAAATATTTATAGTCTCGATTTTTTGTTGATATATGTTTAAAGCAAATTTATTTTTGGTTACTTTCATAAACTTTATAAAATTAGGATGAGGACCTGTCAAGTCTACATCCTATTGGAACAGCAGCAGTTGTGGTTCAAATAACTGGTACTAACTGGCCTAGACCTGCATATACTCTACTCGTAACTGGGTTATGTCGCTTTCAAGTGGAAAGCCTGCTACAGGAGACTCCTTATCCAATCGCAACTGTTAAGCAGCTAGATAAGCTGACAGAGGATGATAATGGTAATAATATTTTATCGGAATGTTTTTTTTCATCCATCATTGTGAAGAAATTTACAATCACTTGTGGACCGTATTTGCTACTAAACTATGTTTGTGTATCCACATCTTTGACATGATTAAGCTACTCCATCAATCCATTATTATTTTTGTATCATTCCTCATGCCCTGAAATTTTACATTATCTTCTTCTTCTACAAACAAATGTAAAAGGCTGTCCATGCAAAATGTGCACCTCAGAGATAACAGAGGCGGCAAAAAACACTGTTGATGATGCGCATACTAAAGCTCATTCTAGACATCTCTTCTTATCTTGAAACTGTGAGGCTAAACAGGATTAGAGAAAAAAAAGATTATCATACAGAGCACAATATTATGATTCTCATTGAACTCTTACCATATGTTATAATAATTTTTCGTTTCCATATTCTAATTTGAATAATTTCTTTCATATTAAATCAAAATTTGCATGCCATGCGTTGCTAATTTTCCTTGTTGTGGATCCTGGGCCTCTTTATGTGGAGAAAGGAGCAGGACCATACCATGCATGTCGTAAGAAACAGCAAGGCTGAATGTGGCTAGTAACTTTAACATTTTATTTTTGCGATGACTAAATACTGACGAAACAATAATTGGGTCATCACATTTGGTGATGTCTTGTATTAAAAAAAGCTGGCAGACTTAAGCGAAGAAAGTCATGGTTGGGTCAGACAAAGGATGCTATTCAACTTATTTGCACACTTGAGGATATTGAAACTGGTGAGAAATGGATAAAGGTACCTGTAAACTCAGGGACCTCCTTTCATGTCATCATCATCAAGTAGCATGTCCCTTGAAGAACGTTGCTTTCATCACAGCCTGCCTGAAAAGTTTTCTGTCTCTAGCAAGTTCTCTCACCTCTTCTAACATCATTTTCATGGTTTCTTTGATGTCCTACTGCTACCGTCGTTTTGGTGTTTCCCTGCCTCTACCCCCAGGAACCATGCTTTCTAAGTGTTCATCATCTTATCTCTTTAATTGTATGCATAATCCACTGCCACCATTAGAAGTTTAGAACATTAAAATAATATCTTATGTTTGTTTACAGAAGAGATTCAAACTAAAGAAGAGCTTGGGTCACTGGCAGAAAACTTCAGATTACAAGCAGCAAAACTAGTGGATATGCTAGACACATCAATCCCTGTAGTGGCCAAACTCAAAGTAATTTAATTGTGCTTGTTTCTCTCTTAACAAAGCAGCAGATGTATCACATTTGTGTAATATTTATTTTCAAGTTAATAAATAATACTAAATAATGAGATCACAGTACATTTTCTTCTTCAAACGCTCCATATCGACCATTTGTTAACCACTCTTTGTGATGTGTATGTGATCTCAGCCTAAGAGCAATTGTATGTTGTGCCAGTAATGCAGCTACAAGTAGGCCAGCACATCTGATTTCTGTGACGCTTTTTATTTACTAGGGTAGCTTCCCTAATCCGCTACCTCAGGTGCCTCTTACGACATGCCTTGTAGGTCACAGTGTTACTATTCTTTGCTCCCCTTCCCTTGAAAACCTGGCAACACACATGGTCATTAAGTAAATTATAAAGTCATTCTTGAAATGTTTTAGTATCCCTTAAATATCTAACTGCTGTTGTTCACTCACCGCTCATTTGATTATCAACAAGCGGGGTAAACTTGAGACACATGGTCAGACAAATGTATTACCAGATTTTAGATTGTCTAACTTGATGATGACATGGTACAGTGGAGAGACAGGGTCAGATAACTATATTACTAGATCTTAGATTTTCTAACCTCATGATGATGATGATGATGATATGGTTTAGCAGAGAGACATGGTCAGATGACTTTATCCTTCTTTGGACTGTCTTAACTCATAGATTCCCAAACTTTTCGGCCCACCGCCCACTTTGCACAACATAAACTTTGTAACGCCCCCTCCCACATATACACATGCTCTATTTTCTCTTTGACATAGAAAATTGATATATATTTCTGTAATACATGATCAATTTTCAAATGATTATATGCATGAAATAGAAAATTGATGAAAAATGGATCGTGTTTGACGGGCATAAGATGAATTAAAATGCAGAATTCAAATTTCAAATGATTATTCAATCGCAAAATCACGAAAATAATTTATTTTAAAATATTTATTATTAATTTCTTCTTTAAGGAGCCACCGACTCCTAATCGCCTGAACACCCCCAAATTCTTCTGAACCCACTATTGCCTCCCTAGAATGCTTCAGCGCCCACTGTGGGCGGTACCGCCACTTTGGAAAACGCCGGTCTAACTTAATGATGATTATGGTATGGTACAGTAGAGAGGCATAGCTGGACACTTTTTTTTACCACTCTTTAGATTGCATAACCTGATGAAGATTGTGATTAATGTTTCTGATATGATGATGGTGTTTAATACTTACGCTATATGTAGATGCTGTTTAATGCTTATAATATGATGAAGGTGTTTAATGCTTACGATATGTAGATGGTGTTTAATGCTTATGATATAATGGTGTTTAATACTTACGATATTTTTTGTGAAATGAACAGTGCAATATTTAATACCATTATAATCATTATTAACCCAATACACAAATAAGACAAGAGACCAAGCAAGAAAATGTATCAATTTTTGAAGCCGCTGAACTACATCGCACACACTTAGAATGGATGAAGCTCCTTACAATCTTCATATGGACACCAGATTGTATAAAACGTGAAGACCAATGAGACTCTCGTAGAACCATCACCAGAGAAGGCTCAACATGGCCTATAAACATTAAAGACTTAAACAAATGTATTAGAACTCGGAGACATGGAGAGCTTATGACTCTCCCTATACTGCCTTACAGGCCCAAGAGGAAAACTAACTAATCATATTAATGTTGGCCACATTGTTATTTGGATTTGTAGGTTTTTTTTTATTTCTGGCTCAACTTGAACAAAAATAAAAGGAAAACACAATGACAGCACACACACACTAGATGCTGATATTCTAATAATTGAATATGATGTTTAGTTATACTCTACTAGTTGATAAAGTTGTTCAATCAGTATTTTGTTGCTATTCATTTTATGAATATATTTCAAAACAGAAAATGCTGGATAGTGTACCAAGTCAGCACTTGCCAGATATTTGTTCTACTATAGTGAAGGCTTCCTTCTCCGAGAAAATTCAAGTTTTGGATGCTGTTGATTTGGCAGAGAGATTCAAGAAAGCTCTACCACTATTAATGCGCCAAATTGAGGTTAGAATATAGTGACACCATTGTTTTTAAAACTTCTGCTACATAAAACTTGGTGAAAGTTGTCTCTCTTATATCACTGGCTGAGCATAAGGATTGTTTCTCTTATGTCATTGAGATCTTGATTTTGTTTTACTATCTCAGCGAGGTATCTACTGACAACACATCTGTGGAAAATGCTATATGTTTTTATGAGCTTGAAACTATAATTAGATCTACTACTGTAGCTTTCTGTGAATGTGCAGCCCTGAAATTGCTGGAGAGTTGTATGAGAATAGAAAGCACAAAATAAATACACTTTTACATTAGGGAAATTACTTGATTTTAGAAAATATAGATTACAGTAGGAAATAACACTGTTTCTTAAACATAGATTCATTATCATGTGCTATTCTGTTTGATTTAGTTAATCATGGTTTTCTGTGAGATATAGGGTCAAATTTGGGCTCACTGTTTAATATCATTTGCTTTGTTTAATTTACATTTATTTGTAGTCCTGTTTTACCAGCTTATGCTGTTAATCTGTTTTTTCCTTGCATTTCTGCACTTCTTATATGCAAGAGACATCAATTCTCTGCAAAAAAACAAGATCTTGCTAGTTTTTTTTATTGAATGCCCATTGTATTCCTCTTATTCTACCCTGTTTTTGTTGCATCGTATGGTCTATGTCCACGAGAAAGTTTGTTTGGGGATAATAAGACTTCCATGTTTGACACCAGTTGCACACTAGTTTATGTATTCAGTATACTAAGTTCAAATATTTTTTAAATAAAAATGATAGTAGAAAGCAAAAGGCTGTCCATGCAAAAGGTGGACCTCAGAGATAACAAAGGTAGTGAAAAACACTGTTTATGAAGTGCACATAAAAACCTGTTCTAGAAATCTCTTCTTATACTGACGCTGTGAGAGAAAAAAACAGGATTAGAGAAAAGAAAGAAGAAGAAAAATTACATTTATTTTAAATATGTATTGTTTTTGCTGACTACATACAAAAGAAATTGTTGTTGCTTTATCGCTAGGGCTTGAATCTGTTGAAGAAAGCACGAAAGGAAGGCAATGTTGAGATTGTCACAAGAAAAGAAGTTAATCGTCCAATGAATATTCGTAGAGTTTTCAGAAAGTTGGATACAGGTTCAGATGAAGAAGAGAGGGATGAAGATATTGATGATAACAGCGATCTTGAAGCAAAGATCAAGTAAGTTTTTTTTTAAAATTGTTATTATGTATTAACAGTATGAGTCTGATGTAGATATTATTCTTTGTATTGTGAAATTGTATCTTTTAACTCTTAATGAAAAGCCAACAACTTTGTTTGGTCCACTAATGGTTTTAACCCTCTTATTCCTGGAGCGGCTGAATGGCCTGTTATCGGTATAAATCCATAGCGGCCGTTACGCCGGCGGTATATACCTTTTAAATCGTTTTTTCTATATCTTTCCTTGCGAATAGAAACGCTAAATTTAGCCCTGATGTCATTGCCGATAATGGCTGCTGTCATTTTAGAAATCTGCATGTTTCTAGTGTTAGTGGATTCGTATCGGCAAATTTTTAAAAAAAGTTCTTTTATTTTCTGGAAAACTTGTTGTGATTTATGATTCAGTTGATGGAAAATTTGCCGGCGAGATCGTGGATAAATAGGATTGATATATAATTAATTCAATATTTGCGTGCGAAAATTTACGATGCTAGTTCTAGTGTTTACGACGATTTGCGTAACTATTAGTTACGATGAATTGCGATTGTCGATGGATGCGAACATCACCGCTTCCCTCCGTCCACCTAGGTTGTAAAGTTGAGAGAGAACAGTCGCAACAGCTGAGCACTATCAATATCAAACAATTTAGTGAAGAAACAGGTTCTGCAAATGACATTGATTCAGATTCAGAGTATTCTCTATTTGTGATTTACGTCGTTACGGCACGCTCGATTTTTACACTAGGTATTTTTTTTAGAACTGGACAGAGCGAACCAAATAATTTGCTCTATGAAAATTCAAAAAAAATCCAGATCCTTCATGGACACTGTTCCTTTTCATTACATCAATATCTTTCTTTATGTAAACTATATGTGTCGAACTCACCAGTTACCTTACTACAGAATGTTTTGGTTTACCGATAAACTGTTGAATGTGCCTGCTTTGTCAGATATAGTGTCAAGAAATAGATTTGAAAGTATCAGCAAATATTTGTACTTCAATGTCAATTCCAAATTCGTTCCATGAGGACAATATGGACATGTGCAAGGTTGAACCTCTGTCTTGATTGTATGAGGGCCCTCATGCCCGTACAAACATGCAGGCTAGGCAACTGCAGGACTGATAAACTCCCAGATACTGCAGGACTGATCAACTCCATTCATGCCAACCATCAACGGACTCAACTCTACTGTTTGGCAGAATGCAGAGCCGGTTAGTGTTTCTAAATGAAGATGAGGACTGCACCCGAAGGTGTGTGGAGACAAGTGATAGCTGCTCCACATGTAAAATCAACCTCTGTTAGGGAGATTGCTTTTCAACCTTTCAATTTACATTTATCCTCAATAAAACGGACATTTTTTAGAGAAACATACGTTCAATATTGTCATTCATTTTTATTTCTTCACTTGTATAATTTTTACATCCAACTTGCATGGTATTGACAACATACATGTTTACAGACTAGTACCTCATCAATTTAACTGTAAATTGGACTTTAAATCACAAATATTGATTAGAAATTGTATTTGTTATGAATTTTATTTCACAAGCACTTCTCATTGTTGCTGGGTTATTTCCCTTGCCCTGGGATTTCGGTAGTAACTTTTTCTGAAGGGCTGGGAATAAGAGGTTTAAAATACTGCCATACCATTAAAGGTTCAGCATGAATAATTAAAAATTGATTAAATTATATTTTACTCACATTTTGCTTTCATTGTTCCTTTTACAAATGTTTTCCTACAGTTTAAGAAAAAAAGCAATTCTTCCTGAAACATTAAAGTATGTGTGAACAAATTGCACATTTATTTGATCAAATCTATAACTTCTGTCAATTTCATGATAGGAATAATAGTAGATAAAATCTATTAACTTCTGTCAATTTCATCATAGGAATAATAGTAGATAAAATCTATAACTTCTGTCAGGTTCAACATAGGAATAATAGTAGATAAAATCTAAAACTTCTATCAATTTCATGATAGGAATAATAGTAGATAAAATCTATAACTTCTGTCAATTTCATGATAGGAATAATAGTAGATAAAATCTAAAACTTCTGTCAATTTCATGATAGGAATAATAGTAGATAAAATCTATAACTGCTGTCAAGTTCATCATAGGAAAAACAGTCAAACTAATTTCAGTTCCTCTCTTGCCACTATAAATTCAGACGTAGTCATTGTGTCTAATATGGGGCTTCTGACTGATTTTGTGCGAAGACTAGCTTTCTTATCACCAGTGTCCTCGCATTCAGGCAAGTTGTACTCCAACTTCATAGGTACTTGTAATTGAAATCCCCAAGTAAATGATCAGGGCATTATGTAGTCCAACCATGTACCTTGTGCACATCAAGAATTTTTTATTATGGGCTCAAGCTGTCCTTTAACTCGGAATTTCAATGGCATGTAATCGCTAGTGCAGTGTGTTATCAGTTTTACTATCGTATATCCCCATGCCTCAACACTTCTATAAAGAAGTAAATGGTGAAAGAGGGAAGGAGATACACCCATGTGTTGCCGGGTCTCGCAAGGGGAGCAAATAATAGTAATACTGTGACCTACAAGGCATGCTTATTTCAGCTTTTATCAGATCCAGTGTCTTGGCATTGAAATATTGTGCATGTTTTTCAAAATAAAAAAACTGAATATATATTGTACAATTGTTTATCAAATTGTCACACTCTTTTAGTTGAGTAATATTAGGTTTTATATATTCACAGAAGACTAGACAGAGAGATAAATGCTAGAGTGCAATAAGCAAATGCTGTAATGTACCAGCTTGCCCCATTGTTAAGACACCCAAACATCTCACTGACAGCTAAGCAACAGATGATCAACAGCATTTTCATGCATATTGTGTGTTATCAGAGCCAAACATAAACAATGAGCAAAGCACAGTCACCAAATAATAACCACATGTGAAATGCAATGCCTATGAAAAGTTACCAGCAACACCAGAAACGACAGTCATCAGCATAAAAAAGGAAGTTGGGACAGAACCTTGCTTGAATTACATTGAAAAACAAAGATTAAGGTTGGCTCGACCACTTAATAAGAATACAACCAGACTCCACTGTATACAGAGTCTTCTACAACAAAACATCAGGAAAGAAGTGAAAGACCAAAAGAAAATAGGATAGATGGCATAGCAGAATCTTGTCAGAAAAGCAAATATAACTATCAATCAAGCCACCAGAGCAGCGTAAGACAAAAACAGAAAACCACAACACTGGACAACAACCCGGTAACAGTGTGACAATAAAAGAAGAATATTAGGTTTTGTGAAAATTGTATCTCAAATTATTTATCTTCTAAGACGATCTTGGTATATTCATATGTTGTACAGGGTGGCTCGTATGCCTGACCATGCTCACAAGGCATCCATGAAAGAGCTGCAGAGACTAAAGAAAATGCCCTCACACATGCCAGAGCATGCTATGATTAGGTAACAGAATAATACCTAGTGATTCTATGCCACTTTTATGCATGTTAGAATATGATAAAAATGAACCTGAAATTATTTTATTTCAAATGTTTTAGGCGATACCTGTGGGATATTTTGGCCAGAAAATATAAAAATATGAGGAGCTACTAAAGAAAACTAATTGTACATCACCATTTTAATATTTTTTTATAAGCGCTCTTGAACAAACCTTATTGACCACTCTTTGTGACCTTTACAGGGTCCGAGTCAAAGAGCATAAGTACTTTGTGCTGCTAGTTTGTAGCATTAACCATACAACAACAATATTTTGCACCTTTCAGACCATTAGATCCGAGTTTCTCATGTCAGGTCAAAATCGTTCAACTCTTTTCCACCGTTCTTCTCTTTGTTTCCTTTGGATGTCCAGGGGTTCTTTTCCCATCCGATGTCCATTGAAGAGCTGTACTAGCCAATGCCCCTACTGGCATACGACACACATACCCAAACAACCTCCAACTTTGTCTTTTATTGTCTCCAATGATACTTTGTTTAAAAAATGTTCATTTCCTATCAGATTTGGCCAATAATTTCCAAAACATTTAATTTTAAATGTCTCCAGCTTGCTCATATTGTTGTGGGTCATTTTCCAGCATTCACGACTGTATAATAACATTACCAGGACACTGTTTCTATAATTTTTAAGTTTTGTTTTAAAATTTAATCATTTGACTTGCCATATTTTCTTGAGCATGGCGAAAGTATGACTTGCTTTTTCCAATGATGTCCTTTTCCAAATCAATATCCTTCAATATGCATATATAACTTAGTCTTCTAATATTGTTATAATGTTAAATAATAAGTTTGGACTTACTTATAAATGGTAATTTTACAGAAACTATTTAGAATTGATGACTGAGCTACCATGGTCTCGGGGAACTAAGGACACACTTGATATTGTACAAGCAAAGTGAGTATCTAGATTTCGTGCACGTCTGTTCTATTTGTAGTTTTTTTTTAGTTACTGTATGACAGCAAAAGTATTCTAGAAAACAGAGAAAATGGTCATGAATACGCAAGATTGAAACAGTTAACCCATAGTTTCTAACTCAGCTCTGTACTCTTTAGTCAGATCTGATGTTATGAGTCATTGTTAATCGGACAATTTGCCCAAACTCTTCATCTTCCTACAAATTTTTTGTGAAATAATGACTCCAGGAAACGTAGTCCCAGAGAGCCATTGGAGGGCAGCAGTAACAGCCTCAACCTCCATCCTCACCTGGAAGTAGTTGTCCTGTATATGCATATTTCCTTGCTTGATCTGCTGGAGGACTAGACGACAGTGCATGAACTCTGCTGCACCCGCTGAAGCTCATTGGAAATATTAAATAATTGTTGTTTCTGATTCTCAGTCGATGCTTCTGAAGATCCAGAATGGCAGGTTGTGGGTGTCATCTATAGATGTTTCCAACCTCCAGAGACTCGTGGGGGTCTGCTGTCCTGGGCATGCAGGTGTTTGTGGCAATGAGAGAGTGGACAGGCTTGCATTGAAAGCATCGATTGTTGGGGAGTTTAAGATGGATAAGGGGATGTTCTTTGGTCTCTTGGCGTCCTACTGTTGGATGAGGACACTAAAATTTACTGTGAATCAATCCAGCGATTTAAAGAGTGAAATTACACATTGAAGAAAACTGCAATGAGATGGCCACCAGAGGGTAAACTTTGGTTATTGGTTACTAAACTGACGTCATTGCACTCCAGGCAGACCCATAGGTGCTCAGTCTCTCCCAACAGATATTGAAGAGTATGCATACTGGTTCCTTTGGCTTGCTGATTAAACACACCTCTCATGCTGCCTCTCAGGCATCCAGTTTGACTTGAACAACGGGTAACTTCAAACTACCTAAATCGTTTGATCGATTCAACAGAGGGTAAATGAAAATGGGAAAGACTAAAATAACCTGGAGAACAGTAGAACAAGACCTGAAAGAAGTAACTCACAGCAGAAACACAATACAGAATAACACCAAGAATAGATAAGAATGGTGTGCATTTTTTTGCTACCCTATGTGCATGGGTATCACATGCTAGAGAGAGTGAGTTCAGCAGACAGCTCTGGCGTATGATATTAGTTAATAACATTTATGTTTTATGTGACACAGGAAGGATCTGGATGCAGATCACTATGGACTAGAGAAGTTAAAAAAGCGAGTTCTGGAGTACCTTGCTGTGCGTCAGTTGAAAAATTCTTTAAAGGGCCCCATTCTGTGCTTTGTTGGTCCACCAGGTGTAGGCAAGACAAGTGTTGGCCGCTCTTTGGCAAATACTCTTGGCCGGGAATTTCACAGGTTTGATTTTTTATCTAAAAATATTTTATGTTTTTTTTTATTATTCTATGTTATGTGATTTTATGCGATCTACGTCATGGCACATTGAGCATTCCCATGCTTGCTCTGTCCTTCGCTGCAACAGCCATCCTAAAGTCCATTTGCTCACTGTACCCATGAGAAGTTGATTAGTATACCTTCGCTCTCTACCACGAAGACGACAATGTCTGGCATGTCCAAACTTAACTCCTAATTCTTGGACTTGTTCCAGTGTCTGAGACTTGCCGATATCACATAAATGAGAAGAATTATTGTATGTGTACATGCATACATTC
The DNA here is from genome assembly GCA_020796225.1 of Arion vulgaris. Classification (NCBI taxonomy): domain Eukaryota; kingdom Metazoa; phylum Mollusca; class Gastropoda; order Stylommatophora; family Arionidae; genus Arion; species Arion vulgaris. The sequence continues at coordinate 62,566,699 of CM036760.1, forward strand.
TGTATATGTGCAGGCATACATGGTGTACATAGATACAGTTTTGTATATTCGTACATATATTTTTGGATGTGTTTGTACATATAAATTTTGCCAGTGCGTGCCATGGCTCACAAGGGGAGCAAAGAATACTAACACTGCAAAATACAAGGCATGTCGTAAGAGGCAACTGAAGTAGGGACTGGGGAAGCTACCCTAGTAAATAAAAAGTGTAGCAGAAATTGGATGTGCTGGCCTATTTTTAGATGCATAACTAGAACAATGTACAATCTCTCTTAGGCTCAGAACACGTACAAATCACACAGAGTCGTTAACAAGTGGTCGATATGGAACGCTCAAGAAGAAGAAGTACATATAAATTTATGTACGTCCATGCGCATATTTTTGTGTGTGTATGTCCATATATTTTTGTACATGTATGTGCATGCAGCATTAATGGATTTGGACATAAATTTATACAAATCTGGGAATAAATCGTCATGGACAGGATCATCCAGGAACAGATGCTGAACGTTGCTGACTCATTAGTTTCCTGTAACAAGATACCTGGTAGGGTTCTGTGGTCCTGTTATTTTCTTATTACCCCAATAAAAAATGTTGAGATCCACATGGCTAGCACTCGTACATATTCTACAACCTTAGCAAGCAGTTCAGCATATAATGTTGTTACTTTATTGTATCTGTGGTATTCTTTCATTATTATTCTATAATTTTTGGAAATACTTGATAGTTTAGCTGAAGAATATTGAAGAACGAATACTTGAGATTATTAACCTTATGTGGTTGCATCACACTTATATATCTGGACATACGAACCAATGCTCATATTATAAGAGGATGTAACGATGGATTATTTGGGGAGTTAGATAGTGTAGAGAAGGTAGTTTTAATAACAGACCACATATATATATATTGTATATATTATACAGGCCAAAACAAAACTGAAGCTTTTGAAACAAAATGTTACAGAAAAGTCCTTGGAACATCCTGGACAGAAAAGATAAAAAAAACAAAGACATCCTACAAGACTTGCATATTGAAGAGCATTGGCTCATAGATAACATCATGTCCCAGAAGATGAAATATTCTGGCCATGTTAAATGTCACAGTGGTTTGGAGAGAACTGTAAGGGTAGCCATTGTTTCTGAAGTATGTGGCAGTGGACAACCAAGAAGAAGGTGGCAGCAGAACATCAAAGAAACATTGAACATGGCGCTGGAGGAGACGGGAGAACTTTCTAGAGACAGAAAGTTTTTCAGGCGGGCTGTGATGAAAGTGACATTCCGCAAGGGACATGCTACTACTTTATATATATATATTAATTATGCCTGAGTGGTTACCGGGACCCAAATTTGGGGTGTAAAGAACAGAACCACTGTTACCTGCCACGCATGTCGTAAGAGGTGACTATGGCAGTTTGGCTGAAATCGGATGCACATGTCAGCTAGTAAATGCTAACCCAAAACAAATGCTTGCATAAACGGATGCACCAGGCCGTAAGGCGCATAACATGGTGCAACGATCTCTCACAATGAGGAATGGGATAACGGATTCTACGGTCGCCAATCTGCCTCGAAGATTTAGCCTCACAGTAAGAATGTCAGACCTACCATCATGAGGGTGGCCAAAACTTACTGCTGGAAGAGGTCGCACAAACGGGGAAGCAGAAATCATAGGAATTATATCCTACATAACTGCCCCCAGTGTGCAGACTTGAGAAGAGAAAGGTGGCCCACTTACACTAGCGTTCAAGACAAACTGTATGGCGTGGCTGATAATCTGAGGCAGACAGCTGCCTTTATTAGAGAATCTGAAATCCCAATCTAGTGAGAACGAAGAAAAAGAAGATATATATATTAATCACATAATATAAGATAAGCTTATATTTGTGCACATTTATGTTTATTATTATTTTCAGAATTGCTCTTGGTGGTGTATGTGATCAGTCTGACATACGTGGCCATCGTAGGACATACATTGGTTCCATGCCAGGACGGATCATTCAGGGTCTGAAAACAGCAAATACAAACAATCCTGTCTTCCTTCTGGATGAAATAGATAAACTGGTATGTGTATGTATGTATATATGTATTCTTTTGTACCGTTATACGTAACATTAATATAATAAAGACAGAGACAATGGCAATAAGTAGACAACCAGAAAGCCTTACAATAAAACTCCAGAACGTAGACATAAAACAAACAATTACTTGGCCAAATTACTGTTGTCACATAAAGAGATACCACTAACAACTAAAGCAAATCTCATAAGAACGATTTTCTGGCCAACACTATGTTACCAGTGTCAAACATGGCCAATAACAGCAGCTAATGAGCGGAAAATCATAACGACAGAGATGAGGTGCCTTAGAAGAACTACAGGTGTGACAATAAGAGACAAAATTAAAAATGAAGAAATCAGGAGACTGGATGTGAAACCAGTCATGCAATTCATAAAAGAGCAACAGATTAAATGGTTTGGACACCTGACCAGAATGCCCTGGTATCGCCTACCACAGAGAGCCACACAGAAAAAATATGAGTACAAAGCAAGAGGAAGACCATGCAAAAGATGGAGCAACGACATCAAGAACAGCCTTGTGAACATGATCATCAGCTTACAAAGTGCCTTAAAACAAGCACACACAAGATCACTACGTTTCACCCCCAACACTTCTATAAAGAAGTAAATGGTGGAAGGGAAGAAGAAGATACGTTACATAGGGCCTGCAATTTATCCATATTGCTCTTGTCCTGGGCAACTCGCTCAATCTCCTCCATGGAACTGAGACCGATATTTCCTGCCTCACTCAGCAAAGTGTGTTTCAGGTTTTCCCTAGGACGTCCTCTCTTTCTTGAACCCTTTATCTCCCACTTTAATGCCTGCTTTGATATTCTTTGATCATGTCTTCTGAAGGTATGCTCAACATAACTCCATCTTCTCCTTTTAACAGTTGTTACTAGTTGTTGACCAGACATTTCTCTGATTTTATCACTTCTCCCGAATTCGTCCCATTTTATGTTCATTATTTTTCGGAGACATCTATTTTCAAATGCATTCAACTTACTTTCTATATCTTCAGTCACTATCCAACTCTCGCTGGCATGTTAGGATGGATACAATATTGGAATTGAAAATTTTCAATTTAGTTTTAGACTTAAATAACTCACAATTCCATATTTTATTTAGACTTTTAAAAGCTGATGTTGCTTTGACAATTCGTAACATAATTTTTTTTAAAAACAATTTGAGTGCAATCAAAATTGCTACTCAAATAGGTGAACTGCTCTGTTATTTTTATCATTTTAGATTCCAGGGCGAAATCTGCATTACTTGCCATAGAATGTATATAGTTCTATTGAACTTGAAACAGTTACTTCTGAAGTCGGAGAAGGCCTGTATTGCGGGGGACACTGATAATAAGGAAAGCACATCTTTTCAAAAATCAGTCAAGCGCCATACCATGCACCCTGAATTCATAGTGGGCGACCACAAGAAGAAGAAAAATTGAAACAGTATTATAAAGTATAATAAATATTTGATACATCAATTCTGCATTTTTTTTCTGTTCTAAAAATGTAGACAAAGAGCTTGCATGGAGACCCATCGGCTGCCCTGCTGGAAGTTTTAGATCCCGAACAGAATCATAACTTTGTTGACCAGTATCCTTTTAGACACTTCATGTAAGCACACGTATTCTGTAGTAGCAGTAGTAGTAACAAAGATACAGTGTAATCAATCAATCAAGTGCCATGCCAGCCAGCGTAGGCGATCATGTCTCTTCACAACTCTCTCTGCTTGGTGCATGTAATCAGTTCTGACGTCGATCTTTTGTCGAACCATGATGTCAGGCCATCCAACATCTTCTCCCTCTGTCTTCCACGATCTCTCCTTCCCTGAATTTTTCCTGTAGTCACCAAATGTTCTAAACCTTCTCTTCGCATTATATGTCGAAGAACCTTGATTATCTGATTCTTATTCTTTTGATAAGGTTTCTTTGTGTGCAGGCCTGATTTAAAACCTCATTTAACAGTGTAATGCTTTACTTTAAACATTCCTTTTCTTATGAATAAGTGTACCAGTTTTATGAATAAATGTAACAGGTGTGGGCAACATTTAGCAGTCCGCCTTTACTTCCCAGCACTTTTCCTGGTACCCAATTGAGACTGGGTTGACCTGAGAGACGTTACGGTCAGAAAAAATTCCATGTCTACTGTGGAATTGAATCCAGAGCACTAGCATAAAAAGTGAGTTCACTAACAACTACGCTACTGTGGCTCTCTGATATTTTATACCAAAGTACATTTAGTAGATACAGTCTCTTTTATAGTGGTTTCACAATGTTTGCAGAATAGTAGTAAAATGACTATTGTAACAAGTAAGAGATGTCAAGAGTCAGAAACTAAGCCTCCAGGATATCCTAATGATCACAATAAGGAAATTCTTAAAGTCTATGATGGAGATGGATGTTTGGAATACATTGGGATGACTGGTAAAATCAATGAGAGTTAAACCCATTAGCCTTGGACCTTGTGGTAAAAGTTTCCAGGTCACATGGAGGTGGGGTTGGCTTGTGTGTTCTATGGCTATCAACAGCATAATTTTCACAATGTCAAACAAATCCCAGATCTGATTTTATCTATGAAATACCACAAAAAGTCTTCTTTTTATCTATGACTGAAATACCACAAAAAGTCTTCTTTTATCTATGACTGAAATACCACAAAAGTCTTCTTTTATCTATGACTGAAATACCACAAAAGTCTCTTTTATCTATGACTTAAATACCACAAGAAGTCTGCTTTTTATCTATGACTGAAATACCACAAGAAGTCTGCTTTTTATCTATGACTGAAATACCACAAGAAGTCTGATTTGTATCTATGACATACCACAAAAGTCAGATTTTTATCTATGAAATATCACAAGAAGTAGATACATATTATATTTGTAAGATGACTCTTTGCGCCCGAGTTTCTACTGGGGCCCAAATTAGGGGTGTGAAGAATAGAACCACTGTCACCTGCCATACATGTTCATACGAGGTGACCAAGAAGGTAGGGCGGGGTGCTAGCTACCCCAACCCCATAAAAAACACTAAGTAGCTACAGAAACCACAACCAAGGAAATTCATAGTTAGCCACCCGTGGAAGAAAAAAAGATGTGCTTAGAAGGCCTTGGTTTTGAATGTATACCTCCTTGGGGGTGAAGGGGAAGAAGAAATGACTCCTTGTGCCACAGTTTTGTTTTTGCATCTCCTTAACTCATGGTTAATAGTTATCTGAATGTGCCCTTTGACCTCTCCCAAGTATTATTTATTGCAACAGCCAACAATTTGGCAACTATACCAGCTGCTCTACTGGACAGAATGGAAGTCATTCAGGTATGATTGTTCAAAAGTAAAAACATAATATTTTATTTTTCTTTAGGGATGACGGGATGAGAGATCATTGAAAGTAGTTGCGTAAGAAAGGAACTTAGTATGATGTGTCAGATATAGAATATCATACTATGATTTCCTTCATTGGCACTGAATAGGACATTAGCTACATTCTGTCACAGTGAGGGCAGTAACAAACGCATACCATTTCCAGGGTTTTTCTGTAGAAATTTCTGCAGTTTGTTGTCACTGTCAAAGCGTGGTATCAACTTTGCTAATGTCAACCAATGCTTTGACAAATTTCAAACATCTAGTACCAAGATGACGCGAAGCCGCCAAACCCGGAAGGAAGGTGATGTGCTCTGATGTGCTGACGACCCTTTTTCGGCCGCAGACAACAAAAATAGAGGCTCCCAAGTTATCCTGGCAGACCATAAAGAAAACAGACAGGGACCAAGAAGAGTCGTGAACAACTGTTGAGGCCCTATGCTCCACGAGGAGCGGAGAGGAATAAGTCAAGTGTCAAGAATCAACACCTCTGAAGTTTACTGGGGTTAAACTCTAGACTATGAGTCAGATAACTCTACAGAAACCTCTAGCAGAGCAAGTCCTCCAATAGATGAGGCAGATGCTGGGTCCACAGACATGCATGCCCTGGACAGACATGTTTCCAATCAAGACTTGCCCAGGGAGCACATCTAGGCTTAAATAGCAAAGAAACCTTCAGGGTATTGTGGAAAGTGTTAGAATGAGCAATAGAAAAACTCTCCTCCACTAAAGATGAAACATGTCCCTAACAACCCAGCTATGGAAATTAGGCATTTACACATCATATATCTAATGACTGTACTCAGAGATCTTACACGGAATGGGGCTGCCAATGTGGATGATCACTAGTTTCATTGAGGCAGCTCATGTCTCCAAATTCCTGAGCATGAGAATCTTATCACCGTAGAAGAAATCCAGGCAATTACTTCTTTTCTTTGTCAACAAAGGTTCCTGTTGGAATCTTTTTCCAGAACAACCCAGTCTTTTCAACATGAAATTTATTATATCTGCTGGAAAACCTTTATATGAATGGATTCAACGCAGTGGCAGCTCATACAAATTTCGGAAAAATCATGGTTTCAGGTTAGGTTATATTTTAATTTAGAAAATAATAAATACACGTTACACATTATTTTTGGTGGTGCCTGGCCCTACATGACGAGCCGACACTGATCCAAAATCATATCATGAATGATTGGTTAATTCATAGGACCATCATCATTGCACTTCAATGACTAACCATGTGTGCTCCGTTTCTTACTTACACAGGAAGATCTCAGCAGCAGTGCACAAACTCCATAGCACCAGTGTGAGTCCTCAATGTAATTTAGAAAATGGTTAAAAAAATTTGTCGGAATTTTCATTTTGTAATCTTTCTAATGAATTTTGCCCAGGCATTGACTTTCTAACCTGCTCTTCTCGATTTTAGACTGCCAATGGTTCTTTTACGTATTTAAATTAACACAGGATCTATGTTTTATCAGCTGTCTCCGATAGGACTAGGAACTCGATCTCACCTACACTGAGATCAGGGATTCCTGGAAAATATCCCGATGGCTCCACAAGGGAGTGAACCAAGTACCTTTAGAGCAAGAGGCGAGCACCTAATCCCTATGCCACGGAGACTCCCATAAATGATTGAATATAACGTAAAATTCTTGTATGAGTGAATAATCGCAACGCAAGGTATGAGTACATTGGTTATATTATGAATCCTTTGTTCAAAGTCAAATCTTGCATGACAGATTCCAGGCTACACTGTGGAAGAAAAGACACACATTGCACGCAGACACCTGATCCAAAAGCAATTGAAAGAACATGGACTAACACATGAACAGTTACAGATTTCTGATGATGCTGTTAAAATGATCAGTGAGTATATTTTCATGGCTTCTGTAAGATGATTTATGCTTCTATTTCATTCTCTATGAATAGTCAGACTGTATTTCATCATCATCAAATAGCTTGTCTTGACCAGAACTTTGCCACTCTAACAGCCCTTCGGAATTTCTATCTCTCATAGACCAGATGCCCTGTCTCTGCAGCCATTATGCTCAAATCATCAGTTACTTCCTGAACCCATCTGCTCTGTGGTTTTTCTCTTTGCTGGGATGCCTCCTTCCATAATGGTCGTCTCCAGCCCTAAGTGTCTCTTTATTCATGCACTTCTTCATTCGTTCTAATAAGTCGGGTTATGTAAACTTTAATATTCACCAGGAAAATGATTGATAGGACCATCATCATTGCAATTTGATGTGAGCTCCGATATCTTTCTTACACAGGAAAATCTCAGTGGCAGTGCACAAACTCCATAGCACCGGTGAAGGTGCCCGATATAATTTAGAAGATGGTAACAATATTTTGAACAGCTTCAAGAACACATAAACTTACTCAACAATAGCTGCCTCAAATACAACATGAAGATCAACATTCAAAAGACAGAAGTCATGACCATAAGCAGAGAACATAAAGATATCAACATACAAATAAATGACCAAACGCTAAAGCAGGTGAGAGAATTCAAATACCTTGGAAGTATCTTCACATCTGATAGTAGACTGGACAGAGAGATCGAAACTAGAATCCAGCAAGCCAACAACATTACATACCAGCTTACCCCAATTTTGAAACACCCAGCTATTCCAGTAGTGACTAAAATACAGATTATAAATTCAATCTTTATACCAACACTGTGCTACCAGAGCTAAACATGGGCACTGACAAAAGAACAAGAAAGGAAAATTACCACATGCGAAATGAGATGCCTGAGGAAAGCAGTAAATAAAACAAGAAGAGATCATATAAGAAATGAGGAAATTAGAAGAACAGTCGGAACAACACCTGCTATTAGATTTATTGAAAAACAGAGACTCAAATGGTTTGGCCACTTGGTCAGAATGAACCTGAATACACCAATTGCAAGAGTGTACAACCTGAAAATGGAATCATCAAGAGGAAAGGGCAGACCAAGAAAAGATGGGGTGATGGAGTTACAGACATCTTAAAACTCCACAATACCACACTATATCAAGCTACCGAGCATGCATTATCTCGAAACCGATCATCAGTTAAACCTGCTACGCCTAGCGGCAAAAAAGCAGAGAAGGACAAAAGAAAAGAAAGAACAATATTTTGAAGGAATTTTTATTTCTACATTGTTTGGAATTTATTTTGATGGGCAGCAGCTTTCCAACCTGCTTCTCAATTTTGAACTTTCAAAGGTTCTTTTAATTGCTCTACTTGAACACGGGACCTACATTTTATCATTAGTCTCCAATAGGACTAAAATCTTGATATCACAAACACTGTGATCATGGATCTCTGAAAAAATATCCTGATGGCTCTATGAGGGAGTAAACCAAGTATCTTTGGAACGAGAGGCAAACATCTAACCTCTACACCACAGAGACCTCTTATCAACTACTTAACTACACAAGAGAGGTTGACGTGTGTACATTTTTTAGATTCAAGTAAGTTTAGACCCCTTTCTTGAAGTTACTTGTTTGTTTCTATAAACTTTGATTACTTTGTCACTTTTCAGTTCTCAACTACACAAGAGAGGCTGGTGTGCGTACACTGGAACGGAAAATTGCAGCTATTTGTCGAGCAGTAGCTGTGAAAGTGTTGGAATCGCACAACAACAAAGAGCACCATAAATTAGATGGGAGTAAAGAAAAAGAAGACAAAGTGAAGGAAACTGAAGAAATTAAGGATATGTCAGCTATTGTTCATCCGCCTGAGATGCCAATAGTGATAGATGAGATCGCAGTTGAGGACATTCTTGGGGTTAGTAGGACTTATTTTCTAGTTTTAACACTACTGGATTAGTTTGAATTATTTTTTTAGTTTAGCACATTCTTGAAGTTAGTTTGATTTCGTTTTTAGCTTCAGGTAATTCTTGTAGCTTGTTTGATTTCCGTCTTTGTGTTGTCGGTGCCCACAAGTGTAGCAAAGAATAGTAACACTGTGACCTACAAGGCTTGTCGTAAATGGCAACTATGGTATGGCTTGACATGGAACTGATTACTATTCTTTGATCCCCTTAGCCCACACACACAGGTGTGACCAGTTGCAAATAATGCCTTTAACTTTTTTAAATCCTGTTTTTACCTGGCATAATCTATTCTTATGTTATGTTATGCGATCGATGTCATGGCACATTGGGCATTCCCATTCGTGCTCTGTCCTCCGTTGCAGCAGCCATCCCAAAGTCCATTTGCTCACAGTACCCATGAGAAGTTGATTACTATATCCGCCCGAGTGGTTACCGGGCCCAAATTTGGGGTGTAAAGAATAGAACCACTGTTACCTGCCATGCATGTCGTAAGAGGCGACTAAGGAGGTTTGGCTGAAATCGGATGCATGTGTCCTAAGCGTGTAGAAGTCTATGCTTTTAGGGGCCTACCAAACCAATGTATACACGTTCTTGGCAAAGATCAAACATATCACAAAGAGTGATTAAAATTGGTCGTAAAGAACAAACGCGAAGAAGAAGAAGATTACTATATCTTCTCTCTCTACCACAAAGACGACACTGTCTGGCATGTCCAAATTTAACGCCTAATTCTCGAACTCGTTCCAGCGCCCGAGACCCGCCCGTGTCACACAATTGAGAGCTCACGCATTGATATCGGCTCTGTCCATACTTCTGCCCACTTGAGTCGGGGCACTGTTTGCAAGAGAGTCAGCACGCTCATTGCCCCGCACTCCAGCATGTCCAGGCGTGTACAGCCACGTCATTTTCTTGAGATATGATCTCCGAATGATGTCCACCCATTCCACTTCTATGCTTCCAGATTTAATCAGTTGAAGCATATTCATTGAGTCTGATATGTTCTATTCTTATTTCTGATCTGCATCTACCATCTGATGTTATCTTGGTTCTAAGGTATTTAAATTGATGTACTTGTCTTACCTTCATCTCATTTACTTTGATGATGCAATGGCCTCTACATCCCAGGGTACAAGAGGAAAAGCTAAGTAAAATATACATTAATACAAATTAAATTGTCCATTGAATTTAACTTTTAGCAAATCCTGTATGCATGTGGGTGTATATTCCCAGTAGCAACATATCGGTGTGAAGCACAGACATTTAACAAGGCAGAGTAAAAACAGATATATGTGCTTTTGAATTTAAGTGTTACAGAAGAGTCCTCCATATCATGGTCAGGGAAGAGAACAAATAGAAATAAATCAAAGAAAACTTGCTGATGCTACAAATAGGAATGGGAAATTGGAAGTATTTTTTTTTTTAAAAGAGACGCGAAGGGTTGAAAAGACCATTATGGAAGGAGGCTTCCCGGCAAAGTGGAGAAGTGGAAGACCACATTGAAGATAGATTCAGGATGTAACCGATAATTTGATTATGGCGGCTGCAGAGGCGGAAGATCTGGCCTATGAGAGAGAGAAATTCCGAAGGACTGTTAGGGTGGTAAGAATTGTGATGTGGATGTGACCAGTTATCAAGTGAGTTTACAAAAATCATTCTGTATTTATGATAATGTTGTTAACAATTATTTCTACAGCCAGTTATCTATCAACAAGAAATGTCACAGCGTCTGTCACAACCTGGCGTGGCTGTCGGTCTTGCATGGACGGCGATGGGAGGGGAGATATTGTTTGTAGAAGCCACTAGAATGGTTGGGGAAGGAAAGATAACTATGACTGGACAACTGGGAGACATCATGAAAGAGTCAGCATCTCTTGCATTGAACTGGGTTCGAGCCAATGCAAAAAAGGTGAATCAGATTGATTGTTGTTTAGTTATTCTTCTTCCTCGAACTTCTTCTTCTTGCGTTCGTTCTTTACAACCAATTTTAATCACTCTTTTTGATATGTTTGATCTTTGCCAAGAACGTGTATACGTTGCACATTGGTTTGGTAGGCCCCTAAATGCATAGACTTCTATACGTTTAGGACATGTGCATCCGATTTCAGCCAAACCTCCTTTGTCGCCTCTACAACATGCGTGGCAGGTAACATTGGTTCTATTCTTTACACCCCAAATTTGGGCCCCGGTAACCACTCGGGCGGCCTCGAACGCTCCATATCTACCACTTATTAACCACTCTGTATTATTTGTATGTGATCTGAGCCTAAGAGCGATTGTACATTGTGCCAGTTATGCACCTACAACTTGACCAGAACATTCGATTTCTGCTATGCTTTTTATTTGCTAGGGTAACTCCTCTACCGTAGTCGCCTCTTACAACGTGTCTTTAGGTCGCAGTGTTACTTTTCTTTGCTCCCGAGTCCCAACAACACACTGGCTGTTTTGATTATTTGATTTTGTTTTTTCTAAGCTGTTTGAGACAGTTGGCTATCTTTTAAAAAAATAAGTTATTCAGTGTATAGTACAAATTTATCTAGACAGTTATTATGTTAAAATACAAATTTGTCTAGACAGTCATGCTTGGTAAAAGACATATTTATCTAGACAGTCATGCTTGTTAAAATACAAATTTGTCTAGACAGTCATGCTTGTTAAAATATAAATTTATCTAGAAAGTCATGCTTGGTAAAAGACAAATGTATCCAGAAGGTCATGCTTGGTAAAAGACATTTATTCAAAAGATCATACTTGTTTTAGCTTCTTTTTGCACTCTAAAACTCTTATTGTGGTGTGTAATAATGTACTCTTGGTGAGGTGTGCCCTAGTGTGCTCTTGGTGTCTTAGTGTAGAGAGCAATAGTGTACTTGTGGTGTGCAATAGTGTATTCTTGGTGTCTTAGTGTAGAGTGCAATAGTGTAATTGTGGTGTGCAATAGTGTACTCTTGGTGTCTTAGTGTAGAGAGCAATAGTGTAATTGTGGTGTGTAATAGTGTACTCTTGGTGTCTTAGTGTAGAGAGCAATAGTGTAATTGTGGTGTGTAATAGTGTACTCTTGGTGTCTTAGTGTAGAGAGCAATAGTGTACTCTTGGTATGGTTATTTATTTATGTAAATTCTTTTTTCTTGTTTTTCAGCTTCAGCTTGAAAGCAAGAAAGACCTCCTACACAACACTGACATCCACATTCACTTCCCTGCTGGGGCAGTAGGGAAGGATGGTCCATCTGCTGGAGTAACCATTACTACAGTCTTGGTCTCTTTATTCAGTGATCGTTGTGTTCGCTCAGACACTGCCATGACTGGGGAGATCACTCTCAGAGGTTTGGTTCTGCCTGTAAGTTTTCTTCCTAACGTACATGAGATTTAAAGATGATTTTGTGTGGGAAAAAATGGCAGTCTGCTGGTATTTGTGAAAATCTGTTATAAATGCTTGAAAAGTTACATATTTTCTTAATACATATTGACACTTATATATAGGTAGGAAAAGGCAAATTTGTGCCTATTTGTATGTGTCTTTTCCCTTTATTTAACCTATTTCTCTACATGCCACGAACTTGAAGTTTGGCAAACAGGTAGCTTCCGCAGTGCGGACAATGCAAAAAAAAATTATAAAACTGGACTGTTATTTCCTTACATCTTAAAAAAAACTAACTTCATTACAAACATGCTGTGAATAGTACAAAAAACAATTGTTGGGAACTCTGGTTTCAGCCTCACTTTGTGTCCCAAAAATGTTTTTTGTGTCAGGCATACAGGTGTAAGAGGAAATGAATGCACCAATAGGCTTGCAGGTATAGCTGCGGTAGAAAGCCGTCAGGCAATGGACCAGGCTGATATTATGCATTCCCTAAGGGAAAGAGGACATGTAAATGATTCAAGTAATAGTGGTGAATCTACAACACTAACAAGACTGCAAGAATACCAAGTCAAATGTGTGTAGCTAGAGATGAGCACTAACTGGTAACCAAAAGAATAGTAAACCAACAAAGAACCAGTGTTGTTAGTTGCTACACGCTGAGAGACTTACTGAGGAGGAGATCGGAACACTTATTGGCTAACTGGTTTGATATGCAGTGATGACAACCCAACAACTAAACTAATCAAAGCTTTCTAACATTTTGATAAAATCTTGTAGTTCATATTGTCACAGTCTTGGTATAAATCAAATCCCACAAGTGTAGATCTGTTTTAGAGCAGTAGATTGTTTTTCACTGACATCTAGTTCTCCATTTATTTTGTGACTATTCTAATTTTTCATATATTTTTGAGGTTGGTGGTATTAAAGAAAAGATCCTGGCCGCCCACAGAGCTGGAATCTTCCGTGTCATATTGCCTCAGAAAAATAAGAAAGATTTACATGAAATTCCTGACAGCATCAAGGTGAGCACTTTAGAGAATTATTACAAACTTACAAAACACATAAGACTAAGTCGCACAGAAGATCATTATATTCTTCTTTCTCTCCCCCACTGAGGTGCAATAGAAGAAAATCAAGGTGAACCTGATAGTAAGATTTATTCTCATTATCTTGTTAGCTTTGGTCAACAAAGCACCAGTGTGATTCTGGCCTAGGTTTAGATCATGAGAAACTTGATCCAAGTTCATTGCGCAGGCAAGCAAAGAGATCAGCTGACCTAAAGAGAGCCACTGAAGACATGGTACAGTAGAGAGAGACATGATCAGACGATTCTAACATTGATTTTTAGACTGTCTAACCTAAAGAACTGAGGATGCAGTACAGTAGAGACATGATCAGACGATTCTAACATTGATTTTAAGACTGTCTAACCTGAAGAAGGTGAGCATACTTAGAGAATTATCAACATTCAAACATTGATTTAAGATCTGCAACAGAAGATCATTATAAAATTCAGTAAGAGAGATTATAAATCAGGGGCTGGGACAGTTTATAAACGGGCTATCCAACCTGTTGATTAATACATTTTCTTTAAACGCTCCATATCAACCACTTGTTAAATCACTTTGTGATTTGTGTGTGATCTGAGCCTAAGAGCGATTGTACGTTGTGCCATTTATATACCTACAAAGGCCAGCACATCCGATTTCTGTGACGTTTTTTATTTACTAGAGTAGCTTCCTAGGCCCCTACCTCAGTCGCCTCTTACGACATGCCTTGTAGGTCACAGTGTTACTACTCTTTGTCCCTTGTTGGCCCCTGCAACACAGGCGTCTGTCTCTTAACTCTTAGTATATTTAGTATATATATATTCCTCTCATAATGTTATGCAGGGCCTGCAAGTAATTTCTCCACACTGCTCTGTCCTGGGCAACTTGCTCAATCTCTTCCATGGAATTGAGTCCTATATTTCTTGCCACAGCAATGTTCGTCTCAATGTTTTCCTAGGGCAATCTCACTTTCTTGAACCCTTTGCCTCCCATTTAACTTCTTTCCACGCCCATTTATTTTCAATTTTTAAGCAGTTATTTCAAGGAAGTAAAAACAAAACAAAATTTTTAAATTACGATCCCAACTACTTGTCAATAAATAAACATATATATATTATTATATACTAAATTGAAGAAAACTGGACAACTCAATAGAATAACAAGGTTAAAAAGTACTATAAGTAAAATAGTAGAAGTAAAACTAGAAAGACTTCTACAAGGAAGCAACTCTATGGCGCAGTGTGCGGCTTAAAGCGCGCAACGGACTTCCGCCGTGGTGCAGTGTGCGGCTTAAAGCGTGGAAAGAGTTAAATGCCTGCTTTGGTATTCTTTGATAATTTCTTCTCAAGGTATGCCCAACATTCTCGTTCTTATAACAGTTGTCGCTAGTGGTCACTCAGACATTTCTCAGATTTCATCACTTCTGAATTTGTTCATTATATGTCCATTTTATGTTCATTATTTGTTGCTGACATCTATTTTCAAATGCATTCAACTTGCTTTCTATGTCTATATTCATTTTAACTCTTAGTATACTCACACAGAAACCAAGTATTTATGAGCTTGTTTTTAGAATGCAATATTCAATAGAGAACACCAGATTACTATTCCATATATCAGAATGCGCAGAGTTGAAAGCTGTATTTTATAAATTCACCAGCTGTAAGAATTGTGCACAAATAACATCAACTGGATCTCATAAATAGTTTTATTAAATGAACATTTTGGCACATGATGTGATTTGTCGGAAAATTGGTAAAGCTAAGTGGTTTGTCAGGTGGCTTGTCATATTCTATGAGTCAATATCCTTCCCACTTATATTATTGTCTTGCTCACATCCTAGTATGATTTTCAGAATTGTTCATGTACCTTTATATGAAAAATTTGATTTCTCTATTTTTGATGTCTTTCAATAATTCTCTTTACTTTCCTAATTTTTCACGAGTTAAATAGTTAAATAAGATATTTGTCCATGTTATGGAGTCAATAAGTTACATTAATTTGTTATATTTTACTTATTACAGAAAGAGATGATATTCATCCTTGTGAACAAACTAGAGGATGTGTTGAATGCTGCATTTGATGATGGCTTTCCTGGTATAAACAAGCTTCTTGATGTGACTTCAAAACTCTAATTTTAGTTTTTTTAAATAAATGTGTTAATTTTGAAAGAAACTACACATTTGTTGTTGAGCTAGAAAAAATGTGGCACAGATCAAGAGTTGATCAAGATTGTTTTTAATTTGGTTATATATGAAATTTCACTTTATGAGAGCTCTCTCTCACATCAAAACCAGTAATGCACTCTACTTTTTGCAACAAAGAATTCATTTCTTCCTCAGATACAACAAACTTATTTTTCAATTGTCTGTTGTTTATTCAATTTATATTGTTAACAAGAAATTTAAACAGATAACGTATATGTCCGTTCATCTAGTGGGCCTAATAGCAAACTCCTGAATGTATAAATGGCGTCTAGAAAATCAACGACTCGTTTACTGTGGTTGATGGCTAAGTCATGTAAAGGATATGCTACGATTTTCAACACAAATATGTGTGTTTTATATATTCCTCTGGTACCATTATGTCACATAGGGTCTGCAAGTAATTTTTCCATACCGCTATGTCCTGGGTAACTCCTCAATCTCTTCTATGGAATTGAGTCAGATATTTCTTCAAGGTTTGTTTCAGCGTTTCCCTGGGACATCCTCTCTTTCTTGAACCTTTTGCCTCCCACTTTAATATCTGATTTGGTATTCTTTGATCATTTCCTCTCAGGTATGCCCAACATATCTCCCTATAACAGATGTTACTAGTGGTTGACCAGACATTTCTATGATTTCATAACTTCTGAATTTGTCCCATTTTATGTTCAGTATTTTTCAGACATCTATTTTCAAATGCATTTAACTTACTTTCTATATCATTAGTCATTTTCTAACTCTCCCTGTTGTATGTAAAGATTGATAGTATTAAAGATTAAAGTATGATAAGAATTTTGTGTTTACAGATCCTTCAATTCTTCTTCTCTCGCTGTAGATCCTTCAATTAAAAATGAAAAGTTTGCTGGAAGGACAATATTAGACAAATCACTGAAGTAGGCTGAAACCAAACAAAAGTTACAGATTGATAGAACCATAATCATTGCACATCGGTGAATAACGATGTGTGCTCTGATCTCTTTCTTACACAGGAAGATCTCAGTGGCAGTACATGAACTGCGTAATAAAATGAGTTGGGTAGTATAACTGAGAGTAACACCTGCTCCAACTCTTCATATTTCATCATGTAACTTCCCTAGACAGTATCTAGCAGATTTAAGATACATGGTGTTTCCTGAGAATTATTGCCCTTTGAGTTCTTTTCCCAATATGATTTACTCCTTTGCAGTACTTCTTTAATTACAGTTGAACATTTCAGTATCTGTATCGTTTCATTTTTTAAATGAGATTTTTTACCATTCTTTTTCCTTGCATGCCAAGCTTATTCAGTATATTTTCTGCTTTCCATGTTTATTTTATGTCGCCATATTTGTGAACTTGCATATCGTGCAGCATTGGCTCATAAATAACATCATGTTCCGAAGATGAAATATTTTGGCCATGTTAACATCACAGTGGTTTGGAGAGAATGGTAATGAAAGGCATGGCTCCAGGAGTACAAAGCTGGGAAGACCAAGATGAAAGGGGCAGCAGGAGGTCAAAGAACCTTGAGCATGATGCTGGAGGAGGCGGCAGAACTTACAAGAGACAGTTTTTCAGGCGGGTTGTGATGAAAGCGACATTCTGCAAGGGACATGCTACTACTTGATATTTGTGTTCAGTTTTCAATTTTGTACTATCATGATCATCTTCTATGTTTCAATATAATCAGATTTAATTATTTTCCTGGGATGGTTTTTTTTAACAGAGAAACAGATGACAGCAAGGTTTTTAATTGTTTCCTCTGCCTTTTGGCCAAGATCAAAGTGAGGTGTCCAATGCTTGATCTTGACCAGAAGGTAGGGACTTTCATTTAGCTAAATGGCACACTCTGTACGCCATAAAAAAGCTATGAGAAACTCTCTCCAAAAGGATGAGACACTATGGACTTACTTGCTTGTACTGGGTCCACCAGAAGCAGCACTGCCGAGTAGGAAGATTTTATGCACATTTTGTTCTCTGGGTTCGTGAATTTTGGGACTACCGCTCTATCCCTGTGTTTCGTGCCAGTTAATGTTTTCAATATGATATGCATGTTCAATATGGGAATAGTGTTTTCGATGTATGGCGTCTAATGTATGCCGTTGACTGTTACCGACATGCTGTGTTTGATTTAGCTTGAATAAAGAGGTTAGAGATGAGCCTTCTCTCTCTGAAAAGGTGCTGAAGTCTGCAATACTAGGCCAGAAGGCGCACAAGATATCTGGTGCCACTTATATATGATGATTATACTGTCCGATAAAACTTATGCTGTTGATCGACCTACCGATCCTCACGTAGTTAAGTTATTTAATTTAAAATTACACTGCATCAGAGATGAGCTACAGACAACAATTGACTTCATCATCGCAAGAACACATCTGATGATATAATCATCTAAATAGCGGTTGCAAGAATAGCTTTGGTCAAATGTTTTGATTGTTACACTTGAACTGTTGGTTGGAGATTAGTAACACTTTTTTTTCTGTAAGTTTGATCTCAGAAATGAATACTATTTGCAGAGTAAATAAACATATTGTATGTTTATGAGGTATAACTGCAAAATTAGTTGTATGTTTAAGAGGTATAACTGCTAAATTAGTTGTATGTTTATGAGGTATAACTGCTAAATTAGTTGTATGTTTATGAGGTATAACTGCTAAATTAGTTGTATGTTTAAGAGGTATAACTGCTAAATTAGTTGTATGTTTATGAGGTATAACTGCTAAATTAGTTGTATGTTTATGAGGTATAACTGCTAAATTAGTTGTGTTAAAGTATAACTCAAATTAGTTGATGATTAAAGGGTCTAAACGAATGACTTCATTGCACCGGGTTTTACCCCATATGGCTTAGTCCCTCTCCGCAGAAATGGCCACCACCTGCTAAGAGTATTGCATGAACTCCGTAAAAATCCTAGGTGACTCTGGAAAGAAAAATGCACCCGTGAAAAGAACGGTGCAGTCTTGGACTCAAACCCACAACCTTCGGAACACACGGTAAAAACTTAGCCACAGAGACCCCCATTGTATGTTTATAACAGCCAATATAGCTGACTAAAGTATGTCACTGAAACTAGTATTTAGAACTGGCACAAAAGTAAATAAATATCATGTAAAATACATTTGAAAGTTTGTTTAATAAAGAAAATAAGGAAGAGTACAAATGGTTGACAATTATTTGTTGATGCTATCCTTCCTTTCTTTCATTCGCTTGAAATATTGTAGATATATTCAATGTTTCTTGTATAAACTTCATGCCCGTGTGGTACCGGGCCCGCAAGGGAAGTAAAGCATAGTACCACTGCAACCTACAAGGCATGTCATAAGAGGCGACTGATGTAAGACTGTGGAAGTTACCTAGTAAATAAAAAGCATCGCAGAAATCGGATGTGCTGGCCTACTTGTAGGCGCAAAGTGGCACAAAGTACAATCGCTCTTAGGCTGAGATCACATACAAATCACACAGAGTGGTTAACAAGTGATTGATATGGAGCGTCAAGAAGAAAAAGTATAAACTTCACAGTCTTTTGTAGCTCAGACAGACGTCTGTGTAGTTTTATGTTTTGTTTCGTTAGACCAGTGAGTTTGCCTTAGTATATCATATTCGGGGCAGTCTTGAAGTATGTGCTCTGCAGTCTAATGTGCCTGTCCACATGGCTGAATTGCCAATCTTGAATTTTCTATACATGTGACTGCGGAGTCGATTGTGTCCTGTTCTAAGGTGCAGAATAACAACTTGTTCCAATCTGCTCATATTATATTAGTCGTCTTGTGTTGGTATTTGTTGTTGAAGCTATGAATTAAACCTTCATATGGTAAGGTATGCCTGTTCAGTCACAGTCTTTTTTGGTTGTATTGGCTCATAAAGGAATAATTTAACCCACTCATCTTCCTTCTCTCATAGTTTTATTATACATCAGATCCGTATGCTACTTTCTCTCGGTTGCATTTGTAGCAGTCACGTCTGCACCTTTCTTTCTGTAGTTAACATAGTCAATCTGTCAGTGTTAACCGCAACCTCCGTCGGTAAACTTCCTTAGTGTGATCTGTATCATCCATCTGACTGAACTTCATCACTGGTATTTATACTATCCCCCTGCTTCATTAGCAATTGAATTCAATGGACTCTGACAGAGCAACTAGATGATCTGGTTTTGCTGATGATACTGCCCTCCTGTCCCACGCATGTAACCAGATACATTATAAACTACACACACTTTATCAGAGGTCACAACAACTAGGACTAAACAATTAAGAAGAAAGACAAAGATGATGAGAATTAACCAAGAAAACAACAACCCGATCTCTCCGAGTGACTCCACTGAAAAACAAGCATGTGACAATGAACACCAAGAGAGCAATGTTCAACACAGTATTTTTACCAATCCTGTACTATCAGTGTCAGGCTTGGGCACTGACAACAAACGAGAAAAAGAAGAATCCAAACAACAGAGATGAAGTGTTTATGACGAATCCTAAATACAAGAAGAAGACATCAAATCAGAAAAGTGGATCCTTGCCGGTGCTACAATATATTAAGAAACAACATGTCAAATGGTTTGGACATGCATCAAGGTTGCCACTAAAATATATTAAGAAACAATAGGTCAAATGGTTTGGACATGCATCAAGGTTGCCACTAAAATATATTAAGAAACAATAGGTCAAATGGTTTGGACACCTATCAAGGTTACCACAAGAGAGTCTCCCACAAAGAGCACTAGCATTCAGATACAACGGCCGCCCGAGTGGTTACCGGGGCCCACATTTGGGGTGTAAAGAATAGAACCACTGTTACCTGCCATGCATGTCGTAAGAGGTGACTAAGGAGGTTTGGCTGAAATTGGATGCATGTGTCCTAAACATGTAGAAGTCTATGTGTTTAGGGGCCTATCAAACCACTGTGCAACGTATACACGTTCTTGGCAAAGATCAAAACATATCACAAAGAGTGATTAAAATTGTTTGTAAAGAACGAACGCAAAGAAGAAGAAGATACTACAGACCCAGAGGATGACCATGTAAACGATGGATCAACAAAATATCCGACGCACAAAACTCCACCTTGTACAAAGCGCATAAAGAGGCTCGCTCCAGGTGCCTCTTTTTCGCCTGACAGAAAGGCAAAATGGAGATAGAGAATAGATAGAAAAATATACAACTAATTGATCAGAAACCATCTGATAAAAAAATATGATACAATTGATAGACACAATCTCACAACATCTAAAACTGAAACATCTATGACTTTTCACAAATCGTTCCAACAGCTTCACATTCATACAGATCAATCTGATCCCACATCATACATATTTTGGTCATGCTTATTCTGTTCATCATCATCTGAATCCATATCCTCATTCATACTATCATCCTCATCATTTTCATCCTCATCACTGTCTTCATCATCATCAGAATCATCATCGTCATCTACATCATCACATACTATTACATTTCTGCTCGAGACATTTGCAGCTGATGTATTGTCCACGTAACTGGAAGCACCATCTTGAGAGCTATCCTTGGATACTGGATAGGCAGTGATTCCCAACGCTGCTCTTACAGCCTGAGAGCTGACCACATCCCTAGGGTGCACCTGCTTAGCCATATTCATCAGATTGCTGGTTACCTTGTTGGCTGAAATATAAAACATTCAACAAATTATTTCATTAAAAAGCTACCTCTTTTACTCCACAATACAAGTCACTTGACAAACCGTTCTGACAGCAATTTTCCAGCAAACCAGTTCACAAATCAAAATGTTAAATATAAAGTTATTCATACATCAATATGTTATTTGTATATAATTCTTTCAAGAATACAGCAGATGAATTTATACAGCACCCTCCCTTTACAAATTGTATTTTGAAATGTGGTTTTGGTGTGCATATACTTAGAATTAATGTAAAGATGGATAAATTATATTGGGTGCAAATAGATCCACATAATGACAGTGGAAGTACTGGCAGTGACTAAGGCACTACTTTTGGTAGTCACAAAACTACAGTCATGCATGTATTCTGAGTGATTCATTGAGTATGGTCTGAAAGGTGGAGGCTGGTTCGGTGCGCAGGCAATGGACTGAATTACTACAAGCATCAACAATTTGCAGAATTACACTTTGGCAATGAGAAAGCAGACAGGCTGGCTGGCTTTTCCACCATATTGGGGGTAAGCCAATGGATAGAGCTGACATTCTGAGCGCCCTCATAGATTGTGGGTAAAATGATAAGAGTAAAATGAAAACAATATGATGTAATGAGAAGAGTAGGCATTAGAACACATTGTGACAACCGGTAAAATCGAGGGGTGATGAGACAGAGGAATAAAGAGATAGAAAATTTTGGACAGTCTGACTACAATGCATGGAAGAGCATCAACATCTGAAATGATAGCAAACAACAGGGACAGAGATTTGTGGAGATACATGATCTCCTACACCAGCCAGCACGGCACCTGATGATGATGATTATATTATGTAATTACTTCAATGAGACAAATCCTAGTGAACCAAGAGATGAAGATGCTAGCACTGGATAGGACACACCTTGAGAAAACCTGAGGGTATTATAACAAGGAGAGTCCTTTCCTGAAACCCACAGAAAAAAAGAAGGAAACCTAGAAGTACTCTTGAGACAAAATTTGGAAGCAGAGATTAACGATAAACGGAAAAGTTTGATGGAACATAGATAGCTAAAGTTAGAAAGCCTTGGCGTGAATTGGTTGAGGATCTATGCCCCAATAGGGGTTAAAAGGGCACACAAGAGAGAGAGATTGTTTCATTATTATGAAAACAAAATGGCAGTTACAGCCTCTGCACTAAACTATTCATTCCACAAAACGCTGGTGTGTTGCCGGGCCACATGGGGAGGGTTGCAAAGAACAGTAACATTGCAACCTACAAGGCATGTCATAAGAGGCGACTGATGTAAGACCGTGGAAGTTACCTAGTAAATAAAAAGCATCGCAGAAATCGGATGTGCTGGCCTACTTGTAGGCGCATAACCTGCACAATGTGCAATTGCTCTTAGGCTCAGATCACATATAAATCACAAAGGTGGTTTAACAAGTGGTCGCTATGGAGCATTCGAAGAAGAAGAATTCCACTAACTTACCTATCCAACCCCTACACACAAATCAAGTAAAAAGAAATTGTAATTATAACACACCTAAATCTGCTTCTTTAGCTGTAGGAGATGAAACAAGGCTCAGGTGAGTCGGTGGATCTTGGCTTAGCCTCTTGTGCTGCGTGTCAGAGAGCTCAGACAACATGTTAGCTGTCTCATTTAGTTTGTGCTGGAGCGAGTCTTTTGCAGCTGCTTTCTCAACTTCCTCTGCTGCCTAACAAGGGTGGAATAAATTTTTCTTCATGTTAACAGTTCAATTTGAGAACCTATTTGGCATCAACAACAGCATAGAGTTCAAAATGAGCAATGAAGACCATGTACAGCATAAAATGAGTAATGACGACAATGTACAGAACAAAATGAGTAATGAAGACCATGTACAGCACAAAATGAGTAATGAAGATCATGTACCGCACAAAATGAGCAATGATGACCATGTACAGAACAAAATCAGTTTGCGTCTTTCCTTAAAATAACAGCAAAGAAGAGTACTAAGAAATACATTTATAGGAAAGTACATGAAATACAACAAAAATGGATATTCTACAAGACATGAACATAAAGGAACATTGGCACACAAATAATGTCATGTCTCAGAAAGTGAAATATTTTGATAATAGTACAGTGATTTAGTGGGAGTAATGGTTCCTGGAAGATGAGGCAAGAAACAATCAAGACGATGGTGGCAACTAGACATTGAAGGAACTTTGAATGATGGAGGAGGCGGTAGAACAGGCTATAGATCAAGTCTTTCACGTGAGTTGTGATGAGAGCGATTTTTTGCAAAGGATATGCTACACTAAGAGACATGGAATATAATAAAGGCTTTTTTGGTCAATGTTTACGACGGAGGTGAAACCCTCTTGATAGTATTGATCCCTTCCTCCTCCTTACCTTCTGAGCTCTCATAATCATCTCATCCTGCAAGGCCCTCTCTGTCTGCTCATCCTCTCTCCTTTTCTGAAATGACAGGTACTAGTTAGGTCAAATCAGATGCCACGTTCTTATAAACAGTGCACAAGATCAAAACATAAAGTCTAGTTTCACAAGGCACAACAACAACTGATTAATCAACACTTCTTTTTTTGTGTTTGCTCTTATCAACCAATTTAACCAGTCAACATAACCAATTTAACATATTCCTCTTACAGCTAACAATGAAAACATGATGATAAGGTACAGTCATAACTATTGAACAAGTACCTTTATTTCTTACGGCAGCCATTGGCTAGCCCTACAGACAAGCGTTTTTAAAAACACAAACAGTTAGTTCTCCGAGGTTTGGAAAGGTGCCTCCTCTTTGCTTTTCTGAGTCGGGGTGTGCTCTCAGACAAGTCTTGATGTCAACTGAGATATGTCCACGCACCAGGTGGTCAAGCATTAGCTGCATCTGTTGAAGAACTTGCTCTGCAAGAGGTTTCTGTAAGGGTTACCTCACGTTGCTTGAGTTTTACTCCAGCAGACTAAAGGAGATCTGATTGTGGTGCCAGATGTTTACCATTTGCCAGAGCATGTGTTAGTAAAATAGGAATAAATAGATCCAATAACTGAACCACTTCAGAAAGTATGGCTAGTTCACTTGTAGACATTTCTCATTAATTAGAGGAGATTTTTATCAACTTCTATGTCACCTAATCTGTAGTACATTGTCTGTATCGTACATCATCGTCATCAAATAGCATTGTCTGTACACTACAACAATCTATTTATACATACTTTTATTCGTGCCAGCTATGAATTCAAGTTTAGCCATGGCTCATAATATGACAACTGACTGATTTTTTTGTGAAATCTTGCTTTTCTTATTACCAGTGTCTCTCGCCATTCTGGGGACAGGTGAGCCTTACTTCAACTTGAGAGGAACTTATAATTTAAATCCCCAAGCACCTCTGACTTATTTTTTTGCGTGAAGACTTGCTTTTCTTATTCCAAGTGCCCCTTGTCATTCTGGTGAGCCTTACACCAACTTCAGAGGTACTTATCATTTAGATCCCTAAGTGAAGGATCAATGTTTCCTGTAGTCCAACTGTGTGCACACCAAGAATTTTTACCCTTGAATTTCCCCAGCATGTAGTCATTAACACAACATATTATCTACTTGGCTATCAGAGACCACCAATAACTTATATGATATATAACCACCAACCTGTTGTTCTAGCAATACTCTAGACTTTGAGTGCTGACCATTAGTCAAAGTGTCCAGAAGCTTGTCTACCATCTCCACAGCACTCAACCCAGCACACTCAACAAACTTCTGAACACTATTTGAAGAAGAAAAATGGTATGTTAGGATTTCCATCAGTTTAAATGCTTAAAGTTTGCAATATTTCGTTATAAGGGAAGACTGCAGTTAAACTATGTAGCAATGGTGAAACACGTAAAAACAAAGTACTGTAGTTTTACAAAAACAATACACAGCAACGTTTTGACCAAAAAGCCTTTATCAAGCAAAGGATACAAATGAAGTGTAAGAAATGAAATTCTTCACTTCTGTTGTATCCTGTGCTTGATAAAGGCCTTTTAGGCTCAGATCACATACAAATCACACAGTGTGGTTAACAAGAGGTCGATATGGAGAGTTCAAAGAAGAAGAAATAATATATAAGACATACCTTTTTGCATACTGAACACCAATCTCTCCTCCATATGTATTCAAGAGTAAGTCAGACTCTTCCTTACTGCAGGTGGCAAATGATGAGTCATAAGATGGAGCATGGGAACTAAATGGGCCATAGCACAGATATGTTTCTGGATCATTTGTATAAAATTCTATTAATTATCATGGCAGGTGTAGCTGTCGCTTAAAATGTTATCATAGCAGCATTACAGTGAAGCACAGTCAAACATGAGAGCAGGCGGAGTAGTTACAGGGGTTACTTCATATATAAAAGAGACTGGAATCACACCCGTGTGTTGCAGTGAATCTAATGTATATTGGGTGACTGTCTCGCTGTATTCAGGCCAACTTACCTTCAAATATTAAGATCTAGTATTCAGGTTTCTAACACTTCATACCATTGTGCTATTATATTATCCGGATTACCTTTCTTTCTTCTTTATGTATGTCTACTCTAAACGATAAGGGAAAAAAGGAACCACTTTGCATACCGCAAGGTATATTGGGTAATACAGTATTAGGTCTATATTTTTCAATCGGCACTCATTGAGTGATGTGGTCAACATCATGCCGGTCGACTTTACTTCCCAGTGATTTTCCTGGTGCCCATTTGAGACTTGATCAACCTGAGAGTCAATATGGCCAAAAACATAATTCTCGTCCACTATGGAATTGAACCCAGAAAGGACGTCAAAGAAGCGAGTTCACTAACGACTACTCTACTACGACCCTATCTCTTGCGTCAAATTGAGCACATCAATATTTGAAAGCATTAATTTCCTAGGCTATCACTATCTATACAGATTGTATTACTTATCTGTACTTTCTTTATAAACTATTATAGCATCACCAGGTCTTGCAAATGTGTTTTTTTTCTTGGTCAACATTTCTTCTTCCTCTTCGAACTATCCATATCGACTACTTGTTAAACCACTCTTTGTGATTTGCATGTAATCTGAACCTAAGAGCAATTGTATGTTGTGCCAGTTATGCGCCTACAAGTAGGCTAGCACATCCGCTTTCTGGGCACTTTTATTTACTAGTGTAGCTTACTTAGGCCCCTACCTCAGTCGCTTCTTACGACATGCCTTGAAGGTCGTTACTATTCTTTGTTCCCCTTGCGACAGCCACAGCAAAAGACACGGATGCACGGACACGGATGGGTCAATGTTTAAATAAAAGTTTCTGTTAGTTTCTTAATGCACACAAATTTGCATATGTCTATCTTCAGAATATCTCAGTTCCGATGCTTCACTGTAATTGCTGCTAATATCAGTATTACAAAGCATAGAATTTATTATTTTACAGTAATCATTATTATGAATGTATGCGTGTGAAACATGGACATTTAACAAGGCAATGGAAAAGCATATATGTGATGGACAGAGGAGAGAACAAATAGATCTATCCAGAAGGAACTCACAATCAAAGAAAACTGGCTGGTGCTACAAATAAGAATGTGAAAGTTTTTATTCTTGCGTTCACCTGCAATGAATTCAGGCGTAATCAGGGCGCCTGGTTTTGCGTGAAGGCCTGCGTTCCTTATTATCAGTGTCTCTCACCATACAGGCATGCCTTCTCCGACTTCAGAGGTAATGAGAATGTTGAAGTATTTGGGACATATATAGACATGAAAAGGTTGAGAAGACCATTACGGAAGATGGCATCCCGGCAAATAGGAGAAGATGAAGACCACGGAGAAAATGGGTTCAAGATGTGACTGATGATTTGAGCATGAAGGCAACAGAGGCAAGATATCTGGCCTATGAGAGATATTCAGGACTGTTAGGTTTGCAAATTTCTGCTCAGGACAAGCTATTTGATAAATGATGAATTGAAGAAATATTGTTAAAAGTAAATGTGTGAGACATTACACGATCGATCAATAAGTTATTTGGAACCTTGTAAACAAGAGAACAAATGGATTCAGCAATCTCTATAAACAGCAGTATAATTCAGTATAATCACAGTCTTCAGCAACAGATTATTTTTGTTAGTTCGTTGCTATGAATTCAAGCATAGTTATGGCACCAAATATTGCTTAAATTACAGTTTATAAATGAAAAAATGGTTTGGCCACCTAGTAAGAATGCAGCCATACCACACTGTATATAAAGCCTTCTATGGAAGAATATCAAGACGAAAGGCAATAGGAAGACCAAAGAAAATATAAAGTGTCTATATCTTGCCAAAAGATGCAGAAATTCATCACTCAACCCATCCTAGAGGCGCAATACAATCACAGAAGACCATGACACTGGACTACAGCCAAATAGCAGTGTGACGACAAAAGAAAAATGAGGAATATATAACTTACATAGAAGATACTGAAATATGTGTAAAATGCAGAAAATAGACAGATAAACCATATACAAAACAAAATCAAAGTGATAAAGAGGTTGTCATTTCATTTTTAAGAATTAAGAATTAGCAGTGCTAGAATAGAATCTCGAAGAAATAGAAAGGAAAACAAGAACAAATGGAGACAAATTAAGATTGAATTAAAGAACTTAAATATTTGTACTACAATATATACACACCTGGGCAAACTTTGTTTCTTTTATCTTCTTTAAATTTGAAGAGTGATCCTGACCCACTCTTCAGTTTTCCCATGTAATCTCCCAGACTGATGACTTTCTGGTTTGAACTCACTGGAAAAGTTTTTTTTTAAATGTATCATACAAACATCAGTTTTCTTCTTCTTGAACACTACATATCGACCACTTGTTAACCACTCTGTGTGATCTGAGCCTAAGAGTGATTGTACGTTGTACAATTAGGCCAGCACATCCTATTTCTGCGACGTTTTTATTTACTAGGGTAGCTTCCTAGGCCTCTACCTAAGTCGCCTCTTACGACATGCCTTATAGGCTGCAGTGGTACTATTCGTTGCTTTCCTTGTGGGCCCTGGCACCACACAGACGAAACATCAGTATATTTTCAGTTTCAATTTGGAATATCTTCATTGCACTCCGGACATGTCCATAGGTGCTCCGATCTCCTTCCCAATATCTCCAACAGCATCCAGCGACTGACCGTAACAGTTCGATGTTGATTGATGAGCTTACTCATGTATCGGCTGTGTTGTTCTTTTCTGATCGCTCCCATCTTCAATCCCAACTCCTGCAATCTAGCAGTTGATGTGGATTGGTTTAACTGAAAATCTTCTATGAGACCACACTCTATGCGGCCGTTTAAAATGTTAGCTCTATCCATTGTCTGACAACATTATATGGTGTCGGAGCCAGCCAGTCTGTCTGCTCTTACATTGCCAACAACACCCATTAGTCTTTATTTTTAAATCTTTGTTTGGTGATAATTTGAATTATGAACTTCATTGCATGCATTTATTAGCAATGGATTAAACACACCTTCAAGAAACAACAGAACAACATAACCGGACATGTACTTGATTGGAACACACAGAGAAATAGAGTAGTTGGGAATGGAAAAATACTTAACTAGAACAAGAGATCAGAACAATCGAAGCTGAAGGTGACAGCCCAGAATAAAACTTAGTGGACAGCAACAGTTGCAGTTCTACGTTTCAATGGAAACAAGGTTTAACAGCAGCAGTAGCTAGAAAATAATACAACCCATCCACATAAAAAACATAAGCAATATGTTCACATACATTAGTTAAGAAACCGTTTTCCCAACTCAAGGTATATTGGGTAATCGTGTTTAGCCCATATTTTTCATTGACCGTTGGCACATGATGGGTGATATGGTCAACATCACACTGGCCACCTTTACTTCCCAGTGCTTTTTCTGGTAGCCACTTGAGGCTGGATTGACATGAGAGCCACTATGGTAGGAAAAGTCTTCCACGCCTACTGTGGAATTGAACCTGGACCAAGATGTGTTCACTAACTATGCTACTATGAATCTCTGTTCACATACAATAACCATGTATAAATAATTTCTAAACAAGATACTCGACACAGAAAAACAATGACAAATGTAATAAAGAACATATGCTATCTCAGTTTTGTCCAGATTTACTTATTAGGATTCCCTCAAACTGAATAATGGATTAAACATGAAGTTAGACAGATCTACAATGCACAGCAGCCAACACAATTAACCGGATCGATCCGAAGCGAAAATCTCCGGGATTTTGTTTATATAGTGGTCCCTCCCAAACACGAAAATACACGACTTTTTTACTGTCAGTTTGTAACTCAGCTTTCGTTACAACTAATCAACCAATTTTATAACGGACTTTCGCATCCGGCATTTACTAACGGAACTACTTTCTTTTAGTCTCTGGACGCGCTACTGAAAGGTTCTGTATTTTATCTCCAATTTTCAAATCGACTGTAAAAATTTCTAAAATTTTCTGAAAATGGCTACTAATTATGACAACGATAGTGACAGCTCTGATTTTCATGGACATTTCATCGAGTTAGAAAAGGATACTCGTGTTATTGATGTGGAAAGTGACATAGATGTCCCTTTCTCTGATTCAGACCACGAGGCTTCAAGTTCTGATGAGGAGACCGTTATTTTGCCGGTTTTAACTGTGATCGTGGTGTGATGCCACCTTCCCAGTTGAAGTCGAGCCATTTGTCGAAGACTGTGGGCCTGTGCACGTCTTAGGTGAGGATGCTGATCCATTTGATTATTTTAGCCTGATAGTTAATGAGGATTTCTATCAGTTAGCTGTTGATCAGACCAACTTGTATGCCGTTCACCGTCAGGAAACCACCGGCAATGTTGACAAGTACTGGGTACCTGTAACGCCTTCTGAGATTAGTCTGTATATGCACATCAATATCTTGATGGGCATTGTTGTTTTGCCACAGTACAAAATGTACTGGAGCACAGATGATCGATTGAATCAAGTAGGGTTTCAAATGTATGTCAGAAACAGATTTGCTAAAATTTCTCAGTACTTTCACCTGAATGATTCGAGAATCAGTTCCTAAAGGCCATAGGAACTACGACCCGCTGTACAAAGTAAGACCTTTCCTCGACATGGTGAAAAGGAACATAGCTTCATGTTATCGTCCTGGCAGAGATATTAGTGTTGATGAAGCTATGATTCCCTACACTGGTCGTCTTAACTTCAAACAGTATATCAAGGGTAAGCCCAACCCTTGGGGGATCAAGGTCTGGTGTGCAGCGGACTCGGTTACAGGTTACCTTCTAAACTTCGACGTCTATGTTGGTGCGGTTCATGATCCAATGCCATATGGATCAGGCCATTATGTTGTCTGCAAAGTAGGAGAACCTTACCTTCACAAATATCATCATTTTTATTATGATAATTACTTTGCTTCTTTACAGCTGGCGGTGGATCTCCTCAACAAGAAGACCTACTCGTGCTCTACAATACGACCAAATCGCAAGGGCTGGCCAGCTGACTGTAAAGCAACTGCAACAAAGCGAATGCAGAAAGGTTCAGTGTTGTACAGGCAGCAGGGGAATATTGTGGCCACTGTCTGGAGGGACAAGAGAATTGTGAATTTGCTGAGCACCAATACTACGCCAGGAGAGACAACAGTATCACGTCGTGCCCCTGGTGGTAGACGGAGTTGCAGGTACCATCAACCGTGGCATCCTATAATAAGTCTATGGGTGGCGTGGATAAGTTTGACCAGCTTTGCTCATATTACACTGTGGGAAGGAAGTCTGTTAAGTGGTGGAGATATCTCTTTAATTTTCTCTTACAGACTTCCATCGTCAATAGCTGGATAATCTATTCCAATTCGCGTCGCCCACACCCAAAGGCTAAGGATATTGACCACATAGATTTTAGGCTTGCTCTCTGTGCATCACTCGTGAAGGGCAACATTGTCACGAGGAGAGCTAACCCCCCTTTTGCCTACAAATGTACCAGTCACTGGCAATCAGTCGTCGACCGCATGATTCGTATGCCAGAAAATGTAAATCCTGTTTCTGGTGCCGCACCAGAAAAGCACCTGATGGCAGCAAGAAACGCCCCTGGGAAAGCGTATATGGTTGTAACATTTGCCAGATACATCTCTGCAAAGGTGAATGTTACTCCAAGTACCATTCCAACCTGGATTTATGACATTCGGTGAGTACACTGTCTTGAACTGTCGAGTAAAATTTTGGTGTTTTTTTTCAAATTTTTTTCCACCAACTTCTACTGCATTTTTCAATCCTTCTTTTTTATGTATTCATTTTAATTAAGTTTATTTTTAAACTATGTCCATTTTCTTGTTCACTGACACAAATTTGAGTGTCCTAGGTCAATAGTTTTTTTGTTATTAATTTAAAAAAACATGCTGTGGAATGTCAGTGGGTTATTTTCCTTTGCTGGGATTTGGGAAGTGATTTGGTGTAAAATGGTGTGGGGTCCAGAGGGTTAATATTTCCTACCTCCTTTATAATTGGTCCTAGTAATGTGAAGTGACAGGCACTTCATAAACAAAATGTCATAAGTGAGAACAGAATTTGGCCCTCCTACTTTCTGTATAATTGGGTTTAGAGATGTGAAGTGATAGTCACTTCATACCTTAAATTCCATAAGTGAGGACAGAATTTGACCCTCCTACATTCTGCACACTTAGGTTTAGAAATGTAAGTGACAGACAATTCATACAGTATGGCATGCAAAGGCAATAGGACACATTCATTCATCATACATGGATTATTGGCACTTCGTTCAGCTAAAATATTGATACAAATAGCACATATGAAATTAGAAAACACTTACCAACTCCATCATTCCATGGATTGAGAATAGTCATTGATGTGGTTCCATCATCGTCTAGCCTTAGAAAACCAAACTGCAACAAGTAAAGACAGAGACATGTGGTGTTTGTTACATGCATAACAGTATTCAATGATTCACATTAAACAGAAAAGTGCAGAACACAGTCTTCAGACTTAGAACAGCACACTGCAGTCTCAGAGGACACCTCCATAGAATGGGTCTCAGGGACTCGGCTGCCTGTACCTGTGGAGCACCAAAGCAGTCGTAAAAGCACACCTTGCAAGACTTCCCCAGCCTGAGAATGGAAATCTGGCCAACAGAAACAACCCTTCAGAACAAACTATGGGGAACCAGTGAAGACCTCATCACCCTGTTTACGACACATACTGGAGCAGTCACATAGCAGAAGTTGATCACAGAAGAATGATGATTCCCAAATTGTGTGTGCAAAGGTTTTTTAGAATAACCACAGCCTCCTGTAGTTATAAGACCAGTCAGCTCAAGAAGAAATCCCTGAAAATCAGACCACTCAAGTCATGTGACCCCTGCATTCCAGTTTTAAAAACAATACAAAGTGGAAAAACAAGGTTTTATTATATGTCAAAATTTAAATTTAACATCAAGAAATACCAGTATTATTAACACTTTTCATCAATAAATAACCAAAGCCTCATAGAATTGAAAATTTAAATAAAGCTTACAGTGCTCTATCGAACATAAATGCAATTCAGCCCCATCATCAACAGAAATGTCTGAATTCCTAATTGAGCTGAATGGACTTATGTTACTGGGAGTCAAGAAGACAACAAAGGATATCTCAACTTTTCATCACAAAAATGTTGGAAATTCAGTTTCTCTGTCTTCTTTGCAGCAAAATTTAACCAAATATTTACAGAAAAATTTTAAGTATTGTTGACCACATCTTCACTGTTGACATAACCACCAAAACAATGACTAAGTGAAACAAAAGTAATCAATACATTTTTATAGCTAGGACTAGACACTCAATCCCAACTACCCTCAGATCAAGGATCACTGGAACATCACCAGATTGTTCCGCATGAGATGCAAAACCTAGTACTTTTGGAGCATGCAGCAATCGATCAACACAATGTCATACAGAGACACCTTCCCCCCTCCACACACACACACATCAGTACAAAATCTTATGAAAAGTTCATAACTTACATCAGATTTAGGCTTACGAGTTGTCAGTTCATGTTTGATACTCTGTGCTGCTTCCTGCGCCTGGGCTAATATTTCTTCTGGTAAAAGATCATCATCTGCTATGGCATCCAGTTTGGAAGTATCAATTTCAACAGGTCTGTACAACAAAAAAGGTAATAAATGCAGGGTGAGTCACCCATAGTGTTTTTTTAAATGAAGAAAACCACAAGTGATTTTTATTTAAACATAAACAATGGTGGGTTTTAATGTGATTCAGTGCCATTGACATCTTGTCTTGGACTGAAAACAACTTGTTGCTATTGAAATGGGAAAACGTTTTCAAAATACTGATTGTGGCGCAACATGTGAGTGGTGAAATATATATTCCAAGCGGGTCATTGGCACAACACAAGCAAAGAAACAAAAGTAAGACTTATGAGAACATGCATATTCTCTGTTCTCATAAGTCTTACTTCTCTGTGGCAACATATGGATATGAATTGTGGACAATAACACAAGCATTAACCCTTTCGCTCTGTATTATTGTGACCTCTGGACGCATTTATTTTTTAATTCAAACTTAACATTCAATGTCAATTAGTTTAAATCTTTATAACTCTAGTACTGTTTCTCTAAAGTATGACATATTATATATTAAATTGTTGCTAATTGGATGTGGAATTCATTAATATAATAATATTTTACATCAGGTGATATACGTTTGAGAAAATTAGATTATTGTAGCATGACTATTTTGAAATAACAAAAACATTATAAAAATATTTCTACTCTCGGTTTGTATTTCATCTTAAGGTTCATAGATGTTTCTAGAAGTAGCAGTTAAATGAAGATCATCCATGTGTGAACATATTCTAAAAGTTTCATCTAACTAGGTGCAGTAGTTTTTATGATATTAACTTTTTAGTGCGGACACGTCAATAAATGGAATGTGGAACGCCCATTCTATAGATGCAATTATTATATTAGACTTACAACTACCGATACTACATTCCATAAACAATGAAATGTCGTTATTACCATCAATTAAATATTCTTCATTACTATCACAAGTTATAATTTGATCTAACAGTACTCAAGATTGCACTGTAAACATCGTTGGAAACATTAACGTTTTTTTTTAAAAAGTCTTGACTTTAACACAATAACACATGCTTTCCCTCTTTCAAATCTTTGTTAAATGGAGATAGTAATGTATCTACATATATGTACTTTCCGTTTCTGAAGATTTTTTTAACTTCAGTAAAGGAGTTGTGAAGATACATTGATTTCCGTAAACAGACATCCTAAAGCCGATATATTGGTTTTGCGACATCATGAACATTACTCTGAACCGATATATCGGCTCTGTAGTCCCATTGGGTTAAAGAACAAAATTGAAGCTTGTGAAACAAGGTGTTATAGAAAAGTTCTTAGAACATTCTGGACAGAGAAGAGAAAAAAACAAAGACATCCTACAAGACCTACATATCAAGGAGCATTGGCTCATAAATAACATCAGGTCCCAAAATATGAAATATTTTGGCCTCGTTAAACATCACAGTGGTTTGGAGAGAACGGTAATGGAAAGCATGGTTCATGGAGTACGAAGCAGGGCATGACCAAGACGAAGGTGGCAGCAGGACATCAAAGAACCTTTGAACATGACGCTGGAGGAGGAGAGAGAACTTGCTAAAGACAGAGAGTTTTTCAGGTGGGCTGTGATGAAAGCGACGTTCAAAAGGGACATGCTACTGCTACTGTTTGAGAGCCATTGGCAACTTTTAAAAAGTATTTTAAAATAAGTGGGCCGGTTTTTAATGGCTCACTCTAAGCGATCAAATATTATTTCTCAAGTTACAAACATCTAATTTTACAAATACAAACTCTACTATTTTAGGCATTCCACTTCTCATTTTAAAATGTTATTGTTAAAAAAAATACTTTTCTTGTATTAGAAGAATAACACTATATTTTGATTGTAATATTTCATATTTAGTTGGAGTGTATTTTGCTCAGTACTTGTTTCAACAAGACTGTCTGCATGTCCGTCAGGTTTGC
Organism: Arion vulgaris; assembly: GCA_020796225.1. NCBI lineage: Eukaryota > Metazoa > Mollusca > Gastropoda > Stylommatophora > Arionidae > Arion > Arion vulgaris. The sequence continues at coordinate 62,602,203 of CM036760.1, forward strand.
ATTCTTTAACCTTTGGTTGACCCCAGCCCACCTTCAAGACAGGTTGTTTCTCTTGATCTGATCCCTATCCCTTGACATGTTCAGTAAAGGAGACCTATCTGGTAGTTACCGTGCCAATATAGCTCTTGGAACATAGGGGACACTCATGCTCCTCTACCACAATACGGTGAAGATAATGGAGGTACTAAAATTGACTGACTAAAGTTGAAGACTTTCACATTTTTAGTTCATAACGCAATAGTAGATCCCTCGCAGGTTTACTAGACTCATCGCAGGTTGAGAATAAAAAGAAATTAACCTAAAGAAAAAGGCAAGAAAATTTATGACAGAAATATTATTGCGAAGAATACTCAATGTATCATGAAGAGACAAAATCATAAATGATACAATCAGGTCCAAAAGGTGTCAAAGTAGCAACAGAGTTCATCGAGAGGCAACAGGTCAAATGGTTCAGTCATATAACACGATTGCTTTTAAGCAGTATACCATAACAGACAATGATACACCAACTAAACAGAAACAGGGGGAGAACACTGACACGCAAGCTGTAGAATGATGAATCATCAAGCCCCTGAACACCTCTACATACAAAGGGCATTCACCCTCACCCTATACTCCATCTCCAAACCGCAAAGATGAACAAGATGAGATGACTGTTTGATATTTTCTCAAATATTTCATAATGTCTTATTGCAAAATTTCAGCACTCCAAGCCAGAAAATTGCCAGGTCTACAGACATTACTGTCTAAACTGTGCAAGTAGCGCAGGGTCGTCTCGCAGGGGATATCGTCTCACTGTGGAATACCAGGAAATGAAACAGCAGACTGACTGGCCAAGAAAGGTGCTGCAGGAGAGCAACTGGATGTGCCAGTTACCTACTACCAAAATAAAAAGATGATTAAATTCATCAGAAAGCCACAAATACCAACACAAGACGACTACTATAATACAAACAGATTGGAAAAAATTGTTATTCTGTGCCTTAGAACAGGACACAATCGACCCCGCATGTATACAAAATTAAAGATTGGCAATTCAGCCATGTGTACAGGCACATCAGACTGCAGAGCACATACTTCAAGACTGCCCTAAATATGATATACTGAGGCAAACTCACTGACCTAACGGAACAACACTTGACAGAAAACTACACAGACCTCTGTGTGAGACAAAAGACAATGAAGTTTATACAAGAGACAACATTGAATATGTAGACAATATTTCAAGCGAATGAAAGGAAGGAAGAAGATAATGTCTTATTTGGTTACAACTTAATTACCTGGGTTCTTCTTTTGGCTTATCCTTCAACTCTTCTACCACAGGCTGAACACTAGATTCCACTGAATGGCCACTCTCATCAAAACCCAGTTCTTGTAGAGTTATGCTGGTCAGGAAACTCTGTGTCTTCTTCAGATGTAGTAACTTCTCCTGTGGAAGTTATTTAGTTATAAAGAAATCTACTCGGAACAACCCAGTTTTATATTTAATCACAACTATGTGTCACCTCAAAATCTGACCTTACTTTTCTAATAATACATGTGGCTTGTGTTTATTGTTCTTCGAGGATCATTTTCATCGCACATCTGACACGCCCATAATAGCTGTCATTCCAAACATGTATTTCAATATGTTTAGACTAATAACTCCCATTCTGTGTTGGTTGATGTATCTACTGGGGTTTCTTTCATGGTTTTTCCATCTTACCGCACCAATAAGTATGCATAACTTGCACAAACGAGATAGAGAATACCCTTTATCTTCGTTTAAATCTTCATTGAGTGTTTCTTTTAGAGCATTGATGATGTCGCTTTTGTCCATGGAAAGCCAATTCTCAATCGCAGTATTATTCGCCAGTGCATATGCTCTCTCACTCATTGCCCTTCACGTCAGAATGCCCTGGGACAAAGATGAAGGTGAGTCTCTGGATTGTTGCACTTTGCATTAATTTGTGTTCAGGTATAGCCTACTAGACATTATTAAAAAACTATACCTTATATAAACTGTAATTATAGATAGACAGTTGTATCACAAAGTGTAATGCTAATTTATTCCATACAAATTTGAAAATACTACAAGCTGAATAACACACAGTCATACATACTTTACTAAGTTGCCGAATTCCAATGTGCAGCAGTCTCTTGGCCTCCTTGTAATAGATTGTGTCTTGTCGATTATAGGTCATAGCATTGTTGCACATTAAAATGAAGTCTTTCTGCAGTCATTTATAGAACAAATTCAGATACGGTGTAATAAACAAGATAAAATTAAGCAGACTCAATATATGTCAGACAAGTTTAATATAACTTATCTGTAACGTCTGATTTTTTAGGCATCTTGTACATTCAAGTGAACTGTCAGTTTCAATTCAACAGCTTAAATTAATGAAAAGGTTGGTTCATCAGTCTAGGCCGGATTAGAGAGAGAGAGAATTCAACAGCTTGCACATATTCAACAACTTTAATTGTATGAGCTATTACAATTCCACAACATTATTACTTAATTCTCGTCCTGTCTTATGATACCTGTGGCATAGAGGTAAGGTACTCTCCTCAATTTAAAAGTACTTGGTTTGCTCCCTCGTGGAGCCATCTGGATATTTTTCTCAAGAAATCCCTGATCTCAGTGTAGGTGAGATCAAGTTTCTAATCCTATTAGAGACAGGCGATAAAACACAGGTCCTGTGTTCAATATGAGCATATAAAAGAATCAAAATCAAGAAGAACAGGATGGAAAGCCAATGCCCTGGCAAAATTCTGTTTATTAAAAAAATGTTAATACAAATCCTACAAGAAATGTTACCATTTTCTAAATTACATGATGCTGATGCTACGGAGTTCGTGCACTGTCGCTGAGATCTTCCTGTGTAAGAAAGAGATCGGAGCACATATGGTTGCTCACTGAAGTGCAATGATGATGGCCCTATCAATCAATCTACAAAGAATCTCAAAACATATAAAAATGAAGCACGGTAGTTGTACAAAATACAAAAATCAGAAACAACAACATTTCAATCAATAGGCCTTTATCAAGAAAGGTTACAAAACAAAGTACAGACAATGGATGGTCCTATACAACAGACATCAGAGACACAGTGACTAATAATTAATTTTCAACTGTCCTAAAATGAAGTTGTATCTTGTTTTTGTACTTTTAAAAATTATGTTACTTCGTTTATAAGTGTTTCGTCTTTGTTATATAGTTTTACTGCAGTCTTCCCATGTATACTAATAATCTTGTCCTTTTCAGTGCAGTGTTTCACATTAAAGATACTATATGCATTAATTCTCAAATAGCTTGTCCTGAGCAGAACTTTGCCATCCCAACAGTCCTTCAGAATTTCTCTCTCATAGGCCAGATGTCCTGCCTCTGCAGCTGTCTTATTCAAATCATCAGTTACATCCTGAATCCATCTTCTCCTCTTTGTCCCCTTCCATGGTGGTCTTCTCCAGCCCTTCGTGTCTTTTTATATGTCCAAAATATCTCTTCTAATTTCTTCATTCTTCTATATTGCCTTATTCAGGTGATTTTTATCACTTACTTTGAAATCCATAACGTTAGCATAATCAGCGGCTTCTATCTTAAGAGCCATTGTACTGAAATCCATTGGATGAATAATAATACTGGAGTAGCCAGGAGCAATGTTGTCCGTGACAGGAAGGCAAAAACCCATTGACATCTTTGCTGTAGACAGAAGAAAACAATAAGACCACAATATCAAAGGTAGTATTACTACATTTTACTAACAAACCTTAAAATAAGATTTCTTTAACTTCTTTAAAATTCAGAACTGTAAAAATTTATTGCAGCAAATATAATTCACCTTAATTACATTATATCGAATTAAACTTTTATAACCAATTTATAATTCTTTGTCTTATTTAGATTCACTTCTTTATAAACATTTCTTCCACCCCATGAGGCCATTACCTTGTAGTGGTGGGGAGGCTTGCGTGCTCCAATGATACAGTGAGCTATGACGGCGGGAACTTATGTTACCGGAAGGGTTACCCAAGCCGGAAAGGTCACTGAGGAGGAGACAGACGAAGCATGGTCTCCTGGTCCTCCAGGTTGGGGGTTGGGCTTGGGACTAACATCCCATCCTTTAAAAAAAATTAAAGTTACGGAAACAACAACAAACATACAACCTATCTACGGGCATGAAGGGCTACCAGAGTCATTGACTCACATGACTGGAAGTGGTGAAAGCCGAAGGAAGCTACTTTCATGAGGACGGAAGTCCTGAATGCCAAAACCAAGACCAGAATTGGATGCTGGAATGTAAGAACAATGTACGAAACCGGAAAACTATCACAAATAACAGCAGAAATGAGAAGATATAATCTACATATCCTAGGGGTGAGCGAGAGCAGATGGACAGGAAATGGAAGAAGTACCACTGCAACAGGTGAAACAGTCCTTTTTTCTGGACGAGACAATGACCTACACCATGAAGGAGTAGCAGTAATCCTAAGAAAGGGCGTTGAAAAGTGTCTGTTAGAATGGAAACCTATCAGCAGCCGCTTGATTAAGATCAGACTAAAGGGGAAGCATACAAACATCACAATCCTACAATGCTATGCGCCAACTCAATGATAGCGAAGATACAAAGAAAGACTCGATCACGTAAAACCTACAAGCAGAATTAGACAAGTCACCATCCCATGATGTTATCATTGTTATGGGAGATCTAAATGCGTAAGGTCGGATAAGACAACACGCATAGTTATAGAACTAAGGGAAAATATGGATGTGGTATGATGAACGAAAATGGGGAACGTTTAGTAAACTTCTGCAGCATGAACAATCTCGGTATAGGAGGAACCCTATTTCAACATTTAGATATCCACAAATTAACATGGTATTCCCTAATGGCAGAGATAAAACCAAATAGACCATATAATGATCAATGGACCCTGAGACGCCGCTGCAGATGTTGTAGTCAAGAGAGGTGCAGATGTTGGTAGTGACCACCACCTAGTCACAGCTTATGTCAAACTTAAACTAAGAAAACAGGACAACAGAAAACTTCCAAAAGAGGTTCGATGTGGATAGACTAAAAGACACGAAGTAAGGGATAAGTTTATAATGCAGATAAAGAACAGATTCCAAGCCCTAGAAAGTAATGAAACTATGGATGAAACTGACAACATAGATAGAACATGGACAACATAGCATCTATATATAGCAAGAGCAGTGAAACATGTCTAGGGTACCGCACAAAGAAAAGAAAAGAATGGATAACACCAACAACATGGAAAATAATAGACAGCCAAGAATATTAAAAAGAAATTGTTAGAAGCAAAGTCCAAAAGACTGAAAGCAAGATACCAAGAACAGTACAAAAGCAAGTAAAGAAATCAAACGGGCTGTGAGAGCGACAAAAGAATGTATGTTGAAGACCTGGCAGTACAGGCAGAAGAAGCAGCAAAAAGTGTGATCAGGGAACAGTGTACAAAATTACAAAGCTAATAAGCTGGAAACATTACAGAAGATCAAATACTCTCATAAAGGATAAGAATGGAATACTATTGACAACGGAAAAGGAACAAGAAATACGATGGACAGAGCATTTTAAAGAATTGCTAAACAGACCACCTCCAACTGTAGTAGCAGACATACCAGAACCAACAGAGGAGTTAGAAATTGGCATTGAAACACCCAGCCGAGATGAGATCATTACAGCAATTAAATCTCTTAAGAATAACAAGGCACCAGGAATGATAACTTAAACGCAGAACTATTCAAAATAGACCCAGAACTTGCAGCTAATATATTGCAACCCTTGTTTACTACTATATGGAATGCCCAAATAATACCTGATGCATGGAACAGGGGAGTCATCATCAAGATACCCAAAAAGGGCCCTTGCCGATTGTAATAATGGGAATAACACTGCTTTCTGTCCCAAGTAAAACTTAAGCAAAATCATCGCACAACGATTACTGACGCTGTGGATAAGAAACTGAGAAAGGAACAAGCAGGATTTCGTAGAGGACGGAGCTGTATAGGCCAAATATTTGCTCTTAGAAATATCATAGAACAATGCACAGAATGGCAAAGCAAACTCTATATCAACTTTGTAGATTTTGAAATAGGGGGAAGATTATCTATGCCATTATCTGCAAGCGGTGCAACAAGGCCTATATTGGGGAAACCCGCAGGAGACTCAGTGACCGATTCGCCCAACACTTGCGCGAGATACGCCAATGCTCTGTGACCCCTGTAGCTACCCATTTCAATGATACTGGCTATTCAGGAGCTTATGCATGTCCAGGTCACAGCCATCCGATCATGTTCCTCTGATGATCGTAGTCGATTTGCTCTGAGAATCGGTTGATTTTTTGTATGGTACTTCTTACTCACGCGGCTCAACGGATCATTCTTATGCTTTTAGTACTTTCTCTTCCCATGCTTTGTAATCTCTATGGGTATATGTTGCATGTATTACAATCTTATGCTTCTTAGTACTTTCTCTTCCCATGCTTTATAATCTATATGGGTATATGTTGCATGTATTCAAGTTATATTTACTAGATGTTTCATTGTTTCTTTCATTTCTAGTTTTTATGTGTGTTTTTTGTGTTACATTTATTTCGTATTCGTTTTTATTCCAGATTTTCCTTAGATACGCTGGTATTTGGTCGTCCATTTGTGTTTCATTTTAATTTGTCACTCCTGTTTGTTCGCTTGCTTGATAAAGGCCTTGCTGGTCTAAACGTTGCTGTTTTATCGTACTGTTTATGTATTTGTAAAACTATAGTAATTTTGTTTGTACGTGTTTCACTAGATTTTGAAAAGGCTTTGATAGCAACACCGAAAGTCTATGGCGGATCTTAAGATGGTATGGAATCCCACTGTGTTTTATAAATATTATAAAAGCTGCTACAGCAAGTTTAGCATGCAGTGTTGAAACTTCAGAACTAAAGTTTGAAGTAAAACAGGCTGCATAAGGATGTGTTAGTGTCAGCCTCTATTATTCAACACTGTCATAGATTGGGTGATGCGGAAAACAACGGAAGATAAGGCAAGAGGTATTAGATGGACGCTCACAACCACTCTGGAAGACCTAGATTTTGCAGATGACATCGCACTCCTATCTCATACACATAGAGATATCCAGGAAAAGACCTGCCGCCTTAACCAATATAGTGAGATGGTTGGGCTGAAAATAAATCAGAAGAAAACTGAAGTAATGACTTGAACATAGCAACCCCAGCACCAGTCAAACTAGAAGGTAAAACCCTCCGAGATACAACCGCTCTCACATACCTTGGAAGTGTTATTAGCAATGAAGGAGGCGCTTGATCTGACATTAAAAACAGACTGAGTAAAGCACGCAGTGCATTCATGACCCTTCAGACCGCTCTGAAATCTGCCCAATACAGCATCAGAACCAAGACTAGTATCTATAACAGCTGTCAACTTTGCTGTACGGATCGGAATGCTTGAGAATGACAGAACAGGATATGTCCAGACTCTCCGCCTTCATACAACTTGTCATGAAAATTTACGCGTGGTACTGGCCGACTACTATCTCGAATCAAGAATTGCTTGCACGATGCCAACAAGAGAATATGGGCACTATCATCCGAAGACGACGCTGGAGATGGATTGGACATGTGATGCGCATGGAGACTGGCTCCTACACGAAAACTGCACTGAGATGGACTCCAGAGGGTAGGCAAGCGTGGAAGACCCAAGACAACCTGGAGGAGAACGATAGAGCAAGAGCTGAAGGAAATGAATCATAGCTGGAACACAATACAGAGGAAGGCCATGAACAGGGAAGAATGGTGTACGTTTGTTGTTGCCCTAAACGCCAGGGGCGTAACAGGCTAAAGAGAGGATAAACATTTCTTGGTCTTGTGCCCAGAATCTGATTCCATACACCATTATTATTTAATTTGTTTAACCATCCATCACTAAGATTTCCTTCCTTCCTTTCGTCGCTTGAAATATGTCTATATATTCAATGTTGTCTCTTGTATGAACTTCACTGTCTTTTGTAGCTCACACAGAGGTCCGTGCATCTGAGATTTCTAAAATTCTTCTGTCTTCTTCTCGCTCGCTGATGTTCAATGTCTACACAATGAGTCCGGTTCTCTGGATGTATGTTGTTGTATTTGTTAGTTCATCAAAGCTCCCAAACAGCTTTGTGTTGATGTCTGTCTCTGTTGGCCAGTGTTCTTTCCACAGTTGATTCATCAGGTGACAATCTTGCAGGATGTGTTCAGCTGTCTGTGTGGTCTGTCCACAGGCACATGTGGGTGATGGTACTAGTTTTAGTCTGTGTAAGTGTCTGTTCATTCTGTTGTGTCCAGTTCTGAGTCAAAACAATATTACCTGCCTTGCTCTATCTAGACAGTGGTAATTGTCTCTTTCCTTTGCTTCTTTTCTAATGGCTTTGATGAGCGTTTTCTTTTCCTGGAAAGTGATTATTTGATTTCTTTGTTCCTGTGTTGCTCCTTTCCCTAGCTAATTTGTCTGCTCTCTCGTTTCCTGGTATGCCACAGTGTGCTAGTATCCACTGCAGCACCACCCTTCTTATGGTATTTAGTTCACTTAGTGTTTCTTTAGTTCGGCAGCTTTTCACTATCTAGGGCATGCAATACTGACAGCGCATTGGTGAGGAATACAATCTGCTGACATTGACTTGTTGTGTTCTTTAGCATTTCAGCTGCAATGTTTAGGGCCTGTGCCTCAGCCGAGTAGTTTGAGCAGAATTTTCCAGTGGGTGTACAGGTGGATTCATTTGTTTGGTCTGGGTATCTTATATGAACTCCTGCCCCTCCATTTCTCACTGCTCTAGTTGCTGATCCATCTGTATATATTTGGATCCATGTTTCAGCTTGGATATAGTTCTTGGATCATTTCACAGGCAACTGTTTTCTTTTGGAGAGTATTTAGCTCTCTCATGGGGCATGTGGTAGCTAGTTCCTGCTTGTTCTGGCACTAGTAGTTTCTCAGCTTCCATGTACCATTTAAGTCTTCTGTTGACCATCCTTTCCTTTATTTTGCAGACACAGCTGGTTGCTTATGGGCCAGTAGCTGTCGCTTCTTTTTATCTTTCCTTTCTTATGATGGGGCACATGAGTGCCTCTCTCCATATCTATGGTATGTTGCCTGTCCTCCAGCTATAGTTGTATATTTCTAATAGTTTCATTGTTGCTGTATTTCCTAGGTGCTTGAGCATTTCGTTGGTTATACCGTCTGAGCCTGGTGATTTCCTTTCTTTAAGTCTACCCAAGGCTATTGTTAACTCTTCCACAGTGAATGATTTTTGGAAAGCGTTGGGATGTTTTTGTTTCTTCTATTTTGGTATTCTCTTTCTGACTTCTTGTTGTCTACATGAATTGATAGTAATGTCACTTTCATTTATGTATGATTCGGCAAATTTGTCTGCTGCTTGTTTGCCGATATATGTTTTGCCGGAGTCTTCTAATGTGATTGTTTGTCGTTGTGGGTTGTTATCATCATTTAGTTGTTTTGTTAGTTTCACAATTTTCTCCTTCCTTTTCAAAGTTTAGTTTATTGGTTTTTCTCCTGCTTCTCCTTTGGGCCTCCAATTTTTCTTTAATGAATTTTGTTTTTGTCTGCTGTAGAGTAATGTGGTTTTGTTGTGATGGTTCGTCTTCTGCAATGTTCTGTGCTGCAGTCAATTCGTCTGATAGTTTTTGGAGAGTGTTGGACCAGTATAATTGTTTCTTTGGCTGCCTTGAGTATTCCACTATTAAACTCCTTGATAGCTCTGTTAATATCTCTATCCAGTACCCTAATGTCTCTTGTGAGCGTATTTGTTCTATGTTGATAAATGCACCAGTCTGCTTTTTTATAATTCCATCTTGGTTTGTAGGACGGTTAACTGTTTTGTTTATTTCTAGAAATATGGGGCGATGATCGCTTCCACCGAGTTGTTCTCCCACTTCCTGTTCCACCAGCCCTGCCAAATTATTTGTGCAGAATGCCAGGTCTGGAGTAGAGGTACTATGCCATCTTCTAGAGTAGAAAGTTGGGGAATCATCTGGTTTGTTTATAAGAACTAAGTTCCTTTCATATTGCCAATTTTCTATCTCTTCGTCCCTTTTGTCTAGTTGGTTGTGTCCCCAACTTTGTGAGTGACTGTTAAAGTCTCCCATTGCTATGAAGTTGTTTCTTGGGATATCGATGCTAGCCATATTCAGTGGTATATCACTAGGGCAGTAGAAGTTTAATAGGTCCAGTTCTAGAGTGTTATGTTTTAGGTGAATTTGTTGATATTCTGCACCATCTTTATGTGTCAGAGTTTCTGTCATATTGAGTCCATTTCTTATCAGGGTTAGTACGCCTCCTTTCTTCCGGTCTTTTCTATCTACTCTGCAGTACTGGTAGCCCCGTATTTTGAAGTGTTTATTTTCTTGTAGGTGTGTTTCTTGTATACAGCATATACTTATTTCTTTTTGATAAAGAATATTTTCTAGTTCTGTTTTTTTATTGCTGACTCCCTCTGCATTCCAATGCATAACATTCAGAGGGAGTGTTGTCTTCTTTGGTTGGCCAGTTACTTTTCCCTTCTGCCTCCTGGCTCCACTAGGCAAGAAAAGGGGACCTCCAGTATCTAGGGGTGGATTCTGTCGAGACTCAGAATCCGGCACTGCTCCTGCCTGGAGGAACTTCACAGGGCGAGCACCATGATGATTTTCTATTGTACGTTGTGTAAACATTAAACTCTTTGTGGGTTGCATGGTACCTTGGTTGCTGGTGCGCCTCCTGGCCCTGTACCTCCGACTTCAGCACCTGTTCTTTAGGCAGAGTATGCTCATGCTTTCTTTTACCTCTCTGCTATCCCATCGTAACTTCTGCTTGGGCTGAGAGGACTGCCATTTAACCCATAGCTGGGGGACATGTTGCAACATTTTTCATCCCAGAGAGGTTGTTAGGCACAGTTCTCTTACTTGATCGGAGCCCCCGGTATTTCCGGGCAGATATGTGGTATCAGGGTGTTGCTGGTTCAAACTTGGGAAGAGCACAGTTCACCGCTGCACAATCCCCGCTAGTCATTGGTGCACCATGTTTGCAGGCCTTCATCACTAGCTTCTGTATCTGGGCTATTCACTATGACAGTGTCTCGTCATGTGCATAGATGTTTTGTGCATCTCCGTCATTCCAGCTATTCCCTACCAACACATAGTGTCCGTCTCCACCATGGGTCTCCGTAAGCAGTGTGATCTAATTTTACTCAGTGCCTTATCACCTCTTGTCGCAACTGGGAGGGACGTGGGAGGGGTAATGGGGAATGTGGACAGGGAAAAAGGAGGGGACGGGATGTAGGAGGGGTAAGCAGGATTTTTCCCACTCACTCATATTGTTTAGCCAGTCGACTGAGACTGTTGTCCGGGGCATGGCACGAGGAGCCAAACATGAGCTAGGTGAGAAGATGGGGACCAAGTAGGATACTGACTATCCATGGGTACGACCAGGATACAGTCGTCATTTTCCGTGAGGCACTACCCCTATCTTCTCACCCTACACCCCGCATTCTTCTGTAAAAGTATATTCCTTCAAATCTTTAGTAATCCCATGTTTATTGACTGTTCTTGAGATTGATTGATCAATAGGACCATAATCATTGCACACTGATAAATAACTATGTGTGCTCCTACCTTTTTTCTTACACACGAAGATCTCAGAGGCAGTGCATGAACTCTGTAGCACTGCGAGGATCCCTCATGTAATTATTGAGGATGATGAAAATTTTGGGAAATACATTTTTTTAATGGATTTTGGCCAGGCAACGGCTTCCAAACCTACTCTTATCAAGGGTTCTTTTACAAGCTCAACTTGAAGATAAGATTTATGTTTTATCATCCATATATGATAGGACTAGGAACTTGATCTCATTTACATTGAGATCATGGATCACTGGAAGATAGCCTGATCGCTCCATGTGGGAAATGAACTGAGTACTTTTGGAGCGAGAGGCGGTCACCATACCTCCAAATCATAGAGACCACTTTGATTGTGGTATGTTGAGTTTTATCAAACTTTAAGATAGGGTTTTGTGGATAATTGCTGTATGTTCTAAGGCTTCATGTATACTTGTATTTCCCTTTGATAAGTGTCTTTGCTTGCCTCATTGATATTCTGTAATGCAATTGTTGGTTTTTTGCTGCATGCTGTTGTCAGCTTACTCAATTCACACAATATCACAATGTACTGGAAATCCATTGCAGTGATACTCTGTTATTGACCACAACTGAATTAATATATTAATTACCATGTACCACAGTCTGAGCCTAGTTTTCCAGTTGGCTATGTGCCACAAGTTTCTCCATTATTTGTTTCATTGTCAAACTAGTTGAAAATGTTAATTAACATATTCTGAATGGCATCGGTTCTTATTTTATTCTGTCACATTTGGTTAGTTCAATAAAAGTACATTCTGTTATCTATAAAACTATATGTCATTAAATTTCATCCAGAAAATAAGAAAACTAGTTTAGTTTGTATATGCACTCACAGAGTGTAAAAAGTGACAAACAGTAATTTTTATCTCTCTCTCTCTTGTGCCTTTTTAACCTTGGTTGGGGCATAGTCTCTCAACCAACTCATTCATGGTTGGTTGAATTTTGTAACGAACATTTTCTACCGGATAGGGTATCCAGCCCCAAGCCGAACCTACCTTAGTCACCTCTTACGACATGCCTTGATGGTCTTCTCCTTCTTCAGCAATCTCTGGTCTTGCGCTTAGTTTACTGTGGACCACAAACTGGGCAGTCAGCTTCAGGTCTGCCAGGTTTCCCCAAGCTTAGTATTTAGCCTTGTAGGACGCAGTGTTACTATTATTTGTTTCCCTTGTGGGCTCTGATAACACACTGGCAAAAAAATTAATTTGGCCAAAGCATATTTTCAAATAGGTAATTAATATGTTAAATGTTCTATGGATAAATACAAGATCAGATAACTAATATCTTACTTCTGCAAGTTTTTCAAGAGATAGTTAAGCATTTGCTTGAGTATTACTCCATCGCCATCTTTTAGTGTACATGATCGTGGTTCTCTGAGTTTTCGACTTGGAGAGATATTACCATCAGATTCTTCCTTGTTTTCTGAAGGTTTCATTAATTCTTCTCTATCATGCATTGTCATGTCATCATCCTCATCATCATCCTCTGCACTTTCATCATCCTCATGAGGACGTTTCAATGATATCTGGTCAGGAAATAATTATTAATATTTGTTAGTAGAAGGCAACTTTTGTGGCATTATATTGGCAACTAACTAAGCTTAATGTTGTGTGCTGTAACATGGTTAACAGTTTCACCTTTCTGAGCCAATACACTGTACTTTCTGAGATGACCCAAAGCCAGTATACTGGCTAATTCTTCTTCAAACGCTCCATATCAACCACTTGTTAACCACTCTGTGTGATCTGTATCTAAGCCTAAGAGCGATTTACATTGTGCCAGTTATGCACCTACAAGTCAGCCAGCACATACAATTTCTGCAACGCTTTTTCTTTACTAGGGTAGGTTCCCTACCTCAGTTGCCTCTTATGACATGCCTTGTAGGTGGCAGTGGTACTACTCTTTGCTTCTCTTGTGGCCCTTGATTGGCTAATTCAATATACATGGCAATATAAATGCATCCGGAGGTAATCAAAATTATGGAATGTAAGGGTTAACCGAGTCTAGATCCTTCATCATCATCATGTCTGATGTTGGTTGGATCATGGATCTTTACACATATCTGTCTTTCGCACTGACTGAGTTTGTATGCCATATATTTAAGTTGTCTAGGTTCTTCTCTCAGTACAAATAATAATTATTGCTTACAATAATCAAGCTAGTTTGTCAGTTTCTTCTTTGAATGCTCTGTATTGACCACTTGTTAACCATTCTTTGTGATTTGTATGTGATCCGAGCCTAAGAGTGATTGTATGTTGTGCCAGTTAGGCGCCTACAAGTAGGTCAGCACGTTTGATTTCTGTAACGCTTTTATTTACTAGGATAGCTTCCTAGGCCCCTACTTCAGTTGCTTTTACGACACCCTTGTAAGTCGCAGTGCTACTATTCTTTGATCCCCTAGAGGCCCAGGCAACACACAGGGCACATTTAGGAACAAAATATTTACATGAATTTCAAAAAGTACAAAACCATACTACCTCCTCTTCCACATATCTTGATCTTTCTCTATCCTTGTCACTTGATTTCTTTTTCTTCTTCTTTTTGTGTTTATGCCTTCGTTCCTCTCCTTGCGTTGGAGACATATCTGTCAAAGACTCCTGGCTTGCACCAATGCCAACTTTCAAATTTAGCTTCAGTTTTAGGGGTTTCTCTTGGCCACCTTTTGAAAAGATAAGCGATGTCATAAATCTGTATTCGTTGAGATATTACTAATCACATGTAAGCACACTTCTTCTCTATTATTAATAGTAATAGTTAAAAAGTAAAGTTTAGTAAGTTTTCTAAATAAGTTGATACGAAAATGTAAGTCAAATGTATCGACTAGCTGATGACAGAGTTGTGTGGAAAGCCAAATTACGGAAGGGCGCAGAGTCTTTTGAGAAGAGACTTATGTACGAGCTGAACAACAAGAGAGAAAAGCGAAAACTCAGAAGTTGTCACAGTAAAACACTTGCCTATTGACCGTCTGTAAAGATGAAAAGGGCCATACATACAAAAATATAATAACAAATAATAATTGTTAATTGCTTTTTCTTTACAATTTTCGGGTTTATCCAGACCCAGACTGTCATCTACTAACTGACTGAACTGACTTCAGTGCAGTGAGTGACTGAACTCAAACAAACTGTCGGTCGCCGTCTGACTACTTGTGCCCCCCACTTGTAGTTTCAAAAACAATACCCTATTCGTAAATAATCATTATCATCGGTTCTACAAACATATTTAGATTTATCAACTTACTATCAACATCTCCGGCTGATTTATTTTCCAGCTTGTGTTTCTTATGCTTTTTACTGCCCATTTTACGTTCGCAGCCTTTTACTCTTTATTGTCAAACTCTCAAATCGTCGTTGAATGTTGAAGACGCAGCACTCTCACGTAAAGAAGTTTAACTTTGAGAGCTTCTATTGAAACGAGATAGAAAACACAATATTCAGTGACGTCATTTTTTAAAAAAATGGGAAGATTATTTTATATGAGCAAAAAATATTTAACTGTGATACGTTATCTGTCCAATAAAATAGAGATCACAGTATGTAAAACTATAATAAGCTCATTTGTGTTATATGTATACGAAACATGGAGCACAACAAAACAAATTGAAACATTATTAAAATCTATATCGTGAAACATTATTACAGACTTTTGAAAACTCTGAACGGTGCAAACCTCGATACGTGACATCCCCTCATACCGCAACGCCGCCCGAGTGGTTACCGGGGCACAAATTTGGGTGTAAAGAATAGAACCACTGTTACCTGCCATGCATGTCGTAAGAAGCGTCTAAGGAGGTTTGGCTGAAATCGGACGCACGTGTCCTAAACATGTAGGAGCAGGGGCGGCTCGTCATTAAGGGTCAGTGGGGCCAGGCCCCACCAAAAATATTGAGTAACGTGTACTTATTATTTCAGACATTATTTATTTATAATTATTACTTTCAACAGGATACTGACTAGCTTTGAAAGTTGATATATAGCGCTAAAATATCACACACATTCTGAAATCTAAAATTCAACATATTTTTCCTCCAATTAGTATACACCCATGGTCATTAGGGGCCAGTAAGAACAGGCCTACCAAACCAAAAATAATTAACGTGTACGTAATTTTTTTTTTTTTTAATTTTGTTCGTAATTATTATAGTTAACTTGACACTGATTAGCTTTGAAAGTTGAATATTTAACACTAAAATAGAAATGTTAAAAACTATTATATACGGTCTCAAATTTAGCTTCTCTCTATAACGCTTGACATATATATCAGCGCACTATGTTTTATCAGGTAGTTTTAAAATTCTCTACTGACGATGTAACATTGCGCCTATGACCTTTGACCGCTACCTTTAATATTAATTGCCAAAACAATTTATGTCAGTTTATTCACCGGAAGCTAAGGTCCTACGCAATCAACCAATTAACAGTTAAACGACGACTCTTGATTAAATAGTACTTTGTATTATTATCGATTGAATCACAAATTATATATAAAATAGTAGAAAATGATATGCATTAATATAAATATGTAACTAACTATTATTATAATCGTTAACGGTAATCGTCCGTTTCGTATTCAATATACATATGTCTTCTACAACGCACACTCGTTTGCGATTGACAAGCTGTGACCTACTTTTGAAGTTGTGGCTTACTCGAAATTCAAAATGAATTAAGTGGATTATTTATTACGAAATCCGTTTCCTTCGTTAAAGATAGAAGAAAAGCTTGAAATTAAACGGCTAGGTGCACATCAGCCAAATAGCTTTGTATATGTGCAACAAGATGGCAATAAAAGAGGACTTTCAATAAAAGTGGCTTTGTAAAAAAATCGTGGTTAACTGTCAGTGAAGAAAAGCAAAGTTTTTTTTTTATTGTTTGCTATTTCATGGTGAAGGACTGTGGTCAACGGTAAGTTGTAGGGATCTCTTTTGTACCTTAGTTATGTGGTATATATTTTAGTTGTTGTTGAACCCCAAGAGTTATGAGTTTTCACCATTTTGCCTATAGTGCGTGGGGAGAGTGCCCGGCTTTCTTGCAATGAGAGCTGGCATTATGGTTGACCATTGATTCAGGTGGAGAGCCGCTGTAGCGTACTTGTTAGTGAACTTGCTTCGCAAGGCTGGTGGTCTGGGTTCAGCTCCGCAATGCGCATGGAATTTTTCCCGACCAAGACGCTCTCAGGTCGACCCAGCCTCAACTGGGTACCAGACATACTCTGGGAAGTAAAGGCGGCCGGCGTGATGCTGACCACATCACACATTGTATGCCGACGGTCAATGAAAATACAGGCCTAACACTGTATTGACCTATATACCACGAGGTATGAAAGGGTTCCTTTATTGATTCAGGAGGAGAGTATACGCTTACACGCGACTCGTACGTTGTTACTTCTTACATTTGCTTTGCATTTATGCAACTTTTTTCATTAGACATCGGCAGAAAATGCGTGCATTCACTAGTATTTAGGACCAAGAGGCGTGTCTGCGTTTGCTCTTTATTACCGATACCAGAGTAGCTCTCTCTCTCCATCCTTACCCACTTAGCCAGACATGATCTTTTGTCTATTTCCAGGGTCACCACGAGGAGGTGGAGTAGGGTCTTGATCAGTGCCAGCTCACTTACCCTGGCGCAACGTTGTCCCGTTTGTTATTTGCGCATGCGGCGCCAAATCATTATAGTAAAGGGGAATAACTTCGCGGAATAGACAAATAATAGTAAATACTAAAATATAAACCGAGCCCAAAAACCATGATTTTTCCGAAATTTGTGTCTGGCCCCACCACCAAAAATGACCACGAGCCGCCACTGTGTAGAAGTCTATGCGTTTAGGGGCCTACTAAACCAATGTGCAACCTATACACGTTCTTGGCAAAGATCAAACATATCACAAAGAGTGATTAAAATTGGTTGTAAAGAACGAACACAAAGAAGATACCGCAACGCGCCGTTGTGGACCTCCATAAGCATCGATTGAAATTCAAAACATAACAACGGCCTCAGTAAACGGAGTCACATAAAGACACTGAGGGGCAGCAGCAACCACCTGTAGTGGTTGCCCTGTATGCTCCACTTCGTTTTGCAACAACCCAACCAGGTGTGCTAGCTAGGAAACCCTCTGACCTCATAACCATGCACAGACCTATATGTATATACATAATAATTTGCGTTATCTTCTATCATATGCATAATTGCGAGCTCAGCCTACATAAATGCGTCAATTTCAACATTACATTTCAAGATCAATAATAACATTGTGGAAGATGGTCATGCTCTCCTTTATGGAGATCCATTCTGCAACTTACAAAGACTCAAATGGTTTGGTGAGAACCTGAATACACCAGTTACAAGAGCGTACAACCTGAAAATGGAACCATTGAGAGGAAGGGGCAGACCAAGAAAAAGATGGATTGATGGAGTTACAGACATATTAAAACTCCACAATACCACCGCATATCAAGCGAACGAGCGTGCACTATCTCGGGAAAACCCATCATCAATTAAACCTGCTACGCCTAACTGCAATAAAGCAGAGGACAAAAGAAGAGAAAGATTCTGCAACTTTCGGTAGAGTCGCCACTGTGGTCATCTGACCAATTGTTCTCTCAACTGGAGACATCAATGGCATGCCACGCTTGATTCTCGTGCCTTTAATATCATTACTATTCACGTGTTATACAATAGACGACAAACACTCTGACATATGGTGATCAACATCATATATAGATGAAGAACTTCTCAATATATGAGAAGTTTTCAGCTGGGTAAATTACCTCTTAAGTCGGAGAAGACACGTCACGCCAGTATGGCGGGAACATTGATAAAAATGAAAGCAAGTTTCACGCAAAAATCAGTAAAAATCGCCATACCAGCGCCCTGACTACGTCTGAATTCATAGCGAATCAATGCATGAAGACGAAACTGTGTAATTCAGAGGTAAACACGGTTGATAATATGTAGACATAAACTTTGGCCACAATTTTAATGTGCCTATCCTACATGCCGTAGACTTAACGCCACGCGACGTACTCACGTTCTTGGTGCAAACCGCACAGTGTCAAAGTCACATTAATTGCGTTTCTATCTTTAGCTTGCTGGACAGATGGTATCTCAAACTGTTGTGGTCAGTACAGTCTGAATATTGCGACTGTTTTTTCTAGTTGATAATATGGATAGTTGTTCTGGTAGCCCGGATGTTTCGTTTTCACTCCATCGCGCCATTTTGGCATTAGTCAGCTCTGACGGTCTCCATGTAACCAATTAGCCCATGTTACAGTATAACTCCAGATGTGGTATGTGAAGATACTTTTAAGTGAGATTTTTGTTTGTAAAATCTTACAGTTCATCATCATCAGCAAATAGCCTGTCCTGAGCAGAACTTTGCCACTCCAACAGTCCTTCGGAATTTCTCTCTCTCTCATATGCCAGATGTCCCGCCTCTGCAGCCGCCATGTTCAAGCCATCAGTTACACACAGAATCCATCTTCTCCATGGTCTTCTTCTCTTTGCCGGTATGACTCCTTCCTTGATGGCCTTCCTCAATCGTACAGTTACCCACCTGTACAAAAGTGCGTCGTATACACTTTGGCCGAAATTCGGATGTGCTTGTCCTACATACCGTAGGGACCTCATGGGGTGCAACGCACTCAAGTTCGCGGCCGAAACCGCACGGATCACAGAGTCGTTAACTTTGTTGATAAGAGAGAGCGCAAGCAAAAAAAACACACTCTTGATCGTGTATTTTCTTGTGACAAATCTCGTTGTCTCTTCATAGTTTATATCAAGTAGTTGTGTCCCCTTATTTGCCAATATATCTGCCTAATCATTATCTAACTTCGCCGCTGCAGGTTCCAAGCTCGGATGAGAAAGGAGGACGACTTACGCGTGAGGTCAGTTACCTTACCACAAGTAAACTTTATAGTTAAAGAAACTGGCAAGAAAGGAAGCCTACTGGTAATCAGACCAGTTAGGTCGTGTACAATGTACCTAAAGCATAAATGACAGCCGCTGCTGAAAGATATAAGGAAAAGGAGATATGTTGAGCATGATCGCCATCAGGGGCGGCTCGTCATTAAGGGCCTGTGGGGCCCGGCCCCACCAAAATATTGAGTAACGTGTTTTATTATTTCAGACATTATTCGTTTATAATTATTACTTTCAACAGGATACTGATTAGCTTTGAAAGTTGATATATAGCGCTAAAATATCACACACATTCTGAAATTCAGCATATCTCAGCGCGATGTACTCACGTTCTTGGTGCAAACCGCACAGTGTCAAAGTCACATTAATCGCGTTTCTATCTTTAGCTTGCTGGACAGATGCATGGTATCTCAAACTGTTGTGGTCAGTGCAGTCTGAATATTGCGACTGTTTTTTCTAGTTGATAATATGGATAGTTGTTCTGGTAGCCCGGATGTTTTGTTTTCACTCCATCGCGCCATTTTGGCATTAGTCAGCTCTGACGGTCTCCATGTAACCAATTAGCCCATGTTACAGTATAACTCCAGATGTGGTATGTGAAGATACTTTTAAGTGAGATTTTTGTTTATAAAATCTTACAGTTCATCATCATCAGCAAATAGCCTGTCCTGAGCAGAACTTTGCCACTCCAACAGTCCTTCGGAATTGTTCTCTCTCTCTCTCTCATATGCCAGATGTCCCGCCTCTGCAGCCGCCATGTTCAAGCCATCAGTTACACACAGAATCCATCTTCTCCATGGTCTTCTTCTCTTTGCCGGTATGACTCCTTCCTTGATGGCCTTCCTCAATCGTACAGTTGGTGATATCTATGCCAAAGGATTTCATCGAGTTCTTGAGTATGTCTTTAAATCCCTTTTTTGACCATCCTGGGAGCGTTTACCACTCGCTACCCGGCTCATCATACAAGTCTTTTTTGGTATTCTGCAATCCGGCATTCGAGCGACATGTTCTGCCCATTGTGTCTGGGACTGCATCAAGATTGTGTAGATGATGGAGAGAGCAGCTTTCTTTAGGACCTTGGTGTCTGGAATCATATCTTGCTATTTGATATTCATTATTTTTCTGAGGTAAACTTTGTGAAAGTGGTTTAGCTCCCTTTCATGTTATGCGTGAAGAAGGCATGACAGCTAGATATACTTTCACTCTGAATTATACTTTCTTCAGAGTTACTGACCACTTGTTAACCACTCTTTGTGAATTGTATGTGATCTGAGCCCATGAGCAATTGAACATTGTGCCAGTTATGCGCCTACAAGTAGGCCAGCACATCCAACTTCTGTGACGCTTTTTATTTTCTAGGGTAGCTTACTTTGGCCCCTACCTCAGTCGCCTCTAACGATATGCCTTGTAGGTCACAGTGTTACTATTCTTTGCAAGCCCCTGTCAACACATGGCTACTATCTAGCAAGATTTACTGAATTAATTATAAATATGCTTCTTTTGTTAGGTAGCACAGATTTTTAAATTAGTATTATTAATTATTTATTAGTATTGTTTTAGAACACCCAAGAGAAACCCTGAAACGAACTTTACCAATGAGGCAAGAAATAACGGACTAAACACCATGAAGGAGATTGAGCGAGTTTCCCAGGACAGAGCGGTATGGAGAAATTACTTGCAGGCCTTATGTAACGTATATTACGAGAGGAATATATATATTATTAACTGAATTAATTCTTAGTTAAATACTGTGGTAGCATAGTAATGCAATGGGTAGGAACCCGTTTTATCCCATTCGGTATATTGAGAAATAAGCAGTGTTAAGTCTGTATTTTTTCTTTGACCACAGACCCATGCCGATAAAATTTACTCTACAGTGTTTCTCTGGTAACCAATTGAGGCTGGGAGAGCTGTTAGGGTTGGACAAAATGTTCACTCTCACTGGAATTTAATCTGGGCCATGCGTCTATATAGCAAGTGTACTAACCCTTACACTATCACAGCTCTTGGGTCGATTCTGTAGTAGATTGGAAGACAAACAATGGAAAAGACTTCCTGAAAGACGTAAACAGAATAGACCAGGTCATTATATTTCGCTTGTGCAACGGACACTGCAGAAAATTACATAGACTAGAAATAAGTCAAGCAGCTCTCTCCCAGTGTCAACATGTGGAACAGACACCGGAGGCTGTCCAAAAGGACTGTCCTCTCCTGGGTGAGCTGAGAAGCAACATATGGCCACACCCAGTCAACCTGAAAACTAAACTTTGGGAAAACTTGACAGACCTGAAGCTGTCTGCCCAGTTTGTGATCCACAGGATTAAGCGCATGACGGAGGGGGACTGCCTAGAGTAGTTGATAGTAGCTCGGCCTGCTAGCTGTGAGACGCCTATAGCTCGGGTTCGAACCTACTGTCCGGCATTTGTTCGAGTCCCTGGTCTTACTCAGGACGATAATATGAGTACCTCTGAAGTCGGAGAAAATCTGCCTGTATGGCGAGGAATACTAATTACGAGTACATTGAGCACACGGCTGCCAGTGTAAAGTAATTTACAATGTGCACACTGCTGCCATTGTAAGAAATTGGAAAACAGATTTTCACGCAAAAATCAGTTTCAGAGATGAAACTTCGTCTGAGTTGAAAGCGGACAAAAGAAAAAAAAAAAAAAAAAGCGCATGACTAGAGATTGCAGACAACGAAGAGTACATTTCCTAACTATTATTATGATCTCCAATCATCATGTCTGCAATTTTTGGTGTTGTATTTTATTAAGGTCAATCCATACTAACTCATATTTCAGAAATTACTATCAATCATAGCATTAATGAAGATAGAAATTAAGTTTGCAACATAGCATAGAGGTATTTCACACATATCAAATTCAAGTCCAAAGTGGCATATCTGTGTAGTGGTTCTTTCATAAGAACATAAACGTAACCTTACTGTCAATGCAGCGCTGTCCAGATAAATTCCCAAGCATGTGCTCAAAACTTTGTGAACATTCTTAACTCTTTCCACGCTTTTCGCCGCACACTGCGCCACATCAAAAGTCTGTTGAACGCCATTAGCCGTACACTGCGCCATAGAGTTGCTTCCCTTATAAGAAGTCTTTCTAGTTTTACTTCTACTATTTTACTTCTACTACTTTTTAACCTTGTTATTTTATTAGGCTGTCCAGTTTTCTTCAATTTAGTATATAATAATATATATCTGTTTATTTATTGATGAGTAGTTCGGGTTTAAAAAAAAATTCTTTACCTCCCTTGAATTGTCTTAAAAATTGAAGAAATAACTCAGCTGGAAAGAGATAATAATGATGAATCTAAAGGGTCTAAAGACAAAGGATTGACTTCACTGCACCAGGATTAACAACATATGGTAAGGTCAGTCTCCACAGGAATAGCACGCTATCTGCCTAGAATATTGCAGAAAGCATGAACTCCTGCAACAACCCAAGAGATTTCTGTAAAACTGAGCTCATGGTGTACAGAATTATGCAGTCTGGATTTGAACCCATGACTTTCGGAATGCAAGGCAACATCTTAGCAACTTAGTCCCCATAATATTCTTCTTGCGTTCGTTCTTTACAACCTATTTTAATCACTCTTTGTGATATGTTTGATCTTTGCAAAGAATGTGCATACATTGCACATTGGTTTGGTGGCTCCCTTGACAGGGCTACTTTTATCTTAAACACCCTGTAGAATAGTGAGACTTAACAACAAATAAGACACATAAGCATAAAATTATGTTTAAAATATATATCAGCATTAACACATTTTATTTGTTATAAATGATTAAATGAAAAAATAGTTATACTGTATACATTTTGTAACTACAATCTGAAACTGAATATTCCTGATTTCTTGAAACATATTATCAATTCTGCATCAATCATTCATATTTTATACATTTAACAATCAATCAATCAATCAACAAAGGAAAAATAAATACAAAGTGGAAAAATGTGACACAAATCGTCTTTGTTAAGTCATAATTTATTTCTCAGAACACTAAGATAATGGGTGGAATAATAAAATAAACGACAGATCACACTGGAAAGAAAAGAAAATTATTTTTAAAGTTGTATTTGCATACCAAAACACTTAATTAATTGTTAAAACAAATAATAGCAGCTGCTATTCAAGAGTATATAAGGCTGCTTTTTAAGGCAATCATAATGAATAGTACATATACATTTTTTGGAATGTAAATATAAATTTATTAGAATAATATAAATTTGTTGGAATGTAGGTACACATTTCTTGGAATGTTTAAAGTAGAGCGGACAACCATTTTGGTCTGAGTGTTAGATGAAGAATTATGCTGGTGGTCTGAAAAAAATGCATGTTAAACATGGTATCCTTATTTCTTCAAACAGAACCTGAATGTGAGCTGGTCTGAAAATTGAATGACACATATTTATTAATACATAATCTCAAGGAGATTATACTTAATGTGTTAAAACAGTATTTAAACGGAAATTAAAAAGTTATCTGCATAGTTTCTTTTTCTGCGATCAGTTTTTTATGTTCAAAAGTTTAAACAGCGAGATGAGTTACTTCCATGAATCCACTCATTATTCTTGTGTTTGCCAGCTATGTATTCAGGTGTAGTCAATGCGTCTGATATGGCGCTTCTGACTGATTTTTGCATGAATGTCTGCTTTCCTTATTGTCAGTGTTCAGTGGCCCATACAAGTGAGCTTTCTTCGACTTCAGATGTGAATATAGTCATCAGCAGGAGGCCCTTATTTTTTCTTCAAATTAGTTTCGCAATCTCAAGTAAATATCTATGGTGTCTGTTAATCACTATGATATTTAATTGTTGCTGATGTTGATATTTAAATTTTGTGCAGTGAAAGCCCATTACACAAACTATAATGAATGTTGAATTAACGAAATGTTACAGTAAATGTAAAAAGTTTGCAAGAACAGCTCACAAAGTAGACATGGCAATGTCAAATCTTGGTATGAGTTTAAATGAATTTAGTAATCAAGCAAAAATATTATTTACAGATAATGTATTATATACCACAATTATTTATTTTAGAAAATGTGTTCGCAGCAAGTTTTCAAGCTGATGAATCCAGACATAAAAAAGTAGCATACTCAGTTGCATTTTATCCCTTCTGTGCGACATATGTATCTCATTACGATGTGGTTAATCTGGTACTGTTATATTTACACTTCCATCATTTTCTTTATATGAAATAATCTCCTTCCAACTAGGGCTGTGAGTTTTCACTCTTGAGCAGTTGATGCCAAATTGTAGAATCTGCATGTGTTCTATAATTGGCATGAAATAAATCCATACATTCAGGAACGTTATTTGTGGCAATGTAAACCTAGCCTAGTATCAAGTCACTTAAGTTCCTTTAATTTGTTAGTATAACTTCATTGAACTAACAACAAAAAGTACAACAATATCTAGGAGTAGGTTTTAAAGTGTAACCTGTGACAGGTCAAAGAAGAACAGGCTGGTTTAGCTGCCGCATGAGCAAAATTAATTTAAAAAATAAAGTTCCTTTAAAATATGTTTCCCATCTTCTAAACTACATCTCGCCCGAGTGGTTATGGGGTCCAAATTTGGGGTGTAAAGAATAGAACCACGGTTACCTGCCATGCATGTCGTAAAAGGCGACTATGGAGGTTTAGCTGAAATCGGATGCACGTGTCCGCTAGGGAATGGTAACCTGAAACAAATGCTTGCAGAAACGGATGCACCAGGCCGTAAGGCGCATAACATGGTGCAACGACCCTCACAATGAGGAATGGGATAACGGATTCTACGGTCGCCAATCTGCCTCGAGATTTAGCCACGCAGTAAGAATGTCAGACCTACCATCAAGAGGGTGACCAAAACTTACTGAGGGAAGAGGTCGGCACAAATAGGGAAGCAGAAATCATAGGAATTATATCCTACAGAGCTGCCCCCAATATGCAGACTTGAGAAGAAAAAGGTGGCCCACTTACACTAGCGTCCAAGACAAACTATGATGTGGCTGGTAATCTGAGGCAGACGGCTGCCTTTATTAGAGAATCCGAAATCCCAATCTAGTGAGAATGCAGAAGAAATTACATCTAGGACCCTCTCTGGTGCTACAGAGTTCGTACATTGCAGCTGAGATCTTACAGTGTAAGAAAGAGATCCTAG
The DNA here is from genome assembly GCA_020796225.1 of Arion vulgaris. Taxonomy (NCBI): domain Eukaryota; kingdom Metazoa; phylum Mollusca; class Gastropoda; order Stylommatophora; family Arionidae; genus Arion; species Arion vulgaris. The sequence continues at coordinate 62,627,940 of CM036760.1, forward strand.
CACACATGGTTACTCATCACAGTGCAATGATGATGGTCCTATCAATCAATCACACTTGCCAATCATACTTTAAAGTGGAAATAATGTGACCTGTTTGTAACATACAATGAAAACTACAAGGATTTGTAATGAAGGTATATCATGTGTCAGATTTTATTAACGTTGAACCTAATTATTAATGTAGCATTTTTTTTCATAATTATGCACATTTACTGCATTGGCATGTTCTGTTAACAAGATCCAATACATTTATGAAACAATATTTTTGGTAAGAAAATATGTCTAGACATCTACGAAAGATAGTAAAGTAACATTTTAAAACTTCAGAACACATAGCAGAAAGAATATTTTATTTGTTTAGCCTTGTACGAGAATTGCGATAGTTTAATGGGTAGTGTGTACTTGCTTCGTAGGTGGGAGAACCCAGGTTCAAACTCCTCACCTGGTGTGAGATTTTTCCAGACCATAATGACTCTCAGGTTGACCAGAGAAAAAAAGTAGAGGTGGCTGAATTGATATTGACCAAATCACTCATCATGTGCTGTTGGTCAATGAAAAATATGAGCCTAACACTGTATTTCTCAATATACCTCATGGTATGAAAACTGGTTCTTTGCTTATTCATGTGCAGATTTTAAACAGAAAAAAAGCCAGTTGTTGCTTTTAAGAAGGGAATTGGTTCAACAAAAGACAGGAAGGGTCACTGGTAGAATGAATATGCAACCAAGGACACCGAATTAAAACAAAAATGTGAACTGAGGATTAAATGTGAACTGAAGATTAAATAAGAATAACCGAAGATGTGAATAAGCAAAGGAAACAAACATGAAGAAATACATATAAATACAAAAATAAATAACCTATTAGTGAAGGATACAAGAGAATTAGTAAGAGATTCTGGTAGAAATACCACCAACCACAACCAAGCATGTGCATGAGTGGTAGAGAGAAAGGCGACAAACAGACATGAAGAGTCAGTAATATAAATCAGTTTTATTCTTGACAACAAGCAGGCATTGACCAGAAGGTGATGGTTTCAATAGCAAGATGGAATGAGGCAACAGGTGGCACTTGGGACATTAAGCAAGTAAAACAAACCTGCTACCTTGCAGGCATGACCAACAGATGGAACAGAATTAGAAGACAATTTAAACAGAAAAGGTCGACCTGGTCTGCAGAAGTTTGAGGGTGTCAATTATGAAGCAGAATAAATAATGACATATTTCCAACAACAGGGATATGAACATGTGACATTCAGACCTATCGTCATGGAGCTACCTCTATTATCTACAACTGGATAGGATTGAAGTCAATCTCTTAAAAGGCTGTTGCCTGGATCTGGAGAATACTGCAGACTTTGTCCACAAGACGTGAAACACAGACTCCAGAGCACATCCTGCAGTCTTGTCTATCATACTTCTACCAGCAAAATGAAACATGGCTTCAAGAATAAAGCTTACAAGGCAAGCTATGGGGAACCCTTGAGGAACTCCAATATGTAGCTTCATAGAGGTAACCCCTCTCATAGTATAGGTTGAGCATATGAAACTGATAGCAAAGAAGAAAAAGAGTCCTGAGGACAAGATTGATCTAGCATGACCAATGACCTGAACACATGAGGTGAGAGATGGTTGCAGTACAACAAACAGTCAGAGTAACAAAGGAAAAGTATGTTTTGAGCTAAGTAACTAAATTGCTTATAAAAGGAGTAAGAAAAGAATGAAATTGTTATGTTATTAGAAGCTGAATGTTCTATCATGTTTCCACTTTGTTAAGTATCCTATGTGAGCAAATCCATTAGAGTCAGTCATGCACATTTGAAATACAATGCAGTCAAACGAAGCATCCTTGCCATTCTCACAACTACACAATTATATTTTATTATGTTACATGTTGGATAAATTCATCAAAAATGTATAAACATGTCTTATAACTTGAAGATTATAATACCAAAATAAATGAATATACAAAAAGAAGGCTAGACTTAACTAAAGACATCATCATAAAACATATATAAACTGTAGCTGATGTGGAGTAGTGTTATCTAAATGGCGTACCAGATACAAATGCATTTATTTACAAATGGTGGACAGCTTTAGACCTCTCTAACAATGATAATGATATAAATGTAATAAAATGGTTTATTTTTACAATGTCAACATAAACCAAACATGATTATTTCAAACTAAATCATGTCATTAATATTTGTTTTTGTTTCTGCAACATGTTCCAGATTTTTAATACACCCATAGCTTATGATACAAGATTACTTACACAACACACCTTTCTTGAAAATCGTGGGTTTGTTTCATGATATGTTAGAAACTGTTACATTTTTGTACCACTAACACAATTATTTACAGAGATTCAAAAGGGCATTCTCAACATTTCATTCATCTTAATTTTATTGTAAAAATCTTCTTTATAACAAAAGATAACAAAATACAATGCTGCATGACATATCAGTGGCTTTCTAACATCACAAACAGCTATTGAGAAACACAACACATCATTCAGATCACCATTAAGTGAATAAACAAGGGAATGTCAGTATGTGTGTCCAAACACACAACAGATCTGATATTCAGTATCTCATAGTATAACATATTACTAACTCTATGTATCTCTGTATGTGAATTTGAAAAAAAATGTAGCTTAGAGAACAATATTTGATGAGACATAGAAAAGTAGAAGTTGGTCCCTCAAAATTTCAGATATCGTATGATATCTGGTTAAATGTTTTGCAAATGTGAAAAAAAACAAATATATGAAACAGACCTCAATGTTTTGTAATAAGTTCAGTAAAATTGGGAAGAAAGAAGGACTTAAACCTGACAATGTCTTATCTAACACATTAACTACCTGTAGCAATGGTGGCAAGGAGTGCCACTCCAGAATAGGCCATTACAGCCACAAGAAACATTGTGATTCAGCAGAGAACATACTGCGTGATGCAAAAACCTATTGTCTCCTGAGATAAAGAGGCCAATGAACTACCAACAAAGTTACAGGCTGTGTCCGCTTGTAAAACATGTTTGGTCATAAACCACGGATTGCAGCATAAATTGTTTCATTATAATTTTAGCTCTCCATTTACATTAATGTATTTTGACAGTTACCGGTTCTTAGTTTGTTCTTTCCCATTCTGTTAGCTTGTTTTAAAAAGTTCATTTATCTACAAAACTATATGACACTCATCAAATTCCATGCAGTAATAAAAAAAACTACGGTTTAATTTGTACTGCAGAGTGGGGAAGTAAGAAAAATGAATACAGTCACAACAGTTTTGCAATCTCTATTGCGGTTGTTAATATGGTAAATAATACCTTTCTTGGCTTTGAGTCTGTGAAATCAATTTTCAAGCAGTTTTCAGATTTACCAAATTGACATAAAAGAAATATGTCATCTGACTGTACAGAAACAAAACTGAATGTTATCAATTTAATTCAAATTTGAACAAAAAGTAAGCTAAGAATCTGATGATAAGTGGCATACTTAGACACAATGTTCTATGGAAAATATTTTGACCATAACAAGCATCACATCATGCTTAAGTATGATCAAAATATGTTTGTTACTGCAGAAAATTAACAAAGAGCTTAAATCTAAGATACAAATTCATTAAATCAACTTCCAAAACAAACATATACACAGGCAACTTCACTACAAAAACAAAATTAATAAAGGTTCATGAGTGGAAGGCAACTATCTGTTCCTGAGTAACAACTTCTGTACAGTGTAAACAACTACCAGTAGGAAGAAAACGCTGATCCCAGCTTGGACAATTACTGCTGCGTTGAAATAAGGGCAATATGGGCACTGGTATGAGCCACAGACAAAACAAATGTTCAAAAGGAAGAGATTTCTAGCAGTGTACAATGTTGTGTTGTGCATACCTGAGGAGAAAAGGAAAAAACAGTTAAAAAATAACTAGTTAGTCCAAATTTATCATATAAAAAGACATTTCAGAGGTTCATAATAAGGAGTATGTTTAACCAGTTTGCCACCAGCATGTATATCTTCCAATATCTGTTGGGGGAGACTATGAATATATTGGTCTTCCTAAAGTACTATGAGGTCGCATTAATAATTAAAAATGTGCCAGCTAAATGTGAAAAATATGCCACCATTACTAAAGATCTCCAGGCCAGTTCGTCGCAGTAATTTTCATAGTGTGCTTACTGTTGTCATCAATCCATTCTTTATATCTGTGGTTTTTGTTCATTATTTCAACATCTAAGTTCACAATTTCTTCTTCTTCGAACGCTCCATATTGACCACTTGTTAACCACTTTTTGTGATTTGTATGTGATTTGAGCCTAAGAGTAATTGTACGTTGTGCCAGTTATGCGTCTACAAATAGGCCAGCACATCTGATTACTGCAACGCTTTTATTTACTAGGTAGCTTCCTAGGGTACTTTATCAGACGCCATCCTGGGCACTGAGTCATTATCTATGAGAAAGTGCACAGGAAAAGGATCACAATCTTTTGGCAGATTAATCTGAATATTAAAGAATTTAAAGTTTTTCTAAACCAGGAGGAATACCGTTTGAAGAAAATATTTTATAAAAACATTAATGCCTACTTCTTTTCTCTAATCCTGTTTTGTTTCACACTGTCGCGATTAGAGGAGTTTTCTAGAACAGACATTTGTGTGCGCTTCATAAATAGTGTTTTTTGCTGCCTCTGTTATCTCTGAGATCCATCTTTTGTGTGGAAGACCTTTTGCTTTGTATTAAATTGTATCAGAATAACATTGCTCATTGAGGAGCACTATCAGTTGGTAATCTTCTTATGTGCTTACCTGGTTCATAGTAGTCATATACTCTCATCCTGTACTGTATTGTAGTATTTGCAACCGGAAACCAGCGGTCAGCTCGGAAGAACACACAAGTCTTGCTAGCATCCAGCTGTCAGTGACATAACATATATTTAATATCATGAAGAATAAAAACAAACTATCATTGCATAATAAACCAACAAACTACCAAATAAAATAAACATGATATTTTCTGAAGAGTACATCCGTAAACACAAACTGATTTTAGAACATAAATATAGAATAGTTAGTTACTTTATTACTGATTTTGTAGCATGGATCCATCTACATGATATGTCATCGGGTTACTGTCTTGTAGCTTTTGTTTCATTCAAATATTGTCAAACTCTTGTTGCATTCAAATATTGACACTCTTTTGTTTCATTCAAATATTGACAAATTCAAGTAATGGACTTACGTAATCAAAGTAGAAGACGACCTTCCTCTCATAGAATTCTGCTCTCTTTAAATTGGGTACCAAACCAGACCTGACATAATCTCTCAGTGTGTCATTCATAACAATATAGCCAGTTGGGATGTCCACTTCTAACACAGAAAGACCAGAGGTCAGACTTTTCTCCTGATACAACCAACTGTAGGAAAGATGTTTACATATTTATGTGAACTTCATTCAAACAATGATTTTGTCTATAAACTGTCACTGTCAATAACTTACTGTCATGATCAGAACAACAATACAACACATCTTCTGAACAATATCTTCTTCATCTTTTCAAACACTCCATATCATCCCCTTGTTAAAACATTCTTTGTGATTTGTATATGATCTGAGCCTAAGAGTGATTGTATGTTGTGCAAGTTATGGGCATACAAATAGGCCAACACATCTGATTACTGCAACACTTTTTTATTTACTAGGATAGCTTCCCTATGTCCTACCTTAATCGCCTCTTACGACATGCCGTGTAGGTTGCGGTATTACTTTTCTTTGCTTGCCTTGTGAGCCCCAGCAACACACGGGTGTGCACAGTATCAAAGGTTAACATCATATAAATCTGATGGTATGAGTCAGCTCTAAAGGCCTCCTTCATGACAATCAGATCTCTCTCTCTTGCGATCACCATTACACTGATGTACCAGATTTCCCCATAAATCTCATTCATGTGGAAATCAGATTCATGCAGCCTTTAGCATGGGTAGGTTTCGTCACATCTTCAGCGCCATTTGGAGCTCTGGTACTTATCCTTCGGTAAATGTGTCCGGTTTTAGCCAGCGTTTACTGGGTTCGGTCTCCGTCAGCCTTTGGCTGTCCCCAGCCAACCTGCAAGGCAGCAGGTGTATACAATCAGATCTGATACCATGCTACAGTATAACTCCAGATGTGGTGCTTTAATGTGGGGTTTTTCTCTTTGTAAAATCTTAGATTGCCCATTTGTACAAATGTGTGCTCTGTTGAATAATATACATACACTTTGGCAGAAATTTGGATGTGCTTGTTCTACATGTCACAGAAGCCTAATGGGAAACAAACCTGCAATCTTGCAGCTTTCCATTAGTTTACAGTTATGTGAGGACTATCATCATACAACTCCAGACATGTCCATAGGTGCTCCGATTCCTGTCTCAACAAATCTAGCAGCGTTCAGTGGCCCAGCCCGCAAAGTTGGATGATTACTTTTTTGAGCATATTTGGTATGTTGTTCTTTTCAGACTGTACCAATATCAACACCCATCTCCCTAAATCTGGTCAGTGACTGGGATTCACAACCCTGAAACTCCTGTTTGGAAAGACTCAATGCGTTAAGAATATCATTTCGGTCCATTGCAGATTTTTCTGATATCGTAACTGTGCGGGTCAATCTATCAGCTCGTTCATTACCCGAGTCCTGCGCTCCCAGGAACGAAAATGAAGATAAGGAAAGCTATGGGAGACAACCCAATCTGCAGAAGATTGTCAGTTAAGGTGAAGAAAAATAGAGAACATGCAAATACAGGGATATGGACATGTAACGGATCTATCATCCTGGTGTTGCCACTATCAGTTTAACAAGGGAGAACAGAACAAGTAGTTGAGCTGTGATATTTTGCACTTTTAGATTCAATTTCAGCATGCATTTGTTTGTGTAAACCTTCCGTAAAGCAATTCTGAGAAACAATCTCTTACCTCACACAGTTAGTCATCTCCATAATGGTGTCGTTTCTACCACTGAACCTTAAAGTTTCTACAGTCAAATCAAAGAACTTGATAACTTCATCATTTGGATCATTATTGACATGCTGTGGTTTCTTCAGTAACCACTGGTACTCCACATTCACTGTCGTTGTAAGCTGACAATAGAGAAAACAAAATAAATTTAGAATCATCACCAAAGTTACTGTGTAAAAGCACTGTCATGACACTTACAGCTAGCTAAAAGAGATTGAACAAGTAAAGAGGCATCCTGAGTAAAGTGCACAGACATGGAATAAAATCTGTCTTTCTGCTTTTTTATTTTTATATAACTAAATATTGTACAACACTTGCAGTTTCTTCTCCAGAAAGGCCAGTGACATCTAATGTAAAATTGAAACTGTGCATAAAAAAAGACATGATCCATCACAAACATCTCACCTGAAGTAGAGCTCGGCCAGTTCCTTGAGCCACAGGCACAGTGAAGCCCCACACTCTGTTATATGGCAGCTAAAAGCAAACAAAGAAAATGTTACATCTTCTGTAGCACAAGTCAATGTGAACAAAATACAAGAAATGAGATTAAATAAACAAAACAGATCCCACACAAAGGAAGTGGCTTGATAAATAAAGATATGCATAGTTTTATTTATTTAAGAATTAATTTTAACAAAGATAGATGAACAAATCCCAATATTAAAGTCAGGATTAACATTGCTACATTTAAAAATCAATTTTTTCCACCTAGTATGGACTTTGTCAGCTTCCTTAAATGCAAGCAAGATGAGTGTTTCAACTTGAAGGTGGACAATATAATATTGCAATGGATGAATGAATAAATGATGTAGTGCATAGTGTTTTCAACATCACTATCTTCAACTTTCCTTATCTCAATTTTCTTAGCCAGACTGCAGTGCCACCAAGACCAACTATCTCATTCACTGGGTCAAAGGTCCCAAATTATTAGTGATAGTAGATTACTTAATTTATTTATTTAATAGATTACATGGTTATCAATCCATGGTTATGTTATAAAATGAAAATGTCTGGTAGCCTTTGCAGGCCATAGGTAGTGAAATGCCTGATACTTCACATTTCTAGTCCCAAATAGGCACGGAGGAAGGTTGGCCAGTTCCTGACTTCCCTTGTGGAACATCAGTTGTGTAAACTAAACTCATTGTTTATTTGATTTAAAAAGTAAACTTTCTATGCTTTGTGTTATACCTTGCAGAAAGAAAACTAAAATAATATTTCGAAATAAATGCAGAAAAAACACAACAGAACTCATAATGTTCACTTAAGACAAAGATTCACTCCTTACTGGTGCCAACTTGAGTGACACGTAGTTATCCTTCTGAAGACGAAATTCACCAATCCAGTTTGGAGTTGCTGTAGACTCGATCCTAGTCACCAAATCATAGACGTTACGATGTGTATCCACTTGTGTGAACTTGAACAATGCTTCCATGGCTACAATTGTATCCTGAAACATCAAAATGCAAATTTATCTATAATAAATTGAAATATCTTATCAATAGTTACACATGAAGTCTTTCAAAGATTTGAATAAGACAGCGATAGTTTCATTAGACTCAATGGTCTACAAGGAGTGTTCTGTGCCTGGTTCTGCATCTAGCAGAGTTAGAATCAGCTAGTCTTTCTTAGGAAGGGCAGTAGCATGTTGATGATCCGTGAAACACACACGCCAACCACACATGCCAGTGGTGGAAACTTTGGCCATAATGTCAAAGGCTAATTGGGTAATGGCTCGCTTAGAGGTGTGGACTCGCCTGGAAAAATTTTTTTTGGTTAAATTTTGCTAAAATATTTTTTAAAATTCATTTTTGTGTGTGTGTAAAAAGACATACAGAAACTGGATGTGTTGCCTACAGGTCTATAAGTGTCTAGCTAGCATTAGAAACTCACATTCTAATGTACAAATCACATATCAACTACAAAGAGTAGTTTAACAAGTTGGTGTATAGTGAATGAAGAAGAAAATGAGACAAATACAGTAACTCTCCAGGGATGTCTGCAAAATATGTGTGGCAAGTACTGTTCTAACTTTGAGGGAGACCATTGTCATTGGAGCATAAATAATAATAGTACACCATCTTACAAACATATTCCATCTCCACCCTGAAAAACCCAACACAGTTATTTTTACTGATTATGCAGACAGCCCTGAAATCTTGAATTTAGTATAAGTTATATCCTATTTCTAACTACTCAATAAAGTCCTTATTTTTTTTACCTGTGTGGAAGAAAATCCTCCAATGGAATTTCTCATTGTATTAAGCCAGCTCATCATCATCTGTCTCTCATATATGAGGGAATTGGGATTGGTGATATGAGCCATTAGCGCATATGCTGTGGTCTGTACAGCATATGCATCATTCATGAGTTCCTGTCTTGCCTTGAGGTAACGTACATTGTTTAAGAAATCAGATGGATTCTCGTACACTATTTTGTCGGCAAAGTATACAAAGTCCGCTGGAAATAGAAATATCAATTTTAATGTTTTGAACTAAAACAATGGTTATAAATGCCAAATTTTGAATAGTAATTTTTATTTACCACAACTGCTTCTTTCTTTCATCAATTGTATTTAGTGGCTGACAAGTGATCGTCTTATTTGTTTTTGAATGCTCCATATCGATCACTTGTTAAACCACTATTTGTGATTTGTATGTGATCTAAGCCTAAGAGCAATTGTACGCTGTGCAAGTTATAGGCCTACAAATAGGCCAGTATAGGCTATATTCAGGTCCACTAGGGTAGCTACCCTAGGCCCCTATCTCACATCTCTTACAACATGCCTTGTAGGTCACAGTTTTACTATTCTTTGCTCCACTTGCGGACCCGGCAGCATACGGTCGGAAAAGTGATCGATAGAGAATGTCACACATTCAATGCAAAAAAACCCCACACAAATGTAAATGACTGTCAGGACATTTCCTTGAGGCTAAAATTATTAGGATCCTCTTGTCCTACATACATAGGAGCCTATGAGCCAAGGCGCAGCTTATTCCAGTTCTCTCTGCAAACCACAAAGAGTGATTAAATTGGGTTACCAAAAACAAATGCAAAGAAGAACTCAACAGTTCAAGGTAGCATTAAATTAATCTGTCTATTTTTTGTTTGCTTGGGTCCATTTCCTGTATCTACACTGTTACAATAGAAACTGATGGGATTTCGAGCTGGAAGATCATATATTATTATATTCCTCTTGTACCTTTATATGTTACATAGAACCTGCACACAATTTATCCATACCAATCCATCCTGGGTGACCTGTTCAATTTCCTCTATGGAATTGAGTTTGATAATCTAGACTCTCTCAGTAAAGTTTGTTTTAGGGTTTGCCTAGGGTGTAATTTCCTTCTTGACCCTTTTGACTCCAACTTCAATGCTGGTTTTACAGATCAGATAGCCACACTCAAATTTATCATACAGCAATCAAGTGAATGACAAATACCTTTGTACATGAAATGTGAAAGCCTTTCAATGCTATAAATTGCATAATAATAATTCCTCTCGTCACGTATACGCTACATAGGGCCTGCAAGTAATTTCTCTATACCGCTCTATACTGGGCAACTCGCTCAATCTCCTCCATGGAACTGAGACCGATATTTCCTGCCTCTCTCAGCAAAGTTCGCTTCGGGTCTCCTTAGGTCGACTCTCTTTCTTGAACCCTTTGCATCCCACTTCAATGCCTGCTTTGATATTCTTTGATCATTTCTCCTCAAGGTGTGTCCAACATATCTCCATCTTCTCTTTCTTATAACAGTTGTCACTAGTGGTTGACCAGACATGTCTCTGATTTCATCACTTCTCCTGAATTCGTTCCATTTTATATTCATTATCTTTCGCAGACATCTATTTTCAAATGCATTCAACTTGCTTTTCATATCTTTAGTCATTTTCCAACTCTCGCTGGCATATGTTAGTATTGATACAACATTTGAATTGAAAATTCATAATTTAGTTTTAATACTATATAACTTGCAGTTCCATATTTTATTTAGACTTTTAAAAGCTGATGTTGCTTTGCCAATTCGTATCATAATTTCTTTTTAACATTTCCTGTGCAATCAAAATTGCTACCCAAATAGGTGAACTGCTCTGTTATTTTTATCATTTTAGATTCCAGTGTGATATCTGCATTACTAGCCATAGGTGTCTTCATTATATTTGTTTTTTCATAGCTTATCTGCAGGCCAACTTTTGATGCTATAGATGACAAGTTGTCTGTTTTTCTTTGCATATCTTCGTTGTTTCTACTTAACAGGGCAATATCATCTGCAAAATCCAAATCTTCTAGTTGACTATTTTCTACCCAATCGATGCCAGTTTTACCCCTGCAACATTTTCGCATCACCCAGTAAATGGCCACTCCAAACAATAGCGGAGATAGAATACAGCCTTGCTTTACTCCGGTTTCAACCATAAACCAGTCGCTGTGTCCACCATCAGTGCGAACTGCACACTGTGAACCATCATAGAAGCTCTTTATAATGTTTATTATTTTGTCTGGTATTCCATAGCATCTCAGAATATTCCACAGAGAGATTCTGTGTAGACTATCAAAAGCTTTTTTAAAATCGATGAAACTTAGTATGAGTGGTTGTTGCTTCTCAATATGTTCCTCCAAAATTAGTCGTAGGGTAATTATTTGGTCTAAGCAGCTTCTCCCAGGTCTAAAACCAGCTTGTTCTTCTCTCAGGGTTGTGTCCACTGCTCCATTGATTCTATTAAGAATGATTTTGCAGAAAGTCTTGGTCATTACTGATAATAGGTGATCCCTCTCCAGTTGTTGCAATCTTTGAGATCACCTTTTTGGGGATCTTAATTATTCCCTTCTTCCATTGATCTGGGACAGTTTCTTCTTCCCACACTTTATTAAATAGTTCTTGCACCTGGCTAATAGTTGTATCATCAGCCACTTTGAGCATTTCTGCAGTAATGTTGTTATCACCATGCCTTATTGTTTATCAAGGAATTGATTTATAAATTGCATAGCAATATGTAAAATATTAAAAATATGACATATCAGGAAAGTTAAAAAAAAAAGCGACAGGAATTTTATGATATTCCACAAAATTAACTGTCAGAACCTTTTAAAATTAAAACTGGCACAAGACACTGGAAATATTCTAAGTGGAGAGTTAAAACAAGTTAATATAGTGTTACAACAAACTAAGATATTTTTGAGTGTCCGTTGGTAAGTTTGACTTGATTTTAAGATAATTTACACTAGTATGATGAACCGGTCACAACAAACTGAACAGACACATACACAGACTAAAACTAGCTCCATCATTCACATGTGCATGTGAACAGCCAAACACATCTTGCAAGATTGTCACCTGATGAATCAACTGCGGAAAGAACACTGGCCAATAGAGACAGACATGCACACAAAGCTGTTTGGAAGTCTTGATGAACTAATAAACACAACAACATACATCCAGAGAACTGGACTCATTGTGTAGACATTGAACATCAGCGAACGAGAAGAAGACTAGTATGGTGACATTGGTATATATTCGGCTAACTGGTTGCCTTTACCAGAGATTCTGGCCGCCCGACACTGCCATATTAGTAGTAGTAAAATTTAAAGTGAGTGAATTGTATTGAAGTATCAAACAAGAAAAGTACATTTAATAAAGAATTTGTAGACAATAAAAACATGCAGATTTCATATGAAGCTAGAAATGGAGATTCTTACAGTCATTTCTACGCTTGTCCCACAGTAGTTGAAATGGACTTTGCCTTGCTCCAAAAGTGAGAGCATACGTGGAGATAGCCAAGTGAAACATGTTATCGTCTCCAATGCTGGGGATTTGCTCAGCTAAATAATTTTCTGCATTTTGTTTTGCTGTACCAAGGCAAGCTGCAGCTGTCTATACAAACCAAAAAAAAAACATATCACATTTACTATGTGTTTCAAGGTATTTACAGTTGTAGTTTACACAATACTTCACCAGTTTAACACATAACTCTAGATTTTCACAGATGGAAATTGCATTGATTTAAAAATCTGTTTTGCATTCAGATTTTTAATCTCCCAAAATTGTAAATAATTTTCTGTGCATGGATGGATCCCATGGTATCTTAGTGGCGGAAAAAAATAGTAACAAAATAGATGAGACTGCAGTAAAACTATTTGATTGGCAAAACACGTAATCACAAAGTACTGTAGTTTTACAAATTACAAAAACAATGACAAAATACAGCAACGCCTCGACCAACAAGGCCTCTACCAAGCAAACGAACAACAGGAGTGACAAATCCAAAAAAACAAATGAACGACCACACACAAACATATGTTGAGTGTATTCGGGTTGTATATTTGCTGGATTTTTCATTGTTTCTCTTCCTTTCTATTTCTAGTTTTATGTGGTGAAACACGCAAACAAGTACTATAGTTTTACAAAATACATAAACAGTGACGATAAACATACGTTTGACCAACAAGGCTTTATCAAGCAACGAACAAACAGGAGTGCTTGTTCGTTTGCTTGATAAAGGCCTTGTTGGTCAAACGTTGCTGTTTATCGCACTGTTTGTATTTTGTAAAACATAAGACTATTGTCTGAGTGTTTCACTTTATCAAGTTTTACTGCAGTCTTCCCTATTTCGATAGTTTTTATGTGTGTTTTTTTGTGTTACATTTGTTCCGTTGTTCGTTTTTGTTCCCAGATTTTCATTGGAGGCGTTTGTGTGTGGTTGTCCATGTGTTTTTTTGGATTTGTCACTCCTGTTGTTCATTTGCTTGGTAGAGGCCTTGTTGGTCGAGGCGTTGCTGTAAAAAAATAGTACCTCTGCATCCTAACAGATTGTCACAAGAGGTGACTAAAGAAGGTTGTTATAGGGTTACTGTACATCCATACAAATGCACAGGAATCCTACAAGGAGTGAGTTCTGTGATCTTACTTCAAGTTTCAAGAAGTAGTATGTCTCTTGTGTAATGTCACTTTCATCACAGCTCACCTGAAAAACTCTTCTCTTGTAAGTTACAAAATCAAGATCATTCCGGGTTTGAACCCATGTCTTCATGACTGAGAGACAGGTTAAATATATTTTCTTCGTTGATGATCTCTGGCCATGCACTCTATCACTGTGGACCATAAACTGGGAAGTAAGCTTCAGGTCTGTCAAGTTTAGCCAAAGCTTAGTTTTCAGGTCGACTGGGTGTGGCCACATGTCACTTCTCAGCTCACCTAGGAGAGGACAGTCTTGCAAGACATGCTCTGGGGTATGTTCCCCCGCTGACACTGGCAGAGAACTGTTTTACTTATTCCTAGTCTATGTAAGTGTCTGCAGTGACAAGTGATTAGGCAAAATGTAATAACCTGGTAGGTTAAGTATAATGAGTAATTAAAAGACCAAATAGTTTCAATGAAATTAAAAACCACAAAAAAAAAACCAACTTCAAAAAGTGCAATTACAAACAAGTGCATAGCATGTAATATTGACAATAACAGGAAGTCAAGTGCAAAGTTAACAAACATCATAACATTTATTGTATGTTTTACTAGTCTTCCCAATTATTGATATCCTCCATGCGGGCAGACTCCACCCTGACCAAATTGTAAAATGAGTTTGGGAAAGAGCCAGGAGGAAGTCTGGCTACCTATATTCAGAAAATGCAAAGGTCTAGTATTATAAGACCTCACTGGCCAACAGAGACAGACATCAACACAAAGCTGTTTGGAAGCCTTGAATGAACTAACAAACACAACAACATATATCCAGAGAACCGGACTCGTGTAGACATTGAACATCAGCGAACGAGAAGAAGATGAGACACATTTCAATCCTAGGACCAAATGAACAAGTTTCACAAACTTTTTTTGTTCTTACCTCTGACACATCTTTTACTGCATTCAGTGCAATCAAAACATAAGCTGTGAGTGGAATAGGGTGATCATGAAGCTTGTCATTATGGAGACTGCTGAGATTGGTCTGAAATATAGGATTTCAAATCATCAATGTGTGGTTATGTACAAGATTAATAAATACTTTACAATTTTGTCATATACAGCAAGACAGGAACAATAATTTCTATCAATCAACTGCCATGCTTGCCGCTATAGTCGATCATGTCTCTCCACAATGCTCTTTCCCTGATGCATTTTATCAGTTCAGAGTAAATCTCTTGTCGAACCACGATGTCAGACCATACAACATTTTTTTGCTCTGACTTCCACATGTTGTCACCAGATGTTCGACACCTCCTCTTTGCATTATGTGACCGAAGAATATGGATTGCTTGATTCTTACTCTTTTTATGTTTTTTTTGTGTGCAGGCCTCTTAATATCTCATCATTTGTCGTTTTTGCTTTCCAAGGGATTTCCAGCATTCCTCTGTAAAACCACATCTATGTAGTTTCAAGCGACCTCTTTTTATTGGTTATTTATTATACATGACTATCGTACTGGAGTATTCTTTTCCGCAGTGTTGTTAGCAATACTTTAAAAATAAATCATTGAAAACAAATATGCTAAACCTACAAATAGTCTGAACGATTGTGGGTACATTTCATTTATTACAACAAAAAATATCTGCTAACTGGTATTAAAACAGCTGGTAATTACTATTGTTAAAAAAAACTATTATCTTCTTCTGCGATCTCTAGTCATATGCTTAATCCAATGTGGACCACAAACTAGGCAATCAGCGTCAGGTCTAAAAAAAGTTCCTTCTTGATGTCCAGTAGTCTTGAGTCAGAATTCCACTCACAGAATGAGTATCATCACATATGTATAAGCAAAAACAAGTAAAAACAAAGTACCGTAGTTTACAAAATACAAAAATGATACATAGCAACATTTTGGCAAAAAAGGGCCCTTATCAAGCAAAGGATACAATAGAAGTGATAAAGGCCTTTTGGTCGAAACATTGCTGTGTATCATTGTGTTTGTATTTTGTAAAACTACAGTACTTTGTTTTTACATGTTTTGCCATTGCTATATAGTTTTACTGTAGTCTTCTCTGATATCGATAAATAAAACATGTAAAAACAAAGTAATGTAGTTTTACAAAGAACAAAAACAAGATTTAAAAATTTTTACTTTGTAAAATTACATTACTTTGTTTTACGAAGTTTCACCTATGCTACACAGTTTTACTGCAGTCTTCCCTTATATCAGCATAGCACAGCTAAAAAGAAGCTCATGTTAGAAAATCAGTATGAAATGGCTATAGATAAAACACAATTGTAGAATAATCTATGAGAAACAGAAAGCTTAGCAAATAGTTTACCATTTTCCTGTCATATGCCACATCATTTACATCTGCCTCAAAGGCACCACTGGTCTTATTCTGGCGGGAGCAGATGTAGACAACCAACCTATTGATTAACTCTCGTGGAATAAAGAGATTGCGCTCCCACTCTCCAAAATTGGCGTAACTGACTGTTTTTGCCACAAAGGCTGTCAGCCTGTATCAAAGACAGGAGGAGATTAATATGACAAATTCAAATAATAACGATAATGAAATAGTTACTATCAAATTTTATGTCTAAGGCATAGAGCCTTATTACTCATACATGTCCTGCGTCTGTTGCTGTCATGTCTTAGTCAAAGCATTGTACTCATTAAGGAGATAATAAGGAGTTTTAAGAACCCGGGAAGCACGAAGCCAATGAATATGATCAATAAATATGCCTGAGTGGTTACCGGGCCCAAATTTGGGGTGTAAAGAATAGAACCACTGTTACCTGCCACGCATGTCGTAAGAGGCGACTAAGGAGGTTTGGATCAAATCGGATGCATGTGTCCGCTAGGGAATGCTAACGCGAAACAAATGCTTGCAGAAAACGGATGCGCCAGGCCGTAAGGCACATAACATGGTGCACGACCCTCACAATGAGGAATGGGATAACGGGTTCTACTGTCGCCAATCTGCATTGGAGATTTAGCCACGCAGTAAGAATGTCAGACCTAGCATCACGAGGGTGGCCAAAACTTACTGAGGGAAGAGGTCGGCACAAACATAGGAATTATATCCTACTGTACCCAGTATGCAGACTTGAGAAGAAAGAGGTGGCCCACTTACACCAGCGTCCAAGACAAACTGTATGGTGTGGCTGATAATCGGAGGCAGACGGCTGCCTTTATTAGAGAATCCGAAATCCCAATCTAGTGAGAATGCAGAAGAAGAAGAATGATCAATAAAAAGACAGTGAACAAGTATTGGGGCTTCTAGGAAAAAAACAAATTACCAAACATAGAAAAAGCTAGCTGGTTGCGTTCTTCAAAATGCTCGTCTGTATGGCTAGGCAATTTGTGCGCCGTAAGAAATAAGGGTTTGTGGGTCAATTCCTGCGTTTGGTAATTTGTTTTTTTCCGGAAGACCCTAAAACTTGTTCAGTCTATTTATTGATCTGCAGTCATTAAGTGAAGATATTCAAAGCAATGCTATATCACATATCCTTGTTCAAAGTTTATTTAGTAAACCCAATACTGGCTTCAGGTTGTTCCCGTAGGATGCATATTTTATGAACATGCCAGGGGTCAAAACTGAAGCAGAAATTAAAAACATCTTACAGCAGAATTGTTTCAATTTGACATCACAATACTGTAATACTGTAATACTGTAATACTGTAATACTGCAATACTGTAATACTGTAATACTGTAATACTGTATCTGTAATACTATACTGTAATACTGTAATACTGTAATACTGCAATACTGTAATACTGTAATACTGTAATACTGTAATACTGTAATATTTCCATAAAGACTAACATTTTAATTTTACAAACTTTGGGATAATTTACCCAATCGCTCAACCCTTACTCTAGATGGTCCCATATATAGAAAAAGTATAGTAAAATTTACCATAGACTTGGTCTGTGGTCATCTCTAAACATCCTGAAAGAGCCATCTTCGTTCATGTAACCAAGCATTCGCTGAAAAGCTTAATTAGAATGAAGAAATAGATACATTAAAAAACTAACAAGGTAAAAATGAGGGAACAAGCAGCAACTAAAAATAAACAAGATTTGTAAACATCAAGATAATATAAGAAAAACTAAAAATTATGTTACACAAAAGTTTATTTGTGTAGAATTAAAGTCAAATCAATTATGCTAAAATGTATTTGTGAATGATTCAAACCTTCAGAGCAAACAACAATAAAAGTACAAAATGATTCCTAAGATTAAAAAAGAAAATGTATAAGAATCAGAAATTTTTGCTCATAAAGCCAAAACACAATCACACAATAGGGACTCTTAAACACTGGAATGAAAACGCTTTATACCAATGTTGTAGAACCATGGTCGCTTTCCTACACACAAACACACATCCTCCCCCCAAACATTTTAGACACTTGTCAGATGTAGTGTTTTTCTGGTCAGAAAAGGTTTGTTTGTGTCCGGAAGCAATTACACAGAAAAGTCAAACTTTTTTATTTTTCATTTTGTGTTTGTTATAGATTGATTTAACTGCTGTTGTGTAGTGTCTGGCCGAATGAATTATAGCATGGCTCCCATGCGGGAGACCCGGGTTCAATCCCTGGTAAGGGCAAGCAGTTTTTTCTGTCGGGCGCATAAAGAAAAATCATAACCTGAACCGTTTCACTGTGACTGCACTAGCCATTAAATTCCCCAGGCACATGTCTCCTCTGTCCTACACTGCCATCAAAAGTGGTATTACAGGCAGTAACAACATTTTTTAATAACTGTCCTTTATCATTGTTCGTTATGGCATTCTTCATGCCTGGTGGCACATAATGCTTTTAGAAGGGTTTTCCATGCTCTTCTGTCCCTTGCAACATTTGATGCAGTGTTCCAAGTCAGAGATTTCTTCCTACATCATTCGTCTCTATTTGTTCTTGGTTTTCCTTTCTTTCTTCTCCTCTCTGGTGTCCATGTGGGGCTGTTTTTGCTGGTCTGCTAGATATATTTACACTATAGGTCAAGCCAATTTACATCTCCTTTCTGCTATAATATTGGTCGTTGTTTGCTGCTTAAGTTTTTTTTAATTAGCCTGTTTGATATTCTTTCTGGCAATAATATTCTCATGATTCTGAGCAGGCATGGTTGTTGAAAAATAGACTGTCTGTCTGTATTCCTTACTGTCATTCAAAAGAACAACTTACAAACACATGCAGATACCACTACATAGCATTGAGCCGAAAGGCAAGAGCTCAAATGCAGCTGGATCATTGAAGAAGTTATATCACACAGACATTTTTTTATCATCTGTCATTACAGTACAAGTCAAGTACAAATGAGTTAATAAAGTATTTCCTGACAAGTATCTCACCAATATTCATCTCTCGAAGTGATTTAACCAGCTGATCATCTGCCAGCTGTTGAGATGCCTTCATGAACATGAGTGTGTACAAATTGTAAGCAAAATTGAAAGTCACCATCTCTCCACCACCATAAGGACGCAACAAAATATTCTCTGCATTCAGATAATTCTCAAAAAAACCTGGTGTCACAACATCACCTGTTTGAGATAAACAAAAGATATAAGTGCAATTGCACATTTCTCTTCTACATCAATTCCTCTTTGTATATTTGCACTTGTTAATTAACTGCACTTCTAAGCAATCTCTTTCCATTCCCAAACAGAACATAAGGCAGCAACTTATTAATATTTAAATTAGTTTTTAATTCAGCGCTACTAATAGATCATTAGTAAAACAATAAAAGTAAAAACCTCTGAGGACATGTATTTTTCCTATGGCATCATATGCATGTGAATCATGGTCTATTACACACACATTAACAACAACAACAACAAATCTCTGACATTATTATCAAACAATTCTTAGAAAATCCTGGGACAAGGTAGAGGAAAAATATAAATAGAAGACATCAGCATTAAAGAATCAATGGGCAGATAAACAATATCATGTCTCAAAAAGTGAAATATTTTGGTCTACAATGGCTCATAATAAATATCATGTCTTGGAAAGTGAAATATTTTGTTCCCATTAAACATTAGTGGTTTCATGATAGCAATAGTTGAGGGTATCATTGTTAAAAGATGAGGCAAGGGAAAGACCAAGACAATAGTGGCATCAGAACATTAGGGAAACACTCTGCAAATTTTTCCCTTGCACTTTCTGCAACAGAACCATATTTATAGACTTGGGTCATTAGCCCTAACCCTACATTCCGTAACTTGGAGAATATTGTCAATAGTGGCATGGAATTGCGTTCCAGGATTGGACTCTTCAGTCACCTCCACACACACCAGAGAGGTGCAACAACACATATCTGAGTCTGTTGTCATCAATGCTCGCTATTAAAATACATGATTTAAATGTCAAGACTTGAAACTTACCAAAAAGTGAATTAACTGCCTTGGGGCTTTGTGGCACATACAAATTCTCTCGGACCTCAAGTTTTCGGAACTGTTCAGATACTGGAATTTCATATTGTGGAATTTGGATAGAACCAAACCGAATCAAATCTATAAGGTATGGTGTATGGTAGTAATTCATCACACCATCAGGCTGGTAAAAATAGAACAATAATTTTTCAAATATATGTACTGCAGTGTCATATAATTTAGATTATAGTCACATGAAGAGAAAACAACACAATTCTTTGATTACAGTTACTGCAAAGCCAATAAACTGTTATTTTGACATCGAAGGTTGCCTACAATCATATTGTATCTACAACATATTGTTTCTTGCTGTGTTGATAAAATTGGTCAGACTTGTCAACCTCTTAATTGTTCTTACCCATTTATATCATTATCTTCCCTTTGTCCACTTGTCCTTCAAACATAGATTTCAACAGAGTATCATGTCTTTTAATGTGTCCAAATATTCAGTATATATATATGGAACTGCAGTAAAACTATTTGATTGGCAAAACACGTAATTACAAAGTACTGTAGTTTTACAAATTACAAAAACAATGACAAAATACAGCAACGTTTCGACCAACAAGGCCTTTATCAAGCAAACGAACAAACAGGAGTGACAAATTAAAATGAAACACAAATGGATGACCAAATACAAACGTATCTAAGGAAAATCTGGAATAAAACGAATAACGAAATAAATGTAACACAAAAACACATATAAAAACTAGAAATAGAAAGGAAAGAAACAATGAAACATCTAGTAAATATATAACTGGAATACATGCAACATATACCCATATAGATTACAAAGCATGGGAAGAGAAAGTACTAAGAAGCATAAGAATGGAATATAACATGAATACATGCAACATATACCCATATAGATTACAAAGCATGGGAAGAGAAAGTACTAAAAAGCATAAGAATGTAATGTGTCCACAACATTTTTAGGTCTATTTCTGTAAATCTCTGTCAATAATTTGACATTTCTTCTTCTTCTGAATTCTCACTAGATTGGGATTTCAGATTCTCTAATAAAGGCAGCCGTCTGCCTCTGACTATCAGCCACGCCATACCGTTTGTCTTGGACGCTGGTGTAAGTAAGCCACCTCTTTCTTCTCAAGTCTGCATACTGGGGCAGTTCTGTAGGATATAATTCATATGATTTCTGCTTCCCCGTTTGTGCCGGCATCTTCCCGCAGTAAGTTTTGACTACCCTCCTGATGGTAGGTCTGACATTCTGACTGCGTGGCTAAATCTCTGAGGCAGATTGGTGACCATAGAATCCGTTATCCCATTCCTCATTGTGAGGGGCCGCTGCACCATGTTATGTGCCTTACGGCCTGGTGCATCCGTTTTCTGTAAGCATTTGTTTCGGGTTAGCATTACCTAGCAGACACACGCATCCGGTTTCAGTCAAACCTCCTTAATCGCCTCTTACGACATGCGTGGTAGGTAACAGTGGTTCTATTCTTTACACCCCAAATTTGGGCCCCGGTAACCACTAGGGTGGTTTGACATTTAATAACCCATTTTCTCAGCAATTATTTAACAATTTGCTACTGTTTCTACCGTTTTTAATTTTTTTAATAGCCGTCCATCGCAAGCAATGATGACAACAATCTCAGAAGTGTGCTGATGCACCTCTCTGGTGTGTGTGGAGGTGACTGTAGAGTCCAATTCTAGAACACAATCCCCCACCACATGTGGGGCATACATGTGCGTGTTGTGTCTTTTAACACAGCTCGTTTTCTCTGTGCCTCAACGGCACGATGATTCTCAGCTATGCAGATTTCTCTTTTGTTGTTACAGCGCCACATTTGGCAAAATTCCGAATGGATTCCCAGCATGTGGTGTCTATATAGTATATGTTTCACAATATATGTTTCTACCAATGCAGTGAAGAATGGAGGAGCAGGAGTGTACATAGAATACCCAAACAACGTTAGGGATACGATTAGAGCACCTACGGGAAATTTTGTCATAACTATTGAACACCAGACTTGATCCACAACCTGCTGTATTTTTGACAGATGCAAAATCAGCACTCCAAGAACTCTAGTACAGAAAATGGCCAGGTCTACAGACCCTACTGTCTAAACTGTGCAAGCACCACAAGGTCATCTTGCAGTGAATACAGCCTCACTGTGAAATACCAGGAAGTGAAGCAGCAGACCGACGTGCAAAGGAAGGTGCTGCAGAAGAGCAACTGGATGTGCCAGTTACCTACCACCAAAAGAAAAGGATGATTAAATCAATCAGAAAGCCACAAATACTAACACAAGACAACTTTTATAATATGAGCAGATTAGAACAAGTTGTCGTTCTGCACCTTACAACAGGACACAATCGACTCTGCAGCCACATGTATACAAAATTCAAGATTGGAAATTCAGTAATGTGCACATGTGGACAGGCTTATCAGACTGCAGAGCACATACTTCAAGATTGCCCCGAATATGATATACTGAGGCAAACTCACTGGCATAATGAAACAACACTCTGACGGACCTCTGTGTGAGCTACAAAAGACAGTGAAGTTTATACAAGAGACAACATTGAATGTATAGGCAATATTTCAAGTGAACGAAAGGGAGTTTTCTATCAACTACCCAAAACTGTTTGTAAGTGCAAATCTTAAAGGTGACAAGAAAAGAACAAAATTATACTGTAAATGCACAACTTAAAAGTGCCAATTTTGTCTTCTGGCTGCAGAGTTACCCATCAGACAAGTAGAGCTTGATGCCTGAGGGGTTGAGTGAGGAGTGTGTTTAACTAGCAAGCCACAGGAACCCTCAGTATGCATGGTTCAGAGCCATTGTTCATACACACAGAAGTATATCAATACATCTTTTATATTTATTACACAATGCAGGCAAAAACTGATGATCAACATAATTTAAAGTGATTAATCAAAAGTCTTACTCGAACAGTCATCGTTCCATAATATTCATCTTTTTCCATGAAACAGGTTGCGGACACATGAAATTTCAAATCCCCCATCACAAGATCTTGATCTGGTACTATAGGCATGTAAATGTCCTTGGACTCACCAGGCTCCAACTATACAAAGCAACAGTAAAAAAAAAGATTTATTTAAGAACTTCAAATTCTAAAACAGTAGCCATAAAATGGAAACTATTATTGAATACATTTTATGAAATAACTAAGAAATAATGAATAGCTGAGCTACATAAAATATTGTGGAAAAACAAATGATGAACTAATAATAACTATAAAAATATAGAAAAGTAAAGTTTATTATCACAAAATGGGGACTACAACAACACAGTGAATTTCCTAGGTAACTCGAAAAAAGTGGTTCTCGGGGTAACTATCACAAAGCAGTAAAGTTTCTGAGGTAATTATCACAAAACATTGCAGTTCATGAGGTAACTATCACAAAACAGTGACGTTCATGAGGTAACTATCACAAAACAGTGAAGTTTCTGAGGTAACTATGACAGAACAGTAGTTAATTATCATAGAACAGTAAAGTTTCTGAGGTAACTATCACAAAACAGTAAAGTTCTGAGGTAACTATCATAAAACAGTGAAGTTTCTGAGGTAACTATGACAGAACAGTGAAGTTGAGTTAATTATCACAGAACAGAGGCATCATTATGATTAAAACAAGATAGAGAGATGAAAGTTTTGATGAAATGAATAGAGAATAAAGTCAACTACTACTAGTTAAAGACTTCATTCATAGACTAGTAGTAGTTATAACACATATAAGTAACTAAGAGATTTATCACTTTTCATACAAACAAACTTACAAATACAATAGTCTGATGGTCTCCAGTGTGTGTCGGTGGTGTGTATGACGTAACATATCCCATATTACCTACAGTCACAAATAAGTAGTTTGGTCCTCCATGCATCGTGACCAGCACCTGAAAAATAAAGAGTAATTAAGCATACATGGTTTTGCAACATGGGATCGTTGTCTAACCCTGAAACCAAAGCATACAGTTCATTCTCTTCTTGTTATCAAACCATCTATTTCTTTTATCTTTTTAACTTTCTATAATTCTCCTTTCTCAAACATCTCAAGGACTGATGAAGCATCAAAAACATAAAATTCACTGTTTATAAGCCTTCCTTTCCTTCTCCTTTGCAATCGTTCTTTACGACCAATTTTAATCACTCTTTGTGATATGCTTGATCTTTGCCAAGAACGTGTATACGTTGCACATTTCTTTGGTAGGCCCCTAATGCATAGACTTCTGCACGTTTAGGACATGTGCATCCAATTTCAGCCAAACCTCATTAGTCGCCTCTTACGGCATGCTTGACAGGTAGCACTGGTTCTATTCTTTACACCCCAAATTTGGACCCGGTAACCACTCGGGCGACTGTTTATAAGCATTTTTTGACTGGTTTCAAAATGTTTCCAAAACATTTTAAAGTACTTCCAAAATGAAAAATAATTACGGGAAGCAAGGAATCAATCACAATTTAAAACAACTGATGAATATGAACAACAAAAACAAAGTAAACAATGAAAGGCAAACCACACTAACCTCCAGATAATCATCATCAAACCAGTAGTTAAACACAGTGACCCTCACACCAATCTGCTCTCCTCTAACAATATATCTGGGGTGTTCCACTTGAATGTACATGTATCTTGCTGCATCATACTGTACAGCAAACAAATGGATATCTGATTTGTGATGGCAGTTCATTCAAGATTGATTATTACTATAAAAATGTGAATATTGTAAGGACTTCTGTGCACTTGCTTTGATGACCTATTTCTTCCTGGTTTTCATTAAATTGTTACTTTCACTTCGTGTTGATTTTTATTATTTGCAATCTTCTAGACTTTTCCTATGAGGATCTGATTTCTTTTCTAGTACTTCTGTCTTCTCTCTTTATTTTCTTCTGCACTCTGATCAATATTGGCAATGTTTTATCATCAAGATTTTCTGTGAGAAAGTATAGTCTTCTTCAGATCCAGACAGCAGTCATGTATCTGATTGTAGATGATAGAAGCAATGCCATGAGGACCAATCTGATTGTTGTCTGTCAATAATACTAATGCAAATGCATCCTAATTTATCCTATTTTTATGCTGCATATCCGACAAACTAGGCTTTTGGAACATAGTATGTATAGGTTCACATAGCTTTTCCATCTTCTGATGGTGGCTGCGAGATGGTTGGTTTACCTAGGTTTCCTTGCACAGTAGTTGTACAAGTTATCAATCTCTACACGTCAGTCAAGGGAAATGGTACAAGTGCGTCTACTTTGAGATATTGGTCTAGTGTGAGATCCAATCTTATACCATGCACAGCTGAGAGTAAACCGCTATATTCTCTCATGGTTAGCTTCCCCTTCAATCTGTTTCCAAGGCCACCATGGGGATGTGGAGTAGGGTCTTGGCACTGTCTTATCTTATTTAATTTCACCTATGGACCTGGAAACAAGGATTAAAATAACTTGACTGAGAGAAACTCTGCTGTTAACATATTATTGTTTTACAAGTTGATAAAGTGTACAGTCTATGAAACCGGAATGCGGGCTATTTACATAACAGCATCGTAACCCTCTGAAAGTAAAGCATGCGACCCTGTTTTTATTGATACCGACAATAACGAAGATCTGTACAACAAAAAGACAAAATATGAAGTAAGGTAGTTTTACAAAACACAGAAGCAAATTTGGCAATCTTTATCAATTTCTATTGAAACAACAAAAAAGCTAACTTTTATGTCTATGAATTACATTTATACAAACATTGCCAGTTTGGATAATTAAATTAAAACTGATAAGTCAAAACTTTGTCACGGTTAGTTTTATTTACCCTGACAGGTCTCTGCATGATTCCAAGCCCCAGGTCTCGACTAACTGAAAGACCATTGATGACCCAGGATAATGGATATTTGGGTACATCCACTCGGAAGTCGACACGTCCATCAGGCCTGCAACAATTAAAAACAGTGCATCAGTTACAAAATTAAATCTTAAACATGTTCTACACTTGTAATTTAAAGTCAATACCCCATTTCATGACGTTGGGTAACACAGTGATAGGTCTATGTTTTACTTTGATATATGGGTCATGTAATCAAAATCATGCCTATCGTCATTAATTCCCAGTGTTTCTATAGAATCTAATTGATGCTGAGTTGAATTGAAAGCCATTACAGTTCCCAAAAAAATCCCACTATTACTGGAACATATGATCCCTGGACCATGTCTATATAAAAAGTGCATTAGGGGGAGGAAAGGAGAGAGATTCGGTGATATGGGGATCATGAAGCTATTTTCGTTGTTTTCACCTTAATGTAAAATTTGTATAACCATTTTGAAAGATTATGACTTAGAATAGTAGAGAAAAATTAGTTTTAAAAATGTCAAAGTTGCCACATGGAAACAATACAAAATGGCCGCCAAAACAAAATTTCAAATCCCTAAGGCTCTGAATCTAATGAATGTAAATGAATTCTGCTCTACAGTGATTCTCATGTTTGCGAGATGGTGTCTCCCATATTGGAAAAGAAATTATGCTTAACAATCATCATCATAATATAGATGAACAAAAATCTAACAAGATTAAATTCTTTGAGGTGATGTATAGTACTGCAGACATAACATGTATTGATGATATTACAAGTATACAGATGGAGGAGTAACAGATAACAGGCAGTGAAAGAACATGTACAAAGCTCACAGAAGAACTTGTCCTACAAATCTATTTGTATCCTGACATTATGAGAGAAAACAAGATTAGAAAAAAGAAAGAAGACGGAAGAGGTGAAAACAAGACTAGTTTTAGTTATTTTCTCGCCGAGTGGTTACCGGGGCCAAATTTGGGGTGTAAAGAATAGAACCACTGTTACCTGCCACGCATGTCGTAAGAGGCGACTTAGGAGGTTTGGCTGTTATCGGATGCACTTGTCCTAAATGTGTATGTGTTTAAGGGCCTGCTAAACCAATGTGCAACGTATACACGTTCTTGGCAAAGATCAAACATATCACAAAGAGTGATTAACATTGGTCGTAAAGAACGAATGTAAAGAAGTAGAGATTTTCTTACCAATACCATCTTCACATATCGAATACTACGGTTACTATGGTTGGCTATAAGGGCTCCTGAATTCTCTCCCTATTTCCATAAAGATATATTCTGGGAAAATTGTTATTTGCCTACCTCTTGATGTTTCATTTACATTAATAGTGTTGTCTTACTCTTGTGCTATCTGCCTTCAACTTTCTTCTAATATAGTTTTCAACAGTTTCATGAAAACAGGATTAGTTATTAGTAGCTCTTATAGCAATAATATATTTAATAGTGCTGGACTATGCAGAGTTGAAAGACTTCAATCTTCTTCTTCGAATGCTCCATATCGACCCCTTGTTAAACCACTCTTTGTGATTTGTATGTGATCTGAGCCTAAGAATGATTGTACGCTGTGCCGGTTATGCGCCTACAAGTAGGTCAGCACATCTAATTTCTGGGGACGCTTTTTATTTACTAGGGTAGCTTCTGTAGGCTGCTAACTCAGTAACCTCTTACGACTTGCCTTGTAGGCCACAGTGTTACTATTCTTTGCTCCTTACGAGTCCCGGTAACATATGGTTGGAAAAGCTTAAATCAAAAACATACATAGTCTTGGAGATGGATGTAGAACCAGTGAATACAAATTAACGAGTGTGTTTAGCCAGCGAGTCACAGGAGTCATCAGCATGCGTACCATTCGACATCTGCTAGAAGATAGTGTCTATGGATCTGCCTGGAGTGCTACAAGATCTGATCAATCACCAATAAATAACATTTTAACACGTTGTGTTTATCTAAATAAGTTGAGAGTATTAAGATTTGTTTTATTTCTTACTTGACAAAAATTTCCTGCCAGGCCCAGGAGCTATTGTCATAGAAACGCATGACTCGACTGACACGGTCCATAGCTGGATTATGAATCTCTGTGGTGTCGTTATATTCACCTAAAATGAAACAATCAAGATATCAGAAACAAATTGTAATAAACAGCTGGGAGTTATTTGTATCATGTTGCTTCCATTTTTGGCTAATCTATCTGCTTCTTGGTTGCCCTTAAAATTAAGGTGTCCAGGAATCCACTAAAGAACAGACATTTTACAGAAAGTATCAAGCATAAAAATGGATAACTTACATCCCCATTCATCAGCACCATCATTTTTGCAGTCCAGTTTCTTGTCACATCTTTGCTCTGCTGTGAAACATTCTCCTTCCGTGCCGGTAAAACAAGGAAAGGCATTCTGATTGACCCGACAAAATTGCTCATCTGCAAACAAGTGTTGATCAATAATTTAATAAACATCTAAAAAAAAGTATGAAGTATTAAACTCAATAAAAATTTGACCTATAGGCCCTTAAAGACAAA
This sequence comes from Arion vulgaris, assembly GCA_020796225.1. Taxonomy (NCBI): domain Eukaryota; kingdom Metazoa; phylum Mollusca; class Gastropoda; order Stylommatophora; family Arionidae; genus Arion; species Arion vulgaris. The sequence continues at coordinate 62,656,619 of CM036760.1, forward strand.
GAATTGACTTCATCGCACCGGGTTTTCCCATATGGTTCCGTCCATCTTGGAATAAATGGCAAGGTACATGCAGAGTGTTGCTCAAAGCACAAACTCCATAACTCTAGCAACAAACCTAGGAATCTATTGAAAAAATGCACATGTGAACTGGTAGATCCGGATTCAAACACACAACCTTCAGAACGCAAGGCAAATGCCTTAACCACTTCGCCATAGAGACCGCTTATTATATATAAATTCCATGAGACTGGGAAATAAATTAAAGTTTTGCGACTCAAAATAATAATGTAATAGAAAATAGGTGGGCAGCTTCATCTTGGTTTCTTTCCCAAACTCATTTTACAATTTGGTCAGGTGGAGTCTGCCCACATTGGGGATATCAATAATTGGGAAGACTAGTAAAACATCTGTAGACATCTGTGGCTTAGTGGTAGTGAGCTCAATCAAAATCCAAGAGTACCTGGTTCAAACTCCTGCGGACAGTTTGGAAGCAAATTAGGTCATGTGGATTTTTATGAATAGTAAAAATAGACCACAGTTCAGAAAGCAATGGCAAACTACAAAATGTATAAGTGGTGCCTAGAAAATCGATGACTCATTTGGTTGATGGCAGTGCTATAAAGAATATGCACAAAATAGATGAGACTGCAGTAAAACTATTTGATTGGCACAGTAATCACAAAGTACTGTAGTTTTACAAATTACAAAAACAATGACAAAATACAGCAACGTTTCGACCAACAAGGCCTTTATCAACAAACGAACAACAGGAGTGACAAATTTAAAAAAACAAATGGACGACCAAAAACAAACGTTTCTAATGAAAATCTGGGAAAAAAACGAAAATCTGGGAATAAAAATGAAAATCTGGGAATAAAACGAATAACGAAATAAATGTAACACAAAAACACACATAAAAACTAGAAATAGAACGGAAGAGAAACAATGAAATAAAGAATATGCCATGATTTTCATTTTCAATAGAAAATAGTCATCATTCTTTTAATTTGTTCTCAGATTCTCTTGTAATTTTTGGATGCTTTCTTGCACTGGAAAGAAATACTGGCAAAAAAAAACCAAACTTACTGAACAGTCGAGGTACTCTTGCATCAGTCAGGACAATCAATCCAGCATTCTGAAATATCAACAATGATATAGAAAACAGAAAAATTTTAGATTTAGAGCATCATAAAAGTATCACATAATAATAATTCCTCCTGTACCGTTATACGTTACATAGGGCCTGCAAGTAATTTCTCCATACCGCTCTATCCTCGGCAACTCGCTCAATCTCCTCCATGGAACTGAGACCGACATTTCCTGCCTCTCTCAGCAAAGTTCGTTTCATGGTCTCCTTAGATCGACCTCTCTTTCTTGAACCCTTTGCATCCCACTACAATGCCTGCTTTGATATTCGTTGATAATTTCTCCTCAAGGTGTGTCCAACATATATCCATCTTCTCTTGCTTATAACAGTTGTCACTAGTGGTTGACCAGACATGTCTCTGATTTCATCACTTCTGAATTCGTTCCATTTTATATTCATTATTTTTCACAGACATCTATTTTCAAATGCATTCAACTTGCTTTCTATATCTTTAGTCATTTTCCAACTCTCGCTGGCATATGTTAGGATTGATACAACATTTGAATTGCAAATTCGTAATTTAGTTTTAATACTATATAACTTGCAGTTCCATATTTTATTTAGACTTTTAATTGCTTTGCCAATTCGTATCATAATTTCTTTTTAACATTTCCTGTGCAATCAAAATTGCTACCTAAATAGGTGAACTGCTCTGTTATTTTTATCATTTTAGATTCTAGTGTGATATCTGCATTACTTGCCATAGGTGTCTTCATTATATTTGTTTTTCATAGCTTATCTGCAGTCCAACTTTTGATGTTATAGATGACAAGTTGTCTGTTTTTCTTTGCATATCTTGGTTGTTTCTACTTAACAAGGCAATATCATCTGCAAAATCCAAATCTTCTAGTTGACTATTTTCTACCCAATTGATGCCTGTTTCGCCCTGCAACATTTTCGCATCACCCAGTCAATGACCACTCCAAACAATAGCGGAGATAGAATACAGCCTTGCTTTACTCCGGTTTCAACCATAAACCAGTCGCTGTGTCCACCATCAGTGCGATCTGCACACTGTGAACCATCATAGAGGCTCTTAAAAATGTTTATTATTTTGTCTGGTATTCCATAGCATCTCAGAATATTCCACAGGGAGATTCTGTGTAGACTATCAAAGGCTTTTTAAAATCTATGAAATTTAGTTTAAGTGGTTGTTGCTTCTCAATATGTTCCTCCAAAATTAGTCGTAGGGTAATTATTTGGTCTAAGCAGCTTCTCCCAGGTCCAAAACCAGCTTGTTCTTCTCTCAGGGTTGTGTCCACTGCTCCTTTGATTCTATTAAGAATAATTTTGCAGAAAGTCTTGGTCATTACTGATAATAGGGTGATCTCTCTCCAGTTGTTGCAATCTTTGAGATCCTTTTTTTTGGGTATCTTAACAATTATTCCCTTTTTTCATTGATCTGGGACAGTTTCCTCTTCCCATACTTTATTAAATAGTTCTTGCACCTGGCTAATAGTTGTATCATCAGCGCTTTGAGCATTTCTGCAGTAATGTTGTCATAACCCGCTGTCTTATTGTTTATTAAGGAATGGATTGCCTCCTTGACCTCAGCTACACTTATCATTTCTTCGTTAATTGGTAGAGAGCCGTTTCTTGCCTCTTCGTCAAACTTGAGTAGTACTGGTGGATCAGGTCTATTTAATATTTCTTCAAAATCTTTAATCACATACTTTATGGTATTTCAAAAAAATGTTTTTAACAGTGCCATAAATTTACATTACATGTTCAGAAAATAGTTTGGCTGTTGTTATGGCTTTCTGTTAGTTTCAAAAAACAACTGGTGGTTAAAAATAATCATCATCATCAATTAGCTTGTCCTGAGCAGAACTTTGTCACCCTAACAGTCCTTCAGAATTTCTCTCTCATAGGCCAGATGTCCAGCCTCTGCAGCCATCATGCTCAAACCATCAATTGCATCCAGAATCCATCTTCTCTGTGGTCTTCCTCTTTGTTGGGATGCCTCCATGTATGAAGGTCTTCTCCAACACATTGTGTCTGTATGTCCAAAATGTCCATCAGAACTGAGTTATACCTTCAGGTGTACAAGTACATATTAAAACCATAATTACAGTGCATTGGTTATTGAAATGACACCACAGCACTTTGAGCAGACCAATAAGTGCTCAGTCTCCTTCAACATATCTCAAAGGGTATACATACTGATAGTTTCTGTGGCTCACTGGTTAAACAAACTTCTTGCTCTGCTCCTCAAGCATCCAGCTTTACTTGTACAACATCTAATTCCAAACTCCCTAAATCGCTGGATTTATTCCATATCAATTTTAGTTTCCACATCCAACAGCAGATCGTCAAGAGACCGTAGAACACTCCCTTATCCATTCTAAACTTTCCAATAATCGATGCTTTTGATGCAAGCTTGTCTGCTCTCTCGTTGTTACAAATACCCGCATGCCCAGGACAGTAGATCCATGTCAGTCTCTGGAGGTTGGAAACTTCTATAGAGGACATCCACTCATACAGAAACCGGCTATTCTGGATCTTTTGAAGCATTGACCGAGTCAGAAACAACAACAGCCCCAGTAAAGCGAGTCCTGGAGAGTTAACGGAGGGCAGCAGTAACGGCCCTAAACACCATCCTCATACTGGAATTAGTTGTCCTGTACGCTCCACTTCACTCTACAACAACCATACAATTAGAGCTAGTCAAGAAACCCAATTCTGACTTCTCACCACAATGCACAGATCCATCAGTTAAAGACAACATCATCATCACTTGCATTATCTTCTATCAGCTGCCTAATTGCAAGTTTAGCCTTCATGATGATCCAATCTCTACATTCTCTTCAAGAGTAATGAAAACATTGCATATACAGAGCATAAACAGTCTAGGTCAAATGTACTGCCCAGATTGAACAACTTCATGCCCAGACCATGAGCATCAAAAGTTAGATTTGTAGCATGTCATCCATTACACTGACCTGACTTTTATTTTGAGTTGCCACTTTAACTTTATCTATTATATTCACAGTTAATTTTACAGTCAATGATGCTAGAAGCAAATGCAGTGAACTTTCAGGGTAATTCACCAATAAATTCATAATACATCTTCTTCAATGATCCAGCGGTACTTGGGACAATACACATAATACATAAATTAGGTTAAAGTGGTGGTATATTATTTTTAAAAATAAAACTAGATTTTAGAAGTTCAAAGCAAACATACCGTAAAGCTGGTGTTTGCATCAATGCCATAGTCTGGGCCATGAAAGAACTTGTACTCATACTCTGTTTCACTGACCCTCCACAAATATTTGTAGCTGCTATTGGTTGTCGCATCATATGTCATCAGCTCATCAATAAGCTAGAAATGAGACAATAAAATGATACTTTATAACAAATGCTTATTAGATGATATGGTTACTAATGAGGAACTCATTAAAAAACTAAACAAACACCAGGGCCTAAGAAAAGATGCTGATGTTGAATAGGCAATTAAGAAGACCATTAAATAGTATACCTAGGGAGGTGAACCCAAACAAAAAGCATGCAGAAACTGTGCTAGCCTATGGGTTAGTCTGCACCTAACTGGCACAACAAACTCCCACTCTAAGGTGCAAATGACATGTAGACTACAAAGAGTGGTTTAACAAGTGGGTTGTTTTGAGTAAATGAAGAAATAGTATACTAAGGTGGGCCATGTTTTGAAATATAGAAAATAGGTTCGAAAATTGAATTATTGATTTTTGTATTCAATAAGAGAACTGAATTCAACCACAAACATAATAGAGTAACAAATAGAGAACAGAGTAGTATGCACACCTTATTTTCAGTAATACCATCACTAAGTCCCCGACTGTAGAGATCCAGCACCATACCACTGAAGGCAACATAAGAACCAGGATCTGCTTCTGCATTGAATTCAATTGTGTCACGGCTGAAGTCCTTGCCTCGGTTGATGCCTAGCGTCACCTGTATATCATAGAGATTAGGAATATATTAGCAATAGTTTTAATATAAATAATATTTCCCAAAGCATTTTCAGATGTTACTGTAGGAAGTACATGTCACTTCATATTTCTAGGCCCTTGTGTGCAATTGGTAAGAGGGTCAATTTCTGCCCCATGCGTAAGCGACAAGTGTGGAATTGAAACCACAACAGTCCAAGTCAATAGGCAAACGCTTACGCAAATCATCCATCCCACTAATTGTTTTAATGTCCACATCACTTTGAATTAATACAAATCTTGCAGCAAAATAGGGACTAAATCTATCACATGTGGGTTCTGGAATGCTTTACTGTGAAGATTTAAATAGATTACTATAATCTGACAAGGTTGCGTACTATCTCCGCTGCTATTCATCACGTACATTGACCACATTTGTAAAATAGCTAACACCAGCGAAGGAAACAACCTCGGAGAACTCTTAAATGAATTTCTTTTTGCAGACGATCAGGCAATCATATCAACAACAGAAGAACAGCTACAACAACACATCAACAGACTCCAGTTAGCATGTAACGAATACAACATGAGAATTAACATCGACAAAACAGAAGTAATGACATTCGCCAGAGAAGAAAACACTACCAACATCTCCATCGATAATCATCTACTAAATCAAGTAAAAGATTTCACATACCTAGGGAGCATTTTTCAGCAAATGGAAGAATAACTAATGAAATTCAACACAGATGCAACAAAGCAAATCAAATGATAGGGCAAATGGCGCCAATTTTAAGATGCAAACACGTCACCATGAACACAAAAAGAGCAATGTTCAACACAATCTTTCTCCCACATTATGTTACCAGTGCCAAACCTGGACGCTGACAACAAACGATAGAAGAAAACTAGTCACAACAGAGATGAAGTGTCTACGCAGAATGCTGGGTGTAACAAGAAGAGACCGGTTGAGAAATGAAGACATCAGGAAAAAGTGGGTACAACATCAGTACTAGACTTCATCAAGAAACAACAAATTAAATGGTTCGGTCACGTAAGCAGATTACCATCAGACAGTGCACCCCAAAGAGCAATGCTGCTCCGATACAATGGGTACAAAGCAAAAGGCCGGCCACGCAAAGATGGACCTCAGAGATAACAGAGGCGACGAAAGAGACTATCTACGAAGCGCATACTAGGGCCCGTTTTAGAAATCTCTTCCTGACCTGACGCTGTGAGGCATACAGGATTCGAGAAAGAAAGAAAGAAAACTATAATCTGTCATGTACAATTTAACAAAGTGTATGATGGGGTTGGTAAGCTAAAGAAACTGTATGGAACCCAGCATTGTTAGAACATATAAATAACTGCACAGACTGTGATGAGTCTAACTACAATGGAGTTCGTGCACTGCAGCTGAGATCTTCCTGTGTAAGAAAGGGATCAGAGCACAAATGATTACTCACCAAAGGGCAATGAAAGATAGTCCTATCAAATAATTCAATCAGTCAATAACTACAACGGTGGTCCCATGTTCTTATTGATGCAGAACAGTCAATAACTACAACGGTGGTCCCATGTTCTTATTGATGCAGAACAGTCAATAACTACTACGGTGGTCCCATGTTCTTATTGATGCAGAACAGTCAATAACTACAACGGTGGTCCCATGTTCTTATTGATGCAGAACAGTCAATAACTCTAACGGTGGTCCCATGTTCTTATTGATGCAGAAGTCTGAGCAGAAAAAGAAGTCTCAGTTGATAGTGATATATATCAATATTAAGCATATGGGTGGAAGAAGGAGGCCCTGGGTTTGTATTCTTGTATTTCCTCTTCTATCCATACTTGGCGATCTGGTTCACAGACCCATCCAGTTGAAAGTGCATACATGACTGATCAAATATCTATGAGCACACTTTGAATGAGATATATAATTTCTAACCAGTATTGTTTTCCAAAGAGAAAATTATATACAATTATATGAGGTGAAACATAATGCAAGATCATGAGAAAGTCTCAATAGCACAGTGGTTGGTGTACTTGCTGTTTAGACTGGTGGTTCCTGGTTGGAAATTGATTTGTTTTTCAACCACAAATGGCTCTCAGGTTGACTCGACCCACTCTCAAACAGGTACCACTGGAAAGTGAAGGCAACCAACATGATGTTGACCACATCACTCGTCATTGTTATTGATCAAAGAAAAGAATGGACCTAACACGATTTTCCAATATACCACATGGTATGAAAACAGACTATGTTCAGATATCTCTGCTATGTGTTCAAAATTTTCACATGCCTTGAAATAAAACAAGAGTGGAAACTCTCTATACTGAGTGATAACAACGAAACGAGTCCCAAAATTGATACAGTAAACCCTCGTACAACTAGCTACACACCCGTTAACAAGAACAAAATGTGGTCCCGTCATAAATGTCTATTTCTTATCAGTAAATAACACGAATTTCTATGTACCACGAATCACGAACTGTATTTTAGTCCCTCCGCCAATTTTATCTCATTTAACCCGAACTTCCAAAGCTTCACAATGTTTGTTGTCACCTTAAAAGCCTTTCATTGTTAGTGATCGGAAAGGTAACACTAACAGTTTCATTTACCTGTGGATGTCCAGTTTGTGTAAAAGGAATGCCTTTAGTTTGAGATAGACGACGAGATAGGTGAAGACATTAATATGTACACAAAGCATTTTCGGACAGCGGGGAAAAGATGAATGCGTCCCCGGAAGGTGCGATACCAGATCTGTCGGAAGTAAATTAGTCGTTTCCAGGATTCGGTTACACCGTAGAAGCTCTGGGTACTGTATTTTTATTACAGGTACGAGAATTTTATAGCCAGAACACCCAATTAGAAGTAAAGTAAAGGGGGAAGAGGAGAGAAGGGAGGAGGAGAAAGTGAAATTCCAGTTGATAAAAATCTGGTGAGAAAATGTTCAGATAGGACAGGGAAAGTTAGATAGAGTCAGTTGAAGAGTCATGTCTAAGAGGAAGCAGACAGGCATAGATCTGGAAACAAAACTAAGAATTCTAAACGAAGTAGACCGTGGTGCATTGAAGGAAAAGACAATTGCTGAACAGTATGGAATTGCCAAGTCTACCTTATCCACAGTACTTAAAGACCGGAAAAAATTCTTAATGCTGTTGCATTAGGTTCCGGTAACAAATCTAAGCAACTTCGTAGTGCTAAGTATGAAGATATCGAAACGCTACTTCTAGAATGGTTCAACCATATGCGCTCTTCCAATGTACCTTTAAGTGGACCTATAATTCAGTCAAAAGCAAATGAGATTGCCAAAAATTTGGACATTCAAGATTTCAGCTGTTCCGCTGGTTGGCTGTACCGGTTCCAAAAGAGACACTCAATTTCATCAGTAGTGATTTGTGGTGAAGCAAATAAAGTTGATGAAGAAGGGGCAAACAACTGGTTGCATGGATTTTACGGAGTGAGAGAAAAGTATGCCTCGTGTGACGTGTACAATATGGACGAAACTGGACTTTTTACAATCTTTTTCCAAGTCATACCCTCGGAATAAAGGGTGACAAGTGCCATGGTGGAGCGCACAGTAAACAACGTCTAACTGTTGTCCTTGTATGTAATGCAGACGGCAGTGATAAACACCGCCCATGGGTGATAGGCAAGTCCAAGAAACCACGTTGTTTTAAAAACATGAACATGGATACTCTACCTTGCATCTACTCTCACCATAAGAAAGCTTGGATCAACAGCACATCATTTCGTAAGTGGCTTCTTCATTTCAACAGTCGAATGGTGGCTCAGAATAGGCATGTTCTTCTGACAATGGACAGGTGTACGGCCCATAAAATATATGATCTGAACTTAACAAACGTAAAGGTTCAATTTTTCTCCCCAAATGCAACAAGTCGTCTTCAGCCTTTAGATCAAGGCATTATTGCTCTTATGAAGAGAGCTTATCGCAGCGACTTGTGAGAGCTGCAATTCGCTGTTGAAAAAACACGATAACCCCAAGTTGGAGTGTGCTCGATGCAATAAAAGGTATCGCTGTCTCCTGGGAATCTGTGCCATCAAAACACTTGCAGAACTGCTTTAGCAGAGCCTGGAGACATAGCAACACTAATCCTATCGAAGAGTTAGATGGTGACATCGACACCACCTCTCATGACGAATGGGATATTCTTCAAGACGTTGCAAACCCTGGAGTTAGTTTTGAGGAATTCATTAGTGCAGATGACGATGTTGCCGTGTGTTCTCCAGAGGAATCTGATGTACATGTACAAGCAGTTGTGTGTGAGGTGCAAGAAATATCATCAGAAGAAAGTGATGAAGACAATAGTATACCGCACACCCGCCAGGAAGTGTTAACGACCTTGGACACCTTAGAACGGTTTGCTACAACAGCTGAAATGACCACTAGGTTTACGGAAGCTATACACACAGTTGGCCGTGAAGTTACTATGCACTTTCGCCTCCGTCTGCGACAGCGCAATATACAGGAATTTTTCTGCAGAAAATGATACGTGAGTACTTCTTTAAAAGTTAATTACTGTAGTATAGTGTTTCTATGATGGCATCTGTATTGTAAATGGTTAATACTGTACTGTATTGAAATGCTAAAATTTGAGTCCCGATTACACAAATTTTTTAACACGAACTCGTGATTTTTCGGTCCCTTCGAGTTCGTGTTAACGAGGGTTTACTGTATTATTCCATGTCCGAAAAGTCTCTTATCGCAAAAGCCCATGCAAGCCCCACAGTGAGTGGTCAACAGATGGGTGCTTACTGCAATAGAACTGAGGGGTATTCAGTGATCACACATAAAGCGCTTTCGAGTAAGAGCCTTTATGACTCACCGCATAGCACAACACGCCGAGAACTCCTGGATCCTTCTGGGTATGAAAAAAGCCCAGTAGCACCTTTCCTGCTTAAAATAAGAGAAAATAGTGAAAACGTGTACTTCCTATGTGTTCGGAACAAACAAACAAAATACTGACAATGGAAAGAGATGAACATAATACTTTAACAGAATATCAGATTCCTTACCTGGTTCTGACGAGTACCATTGACAAAGAAATTCAGTACATCCATGACAACTTCCTCTGGTTGTCTGATAAAGTACACAATTAAACGAGCATTGGGGACCATATCTCGGGAGAGTGCAATAGCAAAGGTTTTTTGTCTTGAATTCATTTCCATTTGATCTCCAATAAGAACGTTGCTCTGAGAGACCACCTTAGAACACAGAATTATACCAAAACTTAATGAGTAATTTGTTTCTAAATTATATATTTAGTATCACAAATTAATGGTGGATTTGGTCACAACAAAGCATGAATGTTTCATTCTTCTAGATCAGTGGCTCCCAAACTTTGCTTTACCATGGACACCAAAAGTTTCTATATATGAAAATCTTCTAGCGATGGAGTTATTATTACACCACACTAACAGTCAAGTTGGCTCCAATTTTTCAGACTGGGAAACTTCAAATGATCTGTAATTTTGTCCTGTCGGACAATTAGACTCCGGTCTGATCTGGGACCTTTGATTTTGCAGCGGAACTAGTTTACCACTGTTTTTAAAATGTATTTTTCTGTTTGAAATGTCAAAGATCATAATATTTCTTCAAGTACATGAGGGCCCCCTGTGAGTTCCTCAAGGACCCTAGTTTGGGAAATGCTGTTATAGATCATTTTGAAATCTTATCTTCTTAAGCATGTAATGTCTGGATAATATCGTTATATTTTTGGGGAGCTATAGGTTACTATATCTTTTCAAGAGGAAAGGGCAGACCAAGAAAAGATGGGTTGATGGAGTTACAGACATCTTAAAACTCCATAATACCATACCATATCAAGTGACCGAGCGTGCATTATCTCGGAAACCGATCATCAGTTAAACCTGCTACGCCTAGCGGCAAAAAGCAGAGAAGGACAAAATAAAGAAAGATAGGTTACTAGTACGCTAGCTACTCAGGTCATAGGATATAAGAGAATATTTCATTTGGGGAATTGGTACCACATGCTGCCTCACACCATTCTGTTTGGGAAAGCTTAGTCATTTGTTCCTCAACTGTTTATTTAGTTTAGTTTAGTCGTCGGATCACCATCACTGCACGTCAAACAAATTAGTCCATAAGTGCTCCGATCTCTCCCTCAGTACGTCCATCAGCGTGTGGCGACTAATGATACCGGTTCTTTGTTGGTTTACAATTCTTCTTTGTCTGCCAGCATAGTGTTCTTGTCGAGCTACACCACACTTAACTTTGAGTTCTTGCAGTCTGGTTAGTGTTGTGGATTCACCACTATTACGTGAATCATGTACACGTCCTCTCTCCCGTAAGGAATTTATAATATCAGCCTGGTCCATTGCTCGTCCGCTTTGGACAGCAGCCATACCTGCAAGCCTATCCGCACGTTCATTCCCCATTACACCTGCATGCCCTGGCACAAAAATAAAACTGATCTTTGTCAGCTTAGACCTCCCCAGCGATTCTATCCAATGTCTCCTAGCCCATCCTGTTTCAATCTTCCTGAGCATACTCATTGAGTCACTGAGAAAACATGCATGGATAAAAGTCTGTGATTCTAGCCAAATCATCGCTTGGTAACCGCCATGATTTCCATAGTGAGACTGCTCGTAGTCACGGCAAAACCACCACTGTCTTCCTTCACAACATCACCTCCGACCTGAGCAGTGAAAGCCCACGAGCTCCGCACATGTCGAATCACCGAACCATCCGTATAAATGATTACATCATGCTCAGATGCGTTCTCAGAAATTAATGCCTGAACCTCTGCCTCCACGACAAGTGGGTTGTGTTGCCTGCATTCTTTATCAAGTTCGATGCATACAGAAAAGGATGTAGCGATTCCTGTTGGCACTGGTATCCATTCTTCACCGGGATCAATATCTTCAAGTGTACACACCTGCTCAATACAGTCCTCGGCCTGACCCATCCAAGATTTTCCTCTTTTAACCTATTTCCTTTTTGTCTCTTTATTTCCAAGTGCAGAGGATGTTGTGTGTCAGCATTGACTGAAGGTATGTCAGGACGGCTCATCAGTATTCTATTTATTCTATCAGTAACTGTTTATTTGCTAGTAAGCAACTAACTTTGTCCACAGTTAAACATCATAGATGGAACTTGTTCCACTATCAGTAATTTGTAGGTATGTTTGGTTAAAAACAGGCATCCTTTTTATCAGAAATCTTCCTGTTACATACATTATCTATTTCTTTATGAATTTTGTCTCTTACAGTTTGTAGACTTTCCACCAACAATACATGCTACAAAATATTACACACAGCATCTTTCTAATATGCTTGATAAAGCTTCTTTTCCTGCTGACATTCTTCAGCATTCTACTGTGCAGCACAAAAAAAAGAGAGAAGTCAACTATTTTTATTTGGGTCACCTGCTGTGAATTTAGATGCAGTCATGGCACCTAACATGGCACCTAACATGGCACCTCTGACTGATATTTGTGTAAAAGGTTGCTTTCCCTATCATCAGTGTCCTTTACCATTCAGGCAAGCTGTACGTACTTCAACTTCTGAGATTACTTTATAATTCATATCCCCAAGTAAAGGATCAGGAAACCTGTAATTCAAACGCAAACCTGTGACACTGAATTTTTTGTTTGTTGTTACACAGTCGGCCTCGAACCCCAGAATTATGTGCAATCGTATGGAATTATGCCCTAGTCAAATGATATATTAAAACATTACAAAGCATCACAGAAGTACAATTTTCAAGTGTAAAAATAGAAACAGATAATATGAAGGAAAAATGTACAGGAAATCAACAATTAATAAAATAATGTATCAAGATTATACATTTTCGTCGTGCCCAATGGCATATAAGACAGAGACAACAAATGTCAACTTATTTTTTATCCCATCACTATGGCATCCAGATCTTTATGAGCAGTTTGAATGTCCTGTTTCTGTTTCACATTTTTATGATCTGATTGCAAACTCACCGGACCCAGTTCAAACCCATGTCACTTTTTACGACAGAAGAAGAGACAGTGGTTCTATTTGTTGCTACCTGAAGATCACACAGGGAAGATATTTTTCAACATTAATAGCAGTTTTATGAAAGATGAAGAAGCTACAGATTGATTGATTAACAGGACCATCATCATTGCACTTCGGTGAGTAACCATGTGGCTCCGATCTCTTTTACACAGGATGATCTTCAGTAGACTTGCACTAAACTCCATAGCCATCCTGTTCAATCTTCCTGAGCAACTCTTGAGTCACTGGAAAACATGCATGTAAATTTGATTCTATTAATCTTTTAGTGAATTTTGTGAGAGCTTAGTGGCAAAACCACCCTGCTCTTTTCAAACATATCGAACCTGCAGTGGTTCTAGAGCTCGACTGTGAATCATGAGACCTCCGTTTGATTTCATGTCTCAGATTGAATTAGGAACTCTAGCTCAGAAATTTGTGTAATATTCTTATGTTCTCCACGAGGTGAGCGATCCTGTGCAGTACCTTTAATGATCAATTAGTGCCTACCTCTAATACAGAGCCCCCAGAAGCATCAGATTTTAATCTTTACTTTGTCTACAAGGCAAATGTATGGAGTCAGCTATTGAAACTTCAAAGAACTGATGATCAGTAAATTATTTTTTATCAGTAACGCTATTTGCTATAACACTAACGTCTACATAAATATAATAGATTAGAACTTGTCCATATCAGTAATCTGAGAAGTTGAAAACAGGATTTCTATGAGAAATCTTCTTTTACTTATCCAAATTTTGTCTTTTAAAGAAATATCTAGAACAATGCTACAAATGCAAAGAAAATCTCAAATATCAACTTTTGTGATTTTAAAAGGCATTCTATGATAGCATACACAAGAAGAAGTCTATATTGGGTCACTTTAAGATGCAGTCATGGAATCCCTACTGGCTTTTGATAATATTTTAAAAGGCTGCTTCCCATCAGTTTGCCCATTGCAGTGTATGAAACTTCAGAACTAAAGTTTGAAGTAAAACTATCAGCCCGTGTGACATGAATGTTTTTGTTACATGTCAGCCCTATTATTGCAACTACTGATTAGCAGTTGGTATATTAAAACAACGGAAGATAAGGCAAAAGTGTAGATGAACGATCACATCACATTGGAAACCAATTTAATAAGTATGATTATACATTCCTATCTCAAGGCATAAAAGAGAATCAGAAAAGAACATATCCCATCACTATACCAATCATGAGTGAATGGTTTCTGAAAATTTTAATCTGATGAAACTCACTGACTCCATACAAACCCAGCACCAGTCAAACAGAAGGAAAACTCGTCAGATACAACCTGACATACCTTGGAAGATATTTTAACATGAATAGCGCTTTGATGAAAGATGAAAAGCACGATTGATTCTTTGACCATTCAGCACCGTGGAAATGTGGCCCAATCCACATCAGAACCAGGATTTGCAAACTCATACACCAGCTAAGGTCTGTAATTCTAGATGAATGCTGGAGTGAAAAAATATTCAGATTCCGACTTTATTAACTTTCTAGTGAAATTTGCAGGCAGTGGCTTTACCTGCTACTCATTTGAATCAAGATTCTTAGCCGATGCAACAGAGAATATGGACTATCATCCGATGAAGGACCAGCTCAGAGGATTCTGGAAATGATTCTGAATGGCTCCGAGGACGAAATACTGACTGAGATGGGACCCAGAGAGGCCTGAAGACCAAGAACTCATTGTGAGAATACAAAGAAAGTTGAAGGAGAATCACTACCTGAAACAATACAAAGAAGCTGATAAATCAAAGAAATTTTTTTTTGTAAGCCCTAATACACCTAGGCGTCAAATATCAAAGAAGAAGAGACCTTAGAACAGGACAGAATCGACCTCACAGTTACTTCAAAACATTGGTCTGCAATTTAACCATGTTTACAGGCGAACATACTGGCGAACTGAAGAGAACATACTTCCAGACTGCCCCATATGAGGCAAACTCACTGGCCCAGAGAAACAACATTGGAAAATAAAACATGTTACCTCATTGTGGTCTACAAAAAGGGAAGAATGGATCCCAACAGATGGTAGCATGACCAACTATCTCAATGCTATCATTACTCTTGGAAGAGAATGTAGAGATTGGGGCAACAAGAAGGGTGATCTCGCAGCTAAGCAGCTGATAGAAGATAATGCAAGGGATGATGATGTTGTTGTATATACCGATGGGTCGGTTCAACGTGGTGAGAAATCAGCTGGGGTTTCTTGGCTAATGCGCATGGTAGGGTTGTTGCAGAGCGAGTGGGCATACAGGACAACTACTTCTAGTATGAGGATGGAGGTTGAGGCGTTACTGCTGCCCTCCATTGGATCTCTGGGACTTCATTTACTGGGGCGTTGTTGTATCTGACTCTTAGTCAATGCTTACATGATCCAGAAGGGCAGGTTTCGGTATGAGTGGATGTCGGCTATAGAAGTTTCTAACCTCCAGCGGCTTACGTATATATACTGTTCTGGGCATGCAGGTGTTTACGGTAATGAGAGAGCGAGACAGGCTTGCATCAACAGCATCGATTGTTGGGGAGTTGAAGATGGATAAGAGGATATTCTTCGGTCTCTTCGCGACTGTCTGTTGGATGAAGACACTAAAATCGATGTTGAATCGATCAAGCGATTTAAGCAGTTTGGAGTTACCCGTTGTACAAGTCGAACTGGATGCCTGAGAGGCAGAGTGAGAGGTGTGTTTAATCAGTGCGCCACAGGAACCATCAGTATGCATACTCTTCGATAACTGTTGGGGAGACTGAGCACCTATGGGTCTGCCCAGAGTGCAATGACGTCAGTTTAGTAACCAATAATTGTGGTCTACATAAGACTGTGAGGATTATACAAGATACAACATTGCAGATATTGATAATATCTCAGGAAACAAGTCATGACAGAGATGAAGTGTCTACGCAGAATACTGGTAGTAACAAGAAGAGACCAGTTGAGAAATTAGACATCAGGAAAAAAGTGGGTACAACATCAGTACTGAACTTCATCAATAAACAACACATTAAATGGTTCGGCCACATAAGCAGATTACCAACAGTGCTCCGATACAATGGATATATGGAATTGCAAAGCAAAAGGTCGGCCATGCAAAAGGTGAACATCAGAGATAATAGAGGCGACGAAAGACACTATTTATGAAGCGTACACAAGGGCTCGTTCTAGAAATCTCTTCTTATCCTGACGCTTTGATGCGAAACAGGATTGGAGATAAGAAAGAATGATAATATTTCAAATTAAAAAGAAGAAAGCACAAACAAATAACTAATCAGTGACATACTCTTGTTACACAAATTTCCAGTGAGGTCAATAAGTGATGTATTTACCTGGTAGTAAATCCGAGGGACAAAGTAGCTGGTTTTTACATGGAAGATCATGTACTCATTAACCTGCAGAAATAAATCAGGAAACACAACAATAAATAAAAAATTAAAGCAATAAATACACATTTAAATAGTTTCTTCTTCTTCGAATGCTCCATATAAACCACTTGTTAAAACACGCTTTAAGATTTCTATATGTTCTCTCTCTCTCTCTCTTGTGATCCCGGCCTAGACTGATGAACCAACTTTTTCATGAATTTTACCGTGTTTATACAGCTTCTCGAAGCTCTGTGTTTTGGGGCCAGGTTTCTTTTCTTATACCTGTTATCAGTTGACAATCTTGCAGAACGTGTTCTGCTGACATGTCCGCCTTTTTTTGCAGGCTAGTTGTGCCAATTTTTAAATTTGTGGAACATGTGGGCACTTTAAAATTTCTATGTGATCTAAGAGCGATTGTACGTTGTGCCAGTTATATGCCTACAAGAAGACCAGCACATCCGATTTCTGCTACGCTTTTTATTTACTTGGGTAGCTTCCCTAGAACCCTACCTCGGTCACCTCTTACAACATGCCTTGTAGGTTGCAGTGTTAATATTCGTTGTCCTCCTTTTGAACCCTGGCAACACAGATTTAAATAGTTTTAAAAAGTCCATTTAACCGGTTTTTTTTGCTCCTTTGCTATGAATTCAGGCGTAGTCTGACTTTAACTGACCCTAGCATGATGGTTTGCTTTTCTTATCACCTGTATTCCTCACCATTCAGGCAAGGCTTACTATGTGACTTCAGAGGTGTTAACAGAATTAAATGTTGAATAAATAATTTGACTGAAAAATGTAATATCGGGATGAAGTTATTGGTACTACCTGAGGTTGATCTGTTGAGGTCATGATGGTTATGTATGAGTTTGTGGGTGAGTAGTATTTCCATGCATGAAGAGTTATGGATGCTGTAGTTCCAACTTGAAATCTGGGGTCTGTGTATATGGTGTTGCTTCCACTGTATGCTGGTCTTGGATCGTTGTATGTGGCCTAGATAAAAAGAAACATATTTAATTAATCAGCTTCTAATGATTCAGTTTTACAAAAGTAATGAGAAATAACAAAGAATCAACATACTTTAAGACTGCCAAGAATATGATATACTGAGAAAAACTCGCCGGCCTAATGAAACAACACTAGACAGAAAAACTACACAGACCTCTGTGTGAGCTACAAAGACAGTTAAGTCTATACAAGAGACAACGTTGAATATAGAAAGTATTTCAAGCAAACGAAAGGAAGGAAAAATATATAAAACCCAATATATTCAAAAATAAAATAACAGAAGTTCCAAATTTTGTATAACTGGGAAGTACAGTATCGCACAAGGTACTTCATAAAAAACATTGAAAAATTAAAGAATGCAAGTCAAACTTTCACCATGCGTAACAAAATCTGGAAAGCCAAAGAATTACATCTTAAAATATATAGAAGCAGTGTCCTGTAAGCATTATTATACAGTAGTGAAGTCTGGAAATGACCTACAACATCATATACAAGTTGGAGACATTCCAAAAGAAATGATTAAAAAGAAGTCGATCAGTGGGAAGATCTGAGTAAGAGATCATACAGAGGAAGTGATCGGAACATGTATGCACTAATTGGTGAAATGTGCAGTGATGATGATCTGATGACTAAACTAAAATAAACATGCAATGGGATTACTGTGACCTTTAATATCTGGTTGAACAGGTAATTCTTTTTCTATAAATATAAAATTTTGTCTACATAATTAAAAGTTCTTTAATTTGATATTCTTGCAGTAACAAAATTATTAAGAAACAGGCAGATCATATGGTATCAAACACTCACAGTTAACAGTATACTTTGAGTTGTTGAGCTTAGGGTGTATTCAAATTCTGCTATACCCCGGATTGGGGTTCGAGTCTGAGGTCCTGTCAAACGCTGCTGTGTTCCTGAACTATCTGTAATGAAATCTGTGACTGTAATTGTACCTCCCACATCAGCAGGTGTGCCATCATATTTTGCCACAGCAACCTGAAAATGTGTTGTTTTTAACTACAATTTAACGAACACAGAAAATAAACAAATACAGAAGCAGTGGAAAAAATGTAGGAATGAACAGGTTGGTTATTGGTTGTTGAACCTCCAATGGTCCTCTGAAACTCCGTTTACTGAGGCCGTTGTTGTCTGACTCTCAATCGATGCTTTGGAAGGTCCAAAATGGCAGGCTGCGGTATGAGTGGATGTCTATTGACGTTTCTAACCTTCAGAGACTTACGTATGCGGGTGTAAGTGGCAAAAAAAGAGTGCTTACATTGACAGGCTTGCATCAACAGCATTGATTGTAGGTGAGTTGAGGATGGATAAGAGGGATGTTCTACAGTTTTCACGAATGCAGACACTAAAATAGATGCTGAATCACTAAAATACATGTTGAATTGATCCAGCAATTTAAAGAGTTTGGGATTATCTGTTGTACTAGTAGAACTGGATGCCTGATTGGCAGAGTGAAAGGTGCGTTTAACCTGCGAGCCACTGGGACCATCAGTATGCATACCCTTCGACATTTGTTGGGGCAGACTGAGCCCCTATGGGTGTACCCAGAGTGCTATGATGTTGGTTCAGTAACCAGTAGCCAATTTATTCACTAACAATGAAATTTCTGAAATAAAATATTTTATTTTATTTGCAATTGACATTTTTTAAACCCATAGAGGGGCTGTGATGTTTTCCAGCAGGTATGTAGACCTACAGATATTAATCTTAGCAATGAATGTGTACCAATGTCTGTGGATACCAACACTACCAATTTTGTCCAAATCATACTAAACAGACACTGCACAAAACAAGTTTCTAATGTAGTAAGTATGGAGGTCAAGGCTATGGTGGATGAACACACACAGGATGGTGGTGATCTGGTGTACACTGATGGCTCAGTGATTCAAGGCAAGGAAAGTAAATTGGCAGTTACTGCGAGTTAAGATGTAAAACTATCAAGGAGGACAGGAGTGCCTTTGCTGTAACGACAAGAAGTAACATGGCTATGAAGTAGTTGAGTACAAAGAAATTCACACATGCAAATACTGAGTGACTCAATGAATATGCTCAAGAAAATTCAGGCTGGCTGTACAAGGCAGTGAGCTGCAGATCCCTGGCTGATAAAGCAGTGGCCGAGGAAGGACAGTCAATGGATAGTGCAGATATCAATGCCATAAAAGAAGCAGGTTGTATAGATGCCTTTGAAAACATTTATAAATCTATATCCCTATCCAGAGGAAATGAAGGTGGAAATTTTTAGGTCATGTTCTTAGATCAGATGAAAAGAGACTAAATCGAAAAGTCCTTATATGGTCACCAATTGGGAAAAGAAAACACGGAGGACCTAAGACCACTCCTCAAAGAACAATCCTACAAGAAAGTAAACTATTATTATGTAAAACCATACAAGATCTCCAACTGCTAGCAATGAACCACATCACATGGAGATCTAAAACCTCTGCCCTATGTGCTGCCTTTGGCACGAAAGGAACAAACTAACTATCTATCCAGAGTGAAGAAGCTGGGAGTGAAAATGGGAAATGCCAGACACAAACACTTTGATAGAGGTAAAAGAAATTTAATTAATCAACACTGAACAGGTGTGATTAGTTGTTATATGATGGTAAAAAATATTTGGGAGGAGATCAGAGCACCTATGGACCTGTCTGGAGTGCTGTGATGATGATTCCTACTAATTACTAATTCTTTAAATCAATGAAAGTAAGGTTTCTTTTACAGACAGATTCCATCAAGCTACTCTACAAATACACACAACAAAACAGTAACCAACCTGAAACCTCATTATAGATGAAGGTTTAAATGTTCTAATTCGATCTCCCAAACCCCCTCTAGTTTAAGTTTTGAGTTAAAGATAATTGTTCCAGCCCATCCTGTCCGATTCAAACCAGAATACCAGTCCGTAACATTGACAAAAAAGACAAATTCACTGTCTACAAGAGATCCTGGTTCTTGTCCACGCTTCGCTATTGCAATCAACTCATCCAATTTCCACTGAAAGTCGATTCGTCCTTCAAACTGAAAAACAAATTTACAGTGTTAAAACTTTATAATTATCCATATTATGCAGAAAAGATTACAGTAATAAAGTTTTAGAAGAAATCAATTAAATTTTAGTTAGTTAACATAAACATTATTGTACTTCTGGCAGCCCATAGGTGACCAGCATCTCTCCCCAAAGGGTGATGGACATGCATGTCTACAGCTTTCGTAGCGTGTTAGTTATATACATATTTCTCTCTCTCTCTTGTGATTGTTTTTAAGGCCGTTTTATCATTCTAATGTGATATATAAACAGCCTAACACCAAGAACGGGTGTACGTTCACAGCTTTCAGTACCATTTGGAGCTCAGGTGCTTATCCTTCGGTGGTGTGTTCGGTTTCAACCAGCATTTACTGGGTTCACTCTCCGTTAGCCCTTTGCTGTCCCCAGCCAAACCTGCAAGGCAGCAGGTTGCTATTTTCTATTAGGGCCGTGACCCTTAGATGACCTGCCCTTTCGGGTTAATGAGCGTCATCTGCCCAGCTAACCGGTCTTTTTATGGACAACATGGTTTGCCACCCGTCCAGTTTTGTGTACGGTTTGCTCGCTAGCCTTTGATTGTCCCCAATCAAACTACAAGGTAATAGCAGTTCCCTGCGAGCGGAAACACGCACTGGCTTCACCTCTGCTAGGCTTTCCAGTTTTTCTGCACATTCGGGTGGTCCGCACACCCTCGCACCTGCTGTGCCATGCACTTCTACCCACCGGTGGGCTCACTCGTGCATCGGCCGCATGCTTGCTCACTCTGCCCTGGTGCCTGCTTCATCATCACCATCAGTATTCGCCGTGCTCACATTTGCCTGGGATGTTCGACCCTGAGGCTTAAATGTGCCACCATCCCTGTGATGCCCAACTTGAGGCCCAGCATATTCGAGCTCTAGGGGGATGAGAGAGATAGAACATATGTGGGCTCTGAGTTTCACCCCATGCGGGTCTGCATCTCTTTGCAGGATGCACCTCTCATCCTGTATGTTTGTTTTTTGGTCAGTCCCATCTGTGTTGCGAGCGGATCCCATTTGGTGTGACTACTTCTGCATCTCTATCCACACCAGAGTAGTAGCTCTCCCTTGATCCCTGCGCCCCCTTAGCCAGACCGGAACCAAAGTCTGTTATCAGGGTCACCGTGTGAGGCGGACACAGGGTCTTGATTAGTGCCGGCTCACTAATCCTGGCGCAGCATTGTCCCCATGCGCCTTCGACTCCATACGTATTTCATGATTCCTCAGAAGGGCCCTTGCCTACTCATACCACATTTGATGCCATTTACTCTGAAGATAACCAATTCCCTGATGACCCAAGTCATCATCACGAATAGGGCAGTCATGGAAGGGTCTTCGTATATCACCTCTGCCCATGTCAAATATGACCACCAGTCCATAGCCTTTTTCTTAGTTCAGAGAAGGTATCCCTTCAAATTGTCACTTTTTACGGGCAGTCTTTGGACGTTCAAGAATATGACTTCACTATTTCTTCCATTGAAGATGGAGCATATTAGTCATAACAGGTGCAGATGCTCAGCAATGGAAAGGAAACATGTACATATGATTTTATAGTTAATGACTGCTCATATATATTACATGAAATGAGGCTTCCACTGGATCATCAAGGAAACTTATCGCTTTGTTGTGTTCGGATTTCTGAGCATGGGAAACTGATCACAGAAAGAGAAGACTGAATTCTTCTGGTTTTCAGTATAACAAACAGCAGCAACTATCTTCCTCCTTCATTCCTAACACCACTTGTTAGCCACTCTCTATGGCCTTATATAGTTTGGGCATGCTGTGCTGCTAGTTTACAGTGTTAGCTAAATAGCTGTGCCATTTGCATCTTTCGGCCCATAGTCCGGGTATTGGCAGTCAGCAAGTCAATGTTTATTAATTTCTATTTTCAGCCTTTCTCAAATTCTGCCCATGATACTCCATTTTTTCCCACCATCTTCTGCTGCTTTTTTTTCATGTGATCATTTACCTCCTCAGTCTGTTGTTATGAGCTCACATCAAGTGAATATCAGAGTGCATTATTAACCACCACTGCTTCTCTATTTTTCCTTTTTAGTAAGTCATTGGCATATTTCTGCTCCAATTACTTCAGTTTCAGTTTGAAATATCTTCATTGCACTCCAAACATGTCCATAGGTGCTCTGATCTCCTTCGCAATATCTCCAACAGCGTCCAGCTGTACCAGTCCGATTTTGATTGATGAGCCTACTCATATACCTGTTATGCTGTTCTTTTCTGGCCCTTTCTGGAACCTGCTCTTTTTCATCTTTTACATCTCCTACCCTGCTGTTGGCAGTGTCTCTGACACAATTACTTCTATCAGATACAATTACTTCTATCAGAAGACACAATTACTTCTATCAGAAGACACAATTACTTCTATCAGAAGACACAATTACTTCTATCAGACACAATTACTTCTATCAGACACAATTACTTCTATCAGACACAATTACTTCTATCAACAGAGTTATTAGTCTGTACACAAACACACAGAATGAACAATGTTCAGCACGATACAAAGTAAGGAGCAAAATTAGACTCACATATTGGATAAAGCGATATTCATACGCAAAGTACATATAGTAATCTTTCACTGGCACATCTCGCACTGGCTTATACTGAGGTAAATCCATTGGGACACCTGATATGGAACCTCTGGCATCACGATATGGTTTCTCCCATCCTCGCGTCTGATTCCAGATTAATTCACGAGGGCGGAAGAAAGCTGTGATGGAGGCATTACCTACACATGGTCGACCACTTGTTTGGCTGAAAAAGAGTAAATGCAAGATTAGCAACATTTAACAAGAATTATTTGTTTTCTAATTTACAATATAGTTTTTGTCCCAATAGCATCCACATTACATTTTTTTGACATTCATTTCTGATGTGAAGCGACATTAGCTTTTTACAATATTTCATTTGGTTTAGAAATGATCTATTACCATTCTGTACCAAGTTTTTGTGGCCTAGCCACATATCGCTAACATCATCTGTTCCAGTCAAAGAACTGTCTTTATAAACCAGTTGTTTTTTGAGATTTCACTTTACTTATCTTCACATGTCTGTTTTATCTCCATGGGACTATGTTTGCTACCGGTTATTAGACATGACCTATAGGTGCTCCTCAGTCTCCCCCAGCATATGTTGAAGGGTATGCAAGTTGATGATTCCCATGGCTCACTGACTGCATACTTATCCTGTCATTCAAGTGTACAGTCCTGCTAGTACACAAAGTAATTCAAAACTTCTTTCAATGATGCAAAGATTCAACATCACATTGCCACGTCCACATCCTTCAGACTGTTACTAAGCAACCAAAAGACATTTCCCTTATCCAACTCCAAGAGAAACAAAGCTGTAAATCTGCACTCTCCTTACCCGGAACATCAGCATATAACATAGCAGTATATCCCTTACTGAAGGTTGAAACTTTGACAAAAGACAATCACTCATACTCAAACTGGTTATTTTTGATCTTTTGAAGTGGATTATTCTTGGTCATCTGATATATATCATGCAACTGAAATATTCGCTTGCAGGCTCAATTATTCAAAAAAAGGATGTTATCTAGTTCAAACTACTATTTTTTTCATCATTTTAAACATGAATAGATTCACAAAACTTAACAACTGGTTCTCTTTTTACATTCAGAAACATACTTTACAAGCACTACTCCCATAACCGTGGCATCAGGTGTTTCCATCACATATGATGGAACCGAGACATTCACATCAAATCTTGGTTCCCCTATAGAAAAAGACAAATCAATTCACCAGAATTATATAAATTTGCAAATTCCTTTTACAAAGAAAGTTGTTAGTCTTCTATACATACAAAATCTGGACTTTTTCAATACAAAGGCAATGTTAGAATAAATGTTACAATAATTAGTTTTCAAATAGATTCGTAACTTCATTGCTTGATAATAATGTCAGGGAGCTGCAAATGTTCATAACAGTAGACTAAATAACAATGTACAACATGAATCAAATGTTTTTTAATATAATACATTTTGTCTAACTATTGATGTAAATCTGGCCACTATATTCATACAATATCAATCAAGTGCTATACCTGTCGGCGTAAGCGATCATGTCTCTCCACAACTCTCTCTGCTTGGTGCATGTAATCAGTTCTGACGATCTTGTGTCGAATCATGATGTCAGGCCACCCAACATCTTCTCCCTCTGTCTTCCACGATCTCTCCTTCCCTGAATTTGACCTGTTGTCACCAACATGTTCTCAACCTATTTTTATTTTTGGCTGGATTCTTATTCTTTTGATAAGGTTTCTTTGTGTGCTGGCCTGATTTAAAACCTCCCCATTTGTTTGCTTCATTGTCCATGGAATTTTCAGCATTCTTCTGTAAAACCACATCTCTGTGGTTTCCAATGATCGTATTGATTGTTTGTTCATTGTCCGTGATTCGTAGCCATACAGAAATATTGGATCAATATAGCACGGGAGTATTCATTTTAGCTATGTCATTGGTAGTGAATTCACAGTGTGTTCTTCATTTTCATTTGCAAAATAAACACTATTAAACAATAAAAAATCCATGTGAGCTCTTCCAGGCACAATTATCATCTTGGTCACTTGATTTGAAAGTTTGTCACTTTTTTAAAAGTGCTATTGTTAATTTGAGGATAGTTTTCATCGCACATCAGGTATATCCATAATTGCACCGATCTCCTCCCAAGCATGTATTTCAGTGTGTTTAGACTAACAACTTCCGTTCTGTGTTGGTTGATCGATTTTAGTGTCCTCATCCAACAGACAGTCGTGAAGAGGCCGAAGAATATCCCCTTATCCATCTTCAACTCCCCAACAATCGATGATGTTGATGCAAACCTGTCCGCTCTTTCATTACCGTAAGATCCCGCATGCCCAGGACAGTATATCCACGTTAAGTCGCTGGAGGTTAGAAACTTCTATAGACGACATCCACTCATACCGAAATCTGCCCTTCTGGATCTTGTGAAGCATCGACTGAGAGTCAGATATAACAATTACTCGGTTACATCTATCTATGTAGACCAAAACCAAAAAATGAGATGGTTAAAAAATATGCGAAACACGTACAAACAAAGTACTATAGTTTTACAAAATACATAAACAGTGACGATAAACAGCAACGTTTCGACCAACAAGGCCTTTATCAAGCAAACGAACAAACAGGAGTGACAAAATATGCCATGCACTTACAAAAATCTTCCACTTGAAATGGATGTTTGTAAATATGTCCCTGCGGATGAATAATAAAGTTGCATGAAAGACAATAAAACAGACACTAAACAAAATTGTATACACTGCAACTTAATCTCAAAACACAAAGTGACGTAGTTTTACTATATACAGAAACATACTAATTATGAGAACAGAGCATACGTTTCTGCAACAATTCTAACAAAAATGTTCCAAAATGCTATCAAATTTCCAGTACGTTTAGTTTAGTCGTCGGATCCTCATCACTGAACATCAAACCAATTAGTCCATAGGTGCTCTGATCTCCTCCTCAGTATGTCTCTCAGTGTGTGACAACTAACGACACTGGTTCTTTGTTGGTTTACTATTCATCTTTGGCTACCAGTATAGGGCTCTTGTCTATCTCCCACCACATTTGTCTTGGTATTCTTGCAGTCTGGTTAGGGTTTTAGATTCACCACTATTACTTGAATAATTTACACGTCCACTATCCCATCGTCCATTTTACAGACAGTAAAGACAGTTTTATATTAAACACTTAGTCTATCAATAACTCATTTTGTCTTATTCAAAATTGTTCACATGAATACAATCTAAAATTTAAACTGACTTACAAAGGCATCAACTCTGATGTTCCATGTTCCAAAGTTAGGCTGATCAGAAAGATCAAAGCTCTGACTGACAAGACCTATTAAAGAAATATAAACAAGATGTAGGTTTAACTGAAATTATTATGCACAATTGTTCAAATCAAGCTAAAAGCTAAGTTTACTAGTAACCAGTTACCAATTTTATAGCACTCAGGGCAGATACAAAGTTGCTCTTTCATAAATGGCAAAAGTTACTTTTTTGCCCATGTGTTGCCAGGGCTGCAAGGAGCAAAGAATAGTAACACTGCAACCTACAAGGCATGTTGTAAAAAGTGACAGATAGAGACCTAGGGAAGCTACCCTAATAAATAATAAGTGTAGCAGAAATTGGATGTGCTGGCCTACTTGTGGGCGCATAACTGGCACAACATACAATAGGTCTTAGGCTAAGATCACATACAAAATCACAAAGAGTGGTTTAACAAGTGATTGATATGGAGAGTCAAATAAGTAGACTTTATTTCTTTGTCTGCTAACACTCTTAGACCGATATAAAGAAGAGACCAGTTTAGAAATGAAGACATCAAGAAAAAAGTGGGTACAATATCATTACTGAACATCATCAAGAAAAAAATTAATTAAATGGTTTGGCCATATATATATATATATATATATATATATATATATATTTATTATGAGACGCTAGTAAAACTATTTGATTTGCGAAACATGTAATCACAAAGTACTGTAGTTTTACAAATTACAAAAACAATGACAATATACAGCTTGATAAAGGCCTTGTTGGTCGAAACGTTGCTGTATATTGTCATTTTTTTGTAATTTGTAAAACTACAGTACTTTGTGAATATGTGGGTGGCCATATAAGCAGATTACCAACAGACAGTGCGCCTCAAAGAGCAATGTTACAGTGGATACCAAGCAAAAGGCTGTCCAGCAAAGGTGGACTCAAGATAACAGAGGCAATGAAAAACACTTTATGAAGTACACACAAAATCCCGTTCTATAAATATTTTTTTATCCTGATGCTGTGAGGCAAAACAGGATTAGAGAAAAGAAGACAATCTCAAACACCATTTTGAATATTTTCAAAGTATACCAACAAAAAATGTACATGATGTATGTTTCTGTATCTTGTTGATTACATATATCCTTTACGTTTTCTATATCTGCCATTTCTACTCATTGTATGTTTCATTCCAAATTTATATAGTTAGAGGGCAGGTCCTTCATTTCAGAATAAATTTTGATGCTACTAAATAAAATGTTGGTACTGGCAGAAAATAAAGTAACTGTCTTATCTGATAATAAAATTTGAAATTAGACCAAACTTACCTCCAGCATTGGTCTGCAGTCCCTGCCATCTTCTAACTGGTATGCCAGTAGGGTCCTGAGAATAAATGGAAAATTAGAATGAAGCATAGCCTGACTGGACTATTAAATAATAGATTTAGCCAATGCTTTTTAATAACATCTGTACGAAATTTGTAAGTGACCAAATTCTTTCAAAAGATATCCTGAAGATTGCAAACATCTTCCTATTCTTTTATTCTGCTTCATTTACTATAGTCTAAAAACTTATAAAGCCCTCTTTGTGATGATTTTTGCCATTTGAATTTCAGCACATCCAATTTCATCATGTATTTTTATTTGTCTGGATCGCTCTCCTGGTTGTTTCATTATGGCAGATGTGGTACAAATTGTAATTTAAAACATTTTTTAAAATGTTGCCTGGAAAGCCACTTTACAACTTAAATTGGTATGACAGGCATGTGCAACCTTTATTTTTGCCAAAGAGCAAAATATCATGAGAAACAACTAGTTACGGGCCAGTCTGAAAAGGATATGCAACTCTTTGAGTTGTACTTGTATCTTACATGTATTTGAAATATCTTCATTGCACTCCGGACATGTTCATAGGTGCTCCAATCTACTTTACAATATCTCCAACAGCATCAAGCAACTAACCGCACCAATTCGATGTGATTGATGAGCCTAGTTATGCTTCTGTTGTTCTGCATTTTTCTTGAGTTGCACATGTCCAGTCTCCATCAATCATTCTCTATGTGCACTTGTTGTGATCTTCCACTATCTACTATTCTGTTTTAAAAGAAGTATTAGATATTTGATGAGTGGTGTTAACAAACAAGTAGCTCTGTCAGCTCTTCATACTTGCCCACAAGATAATGATCAAGGGAAAAAAATGTGTTGGTTCTTCAACAGTTAAAAATCAGCAACAAGAATTGGAGTGAAAGTAAACTTCAGCTACTGAAGTTAAACATTTGTGTTACAGATAAATTATATAACTTACATCAATATAAATGATCATGCTTCCATACTTTGGCATCATATTTGGCAGAATTGGAACAATTCGAAAGTGAACTGCAGAATATAAATTACATTGTTCATAAATAACATCAAAAACATCAGTTTTCTGTGGTTAAACTACCACTTACATACAGTAACCAAAAATGTCAACAAAGATTTAAGACTTCTTCAGTGATCTCTGGTCATGTGCTTAATTCCCTGTAAGCGACAAACTGGACAGTCAGCTTCAGGTCTGTCAGGTTTCCCCAAAGCTTACTTTTCCCTTTCACATGTTGCTTCTCAGTTCACCTAGGAGAAGAAAGTCTCACCTGCTGATACTAGTATAGAGCTGTTTGACTTATTCCTAGTCTATGTAAGTATATGTTGAGTCTGCAGTGTCTACATAGACACAATATAATCACCTGGTTTGTTATGCTGAGGTCTTTAAGGAAGTCTTTTTCATATTCATATCAAATGCTTGTCTTTCAGATTTAATTAAGTCTCAGCAAAGATTTCAGACAATATCGTCATGTATGTACAATATAGGTGGTTGTGACAGTAAATAAATACAAAGGTCTAAACCTGAACAGTAAGAAGATGTAACAATTCTGACAATTTAAATACCTTGAAATTCTCTGACATCAGATAGTAGATGTAGATCAGAACTAAAGAATAGAATTAACCAAGCAAAGGTTGCATTCTTTAAGTAAAAGATTTCACATACCTGGGGAGCATTTTTCAGCAAATGGAAGAATAACTAATGAAATTCAACACAGATACAACAAAGCAAATCAAATGATAGGGCAAATGGCGCAATTTTAAGATGCAAACACGTCACCATGAACACAAAAAGAGCAATGTTCAACACAATCTTTCTCCCACATTATGTTACCAGTGCCAAACCTGGACGCTGACAACAAACGATAGAAGAAAACTAGTCACAACAGAGATGAAGTGTCTCGCAGAATGCTGGGTGTAACAAGAAGAGACCGGTTGAGAAATGAAGACATCAGGAAAAAGTGGGTACAACATCAGTACTAGACTTCATCAAGAAACAACAAATTAAATGGTTCGGCCACGTAAGCAGATTACCACCAGACAGTGCACCCAAAGAGCAATGCTGCTCGATACAATGGGTACAAAGCAAAAGGCCGGCCACGCAAAGATGGACCTCAGAGATAACAGAGGTGACGAAAGAGACTATCTCGAAGCGCATACTAGGGCCCGTTTTAGAAATCTCTTCCTGACTTGACACTGTGAGGCATACAGGATTCGAGAAAGGAGAAGAAGAAGGTTGCATTCTGGAAAATGAGCATTTTATGCAACAAGTCATTGCCTATTGAAGTTAAAAGGGTTTTCAGTGCTACACAGAGGCAGTACTGATATGGAAGCTAGTCCTGGACAATAAATAAACAGAAAAATCTCTGGTCACAAAGATGTGGTTTTACAGAAAAATGCTGAGAATCCCTTGGACTGCTAAAATGATGAATGTAAATGTGTTGAAAGAGATCAACACACAGAGAAAGCTCATCATCAATATAAGAAAAAAGCAATCATAATTTTTTCAGGTAAATTGTAAGACAATGAGAATTAGACCACAGAGCTAACCAGCAAAATCAATAGGAGATGGGATTACCGATAGCAAAGTTGATAACATGCTGGGCTAATGACCACATAGTGGAAATTCTGTGACTCAAGGCCAGCTTAGGTCAAAATGTTTGGTATGCACACGCTGTGCAAGGCTGGACTACAGGAAACTCTGGCCCTTTACTTGTGATCTAAATTACAAGTACTCCTGAAGTCGAAGAAAGGTTCACCTAAATAGCAAGGGACACTAGTGATAAAGAAAACATGTCTTCACACAAAAATCAGTCTGAGGTGTAACATTAGACGCTGTGACTAACCCTGAATTTATAAATTTATAAGTACATATATAAAGTTCTATAAATGGTAATGACATTTACTTACCTCGTTGACCCTGTCTATAAAGGGGTCGACTCATCTGTATAAACAAAGATGCTTGCTTGGTATTGAAATCAATGTCTGTTTCATTCTGCCAAATATTTCCACTGTCATTTTCATCTATCCTTCCCTCGACTCTCAATCTGTACTTCCCATCTGGAGCATTTGATGGCATCTGGCGAATGAAAAATAAATACAGTATACAACGGAGTTAGACATAAAACAGCGAGTTGTATGACATGAACAGAAAGGTAAGATAAAGGGACAGACTGCAATCAAACTATATTAAAGGCATAAAAATGCAGAATAAAATTACATAAGATAAGCACTATATAGTACATACCAGCAGGTTAAAAGAGCTGTGATATTGCAAATCCAAATTTATTGTAACATATCTGGCAATTAAAGAAAGGGCATCCAATGGAAACCCTGAAACAAACTTTACTGAAAGAGGTAAGAAATATCGGACTCAGTTCCATGGAAGAGATTGAGCAAGTTGTCCAGGACAGAGTGGTATGGAGAAATTAGTTGCAGACCCTATGTAACATATAATGGTACGAGAAGAATACATATATCTGGCAATTATGAGGTGAACAGATTGGCAAAAGAGAATTCAAAACCACTACAAACTGATATCAGCATAAACTATGAAGAGGCAAGGAGATTTATCACAAGAAAATACACAATGAAGTGGGAAACCGAACATCAGGGTCCCCAGACAAACGATCTATATTAACAGCTCAACAGAAAAGAGCAAGAAGTAATATTCACACTCTGTACAGGTCACAACAGATTGAGATACTATCTTTTCAATAAGTTAAAGATAGGTCCTTCTACTGAGTGTGAATAGCACTGATAAAATGTCTTCTAACATCTTTTACAAAGATTCCCAGTGTTTGAGGAGCAGAGAAGGCTGATATGGTCACCACTGTCACTACACACACTCTTTGCAGATCTTGACAACCTGAGTCAAGCAATTATTTTCTCTAAACATTTTCAAAGTGACGTTTAAAAGTATTTTTCCTTGATGAAGACCTTGATGTTGAATGTTTGATTTGAGTCTTTTGTTGTACTTTGCAGAATGAAGCAAACCAAAACAAAATCACTGCATGTCAATGACAAATCATAAGGAAAACTCAAGCACAGGTGCACAAACTCTGCAGCACCGGCAAAGATCCTCAATGAATGGACTTCCTATTCTTTGGCATAACTCTATGCGTAAGTGGGATGAAATTAACCACCTTCCTTACACAATATTTTAGTATCGCACAAAACAAGTGACATTCAACACTTTGGACTGGAAATACATTCCCATACTTTGGAAGAGTAGTAATATCAGATGGAAAACAAAGATCACAAAAGGATAAACAAAGTCAAAAGTTGCTTTTGCCAAACCAAACAGCATTTGGATATCTCCCTAGTATAACACTAAAATCAAATTAATAATAAATAAGAGATGTGCATTTTAACTACTTTTCTTGGACATGAACAAAAGAAAGAAAAATATCTAGACTTTCATCATTTCATACAGACTACCTGAAAAAAAAAATATTCAAATATTATGGTTAAACAAATATCAGCAATAAAAAATACTGCTCAATAGGTGCAACCAAGACAAAATGCACAGTGATAAATGTAGATGTTGGATAGGACACATATTATTCAGAAGTGATTCAGAAACCATCACAAAAACTAAAGAGCAAAGATGAACAGTGTTGGTCAGACTTTGAGCACCATGAAAAGGAATGCCATGGATAGAGCAAGGTGAAGAAATCTTGCCGTTGTCCTACAAGATGCTACAAGGCATATTAGCCATTGACCGTTTTGTTGGCCAGGCCAGTATTTTACGACAAACATAAATTAAAACAAATCAAAGACTTTACATACCCAAGGAGCATTTTTTCAGCAAATGGAAGAATAATGAAATCCATCGTAGATGCAATAAAGCAAATCAAATCATAGAACAAATTACGCCAATTTTCAAATGAAACATGAACACTAAAAGAGCAATGTTTAACACAATATTTCTCCCAAAATTATGCTATCAGTGCCCAATCTGGACGCAGACATAAAACGATAGGAGAAAATTAGTCACGACAGAGATGGAGTGTCTATGCATAATGCTGGGAGTATAAAGAATACACCGGTTTAGAAATAAAGACATCAGGAAAAAGTGGGTACAACATCAGTACTGAACTTATCAAGAAACAATAAATTAAATGGTTTTACCACATAAGCAGATTACCAATAGACAGTGCACTTCAAAGAGCAATGTTACTCTGATACAGCGGATACAAAGCAAAAGGTCATCGATCTAAAAGGTAGACCTCAGATGTAACAGAGACGATAAAAAACACTTTATGAAGCATACATAAAAGCCTGTTCTAGATCTTCTTATCCTGAAGCTGTGAGGCAAAACAGAATTAGGGTAAAGAAGTGATGTTCAATGAATCAAACAACTAAAGTTAATTCTTTGCGTCCCTACTACGATTATCTCTGTCAGGCACTTGAGAACTTTAAAAAACTACTTACCTGTAGCTGCATGATGCGACTTGATGGTCGGTCAAAACGCAGAACTGTGCCAGCATATTCTATGGCACCCTTGACGATTGTAACATAAACTGCAACATAATCCTGTCCATAATCCATGCGAAAGATTGATGTAAACACTTGGTACACTTGATTAGGTCTGATCTTCTTTGGGGCAACAATCATATATTGGCTGTGAATGATTTAAATTCATTCAACTACATATATTTTGTGAATTTAATAGTGAAAACTGGAAATACAGATTAATATTTCAAATGATTTACAACTTTAAAAAACATTTTTCAGGAGTGTGGTGTGTCATAAGGTAATGTAAATAAATAATTACGTTTCTCATGTCATTCACAGTTTCCAAAACTGCACTATCTTTTGAACTTTTCTATGTATTCTCATTGTAGATGTTACTATTACAACAGGTCTGCCTTGCTAATGGAGATTTTATTGATACAATTGTTTAAAATTTAATTTCACTAAGACCTGTTTTACACTTGTTTTTCTTCTTCTTTGCGTTCGTTCTTTACGACCAATTTTAATCACTCTTTGTGATATGTTTGATCTTTGCCAAGAGCGTGTATACGTTGCACATTGGTTTGGTAGGCCCCTATATGCATAGACTTCTACACACTTAGGACACATGCATCCGATTTCAGCCAAACCTCCTTAGTCGTCTCTTACGACATGCATGGCAGGTAACAGTGGTTCTATTCTTTACACCCCAAATTTGGGCTCTGGTAACCACTCGTTTGATCACCTATTTCTCTCTGCGCCAATCACCGCCCAGACCAATGTACCAGATCTCCCCATAAATTCTATTCATGTGGAAATCTGAATCATGTAGCCTTAGCATTGGCGCATTTTACATCACATCTTCAGTGCCATCTGGTGCTTATCCTTCGACGATGTGTCCGGTTTCAGCCAGCGTTTACATGGTTCGCTCTCCGTTCTGTAGCCATCTCGTGTTTTTACGGTGTGAGGCAGCTAGCTCCATGCCCAACCTCCTTAGTCACCTCTTATGACATGCATGGCAGGTAACAGTGGTTCTATTATTTACACCCCAATTTGGGCCCGGTAACCACTCTGGCGCATGACTTATTTACTTATGCATTAAGAAAATAAATGAAAAGCAGGAACAAATGTAAACATACGGTTCTCGTGCATAGAAACATCCTGCAGATGAGTCCAGCAAGCAGTTCTGTTCACTTGGTGCTATCACAACTTGAGATGACACTGAGGCTACAAAAAGCATAAGACATGCTATATGGAGCCACATCTTGGGTATCTGTAAATATAACATATTATTTGTGTTATCGAGAAATCTACAATATGCTGGCAACAGCAAAACTAAAAATGGACATTTAACAAAGCAATGAAAAGCATATATGTGCTTTTGAATATAAGTGTTACAGAAAAGTGCTCTATATACCGTGAACAGAGATATAATAGATCTATCCTGAAGGAATTCAGAGACTTGGTCAGAGGGTGTATTCTGTATCCACCTAGCTCTGTATCCAGAATTGGGGTAGGCTAGTCTCTATTAGGAAGGGCAGAAAGTGAAAATCAGTAGCTAGCTGAAGACCTATAGAACACACAAGTCAATCCCCTCGCAGTGGTGTAGACTGAGAAACTTTTACTGCAGGTCTAAGGCTAATGGCACTCAACCAAGAGGAATTATCTCCCATAGATCAGTTTCTGCAACTTTGCTCAGAGGCAAAGCCAAATTGCTCAGAGAACAGAATTACATTGCGCATCAGATCATAAACTCCTATGCATGTAGGATAGGCTCCTACGCATGTAGGACAGGTGCATCTGAAAATTTTGGCAAAACTATCATGAATCAAAA
Source organism: Arion vulgaris (assembly GCA_020796225.1). Taxonomy (NCBI): domain Eukaryota; kingdom Metazoa; phylum Mollusca; class Gastropoda; order Stylommatophora; family Arionidae; genus Arion; species Arion vulgaris. The sequence goes on from CM036760.1 coordinate 62,691,608, forward strand.
ATTGGTGTGATTTTTTTGTCATTGTTTAGACTGAAGTGTTACTACTAGTTTAATCATTTTAAGTTTTGTTACTACTTCAATTACAGTGAGAGGACAGCAACTGAAATGTTTGGAGATAATCAGTAATCAACATTTATTAATTTATGAAATTTACTGAATTATCCATATATAATACATATATATCAATTCAGGAGAAGTGATGAAATCAGAGAAACGTATGGTCAACCAATAGTAACAACTATTATAAGTAAGAAAAGTTTGGAAGAAATGATCAAAGAATCATAAAGCAGACATTGAAGTGGGAGGCAAGAAAGGATGAAGATATGGTGGGTATACAGAGTATACTCTTGAGAAGAAATTGCCAAAGGATCACAAAGCAGACATTGAAGTTGGAGGCAACAGCAAAGAAAAGACGCCCTAGAGAAATCCTGAAATGAACTTTACCGAGAAAGGCAAGGAATATTGGATTAAATTTCCAAGTCCATAGAATAGAAAAGATTGAACGAGTTGCCCAGGATGGAGAGATTTCTTGCTGACCATACTTAGTAATAGTTTAACTTGGTAACATAAAGGTACGACAGGAGGAATATAATAATTATACAATTGATAATACTACATCAACTACCATTTTAAAGACTACTTAGTAGTCTACACAAACTACTAGAACTAAACGAAACTTAAATTTCAACTTCAAAAACTAGTTTAAACTGTATCTCAATGATGATGACAATCACTTTACTGTTGGTGTAAACTGTAATGGACTAATAGTAATACTAATAGTAAATTAGTAATAGTAATACTAATAGTGGGACTGTTACTGTTACACTTGTGATGACTACAATCAAAAAAAATGAATGAATCAAAGATTCCTTACAAAAGTTACAAAGCCGCGTTTTAAACTGGCAAAAAATAGTTGACAAAATTAGTTTTAAATTGTCTAAAGTTATACAACTTTAATTTTGTGTAATAAATCAGGTGAAACTAATTGTAGCAAAGATTATTCTTTAGTTCCCAAACTACCATTTCCTGGTTTGTCACCTGCGCGGCCATGTTTGTCACATTCTCTCATCTGTCAACTTCATTGGGAAAAGTAGTAACTTTAATTTTCACACTACATTGTACATTATCAACATCAGAAAAAATATGTTCAATATTGCAACAAAAAATGTCATCACGCTCAACAATATTTTACTATGCGATTTTTAACGAGGTATTATGAAAGGTGTGTTTGATGTCTTACCTGAAGTAACCAAACTATACCTGTGTCTGTACTGACACTTTTAGAATGAAGCGTCAAGTTCAAGGACTTTTATGTTGAATATGCTGCTTCCAGCTTAGGCAATGTTTTCCAAATTTAGGATTGCTCCCAAGTGAAGTATAAAGCTACAGTGTATTTATAAATAGTTAAGCTTCAACTAAATGTGAACATTTTGTTTTATGTTAGAATAAGTAGCAAAAGGTGAGTAAAGACCAACTATTTTTTTAAATTTAGTGATACAAATCACAAAGAGTGGTTGAAAAGTGGTTTTTCTATTGATCCCAGAGTCGCCCGTGGGTTGCAATGACTAGCATGGGGAGCAAATAGTAGAACACTGCGACCTACAAGGCATGTCGTAAAAGGCGCCTAAGGTAGACGCCTAGGGAAACTACCGTAGTAAATAAAAAGCGTCGTAAACAGAAATCGTATGTGCTGGCCTACTTGTAGGCGCATAACTGGCACAGCGTATAATGGCTATTAGGCTCAGATCACATACAAAACACAAATAGTGAGTGGTTGAATAAGTGGTCGATATGGAGCGTTCGAAGAAGAAAATCGCAGTAATTGAAAAGTGGTAATTCTATTGCGAACGAAAACAAGCGAACAAACATTATTTTTCAAATATCATTTTAGACTGGGATTTCAATTTCTTTTATATAGTTTGCCGTTTCAGGATTTCAATTCTATCATAGAGTTTCTCTTCGAAGATGGTTTATGTGGACCACTATCATTTCTTCATGTCTGCTTGCAGTAGACAGTTTTATATGACATGTCTCTTTACTATTGAATATTTGAATGAATAGTGCACATATATCAATACTGGTTGAAATGCAATTTTACAAATGAACACATATATACATAGTTGATGTTTCAGTTTGGAATATCTTCATTGCACTCCGGACATGTCCATAGGTGCTCCGATCTCCTTTGCAATATCTCCAACAGTGTCCAGTGACTGTCCATACCAGTTCGATTTGGATTGATGAGCCTACCCACATACCTGTGGTATCCTTTTCTGGCCGCTCCATCTTCAATCCCAGCTCTAACCTGCTGCCTTGCAGGTCGGCTGCGGACAGCCAAAGGCTGACGGAGAACGAACCCAGTAAACGCCGGCTGGTCCAAATGACGCTGAATGATGTAACGTAAAAACCGTTCTTGGCAAAGGCTGTTTATATATCACAATAAGAATGATCAAAATGGCCAAAAAGAACGAACGACAAGAAGAAGAAGCCCAGGTCTTGCAATCTAGTAATTGACGTGGATTGGTTTAAATGAAAATTTTCTTTGCGATTAAGTGACAGTCGTCATAGTTGATGTCTCTATCGTTCGTCTTACAATGGATACCAGCACACTGTGGCAATACAGGAAACAAAAAGGCTGACAAACTCGCAACGGCTGAAAGGAGCCTAACACAACCTCACCCAACCCCAAGCTTTACAGAAGCAAAGACTCTCCTGAAACAATCCAGAAAAATGATGCGGGGGAAAACAGACGGAGGATACAACCTAGAACACGACATTATAAATACACCTAGCATAGAAGCGCAGACCACAGTCTTCAGATATGTGTAAATGCACACCAGACTGTAGAGCATACGCTTCAAGTCTGTGCGGAATGTTATGTACTGATGTACATTCAGTTGTCCAGTGAAATGACACTGGGAAAAATATCTTAAAGAATCTCTGCGTGAGCTACAAAGTCCGTGATGTTTATACACGATACAACATTGAATATATAGACAATATTTCGAGTGGGTAAAAGTGAGGAGGGATGCACATGAAAGTAATAGCTTCGTGTCTCATGACGCGACCTTTTACCTTGAGAATTCAAACATAGCATCGTAAGACGCTCGTAAGGACCTCATGCTGACAACTGGACTCATGGGGGCAACTCATCTCACTCTTTAGAAATACTATCGAAGACCGACTATTCTTCTTCTAACCAGGGCTGCAAATTTTTACTCTTGGGCAGCCAATGCCAAATTGTAGAATCTGCGTGTGTTCTGCAGTTGTGAAAGACTAGTGTAAAGGATATTAAGATGGGTGTAGGCCCGCCTGCCCAGCGTGTTCGTAGCACGTTGGACTGCGGGTGACTAGCCCTCTGTGTGTGCGGGTTCAATTCCGCGGGCTGGCAAAAAAGCCACAGGTTTCCCAGATTCATGGTGTTCGTGGCACCGAACCGAAGGGTTACGACGTCCATGGCACCGATCCGAAAACCCGAAAGCTCAAGTGCTTCTGGATCGGATAAAAAAAAAGATGGGTGTAGTGGATGAAGTTCTCAAGACCGACTATTAAACCGGTGTTCCATATTGAAGTTGAACACTAGTTGGATTCTCCGCAAGGAGTTAATTCTTATTTTTTTAATGTTTATTGGTCTACACGCTCTGATATAACCCACAAAAACTCGTTTTTAGGTTTAGAGCCCAAAAGTTGAACATGTTAAAGAACACTTGGCAGTCGAAAATCGAAAAGAGTAAGATCATTTTGTAAAGCCGCTGCCCAAACTAAGCTTCAAAATGATAATACTGTCGACATCTTCTTCAAATAATGATATATTCACCTCTAGCTCTGTGGCAAGAAAACAAATATAGCTAGAAGTGTTAAGAAAATTTAGAGACTACCAAACTACGTTGTGCCAAAGACTGCTGGATCCCTAACATTATGTTATGATTTGCAAGTATATTTCAAGTAAAAAAAATCTGGAGAATCCCCGATTGGAAAAAAACTATGGGAGTCATCATAAACAAATAAGTTGTACAAGCTTGAAGAAGTACGTATTTGTTGATTCACTAAGAATTAGTAGCAAATGTATTTATACATAATGTCACTTAAATAAGTGATCCCAAATAAGTAAGAACAATTCTATTTTGAACAAAATGAAACTAGTAAACAAATTCATCTAACTTCCATTACCCCGGACGTATTTGCATAATGATAAGTTTTGATCAAACTTGGCCCGCTGTATTATTTGAATTACATAATAAGATCGCCTGAGTGGTTGCACAATTTCCCAAAAAAAGAAAAAAGAAAGAGGAAAAAAAAAAAAAAAATGCTGCTATTTAATCGGACATATGTTCTGTACCATAACATACATGCCTTTATTATGTTGAAATGTATGTTGAAATGTATATTACGATGTATATTGAGATGTATGTTAAAATGTATGTTGAGATGTATATTAAGATGTATATTGAGATGTATGTTGAGATGTATATTAAGATGTATATTGGGATGTATGTTGAAATGTATATTGAGATGTATGTTGAAATGTATGTTAATATGTATGTTAAAATGTATGGTGAAATGCCTTGCATCCAAATCCAATATAGAATAAAATCCCTTGTATACACATCCAAGGTATGGTGAAAGTGTCATATTGTGACATATTCGCACCAGCACAAGTCCAAACGTCAGGTGGTAAAACAGAACAAAGGATCTGGTAATATTGTTTCTTCTCTTCCCCTTTCCCTCCTTAAACAAAATAAGGATCGAGTCGTGTAGAGACTAGTCTACGTCTCAAGCCGAGGGACAAAAGAACAGATGACACGGTGTTTTTAGTCATGCCGGACGTGTTGTCTCTGGCCGCCGAACTGCCACCAAGAGCATGCCCGTGGGAAAGCAATTTTGAAAATGCAAATGTCATACTTTGTATAATAATTTCCTGTATTTTCTTTAAAACGTATTTTTAAATGTATGTATCAATATATCATATTTTAAATGTATGTATCATATTTTAAATGTATGTATCAATGTATCATATTTTAATGTATGTATCATATTTTAAATGTATGTATCATATTTTAAATGTATGTATCAATGTATCATATTTTAATGTATGTATCAAATCTTAAATGTATGTATCATATTTTAAATGTATGTATCATATTTTAAATGTATGTATCAATGTATCATTTTTATCAACATCATCACCTTCATTAGATAATCACCATAAAGCCCAACATCTCATATTTTCATCTCACGGGCATATCACTTCAGTCCACAAATATTTGTCAAACATGAAATTGCTGATATTGTTATGTACAAAATGGAAATAAACACTTCAAAAAAAAAAAAAAATAACGGCCCAAATTTGGGGTGTAAAGAATAGAATCACTGTTACCTGCCACGCATGTCGTAAGTGTGTAGAATCCTATGCGTTTAGGGCCTACCAAACCAATGTGCAACGTATACACATTCTTGGCAAAGATCAAACTTATCACAAATAGTGATTAAAATTGGTCGTAAAGAACGAACGCAAAGAAAAAGAAGGAGACATAATAAGATAAGATAAAGAAGACCCGACAGAAGGGTTACAAATGAACGCACCAAACCAGGTGCGTTCATTTTAACGATATTGAGACGAGAAGATATTGTCAATTGCGATCTAAGCCAGTTTCATTCTGAAGACAGTTTCATACTAAAGAAATATAAATAAGCAATCCAGGAGAGGAACTTAAGGAAGAGTCGCTGAAGATCTAGGAAAAGAACTTCGGTAAACAAACCAGTCAAAGTAGTCAAACCTGCCATGCAGACAACGGTGGGCAGATTACACGTCTATTGCAGACAAGACAAACCAAGACGGAAAACACAACATGACATGTCAACGACTGAGTCACTTATCTAGAACATAAAAAAGCCGGATAAATCAGGACACGTACAATTAGTGCCAATTACAGGTAACAGGTATATGGTAATAATGGACATGCAAGTCTATTGTCATAGTTACTGTATGCTAGTATTACTCTTTATCAGACAGGTGCGAAGCTGAGTCATTACGAAACGGCCTCTTAAAAATGGAGAGGACTGGACTTTGTTCTGACTGTTTTGATGATCTAGCACAACTTTTGTTCTGAATGCAAAAGAAATGCAATGGGGAGGAAAATGTTGGATATTTTTATTGCACATTTTCTGGTAATTATGAGCTGTCTGTATAACCTATGTGAATGCATAGACTTACCATCATTTTGAGAGTTGAAATCAGGACTATTGGGAATATCATGCAAGTTTTGAAAGGCCACGGAGTAGGTTTGATAATTGGGGGAAGTGAGCCATCTCTGCCGACAAGTTAGAGAATATGACAGCTATTCTTTGCAAAAAAATGGATTATCATCAGTCTTCATCACATCAATTAGTATAAGACAGAGACAACAATTCCTACTTAATTCAATACTACTGGTATGGGAGGATCTTTATGAGCTGTTTAGGTTTTTTAAGTTTCTGTGCTTGTTTGCTTTTTTTACTGATTCGGGTCACTGTCCCCATTCAAACCCCTCTTAATTGCCTTTTACAACATGCGAGAGGGGACTGGTCTCTTGATGGTGGCTGCAAGGTAGCAACTTTAGTCTTTGTCAAGGATTTCTTTCTAGTGGCTAAAGCTTATAGAAACTCTTGCTTATTTGATCTTCCATAATTGGACATATGAGGTAGAGTATTTCATTTGGGAGTACATTACCTCCTGTTACCCTACCCCAGCTCTACTGGGAAGACATCACCATTTGGTCCATGACTGCTTGTTTGTATAGTATCAAACTGACTTAGATTACAGCTGATACTTGATTTGTGGAAGTCATACGATAATCGCTACCCCTGGACAGCAACTATTTGAAGAAAGTCTGATAGCAACCTCTATTTGTGAGCATACAAAGTCTACTTGCACCAGGGTAATAGTATTTGAAAGTTATTCGCTTGTGTATTGCCAGGGCTTGCAAGGGGAGCAAAGAATAGTAACACTGCGATCTACACTGCATGTCGTAAGGAGCGACTGAGGTAGGGCCTAGGAAGCAACCTAGTAAATAATAAGTGTAGCAAAATTGATGCGCTGTTCTACTTGTAAGCACATAATTGGCAAAACATACAATCGTTCTTAGGCTCAGATCCCATATAAGTCACAAAGAGTGGTTTAACATGGGGTCGATAGGGAACGTTCAAAGAAGAAGAAAATTATTGAACTCATTTTTAACAATTCTGCTCTGCTTGATAAATGGCTCAAATTAAAAAACCAATTATACAAATACCTGTTAATTTTAATGATGCCATGACCTAGATTTGAGAACTACTTGTAGATGGTTACAGGTATACTACTTTAAAGCTCTTGACTGTTTTTATTACAAGCTCTTCATGACGGGTGTCACCATTCTGAGGTTTAAATTTACCCTCATCTGCTGGCTCTTGAAATAGATTTCCATGATAGATGGAAAATCGTACACTTGTATTTGTAAATAATCTGTGGATATTTTTTAAAACACTAAATTCATTTTAAATTGCAAAATTAATGATTATTTACTATATAATTTGTGGATATTTTTGAAACATCATTTCAAAATACATTGTTGGATATGCTTCGATACTGTTAGATGTTCTCAGCCAGTGTTAGATATTCTTAAAGTAGAAGATATTTTCAGAGAGCATATATTGTCATGTAGTGATATGAGATGTTCATGAAAGGCATTAGATACTTGTACTCCATATTTGATACTCAATACAAAATGTTATATACCATTAAGTCATATCGCACAACATGTTAGACACTCATACAACCAACATATAGCACAATATATCACATAACATATTTGATTCACAACGTATCACACAATATATTAGATAAATAACATATTAGTAACATCACATATCTGTCTGTCTGCCTACCTGTCTGTCTTTCTGTTGTCATCTATCTATAATCTAATCTAGCTGTTTATCATCTAATCTTTCTGTCTGTCTGTCCAGTCTATCTACCTATATGCTTCCACTATTGCTGCTTAGTGTCGTAGGGAGGAATAGTTGGTGATCCAGCATCTGAGGGGTGGCATTGATTATAGTAATTCCGTGTGGTTATAATATGTTTTTAATATAATTGATCCTCTTTCTTCTTGGATGCCCTTGTACTCTTGTATTAGAACTGTGTTGATATAGTGCCTAGTCAATTATTTGATATTCTGGAATTCTGACAAGATGACTCTTCTTTGCGTCGTTCTTTACGACCAATTTTAATCACTCTTTGTGATATGTTTGATTTTTGCCAAGAACGTGTATACGTTGCACATTGGTTTGGTAGGCCCCTAAACGCATAGACTTCACGTTTAGGACACATGCATCCGATTTCAGCCAAACCTCCTTAGTCGCCTCTTATGACATGCGTGGCAGGTAACAGTGGTTCTATTCTTTACACCCCAAATTTGGGCCCGGTAACCACTCGGGCTACAAGATGACTAATCTACTTGATCTTATGTTTCTTGATGAATGTGGCACAGGGTGTTATTCCTACTAGCCTCTGCCCGATACATATATTAATGCTTACACAAAACATTGTATACTCACAGAACCAGAATAAAAGAAGACTTTCAGGGTGGTTTACGGACAAACCACATTGTTTGTTGAGGTTTGTTACACCATACTGTATATGTCATTGCTAAAAGTTGTGATGCAAGTACATCAGCCAAGATGTGGATGAAGGCTTTAGCTCTGGTATGAGACTGGTGCTTGGAAGTTTCTTCATCTGATTTTGGGGCTGGCAAATCTGGATCACATCTTTTACAGAATTTATGCTCAAGCTGTGAGAAATAAGAAATCATCAGAATTGGCACAGTAACATCATTATGACTGCTTAACTTCAATACTTATGCTTTGAGCTGGTCACACACAGATTTTCTAGGCACCACCTATACGTTCAGTAGTTTGCTATTGCTTTCTGACGGTGAGGTATATTTTGAAAATCGTGGCATATCCTAAAGGACGTAGCCATCAACCACAGTAAACGAGTCGGTGATTTTCTAGGCACCACTTATACGTTCAGTAGTTTGCCATTGCTTTCTGAACGGTGAGGTTATTTTTACCTTTTGTAAAAATCCCACAGCAATGAATTTGCTTCCAAACTTTCCCACTGTGGGGTTTGAACCAGGTATGCTTGGTTCATCGAGCTCACTACGCTGAGCTACAGAGCGTTCACTATTTTTACCTTATATTATTAAGGTAAATTTTAACAGTAAAACCACGGAATCAATTTGCTTGTAACGTAAAGCCCACCTTGAATACCCTATGGAAAAGAGACCTTTATTCCTTTTATTAAAACTTTCCTAAATGAAAAATAACTATAATAAAACATAGAATGTGAAGTCATATTTTGGTTATTCTGGTGATGATTAGTAAATCATTGCAATCACCATTCATCTCTTTCTGTTAATTAAATCTGCAGCTGTTATTTACTTCAGTTTTTAATTTGTAGTCTTCTTCTGCAGCTTTGACTGTTATTCCAGTAACTTGGAGTTTCAGTATCACTTAAGTTTAGCATTTTATCATTTTTTATTAGCGAAACAAAGTATTCAATTTATTTACATGTTCATTCTAACATGGCCTTATGAAATAATGAAACAACTAAAAACAATATGGAATGGAACTGATAGGAAAGCAAAGGTCAGAATACTAAGAGCATGCATACTCCCAGTGGCAACGTATGGGTGTAAAGCATGGACATTTAACAAGGCAGAGAAAAAACACATGCTTTTGAATATATGTGTTACAGAAGAGTCCTCCATATATCATGGACAGAGAAGAAAAACAAATAGATCTATCCAGAAAGAACTCAAAATCAAAGAAACTGGCTGATGCTACAAATAAGAGTGAGAAAATTTAAGTATTTTGGATATAGAAAGAGACACGAAGGGTTAGAGAAGACCATTATGGAAGGAAGCATCCCGGCAAAGAAGAGAAGAGGAAGACCACGGAGAAGATAGGTTCAGAAAGTGACATGATTTGAGCATGTCGGCTGCAAAGGCGAGATATCTGGCTTATGAGAGATACATTCTATTAGGTTGGCAAATTTCTGTTCAGGACACACTATATGATGAATGAACATTCTAATCATTTAGTTAGCTGCTTGAATTTGTCAATAATATATCATAGAATGAAGTGATGACATACCAAAGTGATAAGTACTGATGGAATCACTGTAATGTGCATGAATAGTGCTTAATGATCATTCTAGTTACCCATCTAGCTCAGATACACCTGTGATTTTTTCCATGGCATCTATAGCTATATTCATGTAGCATGTCCTTTGCAGAACATTGTTCTCATCACAGACTGCCTGATAGATTCTCGATCTCTTGCCAGTTCTCCTGCGTCTTCCATGTTCATAACAACTGCTAACCCTGGATGAGAATTTACACAAATTAGTAATGTTATTTGAAATTTGGAAAACTGATTAGAATTGATGTCTTTACATTCAGGGCGTCACCATAGGTGCTTAATCCCATCCTTTTTCTTTGTTTGCTCTATTAAAAGGGCCTAAAACAAATCATTGACTTCATGACTCGGTCTCCCTACACAGAAATTGGATGCCACCTGCCGAAAGTATTGAACAAAGATCTAATTCAGTAGCTCTAGTAACAATCCTAGTGGTCTGGTAAAAATGCACATGCAAACAGAAAGGCATGGTCCAGATTCGAACTCACAACCTTTGAAACACAAGGCACACAACCGCTTAGCCACAGAGACTCCCATTTGTTTGCTCTAATATAACCACTTTATAAACTACTGTTTGTGATTTGAGTGGGAGTATATTATGCTATGTTTACAGCAAAATTGTGATATTTGGTCCCGCCTAGCCAATTTCATCATGCATTTTTTTTGGTTTGTTTAACCCCTTCACCCTTCTGAGCTGATATACTGGCTTGCACATGTTTTTAAATAATGCTAAGCCAGTATACTGGCTAATTTAGTATACATTGCACTATAAATGCATCCGGAAGTAAAAACAATTACGCAGTGAAAGGGTTAATGATGGTATATTTGATAAAAATTTAATTTAATTGTTAATATTTCAATTTTTCAGACTATTCAACCAAGTCTGAATCATACAAGAAACAACAGAAGACTGGAGAAATGCAATAATAGTTCACATCTGGATGAAGAAAGGTTGCATAAAAGGATTTACGAAATATAGAGGAATATTGCTGCCGATCCAAACTGGAAAAGTATTATATAAAATACTTGAAAAAAAGGTTCCACAAAATCATCGAGTCACATTTTAGCAACTCACAAATGGGATTCGAGAAGAAAAAAGCTGTGAGGCACAATATTCGCTATCACGCTGTTAGTGGAGAGGACTGTCGAATCCGATAAACACCTAGGCGTTGTGTTCGTGGATCAGAAAAAAGCCTTTGACCACGTAGATAGGAAGCAGTTGTGGAAAATATTGTCAGACTATGGAGTTAAGGCAGTACTATCTACAATTGTCAAACCCACTGCCCTGTGGGGGTTTGGGAAAGCCAAAGGCTAGGGAAGTCAACCCTGATAGAAAATTCTCACTGTTTTGTGAGTCAGCATGGTTATGCAGAAGATTAGAGGAGTAAACCTCAGCCACAAATCCAGAAGAAGAGACCCTAAGGCAGTTGATGGTTAGGTATATTTCATTTCACATTTTTAGATATCCCATGTACGCCCTGCTTAATTCCAAACCATTGGACTTTGTTTATCCTTTTATGTGTTATGTGTGTCAAGCCAGTCATGTCATATGTAGCCAGACTGGATTTTCTTGAGCATGTTCATTGAGTCACTTAGAATACATGCATGTTTGTAATCCTGAGTGCCAAGCCAGCTCAATGCCCTGGTCATCTCCGTTGTTTTAAATGTAAGACTACTTGTTGTTACAGCAAAAGCATAAGTTGCATTCATAATAGTTTTGCCTCTCAAGCTGCCCAAGCACTTCGGTTGCCCCAAACCACTGAGTCGTTTGTGTGCACCACAACTTTGCCATCTTTTGTGTTTTCATATATTTGTGCTTGGACTTCAGAATCAACCAAAGCAGCAATTTGTTCTCTGCATCTTCTAACATGTGATATGGACAGAAAAGATGGTGTTTGAATCCACAGGTATTATTGCCCAGTTTCTTCCAAGATTGACATATGCAGAACTGCATTCCAACTGTATGGCATCTTCAGTACGGCCATCCATGATTTACCTCTTTTCAGTCTGTTTTCTTTGGATATAGTTAGCACATTATGGAGCAGGTGCAGTATGTCAGTCTTTACTTTGAAGTAAGCACTTACTCTGGATTGATTGTCTCTGTTATCCATGGTGGGAGGTATCTCATGTTTTAGCAAGAAGTGCACTGTTTGAAAGGAAAGTGGTGCTCAGATTTGGCAGTTGGTCATCGGAGCCAACAACATTCAACCCCAAATTGCCACAGGGATCTCCTGTCACCAGTCCTGTTCACTGTCTACACAATTAATATCACATAGAGTCAACTAAGGGCAATGACAAAACCTCTATGCAGATGATACCTGTGTTTACAGAAAGTGAAAAGACACAGCCAGTATCGTTCAGTAGATGCATAAAGAAATATATAGAATATCATTGTGATGTAATATCTCTTTTGCAACAGTCAATTCATCTACAGTCACAGTGACTTGGTTATCAGTTATCAGAGGACTATCATCAAAGCACTCCGGACATGTCCATAGGTGCTCCGATCTCCGCCTCAACAAATCCAGCAGCGTCCAGTGACCTAACACGTCAGTCCGATGTTGATTAATCAGTCTCTTTGCATATTTGGTATGCCGTTCTTAACTGGCTTTACCAATATTGACACCCATCTCTTGAGTGACTTGGTTCTAACTGAACAATCCAATTGTCAACACTTCTATGTCAACAGTAGATCTCTGTGGAAGAACCATTGAAAGAAAAGGCTCCATGAAATGTATGGATGTGAAATTCGACCAAAGCTTAGCTTTCAAAGAAGATGTAGACCATAAATCTAGCTAGAGTCATAAAACTACACTCATGCGTACATTCAGATTAATACATTGAGTATGATCCGAAAGCTGGAGGCTGTATCGGTGTGCAGGTAACGGACTGAATCAGTACAAGCGTCAACAATTTGCAGAATTACTCATCTTCATTCCGGGGCACATGGGTGTCGATGGTAATGATAGAGCAGACAAACTGGCTGGTTCTACCACCATATTAGGGGGTCAGCCAATGAATAGAGCTGACATTCTGAATGCTCTCTCATAGAGTGTGGCCCGCAAAGATGATTTCAATATAAACCAATCCACGTCAACTGCTAGATTGCAAGAGCTTGGTTTGAAAATGGATTGGTCATAAAAGAACAGCACAACAGGCATATGACAGGCTGTAACTGTTGTCTACTTACGATTTCTTCTTCTTTGCTTTGCTTCTTTACGACCAATTTTAATCACTCTTTGTGACATGTTTGATCTTTGCCAAGAACGTGTATACGTTGCACATTGGTTGTAGGCCCCTAAACGCATAGACTTCTACACGTTTAAGACACATGCATCTGATTTCAGCCAAACCTCCTTAGTCGCCTCTACGACATGCGTGGCAGGTAACAGTGGTTCTATTCTTTACACCCCAAATTTGGGCCCCGGTAACCACTGGCAAAAACAACGCCCAACGTGGGCTCGAACCCCGACCCTGAGATTAAGAGTCTCATGCTCTACCGACTGAGCTAGCCAGGCTTTTTTACTTACGATATTATACAAGGGGCTGGTGCTGTCTACCGTTGAATATGCTCTTGCGTTCTGACAATCAACGCAGCACAAATAAACAGATTTACTAAGAATAGTGAGTAAAGTGTTTTCTTATAAATGATGAATATGCAGTATTACCACTATGAATGTGATTTAGTTTTAACTGATTTGTTATTAGCTAACACATTAACTCCCACAATGCTGCAGATTGTGGCCATTTCTCTGTCCCACTTGGTCATTTGCAGCATATTTTGTCGAGATTTGTTTCATTGTCAAATTAGCTCTAAATTTGCTTTTACGCATTCTGATTGTTACTAGTTCTTAATTTTTAATTTTTGGTTACCTTGTGATAAAAAAGGTCATTGGGTTATCTACAAAATTACATGTTGTTCGTAAAAGTTAGTTTCAAAAATCAGGAAAACTACAACTTAATTTGTACATACACTTATGAAGGTAAAGGGAACACAAATTAAAATGGGGAAGAATCACTCTCAAAAGTGCGGAAGAAGTAACCTTAGTCACAGAATTAACCTTAACCACAGGCAAGTTCTCAACCAACTACAGGGCTGAATTAGAGGCCATCAATCCGCTGCAAAATGCAGCTGTGACACAGGTAACAGATACTTGGAAAAATAGTACTTTTGACAAATGTATTGTCTGCTAGTACGGCACTGAAATCTGAAAGGAACAGAAAACTGAATGATCTTAAGACAAATTTGGCTCAGTTATCCCATGAGATTGAACAAGTTGCCCAGGATAGAGCGGTATGGAGAAGCTACTTGCCCTATGTAACGTATAATGGTACGAGAGGAATTATTGTTATTATTATCCCATGATTCTGAGGGGGCAGTAATCCAGTGTATACCTTCACACTGCAAGCTTAAGGTAAATTAAGATACTGATGGACTAGCTAAAGAGGGAGGAGGAGGGATGCCTCAAGATGACAAGCCACGAAAACAAAGCAGAAACCATCACCACAGGACATTATAAATCAAAGGGGAAGAAAGAAGACCCAAAATACAACATGGAAGATGGATATTACCCACTGTCAAGAAAAGACCAGACTAATGCTTCACCTTTGGACTGGCCACACCAAAACCTGTACACTAAATATAAGATATGTACCAGCGGATTGTGCCACTATAGCCTAGCAATTTTGACAATAGAGTAGCCCTACAGGACTGCTCCCAGTATGCAGATCTAAGAAGAAAGAGGTGGCTTACTTACTCTAACATCAAAGACAAACTGCATTGCATGACATAATGCAGACAGCAGACATTATCAGAGAATCCAGAATCCCAATCTTACGAGATCGCAAAAGAGAAGAATATCAATATTTTGTAATAAAACATGATAAAATCATTTTGCACCAAATAATTGTTTAAACTATCTCTCAGATTTCTCTCATACCTCTCATATATACATTATTTAGGTATCAATTATTCTATTTATTGTTTATAAAATTAAAGACATAACCGCTTTTAAATTTGAATAGTAAGAACAAAATACTCACAAGTTTTCCTACAGTGTTAGATTACACTAACAAACTAAAGGATGTCCTTAACTCTTGTTAGTCCTACAACAGTAACTGATTAGGCATACTTATCAGCAGACAACTATTGGCTGAGGTCGGTGACATAGTTATCTCCCTCTGTTGCTGGGAGTTTCAGCATTAGATAAAGCATTTCTTTGTGTTATTTGAGTACTGCGTTGGAGTTCAACTGATAAAGCTTGATTTACCTTAAGTTGGAACAAATTTGAAAAACCAAATAAAGATATGGGGAAACTTGAGATATATGTTAAAGGCTGTGTTTAAATCATTGTTTAGTTTGATAATGTTCATAAGATAATTTTGGCTTCTTTTCATTTTTGTTTTTTTGTCCCTTCACCCCTCCCCATCTTCTTCAAGCAAAATACATTTTACACAATAATTGTCACCCTTTTAAAATTTGTTAAATAAAATTCTCACAACAGATGTAAATTTGAATAACAAATTGTTTTATTCTCTCTAATTCCTGATTTTGATTAGTCTAACTAATGTATACCCTTGCAAAAATTGTTTTGTTTTCTCTAATTTATGATTTTATTTAGTCTCACTAATGTATACCCTTGCAAAAATTGTTTTGTTTTCTCTAATTCATGATTTTATTTAGTCTCACTAATGTATACCCTTGCAAAAATTGTTTTGTTTTCTCTAATTCATGATTTTATTTAGTCTCACTAATGTATACCCTTGCAAAAATTGTTTTGTTTTCTCTAATTCATGATTTTATTTAGTCTAACTAATGTATACCCTTGCAAAAATTGTTTTGTTTTCTCTAATTCATGATTTTATTTAGTCTCACTAATGTATACCCTTGCAAAAATTGTTTTGTTTTCTCTAATTCATGATTTTATTTAGTCTCACTAATGTATACCTTTGCAAAAATTGTTTTGTTCTCTTTAATTCAAGACTTTGGTTAGTCTCAATAATGTATACCTTTGCAAAAATTGTTTTGTTCTAATTAATGATTTTAGTTAGTCTCACTAATGTATACCCTTGCAAAAATTGTTTTGTTCTAATTAATGATTTTAGTTAGTATCACTAATGTATACCCATGTGGAAAAGAACTATAGTTATTAAGCTTCTGCATATTTTTTTTCCAAACCGGTATTAGGTGTTATCTAAATATGGTCTTATCTTAGTTATTTTTAATGTATGCTGATAATTTTAGTCTTACAGTAGGGTTCCTGATAAAACACAGCCAAACCTCACTTTTAGTCATTCTATCACTGTTATCAATTTGGGTCAGCTTCAAAATGGCGACAAAGTTGAATCCATAGCGGCTTTCATTTACAAATACTTGCTTCCTGTATTTGATGTAGAAATTGATATTAGAAATTGTGTTTGAGGCGAATAAAAGATCGCATACGGTTTACAAGAGATAAACAGAGATCAAATTTGAAACCAATTACAAGCACTATGTTTGTGTGTGCGATCATTCTTGCTCTGTACATTTCTACAGCAAACAGTGCACTTGATAAAGAGCACTGCTTGATAGAAAATTTAGCAGGATGCGAACTGGGACGTCCACCGTGAGTAGTAGTAGTACAATTTTTCTAAAAATAATCAAAGACTTTGTTGTCATAAAGTTAGCAATTACTATTGTGTTCATTAAGTTACAAAAGTGATTCATAATGTTTGTTTGATAATGTCATAAACAGGTTAGTAATGATCACTTCCTGGTATTCATGTCTTGGACATAGGAAGTAAAGGTAAAGTAAATAAACTTTTTTTCATACCGTGAGGTATATTGGGGAATACAGTGTTAGGCCTGTATTTTTCACTGACTATTGGCACACGATGGGTGGTTTGGTCAACATAATACTAGCTGTCTTTACTTCCCAAGACTTTTCTGGTACCCAATTTAGACTGGGTCAACCTGATAGCCATTGCGGTTTGAAAAATGTCTACTCTCACTGTGGAATTGAACCTGGAACACATGCCTAAGAAGCGAGTTTACTAACCACTATGATATCACGGCTCTCTTGGGCATAGTAGCAGCCCATTCAATTATAAAATTAAGCCTGTTTATTTGAAAGCTTGTTTATTTGAAAGCTATTAGATAACATAGGGGATTTCAATACACACAGGGTAGACCCAAAGAAGATCTGTCTCATCTCTTTCTTTGTGGAGGCCATCTATCTAAGCTTTCAACCTCCATAGGCATCATCATCAAATAGCTTGTCCTGAGCAGAACTTTGCCACTCCAAAATTCCTACGGAATTTATCTCTCTCATAAACCAGATGTCCCAATTTTTATTTTTTAAATTTTATAATTGTTTAGGCATACATGGATCTGATTCCTGGACATACATGTGTTCGCGACAATGAGAGAACGGACAGGCTTGCACCAACAACACCCCTCGTCAGGATATTGAAGATGGATAAGGGTGACATCATTTGGTGTCTTGATGACCACTTGTTGAATTAAAAACAAATTGATATTGAATCTATTCAGGGACTTAAAGAGTTTGAAGGTCAGAAGGTGCAAATATCGCAGATGTTTGCCCAACACTTGCAAATATCGCATCTGTTTGCCCAACACTTGCAAATATCACATCTGTTTGCCCAATACTTGCAAGTGTTGCAGCTGTTTGCCTAACACTTTAAACTAGAAGCACAACATATCTCCGTTCTTCAACCCAAACCACACACAGGCCACAAAGAGAGGTCCGCCTGAGTGGTTACTGGGGCCCAAATTTGGGGTGTAAAGAATAGAACCACTGTTACCTGCCATGCATGTCGTAAGAGGCGATTAAGGAGGTTTGGCTGAAATCGGATGCACTTGTCCTAAACGTGTAGAAGTCTATGCGTTTAGGGCCTACCAAACCAATGTGCAACGTATACACGTTCTTGGCAAAGATCAAACATATCACAAAGAGTGATTAAAATTGGTTGTAAAGAACGAACGCAAAGAAGAAGAAGAAGAAAGAGAGGTCAATAAGTGATGTTAAGAACAAATGCAAAAAAAGAATAAGAAGAAGGTCTGCCCTGATTGCTATGATGTCAGTTCAGTAACCAATAATTATCAATTTTTTATAACAAGTTACCAATCATGCATATTTTTCTGGGAGGTCTTCGTGGCTAAGCCCTTGCCTTGCGATCCAAAGGTCATGGTTTCGAATCCAGACCACGCCGCTCTGATCACGAGTGCATTTTTGTCAGAGACCCCCAGGATTGTTGCTGGAGGTACAGAGTTCATGCTTTGTGCAATACTCTCGGCAGGTAGCATGCCATTTCGACAGGGACCAAGCCGTATGGGGTATAATCTAGTGCAACGAAGTCAATCCTTCGGCTTTAAAACCAGTTTATATATTTTTCTGTAAATTTGTTTAATCCTGAAAGTAAAATGTTTTTTTTAAATTTCTGTTTGGTCAGGATTTATATCGTTATGGCTCCAAGACGAATTCGACCAGAGCAAGTGTTCCAGGTGTTTGCAACCATCTTAAGAATGGAGTTTGGTCAAGAGTCTATAAATCTTCGTGTGTCTATTGTTCGTGATGACAAAGAATATGCAAGCAGTGTTTTAAGATTTGACCGCCCTTCCAGTAGGATTATGCAGTTACTGGTAATATTTGGTATCATGTTTGATTTCACCTGTCTTTCTGTGGTAATATTAATTCTCTGAGATCAATCATTGATAGGACAGTTGAAAGTAAAAAGGAGTAAAGGAACCCTTTTTCATACCTCGAGGTATCATCATCATCTGTGCTGTGCCGGCTAGCGTAAGCGATCATGGATCTCTACAAATCTCTGTCTCTGGTGTTTGCTATCATCTCAGATGTTGATTCTCTTCCATGCCATGAAGTCAGGCTATCTGAAATTTTCTCTCTCTGTCTTCCTCTGTCTCGTTTCCCTCGATTTTACCAGTTGTTACAATGTGTTCTAAACCTCCCTTTCTCATCACATGCCCGAAAAATAATGACTGCCTCTTTCTTATGTTGATGACAAGCTTTCTCTGTGTCTTGACCTTATTCAACACCTCCACATTAATCATTTTAGCAGTTCATGGGATTCTCATCATTCTTTTGTAAAACCACATCTCTGTGGCACTCAGAGATTTTTCAATCTATTTGCTCATTGTCCATGACTCGTATCCGTATGTCAGTATTGGTTGTGTGTAGCACTGTATAACTCGAGGTATATAGACAAAGAAGCATGGGTAGTCCTAGTAGAAATATCATGTGCCAAGGACTTGACAAGGATTAACTAGCTAACCATTGTGACTATTATTTCCTTCACTGACGTTAATTATCTATTTTCTGTAATATTTCAAGCTACTATTTATTTTCTTTATTCAAACAAAACATGATTTTGTTCTGATTAGTCAGTTGAAGTAATGATGCAAATGCAATGTCAGGTTCATAACATCTCCAGGGCTCTGTCATGGGTGGCTGAGCAACAGGTTACGTCTCAGACACTGGAACGAGTTGAGAATTAGGCGTTAAGTGTGGACATGCCAGACAGTGTCGTCTTCGTGGTAGAGAGAGAAGATATAGTAATCAACTTCTCATGAGTACGGTGAGCAAATGGACTTTAGGATGGCTGCTGCAGCGGAGGACAGAGCATGCATGGGAATGCCCAATGTGCCGTGACGTCGATCTCATAACATAACATAACATTTGTACCCAAGGGAGTCTCTCTGGCATAGAGGTTAGGTGCTCGCCTCTTTTTTCAAAGGTACATTGTTCACTCCCCCGTGAAGTCATTGGGATATTTTTCCAGATATCCCTGATCTCAGTGTAGGTGAGGTCGAGTTCCTAGTCCTATCAGAGACGGATGATAAAATGTAAGTCCTGTGTTCAAGTTGAGCACATAAAAGAAACCGTAGCATATCAAAATTGAGAAGAGCCTGCTAAAAAGCCACTGCCCTGGCAAAATTCATTAGAAAGATTTTTTTTAAATTCTTCTCACATAATATTTTCTCAATTTTTTAAGTTACATCGGGGACCCTCGCCAGTGCTATGGAGTTTGTGCACTGCATCTAAAATCTTCCTGTGTAAGAAATAAATTGGAGCATACATGGTTACTCACTGAAGTGCAATGTTGATGGTCCTATCACTCAATCATTCTAATTTGTTAGCATTTTATTTGTTTTGAAATATTGCCTGTATGTATCATCATCCAGTAGCTTGTCCTGTACAGAACTTTTGCCAACGTAACATTTTTCTGGATTTCTCTCTTTCATATGCCAGATGTTCTGTTGCTGTCGTGTTCAAGTCATCCGACACATTCTCTATCCATCTTCACCTTGGCTTACCTCTTCTCCGCTTTCCAGTAATACCTCCTCCATAATTGTCTTTTCCGAACCTTTATGTCTCTTTATGTATCCTAAATACTTACCTAAATACTTAACTTTTTTCAATCTTATTTTTCTCTTCAGCAAAATGTTTTTTCAATTCTGAGTTGTTGGATTGTTGTTGTTTGTGAAGAACCCCCCAAGAATTCTTGAATTTTCACTATTTTTCTATGTAGTACTGGGTAGATCCCAGTCATTTTCATTGTCAATAAAGTTTTGAGAACTCTTCCATAAATGTTCATTTAAACTCATGTGTTTTTCAACTGCTATTCAACAACGCTTTTTTTCCCGGCTCGCCCGCTATAAATTCAGACATAGTTATGGCACCCTTGACTGGTTTTTGCACGAAGGCTTGTTTCCTTAAATCAATGTTCATTGCGATTCAGTCGAGTTGTACTCCAACTTCAGAGATACTTGTAATTTGGATCCCCAAGTAAAAGATCAAGGTTTCCTGAAGTCTTAACTGCTACTGTGTACACTGATATTTTTTGCCTCAAGATAGCTTTGAACCTGGAATTTCCACAGCATGGGGTTTCTAGCTTGGTCTTATCAACTTCTCTATCCGCAACCCCAGCAACATTTTTTTTCAAATGATAATTTACTGAATCATTGTTTGTAACAAAACTCTCCGTAATTGTATGTTAATAATGTTTTTATATCCTTGTCTAGATGCCCTCCAATGCAGAGTATGGACAATACAAGTTGCGGGTTGAAGGAAAATTGGACGAGAGAGTTAGTGGAAATGTGTTTAGTAATGAGACAGACATAGAGTTCACCACCAAAAGAGTATCTCTTTTTATACAAATGAGTCAACCAATATACAAACAGGAACAAATGGGTAAGAAGTTGAACATTACACATTTTTACTTATTGCTTGTGAAAAGCAATCGGAGAGCTGTTTGGGTTATTTTCACAGATTCGTAGTGATCGATTGATTGAATCAACATCATACTAACTGCCTTTGCTTTCAAATGTTTCTCTGGTAATGAATTGAGGTTGTGTCAACCTGAATGTCTATTGATTGATTCAATTGATAAATCAACAGACTTTCAGGTTGAGAATCACCAAATCTTAATGGGTTACCTGAGAAACACTTGGAAGCAAAGGTGATCAGCATGATGTTAAACCACATCACCTACAATATGCCATTAGTCAAAGAAAAATGGTACTCCAACAATGTGTACCCCAATATATCACGTTATCATCTTCTTCATCAAATGCTCCATATCAACCACTTGTTAACCACTGTGTGTGATTTATATGTGATCTGAGCCTAAGAGCAATTGTATGTTGTGCTAGTTATGCGCCTACAAGAAGACCAGAACATCTGTTTCTGCGACGCTTTTGATTTACTAGGGTAGCTTCCCTAGGCCCTACATCAGTTGCCTCTTATGACATGCCTTGTAGATTGCAGTGTTACTATTCTTTGCTCCTTGTGAGCCCGGCAACACACGGATGAAGTTAGTAGCAAAGTTAATTTATAAACAAGTGAAATCTTAAGCAGAAAGTTCTTGAATTCTCACCTAGTTTATTTCTGACATTTTGTTTCCACAGTTCACTTTCGAGTGATTCCCATCCAGCCAAACATGATGCCAAAGTATGGCAACCTTATCATATACATTGAGGTGATGTACAAACTAGTTTATTTTATAGCTTTTATGTTCGTACTGCAACATTAATAACTGTATTTGCAACCACTTCTCTTCATAATTCTATGAGCATAAATGAAATTGTACCACTTTTGACTTGCTAGGCCTGTCTCAGTGGCTTCAGAATCCCTTAGATGGGTCACTTTTTGCCCCTCGAGTTGGACAGCCCAGTGGAATTGACGGAAATGGTGAGGTAGGCACCAGGGCAGAGCAAGTATGCACGGTGGCAAAACCATAGTGGGCCTCATCGAGGGACAGGCCGGCACGGCAATCGCGGTAAGCGAGGCAAGCACTGCAGCGACAAGCATGGCAGGCAAGCGGATGTGCGTCCCACCCACATGAACAGAACAACTGGAAAGCCCAGCAGAGGTAAAGCCATTGCGCGTTTCTGCTGGCAGGAACTACTGCTGCCTTGTAGTTGATTGGGGACAATCAAAGGCTAGCGGAGCAAACCGTAAACAAACCTGAACGGGCGACAAACCAAGGTGTTCATTAAAATGACCGGTTTGCTGGGCAGATGGCGTTCATAAGCCCGGGAGGGCAGGCCGTCTAAAGGTCGCTGCCCTGAAAGAAAATGGCAACCCACTGCCTTGTGGGTTCAGCTGGGACAGTCGAAGGCTTACGAAAAGCGTACGCAAACAAATGCTGGCTGAAATCGAACACCCCACCCAAGGATAAGCAACTGTGCTCTAATAGGTGCTGAAGGTTGGTGCACGTACATTATGTTCTGATGTTATTGGCTATTTATATATCACAATAGAATGATAAAAATGGCCTTAGAACGATCAAGAGAGAGAGAGAGATGGGTCACAAAGTGCACTAGTCTATCACATTCAGGCTAGAATACACAAATTACATCCAAAGAAAACTGAAAAATCAACTTCGGTTAGAGGCCGGCTGAAATTCACACCCGACGTGCCGTACCATCTTGACCGGAAGACAACCACTTCTGCTGTTTTATCAGTCTGTTCAATATTGCTTACTGCTTTGTTTTAACTTCCTTTAGAAGTGTTTTTCTTGAGTTGCTGATTGATAATGCACTCTTACGTTGATAATATGATGGGATAGTTTCTGGTTCAGATGAAAGTCTCTTTTTGTTAAGTTGATAATGAGCTTTCTCTGTGCAATGTACTCTTTCAGCACACCAACATTAGTTGTTTTTTAGCACTTCATCTGATTCTCACCATTCATCTGTAGAAACACATCTTTGTGGCCTCCATGTATTTTTCTGCCAGTTTACTTAGGTATTATTTTGTCTCTACACAGTATTATATAGCCCTGTCATTTCAGTGTTTTTTTATCTGTAAATATTAAGAATCCATTTTTGTACCATTTGTTATTTTGATGAATATGGTGTTGGGCTTGTAATTTTCTTTGATCAACAACACTGGATGGAGGGATGTGATCAACATCATGCAGGTTGCCATTACTTTCCAGTGTTACTCTGGTGCGTACTTGAGACTGGCTTCATTTGCAAAGAAAGCCTTTGCATTTTGGAAAAATTCACTTTAACTGGGGATTTTGAACCGGTGACCACACATCTCATTGACAGCTAAATAACATGATCAATAGAAATTTCATGCCTACTTTGTGTTACCAGAGCCAAACATGCACAATGAGCAAAGCGCAGTTGCAAAAAAATAACTATGTGAAATGCGCTGCCTACGAAAACTTACCAACAATATGAGATAAGGCAGGGTCACCAACAACAGCATAAGAAAAGGACAGAACTGCTTGGAGTACATTGAGAAACAAAGGATGCAGTGGTTCGGCCACTTAATAAGAATACAACCAAACTCCACAGTATACAGAGTCTTCTACAACAGAACATCGGGAAAGAAGGTTCTTCAGCGATCTCTGGTCATGCGCTTAATTTACTGTGGACCACAAACTGGGCAGTCAGCTTCAGGTCTGTCAGGTTTCCCAAAGCTTAGTTTTCAGGTCGACTGGGTGTGACCACATGTTGCTTCTCAGCTCACACAGGAGAGGACAGTCTTGCAGGATATGCTCTGGTGTCTGTTCCACCTGTTGACACTGGCAGAGAGCTGTTTGACTTATTCTTAGTCTATATAAGTGTTTGTTGTCTGCAGTGTCCTATGCGTAGTTGAAATATAATGACCTGGTCTGTTCTGCTTAGGTCTTTAAGGGAGTCTTTACCATAATCATATCCAGTGTTTGTTTTCAAGTCTACTGCAGATTTTCTCTGTATGAGGGTTTTAACCTCTTGAAAAGACAAGGGTTGGTAAATTTGCTCTTTGGCACTGCCCTCCTTAGCTAAGACATCGGCACTCTTATTGCCTGCAATGCTACAGTGAGATGGAATCCACTGCAAGTGAATTTCTGCCTTTTCTGAAAGCTGAGCAAGTTCTCTTTTTAGGTTTTGTACCGTGCTGTCAGCGGATTTAGCCTCCAGGGCTTGTATAGCTGACAGTGAGTCTGTAAGAAATACCATCTTTCCTGCAGGTGCTTGCAGCTTATACATGTGCTGTGCTGCCATCAGAAGGGCTAAGAGTTCTGCTTTGTAGTTGAAACATATTCTTCCAGTAGGAGCCGCTAGAGACACAGTAGTAGCATCTGGGTACCTAATGTACACTCCTGCTCCACCATTCATGGTTGCCTCCATTGCCGATCCATCTGTGTAAATTCTTATCCAGCTGTCTTCTGGAAACATGTAATAGAGATGTTCCCTTGTAGTTGCTTTCTTCACTAGATTAGGCTCGGCATCTTTGCTTAACAATTTAGGAAAAGAAGGTGAGAGTAAGACTACAAAAATGATGGTTAGATAGCATGACAGAATCCTGTCAAAGAGTAAAAATAACTATCTCACAAGCCACTAGAGCTGCGTAAATGAAAAACAGAAAACCATGACACTGGGCAACAACCCGGTAACAGTATGACGACAAAAGAAGAAGAAGAAGACCACCACACATCTATGAAACAAGTGCACTAAATACTGTTCTGTTGTGGCACTCATTTCCTTGTCTGTTGTATAGCACCTGCAATTTAGTGTTTTCTTTATGTTCAAGATCTTATTTTTATCTCAAAATATCAGAATAAAACACCTTTTTTCTCTAATCCCATTTTGCTTCACAGCATCAGGATATGAAGAGATTTCTAGAATAGGCTTTTGTGTACACTTCATAAACAGTGAATATAAAACATGATTTCAAAGTTTGTAAAAAATTACGCTAGTTTTCTGTTACTGCTAAAGCCAGACACACGTAAAATTATACTTAATATTTTTTTTGCTTATAGGATCCTTCAGGTATCTCAGTCAAAAGATGGCAAGGCTTGCAATCCAATGCTGGTGGTATCATTAGCCAACAATTTCAACTGTCTGATCAACCCAATTACGGAACTTGGAACATACGAGTAGATGCATTTGTAAGTCTACCTTTACATGCTCTTCTTATCAAATTTGTTGACTAATTGCAGAAAGGACAAAATTCATGTTCTGTAACTTGAAATTATTTTAATTGTTTATTCAGGGGAGGAAGAACTGTTATAGGTCTTTTCTAAAAAGTGAGTTGGCAACCAACCTTACCTTCTTGAGTAGTAAAAAGTCATATGCTGAATTTTTTACTGATTTTATTACAGTTTGCTAAATTAAAATCAAGAACAGCTATGTCCACATATGAAGGCAGAAATGACCTAAGGTTAAAATAATGAAGGCGTACTGGAAGATACATTTATTACAACTGTTTAACTCTAAGACTGCCACATCGCCACTTTATGTGGCTTTGGTCCATTGACGTCCAACACGCTCACCACATAGTATGTCACTTGGACCACTAAGGGTTAAATTTCTCTTGTACAGATAAACATGTCCATTTTTGAGTTGCTTACTTGTTTACTTGCTTTCTTCTACTGTATGGTGTAGAGGTTATCCAGAGAGAACGTCACACGATCCTATAAGGGTCTACCTTCTGATCCGATTCAGGACCAACTCTCGGTCCTTCAATCATTGTTTAATGTTGTCCTTCTATTACACAACAGTCTGTCCTTTCCTGTATTTTCTGGTTGTTATAACACCAACCATCTGGTTGCTTATGTACAAAATATTATGTACTACAAAATTTCTGGCATCATATTTGTTCATAAAATATTACTGTCCAGGCAATCTTTTTTTCTTTCTTTCTATGCTGCTGGTTTATTCTTCTATTTTTACTGCCATCATAACAATCATTTTTGATTTTGTTACTATTATCTCTATATTGTTTGTAACCATTGTTTTGTTGCAGTCACTGTTTTTCATTTTTGCTGTTGTCCCTCTAAAGTATCTGTTTATACATGTCTGGTTTCTGTAGTCTCTGTTTGTCAACCAAGCTAACCACTGTTTTTTATATGTGGGGTTTGCACCAAGAACAGCAAGGATATTGCGCCGCCGTTAGGCCTCTTTGGCATGTAGGACAAGCTCATCCAAGTTTTGACCAAAGTGTATTCATATTATTCAACAGTAGATACATTTGTAGAGAGACATGTAGCGTAGTTGTTAGTGAACTCGCTTCGCAAGGCTGGTGGTCTGGGTTCAGCTCCGCAATGCGCGTGAATTTTTCCGACCGAGATGGCTTTCAGGTTGACCCAGCCTCAACTGGGTACCAGACATGCTCTGGGAAAGTAAGGCGGCCGGCGTGATGCTGACCACATCACCCATCATGTGCCGACGGTCAATGAAAAATACAGGCCTAACACTGTATTGCACTATATACCACAAGGTATGAAAGGGTTCCTTTACTTACTTTACTTACTTACATACATTTGTACAAAGTAAATGTAAAGTTTTACAAGCAGAGAAACCTCACTTTAAAGTACACAACTGAAGTTACACTGTAGCATATATTGTAGCATGCATATTCCAAGTGGCAATGTATGGATGTGAAGCATGGAAATTTAACAAGGTGGTGGAAAAACATGTGCTTTTGAATACAAGTCTTACAGAAGTCATTCATATATCATGGGCAGAGAAGAGAACAAATAGATCTATCTAGAAAGAATTCAAAATCAAAGAATGCTGGCTGATGCTACAAATAAGAATGAGAAAATTGAAGTATTTTGGACATATAAAGAAACACGAAGAGTTGAGAAGACTATTATGGAAGAAGACATCCTGCAAAGAGAGAAGAGGAAGATCACAGAGAAGATGAATTCTATTTCTTCTTTGAATGTTCTATATCGACCACTTGTTAATCACTCTTTGTGATTTGTATGTGATCTGAGTTTAAGAGCATTTGTACATTGTGCCAGTTTCATGCCTACAAGTGGGCCAGCATATCCAATTTCTGTGACCCTTTTTATTTACTAGCATAGCTTCCCTAGGCCTCTACCTCAGTTCCCTCTTACAACATTCCTTGTAGATCGCAGTGTTACTATTCTTTGCTCCCCTTGAGAGCCCCTGTAACACATGGGCGAGATGAATTCAGGATGTAACTGATGATTTGAGTATGGCAACTGCAGAGGCAGGACACCTGGCCTATAAGAGAGAGAAATTCTAAAGGACTGTTAGGGTGGCAAAGTTCTGCTATAGAGCAAGCTATTTGATGATGATATACTGTAGCCTACACTGTAGCAGGTTATCAGATCTGATTGGTTAGAGCTGACTCATGCCAAGATATAGTCTAATCTTTACTCTCAGAATTGTTGTTTATTTTTCTTGACAGGGGCACACCTACAGGAGACCTTTCTTAGTTGAAGAATTCTGTAAGTTGGTAATTTTATTCAGTCTTGTAAACTAAACAAAGTATTATGACCAGCCACACAGAAGTTATATGTATTCTAGAAATTAATGATTGATTCCTTTACCTAATATAAATTAAAAAATGACTGTATATCATTCATTCATTAGGTCCAATTATTAATGTATTTTTTTTAAAGCTTATATATTTTTACAAACACAGCATCTGATTTTTTTGTTAGTATGAGAATAAACATTGATAAAACAAACCGAAGAAATGACATTTGCTAGAGAGGAAAACACTACCAATATCTCCATCGACAAACATCCATTAAAACAAGTCAAAGACTTTATATACCTAGGATGCACTTTTAGAGCAAAGGAAGAATAACTAACGAAATCCAACAGAGATGCAATAAAGCAAATCAAATCATAGGACAAATGGTGCAACTTGATCATTACTAAACTTGATGATAAGTGAGCTACAAAAGACAGTGAAGTTTATACAAGAGACAACATTGAATATGTAGACACTATTTCAAGCGAACGAAAGGAAGGAAAGAGGATGAAAAGTATGTTCAACTGTTTGACCTGCAATCTATGTAAACGTTAAACATTCATCTGCTTAAAAGAAACTGAGAACCTATGTGTTTGTCAGAGTGCAATGAAAGAGAACCATGAGTTTTCCAGAATTGCAGTGAAAAAATCACCAGTAAGTTTGCCAGAATTCAGTGAAAAAGCATCAGTAAGTTTGCCAGAATTACAGTGAAAAAAAGCACCAGTAAGTTTGCCAGAACTACAGTGAAAAAAGCACCAGTAAGTTTGCCAGAATTACAGTGATAAAAGCACCAGTAAGTTTGCCAGAATTACAGTGAAAGAGCACTTATGAATTTACAGAGTCCAGCAAAAGAGCACCATTAGTTTGCCAGGAATGCAGGAAAAGAGCACTTATGGATTCGCAATGATTGCAATGAAATTAATTTTGATAACCAATAACTATACAGTTTTTGTGTAATACATTAATACTCTCGATAGGTGGCGTAAGATTTGCAGCCAGCTGATAGGGATTGAGCCATATGCAAAAATACGGTGCAATGAAGTCCATTTTTAATCTTGGGACTGAACACTTTAGGTGGGACTGATTAGCGAATGTGTAAGCATTAGTTTATCTAGTCAAACACAGGAGGGTTGTGGGTTCAATCCCACACTTGACATTCCGCATGTGAGTGAAAGGAATTTGCCTTCCTACCTCCTGCACACTAGGACCTAGAAATGTGAAGTACCAGGCACTTCATACCCTAAGGTCTGAAAAGGATATGGGAAATTATATATTTTATAGACACTTTAGCAACTACTTTGTTTTGTTTTCAGGGATGCCTCGATTTGATGTCAATGTGTCAGCTCCTGCATATGTCATGGACAATACAACATCTTCAATCACAGGCTTGGTTCTGGCCAAGTAAGATATGTCTGGTCTATGTGTTGGCCTCACTTTGACTCAACTATATAATTACACTAACTTTTTTCTTTACTATAAAGCACACTTTCTTCTCAAAAGAATTTAGCATTAAATTATATTGTGATTTTTAACTGGTATCAATCTTAATGACATCAAAATAACCAAGATTCCCTTACTCGATACAGGAAGAAATGGTTTCTTTGTCGTGTTTTATTGTTTCACAAGATGGTAAAAGATGAAGAATTTAAGTTTGCACAACTCGGAAAAAGCTGTAGATTCTGTTAAGGAAATAGTATCCAACACGGAACTATTGATACTAAAAATAGAAATTGTTTCTGATAAGGAATCATCAATCATGTGCCATCTCCACATCAAGGGTTGGATGTAGTGGCTCTCCAAGTTCTGTCCTTTGCCCTAGTTGTACACTTTTTCCTGTCTGTCTTATAATCATTTCTTCCCAGTTGTATCTTCATCTTCTACTTGCTTTTATGCCTCTAACTGTTTTTCAAAGATGGTTTCTAACAATCTAGTTGTAGAACTACTTGTTAACAGATGTGGTCCGACAATGAACTAATGACACTAAAAATAGATTTAGAATATAC
The DNA here is from genome assembly GCA_020796225.1 of Arion vulgaris. Lineage (NCBI taxonomy): Eukaryota > Metazoa > Mollusca > Gastropoda > Stylommatophora > Arionidae > Arion > Arion vulgaris. The sequence continues at coordinate 62,721,576 of CM036760.1, forward strand.
AAGTATATGAAATAGATGGCAACTTGTAGTCTCCTCTTCATTTTCATTCTATTTGCTTTAACTTTTCTATATATTATTGTTTAACATCATCATCAGGTGCCTTCTCCACATCGAAGGTTGACTGCAATGAATCTCCAGCATCCTCTGTCTTTCACCTTGGTGTTGCACACTGCCAGACTGTAACCTGTCCATTTTTTTAAAGTTTCCCTCCCACTTATCTCTTAGTCCTCAACTTTCCCCTCTAGTTAAAATTTTAATTGTTTAACAATAGATGCATTATTTTTTTTACAGCCATACAAGCGGCAGACCATGTATTGGCAATGCCTCCATCACTGCTTTCTTCCTTCCTCGTGAAGAGATATGGAATGCAACACGTGGCTGGGAGAAACCTTATCGTGATGCTTTGAGTTCTGGGAACAATCATATAAATGGTGTTCCACTGGAAGTTCCAGAGCACAGATATATTAAGGATATTGCAGTGAAAGATTATCATCTCTACTTTGCATATGAATATCGTTTTGTAGAATATGTAAGTAAGGTTGGCTTGTATTGTCTCCTTGAGAATCTGTATGCTTATTATTTTCTGCAATTTAGAAGATAATCAGATCTGGGGGTATCTATGGCGAAGTGGTTCTTCTTCTTCTAACCAGGGCTGCAGTTTTACTCTTGGGCAGCCGATGCCAATTTGTAGAATCTGCATGTGTTCTGTAATTGTGGAAGACTAGTGTAAAGTGTATTATGAACAGATGGGTGTGGTGGGAGGAGTTCTTGTCTAGCTTTATGCAGTCCAGGACATTCAAGCAAGATATGATGTACTGTCTCACATGAATGACTGCACTTTCTACAGTGTGGTAGGTGTGTGGGGTTTATTCTGTGTAGATGGTAATTCAGTCCAACATGTCCTGTTCTTAACTGAAAGATAGTGCTTTGATCTTTTTGTTGTAGCAGATTTATATTGTCCTTGGGGTTTGGTCTATTCATCTCTGCATACATGTCCCGACCAGTCGTCCCCATAGCCCATCGGTTCAGCCACTTTTCTCTGGTGCTGTTTTTCAGAATCTGCTTTATTGGCAAAATGGTTAAGATGTTTGCCTGTAGTTCTAAGGTTGTGGTTTGAATCCGGATCAAGTCTCGTGTGCAATTTTTTTCATGAGATTCCTAGGATTGTTGCTGGAGCTATGGAGTTTGTACTCTGTGCAACACTCTTGGCGGTTGGCATGCCATCTCTGCAGACAGGTACAGAACCTTATAGGGAAACCCGGTTCAATGAAAGTAAATCCTTCACCTCTAGACTCTTTCTTAAGCAGATAATGCAAGTGATGATGTTTATATTGATGGGTCTGTGCATCATGGTAAGTCAGGCTTTTTTTTTCATCAATAGATGCCTGCATAGGATACTCGCTCTATGTTGGTATGACAGGATCACAAACAGGGAACTGAGGGATAGAGCAGGACAAAATCGCAGGCAGAACAAGAGAAGGGCAGAGCGTGGCGATGGATAGGAGACACACTGAGGAGACCTGACAGCATCACGAGAGGCTGTCAGATGGAACACCCAGGGTAAAGGAGGCAGTGGAAGACCCAGGAACACCTGGAGGCAGTAGTTGGGAAAGAAATGCGAAAATGGGTGAGAGTGGAGAGTTCTGGAAAAGATGGCAGTGGAAAAACTTGGTTGCGGAACTATGCCTCCCTAGGGATGAAGGGGGAATAAGAATATATTGTTGAAAGACCTGTAAAAATATGTGTGTGTATTTAGCACTCATATCATAGTATACAGTGGTTAGAATTGATGAGTTTTATTTTTGTGCCAGGATATGCAAGGCATGTGTAAAGTTGAAATGAATGCGACGATAGGCTTGCAGGTATGACTGCTGTAAAAAGCAGGCAAGCAATGGACCAGGCAGATATTCTAAATTCTCTTTGGGAGAGAGGCCTTATAAATGATTCAAGTAATGGTGGTGAATCTACAACCCTAACCAGACTACAAGAATTCCAAGTCAAATGTGTGTAGCTAGACAAGAGCACTATACAGATAGCAAAAGAAGAATAGTAAACAACAAAGAACCGGTGTCATTAGTTCCCACACGCTGAGAGACATACTGAGATCGAGCACTTATGGACTAATTGGTTTGATGTGCAGTGATGATGATCCGACAACTAGACTAATCATAGTATACACGCTATCATTAAGTATTGTCTGTGCTTTAAGATAAACAATCCATTCTGTTTTAAAAAATGTGTTTAGAAGATCAATTATTTTGTATCTTCAGTTCAAGGGTCAGTTTGAATTTACATGGAGTCGAGATGAGCTTATATGTATTGCTTCTAGAGGCGGAGAGTATACAACACTTGTTGACTCTGAGATCATGTTCTTTGCCAACGTCACTGACTGGTACTCAGGATTGAATCGTACTGGTTGGGCAGGTACCTTCATGTACAGTAATAAAATTAAGATTCAGTGGGTCGGTGGCAATATTCGAACATTCAAACCTGGATCTATTTTAAAAATTCAGGTGAGAATTTCATTTGTCTTGTCTCTTATCAATATTCCATACTTCTGTTACTCTGTTTCTGTCATGTCAAGGGGGAGTAAGATACAGTGAATGGGGTGACAGCAGTCAGGGTCAGTGAACTGGAGCTAACCAAGACCCTAATCTACCTCTTCATGATGGTCCTGGTAATAGGCAGGCTGCATCAATACAGTCTGGCTAAGCTAGCAGGAATCAAAGAAGAAAGACAAATCCATTCACAAAAATGAAGAAAGAGATAGCGTTTATGGGTCTCTCTTAACTCGCTAACTGATAATCGTGCAATAGTTACAGGAAGCAAAGCTCATAGTGTCATTGCTGTTTCCGCAAGGCCTGTGGAATGATAATTTAAAATATTAAAACTACGGGCTAACGTTCTATACATAACTGCTATACTGTTCTTCATCTATTTCTGCGTCTCTGGTTACTTTTAAAGATTGTCTGCGACTAAGTTTTTCATGTTTAATTTGTCTAAAATAGTACCAAAATATGAAGTAGTCAATGGCACTTTCTTGCTAAAAACTGTTTTGATGCTTTTAAGTTTTTTGCTGATGAGTCAGATATAGAGTCAGACAGTGACAATGGGGAAATTCTTTACTACCTGTGTAATACTGCTTTTTAGGACGGTGTAGGACATGAGCCTGAGGAATTGAATGGTTGTTGGCTAGTGCAGTCACTGCGAAACTATTCAGGTTAGGATTTTTTCTTATGCCCCAAACAGAAAAAAAACTCCAGGCCATACCGGGAATTGATGGAAGCAGTGCTCAAATTCATTTGGCCAGACACTTCTCTTGATATAGGAAGACTTTGATTAATGAATTTGCCTGTTGTTGCTGGGGCTACAAGGAGCAAAGATAGTGACACTGTGACCTACAAGACATGTTGTAAGAGGGACTGAGTAGGGGACTAGGAAGCTACCCTAGTAAATAAAGTGCTCGGAAATCGGACACATGACTGGCACAATGTACAATCGCTTTAGGCTCAGATCACATACAAATCACAAAGAGTGGTTGAACAGGTGGTCTTTATGGAGCGTTCGAAGAAGAAGAAGAAAAAGTATTTGGGTTCACAAATGGAGAGTTAACTGCAATGTTTAGTTTGAATATTATCATACAGGTAGCTGTGTCACAGTATGATGGCAGGCCTGTCAACCAGGGAGGTTCAGTCACCATTATACAGACCATTCCTACCTCAGAGGGGCAAACCAATACTGCGTCAGGCATCCCACAGACTAACCCTGTTCTTAATGGTATCGCTCAGTTTGATGTGTTTCTGGGACTCTCTGCACAAAGGTTTTCTCTGAGTGTAAGTCATCACCATCATGTGCCATGTCTAAAGACATTTATAGTCAGCTCCATTAAGGGGGCAGTACTAGCAGAGATTGTGTGCCGTTGGTAAAAAAATCATTAAAATTTCAATTTAAAATTTTGATCCCATATTTTCAGATGTATTTAACAAAACATTAAGCTATGTAAAAAAGGTAATTGTCCTGTAATGTAAAAAAGGTCCTGAGACTATTGCTACAATTGTAGGCTATATATCTTAGCTCAATGACTATTGCTACATTTGTATTGTATATGTCTGAATTCACCAACTATTGCTACAATTGTAGGCTGTATATCATTGTCCTGTGACTATTGCTACAATTGTAGGCTATATATCTTAATCCAATGACTATTGCTACAATTGTAGGCTATATATCTTAACCTACTGACTATTGCTACAATTGTAGGTATATCTTAATCATACTTCATTTGCTTATTTTAAACCACTGATTACTGCTACATTTGTAGGGTGTATGTTTGAATTTACAGACTATTGCTACAATTGAAGGCTATATATCTTAATCCACTGACCATTGCTACATTTATATTGTATATGTCTGAATCCACTGAATATTGCTACAATTTTAGGCATCATATCAGGACCCAACAGTGACACTAGCACAGAACGCTCAACTCAACCCCAGCTTTGTGTCTGGCCAGACAGGAAACATCCAGATGTTGGGAACCAAGTATTACTCACCAACCAACTCTTTCATTTCAATCATGACTTCAACATACCATCCGCAAGTATGTACTGTCATTTTTATACTATGCTATACTGTACTAGAAGAGTACTTAGAATATCATGGACAGAGAAAGAACAAATGCTTCTGTTCTGCAACAGCTTGATATTAAAGAGAGTTGGCTATTAAAGAGCATAACATCAAGGAAAGCTAAATATTTCAGACACATCAAACAACATGAGTGCCCAGAGAAGATAATTTTGGAGGGAATGGTGCCTGGAAGAAGAAAGAGAGGAAAACCTAGAAGATGATGGGTGCAAGATGTCATTGACAATCTGAGAAGAACTGCTGCTGATGATCCTATTAACTTGCACAGAACAGAGAGGTTTTTGGGACTGCTGTTATGGGAGTCAAGTTCCAGAAGGGACAAGCTATTTGGGATGATGATGATGACTATACTAAACTGATAAACTGACCAAGGTAGTTACACTATGGACAAATGATCTTTATCCCAAGATCGCATAACCAACTTACCTTGCCCGATTACCAAATTGTCTACATCTGTATGATACGGTTTTCAGGCATACTTATTTTCATTAGAGGTGATTTCTGTTTTCTGCATGCTATAAACTCTAAAATAGTATATGACCTGCCTATTTTGTCTAAAACCTGGCCAGTTTGAAATTACATCAAATGTTCACTGTGCCTTGCAAAAACACACTGCAAAACTACTTTGGGAAGTATGTGGAATTCTTTACCTGTCGGCAACAGGGACATAAGTGAATGTCTTTGATAGTGAGATTCTGAAGCGACACAGTTGTGTCTGCTGTCGACAAATCTAAGAGATTAAAATGGTGATGTACATGTCAAGTTTGTCAACTAACTACAACATAAATTTGACAAACAAGAACTTTATTCCAAGCCAGTTCTGCAAAGATATCTGGTATAGTTTTGTTTTGAATATACTGATCTACTGACTACAATACTTTAGAAAGTAAAGACAAGGATTGACTCCATTGCAACGGGTTTTACTCCATATGGCTCAGTCCCTCTCTGCAGAAATGATACTCCATCTCTGAGAATATTACACAAAGCACAAACTCCATAGCTACGGCAACAATTCTAGGAGTCTCAGGAAAAAATGCACCTGGGACAGAAAGATGCAGACGGGATTTGAACATACAACCTTTAGAACACAAGACACGGGCGTAGCCACTCACAAAGTCTTTAACAAGGACATGATATCAACATATCGGAGGGTGGGCACTAAGACATGAAACGGAGGGATGGAACATTTACCACTATTATAACTACCACTGCTACTTCAATGCCAGCTCTAGCCACCACACCTCTCACCACCACTACCACCACTGCTAGCTACTACACTTATCATAAACACCACTACCCCATCGCCACCACCTATAGACATCACTCATCATCACCGCTGCCACATCACTACCACCTTTGTGTAATACACCTCTCATTACCACCATCAATACACCACTAATAGCTACCACTGCCACATTATCACCACCATTGCATCAGCACCACTGTTGCCATATCACTACTACCTCTAGCTGCCATGGTCACATTACCACCATCAAGCTCATACACCACTAATAACTACCACATTATCACCACCATTGCATCAGCACCACAGTTGCCATATCACTACTACCTCTACTGCCAGGTCACATTACCACCATCAAGCTCCTACACCACTAATAGCTATCATTACCACATCTAGCCACCACACCACCCACAACCACCACAGCTACACCAACTATAACCACTTCCAATGCCACATCATCACCTCTCTAACCACCACTGTCACTCAATCAACACCACACCTCTCATAACCACATTAGAATCATATGTAACCTCATTACAGCAATCATCAAAACTAACATACATCAGTTATACCACAGACAAGAACAGCAAGGCAGAGTAGGCTCATCAATCAAAATCCAACTTGTACAATCAGTTGCTGGACGTTGTTGGAAATATTGTGCTGGAGATTGGAGCACCTATGGATGTGTCTGAAGTGCAATGACGATATTCCAGAATGAAACTGAAACATCAGTTATACTTTACTTACCAGCAGTCGTTATCATTTATTGACCTGCCATTTTGATATTGAAATTTTGTTGATTATTTCACTTATCCTACTTCTCATCTTGACCTTCTTATGTCTTCTTCTCAGGTGAACGAGTACATGATCTTCCATGTTACAGTTAGTCACTTTGTCTCCAGGATCTTTTATCAGGTTCATTGTTTGTTATTGTTTGTTTTCAGTTTTCATGAGTTGAAAGTGCTATTCTGTATTTGAAATCACCTGTATGATGCCAGGAGCCCCAAGGAAGCAAAGAATAGTACTACTGCAACCTACAATGCATGTAGTAAGAGGCGACTAATGTAGGACCTAGTAAAACTACCCTAGTAAATAAAAAGCATCACAGAAATCGGATGTGCTGGCCACTTGTAGGCGCATAACTGGCACAACGTACAATTACTCTTAGGCTCAGATCACATACAAATCACACAGAGTGGTTAACAAGTAGTCGATATGGAGCATTCGAAGAAGAAGATTTGCAATGGTGTGTGGTATGTAAGAATTTGAGAGTGTGTCTGCTGTGTTTTAGAATTTGAAATAGTGTGCTGTGTTTTAGAATTAAGTATATTGTTTGTGTTTTAGAATCATGTTCTTGTGTTTTAGAATTAAGTATGTTCTTGTGTTTTAGAATTAGGTATGTTGCTTGTGTTTTAGAATTAAGTATGTTCTTGTGTTTTAGAATTAAGTATATTGCTTGTATTTTAGAATTAGGTATGTTACTTGTGTTTTAGAATTTGAAATGAAAATCTCTGAAGTCAAAAGGAGCATGTGAACACATGTCATGTTTGTGAACAGTTACAATGCTTTAACTATGACATGACAGCACTAGATTGGATGAGGGGTGTTGGGCATGGGCATTACAGCACCAGAAGAGATGTGGAAACGTTTATAACTAATATAGCTGTAAACCTTAGAGTTCAAAGTTTAGTTTACATATTCATATTATCTATATTCTGATATATATTTTGAACATATTCCCACTAGTTTATCTATATTTCTGATATATATTTTGAACATATTCCACTAGTTTATCTATATTTCTGATATATATTTTGAACATATTCCCACTAGTTTATCTATATTTCTGATATATATTTTGAACATATTCCACTAGTTTATCTATATTTCTGATATATATTTTGAACATATTCCCACTAGTTTATCTATATTTCTGATATATATTTTGAACATATTCCACTAGTTTATCTATATTTCTGATATATATTTTGAACATATTCCACTAGTTTATCTATATTTCTGATATATATTTTGAACATATTCCACTAGTTTATCTATATTTCTGATATATATTTTGAACATATTCCCACATGTTGATATTCCTGAATCCTAATATGTTTATACAAATGATATATTCCAAATGATTTATCTGTGTGATTTATCATTTGACAATTATTTATCTCCTACAGGTTGTATCCCAGTCAAATATTATAGATGGAGATGAACTAGAAATGACCACCAGACAAAAGACATTCTCTATTGGATTGTCTCGAGCAATGGTTCCAATGGCTCGTATTGTTGTTTATTATATCAGAGAACCCGAGGAGATTGTTTCTGATGTACTGACATTTTTTGTCAATGGAACACATCAGAACCAGGTACCACTGAGACTTTATTAATTGTCTTTGATTAAAAGTCATTCTATTGTAACATTGTAGTGCATCTGAGTGATGTTTGTGGAGATGTGATGTGGATGTAATGTGCGATTGTAATACTAAAATATATGGCATTTTCATCTTTACAGATGGTCAATTGGCAAGTGTTTTACTGTGACAATTTCAGAGTTTGCACTTGTATCTCTTGCCTTTCAGCTCATCCCAAAGTCTCTTTTCAAAAGATTCTGCACTTTTGCATCATGTTATTTTCCACATAACTCAACCATCTGCTAGTTTTTCTCATTTGTTGGGGCTGATAAAAAACCTCTTCATTAAGGCCTTGCAGACATCCTTATATCTGAGTAGTAGTCTGCCTTGGTGCCTCTTCCCTTCCAAAAGTTCACAGAACAACACTTGTGTATGCGGCTTTTGCCCAGTTTTCTCACATGCCCTAGCCATCTTAGTCGTCTACTGCTGAGCATGCCCATGATGGAAGGCAAGTTTGCATGTTGGAGTACTTCAGAATTGGTCATCTTATCATAGCACCTGATGTTCATAATCTTGCAGAGACATCGAAGATGTTAAGTCTAGTCTCATGCCTTGCGTAGGCTGTAAATGCTTCTGAACCATATAGTAAAGAGCTAATAACACAGGCTCGATATATTTGAATCTTCATCTGCAATATTAATTTTGTGTTATCCCACGCTCTCTTGATAGTCTGCATAATGTAGTAGCCACACTACATATACGAGCGTTGATTTCTTTGTCAAGAGAAAGGCTGGCAGTGACTATGAATCCTTCTTCTTCTTCTTCTTCAGTGATCTCTGGTCATGCACTTAATTTACTGTGGACCACAAACTGGGCAGACAGCTTCAGGTCTGTCAGGTTTCCCCAAAGCTTAGTTTTCAGGTCGACTGGGTGTGGCCACATGTTGCTTCTCAGCTCACACAGAAGAGGACAGTCTTGCAGGATATGCTCTGGTGTCTGTTCTGCCTGCTGACACTGGCAGAGAGCTGTTTGACTTATTCCTAGTCTGTATAAGTGTTTGTTGAGTCTGCAGTGTCCGGTGCGTAGTCGAAATATAATGACCTGGTCTGTTCTGCTTAGGTCTTTGAGGAGTCTTTTCCATAATCATATCCAGTGTTTGTCTTCCAGTCTACTGCAGATTTTCTCTGTATGAGGGTTTTAACCTCTTGAAAAGACAAGGGTTGGTAAATTTGCTCTTTGGCACTGCCCTCCTTAGCTAAGACATCAGCACTCTCATTGCCTGCAATGCTACAGTGAGATGGAATCCACTGCAAGTGAATTTCTGCCTTTTCTGAAAGCTGAGCAAGTTCTCTTTGTAGTTTTGTACTGTGCTGTCAGTGGATTTAGCCTCCAGGGCTTGTATAGCTGACAGTGAGTCTGTAAGAAATACCATCTTGCCTGCAGCTGCTTGCAGCTTATTCATGTGCTGTGCTGCCATCAGAAGGGCTAAGAGTTCTGCTTTGTAGTTGGAACATATTCTTCCAGTAGGAACCGCTAGAGACATAGTGGTAGCATCTGGGTGCCTAATGTACACTCCTGCTCCACCATTCATGGTTGCCTCCATTGCCGATCCATCTGTGTAAATTCTTATCCAGCTGTCTTTTGGAAACATGTAATGGAGATGTTCCATTGTAATTGCTTTTTCACTAGATTAGGCTCGGCATCTTTGCTTAATAATTTAGGGATGGAGGTTGAGAAGTTTAGTGGTACTGAGTCTGGTTCCCAGTGATCAAAAGCAATTCTTCAGGTATGGAATTATGATTTAGTAGTTCCAAGTATGACTTTCCTATTTCTTTTGCTTTGTGGTTTAGACTTGTGCGCTTTAGTCTGTTCTTTGTTCTAGCCGCCATTTTTCATGCAGTGGATGGTGAGGCATTCTTTTGATCCTTTCAGTCTGTTGAATCACTTTTCTCCTTCTTCTGTCTTCCAAGGGCTGGATGTTGGCTGCCTTTTCCATTTCTACAATTGGTGTAGATTTCATGGCTCCCAAAATAGTACGCAGACACCTGTTTTGTGTTTTTCCAGTATCGATTTGTTTGAATGGGCTGCTGATATCCATGTCGATGATGCATATTCCAGGGTCGGTCTAACTGCACCAGTGTACACCTGACTCAGGATTCGAATATCAGCTCCCCAGGTAGTTCCAGCCAGCTTCCGCATCACACTTTGTTTCCTCATAGCCTTTCTGTTTGTTTCCATTATGTGATGTTTCCATGTCAGACGACTGTCAAGCTTAACTCCCAAAAAGGTTGGAGTATGGGAACGGGGAACGATATCATCATTAAATTTCAGTCTGAAGTGTTCTTCCTTTGTTGACAATGAGAAAAGCGTTGCTATAGTTTTGCTTCGGTTTATTTCTAGACCCCATTTACTTGCCCACATTATGACGCTGTTCAGGCTGGCCTGGAGTTTAAAGATGGCAGGACCCAGAAACTCGGAGGTGTACCACACAGCTAGATCATCAGCATGGAGAGAGTGTGATACATGTCTGGGCAGAGTTTGTGGCAGATCATTAATATATACCAGGAAAAGCAATGGGGACAGTACGCTGCCCTGTGGGACTCCTGCTCTTAATTTGAATCTGGGACTGTGCACTCCATCCAATTTTACAGATGCTTGTCTATGGGTAAGAAAGTCTTTTATCCAATAGTACATTCTACCCGTATTCCACTGCGTAAGAGCTTGAGTAGCAAACCATCTTTCCAGACTTTGTCGAAGGCCTTAGACATCTCGAAGAACACTGTGAGGGTTTTCTTCTTTTCTTGGAAGCCATTTTCTATGTCCTGTGCGAGGTATGCCACTTGGTCATCAGTGCTTCTATGCTGCCTGTAGCCTGTCTGGGCTGGATCCAGTTTATGGTTGGATTCTAAAACCACTGGAGTCTAGTGGTTATCACTCTCTTCAGCAGTTTTGCAGTGCAACTTAGCAAACTTATAGGTCTGTAGCTCTGCTGGATCCTTTTTGTCTTTTCCACTTTTGAAAATTGGGTGGATTGTGGCATTTTCCAGATGTCTGGGACTCTCCCCTGTCTCCAACTATTGTTAAAATCTGGAGTAGAAGACTCTGTGCTATTGGGCCTATTTACTATGAATCCAAGATAGCACAATTTTTGAACTGGTGTTAGATGGTTACCATTTAAAATGATATTTGTTGATGTGTTACTTCCTTGACATAAAACCACACTACTACTAATAATAATAACAATATTAATATAGTTGAGATGTTAACAATTTCACCAGCGAAAAAATGAAAAGGTTGGGTTAGGGGCAGTAGAATGGTCTCCAAATAAAACACCATTGCGAAAGCAGAATGACCGGGTTCATGTGAGTGCTATCACCCATGTGTTGCTGGGGCTCAGAAGGGGAGCAAAGAGTAGTAACATTGCGATGTACAAAGCATGTGTAAGAGGCGACTGAGGTAGGGGCCTAGGGAAGCTACCTAGTAAATAAAAAGCATTGCAGAAATCAGATGTGCTGACCAACTTGTAGGCGCATAACTGGCACAATGTACAATCGCTCTTGGGTTCGAATCACAATCACATACAAATCACAAAGAGTGGTTAACAAGAGCGCTTGAAGAAGTAGAATGGAAGTGCTATAAAAAAAACAGAATATAATTTGTTTTTATGAAGTCTGATTAACGTTAAAGCCGGCAGATTAAAATAGGGCGTCATGAATGTATGACCTTGGCGCCATTGCGTTTGTACATCGCTGCTTTAGATTAGTCTTAAAGCAAACATTTCCGTAGTTCCCTTTTGTTGCATGCTTTGTAGATTGTAGTGGGCATATTCTGCCCTTCCCAGTAAAGGTCTTTAAAAATAGTGAAAGAGTATAAGTATAAATAGCAGCAAAATTTTATGACTTTGATATCTTCCAGGTGAAGCTTGGCATCAACCGGGGAAAAGACTTCACCCGTAACACAGTTGAGTTCAATGCAGAAGCAGATCCTGGCTCTTACGTGGCATTAAGTGGCATGCTGCTAGACCTGTACTCCTGGGGACTTAGTGATGGTATAACAGAGAACCAGGTCATTGCTCATATGTGTGTCTGTACATTTTTTTACATATAAATACCAGTATATGTAATAGATTTTTATACACATATACTTTTACATACATATACTTTTACATACATATATATTTTTATTGAAATGTATTTTGTTCATTTATATATTGTGTATATATAATACTGAGTGTACTGAAGGGTTAATGTACAGGTGTGGTGAAGGGATTAGAGTGCTAATGATAGGGATAGGGAGGTTAGTTTACAGGTTTGGCGAAAGGATTAGAGTGCTGATGTAGGGAAGGGTTGTGTACAGGTGTGGTAAGGGATTGAGTGCTGATGTAGGAAGGGTTAGAGGTTGTAGTGAAGTGGTTAGAGTGCTGATGTAGGAAGGGAGTGGTAAGTGGTTAGAGTGCCGATGTAGTGAAGTGGTTAGAGTGCGATGTAGTGAAGTGGTAGAGTGCTGGTGTAGTGAAGTGGTTAGAGTGCTGGATAGTGAAGTTGTTAGAGTGCTGATGTAGTGAAGTGAGTTAGAAGTGCTTGTGCTATGAAGTAGGGATACAAGTGGAAACATACTCAACTAACCCTCCTATTAACCAACATTGTTCAACTTCACCATGTCCTGTATATCACACTTACTAAATACAATCCCACAAAACAGTTGATTGATGAGCTCATAACCTATGATGAACCAGCAAATCATAGTTACAAGCAGCTCTGGAGAGTGGGTGATGCAGAGTATGAGTACAAATTTTTCCATGGTTATGACAGCGGTATCGATGGAAACACAACTTTTCTGGTGAGTCACAAAAATTGTCGCTTAATTCATTTCACCAATCAAATTATGTCATGTAATTAATCCCACCAATCAAATAATTTCACTTAATTCATCCTACCAATCAAATCATGTCACTTAACTCTTTCCACACACAGTTATTTCCTCAGTTGTATGCAGTTAATTTAAGGGAGGCAAAAAATGCAATGGGTTATTTTTTCAAATCATAACTACTCATCAATAAATAAACATATATATATCTTATCATATACTAGTTTCAAGAAAAACTGGATAACCTATTAGAATAAAAAAGGTTAAAAAGCAACACATGGAATATTTTAGAAGAAACTGGGGCAAATATGAGAAAATAAATAGAGAAAATTATAAATTGTTAGTGACAAATACAACACTTACGTGACATTATAACAGCATCTTCAAAATATATCCCTATGTGCTTCTAGAAATCATTTTGTAATCCAATTTGTGAAGTCCAGGCAAACTTTTATGACAATATATCCAATAGAAATGAAGATATGATGAAAAGTTGACATCAAACTCCAGTTAGGCTTTGATAGCCATTATATTATGACGATCGTCTGCCTGATATATTCTGGATCAGAATCATTACTAATACTACTTATAGTACTACTATTATCCAAATCGTCCATGCATTTTTCTATAAAAATCAGCGCCTGCTCGCCTGATACTTGCATGGGGCGCTTATTACCTGAAGGGCCTGGTCCCACATTGAACTGTTTACAAAAACTGCGTCTGTAGCAACAACAAATAAACTTGAAGCAAATCAAAACATGGGTGAATGAACGATGAAATCGAAAGAGAAAGTGACACTATTAAAGTAAAGGAACCGAAAGAATACTATTAAAAACTAAAATTAGTAGAAGTAAAACTAGAAAGACTTTTATAAACGAAACAACTCGAGTGGCGAACGAAACAACTTGATGACACAGTGTACGGCTTAAAGCATGGAACAGAAGCCGCTGTGGTGCAGTGTATGGCTTAAAGTGTGGAAAGAGTTAATTAATCCCACCAATCAAATAATGTCACTTAATTCATCCCACCAATCAAATCATGCCACTTAATTCATTCCACCAATCAAATTATTTCACTTAATTCTTTCCACTAATCAAATCATGTCACTTAATTTACTCCACCAATGAAATAATATCATTGGTTCATTCCAGCAATGAAACTATCTCATATAAATTCAACATCAGAAGTACAATATAGTGTTGTCTTGACCTCCAACTTTAAAGGTGCTTTTAATTTAGATCCATGAGTAAAGGAGCAGCGTTTCCTTTAGTCAAACTGCATATTGCGCGCACATTAATAATTGTTGACCCAAGTTGGCCTCGGAATTTCTACGGCATGCATTCACTAGTACAGTGTTACTAACTCTGCTATCTGTGACCCACGCAGGGCAATGTAACAAAGACTTTTAAGAGCGAACAAGGAAGAAGAATAAGCTATGACTCAACCAGATTATGAATCAGAAAGTGAGTGAAAAGAGTACATAACCAACGAGTAATGTAAACCATAAGCATGCATGTTTTTTTTAAACTATTTAATGAAAGGAGAAGATATGATTGATCCATATTATAAATCATTTAAGAGAACGGTTGAGAGGTGTGTGTATGCAGCAAGTAACAGGAATCATAAGCATGCAAGTCTTTCACTACTGGATGAGAAAGATTGAGTACCTATAAGTATGATTAATTGTTGTGATGTTGGTTTTGCTAACCGCTAATCGTATTTATATTTCTAATGATCATTGTTATCTTTGATTTCTTGTGGTTACAGAGTGCTGGACTGTTGGTCCTAACAGATGCTGAGGTTACTAGGCTACCCAGTAAGTACACACAAAAGTCCAGTTCCTTACTGATGAGATCTATCTTCCTGGGGGTTGCCTGGAGTCATCCTACTCTTAGATGAATACAACCATCTGCTGTCAGGCTCACTAATCCGAGTTTTGGGGCAGGTTGTGCTCCCAAGGGACTATCATTTGATCCCTGTATACTTGGGAAAAGTGTCATCTAAGTCGAAAAAACCATGCAAAATGTCCTTCTCAAGGGAGAGAGAACTGCTGTTTGCCCCATAGCTGCCCACATTTCCGGAACCCTCAGGGGAGCAAAGAATAGTAACACTGTGATCTGCAAGGCATGTCATAAGAGGCGACTAAGGTAGAAACCTAGGGAAACTACCCTAGTAAATAAAAGGCACTGCAGAAATCAATGTGCTGGCCTACTTGTAGGCGCATAACTGGCACAATATACAATTACTCATAGGCTCAGATCACATAAAAACACAAAGAGTGGTTTAACAAGTGGTCGATACGGAGGGTTCAAGACAAAGAAGACTTCAAATAGGACACAGCAGATTGATAAGTCATATGTAAAGAACACTTAAAATTGGTGTGAAAGACTTGTTTTGCTTGTGGAATGAGCAAATGGACTGTAGAACACATCCTTCACGCATGTTGGGTCCACAAGAAAGACATGGATAAAATATGCATGAGATGATGCTACTTTCAAGCTAGAGGGGCTCTATGGATGATCGGAAGAAAATCATACACATCATTTTAGCTATTGATGTTGTTTTCTGATGGCTGACAGAAGAATGGCAGTGGCCTGTGCATCGAGTTATGCATATGTGTTGATTCCTCCTCCTAATAATGGCAGATACATTTCATTTCTGGGAACATCTTTTGTTTTGAGTTTGTTTTAAAGATAGTTGCAGTCCCCTGCTGACAAGATCTGTCTTCCCAGGTTTGTCTGGAGCTGTTCTACTCTATGTGATTTCAGTCTTCTGCAGTCTGGTTTACCAACTCGGACTTTAGTGCAGAGTCTGCTTCATACACACTATAGTTTAATCTCCATATAATTGAGAAAAGTGTTATAGAAGTAGAAGACAAGATATGAAACAATATGCTCTCAAGGGAGAGAGAGAACTACTTTTTTGTTTGAATAAAGTTAAATTGATGTTGAATCTCCAGCGATTTAAGGAGTTTGTAATTTAACCTTGTACAAGTAGAACTGGATGCAGTTAACAGTGATCCACAGGAACCATCAGAATGCATATCCTTCTGCATCTGTTGGGGAAGACTGAGCACTTATGTATCTGCCTTGAGTGCTATAATGTTGGATCAGTAACCAATAACTAATAACAACATAGCCTGAAGGATCATCAAGACACACAAACCCTCCAAACACAATAAGGTAGGCTAATGTGGAAGGTGACAGAAGAATGATGAAGAAGAATGCACTGTTTCCTTGCGATATTTTGTTGTCCTGTCTGTCAGTCTTTTACTTACACATCTTCAGCCTTGTAGTCACATCAGAATATCAAAGATGAGACTTCTAACACAGATATCTGGTGAGCAGTTATTCTAATTTTATGATTGTGTTACCAGACTATGTTACCAGTGTCAAACATGGCCAATAACAGCAGCTACTGAGCAGAAAATCATAATGACGGAGATGAGGTGTCTTAGAAGAGCTGCTTGTGTGACAATAAGAGACAAAATTAGAAATGAAGAAATCAGAAGAAGACTGGATGTGAAACCAGTCATGCAATTCATAAAAGAACAACATATTACATAGTTTGGACACCTGACAAGAATGCCCTGGCATCGACTACCACAGAGAGCCACACAGAAACAGTAAAACAAATACAGAGCAAGAGGTAGACTACGCAAAAGATGGAGTAATGACATCAAGAACAGCCTTACGAAAATGAATAGCAACTTACAAAGTGCATTAAAACAAGCACACACAAAATCACTATATCCACCTCCCCAACACCTCTATAAAGAAATAAATGGTGGTAAATGGTGGAAGAGAAGAAGAAAAGCTATTCTAATGTGGTTAACCAACAAATTATTCTTATGTTTATTCACCAGATCAACGCTCATGCGACCCTAAACTGGGACTGTATCCCTGTTTCTCTGGCATTGAGACTGAATGTTTTACAGATAGTCAGCGATGTAATGGCGTTATTGATGGCTGTCGTAATGATGGTGCAGATGAATGGGGATGTAAGTTGATAATGGAAGAGTCTTTTTATAAATAACATTGCCTGTGTGGTGACGGGGCCCGCAATGGAAGCAAAGAATAGTACCACTGCGACCTATAAGGCATGTCGTAAGAGGCGACTGATGTAGGACCTAGGAAGCTATCCTAGTAAATAAAAAGCATCGCAGAAATCAGATGTGTTGACCTACTTGTAGCTGCATAACTAGCACAATGTACAATCACTATTAGGCTCAGATCACATAGAAATCACAAAAGAGTGGTTAACAAGTGGTCGATATGGAGTGTTTGAAGAAGAAGAAGCCCGGACAGCGACTTTCCAGCCTGCTCTTCTCGATTTTGTACTGCCAAGGGTTCTTTTACATGCGCAAATTGAACATAGGACCTAGGTTTTATCTTCCATCTTTGATAGGACTAGGAACTCAATCTCACCTACACTGAGATCGGGATCTCTGGAAAAATATCCAGATGTCTCCAAGAGGGAGTGAATCTGGTACCTTTGGCACAAGAGATGAACACCTAACCTCTACACTACAGAGACTCCTTGTTAAATATGAAATTGTTGCTAATTGTGTTACAACTGAAGGTTGTTGATATAATCTAACTTCTTGAATACACATCTGTTGCTAATTGTGTTACAACTGAGAGTTGTTGATATAATCTAACTTCTTGAATACACATCTGTTGCTAATTGTGTTACAACTGAGGGTTGTTGATATAATCTTAACTTCTTGAATACACACCTGTTGCTAATTGTGTTACAACTGAGGGTTGTTTATATAATCTAACTTCTTGAATACACATCTGTTGCTAATTGTGTTACAACTGAGAGTTGTTGATATAATCTAACTTCTTGAATACACATCTGTTGCTAATTGTGTTACAACTGAGGCTTATTGATATAATTTAACTTCTTGAATACACATCTGTTGCTAATTGTGTTACAACTGAGGGTTGTTGATATAATCTAACTTCTTGAATACACATCTGTTGCTAATTGTGTTACAACTGAGGGTTGTTGATATAATCTAACTTCTTGAATACACACCTGTTGCTAATTGTGTTACAACTGAAGGTTGTTGATATAATCTAACTTCTTGAATACACATCTGTTGCTAATTGTGTTACAACTGAAGGTTGTTTATATAATCTAACTTCTTGAATACACACCTGTTGCTAATTGTGTTACAACTGAGGGTTGTTGATATAATCTTAACTTCTTGAATACACATCTGTTGCTAATTGTGTTACAACTGAGGGTTGTTTATATAATCTTAACTTCTTGAATACACATCTGTTGCTAATTGTGTTACAACTGAGGCTTATTGATATAATCTAACTTCTTGAATACACACCTGTTGCTAATTGTGTTACAACTGAGAGTTGTTGATATAATCTAACTTCTTGAATACACATCTGTTGCTAATTGTGTTACAACTGAGGGTTGTTGATATAATCTAACTTCTTGAATACACATCTGTTGCTAATTGTGTTACAACTGAGGCTTATTGATATAATCTAACTTCTTGAATACACACCTGTTGCTAATTGTGTTACAACTGAGGCTTATTGATATAATCTAACTTCTTGAATACACACCTGTTGCTAATTGTGTTACAACTGAGGGTTGTTGATATAATCTAACTTCTTGAATACACATCTGTTGCTAATTGTGTTACAACTGAAGGTTGTTGATATAATCTAACTTCTTGAATACACATCTGTTGCTAATTGTGTTACAACTGAGGGTTGTTGATATAATCTAACTTCTTGAATACACATCTGTTGCTAATTGTGTTACAACTGAGGGTTGTTGATATAATCTAACTTCTTGAATACACATCTGTTGCTAATTGTGTTACAACTGAAGGTTGTTTATATAATCTAACTTCTTGAATACACATCTGTTGCTAATTGTGTTACAACTGAGGGTTGTTGATATAATCTTAACTTCTTGAATACACATCTGTTGCTAATTGTGTTACAACTGAGGCTTATTGATATAATCTAACTTCTTGAATACACATCTGTTGCTAATTGTGTTACAACTGAAGGTTGTTGATATAATCTAAATTCTTGAATACACATCTGTTGCTAATTGTGTTACAACTGAGAGTTGTTGATATAATCTAACTTCTTGAATACACATCTGTTGCTAATTGTGTTACAACTGAAGGTTGTTGATATAATCTAACTTCTTGAATACACATCTGTTGCTAATTGTGTTACAACTGAAGGTTGTTTATATAATCTAACTTCTTGAATACACATCTGTTGCTAATTGTGTTACAACTGAGAGTTGTTGATATAATCTAACTTCTTGAATACACATCTGTTGCTAATTGTGTTACAACTGAGGGTTGTTGATATAATCTAACTTCTTGAATACACATCTGTTGCTAATTGTGTTACAACTGAAGGTTGTTGATATAATCTAACTTCTTGAATACACACCTGTTGCTAATTGTGTTACAACTGAGGGTTGTTGATATAATCTAACTTCTTGAATACACACCTGTTGCTAATTGTGTTACAACTGAGGGTTGTTTATATAATCTAACTTCTTGAATACACATCTGTTGCTAATTGTGTTACAACTGAGGGTTGTTTATATAATTTAACTTCTTGAATACACATCTGTTGCTAATTGTGTTACAACTGAGGGTTGTTGATATAATCTAACTTCTTGAATACACATCTGTTGCTAATTGTGTTACAACTGAGGGTTGTTGATATAATCTAACTTCTTGAATACACATCTGTTGCTAATTGTGTTACAACTGAAGGTTGTTGATATAATCTAACTTCTTGAATACACATCTGTTGCTAATTGTGTTACAACTGAAGGTTGTTGATATAATCTAACTTCTTGAATACACATCTGTTGCTAATTGTGTTACAACTGAGGGTTGTTGATATAATCTAACTTCTTGAATACACATCTGTTGCTAATTGTGTTACAACTGAGGCTTATTGATATAATTTAACTTCTTGAATACACACCTGTTGCTAATTGTGTTACAACTGAGGGTTGTTGATATAATCTAACTTCTTGAATACACACCTGTTGCTAATTGTGTTACAACTGAGGGTTGTTTATATAATCTAACTTCTTGAATACACATCTGTTGCTAATTGTGTTACAACTGAGGGTTGTTTATATAATTTAACTTCTTGAATACACATCTGTTGCTAATTGTGTTACAACTGAAGGTTGTTTATATAATTTAACTTCTTGAATACACATCTGTTGCTAATTGTGTTACAACTGAGGGTTGTTGATATAATCTAACTTCTTGAATACACACCTGTTGCTAATTGTGTTACAACTGAGGGTTGTTTATATAATTTAACTTCTTGAATACACATCTGTTGCTGATGCTAAACTTTTACATATGGTCATATCTCTATACAGGTCAATATGAACAAAATAAGACTTTACAAAGGTCAACATTGGATAGAGTCAGTAGAGTCATGCGTTACTATGACAACAGTACTTGGGCGTGGCAGGAAATATTTGTCAAGTATGGTTATTCAGTGACACATTTTTTTGTCTCATGATTAAAATTGTTTATATAGATTCTGAAATTTTCAAATAGCAAAGAAGTTTGATTATAGCTTTCCTTGATTCAGATCAAGTGCCATCTTCTCATCTACAATTGATTTGTTATGTATATCTAACATTTTCTTTTTCTTGATGTAATGATAAATTATTCTAACAGATGATTAACAGCATTGTCATACCTACTTTGTGTTACCAGTTCCAAACATGGAGAATGAGCAAGGCACAGTCACAAAAATAAAACTACTTTAGAAATGCTATAACTACAAAAAGTTAAAAACAACACCAGAAAAAGACAATTACCAACATCAGCATAAGAAAGTTGGGACAGAACCTTGCTTGAATTACAATGAGAAACAAAGAATGAAGTAGTTCAGACACTTAACTCATTCCATGCTTTTTGCCGCACACTGTGTCACAGCGGAAGTTCGCTGAACGCCATTAGCCGTACACTGCGCCATAGAGTTGCTTCCCTTATAAGAAGTCTTTCTAGTTTTACTTCTACTATTTTACTTCTACTACTTTTAACCTTGTTATTCTATTAGGTTGTCCAGTTTTCTTCAATTTAGTATATAATAATATATATATGATTATTTATTGACAAGTAGTTGGGATTGGTTTTTTGTGTTTTCTTTTTACCTCCCTTGAATTAACTTTAAAAATTGAGAAAATAACGGTGTGGAAAGAGTTAATAAGAATGCAACCAAACTCCACAGTAGACAGTCTTCTACAACAGAACATTAGGAAAGAAGGTGATAGGAAAACCATGAAAAAGATGGATAGATGGAATAGCAGAATCCTGTCAAAACAAGGATTTCCAACTCTCGCGGGCATATGTTAGAATTGATACAACATTGGAATTTAAAATACTTAATTTGTTTAGTTTTAAAACTAGATAATTAATAACTGAACATAACTAGCATAAAACATAATGTCTAGCAAGATTTTAATTTGTTGTTACCTGTTTACATTGTTATTTTGTCAGTTTAAAATCTTCTTTTAATGTTCATAATTTTAGACCAGATGGACGTGTGGATTTCAGAGTGGATGTGCCCAAATATCCACTTACCTGGGTCATCAATGGTGTATCCATAAGTAGAGACTTGGGTCTAGGTATCATGCAGCGTCCTGTTAGGGTGCGTACTTGAAAAGTTCTATTTTATGTTAATATTTTGATTTACTAATATGGGAGTGTATGTTTCTTCACATATTGTTATCGAATGAGTAATAACACAAAATATAATGAAGTTGAAATGAACTTCTACAGATCAACACAGATACAAAATACAAAAATCGATGTTTCAACCAAAAGGTCTTTATCAAGATAGGAGCAAACAAACAGTATTAAAAAAGGAAGAGAAAGTTCAGACATCGCCGAGTGATTACCGGGCCCAAATTTGGGGTGTAAAGAATAGAATCACTGTTACCTGCCACGCATGTCGTAAGAGGCGACTAAGGAGGTTTGGCTGAAATCGGATGCACGTGTCCTAAACATGTAGAAGTCTATGCGTTTAGGGGCCTACCAAACCAATGTGCAACATATAGACGTTGTTGGCAAAGATCAAACTTATCACAAAGAGTGATTAAAATTTGTCGTAAAGAATGACGCGAAGAAGAAGAAGTTCAGACATCTGTTATTGGTTACTAGACATACGTCATATCACTCCGGGCAGACCAATAGGTGATCAATCTTCACCAACAAATGTAGAAGGGAATGCATACTGATGGTTCCTGTGGCTTGCTGGTTAAACACACTCCTCACTCTGCCTCTCAGGCAACCAGTTCTACTTCTACAGTGGGTAACTTCAACATTCTTAAATCACTGGAAAGATTCAACATCAATTTAATGCCTTATCCAACAGGCAGATGTGAAGAGAAAGAAGAATATCCCCTTATCCATTCTCAACTCCCTGACAATTAATGTTGTCGATACAAGCTTATTCGTTCTCTCAGTACTGCAAACACCCGCATGCCCATGACAGTAGATCCACGTAAATCTCTGGAGTGTAGAAACCTCAATAGACGGCCCACTCATCGCAACCTCCTCCATATTAGCCTACCTTATCGTGGTTGGAGGTTTGTGTGCTTTAGGATCCTTCAGGCTATGTGGCGGAGTCTAACTCTGGCAGGTCTAACCAGCCGAACAGACTGAAGGTGAAAGGCCAGACCAAAAGGCGGGAGCAGGATGGGGCCTCATAAGGTGACAGTGCAGAACCCACCAGCGAGTGGTAAATGCTCTGGCTGCAACCAACCCATCCCCAGCTATGGGACAAATAGCACTTGTCCTCTCTCTTGAGGAGGACATCCTTTTCTTGTCTTGTCTTCTACTTCTATGACACTTTCCCTTAAGCATAAGGATTAAACTACAGTGTCCAGGGAGCACACCCTGCATAAAAAGCCTGGGTTGGTGAGCCCAGCAACAGAAGGCTGAAGTCATCTAGAGTAGGACGACTCCAGACAAACCCCGGAAGACAGATCTCGTCAGCAGGGGACTGCAACTGTCTAGAGAACAACCTCAAAAAGATGTCCTCAGAAACGGAATGTGTCAGCCATTATTGGCGGGAGGAATCGACACATACGAACAACTCAAATGGCCAAATGGCCATGGCCATACGCAACCTGTCATTTATAGTCAGATCAGGCACTGAGAGTCGGGTACAACAATGGTCCCAGTAAACAGAGTTTAAGAGAGTCACTAGATGGCAGCAATAGTGGCATCAACCTGCACCCTCAAACTGGAAGTAGTCCTCATACTGGAAGCAGTTGTTATACTCGTATATTCTTCGCTCTGCAACAACCCTACATGGGCATTAGCCAAGAAACCCCAAACATTTTGTCAAGTCATGACCATGCAAGACAAGTTAGATTTTGATTCAAACTAAAGAAATCCTTTTCTAAAGCCACTTTATAATTAATTACAGTTTCATGTGAATTCCCATAATTGAATTTACAATGTCACTTGTAAGCGTTATTACCAGATGTACATTCTGTAACTACTATTTGAGCTTGTACATCACACCACAGGAACCATTTTGTCATTGAAAATATTATTTGATTTACACCATAGTGCTCGGGGGAGGGAGTGTCTCTTAAACCTCCTGAAAGAAATACACTATGCCACTATGTTTGGGAACCATTGCTCGCTTCCTGTCCCTTGAGTATATGCCATACATCTAAACCCCCACTCTGAAAATTGTTGATGATTACTTCTTTACTTACTTATTCTTCTCTGCTCCTTGTAGAGCATAGGGCCTCAGCAGTTGTTTGCCCCTTTTCCCGATCTCTGGCTGTTTTCTTTATGACCTCCTAAGATAGTCCATCACCCTGCAGTTCCTCAAGAATACTTTCTCTCCAGGTCTGTTTAGGACATCCCCTTTTCCATTTTCTTTGCAGGTTCAACTCAAGTGCTTATCTAGTGACACTCGACTGTATTCCGTAGGGTATGTCCGACCCACCACTATTTTCTCCTCTTAACCTGGGTCATCATGGGTTCGTGTCCTGTTCTTATCCACAGTTCTGTGTTGGGAACTCTGTCATACCATCTCTTTCTGAGAATACGCTGAAGACATTCAATGACAAAGGTCTTAATCTTATTTATATTAAACTTGGTGACTCACCATATTTCCAAGCCATACAGCAACACAGAACATGTTAGAACTTGTAGATACAAAAAATAGATGGATATGAAAATGGTAAGATTTGCAAATAGACACTTAGTTTTATCTTTTGCTCAAAATGTTAACAGCTATTTTATTTTCAGTTTGATGCCACAAGGTATATGTACATCCAAGTGGAACATCCTGAAACCATTGCATGGGGTGAACAGATTGGTGTGAGAGTCACTGTGTTTAATTACTGGTTTGAGGATGACTACATTGAGGTCAGTGTAAATTACTGTTGTTTTAGTTCAGGAATTCCAGTTAACATGCAATGAATACAATATGAGAATAAACATCGACAAAACTGAATTAATGACATTCGCTAGAAAGGAAAACGCTACCAATATCTCCATCGACAATTGTCCTTTTAAAACAAGTAAAAGATTTTACATACCTAGAGAGCATTTTTTCAGCAAATAGAAGAATAACTAACAAAACCCAACACAGATGCAACAAAGCAAATCAAATAATAGGAAAATTTGTGCCAATTTTAAAATGCAAATATGTCACCATGAACACAAAAAGAGTATTGTTCAACACAATCTTTCTTCCAACATTATGCTATCAGTGCCAAACTTGGACGCTGATATCAAATGATAGAAGAAATTTAGTCACAACAGAGATAATGTGTCTACGGAGAATGCTGTTGTAGTATCAAAAAGAGACTAGTTTAGAAATGAGGACATCAGGAAGATAGTGAACTTCATCAAGAAACAACAAATTAAATGGTTTTGCCACATAAGCAGATTACCAACAGACAGTGAACCTCAAAGAGCAATGATGTTCCGATACAATTGATACAAAGCAAAAGGCCTGCCACACAAAAGGTGGACCTCAGAGATAACAGAGGCAATAGATGACACTGTTTACGAAGCGCACACAAATACCTGTTCTAGAAATCTCTTCTTATCCTGACGCTGTGAGGCAAAACAGGATTGGGGAAAATAAAGAAAGAGGAAGTTCAGGAATTCCCAAATTTGTGAGTAATTGGGTAATTGCAGTAATACTGCACAACATGTAGTACATAATCTCCTTATTTTGTATACACATATTTGCACAGGGCTGTTGAGTTATTTGTGTGCTTCACTCCTCCCCGCCAATAATGTCTGACACATTCCTTTTTTGGGAACATATTTTTAGTTTAATCTTGAGACTTCTTCAAAGACTTCAGTAGAACAGACCAGGTTAGTATATTTTGCCTACATACCTTACGCTGCAGACTCAACAGACACAGTCAAACCTAAAATTAGTTAAACAGCTCAGTGTCAACAGGCGGAACAGACATTGGAGCATGTCCTGCAAAATTTTCTTCTCCTGGGTGAGCTGAGAAACAACTTGTTGTCATCGCACCCAATCGACCTGAAAACTAAGCTTTGGGGAAATCTGACAGACCTGAAGCTTACTGCCCAGTTTGTGGTCCACAGTTGGTAACATGCTTAACCAGAGATCACCAAAGAAGAAGTATATACAAAAATAGTTTAGAGCTAATCATTATTTTTTTTTGCTCTGATAAGACCATGTGATCAATTCAGCAGTTGACCATCTTCAAGAAATCTCAGCTCAAAGTATTTCTCTATACATACTCTATCTTTTATACTCTTTGGGGGTCTAAGTGGTTAAGCTGGTACCTAGCGTTCCGAAGGTCATGGGTTTGAATCCGGACCACGCCATTCTGTTCACGGGTGTATTTTTTCCAGAAACCCCTAGAATTGTTTCTGGAGCTACCGAGTTTGTGCTTTGTGCAATACTCTCGACAGGCGACTTGCCATTTTTGTGGAGTTGAACTGAGCCATATGGGGTAAAACCCGGTGCAGTGAAGTCAATCCTTCGGCTTCAGACCCCTCTTTAAACTCATAGTGCTGGTTTTAGAAGCATTTTGTAGTACATCATGAAGATTACAGATATTTGCATGTCCCAATTTAGTTGCCTTGTTTAGCATGTTTGATAGATTACAGTGTTACTGTTGTGCACTAGTCAGCTCAAATGGCTTCCCTTACGACCAACTGTGTCCGGAGGTTTTTTTTTTATCCAGAAGCACTTGAGCTTTCAGCTCGGTGCCATGGACATCGTAACCCTTCGGTTCAGTTCCACGAACACCGTAAATCTGGAGAACCTGTGGCTTTTCTGCCAGCCCGCAAAATTGAACCCGCACTCACAGGGAGCTTGTCACCCATCATCCAACGCGCTACGAACACGCTGGGCAGACGGGCAGTGTGTGTCTGGAGGTTAAAAACAAATAACAAGTGAGTTAACATTATGAACACAGTCTGTAACATTTCTATCAGTTTTACATCATGCAACTTTCTGTTTATCTCACCATCATGAGGTTTGTTTGCAATGATATTTCAGGTTCTGATAACAATGCATTCTGGAGGCAACATGCAGTTTGTTACTGTTGGAGAAATGGGCTATGTTACATCATATGCACCCAATACACACAAGGGAGACCATCAAACCATTGTATTTGTGAGTTATTTTTCCTTGACTCCATTTTTGTAATTAGTGTTGGGGAAAAGTGTATTGTGAAAAATTGAATTTTTGATCTTTATATATTTTTGAGAAAGTTATGATTTAGATTTTTAATTTGAATGAAGTGAGTACATTACTTGTAACTTTTTATTAATTCAAACATTGTTGGATGACATGTTACTAGACATATGTGTTCAGTTTCAGTTTGGAATATCTTCATTACACTCTGGACATGTCTATAGGTGCTCCGATCTCCTTCGCAATGTCTCCAACAGCGTCCAGCGACTGACCGTACCAGTTCGATTTTGATTGATGAGCCTACTCATATACCTGTTGTTCTGTTCTTTTCTGGCCACTCCAATCTTCAGTTCCAGCTCTTGCAATCTAGCAGTTGGGGTAGATTGGTTTAAATTAAAATCATCTTTGTGACTATACTATGATTGCATTCAGAATCTCAGCTCTATCTAATGGCTGGCCCCATGATATGATGGCCGAGCCAGCCAGCCTGTCTGCACTCTCATTGCCAACGACACCCTTGTGCCCCAGCCCCAGAATGAATGTAAGTGTAAGAGTGCTATGATGATAGTCCTCATATAACTGATAACTTATTAGCTAAGTTTTGCTATTTGCTAAAACTGAAGTATTTTTAATGTTTCACATTTCAGCTGGAGCCTGGTGAGTCCAAGGATATATACATGCCCATTGTGCCGGACAAAGAATTCCATGAAAACCTGTTGACATTTCGTGTCACAGCCACATGTTTCTTAGAGCGAGATGAATATATTGGGAAAATGATTCTGAAGGTACTGACAAAATTCATCGCTTTAAAAAACATCGGTAGTTATATCTTTTGTAAATCAACATTTGACAGTATTGGATTTGTTATATTTTCCCAAAGTACATCTGGGTCCAAAAATATGAGAGATATTATCCCCTATGCCAGATTTTCAGTTTGTTAGACACCCTTTATAAATATTACATTTGTTATATATTTTCTATATTCCTTTTGGCCCATATTTTCAGTGATTACTTTTGTACCACATTAAGAAATATTAATTTTTTGCTGCATTACCTTATATCACTCTTTTCTTACATTTCCAGATATTATTTTTGTTCTATATTTGAATAGAGTGTAGATATTTGATGCTTTAGCAACTCATTTACTCTAGAAACATTTTTCTGGCATATGTTACAGAGAGTTCACTTTGTTCATCAACTTTGCAGACCAAACCAACCAGATATTATTTTTATTCCTACATTTCTAAATATTACTTTTTCTCTACATTTTCAGATGTTATTTAAGAATACTATTACTTTTTGTGAGAGCGCGGTAGCGTAGTTGTTAGTGAACTCGCTCTCAAGGCTGGTGGTCCGGTTCAACCCCGACCGCGACGCTCTCAGGTCGACCCAGCCTCAATTGGGTACCAGACATGCTCTGGGAAGTAAAGGCGGCCGCGTGATGCTGACCACATCACCCATCGTGTGCCGACGGTCAATGAAAATACAGGCCTAACACTGTATTGCCTATATACCACAAGGTATGAAAGGGTTCCTTTACTTTTTACTTTTATTACTTTTTTGTAGCTTATCATGGCATATGTTGTCTTTTCTCCAATCCTGTTTTGCCTCACAGTGTCAGGATAAGAAGAGATTTCTAGAACGAGCCAATCATAAGGCACGTGTGCGCTTCATAAATAGTGTCTTTCGTCGCCTCTGTTATCTATGAGGTTCATCTTTTGCATGGCTGGCGTTTTGCTTTGTATCCATTGTATCGGAGCAACATCGATCTTTGAGGTGCACTGTCTGTTGGTAGTCTGCTTATGTGGTCGAACCATTTAATTTGTTGTTTCTTGATGAAGTTTAGTGCTGATGTTGTACCCACTTTTTTCCTGATGTCTTCATTTCTCAACCGGTCTCTTCTTGTTACTCCCAGCATTCTGCCTAAACACTTCATCTCTGTTGTGACTAGCTTTCTTCTATCATTGTTGTATGCATTGTTGTATGTATATGTTGAAGTGCTGTTTTATGAGTTGTTACTTTTATAGCTCTGTCAATGACCTTACTTTTCAGAGTTCATGTGTTCACTATTCACTCAGATCAATGTTGTTTGTTTTAGGGACTTGTACTTCAACTTGTCTACAGTATTTGTGGAAGCTAGTGCCTTCTTCTTCACCCTTCTTCTCTAGAGAAGCAGAGGTCTTCAAAACCAAGGCCTTCCAAGCCTGCCTATCCAAGGCCATCCTTTCCAACTCTCTCCCCACTCTCCCGCATATCTTCTCCAACTCCCATCTCCAGGTGCTCCCAGGTCCCCCACCTCCACCGTCACGGCGGCCCCATCGGAGCGCCGTCCAGTGATGCCACCAGGGGGTCTCCTCAGTGTGTGTCCTATCCATCGCCACCCTCTGCTCCCTATGTCCCACCTCACCTGTCGCTATTCCCCGCCTGCATTCCTGTCACACCATCGCAGATGGAATATTCCGCGCAGGCATCCATTGATGAATGTTCGCAACCCCCTGGTGTTCCCGCCAGCCACGCTCTGTGTCTCCTCTCCACACGGAAGGACAGCCCCGACACCTGAGCCAAATATCACTATCCCAGTTTCCCTCCCGACCATTCTTGAACTCTACGTGCTCCACAGAATGGCAAAGGCTGACCCGCCTCCGTACTCCAACCCCAACATCTTCATCTGAGCCACCCCGACCATTGACAACACCTCCCAGACATGCAAATGTGTCCTCCTCCTTCAATCGTGATCCCCCCCAGCACGACCGGGTCCCTGGAATCAGTATCCAATCCCATGATCCCTGTTCTCTCCCCATGAACAGCCAGACCAAGCTGCAGTTAGACTGTTTCCAGTCCAGTTGTCTTCTCCTGCATCCGCTGATGGCCACGGGAGAGAAGCGCCTGATCGTCCGCAAAATCAAAATTCTCCAACCAACTCACCATGGTCCACCGCACCCCACCTTCTCCCCTGGCCGCCGTTGATCTCACCATTCAGTCAACAGCCAGCAGGCAAAGGAAGGGTGACAAAGGCAGCCCTTCCCACCTCCACCTCAAAGGCTTCTGTCAGCCCTCCCCCACGCAGCGCTCTACCCACCGTCTCCCCACACATTCTCTCCACCAAGTAAGCTAGTGCATAACGACAACAAATAAAGTAATATGGCTTAACAGATGGGCCAGGGGATAAGCAGGTATAGAGGTTTACAGTCACATGGTCAACCTAACCCAAATGACAATATTAACCACCTTACAAGGAGAGATCAGAGCACTATTTTTAGACTTCGAACCAGACACTTAATATTCACATGAACGGAATTCAACCACAACACACTCCAGAATGCCAGCTGTGTGCACATCATCATGAAACTGCTCACCACCACCTCCTTAGGTGCCAAGTGCTAAATGATGTCATGAAGATCCTTCTTACTCCAAGTCCAGATAAATGTAATACATTATACGGAACAAAAGAACAACTTACAAACACATGCAGAGACCACTACATAACATAGGGCCGAAGGGCAAGAGTTCAAGTGCCGCTGGATCATTGAAGAAGAAAAGTATGAGGTAGTGCAAAATTTATTTGATTTATTGCCATCTTTATAAAGGAATATTTATTTGTTTTCTTCTAATTCATTTATAGCCAAACGGTGTGATGAACTACTATCATACACCATATCTGATTGATCTCATCCGCTTCACGTCAATTGACATACCACAGTTCAAGGTCAGTGTACAAGAAGATTTCCGAAAACAACAAGTGAGAGAGAATTTGTATGTTCCGTGGTCATCAGTGGCGATGAATACAGTTTATGGTAAGTGAGCATGCTTTCTAGAACAGAGTATCTTTCTACTGGTTAACGTACTAACAGTAGTTAACTGCCATTAGAATGTTTCTGTACATACAATTCATCACTTCTGTTGTATCCTTTGCTTGATAAAGGCTTTTGGTCGAAACGTTGTTGTGTATTGTTATTGGTTTTGTATTTTGAAAAACTACAGTACTTTGTTTTTACTTGTTTCGTCATTGCTACATAGTTTTACTGCAGTCTTCCCCTATATCGATAATACATACAATCACAAAGATTGGTACATCTGTCTTTGGTGTTTGTTTCCCATATGCACGTGCTTCTTCTTCTTCTGCACCCTTCACCCCCAGGGAAGCATAGGTCCGCAATCAAGGCCTTTCAAGCCTGCCTATCCAAGGCCATCCTTTCCAGATCTCTCCTCTCTCTTCCCATTTTCTTGCATTCCGTCTCCAACTCCCATCTCCAGGTGTTCCTGGGTCTTCCCCTACCTCTATTTCCCTGGGGGTTCCATTGGAGAGCCTGTCTTGTGATGCTGTTAGGGGTTTCCTCAGTGTGTATCCATCACCACCTTCTGCTCCTTATCTCTTGTTCCACCTGTCATTGTCCTGTTCTATCCCAGAGTTCCCTGTTTGTAGTCCTGTCATACCATTGCAGATGGAGTATCCTGCGCAAGCATCTATTGATGAATGTCTGCAACTTTTTGGTGTTCCCTTAGTTGTTCTCCATGTCTCTGCTCCATATAGAAGGACAGCCTTGAGATTTGAGTTAAATATCATTATCTTAGTTTTATTCCTGATCATTCTTGAACTCCATATGAACAGACCAGGTCATTATATTTCGACTACGCACCGGACACTGCAGACTCAACAAACACTTATACAGACTAGGAATAAGTCAAACAGCTCTCTGCCAGTGTCAGCAGGCAGAACAGACACCAGAGCATATCCTGCAAGACTGTCCTCTTCTGTGTGAGCTGAGAAGCAACATGTGGCCACACCCAGTCGACCTGAAAACTAAGCTTTGGGGAAACCTGACAGACCTGAAGCTGTCTGCCCAGTTTGTGGTCCACAGTAAATTAAGCGCATGACCAGAGATCGCTGAAGAAGAAGAAGAAGATGAACTCCATATGTTCTTCAGAATGGAATATGCACATGCTTGCTTATGTCAAAAGCATTCAAATAACATAAAACCTAGTACAGAGCGCATAAGGAGGCTCACTCCATGTGTCTCTTTTTTTTTACCTGACACCAAAAGACAAAACAGAGAGAGAGAGAGAGATATGTAATTTATCTGTGACATAACAAATTGTATACTATGTACATTCAATTATCAGTTATACGAGGACTATCATCATAGCACTCCATACATGCATACATACATGCATATATGTGCAACAAAATACAATTTACATTCTTCTTGTCTTCCATCATTTACTTCCTTATAGAGTGTTGGGGTGGGGGAAATGTAGTGATCTTGTGTGTACTGGTTCTAAGGTTGTAAGCTGTTATTAATTTTCTTAATTCTGTTCTTGATGCAGTCTCTCCTTTTGTTCTGTGTTCTTCCTCTTGCTCTGTACATGTTATACGTTTTTCATTGTGGCTCTCTGTGTTAGACGATACCATGGCATTCTAAATTACAATTTACATTATAAATACAATACACATTATTCATCTGAAGGTCCTTCTTCTTCATCTTTCAACTCCCAATGGAGCACAGGTATTCAATAAATTTTTTCCAGCTCTTCCTCGGTCTTGCCATCTCTTCCAATTCTTTCCATGTTTTACCTATCCTTTTAATATCAGTTTCCAGTTCTCTTTTCCCGGTATTTTTAGGCCAAAACAGTGCCTGTCTTGCAATGCTTCCGGTCAGTCTTCTCAATGTGTGATCGCCATTCTCCATCGCCAGCGTCTCTTCCTTAACTCTTTCTCCACTGGTATCTGCTTAGTTCTTTCTCTGAGTTCATT
Source organism: Arion vulgaris (assembly GCA_020796225.1). Taxonomy (NCBI): domain Eukaryota; kingdom Metazoa; phylum Mollusca; class Gastropoda; order Stylommatophora; family Arionidae; genus Arion; species Arion vulgaris. The sequence goes on from CM036760.1 coordinate 62,754,147, forward strand.
GTTTGTAATCTTATCATACCACCTCAGTCCCTATGTTCTACGTAAACATCCATTTACGAAGGTCTGCAGTTTTCTGGTGGTTTCTTGTTCTGTCATGTATAGAATATGCATGCGCTCTCCTAACAATTAGTCCTACGCAAACAGTGAGACTGGAAAGAATTCAGAATGAGGCTATACGCATCATTCTGGGATGCACCAAAGATACACCAGGAGTGTCAATGCGATTCCTTCTTGATCTCCCAACTATTGCTAACAGAATTGAAACTTGGAGGGTTCGATCATATCTAAGAATCAATGCAAACAAGGAACATCCTCTCCATGAAGAACTCATTAAGGAGAAAGGGTGTAGACTCAAGAGAGGCAGATCATGGCTGAGTGAGGCGGAAGATACGCTTAGGAAAATATGTGATCCTTCCGGAATTGAAACAGGAGAGGAATGGATTGCTGTGCCGCCTCAATTTCCGACTGCTTTCACCGTTATTATATCTATTAAGAAAAACTGCGAACAAAATAATCTATCACTGCTAAACGTAGAGGTGGAGGCTCTCTTGAATGACATCATCAATAATACAGATGTGGTTATTTACACAGATGGTTCAATCATTCGTCAACAACGCTGTGCGTGGGCTTTTTCAGCACGCTCAGGAGGAAAAATAATAAGAGAGACCAGTGGGGCCTATGCAATAACCACAAGTAGCTTGACAATGGAGGTTCGGACGGTTACGGAGGCGGTGAACTGGTTGGCATCTCACAATTACTCTCGTGTCTTCATACTCAGTGACTCCATGAGCATGATTCGGAAAGTCGAATCAGGTATGGTGAGACGCAACTGGGTGGAGGTACTGGTACAGACCATGATCAGAGAAATCACCTTTATTTTTGTCCCTGGGCACGCAGGAGTTAGGGTAATGAACGAGCTGATAGATTGGCTGCCTTAGCTACAATATCAGAGGGAGCTGCAATGGATCAAAGTGACATTCTTCACGCATTGAGAGAGTCTTTCCAAACAGAGGAGTTTCAGGGCTGTGAATCCCACTGCTGACCAGATTGAAAGAGATGGGTGTCAATATTGGTGCAGCCCGAAAAGAACGACATACTAAATATGCAAAGAGATTGATTAATCAACATCGAACTGGCGTGTTAGGTCGCTGGACGCTGCTGGATTTGCTGAGGCGGAGATCGGAGCACCTATGGACATGTATGGAGTGCTATGATGATAGTCCTCATATAACTGATAACTGGTGGTTTCTTTTGTTGTCTTCCATGTTTCTGAGCCGTAGAACAGCACTGACTTCACATTAATGCTCACACATTGTTACACACAAAGGGGCATACATTACATACAAAAATATCCTTGTAATACTTCAGGTGATGTTGTGGGACCAGGTTTCTTTCAAGACTTTCTGAATGCAGAAAACATCCTGTACCGTCCTTATGGCAGTGCTGAGATGGTGACCTTCAACTTTGCATATAACCTGCTCCTTCTAAGGTTCATGAGGTCAAATAATCAACAGGAGTTTAAAGATGTCAAAGTAGTACTCAAGGATCTGAATGTTGGTAAGTTATCAGAATTTCTTTATCACTTTTTTGTATATTTTAAATAAACATGCATCCTAGTATAAACAGATGGTTGAAAGAAGCATTTAACCCTTTGAACCCTTGCTACCTGTACTTAAAAACCGATTTGCCTGAGCGCAAAAATAGCACATATCAGAGTGTTAATAAAAACAAGAAAATTTAGTAGAACTAAGTGCTCTATAGTCTGTTATTGACACATCATCATCAATATCTTTTTTTCTTTTTTTTAACCCTTTGTCATATCTCGAGATTTATTGGGTAATTCGGTGTTAGGTCCGTATTTTTCATTGATGGTCGGCACATCTGGGGTGATGTGGTTCTCTGATATTCCTGCTTATTATATATTTGCAGAAGACTAAATTATATTCAATTTATTTGATACATTATGCATACCATCTAACTCACTTTCGATATTCTTATCACAATAATCACTTACAAATCATAATAAAATTCATATCTCCAGAATCATTTCTTCTTCTTTGCGTTCGTCTTTACGACCAATTTTAATCACTTTTTGTGATATGTTTGATCTTTGCCAAGAACGTGTATACGTTACACATTGGTTTGGTGGCCCCTAAACGCATAGTCTCCTACACGTTTAGGACACATGCATCCGATTTCAGCCAAACCTCCTTAGTTGCCTCTTACGACATGCGTGGCAGGTAACAGTGGTTCTATTCTTTACACCCCAAATTTGGGCCCCGGTAACCACTCGAGTGCAGAATCATTTAAAAGTTCAGCAGCTTGCTATGTTATTATTAGTTTATACAGGGTGTTCAAGATAATAGCAGCCTGTGAATGGAGTCAATCTGGCATACATGTATGAAAATGAGAAGGTTCAGTTATGACGTAGTATAGGTCAAGGTTATGTGACGGTATGTAATTGTAGTGCGGAAGGGGCGATGAACAAATGTGACGTAAACGAGCTAGTCAGAACCGGTTTAAATAGTACATAAACATAACGCGATAGATTATCTGGCAACTTTCGATTTGTCAATGGGGCTGCTTTAATCTTGAACACCCTGTAGTAACCATTTTCATGACCATTAATTTTTATTGTCCAATGTTGGTTTTTTTGTTACAAATGTTTTCCAAATGTTTCAGTTCTGCAAAGAATATTTAGCTACATGAATGCTGAAGATGGATCGTTTAAGATGTTTCGAGATGACACAAAATCAAACTTGTGGTATGTAACAACTATATTGTTATAACATCCTCCATCATACACTTATAATTTCATTAACCATCTTGGAAGGGAAGAACGCCGTGTGATGCCGGGGCTCTAAGGGAAGAAAAGTACAGTAACACTGTGACCTACAAGGCATGCCGTAAGAGGTGACTAAGGTAGGGGCCTAATGAATCTATACTAGTAAATCAAAAGCGTCGCAGAAATCGGATGTTCTGGTCTAATTGTAGGCTCATAACTTGCACAATGTACAATCACTCTTAGGCTTAGATCATATACAGATTATTATATACGTTTAACAAGTGGTCAATATGGAGCATTCAACAAAGAATAAGTCTGTACATGAAATCCAAAGCATACATGGCTAATCACCTAAGCACAGTGATGATCGTTCAAACAATTTATCAATGACTCATGGTTTCCCCTCTAGAACAAATCTCACTGCACTCAAGGCATACCCATAGTTGCTAATTCTCCCCTAACAGATGACACAGTGTTTGCATTTTAATAGTTTTTGATGATCTTCTCAGGTGTCTCTGTGGCGTAGAGATTAGCTGCTCATCTCTAATGCCAAAGGTACCACATTTGTTCCCTGGTGGAGCCATCTGGATATTTTTCCAGAAATCCCTGATCTCAGTGTAGGTGAGATCGAGTTCCTAGTCCTTTCAGAGACGAACGATAAAACATAGGACCGTGTTCAATTTTAGCACATAAAAGAACCTGCGGCAGTTCAAAATCTAGAAGATCAAGTTGGAAAGTCGCTGCCCAGGCAAAATTCATTAGAAAAGATTAAAATTAAAATTCTTACAAAAATATCTTTACCATCTTTAAAATTACATCGGGGACCCTCGGTGGTGCTATGGAGTTTGTGCACTGCAGCTGAGATATTCCTGTGTATGAAAGAGATTGGAGCACACCTGGTTACTCACCGAAGTGCAATGATGATGGTCCTATCAATCAATGATAATTATAATGATGATCATCTGTTTGGGTGATCTTCTTTGATCTTCTGGGGAGTGTCTGGCTGAATGGATTAGAGTGCGGGCTCCCATTTGGGAGACCCAGGTTAAATCCTAGGTATGGTCAAAGAGTTTTTTCTGTCGGGAAAGAAGAAAATCTTAACCTGAACAGTTTCACTGTGACTTTACTACATGCAGCCATTAAATTCCATAGGTTCATGTCCCGTCTGTCATACACCGCCCTAAAAGCGGTATCACAGGCAGTAACTACAGTTTTGTGGTTTTTTTTCTGTTTATGAACACTTTTTTGATTCTTGTTTAATTTTTGATACTTTTTGACTTCAGGTTAACAGCATTTGTTGGTAAAACATTAGCGCAGGCTGGTATTGTTGGAGACTGGGAGCAAGACTTGTATATCCCACAAAATCTAGTCACCAGGATTGTGGAGTATATTTGCTCTCGACAGAACGCTACTACAGGAGCATTTGAACCAGACATTAATGACATAGCATATGACAGAAAAATGGTAACATATGGCTATTATTTGTTTCTGTCCCTTCATTATTATTGTACATGTGTTGATTATTTCAATTTTGCTTTTCTTTATTTCTATTAACTTTATTTCTTTGTTTCACTGATACTAACTTGTCACCAGGAACACTAAAATAGCATTATTCAACACATTCTTGCTCCCAACGTTATGCTATCAGTGCCAACACTAGATGCAGAGATCGAACGATTGAATAAAACTAATCACGACCGAGATGAAGTGTCTGCGTAGAATGTTTGGAGTATCAAGAAGAGACCAATTTAGAAATGAAGACATCATGAAAATAATGGGTACAACATCAGTACTGAACTTCATCAAGAAAGAACAAATAAAATATTTCATCCGCATAAGAAGATTACCAACAGACAGTGCGCCTCAAAGAGTAATGCTACCCTGATACAGTGGATAAAAAGCAAAAGGTAGTCCACGCAACAGGTGGACCTCAGAAATAACAGAGACGGTGAAAAACATTATTTGTGAAGTGCACACAAAAGCCTGTTATAGAATCTCTTCTTCTGAGGAAAAGGGTCGAGAGGTCAAACCCGGCACAGTGAAGTCAATCCTTCAGCTTTGGACCCTTTAGAACTGGTTATGTCAGCTCTAAATGCTAAGGATTAGTATTATAATGTCTCTAACACTGCACCCGTACTTCTTTTCTTTCTATGCCATGAAATTACTGTTACTATTCGCCCGAGTGGTTACCGGGCCCAAATTTGGGGTGTAAAGAATAGAACCACTGTTACCTGCCATGCATGTCGTAAGAGGCGACTAAGGAGGTTTGGCTGAAATCGGATGCACATGTCCTAAGCGTGTAGAAGTTTATGCATTTAGGGGCCTACCAAACCAATGTGCAACGTATACACGTTCTTGGCAAAGATCAAACATATCACAGAGTGATTAAAATTGGTCGTAAAGAACGAACGCAAAGAAGAAGAAGAAGACTGTTACTATTTATTGGTTAACCTTTATTCAGACTTAACATATTATAGTTTTATCTTGACTGTTCACTGATTTGTCATTTATTTGGGTCTTGTAGGACTTGTACTTATTTACTTTGTGTCTTAGTGAATTCTTTGTTTGTGTAATCTTTGAGTTTCCTCCTTACAGAGCTTCTAAAGGATATGAAGGATAATGTGATGCCTACACACACAATACCTCTGACTGCTTATGTTCTGATTGCTCTTACTGAGATGACAGACTTTACGAAGGTACAGTCTTCTTATAATAGAACAATTATTTGCACATTTCATTTACATTGCAACATGTGAATAAACAACATGGCTGTGTTTGTGGGATGAAATAACACAGCTCATAGAGTATTTGTTTTTAGAATTGAGTCGCACAATGCGGCTCACAAGGGGAGCAAAGTATAGTAACACTGCGACCTACAAGGCATGTCGTAAGAGGCAACTTATGTAGGGCCTAGGAAGCTACGCTAGTAAATAAAAAGCGTTGCAGAAATCGGAATTGCAGGCCTACTTGTAGGTGCATAACTGGCACAACGTACAATTGCGCTTAGGCTCAGATCCCATACAGATCACAAGGAGTGGTTTAACAAGTGGTCGATATGGAGCATTCAAAGTAGAATATAGTTTTGAGTTCTAGAAGGTGGTGAACAACATAAATCCCATCTTAGAGAATGACAAGTATCATGTGAAAAACGCTCTTTGTTTCCCCTTGCAGCCCTCGGCAACATGTGGGCAGACTTTTCTAGCAGTTGCATTATAAATGTAACAAGAAGAGATCAAATCAGAAACAACAAAATCAGTACAAAGTAATGACAATATATTAAGAAACAACAGATCAAATGGTTCGGACAAGCATCGAAGTTACCACAAGAGAGTCTCCCACAAAGAGCACTAGTACTTAGATACAATGCCAACAAACCCATAGGTTGCCCATGTGAACGGTGGATTGGTGGAATATCCTAGGAACTAAATTCCACCTTGTACAAAGCACACAGAGAGGCTAGCTCCAGGTGCTTTTTTGTTCAGTCTGACACCGAAAGGCAAAACAGGGATAGAGAATAGATAGATAGGCATTCTCTTTCTCATGCCATTTTAAACCCAATCGGGCACAGATCTCAACCAACTCATGCTAAGTCTTCCTATCTCTAGCTATCTCCTGCAGCTCCCTCCAGCTCTTCTTTATATTGTAGATCTCTGCCTTTAGATCTCATCTTCATGTATTTCTAGACCTTCCTCTCTTTTGTTTTCCCTGTGGGTTCCAGGAAAGAACCCTTCTTGTTATATTAGATAGTCATTAAGACAGAATAAAACCTGATATCATCATGTATTTGTTTCATTAGGGGACAGTTCCGTGCATGGAATTTGCCAAATCAAGTGCTGTACACTTCCTACAGACACAGATAAGCAAACTGGGACAGGATGATATATTCTTCATGGCCATCACAGCTTATGCCCTATCTTTACACCGCTCAGAATGAGCTAGTAACAGAACTCTGGAAACTGAGACGCAATGATTGTAAGTTGCTTCTTCATTTTTCAAGTTCACTTTATGTCTCATGTGAAGATGGGTGCTTTATCCATCTAATGAGTTACAACTGATTTGTAAAAATCTGTTCATTAAGGTTACAGGTCATGAAGGTTACAGGCCATAAAGGTTACAGGTTATATAGGTTACAGGTTATAAAGGTTACAGGTCATAACGGTTACATGTTATAAGGGTTACAAGTCATAAAGGTTACAGGTCATGAAGGTTACAGGTCATAAATGTGACAGGCCATGAAGATTACAGGTCATGAAGATTGCAGGTCATGAAGGTTACAGATAATGAAGATTACATGTCAGGGAAGTTACAGGTCAGAAAGATTGCAAGTCATGAAGATTATAAACTAAATAAATGTTTACACAGGCAAAAATCAGTCTTGAAGAAAAGTCAGTTACAAAACTAAGATCAAGTATGTTATCCCTCTGAACTATCAGTAAATATTGTATGTATCCTAGTTAACAAAGACCTAAAAGCTCAGTTCTGTAGCAGATATTTGTCATTTCCATTCTCAGCTTTCAATATTTCCGTGTCATGACTGATTTATCTCTTATGTTTAATGAAATTCTTCTTCTTTCTTCTTCAAACTCTCATATCGACCACTTGTTAAATCACTATTTGTGATCTGTATGTGATCTGAACCTAAGAGCGATTGTACGTTGTGTTAGTTATGCGCCTACAAGTAGACCAGAACATACTATTTCTGTTACGCTTTTTTATTTACTAAATCACAGTTGTATTTTCTATCTTCATGTTCTAGCTGACTATACCTACTTTGCTGATCAGCTGGTGTATGAGAACCCATCTGAATTCCAGAATAATGTTCGATACCTGAAGCCACGTCAGGAGCTCATGAATGATGCTTATGCTGTACAGACAACGGCTTATGCTTTGATGTCCCATATCAACGCAAATCGGGGATCTAAGGTTGAGAGGGACATGACAATGAGTTGGCTGTCCATCATGAGAAATTCATTTGCAGGATTTTCTTCAACACAGGTACAGTGTCAGAGAGAGAGATGGTAGCAAAAACTAAATAATGACTGGAATGATAAGTAATAAAAGATTTTTTTAAATAGAGATAGTTATACACTAGTTTATTAACCCTAAGTCTTACATATTTATTAGTTATGATTTTGACAGAGACATTAATATATATATATATATAGTATTACATAATCAAGCAATAAATGAATAATTAAATAATAAAAATAACAACAATCTGACGTTTCGGTCGTAGACTTTTGTTCAGGGAACAAATACAAACACAGAATACTAAATAAACTAAAACATAAATCTAAATAAGAAGGATTACTAGAGATGGATACGGCAAATGCTTACCCGCTTAAAGCACGCTGTGGACACACTAAAAGTGAAAGTTTGTTAGAGTAAGGGGTAGTAATATATCTGGTGAGCTTCCGATATAGGTAGCTAATCGAAGATAGTGGAATGAATGTTACATAAGATGTAATGTAGGGGAGATGGCGCCTGGAAAATAACAGTTGTATGATGGGTAGGAATAAGAAAGAGGAGGTAGCTTGTGCTGTATTCTGATATATGATACAGGTGAGGGGGAAGTAATTAGATCCGTACAAACTCGAAAGACATAAGTCCTGCTAGACTAATATAGATTATATTCACCATGAGAGCGAGGGCAAGTACACAATTCTATATCCAGAGGTACAATGCCCTACAGTCAAATGTATAAATGTCCTATCTCTGTTGTTATCATAGTCTAGGTCAAACCATTAGAAGAATTGCCTGTAGTCAAGATATTACATCTTAAAGGGGTAGAATGTCGAAGGATAAACTTCATTGCACCCGGTTTTATGCCATATGGTTCACCATCTTCTGAGAGTATTGAGCAACGCACATATTCTGTAACTCCAGCAATAATCCTAGGGGTCTCTGGAAAAAATGCACTCATGCACAGAACGGTGCGGTCTGAATTCGAATATATGACTTTCGGAAGGCAAGACTAGGGCTTATCCACTTTGCCACAGAGCCCCGATCTATTACATCTTATCTTAATCCAAGCATCATAGAATTGAGTCTAGTCAAGATATTACATCTTGATTGATTGATTGATAGGATCACGATCATTGCACTTCGGTGAGTAACCACATGTGCTCTTTCTTATACAGACAGATTTCAGCGACAGTGCACAAACTTCATAGTACTGGCGAGGGTCCTCGATGTAATATAAATCCCAATGTAAAATCTTATTTCTTCTTTGAACGCTTCATATCAACCACTTGTTAACCATTCTTTGTGATTTGTATGTGACCCGAGCCTAAGAGTAATTGTACATTGTGCCAGTTATGCGGCCACAAGTAGGCCAGACATCCAATTTTGCAACGTTTTTAATTTACTAGGGTAGATTCCCTAGACCCCTTCCTCAGTCGCCTCTTACAACATGACTTGTAGGCGCAGTGTTACTATTCTTTACTCCCCTTGCAAGCGCCAGCAACAAACAGGCGGGAAAATAAAATTCACCATAATCTTTCAAAACTAACAGGATGCCATCATCATCAAGTTTAAAGGAAATGAACCTCTATTTCTTTTTGTCAATAATTTTGATATCTTTTGTGACTTGTCAGTAGAATTTCTGTGTGGATAAAATCAAGTTAACGTGAACAAAATATATTTTTGATAGTTCATTGTTAAATTCTGTTATGAGACGAGAAATAACAGCTGAGAGACTAATTATTTTTGTTGTCCATGTTCGTGTCTCCATCTCCCAGGACACTATTGTAGCAATGGAAGCACTCTATGCCTTTACTCTGAAGGATCCTAACCGCAATGAGTTTGACATATCAGTGCAATTGGAATCTACAGGCACAGCCAACTGGCAAAGAATTGTAAATCTACATCAGGATGATTTCACACGCCTAAACAGAGCTTATGTAAGTTGTATATGTAATAGATATCAAATTTCACACGCCTAAACAGAGCTTATGTAAGTCGTATGTGTAATATGTAACAAATTTCATGAAGGTTTGATATAATCTGCTTCTTCACCCTTAAATTATATGAGGACTATCATCATAGCACTCCAAACATGTTTATAGGTGCTCTGATCTCCGTCTTAACAAATCCAGCAGCGTCCAACAGACCAACACACCAGTTTGATGTTCATCAACTATTTTCATGCGCAGTTATTTTCTCAATTTTTAAGTTAATTCAAGGAAGTAAAAATAAATTTTAAAAAATAAATAAAACGATCCCAACTACTTGTTAATAAATAAACATATATATATTATTATATACTAAATTTAAGAAAACTGGACAACCCAATAGAATAACAAGGTTGAAAAGTAGTATAAGTAAAACAGTAGAAATAAAACAAGAAAGACTTCTTATAAGGGAAGCAACTCTATGGCACAGTGTGCGGCTTATATCGTGCAACGGACTACGCCGTGACGCAGTGTGCGGCTTAAAGCGTGGAAAGAGTTAATCAATCTCTTTGCATATTTGGTATGTCATTCTTTTTGGGCTGCACCAATATTGACAACCATTTCTCTCAATCTGGTAAGCGAGTGGGATTCACAATCCTGAAACTCCTATTCGGAAAGACTCTCTCAATGCGTTAAGAATGCCATTTCGGTTCAGTGTAGCTACCTCTGATATTGTAGCCATGTCAGCCAATTTATCAAGCAACGAAGAAGTGACGGCAAAATGGCCCCACCTCGCAGACAGCGTGAGAAGAAGAAGGCCGTCACCAATGAGGTCATCACAAAAGAATGTACAATCCATATGCACAAGCTGGTCCATGGCATTGGATTTAAGAAGAGAGCACCACGTGCTATCAAGGAGATACGTAAATTTGCTGAAAAAATGATGGGCACACCAGACGTGCGTATTGGCATTCGTCTCAACAAGCACATATGGTCTCAGGGTATTAGACACGTGCCACATAGACTGAGAGTTCGTCTGGCCCGTAAACGTAATGAAAAAAAAAGCCAATTTATCAGCTCGTTCATTACCAGGGTTGTTAGTCACAACATGCTGAAACGATAAAAAGGAAATAGGTTAAAAGAGGAAAATCTTGGATGGGTCAGGCCGAGGACTGTATTGAACAGGTGTGTACACTTGAAGACATTGATCCAGATGAAGAATGGATACCATTGCCAACAGGAATCGATACATCTTTTTCTGTATGCATCAAACTTGATAAAGAATGCAGACAACACAACCCACTTGTCGTGGAGGCAGCAGTTGAGGCATTGATTTCTGAGAATGCATCTTGAGTATGATGTAATCATTTATACGGATGGTTCGGTGATTCGACATGTGCGGAGCTCATGGGCTTTCACTGCTCAGGTCGGAGGAGATGTGAAGGAAGACGGTGGTTTTGCCGTGACTATGAGCAGTCTCACTATGGAAATCATGGCGGTTACCAAAGCGATGATTTGGCTGGAATCATAGACTTTTATCCATGCATGTTTTCTCAGTGACTCAATGAGTATGCTCAGGAAGATTGAAACAGGATGGGCTAGGAGACATTGGATGGAGTCGCTGGGGAGGTCTAAGCTGACAAAGATCAGTTTTATTTTTGTGCCAGGGGATGCAGGTGTAAGGGGGAATGAACGTGCGGATAGGCTTGCAGGTATGGCTGCTGTACAAACCGGGCGCAATGGACCAGGTTGATATTATAAATTCATTAAGGGAGAGAGGACGTGTACATGATTCACGTAATAGCGGTGAATCTACAACACTAACCAGACTGCAAGAACTCAAAGTTAAGTGTGGTGTAGCTCGACAAGAACGCTATGCTGGCAGACAATGGAAGAATTGTAAACCAACAAAGAACAGGTGTCATTAGTCGCCACACACTGGTGGACATACTGAGGGAGAGATCGGAGCACTTATGGACTAATTTGTTCGACGTGCAGTGATGGTGATCCGACGACTAAACTAAACTAAACATGCTGAGAGACATACTGAGGGGAATATCGGAGCACTTATGGACTAATTGGTTCAACTTTCAAGGATGATGATCCGATGACTAAACTAAACCAATTTTGTTATTTGTGCTACAGGTAAATGGGATGTAGGTCACTCTTCATGTAGATTGTCACAGTCCGCTTAGTAGTCATATTGGTAGGTGGTGGTAGTTGGTAGGTCACAGGGACAGCGAAAGAAAAGGAGGCCGAGAAATACATGGAGACGAGATTTGGAGGCAGAGATCAAAATATAAAAAGAGCTGGAGGGAGCTGCAGGTGATAGCTAGAGATAGGAAGACTTGGCATGAGTTGGTTGAGGGCCTATGCCCCAATCCGGGTTAAAAGGCAAAGAGAGAGAGAGTTGATAGTAGTAGTTGTAGTGGTAAGTGGTAGGTGATGGTAGTAGTAGATGTAGTAGTCAAGAAACCCTTTTTCATACCATAAGGTAAATTAGTGTGTTAGATCTGTATAACGAGGATGTGATCAACTTCATACTTTCCACCTTTACTTCCAGGGAATTTTTGTGTGCTGAATTGAGGCTTGGTCAACCTGAGAGTCATTGTGGTTTAAAGAAAGTCCACTCCCACTTTGAAATTGAACTTAGACCACAAGCCTAAGAAGCGGCTGCACTAGCCACTACACTGTTGTGGCTCTCACAGCCTGCTCGAAAGATTTTCTTCTTCGACCACTCCATATCGACAACTTGTTAACCACTCTTTGTAATTTGTATGTGATCCAAGCCTAAGAGCGATTGTGTCAGTTATGCGCCTACAGTAGGCCAGCGGTCCATTTCTGTGACGCTTTTATTTACTAAGGTATCTTTTCTAGGCCCTACCTTAGTTCGCCTTTTACGACATGGCTTGTAGGTCACAGTGTTACTACTCTTTTCTCCCCTTGTGAGCCCCGGCAACACACGGGCGGAAAGACTTTAAATCTCTAGCCTGTTCTTCTACTAAACCATCATGTTCAAGGTTTCTTTAATCTCCTGTTGTCCTTGTTGTCCCCTGCCTCATCTTCCAGGAACCATGTCCTCCATGACTGATCTCTCCAAATGACTATGGCGTTTAATGTGACCAAAATTTCCACATATAAAAAATGTATGTAAGTATCACCATTGATGTCTGCCATTATGTATTAATTGTTCATTTATTTTAAACCTTGTTTTTACAAGTTTAATTTTTTTTCCAGCTGCCAAATCATGGAGTCTTTGGCTACATCATTTCATCATCTCAGGGTGTTGGTCGAGCTATGTTGCAGGTATAACAAATATTACAACATGCACATATATTTATCAACAGCAACATATGATATTTATCAAGAGCAACATATAATATTTATCAAGAGCAACATATGATATTTATCAAGAGCAACATATAATATTTATCAACAGCAACATATGATTTTATCAAGGTAACATATAATTTTTATCACAGCCTATGTGTTTACAAGAGAAGCATAAATAGTTATCAGAGCAACATATGATATTTATCAAGAGCAACATATAATATTTATCAAGAGCAACATATGATATTTATCAAGAGCAACATATAATATTTATCAAGAGCAACATATGATTGGAAAAGGTGTTTAGATATTATCCTGCCTGTGTGGTGTCGTGGCCGTAAGAGAAGCAAAGAATAGTACCACTGCAACCTACAAGGCATGTTGTAAGAGGCAACTGATGTAGGAGCTAGGGAAGCTACCCTAGTAAATAAAAAACATCGCAAAAATATGATGTGCTGGCCTACTTTGTAGACATATAACTGGCACAACGTACAATTGCTCTTAATCTCAGATCACATACACAGAGTGGTTAACAAGTGGTCAATTTGGAGCGTTTGAAGAAGAAGTAATTTAGATATGATAAAAAATTAACATTTATTACATTCATACTCTTAGAAATGAGAACAACTAGAGGGTGGCAAAGTTTTCTAGATCAACTTAGAATCTGGACTTTCTTTCTTCTTCTTCATTTCTCCAATCTTGTTTTGCCTCACAGCATCAGGATAAAAGATATTTCTGGAATTAGCTTTTGTATGCTCTTCCATAAATAGTGTTTTTCACTGCCTCTGCTTTGTATCCACTGTAACGGAGTAACATTGCTCTTTGAGGCGCACTGTCTGTTGGTAATCTGCTTATGTGGCTGAAATCATTTAATTTGCTGTTTCTTGATGAAGTTCAGCACTGATGTTGTACCCACTTTTTCCTGATGTCTTCATTTCTAAACGGTTATTCTTGATACTCCCAGCATTCTCAGACACTTCATCTCTGTTGTGATTAGTTTTCTTATATCGTTTAATGTCAGCGTTCAGGTTTGGCACTGATAGCATAATGTTGGGAGAAAGATTGTGTCCAGCGTCAGGTTTGGCACTGATAGCATAATGTTGGGAGAAAGATTGTGACGTCAGCGTTCAGGTTTGGCACTGATAGCATAATGTTGGGAGAAAGATTGTAATGTCAGCGTTCAGGTTTGGCACTGATAGCATAATGTTGGGAGAAAGATTGTGACGTCAGCGTTCAGGTTTGGCACTGATAGCATAATGTTGGGAGAAAGATTGTGATGTCAGCGTTCAGGTTTGGCACTGATAGCATAATGTTGGAGAAAGATTGTGATCGTCAGCGTCAGGTTTGGCACTGATAGCATAATGTTGGGAGAAAGATTGTGTTGTACAATGCTCTTTTAGTGTTTATGGTGACATGTTAGCATTTCAAAATTGGGGCCATTTGTCCTATGATTTGGTTTGCCTTATTGCAGCTATGTTGAATTTCCTTAGTTATTCTTACATTTGCTGAAAAAAATGCTCACTAGGTATGTAAAGTCTTTGATTTGCTTTAACTGATGTTCGTCATTGAGGATATTGACTAATTATAAGGTAAATAAAAATGTCTAAGAAATCTCAACACATTTGTTTTCTGATAAACACGTCAAGTCTCCATATGTCTGTCCACAGCTGACTGTTACATCCAACGTTGAGTACCCACATCTTATGAAGACTCAACAACATTACAACAACGATCAAGATGCAGATCCCATACCGTTCTTTGACCTCAATATTGATACAAAGTGGGGTGGTCGCAACGACTCCATCTTACACATGCGTACTTGTGTCAGGTATGTTTCAAATGCATATCACATGGTCCTACTTTTGTTGTTCCCATCAGGTTCATCATTTCTCACTGCAGATGCTAGAATTAAAGTACTCTATACTCCATTTAACTTGCCTAGGAAGAATAAGTCCTGTAGATGCTAAGAACATGCCCTGCAGTTTGAACATGCCCTCAGATGAAACATGCCATGCAGATGCTAAGAACATGCCCTGCAGATGCTAAGAACATGCCCTGCAGATGCTAAGAACATGTCCTGCAGAGAATGCTATGAATAATGTGCCCAGCAGATGCAATGAGGATATGCCATACAAAGGATGCTATGATAACTTGCCCTTCAGAGGATGCACTAGATAACATGCCCTACAGAGGATACTATGATAACATGCCCTACAGAGGATACACTAGATAACATGCCGTACAGAGAATACTCTGAAAACATGGCCTACAGAAGATACTTTGAAAACATGCCCTACAGAGGATACTATGAAAACATGCCCTATAGAGGATACTAGGGAAAAACTGCACTGAGAAGGACACCTGAGAGTAAACGGAAATGTGGAAATCTGAAAACTTCCTGAAGGAAAACAGTAGAACAAGAACTGAAAGAAATGAATGACAGCTGGAACACAATACAGCAGATGACAAAGAATAGAGAATGGTATGCACTTGTTGCTGCCCGAAATGCCAATAGTGTCACATTCTAGAGAGGTTACAACTGGACTGTGATATTTCCACCCTTTAGCTCAGCTCATTCGATTTGAGTAAGAAGATTATATCTGAGTCGAAGGTTGAAGATGTAAACTGTTTAATCTCACACATATTTTTATTGATCTCTCCACAGTTGGGTATACACAGAGCGAAGTCTCACATCAGGCCTATCTGTGTTGGAAGTGGACACACCCACTGGTTATGTCGTCATGAATGACACTTTAAGGGATTATGTACGTTCTGGTGAGATCCGCAATCTGAGAAGGGCTGAATTCTATGGAAACAAAGTGGTCTTCTATTTTGATTATGTGAGCAACATTTATTTTCTGTAATATATTATTATAGTTGCAAATCTGCTAAGATAAAGTAGCAGAATAAAAGTGAAATTATTTGAATCTGTCACAACCTTATGTACGTCCGCCCATGTGTGGCTGGGGCTCACAAGGGGAGCAAAGAATTAACACTGCGACCTACACGGCATGTTGTAAGAGGCGACTGAGGTAGGGACCTAGGAAGCTACCCTAGTAAATAAAAATGTAGCAGAAATCGGATGTGCTGGCCTAGTTGTGGGTGCATAACTGGCACAGTGTACAATTGCTCTTAGGCTCAGATCAGATGCAGATCACAAAGAGTGGTTTAACATGTGGTCGATATGGAGCGTTCAAAGAAGAAGAAGAATATGTATTGAACATGTATTGTACATGAAGGCTAACTTTGCCACGAAAATTGCACTAAGAAGGACATCAGAAGATTAACAAAACAATGATCCTCAAAACTACATGGAGAATAGTAAAATGGGAACTGGGAGAAATGAACCACAGCTTAACACAACAAAGAGGACAGCCAAGAACAAAGAAGAATAGTATGCTTTTGTTGCTGCCCTAAGCTCCAAGGACATTACAGGCTAAAGAGGAAGAAGAAATGCATAAAGAATCAGTGGCATGGAACAGTGCATTGAAAGCCATAAAAGACAGGATTATAGAGTCTTTGTAGAAGTTTCTTGTGCCACAGTTAATGAGGAGAATTAGATAAGTAATACTTTGCTTTATTAAGAAGGCATTTTGGTGAAAACATTGATTCTGTCTGTTGTTGTACTTGTAAAAGTTCTTTATTTTGTGTTTCAATATTGATGATATTACAGAACATGTATCACAAAATATAATCAGTCTGATTCTGTGCTTGTTTGTCACAAATATGCATCAGAATAATGGGTATACTTTAGTGACTTCAGTATGTGAATAACTGGCTTCCATTTTGTATCTCAGCTTGATGAGAGTAGCACTTGTGTGGACTTCAGGGCAGACAGATGGTACCCTGTGGCAAATACATCAAGGGATCATAGAATTCGAGTTTATGACTACTATGAACCAGGTAAGCCTTTCATCAGATAAAATTATACCAAATATCTTTAGCTTGATTCTCATTGCAAGTTGTTTGTTTCTTGGGAAGTATACAGAACTAGTTTCGCATGGGATTTACATGTGGAATTTGTTGTAACTTTAATGGATCTTAGGTTGACACTGCTTCTTCATCTGCAATCAACTTCTGCTATTCGACTACTCCAGTATGTGCCATAAACAGGGTGGTGCGCTTGAGGTCTTCACCGGTCCCCCATACTTTATTTTGAAGGGTTGTTCCTGTTGGCCAGGTTTCCTTTCTCACTCTGCTCAGCCTGGGACAGTCTTGCAAGATGTGTTTTGAGGACTGCTTTGGTGCTCCACATGTGTGGACAGCCGCATCCCTGAGACCCATTCTATGGAGGTGTGCTCTGAGACCGCAGTGTCCCGCTATAAGTCTGAAGACTGTGGTCTATACTTTTCTGTTTAATGTATTTATATTGTCATGCTATGGGTTGTATCCTCCATTTGTTTTTCTCCACATCATTTCTCTGGATTGTTTCAGGAGAATCTATGCTTCTCTAAAGCTTTGTATTGGTTGTGTTGGAGGCCCATGCAATTTTGTCGGGCCCTTTTTATTTCCTGGGATGCCACAGTGTGCTGGTATCCACTGTAGAACTAATTCTGATTTCTTGAACTGACCCAGCTTCTATTGGCTACCAGAGAAACACTTGGAAATAAAGACAGCTAGTATGATGAGGACCACATTACCCAATGTGTAGTTGGTCAATGAAAGATACAGTATATTTCTTAAAGTAGGGGCATGATAAAAAATAGGTTCGTTTTTGTACAAGTTGCTATCTATATATTTTCAGGTATGCACTTGACTACCTTGTATACAGTCCAGAATCTGTTTCTCATGAACATTTGTTTTGTGTGTGGATCATACCAGTGCCCATACTGTCCAAACTACAATGCAGGAACAGTTGTTAAGGCCGGAATCAGCTGCTGTCTGGTTGTTGCTATTGTGCTTGTTGTTCTCCGACTGCTGTTACGGAATAGATAGTCTTATATATAAAACAAATGAATGATGGTGGAAAGGTTTGATCTAGAATAGTGGTACTTAAACTGAATGATGTCATAAAGTTTCTTGGATGTTTGGTTCAGCTATAGAAAATGAACTAAATAGTTCACATTTATGTATATAAACATTTTAGAGGTGTACATATATTGAGCAACATGATCTTTCTCCCAATATTATGCTATAAGTGCCAAACCTGGACGCTTACATCGAATAATAGAAGAAAACAGGTCATGATAGAAAAGAAGTGTAGACGCAGAATTCTGGGAATATCAAAAGAGACCTGTTTAGTAATGAAGACATCACAAAAAATGGTGCAAACATCAGTACTGAACTTCATCAAGAAACAACAAGTTAAATGGTTTGGCCACATAAGCAGATTATCAACAAACAGTGCACCTCATAGAGCAATGTTACCCCGGTACAATGGATACAACGCAAAAGGTCTAACATTGCTGATCCATTAGATCACTATTTATACTGATATTTGTCCCAAGTCATTCCAGGGTGAAGGGTAATGACAGAGCGGATTCACTGGCGAACAATGCTGCGATCGAGAATGGACCTTCTATGGACAAAAGCGACATCATCAGTGCTCTAAGAGAAAACATACGCGTTGAAGATTTCAACGTAGCTAAAGGGTATTCTTTATCTCGGTTGCTCAAGTTATGCATACCGATAGATGTGGCAAGATGGGAAAAACTATGAGAGAAACCGCAGTAGATATATCAACCAGCACAGAACGGAGTTTTTGTCTAAACCCCTGAAACACATGCTTAGAAGGAGATCGGAGCAATTGTGGACATATGCGATGAGGATGATCCTCAAATTAACAATGAACTGATATTTGCTTTCAAATAGAAGTACTTTTTGATCAATATAAAATATGATTGATTGATTGATAGGAACATCATCATTGCACTTCGGTGAGTAACCATATGTGCTCTGATCTCTTTCTTACACAGGACAATCGCAGCGGCAGTGCACAAACTCCGTGCACCGGCGAAGATCCTCGATGTAATTTAGAAGTTAGGTGAAAATATTATGTAGGAATTTTATTTTTAAATCTTTCTAATGAATTTTGCTCGGGCAGTGGCTTTGCAGCCTGCTCTTCTCAATTTTGAACTGCCAAGAGTACTTTTACGTACTCAAATCAAACCTGGGACCTACATTTTATCGTCCGTCTTGGATAGGACTACGAACTTGATCTCACCTACACTGAGATCAAGGATCTCTGAAAAATGTCCGATGGCTCCACAGGGAGAGAACCGAGTACCTTTGGCACATGACTAGCAATTAACCTCTACAATACAGAGACCCCAAAATAGGAAAAACATTAAAGAAAACAAGAAAATTGATTTCTAAATAAGTACTCAAGTGATGTTACAGTCAGCCATTATACTAACAGTGTCACTAGAGTAACTTTGTAACTTTATACAGCGAATCAGATAATAATGAAACAATTACTTGTCAATTATATGAAGCTCTTGGAAACATACACGAAGCAATAGAGAAGAAATAGCAGAAACAGAGAACTCAATAATAGAATAGATAGACTTTGTAGCAGGATATTCCTAGTTAAGACATTCAGACCAGCTAAGACAACATGAGTTAAAAGTCAAACCTTTTCAAATAATAAACTGACTGTTTCATTAATAGTATCACGTTTAATATTGTGACATCTTTGCAGTTTGATCACTTCCCACCATGACAGATTTTGTGGAAGTATTTCTTGTATATAGTTACACAAGACATTCCGATCTAGTATATATACATGTATTGTAATATATACAACTGTATTTGCAGTAGTAATATATACAGCTGCATTTTGTTTCCTTGTTTGTAGATTATGACAATATCACATTGTTTCCACTTTCCTTTAATATGAAAGATCTTTTTTTTAAAATATAATGCTGATTTAATATGCCATAATGTTGCATCTGTAAACTTGTTCTCTGTCTACTATATAAATCATTTATTCACAACAGTTTCTGGAAATATTCATTTAACTGTAGGTGATTGTTATATCGTTTTTCTACCGGTTGGGTTATTAGTATCGACATAAATATATATTTCTATAACAAAACCATTTTATAGATTTGGTTGTTAGCCCTAACCAAACCACCAGAAAACCTGAGAAAATATTGTCATGCAGTTAATTTGTACATATAGTTTATTGATCATAAACCCCACATTAATTTTAACACATCTACTTAGTTATATTGTAGCATGATGTCAGATCTGATTGGTCACAAATAAGGCAGTCAGAACTGACCCTGCACAATACTAGCAGAGAAAAATGTGAAATATTCAACAGTTTGAGCTAAAGTTTCCATTGAATCATTTTCAACAGTTCATTTTCATCTGCTTTATTTTTCACTATTGTAATTCTGTCATAAGTATGAATTAACCCATTCACCATTCGGAGCCGATATACTGGCTCACTATATTTTTTTTAAATGACGCAAAGCTAGTCTACTTGCTATTTCAGTATACATTGCCTTATAAATGCACCTGGACCTAAATAAAATTATGTAGTGAAAGAGTTAATTCCATAGTTTTTCATGAACTTTTGTATCAGCTTTCATGTATATTCATTCTGAAATTGTTTGAAAATGATGACAAAGCCCTCTAATGAACTTTATGGAGACAGACGAATTGCAGACGATGGATACTAGTGACATTGAACCACTTTTTAATCCTGGCAATCTAATCATATTTTCATTCTTACACAAGATTAACTTATGCAATATGACATGTCACTTGACAAACCTTTCAGGCAGCATCAATTTTTCCACAAACTACATCACAAACCAAAACAATCAACATTGGCCTACTTTACTTCCTAGTGTATCTGTGGTATCAAATTTGGGCTTGTTTGACCTGACAAACCTGGTTCAATTAGGAAATGAAACCCTGGACTTCTAGCCTGTGGAGCAAGTGCACTATTCACTATGTTATTGATGCTCTCTAATGTGTGTGTATACTAAGAATTAATCCAAGTGTATTCATTGATCTTTCATCAAAGTATATTGATTTTTTTCATCCATATATATTGATCTTTAATCCAGTTGTTAACTTTTAATCCAGGTGTTAACTTTTAATCCATGTGTTGATCAGTCATCCAAGTGTATTAATCATTGATCCATCCAATTGCATTTATATTTTACATGTGTGTTGATTTTTCATCTATGTAAATTAATCTTTCACATTATCCATTTGCATTGATCTTTTATACAAGTTTATCCATGTGCCCTGATCTCTATCCATGTGTCACCAATATGTATTAATCTTTAAATCATTCACATGACTATTTAAAGTGATACCTCCATGTGATATGAACACAATCATTTTTCCTTATCCTCTTGGTCCTACTAGACAAAATAACAGCAGCAGTGTTTGCAGAATTAAATATTCACCTTACTTGTCCCATGTTATTTAATGACTTCCGATTCCAAATGGCAAATGTCAGTGTATTGTTTTGTGCAACACTAACATTTCGTAAGGGGGTGGTTAATTTAAACCTTATGCAGAGAGTTATGCCAAAAGTCACCAAAGCACACATCCTGCCCCAGCATTAGCAGTGTGAGAATGGAAATCTGGCCAACAGGAATAACAGTTCAGAACAAACTATAGGGGAACCGGTGAAAACCTCAAGCGCATCACCTTGTTTATGACAGAGTAGTCACATAGCAAAAGTTGATAGCAGAAGAAGAAAAAGTATGCCAAAGGAATAGGAAGTCCATTCAGTGAGAATCCTTATCGGTGCTACAGAGTTCATGCATCTGTGCTGGAATTTTCCTAAGTGTTTGTCATCGGCGTGTGATGAAGGTTTGTTTGGTTTCCTTAGTTAATAATAAACCAACAAAGAACCGGTGTCATTAGTTGCCACATGCTCAGAAACATACTGAAGGAGGAGATCATTCAAAGCAAGTGATCGGACTTATTGTTCGATGTGTGATGATGATCTGGCGACTAAACTAAGCTAAGAACTGATGTTATTAGTTGCCACACGCTGAGTGGCATTCTGAGGAAGAGATCAGAGCACCTATGGAATAATTGTTTGATGTACAGTGATAATGATCCAACGACTAAACTAAACGCCTTCATTAGATCATGTATGTTTTTATTTGTTCATAATTTATCTTTGATTTGATACATAATTAAAGTGTGTCAGTTTTAGTATGAGATGTCAAACACACAACCTGTAGCTAGTGTGTTTATGCCTTTCTAGTGAGAACATCAATATGTCTGATTTATTCAAAGTAAATATTTTATACGATTTTCCTGCATTGTCTTATTGTTGGACTTCATTTCTAATTTTGTGTAAAAATAAGTGTTCTGTAAAGTATATTCTTGTTGTGGGGTTACTAAATATTTCTGACACATCAAACGACATAAGTGCCTAGAGAAGATAATTTTGGAAGGAATGGTGCCTGGAAGAAGAATGAAAGGAAGACCTAGAAGACGATTGGTGCAAGATGTCATTGACGATCTGAGAATGACTGCTGCTGACGTCGGCCAACTTGCACAGAACAGAGAGTTTTTCAGGACTGCTATCATGAGAGCCAAGTTCCAGAAGGGACAAGCTAATTGACGATGATGATGGGGTCACTAAAAGGGCTGAGGATTAAAGACCGTTTGCCCTAGCTGTTACAGCACAGTATACAGGTTGAGGCATTCCCCTGAACTTAACCAAGATATATTAAGTGCTCAAAGATTTATGAATCTTCATGTCAACTGTGCTTCCTGATTTATGTTGATCCTTCTTTCCTTTCATTTGCTTGAAATATTGTTTTATAATTCTTTTCTTTGTTCTCTTCTAGTTCAGATATAAAAAGGAAAATTGTGGCATATCCTTTACATGACGTAGCCATCAACCACGGTAGTTGATTTTCTAGGCACCACTAGGTTCCGTAGTTTGCCATTGCTTGCTGAACGGTGAGGTCTATTTTTGCCTTTCGTAAAAATCCAAAGGAAACGATTTGCTTCCAAATTGTCTGCCGCTGAGTTCAGATATACCATAGTCATTTTGTTGAGATCTCGGTAGTTACATGTGTAATGTCTAGTGTAAAATATCAGTCTCCATTCCGTCGTGTGTTCTTTATCCTTTGCTTGATAAAGTTCTTTTGGTCAAAACGTCACTGTATCTTGTTTTTATACTTTGTAAGACTACTTGAATTCGTTTTTGGTGTTTCGAATTTGCTACATAGTTTTTACTGTAGTCTTCCCTTATATAGAGAATAATAGCCGCCATTGCGTTACAACTAATCGTC
This sequence comes from Arion vulgaris, assembly GCA_020796225.1. Lineage (NCBI taxonomy): Eukaryota > Metazoa > Mollusca > Gastropoda > Stylommatophora > Arionidae > Arion > Arion vulgaris. The sequence continues at coordinate 62,777,384 of CM036760.1, forward strand.
CTATTGTCATTTTGTTGAAACCTCAGTAGTTAGATTTTGTAGTGTATTTATATCGTCTACCTGCGTCTGTGATGTCTCTAGTGTATAGGAACAGTCGTCAATCCATCGTTTTTTCTGTATCCTTTGCTTGATAAAGACCTTTGGCATCTTGTTTTTCTTACTCTTTAAGCCAAGGCCCACACTTTGAACCGAAAGACGAACCATGTTTTTGGTTATGTCAGCGTGTATACCGACACATTTTTTAAAATACGTTTTCTCCTTATCTACTGTGTTTGAATGAACCGTTGTCATCAATCAACGTCCTTTGTGCGCATGCACAGTAACCTTTTACCTTTAGAGGTCACAATCTTAGCTACTGTGTCACAAAGTTAAAACGCACGAGCATTTTCAAAATTGAGACTTCTCAGTTTCTTTTCATAGACAGATTGTGTTGGTAGATCTAACGTGTAGTCAGTTAGTCATGGCGATTACTGGACGACTGCAGTCTGTAGTTCTGCCCACTGTCATTTTCTTTCTGCTATTTTACATAGTACTAACAGAAACTAGGTCTGTACCAGAGAAAGATATGACAGTCACCACAGATTACAACAATAAACGGACACAGAAAAACAACACACTACGTTACAAAGTTGTAACTGTGAACTTTCCTTACGTTGAGGTACCTTATGTTATCTGTTTGTGGATTCTGCTTGCAAGTGTTGCAAAAATCGGTAAGTTTGGCTCATCTATTCTCAGTTGATATATTTTTGCAATGATTATTTACTTTCAGCAAGTCCCATCTAAGTTCATGGCACGCTAGACATCTTCTACACCCTTCGCCCTAGGGAAGCATAGGTCCGCAACCAAGGCCTTCCAAGCCCGCCTATCCAAGGCCATCTTTTCCAGATCTCGCCACTCTCTTCCCGTTTTTTGCGTTCCATCTCTAACTCCCGTCTCCAGGTGTTTCTGGGTCTTCCCTTACTTCTATTGCCCTGGGGTTCCATCGGAGAGCCTGTCTCGCGATGCTGTCAGGGGTTTCCTCAGTGTGTGTCCTATCCATCGCCACCTTCTGCTTATTATCTCCTGTTCCACCTGCCGTTGTCCTGCCCTATCCCACAGTTCTCTGTGGTCTTGTCATACCATCTCAAATGGAGTATCCTGTGTAGGCATCTATTGATGAATGTCTGCAGCTTTTGGTGTTCACCTTAGTCGTTCTCCATGTCTCCGCTCCATACAGAAGGACAGACTTGACATTTGAATTAAATATCATTATCTTCTCTTTCTTTCTAATTTTTCCTAATCATTCTTGAACTCCATATGTTCTTCAGAATGGCAAATGCTGATCTTGCCTTTTGTATTCTAACCCTAACGTCTTCATTTGTGTCACCTTGAATGTTGACGACACTTCCCAGATATGTAAATGTGTCAACCTCTTTTAATGGTGATCCTCTCAGTAAGATTGGGTCTCTGGAACCAGCATTTAATCTCATGATCTTTGTTTTCTCCCCGTGAATAGTCAGGCCTAGTTGCTGTGAGACTGTTTCTAGTTTTGTTGTTTTCTCTTGCATCTGCTGATGGTTGTGAGAGAGGAGTGCTAGATCATCTGCAAAATCCAGATCCTCCAATTGACTCATCATGGTCCATTGTATTCCATTTCGTATCCTGGCAGTTGTTGATCTCATTATCCAGTCAATAGCCAGCAGGAAAAGGAAGGGCGATAAAAGGCAGCCCTGTCGCACACCAGTCTTTATTTCAAAGGCCTCTGTCAGTTTTCCTTCATGCAGTACTCTAGCCATTGTCTCCTCATACATTTTCTTTATTAGGTTGGTTAGCTTCTGGGGACGCCATAGTGTCGTAGAAGTTTCCAGAGTGTTCTCCTGTCTAGGCTATCAAATGCCTTTTCATAGTCCACAAAGTTGATATAGGGATGGGTTCTACTGATGCTCTGCTCCACTATGATACACAGCGTCGATATTTGATCTGTGCAGGATCTGTTTTACCTAAATCCTGCTTGTTCATACCTTAGTACTGCATCTGTAGTTTCCTTGAGTCTCTCTAGAGTGATTCGACTTAGTATTTTGCTTGGTACAGACAGGAGCATTATTCCTCTATAGTTCGAGCATTCTTGGAGGTCACCCTTTTAGGTAGTTTGACTATATAGCCCTCTCTCCAGTCTTTTGGTATTTCTTCCCTCTCCCAAATTTTCCCCAACAAGCCATGTAGCATGTCTGTTGAGATGTCAGCATTTGCCTTTATGGCTTCTGCAGGTATACCATCTGGGCCTGTAGCTTTACCATTTCGTAGTTGGAGAATGGCCTTCTTTATTTCCGCTTTGCTTGGCTTGCTGCAGTCGATTTTTAGATCTTTTGCAGCTGGATCTATGTCTGGTTGGCCTTGGGGAACTGGCCTGTTTAGAAGGTCCTTGAAGTGTTCTGCCCACCTCTGCATCTGTTCTTGAGCATAGACATACGTACGGTATTTAACTCAGTATGTACATTAATTGAATAAAAACAGATTCTATATTTTGAACATCATAATCATCATCAAGTAGCTTGTCCCTTCCGGAACTTGGCTTCCATGACAGCAGTCCTGAAAAACTCTGTTCTGTGCAAGTTGGCCGGCGTCAGCAGCAGTCATTCTCATATCGTCAATGACATCCTGCACCCATCGTATTCTAGGTCTTCCTCTCGTTCGTCTTCCAGGCACCATTCCTTCCAAAATAATTTCTCTAGGCACTCATGTCCTTTGATGTGTCCGAAATATTTAATTTTCCTTGTTTTTATGCTTTGTAATAGCCAACTCTCTTTAATATCAAGCTGTTGCAGAACAGAAGTGTTTGTTCTTTTCTCTGTCCATGATATTCTAAGTACTCTTCTGTAGCATTTGCATTCAAAGGCATTAATGATCTTCTCTGCCGCTTTGTCAATGTTCCATGTCTCACAACCCTATATTGCCACAGGAAAAAAAGCAGGCTCTTAAACAAGTGATTTTTGTTCTTATGTCAGCTCCCTTCCATAGGTTAGTTAGTTCTTTTAGTTTTTGCAAAGCAATTCTCGGCCTTCTTTTAATTTATTTTATAGCATTCCCGTCATTTGTCAGCAATGCTCCAAGGTATTTCAAAATTGTCGACTCTTTCTATTTTGTGGAAGTTGAAACACCATTTTGAACATACCTACGGAAAAAACGTAATTAGAAAAAGTGTACATTTGTCCTACCCTGCTTGATTCCAAACGTGTGGACATTATCTTTCCTTTGGATGAAACAGTAGGGTAGAGATTGGTTTGTGCAATAGGGGCAAGGCAAATTTCCCATATCAGCTGCCCAGGCTAGACATAAATGGAGAGGACGATTCATCCATGCTTTCGGCTCGGACATAACACGGAAAGCAACAGCCACAAGAAACTTAGGGATAAGCTGAAAGGTAAGAGAGACAAACGCACACCCAGAAGTTATCACAGTAGAACACACGCCAATTGACCGTACACATTGATCATTATTTTGTAACTAGTTTATTTGCTTGGTCTATGAAGATTCCAAAGATGTGTCTCTTCGACTCCTCGGTAAGGGCAAAAGTTATTTTTATTTCTTTTGTGGAAAAATAAAGCCGATGACGAGCACGCGTGGCGACGGTTTCGGGTAATTGGTCTTAATTTTTTCTCCGCTATACAGTCCCCGCATTGTGCTCTCGGAAATTGGATATAAGTGCTGTAATAAAAATGCCCTTTCCTACACAATTTGAAGCAAATGTATGTATGACGTCAAATCTGCGTGGTTACATAAGTAAGATAGTGGAAATGTTGATTAACTAAGTGGGAGGCAAAGGGTTCAAGAAAAAGAGGACGCCATAGGGAAACCCTGAAACGAACTTTGCCGAGAGAGGCAAGAAATATCACTCAATTCCATGGAAGAGATTGAGCGAGTTGCCCAGGACAGACCAATATTCTCTCTCTCGCGATCATCGCCCAGACCGATGTACCAGATCTCCACATAAATTATATTCATATGGAAATCTGATTCATGCAGCCTTAGCATTTGTGTGTTTTACGTCACATCTTCAGCACCATTTGGAGCTCTGGTGCTTATCCTTCAGTGATGTGTCCGGTTTCAGCCAGCGTTTACTCGGTTCGCTCTCTATTCTGTAGCCATCTAGTGTTTTTACGGTGTGGGGTAGCTAGCCCAACTTCCTACCTCCTTAGTCGCCTCTTACGACATACGTGGCAGGTAACAATGGTTCTATTCTTTACACCCCAATTTGGCCCCGGTAACCACTCCGGCGGGAGCGGTATTGAGAAATTACTTGCAGGTCCCATGTAACGTAGAACAGTACGAGAATATATATATATATATATATATATATATATATATATATATATATATATATATATATATATATATAGTATATATATATATATATATATATATATATATATAAGCTAAACTCGCCCCTTGATTTATTTTATGTATTTTTTCTTGTTGGCTTGCTCGGTTACAAAACACCGAACATTTGTCAAGCGTGACAAGATATATGCGATATATCAATCTTCCTGTCTTGGCATGTCCAATGCTACACATCATGGCTCCTTCCAGGTCATCCGTAAATCTGACACCATTAGGCTTTTATTTTATAATGTCAATTTCCGTGTTATATGAGAATGCTGGTCCGTTGTTAACTTTCAATTAGAGAGGCTGAGAGAGAGGACTTGTTGGGGTGTGTAACTGAACATTTGTTCAGGGCATGGTTACAGGGCACTTGTTGGGGTGTGTAACTGAACATTTGTTCAGGGCATGGTTACAAGGCACTTGTTGGGGTGTGTAACTGAACATTTGTTCAGGGCATGGTTACAGGGCACTTGTTGGGGTGTGTAAACTGAACATTTGTTCAGGGCATGGTTACAGGGCACTTGTTGGGGTGTGTAACTGAACATTTGTTCAGGGCATGGTTACAAGGCACTTGTTGGGGTGTGTAACTGAACATTTGTTCAGGGCATGGTTACAGGGCACTTGTTGGGGTGTGTAAACTGAACATTTGTTCAGGGCATGGTTACAGGGCACTTGTTGGGGTGTGTAACTGAACATTTGTTCAAGGGCATGGTTACAGAGCACTTGTTGGGGGCATGTTCTCAGTACTAGCTGAGTACACGTGACAAAGCACTTGTTCAGTCCATCTTACTTCTTACCTCTGAACCTGACAAATTCTCGCCTTTATGGTGAGAGAAACCAGGCAAATGGTAAGCAGACCTCACGCAAAAATCAGACAGACGCGCATTACCAGGCGTAATGACTACCGCCTGAAATGACAGCGGGTGTTCGCAGAAGAAGAAGAAGTACATCTTACTGATCACTTGTTGTCAGCGTGTAATCGAGTACTTCATGTGGGTGGAAAGGGGGCGAGTATGATCACTTGTTGTCAGCGTGTAATCGAGTACTTCTATGTGGGGTGGAAAGGGGGGGGGGCGAGTATGATCACTTGTTGAAGCACCCTTAGTGATTCGACGTAGATTTGTTAAATTATCTCTCTGTATCGTTCATGCACAAATATTCAAGAAAGAAAGGACACACTATGGAAACCATGAAACGAAGTTTATTGAGAGTGGCGAAATGTATCAGACTAAATTCTATGGAGAAGATTCTGACCTAGTTTCCCAGTATAGAGCAGTATGAAGAAATTACGTGCATGCCCTATTGAACGTATAACTTGTACGAAAGTAATATGATGATAATTCGTGTACGCATAACTAACATGGAGAACCAGGAAGTAGATTACCAACAAAATGCATGAATTTATTAATAGTTGCCTGAGTAAGATCTTACACATACATTGACCAAATTACAAGGGGAAGATCGAGACATCTCAACACGAAAACTGCATTAAGCGCGTAGCAAAAGAAATAAAAACTTTGAATTAAACCTTGAAACGGGAAATCCCTTTCTAAATTAGCAATCTATTGCTGAATCTATGAGTGGCGGTGTATGTGATACATTTTGTCAAACATTTTGAACAAACATTATTTACGATGGCCGCGGTGCAATTGGAACAGCTACAGCAACACATTAACAGACTCCAGTTAACATGCAACGAATACAACATGAGAATAAACATTGACAAAACTGAAGTAATTATACAGTCTTCAACAACAGAACATCGGGAAAGAAGGCAAGAGGAAACCACGAAAAAGATGGTTAGATGGCATAGCAGAATACTGTGAAAGAGCAAAAACAACAATCACCCAAGCCACCAGAACAGCGCAAGACAAAACAGAAAACCACGACACTGGACAACAGCCCGGTAGCAGTGTGACGACACAAGAAGAAGAAGAAGAAAACTGAAGTAATGAACATTCGCTAGAGAGGAAAACACCACCAATATTGTTAACTTTCAATTAGAGAGGCTGAGAGAGAGGACTTGTTGGAGTGTGTAACTGAACATTTGTTCAGGGCATGGTTACAGGGCACTTGTTGGGGTGTGTAACTGAACATTTGTTCAGGGCATGGTTACAAGGCACTTGTTGGGTGTGTAACTGAACATTTGTTCAGGCATGGTTACAGTGCACTTGTTGGGTGTGTAAACTGAACATTTGTTCAGGGCATGGTTACAGGGCACTTGTTGGGGTGTGTAACTGAACATTTGTTCAAGGGCATGGTTACAGAGCACTTGTTGGGGGCATGTTCTCAGCACTAGCTGAGTACACGTGACAAAGCACTTGTTCAGTCCATCTTACTTCTTACCTCTGAACCTGACGAATTCTCGCCTTTATGGTGAGAGAAACCAGGCAAATGGTAAGCAGACCTCACGCAAAAATCAGACAGACGCGCATTACCAGGCGTAATGACTACCGCCTGAAATGACAGCGGGTGTTCGCAGAAGAAGAAGAAGTACATCTTACTGATCACTTGTTGTCAGCGTGTAATCGAGTACTTCTATGTGGGTGGAAAGGGGGCGAGTATGATCACTTGTTGTCAGCGTGTAATCGAGTACTTCTATGTGGGGTAAAAGGGGGCGAGTATGATCACTTGTTGTCAGCGTGTAATCGAGTACTTCTATGTGGGGTGGAAAGGGGGGGGGCGAGTATGATCACTTGTTGTCAGCGTGTAATCGAGTACTTCTATGTGGGGTGGAAAGGGGGGGGGCGAGTATGATCACTTGTTGTCAGCGTGTAATCGAGTACTTCTATGTGGGGTGGAAAGGGGGGCGAATATGATCACTTGTTGTCAGCGTGTAATCCAGTACTTCTATGTGGGGTGGAAAGGGGGGGGGCGAGTATGATCACTTGTTGTCAGCGTGTAATCGAGTACTTCTATGTGGGGTGGAAAGGGGGGGGGGCGAGTATGATCACTTGTTGTCAGCGTGTAATCGAGTACTTCTATGTGGGGTAAAAGGGGGCGAGTATGATCACTTGTTGTCAGCGTGTAATCGAGTACTTCTATGTGGGGTGGAAAGGGGGGGGGCGAGTATGATCACTTGTTGTCAGCGTGTAATCGAGTACTTCTATGTGGGGTGGAAAGGGGGGGGGGCGAGTATGATCACTTGTTGTCAGCGTGTAATCGAGTACTTCATGTGGGGTGGAAAGGGGGGGGGCGAGTATGATCACTTGTTGTCAGCGTGTAATCGAGTACTTCTATGTGGGGTGGAAAGGGGGGGGGCGAGTATGATCACTTGTTGTCAGCGTGTAATCGAGTACTTCTATGTGGGGTGGAAAGGGGGGGGGCGAGTATGATCACTTGTTGTCAGCGTGTAATCGAGTACTTCTATGTGGGGTGGAAAGGGGGGGGGCGAGTATGATCACTTGTTGTCAGCGTGTAATCGAGTACTTCTATGTGGGGTGGAAAGGGGGGGGGGCGAGTATGATCACTTGTTGTCAGCGTGTAATCGAGTACTTCTATGTGGGTGGAAAGGGGGCGAGTATGATCACTTGTTGTCAGCGTGTAATCGAGTACTTCTATGTGGGGTGGAAAGGGGGGGGGGGCGAGTATGATCACTTGTTGAAGCACCCTTAGTGATTCGACGTAGATTTGTTAAATTATCTCTCTGTATCGTTCATGCACAAATATTCAAGAAAGAAAGGACACACTATGGAAACCATGAAACGAAGTTTATTGAGAGTGGCGAAATATATCAGACTCAATTCTATGGAGAAGATTCTGACCTAGTTTCCCAGTATAGAGCAGTATGAAGAAATTACGTGCATGCCCTATTGAACGTATAACTTGTACGAAAGTAATATGATGATAATTCGTGTACGCATAACTAACATGGAGAACCAGGAAGTAGATTACCAACAAAATGCATGAATTTATTAATAGTTGCCTGAGTAAGATCTTACACATACATTGACCAAATTACAAGGGGAAGATCGAGACATCTCAACACGAAAACTGCATTAAGCGCGTAGCAAAAGAAATAAAAACTTTGAATTAAACCTTGATTCTAAATTAGCAATCTATTGCTGAATCTATGAGTGGCGGTGTATGTGATCCATTTTGTCAAACATTTTGAACAAACATTATTTACGATGGCCGCGGTGCAATTGGAACAGCTACAGCAACACATTAACAGACTCCAGTTAGCATGCAACGAATACAACATGAGAATAAACATTGACAAAACTGAAGTAATTATACAGAGTCTTCTACAACAGAACATCGGGAAAGAAGGCAAGAGACAGTCTTACAACAGAACATCGGAAAGAAGGCAAGAGAACCACGAAAGATGGTTAGATGGCATAAACAACAATCACCCAAGCCACCAGAACAGCGCAAGACAAAACAGAAAACCACGACACTGGACAACAGCCCGGTAGCAGTGTGACGACACAAGAAGAAGAAGAAGAAAACTGAAGTAATGAACATTCGCTAGAGAGGAAAACACCACCAATATCTCCATCGACAAACGCCCATTAAAACAAGTCAAAACCTTTACATATCTAGGGAGCATCTTTTCAGCAAACGGAAGAATAACTAACGAAATCCAACATAGATGCAACAAAGCAAATCAAACACTAGAACAAATGTCGTCAACTTTAAAATGCAAACAGGCTATCACGAACACAAAAGAGCGTTGTTTAACACAATATTTCTTCCTACATTATGCTATCAGTGCCAAACCTGGACACTGACATTAAATGACAGAAGAAAACTAGTCACAACAGAGATAAAGTGTCTACGAAGAATGCTTGGAGTAACAAGAAGAGACCGGCTTAGAAATGAAGATATCAGGAAAAAGTGGTTACAACATCAGTACTGAACTTTATCAAGAAGCAACAAATTAAATGGCTCGGCCACACAAGCAGATTACCAACAGACAGTGCACCACAGAGAGCAATGTTGCTCCGATACAGTGGATACAAAGCAAAAGGCCGGCCATTCAAAAGGTAGACATCAGAGATAACAGAGGCGACGAAAGACACCATTTATGAAGCACACACAAGGGCCCGTGCTAGAAAACTCTTCTTGCCCTGAAGCTGTGAGGCAAATCAGGACTGGAGAAAAGAAAGACAAGGCACATAGAGAGGCTCGCTCCATGTGTCTCCTTTTTCGACCTGACGCTGAAAGTCAAAACAGGATTAGAGAATAGATAGATAGATAGATAGATAGATAGATAGATAGATAGATAGATAGATAGATAGATAGATAGATAGATAGATAGATAAATAGATAGATAGATAGATAGAGCAGTTGTGTAGTGCTTAGTGCTCTTGCTTTGTATGCGGCTGTTCCCGAGATCGAATACAGCAGTGGGAGTTGGATTTTTTTTTTAACATTAACGCTCTCGGGTCAACCTTAATTGGGTACCAAGGAAGCACCGGGAAGCAAAGACAGGCGGCTTGAAGTTGCCCGAAATCATCAATCGTGTGCCGTTGGTCCAAGAAAAATACTTGCCTAACACAACATCCCTCAGTATACCTGATCGTATAAAAACGTATGATTTACTTTACTGAATGTTAATATATAACTTGGATTATCCGAAAGAAGTTAATGCTTGGGTTGAAATGAACGTGCCTCGGCTTAAAGAAGCTTTAATCCCCTACATAAAAAGCAAACGACCGATTATGATGTACGAAACAGATACTTACTTTTCCGATTCAACAGTCATCTGAGCATTTGCCCTTCGACTTGAGGCCCTGAATGCTCACATACATCGCATCCAACCACAGATTGCCCCTCAATGTCAATTGTGCGACATCAGATAAATTAGTAAATCTTCTCAAAAATAATGGTCAGGAGTTATATTGGGATCTACAAATTCTTCAACGAAATTCATCGAGAGCTATGCCGCGCACACAAGACGATAGACATCGAGATTATGGTTGACTGTGTGGGAAATTGAAAGGAAATTACTAACCATTCAAAGCTTAGAGAAATTCTTTAAACTCAGGACACTAGCACAAAAAACCGGGGAAAACCCGAGACATTGTTAACAAAGATCATAATTTAATCACAATTAAAACATAGCTCTGAAAACTAAAGATAGAACAATAAAAACAGAAACATGAAAAGATTAATGCTTGAAAATTGGCAACACCGATTAAAATTATCTGGTTTGTGCGGAAATATCATTATCTGAACCATGTAATTTCTTTGAAAGATAAATTCGGATTGCAGATCTTGTGTGAAAGATATAATAGTGGCTCATGATGATAACGTCACGATGGCTTTGTCTTGACTAATCAGAACAGAACTGTATGACCCAGAGATTTAGTGCACCTGCTTACAATATCGTTGCCAGATTGAACATTTTAATAGCCAAGCCGTAGCCATGGTAACTAATTACAATGGCTGTGACCAGACATTGCTAGACAAAAGCCATTAAAAAATCAAACAAATTTAAACATATAATTCAAACTAACAGTACTTGAAAAGCTCTAATTAATACTATCATCCTTACTGGAAACCTAGAGTTAAACCAGTGGCGGCTCGTTATCATTTTTGTTTGGGTGGTGGTGGTGGTGGGGTGGGGGGACAGATAACCATTTCGAAAATCATGGTTTTGGATTAGGTTATGTTTTTAGTATTTACTATTTGTCTATTCCGGGAAGCTATACCCCCTTTACTAGAATATAAAAAGGTTTTTAAAGCCGAAGGATTGACATCATTGCACCGGGTTTTACCCCATATGGCTCGGCCCATTTCCGCAAAAATGGCACGCACCTGTCGAGAGTATTGCACAAAGCACGAACTCCGTAGCTCCGGCAACAATCCTAGGGGTTGTTGCACTCGTGAACAGAAGGCCGCGGTCCGGATTCGAACCTTCGACTCGCAAGGTAAAGGGCTTAACCACTCAGCCACAGAGACCACCTACTAGAATATGCAAGTCACAACTCGTCAACATTGTCTTACACAGATGTATATTGATGGAACGGAGATTACCGTAAACTATTCTATAATTGTTAGTTAATAATTTTTATTATTTTCTCTTATTTTTAATATCATTTGGTATTGTGTGAAGTATACTAATTATGAAGGGAAAATGCTGAATTTCAGACCGTACATATTTTAGCATTATATATTCAACTTTCAAAGCTCATCAGCATCACGTTAAAAGTAATAGTTATGAAAAAATAATTTATAAAATTATAAATACATTACATTAATTTGTGGAGCCCAGACCAACTATAAACTACTATTTTTGTGGGGCTATAGCCTGGCTGTGCCCAGCCCCACATAACGAGCCACCACTGGTTAAAACCTTATCAGATGTTTTATATTCAGTTATTTTTGGGCTACCTTGATTTTGGATTACTTATGGGATACCGTTGGGCTGCAATTCTTGAAACAACCCAGCGATTCTGAATGATGAGGTAGAAATAATAAAATCAACAACACGAACGTTGTCATCTAAACGTTCATTAAGTTTTAGTAGTTATATGTGTGGTGTATATAATTTCCCGTCACTATTGTTTTACGTTTGTATTTAGTCGTCCATTTTGTTGTTTTTAATTTGTCACTCCTGTTGTTCGTTTGCTTGATAAATGCCTTGTTAGTTGAAACGTTGCTGTATTTTGTCATTGTTTTTGTAATTTGTAAAACTACAGTACTTTGTGATTACGTGTTTTGCCATCTAAAAATTGTAAACTATGAATTTTTTTCCCATCCAGAAGCACTTGATATTTCAGCTCTTCAGCTCGGTGCCATGGACATCGTAAATCTGGAGAACATGTGGCTTTTTCTGCCAGTCCGCGGAATTGAACCCGCACTCACAGATGGCTTGTCACACCGTCGTCCAACGCGCTACGAACACGCTGGGCAGGCGGGCAAAATAATCTAGGAAATAAAACATACACATATAAATTAAATTCTAAACAAGACTGAGAACTATATAAACGTACTTAGCTATGGGCCATTAGCAGAATAAAACAAGATCGCATGTACGATTGTTAAGCTTCATACAAACCAGTATCGTTTTAAAAGCAGAAATCTATTAGGGTACTCAGAGATAACCTAAACATTTGTAATCTAATTGCCCAGTGACGTTATCGATGTTTCCGGTACAGTCTGACTTTTGTTGAGAAACTTAAAAGCTAATCGCTGTTTGTAAAACGATCATTATGTCACTACTACCTAAAGAATTATAACGAAACAAATTGTCACAGTTAACATTCAACCGTATAAATCCATTCACTACACATAACAGATCGAATTTTGTTTGGACATAAAAAACAAGGGACATTTTAACGATCTGGTCTCTCTTGTAACTAATTGGATTTACCACGAGAAGGTAATTCCATCCCACCCCCACCCCCTGTATTTGTGTATTCTGGAGGTGGATGTGGCGAAGCGGTTAAAACGTTTGCCTTGCGTTCTGACGGGTGTAGGTTAGAATACGGTTATGGCTACGAGTTAGTGCTTTGTACAACACTCTTGGCAGGTGGCGTACCATTTCTCCCGATAGGAAGGGAGCCATGTGGGAAAATCCGATGAAATGAAGTCTGAGGTTGTTAGTACACAGTCAGAATATGAATGATAATAACATGCCAAAGGAGCATCTCTATGGTACAATGTGTTCGAGCTGACTCTACCTCGGCACAATGATGTGTTTCAGTTTGGAATCTCATTACACTCCGGACATGTCAACTGAAAACTGGACAACAGGATTATCCTTACTAATCAGCCATTTAACCGACCGACCTTCTCGAGATCATATAGCACACCAGTTCTACACCAGATATGACATTCCGCTCATCAGACCTGAAGTTGAACATTGTAACTAGACTATAGTATCGTGTAACTAGACTGTAGTATCGTGTAACTAGACTATAGTATCATGTAACTAGACTATAGTATCATGTAACTAGACTATAGTATCGTGTAACTAGACTATAGTAGCATGTAACTAGACTATAGTATCGTGTAACTAGACTATAGTAGCATGTAACTAGACTGTAGTATCATGTAACTAGACTATAGTAGCATGTAACTAGACTGTAGTATCATGTAACTAGACTGTAGTATCATGTAACTAGACTGTAGTAGCATGTAACTAGACTATAGTATCATGTAACTAGACTGTAGTATCATGTAACTAGACTGTAGTATCATGTAACTAGACTGTAGTATTATGTAACTAGATTGTAGTATCATGTAACTAGATTGTAGTATCATGTAACTAGACTGTAGTATCATATAACTAGACTTTAGTATCGTGTAACTAGACTGTAGTATCGTGTAACTAGATTGTAGTATCGTGTAACTAGACTTTAGTATCGTGTAACTAGACTATAGTATCATGTAACTAGACTTTAGTATCGTGTAACTAGACTATAGTATCGTGTAACTAGACTGTAGTATCATGTAACTAGACTGTAGTATCATGTAACTAGACTATAGTATCATGTAACTAGACTGTATTATCATGTAACTAGAATGTAGTATCATGTAACTAGACTAAATATCGTGAAACTAGACTATAGTATCATGTAACTAGACTGTAGTATCGTGTAACTAGATTGTAGTATCGTGTAACTAGACTTTAGTATCGTGTAACTAGACTGTAGTATCATGTAACTAGACTTTAGTATCGTGTAACTAGACTATAGTATCATGTAACTAGACTGTAGTATCATGTAACTAGACTGTAGTATCATGTAACTAGACTATAGTATCATGTAACTAGACTGTATTATCATGTAACTAGAATGTAGTATCATGTAACTAGACTAAATATCGTGAAACTAGACTTTAGTATCGTGTAACTAGAATGTAGTATCTTGTAACTAGACTGTAGTATCATGTAACTAGACTATCATGTAACTAGTCTTTGGTATCATGTAACTAGACTAAATATCGTGAAACTAGACTTTAGTATCATGTAACTAGACTAAATATCGTGAAACTAGACTTTAGTATCGTGTAACTAGACTTTAGTATCATGTAACTAGACTTTATTATCGTGTAACTAGACTTTAGTATCATGTAACTAGACTAAATATCGTGAAACTAGACTTTAGTATCGTGTAACTAGAATGTAGTATCTTGTAACTAGACTGTAGTATCATGTAACTAGACTATCATGTAACTAGTCTTTGGTATCATGTAACTAGACTAAATATCGTGAAACTAGACTTTAGTATCATGTAACTAGACTAAATATCGTGAAACTAGACTTTAGTATCGTGTAACTAGACTTTAGTATCATGTAACTAGACTTTATTATCGTGTAACTAGAATGTAGTATCATGTAACTAGACTAAATATCGTGAAACTAGACTTTAGTATCGTGTAACTAGAATGTAGTATCTTGTAACTAGACTGTAGTATCATGTAACTAGACTATCATGTAACTAGTCTTTAGTATCATGTAACTAGACTAAATATCGTGAAACTAGACTTTAGTATCGTGTAACTAGACTTTAGTATCATGTAACTAGACTTTATTATCGTGTAACTAGAATGTAGTATCATGTAACTAGGGGGTATCTGTGGCAGAGTGGTTAAGCCCTTTGCCTTTTGAGTCGAAGGTCGTTTGTTCGAATCCGGATCGCACCGTTCTGTTCACGAGTGCAGTTTTGTTTCCAGAGACCCTAGGATTGTTGCTGAAGCTACAGAGTTCGTGCTTTGTACAATACTCTCGGCAGGTGGCTTGCCATTTCTGCGGAGAGGGACCGAGCCATATGGGGGAAAACCCGGTGCAATGAAGTCAATCCTTCGACTTTAAACCACCTTTAATCATATCATGTAACTAGACTAAATATCGTGAAACTAGACTTTAGTATATTTTGTAACTAGAATGTAGTATCATGTAACTAGACTGTAGTATCATGAAACTAGAATGTAGTATCATGTAACTAGACTGTAGTATCATGAAACTAGAATGTAGTATCATGTAACTAGAATGTAGTATCATGTAACTAGACTGTAGTATCATGTAACTAGAAAGTAGTATCATGTACGCATCATGCATTTAGTATATTGTGTCATGTACCTAGTATTTTCTTTTTATCCGTTGTGTTATTTGGCAACATATTCAAGCTATTGATTTATCATTTGAAATTGAGAAACCCGTTACCTTGCAATAGCGGTTCTCAACGGTGTGGCGTCGCTGTAATGGTGTTGCACCACTGCAATGGTGTGGCGCTGCAGCAATGGTGTGGTGCAGCTGGAATTGGTGTTGCACCACTGCAATGGTGTGACGCTGCTGCAATGGTGGGGCGCTGTTGCAATGGTGTTGAGGGAGGTGGATACAGGTGTGGTAGGATGTTTCAGAAAAAGCAAGGTTTTAGTCTAGACGTTCAAATGAGTTCGCTGATTAAAAAAAAAGTTGATAACACCCTGCGCTAGTGATCTCGTGCCGTGAAAATTCCGGGATTCGACATCAGTTTGGGACTATAAATTTTGGTCTGCGTACGTGGTTGAACTATAGGAAACCCTGATCCTTTACTTGGTGATCTAAATTACAAGTTCCTCTGAAATAGGAGTAATGCTCGCCTGAAAATCGAAAGGCGCTGAGGATAAGGAAAACAAGTCTACAAGAAAAGTCAGTCATAGACGTTATCTTAGGAGTCATGACTACGACTGGCTTCATAGCGGGTGAACGAAAACACAAATAATAATAGACGTTTTAAGCATTTTCCCAAAATTCATTTGAGACTTCTTCCAACGTTTTCAGATATCGATTTGTATGCTTTTAAAGTAGTTAGTGGTCAGCCAGAGTTCATGTACGTCTCCATATAGTTTGTCTTCGACTGGTATGTGGGTTGGCCATGTGTTTTCTCTCTGGTCACTGTATGTTGGACATTCTTGCAGTATGTGTGTCTCTGTCACCTTTCTGGTGTAATTTGAGACAAATAAACATGATTGCTGTCCTGTTTGGTTTGTTACAATTGGTATAAAACTGACTACTACAAAATAGTTTCTTTCTTCTTATAACCATGGCTGTCATTTTTTACTCTTGAGAATATGTACAAAATAATTTAAAATAATGTCAAATGTGTTATTATTTTAAAACTGAATTGTGTTGTATTTTGCTGTCTTGTTTTATAATTTCTAAATATATCCTGCTTTTATTATAAAGTTCTTGTGTTTACTAGCAGACAGTGCGCCACAAAGAGCAATGTTATTACGATAGACTGGGTACAAAGCAAAAGGCCGGCCACGCAAAGGGTGGACCTCAGAGATAATAGAGACGACGAAAGACATTGTTTATGAAGCTCACACAAAAGCCCGTTATAGAAATCTCTTCTTACCCTGAAGCTGTGAGGCAAATCAGGACTAGAGAAGAGAAAGAAAGATAAGGCGCATAAAGAGGCTCGCTCCATGTGTCTCCTTTCTCGACCTGACGCTGAAAAACAAAACAGGATTAGAGAATAGATAGATAGGCAAACAGTTGTGTTTCGAGTTATGAATAAAACGATGGTACGATGTGACTTTATTTTGTTTTGAATGTATTTATTATATTCAAAGTAAAAAAATTGAGACGCGAGCAAATTGTAATTCCTAAAGTGTGATTTAAAAAAAAAAAATTTTTCGATCCAGAAGCACTTGAGCTTTTCAACTCTACTGCTCGGTGCCATGGACATCGTAACCTTCGGTTCGGTGCCACGAACACCGTAAATCTGGGAATCTGTGGTTTTTTCTGCCATCCCTCGGAAATGAACCCGCACACACAGAGGGATAGTCACCCATAGTCCAACGTGCTTCGAACACGCTGGGCAGACGGGCCCTAAAGTGTGATCTATCTATGGACATCTCCGGAGTGCTATGATGATAGTCCTCATATAACATCTATCTATCTATTCTCTAATCGTGTTTCGACTTTCGGCGTCAGGTAAAAAAAAAAGAGACACCTGGAGCGATCCTAGTTATGCGCTCTGTACAAGGGAGAATTTAGTACCTCGGATATTCCGTCGGTTCATCGTTTACGTGGTCGTCTTCTGTGTCTGTTACCGTTTTGTCTGAGTGTTAATGCTTTGTGTGAGACTGTCTTGCGGAAACCTTGATTCTTTCTTTCTTTCTCGAATCCTGTATGCCTCACAGCGTCAGGTCAGGAAGAGATTTCTAAAACGGGCCTAGTATGCGCTTCGTAGATAGTCTCTTTCGTCGCCTCTGTTATCTCTGAGGTCCATCTTTGCGTGGCCGGCCTTTTGCTTTGTACCCATTGTATCGAGCAGCATTGCTCTTTGGGTGCACTGTCTGATGGTAATCTGCTTACGTGACCGAACCATTTAATTTGTTGTTTCTTGATGAAGTCTAGTACTGATGTTGTACCCACTTTTTCTTGATGTCTTCATTTCTCAACCGGTCTCTTCTTGTTACACCCAGCATTCTGCGTAGACACTTCATCTCTGTTGTGACTAGTTTTCTTCTATCGTTTGTTGTCAGCGTCCAGGTTTGGCACTGGTAACATAATGTGGGAGAAAGATTGTGTTGAACATTGCTCTTTTTGTGTTCATGGTGACGTGTTTGCATCTTAAAATTGGCGCCATTTGCCCTATCATTTGATTTGCTTTGTTGCATCTGTGTTGAATTTCATTAGTTATTCTTCCATTTGCTGAAAAAATGCTCCCCAGGTATGTGAAATCTTTTGCTTGATTTAGCAGATGATTATCGATGGAGATGTTGGTAGTGTTTTCCTCTCTGGCGAATGTCATTACTTCTGTTTTGTCGATGTTAATTCTCATGTTGTATTCGTTACATGCTAACTGGAGTCTGTTGATGTGTTGTTGTAGCTGTTCTTCTGTTGTTGATATGATTGCCTGATCGTCTGCAAAAGAAATTCATTTAAGAGTTCTCCGAGGTTGTTTCCTTCGCTGGTGTTAGCTATTTTACAAATGTGGTAAATGTACGTGATGAATAGCAGCGGGGATAGTACGCAACCTTGTCTTACTCCTGACCCTACGTGAAACTTTTCTGATAATCCTGTATTTGTTCTAATCGTACATTGGCTGTCAGTATAAATGTTCTTGCAAAGGTTGATTAGGTGTTCATTAACCCCATAGGTTGTTAGTATTTTCCACAACTTGTGCCTATCTACGCGGTCGAACGCTTTTTCCTGATCTACAAATGCAACGTGTAAATGTTTGTCGGATTCGATAGTCCTTTCTACTAACTGTCTGAGGGCGAATATTGCGTCTGTACAGCTTTTGTTCTTCCTGAATCCCATTTGGGAGTCATTAAGCTGTGGCTCGATGATGTGGCGGAGCCTTTTCTCAAGTATTTTGCAGAATATTTTCCCAGTGTGGCTCAGTAGCGCTATGCCTCTATACTTTGTACAGTCCCTCTTGCTACCTTTCTTCTTCCAGATGGGAACAATTGTAGCATTCCTCCAATCTTCTGGTGTTTCTTGTGTGATCCAGACTTGGTTGAATAGTCTATGGAGCCAGCTGATTCCTACCTCTTTAGTTGCTTTGCGGGAACCTTGATACGTGTCCGAATCATTTGACCTGTTGTTTCTTTATATATTGTAGCACTGGCAAGGATCCCACTCTTCTTCTGATTTCTTCGTTTCTGATCTTATCTTTTCTTGTAAGATTTAGAATTCGTTTCGTGGTAAACACGTCTGTCGAAAGTGTGATCAATGAATATAATCTGGGAACCCCTGAGAACCAATATTTCTTCCCGCGCGCAGACGTCATAATGTGTCGGATCGATACTTGTTCGCATTTTATTTAAATTAGTAGCTTGTGCGTGGTTTTGTGAAAGGGTTGTTAAAAAAAATGTGAGCATATTTAAAACTTATATGTATTATCGTACTATAATGATACTAAGTCTTCGAGATCAACGGCGGACATAATTGCTGATAATCTGTGTATGACGTACAATGATTCTTTTTTTTTAATCATAAAATAAATAATAGCTCTCGTTGTGCTTATATAAAACGCCGAATGCATCAGTATACGATGGTTGGTTTCTCCACTAATCTATTTATAGAGTTTGTGTTGTTATGGAGACTTCAACAGAGCGTGAAGTTGGGAAATATCCAAAACATTATTTGTCGATATCTTCATGTTACATATGCAGGATGGTTACTTCGGGTTTAATAGTATCTTTAATTCGAAATTTGGATTAAGCGCGAAGATACACCAACTACATACAAGGCAGTTCATGATGAAATATATCAAGCGGACACCTTTTACAGGTAGTGTAGAAATTTGAAGGTTCGCTAAACTAGGAAATGGACAGAAAAAAAACACACACACAAGTGCTCACAAATTAATTACAAGTGTGTCATACACAGACGTACATAAATGCAGACACACACGCGCTAACGTGCGTAACATGCAAACATACACTTGAATCTGAACACACGTACTTGCAAATATACACACACGTGCATAAACAAACGTATATATGAATATATATATATGGCCTTTTTCGCCGTTAATAATAATAATAATTCCTCTCGTACCGTTATACGTTACATAGGGCCTGCAAGTAATTTCTCCATACCGCTCTATCCTGGGCAACTCGCTCAATTTCCTCCATGGAACTGAGACCGATATTTCCTGCCTCTCTCAGCAAAGTTCGTTTCAGGGTCTCCTTAGGTCGACCTCTCTTTCTTGAACCCTTTGCATCCCACTTCAATGCCTGCTTTGATATTCGTTGATCATTTCTCTTCAAGGTGTGCCCAACATATCTCCATCTTCTCTTTCTTATAACAGTTGTCACTAGTGGTTGACCAGACATGTCTCTGATTTCATCACTTCTCCTGAATTCGTTCCATTTTATATTCATTATTTTTCGCAGACATCTATTTTCAAATGCATTCAACTTGCTTTCTATATCTTTAGTCATTTTCCAACTCTCGCTGGCATATGTTAGGATTGATACAACATTTGAATTGAAAATTCGTAATTTAGTTTTAATACTATATAACTTGCAGTTCCATATTTTATTTAGACTTTTAAAAGCTGATGTTGCTTTGCCAATTCGTATCATAATTTCTTTTTTAACATTTCCTGTGCAATCAAAATTGCTACCCAAATAGGTGAACTGCTCTGTTATTTTTATCATTTTAGATTCCAGTTCGCCGTTACAGACGGTCAATTGGCAAATGTTTTACTGTGACAACCCCTGCGTTTTCGCTTTTCTCTCTTGTCTTTCAGTTCATACACAAGTCTCTCCTCAAAAGACTCTGCATCCTTGCGCAATATCACTTTTCAAACAACTCTGTCATCAGCAAATTTTCCCCATGTGCTGGGACCTATAGAAAAGTTCTTCTTTGAGGCCTTGCAGACATCTTTTATCTGAGCAGTGGTCTGCCCTGGTGCCTCATCCCTCCGAAGTTCGCAGAACAACATTTGTTTTTGGTATGCGACAAGTTTCCATTCTTCTCACATGCCCCAACCATCTTAGTCGTCAACTGTGCAATCTTTGCGACCTCTTGGACTCAACGCATTACATTCCTATGCTTCTTAGTACTGTCTTATCTCGTGCCTTGTTATCTATATGTGTGTTTGCTCCATATATGTCATTTATCCACTATATTGTTTATTGTTTCTCTTCTTTTCCACTTTCGGTTTTTGTGTTGCACTCATTTCGTTGTTCGTTTTTATTCCCAGATTTTCATTAGATAGGTTTATGTTTCCACATGTAATCGTCCATTTGTAGTGTTCCTCGAAATTCGTCATTCTTGTTGTAATGTTTGCTTGATAAAGGCCTTTTGGTCGAAACGTTGCTGTTTATCGTCACTGTTGATGTATTTTGTAAAACTGTAGTACTTTGTGTTTACGTGTTTAGCTATTTTTCAAAGTTTTACTGCAGCCTCCACCTTTTTTCCATGATAGAAGGCAGGTTTGCACGTTGCAGTACTTCAGAGTTGGCTATCTTGTTGTACCACCTGATGTTCATAATCTTGCGGAGACATCGAAGGTGAAATATGTTAAGTCTCCTCTCGTGTCTTGAGTAGGATGTCCATGTTTCTGAGCCATATAGTAAATAAAAATATTTACACAGGCTCGATATATGTGAATCTTCGTCTGCAATGTCAGTTTTGTGTTGTCCCACGCTCGCTTGGATAGTTTGCCGAATGTAGTAGCCGCACTCCCTATTCGAGCGTTTATGTCTTAATCAAGAAAAACAAACTTACACATGCTTAAACACGTATGCATATACTGCATATGCACACACGTGTATACTGCCACTCACACACGTACCTACATGCATGACATAATTTTTAATTCCCTAGTGTAGCACACATGTACGTCCTGTGTACACATGTTTGTAAAATTATTCACATGACGTGAGACTGGTATTACAGTATCTAACGATATAATTAAGCATTCGTGTTGAGTTTATGCATTAAACCGCGTTAAGAAAATGGGAGAGGTACCCCTGACCTAAATCTTTCATGTCTAAGATTAACGAGCATAACTGTGAACATGTTAGACGGTTTGCGCGGATGTCATTGCAATATGACATGTAATCATATTAAAGTGCAGCAAAGGGACCCTTTTTCAAACCTTGAGGTGTATTGGAGAATACAATGTTCGGCCCGTATTGCATTGACCGTCGGCACACGATGGGTGATATGGTCAACATCATGCCTTTACTTCCCAGTGCTTTTCATGGTACCCAATTGAGGCTGGGTCGACATGAGAGAAGTTACAGTCGGAAAAATATTCAAATCCCACTGTGGAATTGCACCACTAGCATAAGAAGCGAGTTAACTAACTAACTACTACGCTATTGCAGCTATCTTATGATCATATTAAGAAAAACATTATTTGTACTGACTCTCACGACCTTTGAAATATGTAACTTTAGTTTCTTTGTTAAGAAGATTCTTATTCTACTTATCCTTTTTATCCTGGCGCTATGAGGCAAAACATGATTGGAGAACAGAAAGAAAAAAGTTAAGAAGTTTTCATCCATAGAGCCGTGACGCTAGATGTTCGGCGTGAATTTTTGAAAGATGAAGGTCTCTTACAAGATAGAACAGTTCTTTCTGATTGATGAGGCGTCGCTCCTTTCAGTGTTCAGCAGCAAACCAGCTGATAGAGACGCTGATTTCAGAGCGGATGTAACAGTTGGGTACACAATGTTGTTCTTATTTTTCGCTGAATACCCGGAAACAGTTGTAGCACAAAAGTAGCAATCTGTAATGTTGTTCAGTTGGCGACTTCCAAATCATTAGTACCTCAAATGGCATACACCGTTCACTCCCTCTCACCCATACTTGAAGATTGACCACAGAGTTTCTGCAACAAGCGTGTGACATTCAGACTTTATCTTCATCAAGAAACAACAGATTAAATAGTTCGGACACATAAGCAGATTACCATCAGAGAGTGCTCCTCAAAGAGCAATGCTACTCCGATACACACTGGATACAAAGGAAAAGGTCGTCCACGCAAAAGGTGGCCTCAGAAATAAAAGAGGCGTGAAAAACACTATTTTTGAATTGCAGGCAAAAGCCCTTTCTAGAAATCTCTTCTTATTCTGACACTGTTAGGCAAAACAGGATTAGAGAAAACGAAACAATATTTACAACCAAAATAGATGCGATATACTTTCCTACCAGATCAAATGAATGTTCGCTGCTTGTCTTTGCTGTAAATGTCCCAACAGATATAACAAAGCAGGTTCGTAGGTTGACACACTTGAGAAGCATCTTTCAACTACAGGGTACAAGACACACATTAACACTGTGAATAAACTCTGCTTGTCGTGTGGTATTGAGAAATTATTGATTAGGCTTTCAATGACAGGGTACAAGACGCACATTAATCTTATCTTATTTTAACCACATTTGCCTGCCCGAGTGGTTACCGGGACCTAAACTTGGGGTGTAAAGAATAGAACCACTGTTACCTGCCACGCATGTCGTAAGAGGCGACTAAAGAGGTTTGGATGAAATCGGATGCATATGTCCTAAATGTGTAGAAGTCTATGCATTTAGGGCCTACCAAACCAATGTGCAACGTATACACGTTCTTGGCAAAGATAAAACATATCACAAAGAGTGATTAAAATTTGGTCATAACGAACGAACGCAAAGAAGAAGAAGAACCACATTTGCCGTGAAGCGGGTGGGAGAGTTAGTTTTCTATCTTGTGCAGGTGTGTTGCGCTTGACGTTGTCAGTCCATGCTTTCGCAGGGATTCTGAGATGTTATCTATCCATCGTGTTCTTGGCCTGCCCCGTGCTCTGCGCCCTGAGTGTCGATTATTGTAGGCACGTGATGGTAGTAAATGTGGTTCCATTCTCATTAGATGGCGAACCACTTGATTCTTTGCTTCTTGATGTACTGTATGCATGGTATAGTACCAACGATGCTTCTGATATTCTCGTTTCCACTCTATCTCGCCTTGTAACGTTGACAGCTTTTCGTAGACATCTCATTTCACATGTTGTAATCTTTCTTTCTTGTGTCTTAGTCAGGTGCCATGTTTAGCACTGATAGCAGAGAGTTGGAATAAATATGCAGTTTATCAGTTGTCGTTTGACTGCCATGTTAATGCTTGGATGTTTTAATAGTGGTGACAGTTGGTATGTCACTGCGTTTGCCTTCTGGCATCTAGTTTCGATTTCTCTGTCCATCTTTCCATTTGCTGTGAATATACTCCCGAGATATTTGAATTCTGGAGTCTGTTGTATTTTTACATTATTCACGTGTATATTTAGCTGACCTACTTATTGTCATGACTTCTGTTTTGGAGGTGTTAATTTGCATGTCATATTTTTCGCATGTCGCTTGCAGTGCATTTACGTGTTGTTGAAGTTTGTGTTCGTTGTTGTAAATTATACTCTGATCATCTGCAAAGAGTAGTTCGTTTATTAAATTGTAGTTGTTATCGAGGTTGTTATCTGTCTTGGTTTCTTGCGTTATCCTGTCTATGTAAATATCGAAAAGTATAGGCGAAAGCACACATCCCTGCTTTATTCCTAATGATAATTCAAATTCGTCTGTCAGGCCGTCGCTTGTTCGTACTACGCTTGAGCATTTTTGGTATAGCGCTCTAAGAGTGTCTAATAGTTGGCCTTGAATTCCGTATTCACTTAGTATGGCCCATAGTTTGTTTCTGTTTATTCTATCAAAGGCCTTTTCTTTGTCTATGAATGCTAAGTTGAGCTGTTTGTCATATTCTTTGGTGTTTTCGCTGAGTTGCCGTAGTGTGAACAGGGCATCGGTGCAACTCTTTCCCTTTCTGAACCCAAACTGAGCGATGTTCAGCTGTGGCTCTATTATAGGTTTGAGTCTAGATTCCAAAATTTTAGCATATAATTTCCCAACATGACTTAATAATGATATGCCTCTGTATGTATTGCATTCTCTTTTGTTGCCCTTTTTCCATATTGGTATTATGATGGCTTTCTGCCAATCTTTGGGGACTTCTCTTTCTGTCCAGGCTGACTTGAAGATTCTATGTATCCATTTTATTCCTGTTTCTCCGCATGCCTTGATTGCTTCATTAGTTATACCGTCTATGCCTGCTGTCTTATGACGTGGACTCTTCTTCACAACTTCTTCTATTTCTTGGATGAGTATATTTGGTTCTTCTAAGCTTGTGTTATTTTAAAATCTATTCACAATTGATGTTGGTGGTTGGTTAAGTAGTTCTTGGAAGTATTCTTTCCATCTGTTCTTCCTTCCGTTTGTATTAAATATCGGTGTACCGTTTTATCATTAATAATGTCAGTGGGGTTGAAACTTTCATCTCTTATCCTCATGGAATTACACTTTGACAAAATTTCGTGGCTGTTCTTTGCATAGTAATAACAGTTGTTCTCCGAATTTTTCCACGATTCTGTCTTTGATGTTTTGATTACTTGTTTACTATGTCTTCTCGCTGTTCTGTATGCTGTGTAATCATCTTGGCTTTTGGATTTTATCCATTTTTGAAACATTTCTTCTTTGTTTTTATTGATTCTTTGACTTCGTTGTTCCACCATGCAGTTTTTTGTTTGAATATCTGTCTTAACTGTTTTTTGCAACATAGTGTGTTTAATGTTTTCATCATTGCTGTTTTAAATGTTTCCCATTCTTGATGTACATTGCTTATACTTGATGGTAGCGCTGTAAAAATATTTGTCATCATGTTGCTCATATCGTTTTGTATGTCCTCTTCCTCTAATTTTTTCAAGATTGTGACGAAAATTGGATTTCTCTTTCTCTGTTTAGTTCTTTTGGCTTTGAATTGTGTTAGTATGACTGGTCTGTGATCTGTGTCTATATCTATATTCGGTATGGTTCTTGCATCTATTATATTCCTCTTTTGTTTTGGTCTAACGAGTATATAGTCGATTTGAGATAACTGTTCTATGTTGTTCCACTTGTACCATGTTTGTGTATGACTTTTTCGATGTTGGAATAGTATGTTTGTTATGATCAGGTCGTGTTCGTAGCATAGATTGATCATTTCTTCTCCATTGTTGCACTAAACTGTGTGTTGTGTGTATTGGAAATTATTGATTAGGCTTTCAATGACAGGGTACAAGACAGACATTAACACTGTGATTAAACTCTGTGTGGTGTGATATTGAGAAATTATTGATTAGGCTTTCAATGACTTGGTACAAGACACACATTAACACTGTGATTAAACTCTGTTGTGTGTGTTATTGAGAAATTATTGATTAGGCTTTCAATGACTTGGTACAAGACACACATTAACACTGTGATTAAACAGTGCTTGATCAAAGACAGTTGAGAGATTATTGATTAGGCTTTCAATGACTTGTACAAGACAAATTAACAGTGTGACTAAACTGTGCTTGTGTGGTATTGAGAAACTGATAATGTCAATTTATAGAAACACGAAAAACAAAAACTACAAAAATCCAAACTTGTTACAACTGATAAAATATATAAAACAGCTGATATAAGCATCAACAGACATAGATTGATCAGATTTGAGATAGTTTTGAATATGTAGGTTCATTACTAACAAGCGACGGAAATTTTGTAAAAGAAATTCTTCTTCTTCTGCGTTCGCCCGCTATGAATTCAGGCGTAGCCGTGGCACTTAGAATGGCGCTTCTGACTGATTTTTGCGTGAAAACCTGCTTACCGTTTTATGGGTTCCATATTAAGGCGGACTTTTGAGACTTCAGAGGTACAAAAAGAGAGATAAAAAAAACAAAGTACAGTGAACATGGCTTTACATAAGTTAAAAGAAACATAAAACTTATGGAATGAAACAGAATTAAAGACAAAACTTCAGATTTTAAGAGTATGTGTTTTTCTCATTGCATTGTATAGCTGTGAGGTATGGCTTTAAAACAAAAATAGTTGAAAAATCGATTAATGCATTTGAATGCAAGTGCTACAGAAGAGTACTCAAAATATTATGGACAGAAAAAAGAACAAATATGTTTATTTTACAATAACTTAAAATTTAAGAGAAGTGGTTGATAAAACAAGAGAAACGTAATATGTTTTTGAACGTATAGAACGACATTATTCTCTGAATAAGATCATACTAGAATGTATGATATTGGGCAGACGGGAAAGAGAAATACATAGGAGAAGATTGATGCAAGACGCCATAGACGAGTTGAGTACCACTCTGTCAGATTTGTTTGTTAGTTATGTAGGGGATTGAAACCTCTTTTAAGTCGAGGCACGCCGCTTTCAACCTAAGAACGAGTATTTTATTAGTTATATCTACTCTGCACCGCTCAAATATAGGAAAATGGGTGAAAATCCATAATTTCTGGTGCTTCGACAACAACAACAACATTTGTTATATCAGATCGTGCATGCCAACAAAACAGGAAAAATAAGAATTAACTCCTTTCGGAGAATCCAAGTTCTCTGACAGACACCAGACATGGATGTATTTATAGCTGTTCCAATTTGAGCCAAGTTCCGACAGATGATGATGATGATGATAATATTAGAGAAGATGGTCATGGAAGGGTATATATCAGGAAGAAGAACGAGTGGAAGGCCAATAAGAATATGGGTGCAAGATTGATCAATTGGACCATCATCATTGCACTTCGATGAGTGACCATGTGTGCTCCGATATCTTTCTTACAAGGAAGATATCTCAGTGGCAGTGCACGAACTTCGTTGCACCGGCGAGGTCACCGATGTAATTTTGGAAGATGGGGAAGATATTTTGTATACATTTTATTTTTAATCTTTTCTAATGATTTTTTCCCGGACAGCGGCTTTCCGGTCTGCTCTTCTCGGTTTTAACCGCCAAGGGTTCTTTTACGTGCTCAAGTTGATCACGGAACCTTCGTTTTATTGACCGTCTCCGATAGAACTAGGAACTCTCGATCTCACCTACTCTTGTAGCCGTCAAGTCTTGTCATTCTCTATTTAGGTCAAAGTCAATCCCCTCAGGGCTGTCTTGTTGATAATACTAAGTTCTGGCGTGGTCACCAACTGTAGACTACCAAGCACTGGTTAGCTTGAATTATGTCACTATCTGTAGACTACCAAGCACTGGTTAGCTTGAATTATGTCACTATCTGTAGACTACCAAGCACTGGTTAGCTTGAATGATACCACCAACTGTAGACTACCAAGCACTGGTTAGCTTGAATGCTGCCACCAACTGTAGACTACCAAGCACTGGTTAGCTTGAATGCTGTCACCAACTGTAGACTACCAAGCACTGGTTAGCTTGAATGATGTCACCAACTGTAGACTACCAAGCACTGGTTAGCTTGAATGATGTTCCTATCTGTAGACTACCAAGCACTGGTTAGCTTGCATGATGTCACTGTCTGTAGACTACCAAGCACTGGTTAATCTTTCCTCCTATCAATTAACTGTCTGTTACTGTCTCGGGACTACCTACACTGCCTGTTCCTGGGTACCTCTCTGCCCCTCCGTCTCTGTGAAGTGTGTGTGCGAAGTCTCTCCTAATCTACAAAAAGCCTTCTATTTAACCACTGGCAATTTTCTTTGTATCCAAATCAGTCATTGTCCTAGAATATAATTCTCGCTGTCAAATCTAGTTGCTGGTTGGGAAAATCCCAGCTAATTTGATATTTGTGACCTATGGAATTTCTAGAAAAACAAGAATACAATTAACCTCAAGTTGACTGCAGGAGAAAGAAAGGCAGGGCATAAATCTTCTAGTTAAGAAGAAGTCTCATTGCTAACATATCTGGTCTGTAATTATATGTTCCACCGCCCAGGTATATTGTTACCCCTTTGGTTAATTGAAAAGGAGCAAGGGGAAAACATGGTGTCATATTCCCTGCTACACTCTGAGATCACGGATCTTTGGAAAAATATCACGATGGCTGCACGAGGAAGCTAACCGAGCACCTTTGAAACTAGAGACGATCACCTAACCTCTACGCCACGGAGACTCTGATGGGCGCAAGATGTGATTCATGAATTGGAAATGAATAAATTAGATTCAGGGCAGCTCGCATATTATGATAGAGAGATATGTATTTGTCATGGAGCGAGGTTCCATTAGACACATTTGACTGAATTCGTGAATATATTCATTTCAAATCAAATAGAACAAATGATGCCAATTTTAAAATGTAAACATGTCACCATGAACACTAACAGAGCATTGTTCAACACAATCTTTTCTCCCCACGTTATGCTATCAGTGCCAAACCTGGACGCTGATATCAAACGATAGAAGAAAACTAGTAACGACAAAATTTAAGCGTCTACGCATAATGCTGTGAGTATCAAGAAGAGACCAATTGAGAAATGAAGACATCAGGAAAAAGTGGGTGCAACATCAGTACTGAACTTCATCAAGAAACAACACATTAAATGATTTTAACACATAAGCAGATTACCACAAAGAGCAATGCTACTCCGGCACAGTGGATACAAAGCAAAAGGCCGTTCACGCACACGGTGGACATCAAATGTAACAGAAACGGCGAAAAACACAGTTTATGAAGCGCACACAAAAACCCGTTCTTGTAATCTGTTATTATCCTGATGATGTGAGGCAAAACATGATTAGAGAAAAGAATGAATATATTAACTTATTTTTCTCATGTTGCCATTTTAACAGGTTTCCATTTGTACGACAAATTGCCACACATTTTCCCGGAGAGTTGTCTGCTCATTGTTCTTGGCATCATAGTTGGCGTTACCCTGCACTACACAGAGACAGCCAGATTACATCAGTACAGTTTGGATTCCAATATTTTCTTTCTCTTTCTGCTGCCACCGATCGTCTTCAATACTGGATTCAGTATCCCCAACAGACCCCTCTTTGACAACATAGGTTCCATCGCTCTATTAGCAGTTATCAACACATTATGGAATACGTTAGGAATAGGTGAGAGCAGCATTCTTTCTAACCTTCGTCACATACTTATCTGTTTTTTGTCCGTTAATCTCTCTCTCTCTCTCTCTGTATTTGCTTATGATGTTTAAAAATTCAATGCTAAAAAAAAATATATGTACTCATTCGACGAGGGACACTACGTCACGGAAAGTGCGCATTTCGTCATGACAATGTTCCAAGATCCAGTACGAAACATTAGTGAATTCATCGTTGCTAACTGCAATGGCAGCTTTATTTGCTGAATGAGAATGGTATGTATGTGATCGATGTCATGGCACATTGGGCATTCCCATGCGTGCTCTGCCCTCCGCTAAGCACCCATCCAAAGCTCACTTGCTTACAATACCCAAGAGAAGTTGTTTCTCTCTCTACCACGAAGACGGTACTGTCTGGCATGTTCAAACTCAACTCCTAATTATCGCACTCGTTCCAGTGCCCATATCACATAAATGAAAGTGTAACGCATTGATGACATCGGCTCTGTCCATACATCTTCCTGCTTGAGTCGGGTCATTGTTTGCAAGAAAATCAGCATGTTCATTACTTTGCACTCCAGCATGGCCAGGTGTGTACAACCAGTCAATGTTGAACGAGAATCATATATACAATTGAAAAGAGAGTATCTTTTGGAGCATGTGTTTTTTAACATTAGAGAATAGAGTATCATAAGTCGTATGAGCATATTTGAGCCCATATTTTGTAATGGTACCATAAACCCAGATCATTACTGAGTTAACATTCTTTAACAATTCATAGTCCAGCTTACTATGTGTGAAATTGAAGAAGCATGAAACACTGCATACAAGGCATGTAGTAAAAGGTGATTGAGGTAGGGGCCTAGGGAAACTACCCTAGTCAATAAAAGGCATCACAGAAATCAGATGTACTGGCCTACTTGTGGGCGCATAACTGGCACAACATACAATCACGCTTAAGCTCAAATCACATACAGATCACAAAAAGGGGTTTAACAAGTGGTCAATGTGGAGCATTTGAAGAAGAAGAATTTATCAGCAATAACTGGGAAATAGTTATTCCTTTTCTGCATAGAAATATATTCCATTTTCCATAAACATGCAACTTTTCAATTGTGTACCTACTAATTTTGATGAAATGTTTCTCAGGTGTGTGCTTGTGGTATATGTCCTACCTTGGCTGGATTAACCAGAAGATTGGTGTATTTAACGGATGTGTCTTCGGTGCTCTCATCTCTGCTGTGGATCCTGCTGCTGTACTTTCCATATTTGAGGAGGTCCAGATCAACGAGATCCTGTACATCATTGTCTTTGGAGAGTCTTTGCTCAATGATGGAGTTACAGTGGTTAGTCATGTGTTAACTTCTGTTGTTGTTGATGATCATGAAGAGTATAATGAGGTGACACTATCTCCAAACAAATCAGATATCATAATATAATTACATGTCAGGACAAGGGACTAAAAGAACACAGGTGACATGCATCATATATGCAAACATAGATGACACAGGATAAACATAGATGACACAGGATTATAAGAACATAGATGACACAGGATTATAAAAACATATATGACACAGGATTATAGAAACATAGATGACACAGGATTATAAGAACATAGATGATATTATTTTATGCATTTCTTTTGCTGTGATATTCTTGCATTATTCTCTTATCATGAAGTAACCATAATTTGTACATTTGTTTGTGCCAGGTCATGTACCGTATGATGGTTGGCTTTACAGCGATAGGAGAAAAAAATCTGCTGCTTGTCGACTATGCTGCTGGGCTGGTGCAGTTCTTTGTTGTCATCCTGGGTGGAGCACTGATTGGTATCATCGTCGGTGTTATTGGAGTTTTCATCACAAAGTACACTGATCATGTTCGGATTATGGAACCACTATTTATATTTGTCATCGGCTATTTGGGTTACCTTTCTTCAGAAATCTTTGGACTGTCCAGCATTTTAGCGTAAGTTGGTATTAACACCAAGTGCATTTTGTAGATTTCTTCTTGGACTGGGTTGTTTTGAACGAGGTTGAGGATGAAAGAAGTGACTTGTTCTCTTCTTTTTTCTTTTCAATAATATTGTTTTGCCTCCAGTGTCAGGATAAGAAGAGATTTCTAGAACAGGCTTTGTGTGTGCTTCATAAACAGTGTCTTTCGTTGTCTCTGTTATTTCTGAGATCCACCTTTTGCATGGACAGTCTTTTGCTTTGTATCCACTGTATCGGAGTAGTATTACTCTTTGTCTGTTGGTAATCTGCTTATGTGGCCAAACCATTTAATTTTCTGTTTCTTGATGAAGTTCAGTACTGATGTTGTACCCATTTTTTCCTGATGTCTTCATTTCTAAACCGGTCTCATCTTGATACTCCTAACATTCTGTGTAGACACTTCATCACATGTTATCAACAACTGCTCCAGGTATACTTAAACAATTCCCCCTACCTGCCTATCTTGACCTTTGGATGTGAGTCATAGGTTATAGCAACAACTTACATAGTCTTTACAAAGTCAAGATTCAAATTTCATATATGAGATATTTGAGTAAGATTGTTCAAGTAAAGAAGTTAGACAAAGACTAGCCATGGCTTTCCATAGAGTGGTCAGCATGAAGAAACTATGGTGTGTCATAAGCAAAAGAACAAAGTTAAGACATGAGAGCATGCATCTTTCCTGTGGCAACATATGGTTGCGAGACTGGAGCCTTAACACAGACACACAAAATCAATGTGTTGTAAATAAGGTGCTACTGAAAAATTCTTAGAATGCCCTCGACAGAGAAGAGAAAAAAAACAAGGACATACTACAAGATTCACATATTGTGGAGCATTGGCTCATAAACAACATCATGTCTTGAGAAGTGAAGTATTTAGGTTATTCTAAATGACACAGTGGCTTGGAGAGAACAGTAATGAAAGACATGGTTCCTGGGGTAGAGGTAGGGAAGATTAAGACGAAGGTGGCAGCACAACACCGAAGCAACCTTTAACTTTACGTTAGAAGAGGTGGAAGAACATGCTAGAGGCAGAGAGTTTTTCAGGCAGGCTGTGATGAAAGTGACGTTCTGCATGGGACATGCTACTTGATGATGATGTTCAAATAATGAGAAGAGACAAGGTTCGTAACCAGACAATATGTCAAGGTCTCAAATGTTGACATACAGAGTAAAGTGATCGAAATGATGGTGGTTCTACGATCTCTTACAGAATGGAAGAGGGCTGATTGTCACTATAATTATGGAAGATCAAGGATCTAGACAATAAGTAGGTCAACAGGTCAACTAAATATACACGTGAATAATGTCAAAATACAACAGACTCCAGAATTCAAATATCTCGGGAGTATATTCACAGCAGATGGAAAGATGGACAGAGAAATCGAGACTAGATGCCAGAAGGCAAATGCAGTGACATACCAACTGTCACCACTATTAAAACATCCAAGCATTAACATGGCAGTCAAACGACAACTGATAAACTGCATATTTATTCCAACTCTCTGCTATCAGTGCCAAACATGGCCCTGACTAAGACACAAGAAAGAAAGATTACAACATGTGAAATGAGATGTCTACGAAAAGCTGTCAACGTTACAAGGCGAGATAGAGTGAGAAACGAGAATATCAGAAGCATCGTTGGTACTATACCATGCATACAGTACATCGAGAAGCAAAGATTCAAGTGGTTCGGCCATTTAATGAGAATGGAACCACATTTACTACCATCACGTGCCTATAATAATAGACACTCAGGGCAGAGCACGAGGCAGGCCAAGAACAAGATGGATAGATAACATCTCAGAGTCCCTGCGAAAGCATGGACTGACAACGTCAAGCGCAACACACCTGGCACAAGATAGAAACTAACTCTCCCCACGACGCTTCACGGCAAATGTGGTTAAGATAAGATAAGATAAGGATCTAGACCTCCAAGAAGAGTCTTGTTGAAGGAGAATATTAAACAGTGATCTAAAGGACTAAGATGTGAACTGGAACCTGACCAGAAGAGAGACAACCAATAAGAGTGGGTGACATCTTTCTGGACTATCTGTACATCCCAAGGTAGAAGATGAACACCTTAGTAAATAAGTATTGTTAATAAATTGTTATTATTATTCTAGTTTAACAGTTTTGCTACAATTGGTCTATGTTTGTTTCATATATTTAAGGGAATCGTCTAAGATTTTTGTATATTTTGTACAAATTGAAAGTATAGATTTTCTTCAGTTGCTTCCCCTGACATTATTGATATGTTTATTTCTGGTAAATTAGTAGATAATATAATTATATTAGAGTACTACAGATGATTACAATATAAAATTATTGGATAATTATTACAAGAACTTTGAGTATGCATCATTGACAGCGAGTGACCTATTGATTAAAATGCGGAGGTGTGAAACACCCTGTATTCTACCCCTCAGTAAGGTCAAAAGTTTTTTCTGTTGGGGAAAAAATGATGACCTGCACACACATAGCAACAGCTTTAAGCAAATGATTTTCATTTAAATTGATAAAAAATTATCAGGGTTTCCTGTAGTCCAGCTGCACACCATGTGCACACCAAGAATTTTTGCCCAAGCTGGTCTCGAACCCTGAATCTCCACAACACTAGTATAGCATGTTATCAACTGTGCTATCGACAACCCCAAAGCGAAGAATAATATATAAATAGTTTCAGCAATTCTAGTTTTTAAGTTTTATATATATTGTTGTTCTCAAATTTACGTTCTAATCTTGCTTTAGTCTTGTCAACGTTGATTTTTATTCAATAATATATCCGCTGTGTCTAATTTCAGACTGACATTCTGTGGCATTATCATGAAGCATTATAGTGAGACTAATATGGCCAGGAAGTCCACTACGACCATCAAGTACTTCTTGAAAATGATGGCTACAATATCAGAGACAATCATATTTATGTTTCTAGGCCTGACAACAATCAGTTACTCTCACGAGTTTCAACTTGATTTCATCTTGTTTTCAATTTTATTCTGTCTTCTCTTTCGTGTCACAGGTGAATGAAACATTATAGGTTTATTTTTAGAGAGTTTAAAGTGACATTAATAGTTATTGAATCAAATGTATTGTCAGTTCTGCATTGGATTCTAAAACAAAGTTAAGGAAATAACAGAAGTTAGAATCATCAAAGAATAGCTGATCAAGATCATACTCCAATGTTGTGGGCCTTGTTAAGCATTAACACTCCAATGTCACTAAGCAGGTAGGAATTGAAGAGGGGGAGAAAATGATGTCTAGAAAACCAGTATGTCAAGCCAAAATGTGGCAATGTTGATGGCTGCACAAATGCAGTATGGCTAAAAGGACTGAAGAGGGGCAGCAAACCCAGTCCAGAAATTATACTCTCAAAACAGATGTTGAACCAAGGGTGCCTTTTGACTAAGAACAAAGTGTAGTGCCCCCTTGATCGTGACCAAAGGGTGGGAGCATTAAAAAAACACCAAATGTCATAATAAAATCCACTTAACTCTTTCCACGCTTTAAGCCGCACACTGCACCACGCGGAAGTCCGATTCACCTATAAGCTGTACACTGCGCCATAGAGTTGCTTCCCTTATAAGAAGTCTTTCTTGTTTTACTTCTACTGTTTTACTTATACTACTTTTCAACCTTGTTATTCTATTGGTTGTCCAGTTTTCTTCAATTTAGTATATAATAATATATATATGTTTATTTATTGACAAGTAGTTGGGATCGTTTTATTTTTGTAAATGGTTTTTTTTACTTCCCTTGAATTAACTGCTTAAAAATTGAGGACATTTCTGCGCGTGGAAAGAGTTAAATAAACTCTGATCAGCAGCTCATGTTGTAAGAATCACGGTGCTCTGAGTTTACACATTCAACCGTACTGGGTTCACTCATTGTGGCACTTCTGTGTAGCTCATCTACCACCTCCCCATCCACCCGAAAGATATTGCAACTTTACTGTAAACTACAACACAAAGTAATAAATACCTTTCTCAGATCCAACAAAAAATAAGACTGTGATATGAGATTGCAATCTGGATATTTATAAAACTGAGTTGTTTACATATAGAAATATTTGTAGATTAGATCAAGTTTAGATTTTTAATGTCAAACTGAAAATGAGCAGAGATATCTAATGTTTGTTCTCGATTATTTCTGCTTATGTTCATATTGTTTTATTAAACTCCCATAGATAAATGACATTAATATTTCCTATGTTTTACTACAGGTGTTGTGGTACTATGCTTTTTAATGAACCGTCGACGACTGATTCGTCTATCACCTATTGACCAGTTCATGATGTCATATGGAGGACTGAGGGGAGGCGTTGCATTCTGCCTTGCACTTGCATTAGACAGTACTGTTGTACCAGAAAAGGCCCTGTTTGTCACCACCACCATGGTCATAATTTACTTCACTGTCTTCATTCAGGTACATTTTGCAGAGCAAAGATAACAGTAAAAAAAAGCTAGATTAAACTTTGCATGTCACTGACCCTATACTTTCAGCTAGCGTTATTCTTTCTTATTTTCTGGGTAAGTACCAAAAATATCTTTTACATTTATTACATTTACCATTAAGTAAAAACCTACATGTCCAAAGGATTGACTCCTTGCGCCTGGTTTCCCCATATGGTTCCATCCCTGTCGGCAGAAATGGCATGCCATCTGCCAAGAGTGCTGCAGAAAGCACGAACTTTGTTGCTCCAGCAACAATACTATATCCTACAAGTATGCAATGGTATTCTTCTCTATGTAGAAGTTACTATTAAACACCCATCTTATTCTTTTCTTTTGTCCTTCTCTGCTTTTTTGCCGCTAGGTGTAGCAGGTTTAACTGATGATCGGTTTCCGAGATAATGCACGATCGGTCGCTTGATATGTTGTGGTATTGTGGAGTTTTAAGATGTCTGTAACTCCATCAACCCATCTTTTCTTGGTCTGCCCTTTCCTCTTGATGATTCAATTTTCAGGTTGTACGCTCTTGCAACTAAAGTAAGATGGCAACGTAAACAAGACGTGATAATTCCTGTGGATGTGTTTACAGTGATTTAATGTGTTCATTAAGGACGAAACTGCGACAGGTTAGGCAAACCGGTAGGGGATTTAAATGTTCACAAGAATCTGCTCTAGATATTGTGCAAGAACTAAGTAAACACCCATGCATGCAAATATTTGGGGGGAGCACGAAATAACGTAATTCATTTCAACTTATTCACTACTGAAAGTAAAATGTGATGTGGCCAAATTAATTTTTGTTCACATTCCCAGCTTTAAAAATATACAAATTTAATCCAATTAACAAACTGTACAAAACTTTTGCTCGGACCACAATATATAAATAGATAGTTGCAGATAAAAACTATAAATTGGATCAGAAGACATTGATATAAATTTAGCATGAAACATTCTTGGCACAGTGTGCGGCCCCTAGCTTATTTTAATCTACAGTCTTGGCTCACCCAGAGGCATTTAGCAAAGAATAAGTTAAATATAATTTCTAACAAATTATTTCTTATATTTCAATCGAAATTGAAGGTTTTAAATCTGTGGGTTTTATTACAATCTGTATCAAACATTTTTACTATGTTACAAATTTGAGAGTCCTCATAGTGTAGTGGTTAGTGCTCTCGCTTCATAGGTGCATGATCAAAGAATCAAATTCTACAGTATCAGTAGGTTTCTTTCTGACCATACAGCTCTTGGGTCAACCCAGCCTCAATTGATTACTGGAGAAGCACTGGAAAGTAAAGGTGGCCAACGTGATGTTGACCACACCAACTATCATGTCTCACTGGTCAAAGAAAAAATACAAGCCTAATACAATATTCCCCAATATATCTCATAGTTTAGAAGCAGGTTCTTCACTTCACTCATCAAAGCATCTATTTTTTTATAATAAATATCATGAACTGTAGAAGATAGTTAGGACTTTTAAGTTAATATTGCAAAAATGAAAATTAACCAAAAATCAGAAAACCCAATTATATTACCAAAAGAAATTATAGGTTTGGGGTTTTGTATACCTGGGATGTACAGTATCGCAGAATGGTGCTTCTGAAAAGGACATCATTGGAAAAATCAAGAAAGCAAGTCAAACTTTTGCCATGTTCAACAAAATCTGGAAAGTCAAAGTATTAAATCTTAAAACAAAACAAAATATATAGAAGCAGTGTCTTTGGAGTGTTATTATACAGTAACAAGTGATGGAAAATGACCCACAACATCATACCTATGTTGGAAGCATTCCAAAATAAATGTTAAAGAATGATCTTGCAAATTTTCTGATAAAATACGATAGCAAATTAAGAGCTTTTGAAACAAACAAAGTGAGATTAGACATGTATCATGATCGACATACATGTATGCCAGTAACAGCATTAGCTAGAACAGCTCTCCAACAGACAGTGGATGAGAAAAGAAGGACACATGGAAAAAAAATGTGCAGTCTTGAGATTGTGGTCTGATATTGGAAATAATTAGTAGAATTAGTGACAGAACAGAAATAATGAAAATCTCTTGTGTAAAACTTATATGTCAAACAGGACACAAAGAGGATGTAGATAGTAGAAGATAGTGACTGTAGAGAAGTTACTCTAAATATTCTATTTTTATTTTTTCCATTCATTTTTGCTTGTAAATTGGAAAGTAAAATAATAGTATTATCTATTAAATTTAAACTAAATGTTCATATTAGGAGATCGTTGTAAAGAAGGGTATGAATGAAACCAGTTTAACTACTGTATACCTTATACACAAACAGGGTATAACAATCAAGCCCATAGTCAACGCCCTGAAAGTGGAAAGAGCAGGGGAAAAGTATCCATCTATGAATGAAATTATTCACAAGCGGGTAAGTTTATGCAGCAAACAAGTTGACTGTTGGTGAGACATGTTTGAACTGTCTAGTGATGAATGAATTATCTCTGAGTACAGTTGTGAAATATTTAACAGGGGAATTAATGACCCGGTCATTAAGTATAGAATGAGTTGCTTAACTCTAACTGACAT
This sequence comes from Arion vulgaris, assembly GCA_020796225.1. NCBI lineage: Eukaryota > Metazoa > Mollusca > Gastropoda > Stylommatophora > Arionidae > Arion > Arion vulgaris. The sequence goes on from CM036760.1 coordinate 62,816,004, forward strand.
GTGAGTTTTTTAGTGAGTAATTTATGTCGAAATTAATTGGTTCACTTATGAATGAGTGTGTGAATGAGCTGCTTAACTTTATGTGGCAGATGGTTTTAGTGGGTAATTTGTCTAACATTAAGTGGGTCATGGGAGACACAAGAAGAGAGGTTTACAGACACATGGCCAACCTAAACTTCAATGTCAACAACAACCACCTTACAAGGAGAGATCAAAGTACCATGTTTAGACTCTGAGCACAACACATAAAACTTAATAATCACATGAACAGAATTAAACCACAGCACACCCCAGAGTGCCAGCTATGTGCACATCATCTACAACTGTTCACCATCACACCCTTCAGGTGCTAAGCACCGAATGATGTTCAAGGCCAGACAAATTGAACACATTATACAGAACTAAAGAACAACTTACAAACACATGCAGATATCACTACATAACATTGGTTGAAGTGCAAGAGCTCAAGTGCCGCTGGATCATTGAAGAAGAATATGAATTGTTAATATTAAAATAATCTTCTACAATGATTCATTAACACTAAGGCTCTTGTTCTTTGGATCAATGTGATGTCATGGTTGGTATCTGCATGTGTTGGCAAGTTGTTTCATCTTTGTTTCATATAATGTCATCTGTGCCAGGACTTGCAAAGGGAGCAAAGAATAGTATCACTGAGACTTACACAGAATGTTGCAAGAGGTGACTGAGGTAGTGGTCTCTCTCTCGCGATCCCCGCCTAGACTGATGAACCAAATTTTATCATGAATTTTACTGTTGCTTTTTGAGACTCCATCCCTCCGCCTCTGCCCGGTAGTTGTTTGAAAACTTGCCTGTAGCAATCGACTTTGTGACCTTCATTTTCTTTGAGAGTTTCAGGTAGGGGTCTAGGGAAGCTACCCTAGTAAATAAAAAGCATTGCAGAAATCGGATGTGCTGGCCTACTTGAGGCACATACTAGCACAATGTACAATCGCATGGCACAATCACATACAAAATCACAAGAGTGTTAACAGTGATCATATCGAATGTTCAAAGAAGTTTCATATAATGTTCCATTTATTGTGTGGAATAAGACCTCTAATAGATACCTAAGTTTAAATATGATATCTTATCTACCCTGCATAGCTTTTCAATTTATTTTATTGCACTGTGCCCTAAATAAATTTAATGAAATAATACTCTTAGTCCCATTTCTCATAAATATGGGTTTATGATCTATGTGTTTTTTGAGACATGTACAAGTAAATGGTTGTAAAAATTTGACTGTTGTCATTTTTGTGTTTTTAGTTCATTGATATTTGATGGAGGAAGACTTATTGGCATATCTGGATACACCATTTCATCAACTAAGTTATGATTTGAAAATTTCTTTTAAAGCAATTAAAGTCAAGAAATATATTGATTCCAAAGCACATGGTACATCTGACAGAAAGGGGAGCCGATAGTAAAGTTGATAACACACTTCACGAGTAACCACATGCTGTGCTCATTCTAGGGTTTGAGGCCAACTTAAACCATATAGATTTTTTGGTACACGGTTGGACACATGGTACACGGTTGGACTACAGGTTTTTTGTTCCTTTACTTTGGGATCCAAATTACAAGTACCTCAAAAGTTGGAGTAAGGCTCGCCTGAATAGTGAGGGACACTGATGTTAAGGAAAGCTAGCCTTCATGCAAAAATCACTCGGAGGTGCCCTGATGACGTCTGAATTCATAGCCGACAAAGGGAAAAAAAACAAACAGCAACATCTGACAGTAAAGAATAGTGCAGTTTATTGGATACTATTTTCAGCATTGATTGTGATGGTTAGATTGATTATAAATAATATTACAGAGATCTGACACACAAATTAAGATAGTAGGTATATATTTTAGGTTTAATTTGTCATGACTACAATGATAAATAATTTATTGCAAGAAGATAAATAAACAGTATTATAATTGCGTTTGTAAAGGAATGATAACATGACAATAACAATCGCAATAGTTATAGAAAAATTATATATGTCATGTCACCAAAATGACATTCTCTTCCACAGGTTTGATTACTATAACACAAAATATCTCAAACCTCTATTGCTTCGAGAGAAATCTAAAGTTCGTGACCCTTCCATCATACGAACGTTCAAGAAGCTCAGTTATAAAGATGCCAAGGCTACCATTTTGTTTCCTGATGATGTGCCACATAAGATATCATCCTTTGCCCATCTAGACCCTGGCAGGCCAGCTGCTGCCAGTTTGTTTAGGTAAGTTACTCAGAAAAATTGTGAAAACAGCTTTTTTTTTTTTTTTAAACAGAATATGTTTAGTAGCATAAAACTGACATCAGTCATCAGCTGCATTGGGTACAATGATACACTTTGATTGACACTTTAATTTTTACAATTTGAATATTTGAATTGGTAGTTTGCTACACATAAATGGAGACAATCAGATTTCTATTGCAGGCTCCATGTATAGAAATATTAATTTTAGAAGTGTTTAAACCATAGCTAATTAGCCAGTGGGTCACAATGTTTTATCAATATGTAATTATCTGGGGAGAGAGGACTTGACCTTCCTTGCCTTAATATATAGACGCCCATGTACCAGGGGTGAGTGTCAAGTACAGAAAGACTTAGTGAAATCAGATTCTTTGCACATGAAAGATACAAGAGTAGAGTGCCAGGTATAGAAAGATGAGACCAAGGTATAGTAGATTTCCTAGTCAACCTTGCTAAAAATGGGAACTCTTGCTTTCTGTCTAAGTGCTAAGAAAAATCAAAATCTTTGATGGAGCTGCTATGTAAGCTGTGCTTTGGTACTAATACTTTTGGTAAGCTGAAATGGACTGAGCATCTTATTTCAGAGATGTGAAATCTTATCAATATGCACTTAGCAGCTATTTAGTTGTCTACTTCTGAAGTTAAAGAAAGCACGCCTGTATGGCAAGCGACACTGCTAATAAGAAAAGTAGAACTTCACCACGCTAAAATCAGTTAAAGAGCCACACAAGACACACTGACTTCGCCTGAATTCATAGCTGGCAAATGCATAAGAAGAATTTAGATGTCTTATTTCAGATATGTGAATTCTTATCAGTTTTCCAGTTTTTACCATTTTTGCAGAATTCACTTCTTCTGCATTCGTCTGCTATGAATTAAGGCATAGTCATGCGTCTGGTGTGGCGTTTCTAACTGATTTTTGCGTGAAAGCCTGCTTACCGATTTATTGGTTTCCTTGCCATACAGGCGAGCCTTCTCCGACTTCAAAGGTGCAGAATTCACTGAAAACCTTCTCTATATTAAACTGACAGATAGCAAAAAAAAAACAAGAATACATGTACTTTTTTGTTGTTTGTTTGTTTGTTTAGAATCTCAAAGTACAACTTTTCACACTTTACCCCTGTAGCACTGGGAAAATGTATGCATATCACAGTTCAAAGTCAACATAATTTATCTTAATTTTGTTTTATCACCTATTTATGACAGCCGCAGGGCAACCATATCAGTACCCCGCTATCACAGTATAGCAGTCAACTTACATTCACTGGGTCCCTTCTACACTAATACATCAGGAGATGGTCTTGCTATGCAAAACATGCTCAAGGACTCGATGTTAGAGTGTGGACACACTGTAAGTATGTTTATCTTTACAGAAATAACAAAACTCTTCCCTGACAGACAACATATAAAATTTCCCCGTAGTATTTTCAGACCTTAGAGTAGTGGTTCTCAAACATTTTGAAATCGTGGTACACTTGAAGTGCAACAAAAATGTAGTCGACCTATACACAAAAACTGAATAAATAAGAGCAAAAAAGCAAAGAAATAATTGAAAAATGCAACGTACGTTTATTCATCACCTAGTTTATGCCTATGAGAAGCATGGGTCTGATGTGTTTTGGCGATTTTTTACCCTGGTGCCCACTGGCACTGCGTTGCCAACCACTGATCTGGGATTTCCTATTTTGCACTGAGGAATGGCACACTGGTGTGCCTGGGTACACCTTTTCAAAACCACTGCCTTAGTTAGAGTATGAAGTATCTATCACTTCACATTTCTAGGCCTTAATGTGCAGGAGGTAGGAAGGCCAATTTCTTTCCTCATGTGGAACATCAAGTGTAGGATTGAACCAACTTCCTTGTGTCCGAGTGGATTGGCAAATACTTATGCAAAATCATCTCAAAAAGGAATGTTGATTTACAGACTTAGTTTTTATGAATATTGTTTATATAATTCTTTTTGTTGTTCTTACGTTGATTAAACATTTATTATAATTTATAAACCAACTGAAACTTTCTTAGCGATTGAATTTCTACTTCTTCTTGCATTCGTCCGCTATAAATACAGGCATAGTCAGGGTGCCTGGTAAGGCACATTTGACTGATTATTGCGTGATGGCCTGTTTTTCTTATTATCAGTGCCTCCCGTCATACAGGCATTCCTTCTCTGACTTCAGAAGTATGAAGGAACTGAATGGTGTCTTACCTTACAGTAATCTAGAACAAAATGGATTTTAAGGGATTGAACTTGACCTCAATGTTGCGGCCTAGGATGTGTGTAACCCTCCAATTGAAATAGGTTAGTTTGACAACTGCGTAGTGCAGATTTGGACTAGTCCATATTCTGGGTACATTGGTGACTTGAAAACATAGAGATATCATTAAGATATTACATGCTGTGATAAATCAAATTACCATGTTGGGAGAGCCTCAGTTACACAGAGGTTAGAGCACAGGCTTTTTAATTGGGTGGTTTTAATTCAATCCCTTGTTAGAAAGGAATTTTTCCCTTTGCAAAAAGCTATCGAATCGACCAGTTTCATTTGGGTAATTTGACCAAGTCACCCATATTGTCCAGTTCCACAAGAAATTTATTAGCCTAACACTGCATTCCTCAATACATCTCATGGTGAAAAAAATAATCTTTACATTACTTCTTCGAATGCTCCATATCGACCACTTGCTACAACCACTCTTTGTGATGTGTATGTGATCTGAGCCTAAGAATGATTGTACATTGTGCCAATTATGCACCTGCAAGTAGGCCAGTACATCTGATTTCTGCAACGCTTTTATTTACTACTGTAGCTTCCTAGGCCCCTTCCCAGGGCTGTGCCATGCTATGATACAGAGAGGTGGCTGAATCAGGCGACACCGTAAGAGAGCGGCATAAGCAGCGAAATCAAAATCACAATTGAAGGTTATTTTAAAGAAAAAAATTTAAGGGGCAGCATTTCAAAGACTTGCATCATACTGAGATAATATATCGTACAGCTCTGTCCCTACCTTAGTCGCCTCTTACGACATGCCTCGTAGGTCGCAGTGTTACTATTCTTTGCTCCCCTTGCAACACACATGAGTTTACATTACTTTAACTGGGCTTGTTGAAGATGAAGTGGGTCAGACATGAAGCAGAAACCTAGAAAATTCAGTGCACACAAGCAAGTACAGGCAGTCATGCTGTGAGTATCCAAAATTATGTTATGACATTGCCTCTTGTGTTAAAAAAAGCAAGGAGAATTGAAGCCAAGGTCACTGCATATAAAAACTACAAATTAAGAGAAGCAAAGTCAAGGTCACTGTGTATAAAACTGCAACTAAGGAGAATTTATGTCAAGGTCGTTGCATATAAAATTACAATTAAGGAGAATTGAAGCCAAGGTCACTGCATATAAAAACTACAACTAAGAAACATGGAAGCCAATGTCACTGTGTATAACCTGTCAACAGTTTATTTAATTGAACTTTCTGTGTTTTAAATTCATTTTTTTTTAACCTCTGTATTACTGGCCTTGAGTTAAAAGAGTCTAAAGATGAAGAATTGACTTCATTGTGCCAGGTTTCCCTATATGAGTCCATCCCTGTCAGGGAAAAAATGGCACGCCACCTGCAAAGAGTGTTGTACAAAGCACGAACTCCGTAGCCCCTTCAACAATCCTAGGATCTCATGAAAAATTGCATATGTGACTCACCTCGGATTCAAACCCACAACCTTCAGAACAATAGACCGCCCGAGTGGTTACCGGGCCCAAATGTGGAGTGTAAAGAATAGAACCACTGTTACCTGCCATGCATGTCTAAGAGGCGACTAAGGAGGTTTGACTGAAATTTGGATGCACATGTCGTAAAGGTGTAGAAGTCTATGCGTTTTGGGGCCTACTAAACCAATGTGCAACGTATACACGTTCTTGGCAAGATCATACATATCACAAAGAGTGATTAAAATTGGTCATAAAGAACGAACGCAAAGGAAGGAGAACAATAGACAAACTTCTTAACCAGTTTGCCATTGAGACTCCCTTAACCATGAGTTATATAGTTTCAATGTCTTTTACTTTTTAGTGCACACTAGAACGGCGTCACACCCTGGCCGAAATCCATAGACATCAACCCTCGCAAGATTCAGAGCATGGTCCTTACAGATGTCAGAGTAGTGTCTTGCACAAAAACAGAGATGCTGTAGAAGCAGTAACAAATTTTACAGGAGATAGGAATAACTACAGCAGTAGCTATCCAACCATTAATAAGAAAAAACTGCAAAAGACAGTTAGCTTTTCTGAACAATTCAAGATTGAACCTTCAGATGAGGAAGAAATTTCTGCTGGTAAGTGTGAATTTGTTGTTGTTTTTCTCATTTGCCGTATGAATTCAGGCGTAGTTATGGCGCCTAATATAGTGCATCTGACTGATTTTTGCGTGAAAACTTTCTTTTCTCTTTACCATTGTCCCTCATCATTCAGGTGTGCCTTATTCCGACTTCAGAGGTACTTGCAATTTAGATCCCTAAATAAAGGATCAAGGTTTCCTATAGTTGCACATACTGTGTGCAGGCCAGAAAAGTTTTTGTTCAATCTGGCTTTGAACCGCGGAATTATCATGGCATCTGGTCACTAGTGCAGCATGTTATCAACTTTTCTTTTGCAAACCCATAAGTTTTTGAACCCTTTTTGGAGGTATATTGGGTAATACGAGACCATCGGCACATGATGGGTGATGTGGTCAACATCACACAGTCACCTTTAATTCCAGTGCTTTTCCTGGTACCTAATTGAGGCTGGGTCGACCTGAAAAAATATTCCACGCCCACTGTGGGATTGAACCTGGACCACTAGCCTAAGAAGCAAGTTCACTAACAACTATGCTACTGTGACTCTTGATCCCATAAGTAATAGTATTTATGTACTAGTTTGCACTGAATTGTCTAAATAAACATTCGCAGGAGAGGTCATTCTACATGCAGTAGTTACATATTAGCACTTCTACTACTAAACTTTCTTGTTCCTTGTAGAACATAGAACAACAACTGCTACTCTTCATTGAGTTCTGTTCTGAGCTATCTTCTTCAGCTCTGCCCTTGAGGTTCCAACCTCTTGACCTCCTCTTCTATTGTTCTTTGCCAGGTAGTGCATGTCTTGTTACGTTCTGCTGTTATTTCCTTGGAGTGTGCACAATCTATCGCCACTTTCTCTATTTAACCTTTAACTGTATTTTTTTATGTTCTCTTCCACAAGTTTTTATTTGTTACCACTTCTCTCTGCTATCTGATGCAGAGTTTGTGACAGAGACATCTTCTTCTTACTTGCATTCTGCTGCTATGAATTTAGGTGTTATCTGGACACCTGGTATGGCGCTTCTGACTGAATTTTAGTAAGGCCTGCTTTCATTTTTATCAGTGTTTTCTGCATATAGAGTGTCTTCTCATGCTTCAGAGGTAACAAAGACATATGTCGGTAAATGTCTACAATCTTGATGGGATATGGTTGATCATTTGCTTTGTGTCGAACATATAACAGGATATATTTTAAATTGACAACTATGGAGATTGTATGAAATAAATCAGGAAACTAGCCATGTCAACTCAGATACTAATTACTATGAAGAACTTATGGTATAACATAAACAAGACAACAAAAGTAAAACTTCTAAAAACACACATTTTTCCTGTATCAACATATTGGCCAAATCATGGACCATACCACAAGCATTAAAGAAAAGAAGTTGATTCTTTTGAAATGAATCTCTACAGAGAAATTTGTAGAAAGCCTGGACAGAGAAATATAGACATCCTGATAGAAGGAAACATTGACTCATAAACAATAGAATAAGAGGTGTTTAAGAACCCGTGGGGAAGCACCGAAGCCAATGAATAGGATCAATAAATAGACAGGGAACAAGTATTAAGAACTTCTGGAAAAAACAAATTAACAAACACAGAATTCGAACCACAAACCCTTATTGCTTACTGCACCCATTGCCTAGCCCTACAACACAAGTGTTTTTAAGAACACAACAGGCTATGATGTCTCGTACACTTAAATATTTTGGTCATATTGGTATAACAATAATGTGGAACATAGTACAACCCGAAGATGTGGCAGGGAACGATTAAGACAATGATGGCAACAGGACTTTAAACAAAACTTTGAACATGATGATGGAGGAGATGGGAGAACTGGCAGGAGATTGAAAGTTTTTCACGTGGACTAGGATGAAATCTACTCTCTATGAAGGATATATGTATATGTAGTTCTTTCAAACAGTGTCAAGGGATTGGAACAGTTAATGTTGTTTGCTGAAAAACACAATGAAGACCAAAACCTTTTTATTTACACACGTTCACACACACACACACACTAACACAAGTGAAGGGAACAACCTTGGGGAACTCTTAAACGAATTTCTTTTTTTGCCTACATCAAGCAATCATAACAACGACAGAGAAAACAGCCACACATTAACAGACTCCAGGTAACATGCAATGAATACAATATGAGAATAAACATTGATAAAAACTGAAGACTTCTTATCCTGACGCTTTGAGGCAAAACAGGATTAGGGAAAAGAAAAAAAACCATAAACGTAGGATTGCATGCAAACCTGCTTTTTCCTGATAGAAGTAAATGTGCACTTTTGTCATAAACATGCCTTTATCTTTCTTTACAACTGACGTAATATTATTGTAACGGCTTTACATCGCTAGGCTACGAAGGACAGACAAACGAATGTTGTTTAGTGTAAATATATTAAGAATATTTCATGCTATGTACTTTATCTTGAACCATTAGAACAGCGCAAGACAAAAACAGAAAACCACGACACTGAGCAACAACCCGGTAGCAGTGTCACAACAGAAGAAGCAGCTGTACTTTAAACACATACAAAATATTTTCCTATAGGATAATCCCGGATAGGAAACCACTATGATCTATTCTAAGAATTAAGGTCTGGCAGTTGTCACGTTGTTTACATATTATTTTTTTACCTCTGAAGGAAGGAGAAGAAACCTTAGACACTACATGGATTTGACCCCGCCTACCCATATCTTGAGCTAGAGCAGTAGCGTAGGTTTGTTTGTTACGTATGGGATTAAAACCTCTTTAAGCTGAGGCACGCCCTTTCAACATAAGGACAAGCCTGTTTTGGTTATATCAGAGCGTGTAGGCCAACAAACATGAAAAATAATTCCTTCTTGTGGAGAATACAGAATTAAGTTGCGTAGTTGTTAGTGAACTCGCTTTTTATCCGCTTGGTCCGGGTTCAATTCCACAGTAGGTGTGGAATATTTTTCCGACCGTAACGGCTCTCGGTGGCGTCTGTGGCCTATGGGATAGTGACTCAGTCTATTAACCCCGACGTTCTGAGTTCGAACCACGCTGCGGGCAGTTTGGTTGCAAATTGTTTCGCGTGGATTTTTACAAAAGGACCCTTTCAGAAAGCAATGGCAAACTACTGAACGTAATAATGCCTAGACAAATCACAAACAGCGTTGAAAAGCTGGGGTTGATTCGCAAAGTCCTGTAAAGGATATGCAATTAACTTTTTAACGGCTCTCACGTCGACCCAGCCTCAATTGGGTACCAGAAAAAGCACTGGGAAGTAAGGGTGGCTGGCCCTTGACCACATCACCCACGTTGCCGACTGTCAATGAAAAATAGGTTTTTTTCGATCCAGCCAGAAGTACTTGTGCTTACAGCTCTTCGGCTCGGTGCCATGGACATCGTAACCCTTCGGTTTATGTGCCACGAACATCGCAAATCTGGAGAACCTGTGGCTTTTCTGCCAGCCCGCGGAGTTGAACCACGCTCACATGGAGCTTATCACCCGTCACCCAATGCGCTACGAACACGCTGGGCAGGCGGGCAAAATACGGGCTTTACACCGTATACCCCTATAGACCTATACTAGGCCTATACGATGAATGAAAACGGGTTCCATTATTACTTCTCTTAAATATGACTTTTAAGTTGGAATAAATCATCAAGAGATGAACTCTTCTGGAATAAAATGTCGAGAAATATTATATACCCACAATAGCAGCCGACCTTCGACATGAAGATGGCACAGACGTGGTACAAACCGGCACATACTGAAGCTGTTGTAAACAACATATGTCGTGATCACCTTACACTTATTTATGTTGATGAACTGTTATGTTCAAGGACAAAGAGCTTAATAAATCGTTGACCTTAGACTGATTAGCACGTGATCGAGTGATACAGTAATGGATCACGGAAACAACATCGTTGATATCGAGCGACTTATCTCTGCATTAACCTGGCAATGTACGTAATTGCAGCGTCACGTGACAGGATCTTATTGATAAGTTAGATAGTCGAAGCGTATCTGTAAGAACAAGCCCATATTCGTATTATTTTATATGTTCCATGTTGTTCCTGCTTCCTCCCTTCATGATGATTCGCCTTACTAACTTGATGACATATTTATTGAGTCAAATTTTAATTATATATATATCTTTGTCTACGTTCACCCGCTTTGAATTCAGGCTTGGTCTGGGCACCTCAACTGATATTTGCATGCTTTATTTAACACCCTGGGCGTCCATGCGTTAAGGGAAGGGGGTTGATGTGGTAAGTGCCCCACACTGTCGGAAATGGTTTTTTTATAGTTTTCTGGAAAATTGTTCATATGTTTGTTACATCCTTAGAACCTGCATTTTACATGATAGTTGCAAATATGTAGTTTCACTGTTGCTAACTTGCTATGGTTTCAACATTTATAAGAAGTTTATATTTCTATACACGGAGCCCGCTATCTGAATCTTGTCTTCTCAGTTTCCAGGTAGTAAAACTATCAACTAAAGTTGTTTTTTTAATTCATTTTGCTTCCCCTAGAAATATTTATGTGACTGATTGATTGATTGATTGACTGATTGATTGATTGATTTGATAGGACCATCATCATTGCACTTCGGTGAGTAAATTGTGTGCTCCGATCTCTTTCTTACACAGAAAGATCTCAGCTGCAGTGCACAAACTCCGTAGCACCCGCGAAGGTCCACGATGTATATTTTGAAGATGGTTAAGATTATTTTGTAGGAATTCTATTTTAAATCATTTTCTATTGAATTTTGTCCGCACAACAGCTTTCAAGCATTCGCTTCTCGATTTTGAATTGCCAAGGGTTCTTTAGTAAAGGAACCTTTCATACCTTGTGGTATATAGGTCAATACAGTGTTAGGCCTGTATTTTTCCTTGACCGTCGGCACACAATGAGTGATGTGGTCAGCATCACACCGGCCGCCTTTACTTTCCCAGAGCATGTCTGGTACCCAGTTGAGGCTCTCAAGGGTTCTTTTACCCTTCTGAGAGCCGTCGTGGTCGGGAAAAATCCACGCGCATTGTGGAGCTGAACCCAGACCACCAGCCTTGCGGAGCGAGTTCACTAACAACTACGCTACAGCGGCTCTCAAGGGTTCTTTTACGTGCTCAAATTGAACACGGACCTACTTTTTATCGTCCGTCTCTGATAGAACTAGAAACTCGATTTGACCTACACTGAGATCAGGGATCTCTGAGAAAAATATCAGATGGCTCCACACAAAGCGACCTGGTACCTCTCTCACGAGACAGAACCCTAACCTCACGCCACACCACGCATCACCACAGTGTCCTCGTCATTCATGGGCGAGCCTAACTCCACTTCGAAATGTAATCTTTACCAACCTAACATTTTCTTTTAACCTCTCTATGCTTCTGTATCTATCTCGTATTCCCTCACTTTCTCACTTTATTTATTTATTTCCGAATCACTGTCCTCTTTCTCCCTTTTACTCTAATTTATCTCTTTCATTTTACATCCTTATCTCCCTTCCTCTGTTTCTTCCTCTCCACTCCTCTCTATTTCTTTCTCCATCTTTGTTTCTCTATTTCTCCCTCCTTCTTTCTTCACCATTCTATTTCTACATCTCTCTCTATTTCTGTTTGTATTACTGCACCATTATCTTGTTCCCTCTTGTGTTTCTCTACATCTCTCTCTCTCTATTTCTGTTTGTATTACTGCACCATTATCTTGTTCCCTCTTGTGTTTCTCTACATCTCTCTCTCTATTTCTGTTTGTATTACTGCATCATTATCTTGTTCCCTCTTGTGTTTCTCTACATCTCTATTTCTGTTTGTATTATTGCATCATTATCTTGTTCCCTCTTGTGTTTCTCTACATCTCTCTCTCTATTTCTGTTTGTATTACTGCACCATTATCTTGTTCCCTCTTGTGTTTCTCTACATCTCTCTCTATTTCTGTTTGTATTACTGCATCATTATCTTGTTCCCTCTTGTGTTTCTCTACATCTCTCTCTCTATTTCTGTTTGTATTACTGCATCATTATCTTGTTCCCTCTTGTGTTTCTCTACATCTCTCTCTCTATTTCTGTTTGTATTATTGCACCATTATCTCGTTCCCTCTTGTGTTTCTCTACATCTCTCTCTCTATTTCTGTTTGTATTACTGCATCATTATCTTGTTCCCTCTTGTGTTTCTCTACATCTCTCTCTCTATTTCTGTTTGTATTACTGCATCATTATCTTGTTCCCTCTTGTGTTTCTCTACATCCTCTCTCTATTTCTGCTTTTATTCTGCATCATTATCTTGATTCCCTCTTGTGTTTTCTCCACTCTCTCTCTATTTCTGTTTATTATGCATTCTCTATTAGTTCCCTCTTTTCTTCACATCTTTCTCTCTATTTCTGTTTGTATTATTGCATCATTATCTTGTTCCCTCTTGTGTTTCTCTACATCTCTCTCTATTTCTGTTTGTATTACTGCATCATTATCTTGTTCCCTCTTGTGTTTCTCTACATCTCTCTCTCTATTTCTGTTTGTATTACTGCATCATTATCTTGTTCCTCTTGTGTTTCTCTACATCTCATTTCTGTTGCATCTTCTGTTCTGTATTTCACTGCACTCTCTATTTCTGATCTTTCCACATCTTGTTTCTTCTACTTCTCCATCCTCATTTCTTTTGTATTTTATTGCATCATTATCTCGTTCTCTTGTGTGTCTCTACATCTCCTCATTTCTGTTTGATTTACTGCATCATTATCTTGGTCCTGATGTCTAGCATCTTCTTTCGTTGCACACTTTCTATTCAGTCACAGCTTCTTCTTCCACTTCTCCCAGTCCTCAAGTCGTCTGCTCAGAGAATGTATCTGTAGCGATTGACAGTCATTTCAGCGTTATTTACTGATCAGAAATCACCTCCATGTTTTATTGTTTAACTGCAGATCCACCTGTATATGAGTCCTGATGTGAGAATAGTTGTATGATATAGAAGACTACAGTAAACTATGTAGCAATGAACGAAACATGTCTATTCTAATTGTTATTCGACTGTGCTCTATTCTGACATCAGACCTCCTTATTGCCTGTACATCATGTCTCCTTATTCTGATCATGTCTCTTATTCCTGGTACATCATGTCTCCTTATTCCCTGACATCATGTCTCTTTATTCCCTGGTCATCAGGCCTCTATTCGGCATCATGATCCTTATTCCCCGGTACAATATGTATCCTTGTTTCCCTGTAAATCATGTCTCCTTATACCCGGTACAACATGTCCCTTTGTTCCCTGGTGCATCAGGTCTTCTTATACCAGGTACACCATGTCTCCTTGTTCCCCGGTACATCAGGTCTCCTTATTCCTTGGTACATCAAGTGATCTGACAGTCTTCTGAATTGTTCAGATTGTTTCCAAGCCTTGCTGTCTAATATATACGGTGAATTACATACATTAAGAGGGAGGGGATCTTCATATGGAAGGAATATTTTTGCCTGCCATTCTGAAGTTGTGGGTACAAATGAGGACCGATTCAAATGTACAGTTATTTCATGAGATCCCTAGGATTGTTGCTGGAGCTACGGAGTTCGTGTTTTTTGCAACACTCTCGGCAAATAGCGTTCCATTTCTCTCCACATGGATGGAGCCATATGGGGTAAAACCCGGTGTAATGAAGTCAATCCTTCAACTTTAGACTCTCTTAGACAAAGCTTCAATTAATGAAATATAATTCCACTATTGTACATTCGAAATTTATCTCTGTATAGCAATACAGGTAGATATGATTAGTTTATTAGATATTACATAAATATGCACAAATGGCAATCCTATTTCAACGTATCCTGTTCACAAACATTACCTGTTCGATTTCATGTCCGATTTTAGCAGGACATTTATGATCCGAGTACAAGATTGGGGGCGGACATACGTCTGTAATCCATGCTTCCGTATTTAAGCTGTAATTGTGCAGTCTATTACCAGTGTCATCACTTGAAGGTGTTTGTCTTAGTCAACTTTGATGTGCTGACCCTGAATCCGGTTTGTGTCAGCACAGTGTCACAGATTCGTGACTGTTACAACAGATGTGTACCGTTGGCGTATCATTATCCTTGGCACAAGGTGTGAGAATTTACTACTCTATAAAAATCGATATTTGTAGAATAACTTTTGCACATATGTGTTCATTTTAATGTATAGTATTATTACAGTTATTGTTATAATATTTTTACATACTAATTGATTAAAACATTCTTAATTTTTGAAAGGTTCATACTATTGATAAACATTCTTATATTTTACATACTATTGATAAACATTTTATTTTTACATACTATTGATAAACATTATAATGCTATTACGTCACTGCCTATCTCAGACATTGGATGGAATTATAATTTATGTGTGCTCGGTTTTCGTCGCACGCAAGTATAAAGTCCCACAAATTCGTTCGCTCTGTAAGTTCTGTACATGGGCGTCTACATAATTTTTTTCCGGTTGAAGGGGGAAATGAATATTTAAAAATAGTTGGTAGTTTATACGCGGAAATGGAAAGACAGAATTCAGATTTCAATTGCGGACTTCATGTATAGAAATGAAGAATTCAGATTTCAATTGCGGGCTTCATGTATAGAAATGAAGAATTCAGATTTCAATTGCGGGCTTCATGTATAGAAATGGAGAAGATAGAATTCAGATTTCAATTGCGGACTTCATGTATAGAAATGAAGAATTCAGATTTCAATTGCGGACTTCATGTATAGAAATGAAGAATTCAGATTTCAATTGCGGGCTTCATGTATAGAAATGGAGAATTCAGATTTCAATTGCGGGCTTCATGTATAGAAATGGAGAATTCAGATTTCAATTGCGGGCTTCATGTATAGAAATGAAGAATTCAGATTTCAATTGCGGACTTCATGTATAGAAATGAAGAATTCAGATTTCAATTGCGGACTTCATGTATAGAAATGAAGAATTCAGATTTCAATTGCGGGCTTCATGTATAGAAATGAAGAATTCAGATTTAAATTGTGGGCTTCATGTATAGAAATATTAATTTCATATTGTGTAAAACATGGGTTCCCAAAGTGGGCGGTACGTCACCCAGTGGGCGCTGAAGGTTTCCAGGGGGGCGATAGTGGGTTCAGAAGCATTTGGGGAGATTTTTTTTCGTGATTTTGCTATTGAATAATCATAAAAAATGTTAATTCTGCATTTTAATTCGTTTCATGCCCATCTTACACAATCCATTTTTTCATCAAATTTCTATTTCATGTATATAATCATTTGAAAATTGACCATGTATGACAGAAATATGTATCAATTTTCTATGTCAACGTGAAAATAGAGCATATATATATATATATATATATATATATATATATATATATATATATATATATATATATATATGCGTGTGTGGGGGAGCGTTGGCAAACTGTTATAATGGTGAAGGGGGTTGGAATGTTACAAAATTAATGTCTTGCAAAGTGGGCGTTGGGCCGAAAAAGGTTTGGGAATCTATGATGTAAACCATATAGCACAGCTAGTTAGCGACAGTATATCATAATGTTTTATCAGAACGACATTTTTCGGGAGGGGCGCACACACCTACATTGAGATCAGGGATAAAAGTTCTATCGTTCTACGCGGGAAATGAACTGAGTACTTTTGGAGCGATATGTGAAAAGTGAGAACCGTACCTTCACACTACATATACCACCCACCCCACCATGAAGTCGTGTGTGTAAATCACTATAAGTTTCCAGAGATCTGCAACAGATTTGAATCATTATAGTCTGTCACCACTATTAAAACATCCAAGCATTAACATGACAGTCAAACGACAACTGATAAACTGCATATTTATTCCAACTCTCTGCTATCAGTGCCAAACAAGGCCCCTGACTAAGACACAAGAAAGAAAGATTACAACATGTGAAATGGGATGTCTACGAAAAGCTGTCAACGTTACAAGGCGAGATAGAGTGAGAAACGAGAATATCAGAAGCATCGTTGGTACTATACCATGCATACAGTACATCGAGAAGCAAAGATTCAAGTAGTTCGGCCATTTAATGAGAATGGAACCACATTTACTACCATCACGTGCCTATAATAATCGACACTCAGGGCGCAGAGCACGAGGCAGGCCAAGAACAAGATGGATAGATAACATCTCAGAGTCCTGCGAAAGCATGGACTGACAACGTCAAGCGCAACACACCTGGCACAAGATAGGAAACTAACTCTCCCACGACGCTTCACGGCAAATGTGGTTAAGATAAGATAAGATAAGATAAGATAGTCTGTGAATGAGCATATGTCTCCTCTATAAACTTGTTCCCATGCTTGTTTACTATGTATGGGAATTAAAGCTTGCCGAAATACGACCTTTCAACCTAATGACAGCCTACTGTCAGTAGTCGGACAGACACCGAAGCATGTCCTGCAAGTCTGTCCTCTCCTGTTGAGAAGCAACATGTGGCCACACCCAGTTGATCTAAAAACTAAGCTTTGGGGAAACCTGACAGACCTGAAGTTGCCTGCCCAATTTGTAATCCTCAGTAAAATATGCGCATGACCAGAGATTCGCTGGAGAAGAAGAAGAACCTAATGACGAGTCTTTTATTGTATCGGAGTGTGTTGTCATCATCGTTTGTGTGGCTTGCGATGGACGGCTATTATATTAGAGCGCGTAGGTCAGGAGTAAGACAAGGTTGCGTACTATCCCCGTTGCTATTCATCACGTACATTGACCACATTTGTAAAATAGCTAACACCAGCGAAGGAAACAACCTCGGAGAACTCTTAAATGAATTTCTTTTGCAGACGATCAGGCAATCATATCAACAACAGAAGAACAGCTACAACAACACATCAACAGACTCCAGTTAGCATGTAACGAATACAACATGAGAATTAACATTCGCCAGAGAGGAAAACACTACCAACATCTCCATCGATAATCACCTACTAAATCAAGTAAAAGATTTCACATACCTGGGAGCATTTTTTCAGCAAATGGAAGAATAACTAATGAAATTCAACACAGATGCAACAAAGCAAATCAAATGATAGGGCAAATGGCGCCAATTTTAAGATGCAAACACGTCACCATGAACACAAAAGAGCAATGTTCAACACAATCTTTCTTCCCACATTATGTTACCAGTGCCAAACCTGGACGCTGACAACAAACGATAGAAGAAAACTAGTCACAACAGAGATGAAGTGTCTACGCAGAATGCTGGGTGTAACAAGAAGAGACCGGTTGAGAAATGAAGACATCAGGAAAAAGTGGGTACATCAGTACTAGACTTCATCAAGAAACAACAAATTAAATGGTTCGGTCACGTAAGCAGATTACCATCAGACAGTGCACCCCAAAGAGCAATGCTGCTCGATACAATGGGTACAAAGCAAAAGGCCGGCCACGCAAAGATGGACCTCAGAGATAACAGAGGCGACGAAAGAGACTATCTACGAAGCGCATACTAGGGCCCGTATTAGAAATCTCTTCCTGACCTGACGCTGTGAGGCATACATGATACGAGAAAGAAGAAGAAAGAAGAAGCGTAGGTCAACACACATTATTATTTTGTAAAGAATAAAAAGTCATTTATTCTCATTTGTTGCCATGATTTAAAATACTGTTTATTTATCATCCCTTCTGCCACCAACCACATTGCCGATTTCTGCCCCTGTCTGTCTGTCGAAGAGTTCATAGTTCACGTCTAGCGTTACTTTTGTTGTAACTTGTACATTGAGCTGTACGAATAGCTATCAAGAACAAAAAAGTACTGTCAGCCGTTGCCCCCTGTTAGACCGAGGCTACGGTCAGACATATCAGCGAGACACGATGCGCTGTACTTGATTCCTGTAGACCAGCGTTTCCCAAAGTGGGCGCACCGCCCCAGTGGGTGCTGAAGCGTTCTAGAGGGGTGGGGGGCGCGATAGTGGGTTCAGAAGAATGTGGAGGGTGTTCAGGCGATTAGCAGCCAGTGGCCCCTAAAGAAGAAATTAACAAAAAATATTTTAAAATAAATTATTTTCATGATTTTGCGATTGAATAATCATTTAAAATTTGAATTCCGCATTTAAATTCATCTTATGCATATCTTACACGATCCATTTTTCATCAATTTTCTATTTCATGCATATAATAGCTTGAAAATTTACCATGTATGATAGAAATATATATCAATTTTCTATGTCAAAGATAAAATAGAGCATGTATATATATATGGGGCGCGTTGGCAAACTGTTATAATGTGGAGGGAGCGTTACAAAGTTTATGTTGTGCAAAGTGGGCGGTAGGCCAATAAAGTTTGGGAATCTATGCTGTAGACTGTAGACTATTCGGCTTGTGCTTTGATCAGGTTTGTTCTGCCTATGTGGTTGGTTTATGACCTGCTGTAATTGATCAAGGCTGGCATGTTTTTCTTGGTTCATCCAGTGTTGGATGGCTAAAAGGTCATGGCGTACCGAACCGGCATAATTTTGCCTTCCCTTTTTCCTCGATTCTCACTTCACAAGTTAGCTAGAAAATGTGTTAATTAATGTGTAGAAATAATGGAACCGTTATTGGGTTGCAATACATGATATATATTTTAGTCCACCAAGATAATGGTGGTCTCTTTGACTAAGTGGTTAAGCCCTTTTCCTTGGGAGTCGAAGGTCGGGGGTTCGAATCCGGACCACGCCATTCTGTTCACGAGTGCAGTTTTTCCAGAGACCCCTAGGATTGTTGCTGGAGCTACGGAGTTCGTGCTTTGTGCAATACTCTCGACAGGTGGCGTGCCATTTCTGCGGAGAGAGACCGAGTCGTATGGGGTAAAATCCGGTGCAATGAAGTCAATCCTTTGGCTTTGAAACAGTCGCATATCGGTATTTTAGCTAAGGTCAAAGTGTAGTGCCCACTTGTCAAAGGGTGTGAGCCTATATAGAGCCAATAGGAACGTATTACATTTAAACAAATTCCGAGCAGCTCTCATTCGAAATAATGACGACGCTCGGAGTTTTTATACGTTCAACCTTAAGTGGGTCCACCCGCTGCGGCACACCCAGGTAAGGACACCCCCAAAAAAATTAAAACTCAGATACAGTCAATGCCGTATATTTTATTAAAAGGAAGGGGAGGGGGTGACATGTTGAGGGATTAAACTCCTCCCCTTTTGTTCTTGTACTCATTTTTACGTAATTTTTTTTCTCATTCGTACAGTATACTCACTCACTCCTTTCCCCCAACCTTATCTCCACCCGCACTCCTCACTTAGTAATTACTTAAACCTGGTAGCTAGCTTCTTCTGTAGTTGTTGAATTTACTTTTGTTATTAACTTCACAAGTGTTGCTTCTTCGACACGTGTTGTTAACTTCGACTCCTGTTAACATTACCTCGACTCTTGTTATCTTCGACACTTATTGTTAACTGCGATTTTTATTGTTGACTTCGACCCTTGTTGCTAGCATCAACTATACAAGGAGATGTCTGCATGTAGGATGTCACAAAGGATTATCTAACCCAATAATAATTAATGAGATGAGAACTTGACAAGCATTTATTATTGTACTGTTATATTTTGTCCTTATTTCTCGACAAAATCTCTCTGAACACTAATACACTTATTCCGTCGCTTTATCAAATGATACCCAATACCTGAAATCAAATGATAGGACAAATGGCACCAATTTTAAAATGCAAACATGTCACAATGAACACAAAAGAGCAATGTTCAACACAATCTTTCTTCCCACATTATGTTACCAGTGCAAAACCTGGACGCTGACATCAAATGATAGAAGAAAACTAGTCACGACAGAGATAAGAAAACTAGTCACGACAGAGATAAAAGAAAACTAGTCACGACAGAGATGAAGTATCTACGCAGACACTATTTATGTAGCGCACATAAAAGTCCGTTCTAGAAATCTCTTCTTATCCTGACGCTGTGAGGCAAAACAAGAATGGAGAAAAGAAAGAAAGCATGAACCATAGAAGTATTTGAACTGATGACTTAGCCACGTTCACCGCCTGAGTGGTTACGGGGCCCACATTTGGGGTGTAAAGAATAGAACCACTGTTACCTGCCACGCATGTCGTAAGAGACGCTAAGGAGGTTTGGTTGAAATCGGATGCATGTGCCCTAAACGTGTAGAAGTCTATGCGTTTAGGGCCTACCAAACCAGTGTGCAACGTGTACACGTTCTTGGCAAAGACAAAACATATCACAAAGAGTGATTAAAATTGGTCGTAAAGAATGAATGCAAAGAAGAAAAAGAGCCACGTTCACACATCATGTTCAACTTCTTCAGCTGGAACAAATAGGGGAGGTGACATTTTACGATCATTTTAACTGCAACGTGGAGCGTCTTGTCGAATAGATTAAGGTACGGCTCCCGTACAGGAGACTCGAGTTCAACCCCAGGCAAGGTCATTGAGTTTTTTCTGTCCTGATCTTAAAGAAAAATTATTCTAACCTAAACTAGCCATGCGACCATTAAATTCCACAGCACATGCCCCCCTCCCTATCCTACACCGCATAAAAAGCGGTATTACAAGCTGTAACAACATAAAAAAAATAAAAACAAACTACGGCTTGAAAGCTCTGTATAAGTTGGTGACGACGAAGTTCTACATGAATAAGAATGTGCGCAACCTTCATGTCAGTATGTTGCATTCACCATTTATGTTTGCATATGTAAAAAGGGGACATTGTTAAATTGTTCCCAGCTGTGTCAGCTAATAAATGGGCGAGCTGTCTTTTGAAGTGTGAACTCTAAACTATTCTACACCCAAACCACTGCCTCTGGTCTGCTACATATAATCAATGTACGTCACTTAATCAAAACACGTAATCACAAAGTACTGTAGTTTTACAAATTACAAAAACAATGACAAAATACAGCAACGTTTCGACCAACAAGGCCTTTATCACAAACGAACAAACAGGAGTGACAAATTAAAATGAAACACAAATGGACGACCAAATACAAACGTATCTAAGGAAAATCTGGAATAAAACGAATAACGAAATAAATGTAACACAAAAACACACATAAAAACTAGAAATAGAAGGAAAAGAAACAATGAAACATCTAGTAAATATATAACTTGAATACATGCAACATATACCCATATAGATTACAAAGCAGGGGAAAAGAAAGTACTAAGAAGCATAAGAATGGAATATAACATGAATACATGCAGCATATACCCATATAGATTACAAAGCATGGGAAGAGAAAGTACTAGAAGCATAAGAATGTAATCGTTGAGCCCGCGTGGTCGCAAGGTACCATACAAAGAAATCAACCGATTCTCCAGAGCAAATCGACTGCGATCATCCGAGAACATGATCGGATGGCTGTGACCTGGACATCGTGAGCACCTAAATGGCCAGTGTCATTGAAATGGGTGGCTACAGGGTCACAGAGCATTGGCGTATGTCGCGTAAGTGTTGGGCGAATCGGTCACTGAGCCTCTTGCCTGTCTCGCCGATATAAGCCTTGTTACACCGCTTACAGATAATAGCATAGATAAGATTACGGGACTCGCATGTGAACCCATCGTCAATAAGAAACGTGCCTAAAGGAAAAGATACAGTACGCGTCTGTATCACATAAGCACACGTGTTGCAACGCCGACGACCACACCGGACAGTGCCAAAATGAGTCAGGATATTGGACTTAAGGCGACTGTGTACCAACATATCCTTAAGACTTCTGTCCCGTCTGTAAGACACCAAGGATAGTTGGGGAAGACAGAACGGGTCTCAGGATCTGATCTAAGGAGAGACAGATGACAGAATAAAACATTTTCACCAGGAACTATGGGGTGGTAAGTTAAGATAAGTTTTACTCTGTCAGAGTTAGTAGTCCTATGCTGACTGGTAGGGCCTGCTGGCGAGTGATTTTCTGAACTCGATGCATAAGCCGAGACAAGCACCCTCTCCGGGTATAGGCGTGCAGAATCAAGCACCGACTCTAAGAATTCATCGTGCTCACTACGAAGGGCGTCAGAGTCTGCGAGAAGGACGAGTCGTAAGCCGGGTAAAACGTTAAGAAGCAACTTGGCTCATGAAACAGTCCATATCGGTATTTAGCTAAGGTCAAAGTGTAGTCCCACTTGTCAAAGGTGTGAGCCAATAGCTGGACGTATTACATTTAAACAATATTCGAGACTATTGAAATGAGAGTATTTATACGTTCACAATGGTCTCCGCGCACACCAGGTAGCACAATTACTCAGATACAGTCAATGCCGTATATTTATAAGAAGGGAGGGGACATGTGAGGTTAAACTCCTCCCTTTTGTTCTGATACTCATTTAGAATCCAGACAGTATACTAGTCCCTTTCCTAGACCTATTCACCGACTCTCATAGTAATTATTAAACTGAGCAGCTTCCTGAGTTGTGAATACTTGTTATAATACAAGTGTTGCTTTTGACACGTGATTAGTTCTCCTAACATTATGATGTTATCTTGAATTTATGTAATGCGTATGTGAGTTGACCTGTCTAGCATCAACTATCAAGGAGATGTCTGCATGTAGGATTCCCAGGTATCTAACTCAATAGTATGAAAAGACAGACAAAGTACTGGTTTTTATCCTTACCAAAAATTCTTGAGACATAATCACTTATGGTTACAAAGATGCCATCAGAATCAAGATGATGGACAAATGGACAATTTTAGAAGCAAACATGCACTAAACACAGGATGTATGTTTATAATTTTTTCATATAGGGTTTACCTCAAAACCGGCCTACATCAAGATGAGATGCACAGAGATGGAAAAGGTCGTCAGAGATAAGAACTTCACAGTGAAGTATCACGAGACACTATTTATGTAGCCATAAGTCTTCAGAAGCTTTCTTATACTGAGTGTGAGCAAAAAGTTGGGAGAAGCCTCCTGAGAAGATCTTGACTGATGACTTAGCACGTTCCGCCTGGTGGTCCGGGCATTTGATTAAAAGTCGACCACTGTTCTGCACGATGTCGTGATGAGCTAGGTTTGAAATCGGAGTGCATGTTCCTAAACTGAGAAGTCTATGCGTTTGAGGCCTGAAACCAGTGTCAGTGTAAGTTCTTGGAAAGATCAAACTTAGAGTGGATTTGGTCAGCATGAATGAAAACGAAAAAACCGTTCAGACATCATGTTCAGATTCTCGCTGGAACAAATAGAGGTGAATTTAGCGCAATGCACGGTGGAGACGTCTCTTGAAAGATTGGTATGGTCATACGGAGTCGAGAAGGACAAGTCATTGAGTTTCTTCCTGATCTTAAAAAGATTTTTCTCCTAAATGCATCGACCATTAAATTCACGAGGCTACATGCCACCTCTCTATCTGAGAAAAGATCGTATTGACAAATGTAACGACATTAAAAGTTTAAAAAAGGCTTAAGTTTTGGTTGGTGAAGGGTTCCAAAAGAATTCACAACTTCATGTCAGTATGATCATTAACATTAGTTTGAGTAAAGGGACATTGTTAAATTGTCAAGCTGTGTCGCATAATGGTGGGACTGTGAGTGGACTCAAACTATTCACCCCAGAACATGTCTGGATTGCACATATACAATACGCCTTATCAATGATGTTCTCTGTGTTCATTATTCTATCAATCAAACACATGCGCAAAAAGTGACATCATTTCCAGGTCGACTGATTATGTACATAGAACGTTACCTCGTTCATCTGCCATCTTGGTCGCTTATTCACAACGAGGCTGATTTGCTTGTATGATGACGACATGACAGAACAGACTCTCACAAAATGCGTTGTAGTTGTCGTTAAACAGTTCAAGCATTAAGAAATGTATCAGCTCTTCTACCCCACACACCACCCTTTCCCCGCACTTTCTGGCTTGAACAGTGACGTAATAAGACTGTGAAGGGTGGGGTTAAAAATTTGGGTTTCTAAACGCATTAAATGCTACTTCTTAATGTTTGTATTTCTACATAATCAAACTGACATACCCATAATCTGGTAGATTATAAGTCTGCAATACACTGTTGCCAAGCTGACCTATTTCATTTAGGAAGTGAACAATTTGTAGCTATTTTGAAAAGACGAAGTTTAAAAGTAGTTCGTGACACTTTCATAAAAGCGCGGCATTATTTCCTGTACTAGATAGTTAAAAAATGTAATCACATGTATATGAGTAGGCTCATCAATCAACATCGAACTGGCGCGATCAGTCGCTGCACACTATTGGAGATATTGTGAAGGGGATCGCAACACCTATGGACATGTCCGGAGTGCAAAGACGACATTCAAAAAAGAAACTGACACATACTATAATCATTTTCGGTTCAAGATTATGTCTCAATATAAAAAATATTTCACTGTTGTAATAGCAACATAAAACAATTGAAGATAATGCAAGAGGTCTCAGATAGACTCTCACATCCACCCTGGAAGACCTCGATTTTGCTGATGATATCGTACTTCTATATCACACATATAAAGATATTCAGGGGAGAAATACCACATTAGCCAGTGTAGCTATAATAGATGGTTGAACTAAAAATAAATCAGAAGAAAACATAAACAATGACTCTAAAAAGCTTCTACAGCACCAGTCTGAGTGGGGGATGAAATCCTTTCTGGTCGGCTGCTTTCACATGTCCTGGAAGTATTAGCGACCACGAAGGAAGAGCTGGATCTGACATTGGGAACATACTGAGTACGGTAAGTATTGCATTCGTAGCCCTTCGGGCGGTCTGGAGGACAGTCCATGCGGCATTCAGGATTGATGTGTACCGCAGCAGTGTACTGTCAACTTTATTATACGGAGCGGGCTGCTGTAGAGTGACAGAACGGGATGTGTCCAGAGTTTATATACAGCTTGTCTGTGGAAGATCTTACGCGAATTCTGGCCGGGAGCTGCTTGCACAGTGTCAGCGGAAGAACAGAAGCACCAACATTTAAAGGAGACCAAAATTGATCGGACATGTGATACGCATGGAAATTAACTTTGTCACAAAAATGCACTGAGATGGACACCAGAGGATAAACGAAAACGCGGAGGACCTAGTGCGACCTGGAGGGTAACAGTAGAACATAATCTGGAGGAAATGAATCACAACTGGAACACAATACAGAGGATGGCTAAGAACAGAGAAGAATCGCTTACACTTGGTGATGCAATAAGAGTCAAAGACGTCACATGCTAGAGAGAGAAAGAAATCTCTCTATTGTCTTCCCAGGTGGAAGATGTAGTTGGCTGTCCACTCTTGCCGTTAAGCGTAGGGATGGAGCTTTAATTTGCGTTCTGGGACTAGATGAGTCGCCCTTGTGTTGTATCCGTGTTTATGTAGTGTGGTCTTGATATTGTCTATCCATATTTTTCTTGATCTTCCCTTAGCTCTAGTACCCGATCTTTTTTATTGTATGCTGTTATTGGTGAGAAAGAGATCAAAATAACAAAACAGCCAATATTCAAAACTACTAAATGTGAAAAGTTCCCAATGTGGGTTATCTCCCCAGCAGCATGTAAAAAAAAGTTATTAAAATCTTGTTACATAAACGTCAAAAATAGTTTGAAAACTTTAACCAGTTCTGGAAAGGAACCAGTCAGCTGACTCCCATTCTGACAACCAGAACGACCACAAAGATTACAATGTAGGACATCATAACCAGAATGTGACAAAAACATCAAACAAATGGGCCTCAGTTGAGCAGGCATGGAGAGGGCTGCCGCAAACAGGAATAGCTGAAGAACTATGGTTTATGACCTATGATCCCAAAGGGGCCAAGGACATAATTTATCACTTATGATATGTCAAATTAAAGACAGATGGGTAGACTTTATAAATATGTTAAATGTAATGCACGTTAAATGTCATGCATTGTTAATTATGTCCGTAGAAATATTGGCATGCAGCAAAATATTATGTCAAATTTTTTAAGATAATCTTTCTTACTGAAATTATTGTTTGTTTGTTATGTAGCGGATTAAAGCTTCTTTAAGCTGAGACACGTCTTTCAACCTAACGACGAGACTTTTATTTAGGAAACTGCACTGAGATGGACACCAGAGGGTAAATGAAAACGTTGAAGGACCTGGAGGAGAACAAGAACTGAAATAAATAAATCATAGATGGAACACAATACAGTGGACGGTAAAGAATAGAGAAGAACGCGGTGCATTTATTGCTCCCCTAAGTGCCATATGCTTCACTTGCTAGATTATATATATATAATTTCCAGCAATAAAATCTAGCAAGAAAATGTATCAAATTTTATAAGAAAGCGCCGCTGGAACTACATCGGCCACACACTTAGAATGGATGAGAGAAGACTCTCTTACCAATCCCTCATATGGACACCAGAGGGAAAAAGAAAACGAGGAAGACCAAGAGAGACTCTGCGTAGAACCATCACCAGAGAAGGCTCAACGATGGGCCTAGTAAACATTAAAGACTTAAAACAAATAGCAACGAACCGCGAGACATGGAGAGCTATGACCTCTGCCCTATGCGCCGCCACAGGCCCAAGAGGAAAGACTAACTAACTAATAAAATCTAAGGAATAGGGGGTTTGAACTTTTCAACCTTACCCCCTCCCATCTATGGTTCTTCTATTTAAATAGCGTATATATGCCGATGGGCAGGACATGTGGCTCGAATGCCGGATTGCAGAATACCCAAACGACTCTTGTATGGTGAGCTGCATAGCGGTAAACGCTCCAAGGGTGGTCAGAAAAACGATTCAAAGACACACTCAAGAACTCGATGAAATCCTTTGGCATAGATGTCGACAACTGGGAGAATGTTGCTCAAGACAAATCAACCTGACGCACATTTCTACGACACGGTTCTTCGGTCTGCGAGGCAGGTAGAACAGCACGGATGGAGCAAAAACGTTAAAATAGAAAGGCAGTAAAACTTCTCACAAGTGCAAGTATACCTTGCCCACACTGTACAAGAACATTTCAAGCCCGTATCAGGCTCACTAGTCATCTACGCACACACAGACAAACATACCGCAACTACATTTCCTTGGATGAAAATTGTATGGTCATCATCACCCGTGATGGATGAGCATCATATGCCGCTGAAAATTACATGGACAGCGAAGAAAACAAATGATGAGGTTTTAAATCAGACCTGCACACAAATAAACCTTATCAAAAGAATCAGAAAAGCAAGGTTCTTCGGCATATAATGCGAAGAGGAGGTTTGGAACATTTGGTGACAACAAGTAAAAATCAGAGATTGTTGAAGACAGAGGGAAAAGATGTTGGATAGTCTGACATCTTGGTTCGACAAAAGATCGACGTCAGAACTGATTAAGAGTTCTTGCACGAAGAAGAGTTGTGGAGAGACATGATTGCCTACGCCGCCGGCAGGCATGGTACTTGATTGATATATGCCTCACAATAAAAGAATTTCAGAAAAACTGAAAGAACTTGTTTAAAAAACGCTGATGTGTTGGGATTTGAAGGATGTGAACGCTATTAGTATTATATTTCTATCGTACCGTTGTATGTTACATAGGACCCACAGGCAGGTTTTTCATACCGCTCCCTGGGAAACTCGTCTGTGACATTTCTCTATGGAATTGATATTTCTATCCTCTCTCAGTAAAGTTCGTTTCATGGTTTCCCGGGGCGTTTTTTTTTCTTGAACCCTAACCCTCCCACTTCAATACCTGCTTTTTGTGAACGCTATCTATACTTGCTTAATTTTTTTTTTTCAAAGAAATTTATTCATCGCTCGCTGCAACATTACATTTATATGGTTCAGGCCACTTGACTCTGGGGCTTGAAGACTGGGTTCTACATTATGGCCTATTTAAATTCATGTCACGACTGGCTCATTTTTCCTTGCAGTGAAAGAACTATGATAATGAGATATATGGTATGTGTGCCAAAGACCTATTTTTCCCACATACAGAGACACGCGCGCGTCACTTGTGACCTAAAATACACAGTATCTACATAATATATGATGTGCTTGTGCAACAGTACTTAAGTACTGTCAGCCAACGTCGATTATAACAAGTGCTTCGCTTCGAGCAAATGTTCATATCTTATGACACTAGTGAATATGTGGTTTATCTATTTTGTTCCGCAATCAATGTCAAATGAACATATTTCACAAGAACCAGTAATACAAATCGGGATAGTTATAATCTGAACAAGTCTAGGCCACCTGAGAATGATCAGGTTCATTTAGTGAACTAGATAAAATTGGAATCAGGAGAAAAACTGGACTCTGAATTTGAAGTAAATATATATTGAGCTTCTAGCGTTGACAAGATACTCAGTCATTGAAGATTGTTGCAAATATTATACAATAAAAGTCGAAATTATTGTCGTAACTGTCGGAATAAAATTATGAGAAATTAAAACGCAAAATTAATTCCGTTTAAATATCCTTGTATCTATTTTATATGTTAAAAGAGTTACAATGCCAGCCATATTGTTATTTCCAGCTCAGGAGAGTGCATATAACAATAATGAATCCCTTGTCTCGCAAGTTGTATTTAACTTCGGTATGCCTGTTCCATTTATCGGTACAAATAAAGGTACGTATTGATTTGATTTATACATAATAAATAAATATATCCGCTTATTTATCTATTTATTGACTTAGATCGGGATCCAGGAACATATAACATTATATTTTACTAGTTCCAAGTGATAAGTTCGTAGTTCAGTTCGTTTCTGTCATTACTTTCTTCTACGCTGTTCAGTGTTAGTCACGTAGTAAGTGGGGGGATAGACACCGATTTTCTATCTGGCTTTTACGTTAAATAATGAAGTTGAACGAGTCACTAATGTGTCATGTCATATTATATAGTTATGTGGATGCGTATATGCCCATTCATACAAAGAGGGAAAATGATTGTATTTTAAATTTTACAATAACTTATTTTTTTAAATGAATGAACGTGTAATTAATAATAATACATTTTGTTCTTTGTTCAATATTTTAACTCAACACTCACTGAACTCTACTCAACGCACATTTCATTGCAACTCAGGCAACTGTTTTTAACTGTACTTACATTAAGATAAAATTAGTAGTACTGTACACATTTAATGATTTATTATTATATATTAATTAAATTAATTAATTGTTTTTAATTATTATTATTAAACTATCGAAATGTTAACTGGAGTCAAGACTCAACTGGGATGTCAGCTATAGCTGTCTCCAACAATCTGCTTATGTTTACAATAGAGACTGTGATGTCACAAACAATAGGTACAAAATACAAAGAGAGAAATACAATGGGCCAATAAACTGCTGGAAAATTTTGATTTTACAGATAAACTGTCACATAAAAAACAATACATGCAAGCAGGCGAAGCTAAAACAGGAATACACATAATAGGAAACAAAACACAGAAAATTAGATTAAATAACAAACAAAATAACCCCATTATAGTTGATGGCCAAATAATTAGAGAAGTATACTTTTATATATAAGGGACAGTAATAATATTAGTAGTCATCCAATGTTACGAGTACTGTGTGTGATGGGATAGTTTGAGTTCTCATTTACTTGATTTATTCTCAGAGCTAATGTCAGCGGGAGCCTTGTGCTCCTGGCAAGTTTAACCAGGGACCAGTTTGATCAATCTTCCCATTGATGGGCCACAACAAGCATTAGATGTAAAAAAAAACGATCATCCGGTGGTGTTTGATAAGGTGCTCACTTTGTACTTCAAAAGTAATTGGATCAATCCGATGTGGATTTATCAGACTATTACATAAGAGATCCCTGAAAATCTAAGAGTATCTGCGATCTAATGCCCACAACTTTCATGGGTGGACGATAAAACATACGCCCATTGCTCAAGTTGAGCATGTAAAAGAACCATTGGTATTTGAAAATTGAAAAGAGTACGCTGTAAAAAAGCCAATATCCTGGCAAAGTTTGAAATATTAAAAGAGATGAAACAACCAGGAAAGTGAACCTGAACAAAAAGCACAGATGAAATTAAATGTTTTGGTATAAAAGGCACAGATATTGTAACTTTGCTGTAAACATACTTGTGCTCAAATCACAAAACACATTTCAAAAAGTGACTGTGCTAGAGCAAACAAATAAGACAAAGATGAAACAAGATCTCTATTGATATTGTTAAACATATTTTGTAATTGTTGGTAGCTAAATCTATGATATTTATAGTTATCAGAACATTATAGGGATATATAAGCTTGTGTTTGTTTTCTTACCACTGTACCATGTAATGATTATGAATTATTATATTCTTATTTTGTTTAGCCACCAAGTCATCAACTATGACTCCAGCTCCAAAGTCAGTATCTGGGACCTCAGATCCTGATATATCCAAGGAGTCTATAAAGTTATTACCACCATCTGAAAGTTCACTTCCCAATATTAGTACCCTAGGGGCCAACAATTCAAACAGTGCAGACACTATTAGTTTATCATCACCAGTCAGCGATGAGAGTGAATGCACAAAAGACGTTGTTTCTGTTTCTCAAAGCAACTTTAAAAAAGGCAACCTTTGGAGTGATGATGCTGATATTATAAAAACAGAAGATATAGACAATTTAGAGCAAGACAATGACTTTTCAGGTTTAGCTGAAACTTTAGCTGTGACTTCCTTACCCTGGCGCAGAGAAACAAGTCTGCCATCTGTGCCTTCTTCAGTTACGTCAAGTCTTCCAGATGATGAAAATCCACTGATGTCTGAGGCTCCATCATGGGCAGACAATTTAGCATACAGTCATCTGACAGAGACTGGGTCTCCATACACCTCACCGCAAAACACAATCACTGGCAAGCCAGCAGTATCGTCTCATCGTCCAGTGTTTGAACTCTTCCCATCTAATTCACCACAGTACGACCGTACTGCTACTTCTCCTATACCACCTCCATGGTGTTGTAAAGGCAACAGTGCAAGCAACCAAAATGATGAACCGCTTCCAAGTTATTCAGTGGCAGGTAGCGATGTTGGTGACAAAGCAAGCTGTCTGCTTATGTCCTCTCATGACCGTGCTCCTCCCTCTTACCATTCCTGCCTCCAGTCAACAGTCAATGGGCTTGATACTTCCACCTTCAGAAGACACAGTGATGTTGGCTCACCAATACATTTCCAACTTATGCAAAAGTCTGAAATGGTATCTGCAGCAGCAATAGAATCCCATCTTATAGGTATTGAGGAAGACTACTATCACGGCATGGCAGACCGAGTATCACATTGGCTAGCTAACTCAAACAATGGTGATGTATGTTTCAATGACATCAACTGCGAACTTGCTGCCAAAGAAAGTGCGCAAAGAATTCTGGAGTCATTGAGACATAAACAGAAGTGGATCATGGATGACACAGATGATGGAACAGATGCAGATGTGGAGTCAGATTGCAGATCAATGATACAAAGTTATAATGCAGCAACCCTTGAGAACCACATATATTTTAGTGGGAGGTTGTAAAAAGTACCTACCTATCCTTCTCTGTAGCAGGCAGTAATCACTGACTAAAACTCAATATACTCAGGACATTTGTGATGCTGACAAGACCTTGTTTCTCACCCTCCTCCCAAATGACTATCAAGGCGTATGTATATGTTAGTTCAACTTTTCCTACGATCAAAACAAATATCTTTAGTGCTATTATGTTTTATCTTCTACAATTATTCATGATGTTTTTAAACTGTCTTGTTTCTTTATTAGTCATAATGTTCATCTATCACTTTTCCTAGCTAATGTCAATGGTAAATAAATAGTTATGGCAGTTTCAGTTGAACAATAATGCAAATTCAGTATTAGGTAATAAATGAGTATGGATGCAGTTTCAGTTGAACAATAATGGCGACAAATTCCTAGCTAATGTCAGGTAAATAAATGAGTATGATGCAGTTTTCAGTTGAACAATAAGGGCGACAAATTCTAGCTAATGTCAGGTAAATAAATGAGTATGGATGCCAGTTTTCAGTTGAACAATAAAGGCGACAAATTCCTAGCTAATGTCAGGTAAATAAATGAGTATGGATGCCAGTTTTCAGTTGAACAATAATGACTAAATTCTACTAATTCAGGTAAATAAATAGTAGTGCCAGTTCGTTGAACAATAACGAATTCTAGCTAATGGGAATAATAGAGATATTCGTTGACAAAAGACAGCAATTGTTAATGCAGTATAAATGAGTATGGATCCGTTCAGTTGAAATGAAACAAATTCATTAGTCAGTAAAATGGATGCAGTTCAGTGATATGACAACAAATTCTATAATCAGGAATAAATATGTGCGTTGTGAACAAATGCCAACATTAATTTATTTGTTTTAAAATATATTTCTCATTGTTAATGTTTTTGAAGTAATTGAGAATTTACTAAGTGATTTTTTGTTGACTAAAAATATTTACGAATATGACTAATGTTTACATGTAACAAATGCAGGAGACAGTTGCAGTCACACAAAGGCATCTCATGAATAAGAAATGCTATCTCTATCTCTCTTTTTTCTATTCCCACTGCAAAATAGAACTGCAGCTATCCTAACATTTATATTAGTTTTTAAGTCATTTTCATAATCAAACAGTTCTAAAATTGTTCCTAACACTATATTAGTTTTTTTGTTTCAGTTTCTGTCACAATGCTATTTTTTAATATAGATTTGGGTTTCCAGCACAATCCAAATTCTCAATAATCCAGAGAAATTTTGCTCAATAAGTACATAAATTTATATCGATGGGTTACTGGTAAGATTTACAACTTAGAACCCCAATTTTATAGTATTACATCAACTTAGTTATACTACAGCATGGTCTCAAATCTGACAGGGGTGGCCATTATAACTGACTCATAACCCCAGTTATGATAGACATGGACAACTTGTAACTGAATGACAAATTTGAATCCTCAGAGATAAGAAAATATGGTTCCAAGTTCCTCATCTTGATCTACTTCAGACAATTCTAGAACATTTGGTAATATTTATCTTTCATGAAAATCAAGATCAATCATGCATTTCCCCAATTCTTCTATTCCTACCATAGTAATTAGTTGTGCACTTGATTTTCATCTTCAAGAGATGGCTATGATTGGCTGTGTCTAGACCACGGCAGTTGGGAATTCAGTCTATCCCGTCCTATTCCTGTGCTATGTGCCGCTTCATGCTTTCAAATTCTGCATGCAGGATATGTATGTTCATAGCAGGAATATTATTTTCGATGGATAGCCGTGCAGAGTGTGATGGTGTCCGCTATTTCACCGTTTACCAACATGCTGTGTTCGCTTTAGCTTGAATACAGAGGATAGGGATGAGCCCTCTCTTTCTCTGTTAAAGAGCTGAAGTCGAGGATACTAGACCAGACGGCACACCAGAATATATAGTATCATGTGGTGATTATACTGCCCGATAAAAATTATGCTGTTGATCGACCTACCGAGCCTCGCATAGTTAAATCACTACATTCCAAACTACACAGCAACAGAGATGGGCTCCAGGCAACAGTTGACTTCATCATAAGAACACATCTGATGGTATAATCATCCAAATAGCTATCGTGCAAAGAAGAAGTTGGTACACTTGCTTTGTAGCTATGTGGTCACAGGATGAGATTTCCCAGTCGGAGTAATTTTGTCCATACTTTAACAGCTTTCTAGTTGACTCAAGTCTTAATTGGACACCAGAAAACACTGGGAAGTAAAGGTATTTGGTTTGATGTTGATCAATCTCTTTACTGTTGGTCAAAGAAAAATCTGGATCTAACACCATATTCCACATTATAAAACATGCTATAAAAAGGGACACCTTACATTACTTTTGCAGTGTGGTACATTATTACATTGTTATTTATCCACTTTCTCTGATATTTCCTTTCTACCATTATCATTTGTTGTCTTCCTGCCGTCAACCTTCGCTTCCTGCATGATTTTCAATAATCTCTTTATTTGTTCAAAATAACTTATTTGTCTATTTCTGATCTTTATATTTATATAATTTTGATCCCCAAATTTTTCCATGCCATACTTGTTTGCTTCTGTGTCCAAGAACTATGCACAATTCTCAAGTAAATCCACATCACAAAGACCTTGTTTTTTAAGTCACTTGTCCACTGCCCATGTTTCTTGATACAGACAGAAGCATCTAAATGACCTACTATAAAATTGGCTGTATGTTCCTTATGGTGCTATTGACAGAATCATCTATTGAAAACTATAAAACCAAGGGCTCCCAAATTATTTTTAATAGGGACACATTATACAAAACTAGTATGACACAGCTAGAGGTTACCTAAAGAGTATCAGTAAATAACGTTCACTACACACCTTGTGACACAGGATGGGAACGCTTGGTTTGGACTATAATTTTATGTAATCTAATGCAGCAAGGGTGGGCTTAGTGGTAGTGAGCTTGATCACAACCCAAGAGTACCTGGTTCAACTCCATGTTTGTCAGTTTGGAAACAAATTTGTTCCCATGGACAAATGGTAAAGATGGACCTCACAGTTCAGAAAGCAATGGCAAACTACTGAACATATAAGTGGTGCCTAGAAAATCAACGCCTCGTTAGTTGATTGCAATCCTGTAAATGATATGCCATGATTTTCATTTCAATGCAGCAAGAAAGTTGATAAAGCAAAACGACTATCTTAATCATTAATAACATTGTTTATCTGAAATGTGGTTTCAAGTGGCATGATGTTTGAAGAAAAATTTCCTTGACCTCTGAACCTTGTTAAGTAGGTCAATAAGCTTTTCTATAATTTAATGACTAATAACTGTAAAACTATTTACAGTAACATTTTCAGTGTACTAACCATTCATTTTATATGCAGATATGATAATGGGTGTTCTCTATTCAAAAGCATGTATACCTACTCACACATTTATCACGTTAAGTATTTAGTGTAGACTTCAGTTAAAAAAACCCATCATAGTTGGCAGAAGATGAGCGAAGCACCAAGTATGGCAGTTTTACAATGAAGCTGTTTGATTTTTTTCTTAGTATATTGTTTTGTGGATTAATATGGTTTGGACATTTTTCATGTACTTGATAATAGGCTTTGTAAACCAGCCATACTTCGTATTCTGTTATCAGTTATATGAGGATTATCGTCATTAGCACTCCGGTCATGTCCATATGTGCTCCAGTTTCACCTCGAACAAATACATCTTCATATTCTGTTTATCTTTATCCAGTAATCGAAGGGAGGAATGATGCTAAATATGATCTAGAAACACAGGTTTCTCTGATTCCATTTCTAAATATATAAGCTTGATAAAGACTTTTTGGTAGAAACGTTGGTTTAGTCTGTTAGTGTAGTTCATAGAACTAGTTTCATGTTTTTATATTTCCCCCCATTTTATATGTAGTTTTACTGCAGTCTTTCACATTATTGTTTTCTAAATACTCTTTTTTGCCTTCACCCCTAGGGGTGCATATGCCTGCTGCTAAGGTCTTCCAAGGCCATCTTTTCCAGATCTCTCCACTCTCTCCCCATTTTCTTGCATTCCGTCTCCCACTTCGGCAGGCTGATTCCTTTTGGATTTCAGCGGGTCCTTCATCAGTCCTTACTTGCTTTCTTGGGTGGCTTTACCTTCTTCTTCCTTGGGTGGCAAGCTAGGAATTTCCTTGGTTGTTGTTTCTGTAGCTATCTAGTGTTTTTTTATGGGGTGGGGTAGCTAGTCCCACGCCCAACCTCATTTGTCATATGCATGGCAAGTAACAGTGGTTCCAATCTTTGGGCCCCGGTAATCACTCAGCCAGGTTTCTAAATATAGTACCTAGATAAAGTTGTGCTAGACGCTGTCGCACAGTATTGTCTACATTGTTGTTAGATTTGATCTGTCAATCGTTATTTATGATTGTTAGTCAATGTATGTGATGTATAGCATGTGTTCTAGCATATGTTTGGGAAATCTCTTGCTTTATAGATTGAAAGCATGGCATGTAACACATATTATCATATCCAAACTGTACATTTTCACCAAAATATGTCCTCATCTCATACTTTGTATCAGATGTCTAGAAGTATTAACAGACAGACTTGTGGACCAATACAGCTAAGCATTTAAGAGTGACTACAAATGAAAATGTCATACAATACAGCTGGACATTTAAGAGAGACAGTACAGACGAAGAAGCCATACAATACAGCTGGACATTAAAGAGATACAGTACAGATGAAGAAGCCATACTTTCAGCAAACATTCAAACAATATCACCTGTGTGCTTTGTTAATTTAAGAATCATGCTCATGTTTATTGCGTTCCAGATATGACCATAAGTGCTCAAATCTCCTCTCGATTATGTTTTAATGTGGTCAGGTTGACAACTCCCATTCTGTGTTGGTTGATATATCGACAAGAGTCCTTTGCATAGTCTTCTCTTCTCGTTGCACCTATAGGTATACACAAACTGTGAACACATGTCAACGAAAACCTCCTTATATTCCTTCATGAAGCCTTCAATGTGTGTATTCTCTATTACTTCATTAACGATGTTATTTCTATCCATGGATGCCCATTCAGGATTGTAATCTTATTTGTCAGGGCAATCATCCTCTCGCTGCCTTTCATGCTGGCATGCCCCGGCACACAAGTATAAGTAATTGTATCAGTTACTGAAGAATTCAAAAACTATCACCACTAACTTCATATCTGCCCTGCTTTGATATTCTGTAACATGCTGATTGAGTCATTCAAGAAACATATATGGTACAATTCTGTGTCTTTAACTATTCAAAGCAATTTCTCTCTTTCAATCTACTCTATGGAATTGAATCCTATATTTCTTGCCTCTCTCTGAAAAATTTGTTTTAGGGTTTCCCTAGGGTTGCCTTTATTTCTGGAACCCTTTACCTCCCATTTCAATGACTGTTATGTGATTCTTTGATCATTTATTCTCAGAATATGCCCAATGTATCCCCATCTTCTCTTTATTGTAACAGTTGTTATTAGTGGTTGACCAGACATTTCTCTGATTTCATCACTTCAGAATTTATCCCATTTTATGTTCATTATTTGAGATATCAATAACTTTAGTATTAACAAGTATGGATTGATATTTTCTCCATACAGTCATTATGTCTAGAAAATCAACAACTCAATTACTGTGGTTTATGGTGACATCCTGTAAGGGATATGCTTTGATTTTTGAGTCATCATGTGTTCATAGTCATGTGTTTATACAGTTGTGTTCATACAATCATTCATTGTCAAATGTGTATATGTAAATAAATATAACCTTTGATTGAGAATAGATTGACAATATGTGGTTGTATAGCTACTTTCATCTGGTGGTGTTGAATGCAGTCTTATCTAATATGAAGCCATGACAGTGATCGGATGTTATTAAAACTCCTTCATTGTGCAGATTCTTGACTTAATGTCAAGCTACTTCATGTACCAGTTTGTTTACTTTGTTGTAAAGTGTGTTTGGTTATAAACTAGTTCCACTGTTGTAGTTTGCATTTATTGTATGACTAACAGTTGAACTTTGCACGGATATTTATATTGCATGGTTCTTGTGTGTTACCTGAAGAAAAATCTGTCCCTGAGCCTTGTTTCAAAATCTTTCATGTTATAGTTTGCATTTATTGTATGATTACTTGAATAATTCATTATTTTGTTCTTAAGTTAAGTAACAACTTTTATGTATGTTTGTAACATCAGATAACAGTACCTATGCCTTGCATATATGGGATTTTTGTGTATATATTCTATGTTCTTGCATTGTGTATATGAATGAAATAAAGACAAAGAAAGATACACTTAAGAGAATGTATGCTTGGTTTAAGGGACTTGTTCAGACAGTGCACTTTTATTCAACTTGTCCCTTGTTGATGTTGTAAGTCACCGTTTCTTTTCTCTTGCAACTCTTTTTGTAGTTTATTGTTGGTATTACTTGGTAATATGTCTTCACATCATGAAAAGTTGGTTTTGGTTACAGAGGAAAACAGGCTTGGTTACATGGAAGAAGATATTGAGTAATAGAGAAAACAGGCTTGGTTACATGGAAGAAGATATTGAGTAATAGAGAAAACAGGCTTGGTTACATGGAAGAAGATATTGAGTAATAGAGAAAACAGGCTTGGTTACATGGAAGAAGATATTGTGTAACATGCTTGGTTACATGGAAGAAGATATTGAGTAATAGAAAAAACAGGCTTGGTTACATGGAAGAAGATATTGAGTAATAGAAAAAACAGGCTTGGTTACATGGAAGAAGATATTGAGTAATAGAGAAAACAGGCTTGGTTACATGGAAGAAGATATTGAGTAATAGAGAAAACAGGCTTGGTTACATGGAAGAAGATATTGAGTAATAGAGAAAACAGGCTTGGTTACATGGAAGAAGATATTGAGTAATAGAGAAAACAGGCTTGGTTACATGGAAGAAAATATTGAGTAATAGAGAAAACAGGCTTGGTTACATGGAAGAAAATATTGAGTAATAGAGAAAACAGGCTTGGTTACATGGAAGAAAATATTGAGTAATAGAGAAAACAGGCTTGGTTACATGGAAGAAGATATTGAGTAATAGAGAAAACAGGCTTGGTTACATGGAAGAAAATATTGAGTAATAGAGAAAACAGGCTTGGTTACGTGGAAGAAGATATTGAGTAATAGAGAAAACAGGCTTGGTTACATGGAAGAAGATATTGAGTAATAGAGAAAACAGGCTTGGTTACGTGGAAGAAGATATTGAGTAATAGAGAAAACAGGCTTAGTCGTGGAAGAAGATATTGTGTAAATGATTGGTTACATGGAAAAAATATGTAACATGCTTGTTACATGGAAGAAAATATTGAGTAATAGGAAAGCAAAGATTTATGAGGAATAAATTTAGTTAATGGATTTGGTAAAGGGAAAACAAAGATAAAGTTGCATAGTAAAAATATTGAGTAATGGAAAACATAGATTTAGTTGCATGGTAAAAATATTGGATAACGGGGAAAGCATAGATTTAGTTGCATGGTTAAAATATTGGGTAATGGAAAACAGATTTAGTTGCATGGTAAAATATTGATAACGGGAAAGCATAGATTTAGTTGCATGGTAAAAAATATTAATGGAAAACTACGATTTTATTATAAAAATAACAATTGAATTTATCGAAACAAAGATTGCTGTACATGGAATATACATTTGTTATATGATAAACAATGATATTTCTCATTCCAAACGTACTCGGTTTGCTCCCTTGTGGAGCCATAGGGATATTTTTCCAGAGATCCCTGATATCAGTGTAGATTCCTAGTCCTATCGGAGACAGAATATAAAACGTAAGTCCCATGTTCAAGTTGAGCACGAAAGAACCCTGGGCAGTTCAAAATCGAGAAGACCACGTTTAAAGCCGTTACCGAGCAATATTCATTAGAAAGACTTTTTTTTAAATTCGACATAATATTTTCACTATCTTCTAAATTACATTGGGGACACTCGCCAGCTACAGAGTTCATGCACTGCCACTGAGATCTTCCTGTGTAATAAAGAGATTGGATCACACATGGTTACTCACCGAAGTGCAATGATGATGGTCCTATCAAACAATGATTTTGTTACAGGACAAACAGGTGGCTGTTCACATGTCAGATTTTAATTACCTGCATCTGTAACACATTATCATAAAGCTACAGCTATGTCACAAAACAAAAGCTAGGTATTAGACCTTCATCAACGTATGTATTAAGTATACTTATTGTGTATGTATGCTGTTACTCAACAGTTATTTCTTCTCTAGCTGATGTTTTTATTGCCTAATGATAACATCTGCAGACATGCTTACTATGTTTAATTATTTTTTTTTTAAATAGATTTTTGCTCACTAATTAATACAAAAATATGAAATAATGTGTTTTGATGATTCCAGTGTATGATGATAGTAATGAATATAATGTAAAGATGGTTAATAATGGTAATGAGTAAAATACATCTTGGTTAAGGGGTCTCAATACTCACTAAATGACATATTTTCTTTAAAATATCGATTTTCCAAATGTGTTTTATTCTGTTAGTTTTATATCTCTAGAATCGAAATCAGTAAAAAAATTGAATTTTTTTTTTTAAAATTTGAAAATGAGATTTTAAACAGCCCACCCTCTCGGAAATTAAACGTATTTTTTAAGAGGTAATGTCTAGAAATACCGTCTGGTTGGTACTTAGTGATGGGGATCTCTATTCTATAAGACATATCGAATAATATATCATTGTAAAGTGCCAGTGTGAGAAAATTGTGAGAGTTCATCCAATTCTATGGAAGTTGA
The DNA here is from genome assembly GCA_020796225.1 of Arion vulgaris. Taxonomy (NCBI): domain Eukaryota; kingdom Metazoa; phylum Mollusca; class Gastropoda; order Stylommatophora; family Arionidae; genus Arion; species Arion vulgaris. The sequence continues at coordinate 62,856,774 of CM036760.1, forward strand.
AGCTGCCAAGCTTATTTTTGCCAGGTCAGTGAGAAAAAGACAACTTGTTTATTACCAGTTGCTCTGTGATGGAGATTCCAAAGCTTTTGTAGAGACACATACATCTTTCAACAATGATATTCAAATTGTCAAAGTAGATTTTATCAATCGCATAGCTAAAAACGTTATCTCATTAGTCTACGTCAATATTTGCCTATATTAAAAAAATAGTAGTTCTCCCATGCTCCACATCAAAGAGCATTAGATATCTCAGAAGGAAGGAGGCACATATAATACAGGTGAATTTAACATATAACCATACGGGACGGATGTTCTGTCAATCATGTAAGCGATTTGTGTGGAAATTCTTTGGTAAGTTAAAGATCTTTTCATATTTCACCAAAAATATTTTTAAATTGCAGTTTTCTCACAATTGTGATTTTCACTAATTTAGGAAGTGTTCAGTAGGTTAATCTCAGTAACCATTCAAGATATCAATATAAAATTTGGCATACATATAGATCTATCAATACTGAGGGCAGTCAGATATAGAAATACAAGTTTTGAGAAATATATTTTTAAACACAATATTTTTAGTAACCATAGGTTCCTATTTTTTTGGGTAAAAATTGTATATGTCTTATTCGTTGCACTTCTATCTGCTTGTTATCTGTCCCAGAACAATTTAAAGTTGCTAGCTGCCTAGAACTATGGCTTATGTGAGTATTTCAATTTAAAAAAGAATAATATGAACTAGTTGTGAGTACTTACCTACTTTACGGCATTGTTTATAATCCAACATGGCCGCCATTACCATGGCAACCCGACAAGTAATTAAATTAAAAGTTATATAATATTTCATTCCAGACCGTCCCTAGTACTACCTGATAAACAATATTTCATTTGACTGAGAAATAAGGAAGTTAGCAACCGTTTGTCCTGTCTACCCTTAAGTGCTCGTCTCTTGTGTCAGAGGTACCAGGTGAGATCTGATTTCTGTATAGGTGAGACCGAGGTCCTATCGGAGACGGACAATAAAACATAGGTCCAGTGTTCAATTTGAGCACGTACCCTTGGCAGTTCAAAATCGAGAAGAGCAAGCTGGAACGTTGCTGTCCGGGCAAAATTCATTAGAAAAGATTCCAAATAAAATTCCTAGAAAAATATCTTTACCATCTTCAAGATTGAAGGGGATCCTACCGGTGCTACAGAGTTTGTGCACTGCAGTTGAGATCTTCCTGGGTAAGAAAGATATCGGAGAAAACATGGTCCTATCAATCTATATGTGGATAGGCCAATGCAAACCAGCGCCGAAAACACAAGTCTAATCTGTTAAGATGAAAGTGTCAACTACAGAACAGAAAACTGGATAAATCAAGGAACACATACATATACACTGACATACTACATACTACAATCAGGTTTGTCCTCATGATGTTATTCCTATCAGTTTCAACTACTTGGCAGTGAAACCAGTCCTTTACAAGACTTTCCAGTGAAACCAGTCCTTTATTAGGATGTGCAGTTCTTCCTTTCATTCGCTTGAAATATTGTCTATATATTCAACGTCGTCTCTTGTATAAACTTCACTATCTTTTGTAGCTCACACAGGTCTGTGTAGTTTTATGATGAGTGTTGTTTCGTTAGGCCAGTGAGTTTGCCTCCAGATATCATATATTGGGCAGTCTTCAAGTATTGTGCTCTGCAGGCTGATATGCCTGTACACATGGCTGAATTGCCAATCTTGAATTTTGTATACATGTGGCTGCGGAGCCGATTGTGTCCTTTTCTAAGGCGCAGAATGACAACTTGTTCTAATCTGCTCATATTATAGTACTCGTCTTGTGTTGGTATTTGTGACTTTTCGAGGATGTGCAGTCAAACCTGTCCTTTGCCCGAGTGGTTACCGGGGCACAAATTGGGGTGTAAATAATAGAACTACTGTTACCTGCCACGCATGTCGTAAGAGGCGACTAAGGAGGTTGAGGGTGGGGCTAGCTACTCCACAGCGTAAAAAACACTAGATGGCTACAGAATGGAGAGAAAACCGAGTAAGTGCTGGCTGAAACCGGACACATCGCCAAAGGATAAGCACCAGAGCTCCAAATGGTGCTGAAGATGTGACGTAAAACACACCAATGCTAAAGGTACATTAATCAGATTTCCACATTAATAAATTTATGGGGAGATCTGGTACATCGATCTGGGCGGTGATCGCGAGAGAGAAAACCTGTCCTTTATTAGGATGTGCAGTATCACCAGAAATTCTTGAGGGGCGTGTTTAACCAGCAAACCATATGAGCCATCAGTATGCATACCCTTCGACATCTGTTGAGAGACTGAGCACCTATGGGTATGCCAAGAGTGCTGTGACGTCAGTTGAGCAACCAATCATCAGATAAGACAGCTAATGCAGTGTTTATAGAATGCGGAAAGTTTGTATAATTTAGTCACTGTCTAAACCCAAAGGATTGACGTCATTGCACCGGGATTTACCGATATGGCTTGGTCCCTCTCCGCAGAAATAGCACGCTATCTGCAGAGAGTATTGCACAAAGCTGAACTTTGTAGCTCCTGCAACAATCCTAGGGTCTCTGAATAAAATGCACATGTGAACAGAATGGAATGGCCTGGATTCGAACCCACTACCTTTGGTGCGCAATGCAAGGGCTTAGCCACAGAGACCTCCAGTCACTATCCTATCATGAGGGTAGAACTGTCATGTACGTACAGATAGTATATCTCCCAGCAGATGATTGAAATGATAACATAAGAAATACTTGACAAAATCCAGTGTTAGACAGGCACTATAGTTGTCTGGACGTAGAAACATCTTTAGACTTGATCCAGATGATACATCAGAAGACATAGTATGATAAACAATCTAGACATAGAAGAAACCTGGAGAGAGCTGCTTCAAAACATCTAGTTTAAATCAACAAATTGGACCATTGATTTGGAACTGGCTATTGCAAATTGCTAGGCCACCTCTTTGGACTTGAACACTATTGTCATTACAGCACATTCACATTTCTGAAAGCACACTGGGGATTGTATAGGACAGAGGTATTAAGGTTGTTTGACCGAAGCAGTTGTCATGTGTTGCGGGTCATCAGTTTTATTTTCTCACCAACAGAAAAACATTTGACCTTACTGGAGGGTCGAATACGGAATATTTGCATCAGGACACATAAACCTGTTTAACTATTCGTTCAGTCGCTTTCTCCTATCAATACTACAAACACATGAATATCTACACTACACACATGAAAATCAATACTATACAGATGAATATCAATGCTACAAACAGACTGATACCAATACTACACGATATCAATACATCCGGAATGATGACAAATGTCATTGACCAACTTTAGCTGTTGAGCTTAAAATCTAACATTACAACACTAACATTGACAGTCTTTGTTGATATGAATGTTGGTTAATTAATTTATTTGGATACATACTATAAACAATTTAATATTTATTGTCTTCAAGACATAGTATCGAACAGACTTGATGAAATTGTGGGAACTTGAGTAGCGCAGAAAATGATGACGTCTTTCAGATACTTTAATTAGACTATATATATATATAAGTATATATATAATATATATAGAAGAAGATACTTTAATTAGACAATACCGTTTCGTTTGCCGAGCTACTGAGTTAGTGCTTGAGCAACGCTGTGAATGTTACATGGAATGCTTTTTGCTGTGTCAACCGTGGGTTTGTTGTGTGTTAGTGTGTATTCAGAAAATGGCGGACAGTGGTTATGACGAACAAGCTCAATCTGCTGTATGCAGTTATATTGCGAGTGCAGAAAGCTGGATTTTGTCATGATTGATGTTCCTTCGACAAGAATTGCAATTCAAGTGATGAACAGTTTTGTGTTGCTACATTAGTGACAGCCATATGCATTTTATGCGGAGCAGGTTGCTTTTTGTGGTGGTACACGGTTGTTTCATTCTGGAATTAGTTCACACAGGAAACATTTCACAGTTGTTAGCATTTTGTGTGATTTTCATTGGCACAGGAACGGAGCAATTATGGGGTGACCCGTTGCAGTGAAGTTGGAACCGTACTTATGAACTATATCAATACTTGAATTGGCCAATGAAAGAAACTTGTGATAATGATGGCACATTTGTTAATGATGTTTATGAGGGCTTTGGCATCTGCTGGGAAAGACTGAGCATCAATGGGTCTGTCCAGAGTGCTATACCATCGGTTGAGTGATCAATAACTAGAAGTTACTATAAATTCTTTCTAAACATCTATCATCACCAGATCCAATGATTCCTATGTACACTTTTTCTGTTATTTTCAAACAAATTATTTCATTTATGTTTGCAACACAAAGCGAAAAGCCTACAATAGTTTGTAGCATACTGAAATATGTGCGATGGTATGACAGGATCACAAACAAGGAACTGTGGGATAGAGCATGACAACGACACATGGAACAAGAGATAATCATAATATAGATGGAGATTGCTGTAAAACTATGTAGAATGGCGAAACACGTAATAACAAAGTACTGTAGTTCTACAAAAACAATGCGAAACACGTAATAACAAAGTACTGTAATTCTACAAAATACAAAAATAATGACAATATACAGCAACGTTTCGACCAAAAAGGCCTTAATCAAGCAAACGATACAACAAAAGTGACGAATCTCACGGAACACCACATATAGACTTTGACAAAGGTATTACAACGGTCAAAAATGAATCAAGAGATAAGAAACAGAAGGTGGCAATGGATAGGAGACACACTGAGGAGACCTTCTGACAGCATTATGAGACAGACCCTCAGATGGAACCCCAGGGTAATAGAGGTAAGGAAAGACCTAAGAACACCTGGAGGCAGAAGTTGGAAACAGAATGCAAGAAAATAGGGAAAGAGTGGAGAGATTTGGAAAACCTTGGTTGCAGACCTATGTCTCCCGAAGAGTGAAGAAAAATAAACTAAAATATGGTGTCTGCATGCTTAGCTACAGCTGGATGTGCAGCTAAAATTAACTCGGTTAAATGTTGCTGGGAACTGGAGCTGCTGTTGTGCACTTTCAAACAGATAATACCAAGCTGGAATGTTTGACTTTGCGTCATTGTAGATTTTTTTTGTCACATTCCAAGCATTCTGCATCATAATGATATAAAATCAGAAACATCAGGCTCTTTCCCAGACATTTTATCTCAGACTCTGCGTATATACATGGACCTTCACCTTTGATTCTCAGTTGGAAAGATAGGTGACATACTATGTATTAGCCACCGTCCTTGATGCTCTCTAAATATTAAAGATAAAAAAATACACGCTTTAATTCTAGTCTCTCCAAGTCTTCTTCTTGGAACGCTCCATATCGACCATTTGTCAAACCACTATTTGTAATCTGAACCTAAGAGCGATTGTACATTGTGCCAGTTATGCGCTTACAAGTAGGCCAGCACATCCAATTTGACTAATATATTGAGCTTATGGGATGGATTAGCATAGGACATAACCGCTCGTCTATCGACTTGGACACAAGAGGGTTGTTAGTTCAATCCCACACAAGAGGAAAGGAATGGCCCTCCTAAAACTAGAGGCTAGAAATGTGAAGTGACTTCATACAGAAAGGTCTGAAAAGGCTACGGAAATTTTTAAATTATAATGTTCTACTATATTCTAAACATGTGTCCAAATACTCTAGGCAAGAGGATCATCATGATCCGAAGTCACTGTCTTTATATTGAGTGTCAATTATGAGAAAACTGGGTGTATGTTGGTTCTTTACTCTCAGGTCTGTATCATTCTGGCACCTTGTCAATCACAGAAGGTGCATATGCAACGCCAGCATCTTTTCTTAAGTTTTTATGTCACTGGTGCTTGTTTTTTTCATGAGTTTTTCCCCACTAGCAACCTTGTCATTCTATTTCAGTTATTCTGTTCTGAGCAAGCACTCATTTATGAAAGCCTGCGTCTTTCTGTTAGGTTATTTTTTTCTTTATGTTTCTGAGGCATACATAAGAACTGACTTGATATTGTTAGGGAAATGCAACACCATAATATCTGTGTCCAGCAGAGTTGAACATTTGTAAGAACAAAGAAGGGCTCGAACAGGGACTGTCCCTGACATAGAGGTCAGCTTTAAGTCCTGAAGAAAAAATGTGTAAACAAATGTCAGAATAATGATTGAAGACAGCATAAATACTTTGCTATAAACAATACAATTTTGTTAATCAAGATCAGAATAACACTTTCAAATATTTGACACCAATAAAGAAAGTTTCAATAAAGTAATTAAAACGCTTGTATGTAACAGACAAACACTAGATAAAACTGAAGGGCTAAGTGGTTAAGCTATTGTCTTGAATTCTGAAGGTCATGAGTTGTAATCCAGACACCCCATTTTGTTCATAAGTGTATTTTTTTGCTAGATCCCTAGGATTGTTGCTGGAGCTATGAAGTTTGTGTTTTGTACAATACTCTCTACATGTGGTATACCATTTCTGTGGAGATGGGCCAAACCATATGGGGAAAAATTTGGTGGATAAAGTCTATCCTTCACCTTTAGACCTTCTTAAATAAACACCAATGGAATGAGGCTTACAAAAAATGATATTGGATAGGACATAAGGAAGTAATATAAAAAACTCAGAGGAACGAAACAGCTCATGACATACTGCAACATTTCTCGAAGTCTTTATCAGTAAAGTTCATTTCATGGTTTTCTTAGGGTGTCCTTTGTTTCTTGAATCATTTACCTCACACTTGAATGGCTGCTTTGTGATTCTTTGATCGTTTCTTCTCAGTATGCCCAAAATATGTCCATCTTGTTAAAACATCAATTGTAAAAGTACTTTGTGACCAATGTATATGCCCATCTAATAGTTTGTCAAAGGAGTTAACTCTGATGAAAACGTTAGTCCTTTCCATTAATTTATTATCTCCCATTTGGATCTTGGGTGCCTTGCAATGTGTAACAAATATAGCTCTAGATCGCAGATAATATAGGGCAGTGCTTTCTAACTTTTTATATATTGGGGCATATCTGACTAATGACAGTGGAGTCACTGACACTTTGTGGCAATTGCAATATTAATAATAATAATAAAGCAATAATAATAGTAACATTCATAAAAATAATAACAGGTGAAAACTTCTTCTTCGCTCCTAGGGAAGCATAGGTCCACAATCAAGGCCATCTTTTCCAGATCTCTCCACTCTCTCTCCGTTTTCTTGCATTCCAACTCCTCTCCAGGTGTTCTTGGGGTCTTCCCCACCGCTATTGTCCTGGGGGTTCCATCGGAGAGCCTGTCTTGTGATGCTGTTAGGAGGTTTCCTCAGTGTGTGTCCTATCCATCACCACTTTCTGCTCCTTATCTCTTGTTCCACCTGTCGTTATCCTGTTCTATCCCAGAGTTCCCTGTTTGTAGTCCTGTCATATCATTACAGATGGAGTATCCTGCGCAGGCATCTACTGATAAATGAAAACATAATCTGACCAAACGTTAAAATAAACAAAAAGTATTTTCTTTCTTTTGTCCTTCTCTGCTTTTTTGCCGCTAGGCATAGCAAGTTTAATTGATGATCTGTTTCCGAGATAATGCACGCGCGGTCGCTTGATATGGTGTGGTATTGTGGAGTTTTAAGATGTCTGTAACTCCATCAACCCATCTTTTCTTGGTCTGCCCTTTCCTCTTGATGATTCCATTTTCAGGTTGTACGCTCTTGCAACTGGTGTATTCGGGTTCATTCTGACTAAGTGGCCAAACCATTCGAGTCTCTTTCAATAAATCTAATAGCAGGTGTTGTTCCGACTGTTCTTCTAATTCTCATTTCTTATATGGTCTCTTCTTGTTTTATTTACTGCTTTTCTCAGGCATCTCATTTTGCATGTGGTAATTTTCCTTTCTTGTTATTTTGTCAGTGTCCATGTTTGGCTCTGGTAGCACAGTGTTGGTATAAAGATTGAATTTATAATCTGTCTTTTAGTCACTACTGGAATAGCTGGGTGTTTCAAAATTGGGGTAAGCTGGTATGTAATGTTGTTGGCTTGCTGGATTCTAGTTTCGATCCCTCTGTCCAGTCTACTATCAGATGTGAAGATACTTCCAAGGTATTTGATTTCTCTCACCTGCTTTAGCGTTGGTCATTTATTTGTATGTTGATATCTTTATGTTCTCTGCTTATAGTCATGACTTCTGTCTTTGAATGTTGATCTTCATGTTGTATTTGAGGCAGCTATTGTTGAGTAAGTTTATGTGTTCTTGAAGCTGTTCAATATTATTATGGAATAAACACTGGTCATCAGCAAAGAGCAGTTCATTTTGTTGGTCTGTGTTGAGTGATGCTTCATCTATTTTGGTGATACTATCCATGTATATAATAAAGAGGAGAGGTGATAAAACACATCCTTGCCGTACGCCTGATGTTACTGGAAACCAATTTGTGAGTCCGGCGCTTGTTCGTATGGCACTTTCACTTTCTATATATATGGCTCTAACACAGTCTAGCAGTGTTCCTTTTATTCCGTAGTTTTCGGGAACATCCCATAATATGTCTCTGTTAACCCTATCAAATGCCTTCTCTTGGTCTATGAAGGTTATATTCATTTGATTTTTGTATTCTATAGTCTTTTCACTAATTTGTCTTAGGGCAAATATTGCATCTGTGCACCCTTTTCCTTTTCTAAATCCAAACTGTTGTGGGCTGAGTGTTGGCTCCACAATTGGTCTTAGTCGTTGCTCAAGAACTCTTGCAAAGATTTTTCCCACATGGCTTAGGAAGGAGATGCCTCTATATGTACTACAGTCTTGTTTTTACCTTTTTTCTTCCATATTGGTACTATAATAGCTTTTTGCCAATCTGAAAAAAAAGTATTGTGCTTACGAAAAAAACCGAAACATAATGTTATTCTGAAATACTTTTTATCTTGAAATTCTGATTAGCGTTAAAGCCGGTGAATTAAAATAGGGTGCTAAGGATGTAGCACACAGATGCCATTGGGCATGGCATTGAACAGCACTGATCTAGGGGATAATTATTTTGTTGTATATACAGTGAGGTTTGTGTGTATTGTGAGAAATATTGCTGGGGTTTTCTAGCTTGCATTTTTGGTAGGGTTGCTGTCGTAAACAGAGAAGAGAGGAATACAACTACCTCCAGTATAAGAATGAAAGTTGAGGTTGTATTTATTATCTACCTTTCTAGCCTCCACAAACTGTACACATTCTAGCCATGTGTTGAGAAATGAGTCACCACACACTGCACACTTGCTGGACTGAGCCAGCATAGATTGGATGTCAGGGTAGAATCTTATTACCCTTCTCATGTAAGATAATCTGAGGATTAAAGGAAAATAGAACAAAGGCTCAAAGCATGGCTACATGAAATGAAAATTGTGCATATCCTTTACAGGATGTCACCGTCAACCACAGTAAACGAGTCATTGATTTTCTAGGCACCACTTATACATTCAGTAGGTTGTCATTGCTTGCTTAACCCTATAAGGTCTGTTTTTACCGTTCGTAAAAATTCACGTTAAGGAATTTGCTTCCAAACTGCCCACCGCAAAATTTAAACCAGGTATTCTTGGGTTGTGATCGAGCTCACAGATGCCCGCTACATATATCTGTATAATATGAAAAATTGAATCAGAAAAGTAAATAACCATTCTTCATAATTGATCTTTGTGAAGAATACACTTACTATATTTGATTTCAGAAATTTACATTAATGAATAAACTTCCTTGATTGCTTTCAAATTTCCATATTAGGTTATATATTTCCATGTTTGTTTTTCAGACTTACACATTACTTTGAAATGATATAAGTTCAGCTGAGATAGAACATAGGTTTAGTGCTCTTGCTTACTAGACAGGTGGTCTCAATTCAATCCCCAGTTTTAGTGGGTTTTTTCCTACTGAAAGCGGTTCTCAAGTCTACCCAACCTCAATTATGTACCAGAGAAACAACTCTAGATACCAAACAACAACATACCAGACACTTTAAAAATGTGTGGATGTTCCGTTTATTGCAGGCTGAACTAATCCACCACTTCAATTGATGCGTTAGAATACAATATCATATCAGGTACTACTAGTAACCTTCATGTTCCCAGTGGAACATTGGTTGAAACTGTCACACTCAACTGAATTCTATTCTGTCATCTTCTTCAGCTCTGCCCACGAGACTTCAATTGCTCTGATGTCCTTCTGTACAGTCTTCACAAGTTATTTGTTTGCCTTTCCACTCCATTTTTCTTGTTTTGACATTCATCGAATAAAGAATTGTCACAACGTCGTTGTGATTTACACAGATAGCTTTTAGTGTGATTTTTCCTACTGAAAGCGGTTCTCAAGTCTACCAAACCTCAATTATGTGCCAGAGAAACAACTCTAGATACCAAACAACAACATACCAGACACTTTAAAAAATCTGCATGGGTCTTCTCTGCAAGCCCATGTGGCAGAATGGTCAAGGAAGCCAGTGGTAAATTCAGTATGACAAAACAAGCAGCATGACAATGGAGGTACTGGCGGTGACCAATGCACTACTCTGGCTAGAGTTACAAGTGCCATTTCTATGGAGAGGACCAAGCCATGTAGGGTAAAATCTGGTGCAATGAAGTCAATCCTTCGGCATTAAAATCACTTTATACAGGTGTGCTTTCTCCGACTTCAGAGGTAAACCATAGCTACCTCATTCTACACTCATTCTACATTTGACTTATGAACAATAAAAAATAACAGCAAAAATTAATATTATAAATTTCATTTTATTTTTAGGAACTTTGTGCCAGATATGTCATGAAAGAACTAAAAGACAGGTAGGCAAGTGCCATTTTAGACTTGTTCAGTTTATTCGTCGGATCATCATCCCTGTACATCAAATCAATTAGTCCATAAGTGCTCTGATCTCTTCCTCAGTATATCTCTCAGCACTTGGCAACTAACGACACCAGTTCTTTGTTGACTATTCTTTTTTTTATTACCAGTAAAGTGCTCTCCTCTAGCTACACAACATTTGACTTGGTATTAAAACTACACTCATGCGTGCATTCTGAGTGACTCATTGAGTATGATCCAAAAGGTGGAGGCGGTTCGTGCGCAGGCAATGGACTGAATCACTGCAGGCGTCAACAATTTGCAGAATTACACTTGTCTTTGTTCGGGGCACATGGGTGTCGTTGGCAATGAGAGAGCAGACAGACTGGCTGACTCTCCCGCTTTATCAGAGGGCTAGCCAATGGACAGGGCTGACATCGTGAACGCCCTCATAGAGCGTGGCGCAGAGAAGACCTTCATCTAAACCAATCCACGCAACTACTAGATTGCGAGAACTGGGTTTGAAGATTGGTGTGGCAAGAAAAGGACGGTACAACAGGTATACGAGTAGGCTCATCAATCAAAATAGAACTGGTACGGTCAGTCGCTGGATGCTGTTGGAGATATTGCGAAGGAGATCGGAGCACCTATGGACATGTCCGGAGTGCAATGAAAATATTCCAAACTTAAACTTAAAGTATTATCAAGGATCTGACTTTTGTTTGCTAGCTTTCATTAAACTGTGTCATACATATTGCAACAGTCTTTTCTGACTTGGGTCAACTGTAGTTTGAGCTGCAGTTGCAGATTATGTAATTATAATGTTTTGAATAGATTTTGATTGCTAGTCCTGACCCAACACCTGATGGGAAAGTGCACTCACTTTGTCTGACCATTTGTTTCAGAACTGTTCTGCGTGGCCAAACCTACCTGGAGTCAATGCTCCGATCAATATAACTCTAGAAACCATCAAAGTATTCAAGGTGCCCTGCCACATCAAGGTGGAACACATGAGATTGACATGAAAAACTAACAGTGTCTAATTTATTTCAAACAACTTTTCAAGTCCGGCAACCATCAAATAGTAAAACTTATATGGCAGAGTCTCAGACACTGGACCGATGGTGAGAATTAGGAGTTAAGTTTGAACATGCCAGATAGTGTCGTCTTTGTGGTAGAGAGAAGATATACTAATAAACTTCTCATGGGTACGGTGAGCAAGTGGACTTTAGGATGGCTGCTGCAGCAGAGGACAGAGCATGCATAGGAATGCCCAATGTGCCATGACGTCAATCGTATAACATAATATAGTAAAACTAACATATGACATGACACAGAATGTGCAATTGAAAAATAATCACATAATAAGATATTTTACAGCAATCTAGCTCACATAAAAATTTACATTTCAGAAGAAAATATATAATACATATTGAGTTTAAATTTTCTATCTACTCCTGAACAATTTAAAAATATAGTAACAAATAATAAAGTTTAATGTGAATCATACAGTTCATTAAAGCCATTGGTACTGTGATCTGATGACTGACAGAAGTACTATGAAGGAGGAGATAGAAGTTTGACAGGATTTTTATACACCAAAAGTACAGCTTCAATTTTGTTACAATTTTATATTATAACATTGATTGCTGCTACTTTGATTTCCACATGCGAAATGAGATGCTTGAGGAAAGCAGTAAATAAAACAAGAAGAGACCATATAAGAAATGAGGAAATTAGAAGAACAGTCGGAACAACACCTGCTGTTAGATTTATTGAAAAACAGAGACTCAAATGGTTTGGCCACTTGGTCAGAATGAACCCGAATACACCAGTTGCAGAGCGTACAATCTGAAAATGGAATCATCAAGAGGAAGGGGCAGACCAAAGAAAAAGATGGGTTGATGGAGTTACAGACATCTTAAAACTCCACAATACCACACCATATCAAGCGACCGGCGTGCATTATCTCGGAAACAGATCATCAGTTAAACCTACTACGCCTAGCGGCATAAAAACAGAGAAGGACAAAGAAGAAGAAGATTGCTGCTACTAAAAAATGAATTCTCTAAAGGAGAGAAAACATGTAAATTATTAAAGTAATAGTGGTGATTCTACAACCCTAACCAGACTACAAGAATACCAAGTCAGTTTCAGTTTGGAATATCTTCATTGCATTCCGGACACGTCCATAGGTGCTCTGATCTCCTTCGCAATATCTCCAACAGCTCCAACGACTGACCGTACAATTCTATTTTGATTGATGAGCCTACTCGATACCTGTTGTTCCGTTCTTTTCTTGCCACACAATCCTCAAACCCAGTTCTCAATCTAGTAGTTGACGTGGATTGGTTTAGATGAAGGTCTTCTCTGCGGCCACGCTTTATGAGGGTGTTCACGATATCAGCTCTGTTCATTGGCTGGCCCGTCTGATATAGCGGCAGAGCCAGCCAGCCTGTCTGCTCTCTCATTGCCAACGACACCCATGTGCCCCAGAACAAAGACAAGTGTAATTCTGCAATTTGTTGACGCCTGCAGTGATTCAGTCCATTGCCTGCGCACCGAACCGGCCTCCACCTTTCGTATCATACTCATTGAGTCACTCAGAATGCACGCTTGAGTGTACTTTTAATACCAAGTCAAATGTTGTGTAGCTAGAGGAGAGCACTTTACTGGTAATAAAAAATAATAGTAAACCAACAAAGAACTGGTGTCAGTAGTTGCCAAGTGCTGAGAGATATACTGAGGAAGAGATCAGAGCACTTATGGACTAATTGATTTGATGTACAGGGATGATGATCCGACGAATAAACTGAAAAAGTCTAAAATGGCACTTGCCTACCTGTCTTTTAGTTCTTTCATGACATATCTGGCACAAAGTTCCTAAAAATAAAATGAAATTTATAATATTAATTTTTGCTGTTATTTTTTATTGTTCATAAGTCAAATGTAGAATGAGTGTAGAATGAGGTAGCTATGGTTTACCTCTGAAGTCGGAGAAAGCACACCTGTATAAAGTGATTTTAATGCCGAAGGATTGACTTCATTGCACCAGATTTTACCCTACATGGCTTGGTCCTCTCCATAGAAATGGCACGCCACTTGCCGAGCCGAGAGTATTGCATAAACTCTGTAGCTCCAGCAATAATCCTATCTGGACCTTGCCATTCTGTTCACAAGTGCATTTTAAAAAAAAGAATCCTAGGATTATTGCAGGAGCTAACGAGTTCATGCTTTGTGCAATACTCTTGGCAGATGACATGTTTTTTTCTGCTGAGAGGGACCAAACCATATGGGGAAACCTGATGCAATAAAGTCAATCTTTCATTTTTATATCCTTTAATTTTTTTATTGCCATTGTTGAAGTGATCATTGTTCTAGCAGGTATGTTAGAGTTCATTCTTATAACATGTTCTAACCATTTCTATCCTTGCGATGGATGTGGTACTTTTGTATTGAAAACCAAGGAAATGGCAGTAATTCTGATTCCTTAACAATGACGGTGAGAACAATAATAAAATAACCAAGAGTTCTGGACTACCATGTTTTTATCTATTTTTTCAAATACAATCAACTAATCTATTGATTGATAGGATCATCATAATTGCACTTCAATAAATAACCAGGTATGTTACAATCTATCAATAAATAACCATGTATGTTGCAATCTATCAATGAATAACCATGTATGTTTCAATCAATAAATAACCATGTATGTTTCAATCTATCAATGAATAACCATGTATGTTTCAATCAATAAATAACCATGTATGTTTCAATCTATCAATAAATAACCATGTATGTTACAATCTATCAATGAATAACCATGTATGTTACAATCTATCAATGAATAACCATGTATGTTACAATCTATCAATAAATAACCATGTATGTTGCAATCTATCAATAAATAACCAGGTATGTTGCAATTTGTCAATGGTTATTGGTTACTAAACTGACGTCATTGCACTCCTGGCAGACCCATAGGTGCTCAGTCTCCCCAACAGATATCGAAGAGCATGCATACTGATGGTTCCTGTAGCTCGCTGATTAAACACACCTCTCACTCTGCCTCTCAGGCATCCAGTTCGACTTGAACAACGGGTAACTCCAAACTGCCTAAATCGCTTGATCGATTCAACATCGATTTTAGTGTCCTCATCCAACAGAGAGTCGCGAAGAGACCGAAGAATATCCCCCTTATCCGTCTTCAACTCCACAACAATCGATGCTGTTGATGCAAGCCTGTTCGCTCTCTCATTACCGTAAACACCCGCATGCCCAGGACAGTATATAAGCCGCTGGAGGTTAGAAACTTCTATAGACGACATTCACTCATACCGAAACCTATCCTTCTGGATCTTGTGAAGCATCGACTGAGAATCAGATACAACAACTGCCCCAGTAAATGAAGTCCAATGGAGGGCAGCAGTAACGGCCTCAACCTCCATCCTCATACTAGAAGTAGTTGTCCTGTATGCCCCACTTCGCTCTGCAACAACCCTACCATGCGCATTAGCCAAGAAACCCCAGCCGAACTTCTCACCACGTTGAACCGACCCATCGGTATATACAACAACATCATCATCCCTTGCATTATCTTCTATCAGCTGCTTAACTGCGAGATCAGCCTTCATGTTGCCCCAATCTCTACATTCTCTTCCAAGAGTAATGATAACGTTGAGATAGTTGGTCACGCTACCATCTATTGGGATCCATTCTTCCCTTTTGGTAGAGTGCAACCGTGGTCACCTGACCAATTGTTCTCTCAGCCTGAGCCATCCAGGACATACCACGCTTGATTCTCGTGCCCTTAACATCATTAGTGTTCTTGTGTAGTGGATGTCTCTTATCTGCAGTAACCCACATATATGCTTTGGTTTGGGCGATTGCATAACGGAAGCATAGTGACAAAAGGCCAAGCATATATCTCATCTTCACAATGGGGTATCTCTAGTGCAGCCCAGGACTATATGCATACCTTCATTCTGAACCCGTTCCAGTCGTTCACATTGTGATCTTGATATCGTAAGAATTCCGAGTCTGTAATCTACCACAGACATAACCAGTCGATTGAACAAAAGGGCAAGTAGTCTCTGCTCAAGGTGTGCGGTCACCATAACTTTGAGAGCCGCAAGACCACGCTTGCACCGTTGTATCGTCTGTTCAATATGGTGTTTGAAAGATAGACTACGATCAAAGGTTATTCCATGATAGCGCAGCCCGCAGTCTCTGCGCTCGATGGTATGTTCATCAAAGATTACACAGGGTAGGTCAGCCTTGACGATGTGATTATTCAACGAGCACCACAACATACATGCTTTTCAGGATTGACCTGAGAGCGAGACTCTCTACACCAACCTGAGATGGTACGCAATGTTTTCTCAATGTCGTCAACCATCTCTCGTCTATCTGACCCAGTCCTATATATTAAGATATCATCTGCAAATGTCAATGTCTGACCCAATCTGGTTGGTTGAATTTTAGCTACATTTGCTGTGTAAATATTTAATCTATCAATGAATAACCATGTATGTTACAATCTATGAATTACACATCAATGTCACAATAGCAATGCACAAATTCCATAGCACTGCCAAGTGTCCCTGATATAATTTTGTCAATGGTGAAAATTTATAGCAATTTAAAAATAACAGGCATTAATTATACTTATTTTGGTTATATTAATTATACTGCCCAGGCAGTCAACTAACCTTGAGAGAAAGAACTTCTTCCTCTTGAACTGAATACACAGGCACGTTCTGAAGCAGTGGGTTCTCCTCACAGTACAGCTCTTGGAGTGGAATGTTAGCTAGCTGATTGAGACAAGGTGTCACTAACAATTATTTTTTTGCTATCACCTCATTATACCTTCTGAGCTATAAAATATGAACCCACTATATACAGTTAATACATGATATGTATACATTTAATCATTTTTTCGACATTCTATACGATTAATAAATGATGCGTACATGTCTAACTACCGTTTATACTATTAATTTTTAAAATGTCAACAGGTGAAGGATTGGTTTCACTGCACCGGTTTTCCCCACATGGTTACATTCCTCAAGGCTTCATTGCACTGGTTTTCCCCACATGGCTACATTCCTCAAGGCAGAAATGGCATGCTATCTACCAAAAGTGTTGCACAAAGTACAAACTCTATAGCTCCAGCAACAATCCTAGAGATCTCATGAAAAAATTGCACATGTGACTGTGTTCGGATTCAAACCTACAACTGTCAAAATGAGCCCAACACTTACGCGATATTCGCCAATGCTCTGTGACTCCTGTGGCCACTCATTTCAATGATACTGGCCATTCAGGAGTTGACGATGTCCAGGTCACAGCCATCCGATCATGTTCCTCCGATGATCGCAGTCGATTAGCCCTGGAGAACCGTTTTATTTCATTCTATGGCACTTTGCGACTCTTGGACTCAACGCATTACATTCCTATGCTTCTTAGTACTGTCTTATCTTGTGCCTTGTTATCTATATGTGTGTTTGCTCCATATATGTGTCATTTATCCACTATATGGTTTATTGTTCCTCTCCTTTTCCACTTTCGGTTTTTGTGTTGCACTCATTTCGTTGTTCGTTTTTATTCCCATATTTTCATCAGATAGGTTTATGTTTCAACATGTAATCGTCCATTTGTAGTGTTCCTCGAAATTCGTATTTTCTTGTTGTATTGTTTGCTTGATAAAGGCCTTTTGGTGAAACGTTGCTGTTTATCGTCACTGTTTATGTATTTTGTAAAACTGTAGTACTTTGTTTTTACGTGTTTACCTAACTGTCAAAATGGCAGGCAAATGTCTTAACCACTTTGCTATAGAGACCTCCATACGATAAATAAATGATGTGTGTATGTCTAACCATTATTTAAATCAATTAAATTTCCTGTAGCCTTTTTCAGACCATTATTTATGAAGTGCCTGTTGCTTCACATTTCTAGGTTATAGTGTGCAGGAGGTAGAAGAGCCAATTCCTTTCCCCATGTGCGGAACGTCGAGTGTGGGATTGAACCCACAACCCCCTTGTGTCTGAGTCGATAGACAAACGCTTATGAATGTCATAGTTCCCAGATGGCAGCGGAGGAATGGACAGTTAGCCAGATAGTTAGTGTAGTATAATTAGATTATTTAATAGTTGAGACTATGTGTTGTACTCTCTATGTAGAAGTGCAACACATAACTCGAACATGACGCTTTTGTGTAGTAAAATAGTGACGGTTTAGTAACAGTTGCTAAGAACAGTTAGTAAATAGGGAGACAACATAAACATTGGAGAGGAGAGGACGTATTCTATGTTTGTGTCCGACCAACATCAACAAATAAATATAAATGGAACTAAACGATAGTTGTTCATTATATTGTGACAGTTTTATATCGTTCACTATATTATAATCAGATGGCCACCCGTGTAGGAAGCAATATGATGAGGAAAGGAAGTATATGGAAATGATAGATCAAATCACAAGAAGGACGGACTGAATACAAACAACATAGACCAACTGACTTCAAATATTAAGAAACTCTAGCTAACCAAGAAGGACAACATGAAGGGCAAACTGATCACGAACTACGTGAAGGACTGACTAATTACAGTTGAAAGGATTAACCGACTCAAGAATCAACCATGAAATAACCAAACTTGATAACTAGGTAATCGAACGTCGTCTGAAGGTACATTAAACAAAAATGCCGATTTTTTATCACGGTATCCCCTGCCCGAGACGCAGGAGGAGCGATTATGATGCCTTGTCTGAGGATGATGATATAGGCATAAATCAAATATATTTTACACCGCCCCCTTATGGTCGTGATCTGACTTTGCAGACGACAAGTGTCATTACCAACGAGCAATCCCGCTCTTATAGTTTAGCAGTTGTGAGATTGTTACAATTGCAGGATTCCACGTTACAAGTAGTAATAGAAGCATTGGCGACTGATACCCCGGCTGATACCACCAAATGGTCCAAGGAGTCACAACGGTTGTGGTTATCTCGTGATGATCTTTGCGAAAAAAGGGAGTATTTTGTATCAAAAGAGTGGTGTAGATGAAAGAAACGAATTAAAATTATATTACCTCGTAGTCTCCGTCAGCTAGTGTTAACAACTATCCATGAAATCGGACATCAAGGCGAGATAAGACATTGTCATTAATAAGGTCCGTTTTTTCTGGAATGGCATGGCACGAGATGTGGTGATTTAGTGGGTCATGTGCCATTTGTAATATGACTAAACCCCCAAGGAAAATCACGGCGGTTTATGGCCATATAATAGCAACCTATCCCCTGGAAATGGTAGCAATGGACTTCATAGAGTTTCCTAGAGATTCCGATGGATTTAAACATGTTTTGGTGTTGACCGACGTTTTTACTAAATATGTTGTGGCCATTCCTACCAGAGATCAGACTGCCAATACTGTGGCAGATGTAATCCAGTCTAGATGGATACCTGATTTTGGGATACCAAATAAATTACACTCCGACCAGGGAAAGGCATTTGAGTCTACCGTTATACTTGCACTTTGTCAAAAGTATGGAATAAAGAAGTCCAGAACCTCCTCATACAATCCAAGGGGAAATGGAATATGCGAACGATTTAATAGAACTTTGTTGGCTATGCTGCGTTCGTTGGGTGACTCTAAAAAGTTGGAATGGTCTCATCATGTGCCACATGTGGTGTTCGGTTATAATATTACTCCCCATACATCCACTGGGTGGTCCCCATATTATTTACTTTATGGTAGGCACCCTAAGTTACCAATAAATTTTGTCGTTGACGATTTGTTTATTCCTGATGTTCAAGGGGAGGAAGATATGGAAAGTCGCAAAAAGAGATTAACTGACGCTCATAAAGACGCCAATCAAAATATAGCTGTTTGCAATAAAAAAGGTCGATGATGCCCAGGAAAAATGGATATTATCCAAATAAATACGCTGTCGTAGGAAAATAGGCCAAAGTAAGGACACTGATAAATTGGGAAACTTGTATTCTAACCAAATATATAAAGTGATTCAGACGCCTAATAATAAATCGGGTATTATGTTATAATTCCTGTGGTGACAATAACCAATCTAGACTAATATTCCCGTCGTCACATTAAGACATGTGAAAATTTCTTGATGTGACAATAATCAATCTAGACTAATAATTTCCGGTCGTCACATTGATAATTGTGAAAATTTCTTGTGATAATTTAGGGAAGAAATAAAATGTGGATGTAATCAACTGGATGTTGATACTCAGGAGTTGGTAAACACTGACCTGAGGTTTTTTTTTAGGCAAATACATAGAACATTTGGGAACTACATGTACTACCATGTCCTGGCATGGTTGTTATACCACAAGTACCTTGTTCCACAAGAAGTTTATAAGGTGCCCAGTGGTTATTACAGGGCATATGTGGAATGCTCAATACTTTCTTTGGGTTTGTACTTAAATTCCTCCAGGCAGGTGGGGTGGATTTTGCATGTTCCTGGTAGTTATTATGCTTATTAATATGTGTAATAATAGTTCGATGAAGTAGTTTGTGCGGTTTTGGCACGGTTTTCCTTTTTGGAATCATGAGTAATAGTTCTCTGATCATAGACCAGTGGTACTATTTCTACATAAAACCAATTAGAAAACAAGACAGGAGTACAACTCAACAAATTGAAATAATAGATATTGAAAAGTTAAATAATAATGAAATTAGGAATCAAATTGAAGGAGCAGTTACATCAGCCTTTAACACCCTAGAAGGAGTAAGCAACATAACTAAAGAATGGCAAACCTTCAAAACAAATATCATGGAAATAGTGAAAGAAAATTGTGGACTTAAAAAGTTAAATAAGCACAGAAAACACACAGCATGGTGGAATGCAGCAGTTAAAAGGTCTATACAAGAAAAGAAAAGTGTTTTCACAGGTGGCAAAAGTCAAAATTAGATGAAGACTACACCAAATACAGAACAGCAAGAATGTATAGTAAAAATAAAGTAAAGTTATCAAAATCAGAATCTTGGGCAAAATATGGAGAACATTTAGCTGAACTATGCACTAAGGCACCAAGAAAATTTTACAGAAGCATTAAGGCAATGAGGCTAAGAGAAGAACAATTCAATCCAGTCACCATTATAAATAACAAGTCTAGGAAACCTCTTACCAACAGCAAAGATATTAAAGACAGATGGAAAGAATATTTTACGGAACTGTTAAACTGCGAAACACAAGGTACAGAAACATTTCAATTGAAACATGGAAAATACCAACAATTGAATATCTTAGAATCCCAAGTTGAAATGGCACTAAATCAAAGCAAAAGAAGGAAGGCAGCAGGGATAGATGGTATAACAACAGAAATGTTACTTGCGTGTAAGACAACAGCAATAACATGGCTGACCAGAATTTTTAACATAGCCTGGGAGGCACAAGTGGTTCCAGATGACTGGCAGAGAGCTATTATAGTCCCAATATGGAAGAACAAAGGAGACAAAAGAGAATGTGAAACATACAGGGTATTCTCTTTGAGCCAAATAGGAAAAATGTTTGCAAAAATATTGGAGCGAAGAGCAAGACATATATTAGAGCCCCAGTTAAGCAATAGCCAGTTTGGGTTTAGGAGGGTAAGAGCTGCACAGACGCAATATTTACACTAAGACAGATCTGCGAACAAACAATTGAATACAATCAAAGTAAACAGCTTATATTTATAGACCAAGAAAAGGCATTTGATAGAGTAAACAGGTGCAAACTATGGAAGATCCTTGACGAATATGGCGTCCAAGGACAACTATTAGGTAACATCATGGCCTTATATCAAGATAGCCAGAGTACAGTAAGAACTACAGAAGGAATGACCGACTGGTTCTCCATTACATCAGGTGTTAGACAAGGTTGTGTCCTTTCACCACTACTCTTTATCGCATATATGGATAAAATAACTCAAGAGTCGAATTCAGATAATGATGAAATAAATGAACTGCTTTTGCAGATGATCAGTGCCTGATACATCAAAATGAACAAGATCTACAACATCATATTGACACTTTGAACAATAATTGTGTGAAACATGACATGAAAATCAACAACACTAAAACAGAAATAATGAATATGGAAGAAAACATAATAATCTAGACATCCATGTCAATGGCACTAAAATAAACCAAGTGAAAGAATTCAAATACTTAGGAAGCATATTCACAGAAGACGGAAAACTAGATAGAGAGATAGAGGCTAGAGTACAAAAGCAAATGCTGTAACCTACCAGCTAGCCCCATTGTTAAGGCACCCAAAATTTCACAGGCAGCTAAGAAACAAATGATCAACAGCATTTTTATACCTACTTTGTGTTACCAGAGCCAAACATGGACATTGAGCAAAGCGCAGTCACAAAAAATAACTACATGTGAAATGCGTTGCCTGAGAAAAGTTACCAACAACACAAGAAAAGACAGAATCACCAACATCAGCATAAGAAAGAAAGTTGGCACAAAACCGGTGCTTGAATTATATAGATAAACAAAGAATGAAGTGGTTTGGCCACTTAATAAGAATGCATCCAAACTCCACAGTATACAGAGTCTTCTACAACAGAACATCGGGAAAGAAGGCAAGAGGAAGACCACGAGAAAGATGGTTAGATGGCGTAGCAGAATCCTGTGAAAGAGCAAAGATAACAATCACACAAGCCACCAGAACAGCGCAAGACAAAAACAGAAAACACGACACTGGGCAACAACCCGGTAGCAGTGTGACGACAAAAGAAGAAGAAGAAGAAGAGTAATAGTTAGGATAGTTTTCTTCAATTTTTTTTATTATCCTTCCATTACCATGGGATTGGACATTATCGTTATGAATTCCCATCATAACGGATTTCATTGCTAGATAGAATGTTAATTTCTTGATTTTATATTCTGTGAAATTAACAGAATGTTAATTGTTCATGGTGGTTTTATTATGTTGGTAAATTAAGATGTTGATGAGGAAAAATGTTTAGTTGGGTATAACAGTCCTTGTTTTGGATTTTCTGGAAAAATGTACTAGAGATATGATGGTTGATATGATAGTGTTTTATACAAGGGCAAATATTTCAGAGGTGGCCTTTGATTCATTCTCCCCCATGAGGTGGGCAAGTAATTTAATTTTAATTATATCATGGAGGTTGATGATTTGATGTTGGTGATTGACATTACAGATTTCATCGCTCATTGAGGGAACAGTGATGATTTTTCGGAGATTTATCTCTCGGGAGGAGGGTTGTGATTATTACCCTGTGAGTCAGATAATGTGGGTATTTTAGACATTAACATTGAGAAGGTCATTAATGAGAATTTCTTTGCTTTCTTTAACATAGAAAGCCATGGGGATTGTCTTTTGGGTTGTATTCCTTCCTTGGGATTGGGGGTGGTTGATGTTGCCTCATTGAGGTCATACTGTGATAATTTGAACAG
The DNA here is from genome assembly GCA_020796225.1 of Arion vulgaris. Taxonomy (NCBI): domain Eukaryota; kingdom Metazoa; phylum Mollusca; class Gastropoda; order Stylommatophora; family Arionidae; genus Arion; species Arion vulgaris. Next base: position 62,880,013 of record CM036760.1, read on the forward strand.
TATATGAATATAGTGTATTCATGCATATATTGTATCATGTCATATTCCATTGGTAATTTGTTTTTTTGTTTGAGATTTCAGATAGTATGACAAGACTCTGACATGCAAGAGTGACATAGTGATAGTGACATAATGATGCACGCTGCCACCAAACCCATACTACCTCATGTGCGGATTGGATGTCTCAGTACAGCCACCTCACATTGGCCAAGTGTTATGCTGTTGGGTCGCCTGGAGTCATACGCGCATATTTTCCAATTAAATAATATAATGCTGATTAATTTCTATATTACATGGTTTCAGCACACGAGCACAGAGGGTTTACTGTTGTTGTTAACCATGGTCACCTATGACCAGTTGACGGGTCACGTTCAACGACGTGTGGTGACTAGTTCCCATTTAGCTCTGTTCAGCTGGGTCTTCCTGAGATCCCGCAGGATTTTCTTTCCTTTTCGACCATGGTTGGCTGTTATAGTTAGTTGTCGTGGAGCCACGTTTATCACGTGAGGTGACTAGTTCCCTTTCAGCTCTCACCACTCTAATAACCCTATTGGACACTACCTGTGCGATTTTTTTGGGAGTTAGCCGTCAGGCGAGCGGCAGGTCTCCAGGGGTGTCATAGTTCCTCAGATGGCAGCGGAGGAATGGACAGTTAGCCAGATAGTTAGTGTAGTATAATTAGATTATTTAATAGTTGAGACTATGTGTTGTACTCTCTATGTAGAAGTGCAACACATAACTACTGAGACGTGACGCTTTGTGTAGTAAAATAGTGACGGTTTAGTAACAGTTGCTAAGAACAGTTAGTAAATAGAGAACAACATAAACATTGGACAGGAGAGACGTATTTCTATGTTTGTGTCCGACCAACATCAACAAATAAATATAAATGGAACTAAACGATAGTTGTTCATTATATTGTGACAGTTTTATATCGTTCACTATATTATAATCAGAAGGCCACCCGTGTTGGAAGCAATATGATGAGGAAAGGAAGTATATGGAAATGATAGATCAAATCACAAGAAGGACGGACTGAATACAAACAACATAGACCAACTGACTTCAAATATTAAGAAACTCTAGCTAACCAAGAAGGACAACATGAAGGGCAAACTGATCACGAACTACGTGAAGGACTGACTAATTACAGTTGAAAGGATTAACCGACTCAAGAATCAACCATGAAATAACCAAACTTGATAACTAGGTAATCGAACGTCGTCTGAACATCACAAAGTTCCTTTCTTCACCGGATTTCCCCTACCTATGTAGGATGACTACCTCGTCCTCCCTCCGTATGCTTGAAGGGACCTCCTCATACAATTCTCCTTTAGTATGCTTCAAGGGACCCTTTAACATGAATTCCCTAATCAGTTCCACAACTATTATTTATACAATTAATAAATGATGTGTGGTAGCCTGTAGCTTAAGGAGTGAGTTTGATCACAACCCAAGCGTACCTGATTCAAACTCCACTCTGGCAGTTTGGAAGCAAATTCATTTCGTGGATTTTACATACAGTAAAAATAGACCTGACCGTTTAAAGCAATGGCAAACTACTGAACATATAAGTGGTGCCTAGGAAATCGACAACACGTTTACTGTGGTTGATGGCTAAGTCCTGTAAAGGATATGCCACGATTTTCATTTCACAGGTGCAAGCATTATTTCATTCATTGGTCTATTTATCTCAGGAGACAATAGGTCTTGCGTCACGTAGTATGTTCTGCACTGAATCACATCGTTTCTTGTGGCTGTAATGGCCTATTCTAGAGTGGCACTCCTTGCCACAGTTGCTGCAGATAAAACTGTAGACTGTAGTTAATACATAGGATGTTCTCTCTTCCCTCTGCGCTCTCTTTGCCTCCACATGTGATGTTGTTTTTCTTCTTTTCTTTTTGATCCACCCTTCACTGCCGCTCGCCATGCTTGCCTGTCTTTGGCCAGCCACTCCCAGTGCTCTTTGTATGCCGATGAAGTTAGATCACGCTTGCAGGTGTCAATGAAGCGTAATAATGGGCGTCCATGCTGTCTAGTACCAGTCTCGAGTTGACCATATAGAATGTTCCTTGGGATGCTATCGTCGCTCATACGGCACACATGTTCCAGCCATCTCAGACATCGCTGACTCCTGCAAGGTGTACATGCTGGAATGCCAGCACTGTCCAGGACTTCTATATTGGAGATGTGGTCTTGCCATCGGATGTTGTATATTCGCCTGAGACAGTGCATGTGGAAGGTGTTGAGGCGATGTTCTTGTCTAGCATATGTGGTCCATGTCTCACTACCATACAGCAGAGTGCTGAGAACACAAGCCTTATATACTTGTGTCTTGGTGTTTCTTGTGAGTGCCTTATTTTCCCATACACACTTAGCTAATTTGAACATAGAGGAAGCATTATTTATACAATTAATAAACAATGTGTATATGTCTAACTATTAATTACTCATTCTACATAGTTAATATAGTAACAACTGTTATAAGGAGAAGATGGAGATATGTTGGACATACCTAGAGAAGAAATGATCAAAGAATACCAAATCAGGCAATGAAGTGGGATGCAAAGGGTTAAAGAAAGAGAGGAGAGCCCTAGGGAGACCCTGAAACGAACTTTGCTGAGAGAGGCAAGAAATATTGTTTTCAATTCCATTGAAGAGGCTGAGCGAGTTGACCAGGATAGAGCGGTGTAAAGAAATTACTTGCAGGCCCTATGTAATGTATAATGGTACGAAAGGAATTATTATGTACAGTTAATATATATGATGTGTATCAATACTTTCTTATTCAATGTGGTTCATAGATGATGTGTATAAGTCTAATCGCTGGTACATTCTACACAGTTTAACCATGACGTACAAAAATCCATTCATGATATACAATTCATTAATTTATTTTGTTTACCTCTGTTGGAAATATTCTTAACTCATTTGCTGCCACATCGAGATATTTGAGTCTGTAGCATTTTCCAAGGCCCTACAAAAATGTAGAGTAAAATAATTGTGTTTTGCTGCAACTTTGTACTCACCAAACAGACATTTCACAGGTTTAAATAGTTTTTTAAATAACAAATGTTATGTTATGTTATGTTATGCGATCGACGTCATGGCACATTGGGCATTCCCATTCGTGCTCTGTCCTCCGTTGCAGCAGCCATCCCAAAGTCCATTTGCTCACAGTACCCATGAGAAGTTGATTACTATATCTTCTCTCTCTACCACGAAGACGACACTGTCTGGCATGTCCAAACTTAACACCTAATTCTCGAACTCGTTCCAGTGTCTGAGACCCGCCCATGTCACACAATTGAGAGCGTAACGCATTGATGATATCGGCTCTGTCCATGCTTCTGCCCACTTGAGTCGGGGCACTGTTTGCAAGAGAGTAAATAACAAATAACAAATATTATCCATATGCGCCTTTCCTACATCTAAAGGGTCTAAAGCCGAAGGACTGACTTCATTGCACCGGGTTTTACCCCATGTGACTCAGTCCCTATCTGCAGATATGGCACTCCACCTGCACAGGGTATTGCATGAACTCTGCAGCTCCAGCAACAATCCCATGGGTCTCTGGAAAAAATGCACTTGTGAACAGAAATGCTCGGTCCAGATTCAAACTCATGACCTTCAAAACGCAAGGCAAGGGATTAACCACAGACACCCCCACCATTCTTACATGCCACAGGAGTCTATAAACCTGGTGTCAATGTCTTGCTTCACATTCTCTTTTCAAGCTCCACAGATCTCAAGGAGAGGTTAACTTGGTTGATAAGAATGAAAACATAAAAGAAGAATCTTGCAAAGCATGGATTGATTGCCAGACACAATAACAATGCCTCTGTATGCAAGGGTTAAAATGTAGCGAAGTGAACTGACCATATCGGATGAAGATACTCCAAACATAAGTTGTCAGACATTAACACAGAAATGTTTGGGTCAATTATAAAGTAAACACAACCATAATTTACTAGGGATTAATGTGACATCAGTAAGAAAAAACCAGTTCACAAATGCCTGTTCTAGAAATCTCTTCTTATCCTAGCTTTGTAAGGTAAAACAGAATTAGAGAAAAGAAAAGAAGAAGAATGTAAGAAAAAATTACTGAGAAAGAAATACGAAGAAAAAAAGATTTTAGCTCACAATTCACTTAGAAAACTTGAAGCACACTTGGGTAGAGAAGACCACTTACTCCTGAATAACAACTTTTCTTTCTAGGAGAGACTACTCTGACATCAAGCAATGATTGCCTTGTAATTAGACTGAGGACAGTCAAAGAGTAAGAAAAACTAGCTTGAAATGAATATTGATTGAAATCAGATGTACTGAATAACCACAGGTCTCAGACAATAGTGCACAAAATAATGTGCTTAATGATGTCACAAACAAACAACATTAACTCTTTCCATGCTTTAAGCTGCACACTGCGCCACGGCGGAAGTCCGTTGCACGCTTTAAGCCGCACACTGCGCCATAGAGTTGCTTTCCTTGTAAGAAGTCTTTCTAGTTTTACTTCTACTATTTTACTTCTACTACTTTTAACCTTGTTATTCTATTAGGTTGTCCAGTTTTATTTATTGACGAGTAGTTGGGATCGTAACTTTTAAAAAAAATTACTTTTTAACTTCCTTGAATTAACTGCTTAAAAATTGAGGAAATAAATGGGCGTGGAAAGAGTTAACCCCTTTGCCCTTACGAGCGGATATACTGGCTCCCAGTATTTGTTAAGATGACTCAAAGTCAGTATACATGCTTATTTCAGTAAGCATTGCAATATGAATGCATCGAGAGATAGAAAACAATTATGGAGTGAAAGGGTTAATATATTTTTCAAACTATAGCTCTTCATTCTTTTAATGTATTGTTTCTTCTATTATATTCCTCTCATATCATTACACGTTACAGAAGATCTGCAAGGAATTTCTCCATACCACTCTATCCTGGGAAACTCATTCAGACTCTTAAGGAATTGAGCCTGAAATTTCTCAACTCTCTCAGTAAAGTTAGTTTCAGGTTTCCCTAGGGTGTCCTTTTTCTTGAATCACTTGCTTCCCATTTCAATGCCTGCTTTGTCTTTGATTCTTTGATGATTTCTTCTCAGAATATACCCAACATATCTCTCTCTTCTATTCCTTAGAACAGCTGTTACTAGTGGATGACCAGACATTTCATTTATTTCATCACCTCTCCTGAATTCGTCTAATTTTATGTTTACTATTTTAACAGAAATCTTTTGATATGATTGCCTGATCGTCTGCAAAAAACAATTTGTTTAAGAGTCAACAAGGCTGTTCCCTTCACTAGTGTTAGCTATTTTACAGATTTGTTTGACATATATGATGAACAGCAGCGGTGATAGTATGCATCCTTTTCTTACTCCAGACCTAACATGGACTTTTTTGTTAGACCTGTATTTGTTCAAACTGTACGCTGGCTGTTTATATAGAGACTCTTGCATAGATTAATTAAGTTGTCATTAACTCGATAGTTTGAAAATATTTCCACTACTTTTTCCTATCTATGCAGTTGAAAGCTTTTTCCTGATCTACAAAAGTAACATGTAGTTGTTTATCAGTTTTGTATCGTTGATGATAAAGACCTGTTGGTCAAAATGTTACTGTATCTTGTTTTTGTAATTTGTAAAACTGCATTACTTCATTTGTACATGTGTCTCCTTTGACACACCAGGCATGAGATAAAAACAAGACAGCCAGATTGACAAAATAATTAAGACTGTTTTGACACACGCTCATCTTACAAGTAGGTTGATGCATCCAAGGGAACTAATTCATTGATTATTTCTGCATATGCCAGCAAGTGAGTCAACTCATCTTTTCCTATCAAGAACTCTGAGTTCTTCTTCTTCTTTGAATGCTCCATATCGATCACTTGTTAAACCGTCCTTTGTGATTTGTATGTGATCTGAGCCTAAGAGCAATTGTATGTTGTGCCAGTTATGCGCCTACAAGTAGGCCAGCACATCCAATTTCTGTGACGTTTTTATTTCGTAGGGTAGCTTCCCTAGGTCCCTACCTCAGTCGACTTTTACAACATGCCTTGAAGGTTCCAGTGTTACTATTCTTTTCTCCCCTTGTGGGTCCTGGCAACACACAGGTGAATGTAACTGTGAGTTCAGAATGACACTTTCGATTTGACATACATATAATGTCTAAAAAATGTATATACAATAATACCTCAGGTAATTCTCTTATTTTGTTTTTCTGGAGATGCAACTTCTCTAAACCAGAGAGATACCCAATCTCTAGAGGAAGAGCTGTCAATCTATTTCCAGCTATGTGAAGTTCCTCCAGTGTGGTCAAAGTGCAGAATTCAATGGGCAGTTCTGTTATCTGGTTATTGTCCAGGGATAAATGCCGTACATTGATGAGACTGAGAACGAACAACATACAGTTCAAGCTAATGGTAATAGCAACATAGAGCAGGAGACTAACAGCAACTAAGACAATGGATGAGATATTTCTTCTTCGTTGTTCATTCTACACGTACTTCTTGTTGAACCACTCTTTGTGGTTAATATGTATCTTACAGCTTAGAGCCGCCCGTGTTTTGCCGAGGCTCTGGGGAGCAAGAACAGTAATACTACGACCTACAAGGAATGTCGTAAGAGGTGACTGAGGTAGAGACTTAGGGAAGCTACCCTAGTAAATAAAAAGTGTTGCAAAAATCATATATGCTTGTCTATGTAGGCGAAATATTGTAGGCGAGTAACTGGCACAACGTACAATCGCTCTTAGGCTGATATCCCAAAGAGTGATTTAACAAGTGGCGATGGGGCGTTTGAAGAAAGAGAAGCTTAGAGCGTGTGCTCATTGTGTCCATTAGGAACATACATTAAGCATCTACATACCTGTCAGTTTCAGGTCATACCTGTCAGCACATTCAGGTTTCTGTATGCTTTTTATGCGCCCCTCTTCCCCCTTTTGTAAGATACTCAACAAAATTATACATTTTAAAAATAATTAAATTAATAACACAATTTTGTATTTTTGCGACAAATCTCTTTCACTCTTCATAGTTTATACTGATATCAGGTTATGGTAGTTTTGCTCTCTTCTTTTCCAATCTGTCTACCTCACCATTGCCAGGTATTTTGCAGTGAGAAGATAATGAACTAATATCGAAATATAACTGAACAATGAACACAATAAAAAACATTCTGCATAAATGGATACATCTGTGTTGTATACTTACTTGCATATTTCTGAAGGTAATTTCTGCAACAAGTTTCCATTCAAATTCAAAAAGGTCAAACTTTTGAATTCATCTATATTAAAAACAAATATGCGTTATGTTATGTTATGTTATATTATATTATATTATATTAAATAACCTGTCATAGTAAATAATCTGACTTCTGAGATTGAAAAATAGGTCTAGAAATACATTCCCAGAAATTGAGTGAAAATTTGTACTTTCTTGGGGTTTGTTACAACAACATATATATTGAGCCCTTTCTGTTGAACTACAGCAGTGATCCAGCAAACTTGACCTACTATTAATAACCAGTTGCCATAGTCTTGTTAATCTGTCTGCACCGCAATGTTTTTATACAAGCTATAAGAGAATGATTAAAGCCGCTGAAATTTGTTATATATCAACATTCAAAACAATTATATGTAATAGCAGGCAGCAATGACAGAGAACAGAACTAAAACTGTAACGAGAATGTACGCTGTAAAATTTAAAAATGAAGAGTGATTCTGTCTTGGCATTTGTCGCAATATTTGTATAGTTAAAATCATTGGCTTCATGGAAGCACTTACTTATTAGATAAGTAGTATTAATTTGAACTTCAGTTGGACTGGGAGTTTTCTTACTACAAACGGTTATCAGGTTTAACCTAACTTTAATTGAATACCAAAATAGATCAGAGAAGGCAAGGCAGTCAGCATAATGTTGACACATCATCCTCTGTGTCGTTGAAAATAAAAATATGGGCCTAACACTGTATTTCATCCAATGGTATGAAAATGATTCTTTCTTTACGTGTTGCTATAATCTTTCTTTCTTCTTCAAACTGAAGTATACTTTTGTATGCCTGAGATGTTGTGGTAAAATCAGGAAAGTATGTTCTAGTTTCTTTTTTAGGGGTGAGGAGTTGTACACAATGATAATGGATTTGCTACTGAACTTTCTAGAACAACATTGTTACCAATTTGTTTGCATGCTATAGTTCATTGAAATGACAGTCTCTGACAAACTCAACAAACATTGTTACTCAACAAGGTTTCTGTAGCAGTTGACTTTTTAAGTGTTGGGTCGCCAGCCCTACAACTTACCCCTCTTACTCAACTTTTAAAACTTGTAAGAGAAGACAGTGGTTCTATTCTTCATTATGTTGGAAGACACACAGGTGTGTAGTAAATTGGGTGACCGTTAATATTACTGGATGCATATTTTATCATATTCGCTACAAACTTCACATCATGACTGCAAGTTGTTGCACATTCTAAGTTACTGCAAGTTGTTGCACATTCTAAGTTACTGCAAGTTGTTGCACATTCTAAGTTGTACAAGGTTTCACTCAATTTTGAAATCCAATATTAAGAAACAAATATATTTCTCACTTAAGCTACCAGTAACTTGCGAGCAATAACTTGCCAATGACTGTCCTACAGCAAAAAAAAAAAGAAAGAAGAATATCTAGTTAACTTTTTTCTTTAACTCTTTCCACGCTTTAAGCCGCACACTGCGCCATGGCGGAAGTCTGTTGCACGCTTTAAGCCGCACACTCGCCACAGGGGTTATCTATAATGAAGTACTTCTAGTTTTACTTCATATTTTACTTTCTACAAACTTCACACATTGAGTTGTTGCCATTCAAGTTGCAGTTTCCTCAATTTAAAATAAAATTAAGAAAAAATATATTTATTTATTGAAAGTTGGGTCAGTAATCTTGTAAAATAACTTGCCTGAATTAACTGTCTAAAAATTGAGAAAAAAGAGAGGAATACTAGTTAATTAAGAATGACATGACCTTCTTCTTCTTCTTTGCGTTCGTTCCTTACGACCAATTTTAATCACTCTTTGTGATATGTTTGATCTTTGCCAAGAACATGTATACGTTGCACATTGGTTTGGTAGGCCCCTAAACGCAGACTTCTACACTTTAGGACACATGCATCCGATTTCAGCCAAACCTCCTTAGTCGCCTCTTACGACATGCGTGGCAGGTAACAGTGGTTCTATTCTTTACACCCCAAATTTGGGCCCCGGTAACCACTCGGGCCGACATGACCTGACATGTCAGTGGTTGGCAGACTGAAACAAAGATATATTTATATAACTATCATAGTTATTATAAATATTGTAGGTATATGAAGTGTTCCATCAAAATATGCAGAAGTGCTTACTGAGTGAGCTGCCGTCAATGTGTGTTATTTTGTTTCCAAACAAGTGAAGCTTTTCAAGGCTGTGCAGGTGTTGCAGAACAGGTGAGAATTCCACAAAATCATTATTTCCAAGGTTTAGTACTTGTAACTGAAATATAACAAATCAAAAATACTAAAAGTCAATAATCACAGACATATTGGTCTGCTTGATTCTTTATACTACAATTACTGTATTGTGCTCATTTTAAACATAGTTATATCTTAACACCACATTTCATCTCTAATTGTTTCGTGAATTTTGTTTTTCAAAAAATAAAACTCCAAGATTGTCAATTTACGGAGTTTGAAGTTGTTCATATTGGAAAAGCTAGTAATATTCACATATAATGGAACCAGATTTACTACCATCACGTGCCTACAATAATCGACACTCAGGGCGCAGAGCACGAGGCAGGCCAAGAACATGATGGATAGATAACATCTCAGAGTCCCTGCAAAGCATGGACTGACAACGTCAAGCGCAACACACCTGGCACAAGATAGAAAACTAACTCTCCCACGATGCTTCACGGCAAATGTAATTAAGATAGTTTAAGATAATCACATATGAACTGTCAGACGAAGTAAAAAAAGATGTGATCATGTGAAGTTTCTATAGTCTAAGTACATCTTCTTCAAACGCTCCATATCGATTACTTGTTAAACTACTCTTGTGATTTGTATGTGATCTGAGCCTAAGAGTGATGTACATTGGGCCAGTTATGTGCCTACAAGTAGGTCAGCACATCCAATTTCTGCAATGCTTTTTATTTACTAGGGTAGCTTCCTAGGCCCCTACCTCAGTCCCTTCTTACATCTTGTAGGTCACAGTGTTATTATTCTTTCCCCACCCCCACCTGTGAACCGGGGCAGGCGAAGTAAATTGGAAGCATAATTCCAATAGAATCACAACTTTGTAAAAGAGAAAATGAATTTTGACAAGTCTGAAAAGGCAAGATAGTAAGGCACATATCTTTATACCTCTCTCCATATGCTAAGATCTAACTAGTTTCATGAGGTCTATAAAAGATTGATGTTGCAGGATTACATGTTACTTTTGATGATGAGTGTAGGTAAATAAATATCAATACAAATGTCAATAAAGTGCAGAGATCACCTAGGTCAGCGAAACAATGATGTCTAATTTTTTTTTAAATTAAAATTTTCGTAGCCTTTTCAGACCTTAGGGTATGAAGTGCTTGTCACTTCACATTTCTAGATCTTAGTTTGCAGGAGGTATGAGGGCCAATTCCTTTCCTCACATATTGAACCCACAACTCTCTTGTGTCCGAGTGGATGGGCGAACGCTTAGGCATTATGCTAAATCTGTCCAACAATGGTGCCTACTACCAACTCAATAGAGAATAGATTGTCATCTTCCTGCTACAAACTGGGCACAATAGGTTGAGGTACCATCTGTTTAACAAGTACAAGATAAGCACTACTGACATATGCACATGTGGCACCAACAAGTTGGCAGATACACATATCCTGCAAAAGCGTCCAACATACAATGAACAAAGGAAACACACACACATATTGCCAACCCCATATGTCACTCGAAGACAATCTATCGGATATGGAGATGTACACAGACTCCAGTTGAACACGAATTACTTTAGAAGTATACAAATAAGTGTCTGAAAACATTGGTTATTGGTTACTAAACTGACGTCATTGCACTCCGGGCAGACCCATAGGTGCTCAGTCTCCTCCAACAGATATCGAAGCGTATGCATACTGATGGTTCCCATGACTCACTGATTAAACACACCTCTCAGGCATCCAGTTCGACTTGTACAACGGGTAACTCCAAACTGCCTAAATCGCTTGATCGATTCAACATCAATTGTAGTGTCCTATCCAACAGACAGTCGCGAAGAGACCGAAGAACATCCCCTTATCCATCTTCAACTCCCCAACAATCGATGCTGTTGATCAAGCCTGTCCGCTCTCTCATTACCGTCGTAAACACCCGCATGCCCAGGTCAGTATATCCACGTAAGCCTTTGGAGGTTAGAAACTTCTATAGACGTAAGGCGACATCCACTCATACCGGAACCTGCCCTTCTGGATCTTGTGAAGCATCGACTGAGAGTCGATGTCTGAATATAACAGAGTCTATGTCTGAAAATATTGGACATAGAAGAACACTTTCTAATAGTATACACATGTGCGTATTATAATACATTAATAACGAAATAACTATGTATGCCACAGCAATGTTATAATGCCAAATCTGGACATAAAATTGATAAAACATAATAATGTCTCCAGCAAAAGTAGACTAGATGAATGATATCGTATCTAACCTGATAGAGATTACAAAGTTCATTTGGAAGAGTCTTTATTTTATTATTCTTCAGTTGTAAATAACAAACACTGTCTAATTTTCCAATAATCTTTGGAATTCTTTCTAGATTTCTATTGCAAAGTGTTAGCGATTTGGTTGGTTTTTTTAGTGCTTGAAAAAGCAAAGTATCCGCCATATTGTTTACTGTTGTCCTGGAGAAAATAGAGCTATGATAAAATTAGTTTCGAAATTACTTTTCAACAGCTCTTTCAATCGCTGCTCCACAGTCCATGTTCTGTCGATTCTCAAGTCACAAGGCTTAAGACTGACACCCAAACTTTCTGAGTTGGAGGACATTTCGAATTGTTGTTTGAGCCATTCTGCAAGTATTCCGCCGAAGATATTATCAGATATAACTTCAAATTTGCAAAGGAGCAATCAATTAATGTCGTCCGTAATGAGTGTACATAAGACAACTTGCTTCTACTCAGTTTAGTTTAGTCGTCGGATCACCATCACTGCACGTCGAACAAATTAGTCCATAAGTGCTCCGATCTCTCCCTCAGTATGTCCATCAGCGTGTGGCGATTAACGACACCGGTTCTTTGTTGGTTTACAATTCTTCTTTGTCTGCCAGCATAGCGTTCTTGTCGAGCTACACCACACTTAACTTTGAGTTCTTGCAGTCTGGTTAGTGTTGTTGATTCACCACTATTACGTGAATCATGTACACGCCCTCTCTCCCTTAAGGAATTTATAATATCAGCCTGGTCCATTGCTCGTCCGCTTTGGACAGCAGCCATACCTGCAAGCCCATCCGCACGTTCATTCCCCTTACACCTGCATGCCCTGGCACAAAAACAAAACTGATCTTTGTCAGCTTAGACCTCCCCAGCGATTCTATCCAATGTCTCCTAGCCCATCCTGTTTCAATCTTCCTGAGCATACTCATTGAGTCACTGAGAAAACATGCATGGATAAAAGTCTGTTATTCTAGTCAAATCATCGCTTTGGTAACCGCCATGATTTCCATAGTGAGACTGCTCGTAGTCACGGCAAAACCACCACTGTCTTCCTTCACAACATCACCTCCGACCTGAGCAGTGAAAGCCCACGAGCTCCGCACATGTCGAATCACCGAACCATCCGTATAAATGATTACATCATGCTCAGATGCGTTCTCAGAAATTAATGCCTGAACCTCTGCCTCCACGACAAGTGGGTTGTGTTGCCTGCATTCTTTATCAAGTTCGATGCATACAGAAAGGATGTAGCGATTCCTGTTAGCACTGGTATCCATTCTTCACCGGGATCAATATCTTCAAGTGTACACACCTGCTCAATACAGTCCTCGGCCTGACCCATCCAAGATTTTCCTCTTTTAACCTATTTCCTTTTTGTCTCTTTATTTCCAAGTGCAGAGGATGTTGTGTGTCAGCATTGACTCGAAGGTATGCTCGTGCACGGCTCATCAGTATTCTATACTCCATAGTAGGATAGTCAAGGAGATAGCGCATCGCCCTGCACGACGCTTCTACTCAAAGATGCTTCAATCTCCATTACAACAAACAACCAATCATTGGGTTCCGCAAAATATTAATGCTTTAAAAAAAATGTCTGGTCTCCTACATCCTAAGGATTTAATCCTCTAAATAACAAACAAACAAATCCTACCATAGTTCTTTGGAGTCTCCACAATGAATTAATTCTTATTGTGTATGTTTGTTGGCATACGCTCTCTTAATACAACAAAATACTCGTTCGTAGGTTGAAAGAGGCGCACCTCAGCTTAAATACAATCTCAATGCACTGCGGAATACTACGAAATGAAACTCCAGATCGACTGGCGAATGAAAGTGAAGGAGAATAGAAACTAGATGTACCAGTTTGATATCATCAGAAGAACAAGATGACTAAATCAATTATAAATCCACCAATACTAACACATGACAACTACTATAATATGAGCAGATTATAACAAGTCATCATTCTGTGTCTCAGAACAGGACACAGTTGACTTCGCAGTCATATGAATACAAATTTCAAAAGGGGCAATTTAGTCATGTATATGCACCACAAACTGCAGAGCACATCCTTCAAGACTACCTCGAATATAATATACTGGGGTCAAACTCACTGGCCTGGAGAAACAACACTGGAAAGAAAACTACGCGAACCTCTGTTTGAGCCACAAAGGACAGTGAAGCTTATACAAGAGACACCATTGAATATATAGATAATATTTCAAGAGAACGAAAGAAAGCACATATGTGCTATGTTATGTTATGCGATCGACGTTGTGGCACATTGGGATCCGTCCTCCGCTGCAGCAGCCATCCCAAAGTTCACTTGCTCACCTTACCCATGAGAAGTTGATTAGTATATTCTCTACCACGAAGACGACACTGTCTGACATGTCCAAACTTGACTCTTAAATTCTTGCAATCGTTCCGGTGTCTGTGACTCACACATATCACATAAATGAGTGCGCATCGCATTGATGACATAGGCTATGTCCAAACTTCTGCCAGTTTGAGTCGGGACATTGTTTGCAGGAAAGCCAGCACGTTCGTTGTCCTGCACTCTAGCATGTCCAGGTGTGTACAGCCAAGTCAGTGGCTTGAGATATGACCTCCTAATGCTGTCCACACATTCTGCGCGCCACACATGTCATAATGGTGCGCTTGTCGTGCGTTGGATCTACGTCGTATTTTAAAACTGATTGAAATAGGACACCTCCTTAAAGGAACATATCGATTAAAAACTGAACGAATATGACATTAAAAGTAACGAAATATCTCATCATAAAATACGATCGATAATACAGTTATTATATTCATCTAACTGTGTAATTCATTACTAGGTTCCCTGTCTCAAAAGTGAATCTTTGTGATATTTATTAAACCTTTAATACTGACATTGTTGTATGTTCATAAAATATACTAATACATTTGGAACACATGTGTTACACGTTGACAAAATATTGGTCACGTTATTACTAATGAGTTTTTCTCTAAATTATAAATAAAAGTTAAGTGGTTTCTGTGGCGTGGTGGTTAGGTGCAGGCCTCTCGTCCCAAAGGCACTCGGTTCGCTCCCTCGTGAAGCCATCGGGATATTTTTCCAAAGATCTCTGATCTCAATGTAGGTGAGATCGAGTTCCTAGTCCTATAGGAGACGGACGATAAAACGTAGGTCCCCTATTCAAGTTGAGCACATAAAAGAACCCTTGGCAGTTCAAAATCGAGAAGAGCAGACTGGAAAGCCACTTTCCGGGCAAAATTTATTAGAAAGATTAATCAATAAAATTCCTATAGAATATGTTCACCATCTTCTAAATTACACCGGGGACCCTCGCCGGTAATACAGAGCTCTTGCACTGCCGCTGAGATCTTCCTGTGTAAGAAAGAGATAGGAGCACACATGTTTACTCACCAAAGTGCAATGATGATGGTTCTATCAATCAACCAATCAATCTATAAGTAAAAATGTAATAATCGTTGCTAAACTAAAATCTCTCTCTCGCCACTATTCCTACTCTTCGCATTAGCGAGAGGCAAGGGTTCAGAAAGTAAAGAACACTGAAATGAATTTTGCTGAGAGAGGCAAAAATATCGGACTCAATTCCATGTAAGAAGATTGAGTGAGTTCCATGAGAGGATGTCAGAAATACTTGCATGCCCTATGTAACGCATAACGGTCAAGAAGAATATTATTATATATTTTGTAACAGAAAGAACCGCTGATGTCTGTCTGATAGTTCAAATATATACATGACCTTTTTCGTCTTTCTTTCTTTCTTTTTTTGTCCTTCTCTGCTTTTGTTCAGCTAGCAGCAGGTTTAACCGATGATCGGTTTCCGAGATAATGCACGCTCGGTCACTTGATATGTTGTGGTATTCAGCGCCGGATTAGCCTAGTAGCAGAAGTAGCAAATGCTACGGGCCCCGCGCTTCTAGGGGCCCCGCACCTATGAAACAGATGAAAATGGAAAAATAACCAGATGTTATATCAAAAACACGCAAGCTGTCTGAATTTTTAAATGTCGTGTGTGATGGTGCTGAATCCAATGAAATCGAAGCAGAAAATGCAGAAGACGTGTCCCATGTGTAGTAGATGAAGGCAGTGCTATAGAAGAATCATCATTACCAATATTACCATTAAGATCAGCAACTCTTCACGATTTAGTCACATTTTTCACAAGACAAACTGAAATCGAATGTACAGCAAGTCCTCCCAATTTAGCCATATCATCTTCAAGCCAAAGAGAGGCAGAAAGCACAGCACATGCTTCTAATGTAGCAACATCATCTACAAGCCAAAAACACAACGAACTAATGTACTCAAGATAGTGAATGTCAAACAACTCAATCGGATATTGGATTGTGAAAAGTAGGATCAACATATGAAGTGATTTATGTCTTAAAAAAAAACATACGATAAAGAAAACAATCCACGATTTTGTCAAAGTCGTTTTTCACATACACGCATACACCAACAAACAAAACTCATGTGAAAGATTGGTTGTGTTATACAGAAACTAAAGGACAACTGTTCTGTTTTGTTTGCAAAGTTATTGATTTAGGCTGTACCATAGAGTGACTGGTGTATTTGGAATACTCCGGCAGTTAAAATCTATTATAGCAGAAGAGATCTTGAAAAGAACTCCAACTATTGTCAGCTCTTACCAAGAGGATTTGGAAGAAAGCCTAGGCGACGAACTTATGCAGTTCACTGAACTTCTTAAAATTAATGTAGCTGCTGCTATTTGCAACGAAAAGCATGAGGCTCTAGAACTGCAATTTTATAAACTTATAATGGGAAATTTATTAGAGTCGTGTTTCCCAAATGTAGAAATAGTCTTACGAATTTATTTGTCTTTAATGATTACTAACTGCAGCGGAGAATGTCTTTTTCAACATTAAAGTGTATAAAAAGTGAGTTAAGAAACATGGTGGGACAAGATCGTCTAAATAACCTCACCTTAATGAACATTGAATGTAATTTACTTAAAGGAATTGATTTGTCTAGTGCTATCTCTAAATTTGCTCACATTAAATCGAGAAAAGTTTGTTTGTAAAAGTTGTGTATTATTTTATTATCATACAAAACCTAGGGCCCGCGCTAAAATTTGCTACGGCCCCGCGCTAGCCTAATCCGGCACTGGTGGTATGGCTGATGTGAGTTTTAAGATGTCTGTAACTCCATCAACCCATCTTTTTTTAGTCTGCCCTTTCTCTTGATGATTCAACCTTTTCGTCTTTACAGACGGTCAATTGGCAAGTGTTTCACTGTAACAACTTCTGAGTTTTCACTTGTCTCTCTTGTCTTTCAGCTCATACATAAGTCTCTCTTCAAAAGATTATGCACCTTTTTGCAATGTTGTTTTCCATATATCTCGATCATCAGTTAGTTTTTCCTATTTGCTGGGACCTATAGAAAAGTTATTCATTGAGACCTTGCAGACATCTTTATATCTGAGCAGTGGTCTGCCTTGGTGCCTCTTCCCCTCCGAAGGTTCACAGAACAACATTTGTTTTGGAATGCGATCATTGACCATTCTTCGCACATACTCTAGCCATCTAAGTCTTCTACTGCTGAGCATTACCATGATGGAAGGCAAGTTTACACGTTGCAATACTTCAGAGTTGGTTATCTTGTCGTACCACCTGATGTTCATAATCTTGCGGAGACATCCAAGGTGAAAGATGTTAAGTCTTCTCTCGTGCCTTGAGTAGGCTGTCCATGTTTCTGAGCCATATAGTAAAGAGCTAATTACACAGGCTCGATATATTTGAATCTTCGTCTGCAGTGTTAATTTTTTGTAGTCCCACGCTCTCTTTGATAGTTTGCCGAATGTAGTAGCCGCGCTGCCTATCAGCGTTGATTTCTTCATCAAGAGAAATCTAGCAGTGAAATTTGGGCCCAAGATAGCAGAATTTTGAACTGGGTTAGATGGTTGCCATTTAACGTGATATTTGTTGATGTTACCTCCTGGCATAAACCACTGTTTTGGTGATACTTATAGTCAGAGAAAACAGGTCATCATTCCTGGCCAAATTATTTGTTAGGCTATTGCAGTGTAGCCTCACTGTGTGCAACTAAGGCAGCATCGTCAGCGAAAAGGAGTTTCTTGAGAACAAATTATGTTGTTTTTGTATTGGCTCTTATGGGAGCCAAGTTGAAGAGTGAGCCATCAGATCTCGTGCGGATGAAAACATCTACATCAACATCCCCGAAGGCTTGGTGTAACAAAACTGCGAAGAAGATACCAAAGAGAGTGGGGGCAAGGACACAGCCCTGTTTCACTCCATTCTTAACCTCGAAGCTATCTCTTGGATATTTGATAGTTAAAATAATAGTTCTATTATCTGCTAGTCCTCGCTGCGTAGTTCTGTGTTAGGTATGTACTCTGATTGTTCTGTTCTCTGCTAATTCTCGCTGCATAGTTCTCTGTTATGTACGTTCTCTGATATTTATGTTATCCACTAGTTCTCTTTGCATCATGGTCCCGCGTCCGATAGCTCTAATAAATGCGTCCTCATTCCTCAAAATCTCTATTCTCAGTCTGCTCTCTTGTGAGGTCAAAGCACTTCCCACAGCCTTATTGATATCACAGTGAACTGTCCATGACTCGGTCCCAACTTTGTTTAACAAAATAAATGCGCGTTAATCGACAATAATCGATAAGAAGTTAAAAAGTCCACATATAAATTGCCACACTAACTGCTACTTAAAATACTAAAGTAACAGCAGCAGCAATAGTGATTGTAGTAACAATACCAATAATAACGTTAAGAAGAAATAAATTGAAACAAACAACACCGCTCCTGATGACGTCACATCAGGTGTTGACGAGCGATATGAAAATATCAACAATATTGGGTAGCAGTCAGTTCCAGGCGCAGTCATGTTGCTTAACACGGGTCATGTTTTGTATCAAATTCTTGGGATAGATAGAGCAAACTCAACATGAATGTCGTCCCACGTAACAGTGTGTTGGATGTTAACATGAATCAGGACAGAGTAATTCGAAAGGTAAGTACGTAAAGTTTGTATTAATATTCGAATGAAAATGGTTGTAAAGTTTTGTTCTTATTTGATTAAATTATTTATTATATTATTATTGCCGCTGGCGACACAATATCAATACATGTAACATACAGAATATAACAGTTCATGTATGTGAACATGTATAACAGCACAGTGACAGTGTGAGTGTTGTTAGTGTAATAGGGAGCTGTCCACGCCTAGCTATAGTGTTAATTTATCTGTACTGCCAAGATCGTTTAGTGAAGTTTACAATTTGCTGTTGGTAAACTTGTTTTTTTTTAAACGCGAAATATGGAAACTATAAATAATAGAATGAATATTGAGTACTAATGTAATTTCTCAAAAACAAAATATGTGTCTGATTTAGTCATCCTTCTATTCTAGAATGAAAGACACAAAAATTAGATACATGAAATATTTCAGAGACAAAAGAGAAATGACACCGGTGAAACTATACAAGCATAAAAGGTTGAGGGTAAGCGGTCAAGAGAAAAACAATATAATTGGGGGACAAACATCAGTTATATGAGGATTATCATCATAGCACTCCGGACATGTCCACAGGTGCTCCGATTTCCACCTCAGCAAATCTAGCAACAGCCCAACAGGCCAGTTCGATGTTGATTAATCAATCGCTTTGCATATATTTAATATGTCGTTCTTTTCGGGCTGCACCAATATTGACACCCATCTCTCTCAATCTGGTCAGCGAGGGGGATTCACATCCCTGAAACTCCTCTGTTCTGAAAGACTCTCTCAATGCGTGAAGAATGTCATTTTGATTCATGGCAGCTCCTCTGATATTGTAGCCTAGCCAGCCAATCTATCAGCTCATTCATTACCCCAAACTCCTGCGTGCGCAGAGACAAAAGTGGTGATTTCTCTGATCATTGTCTGTACTAGTACCTCCACCCAGTTACATCTCACCATTCCTGATTCAACTTTGCGAATCATGCTCATGGATCCTCTGAGTATGAAAACAAGAGAGTAGTTATGAGATGCCAACCATTTCACCGCCTCTGTGAAATACTTTTAATATACATCAACGTTAAACCATAAATACCTTCAATACATATCCACTCCAAACTATAAAACCGTATACAACTATAAAAGGAAAGAAGTGGGTACAACATTAGTACTGAAATTCATAAAGAAACAAAAATTAAATGGTTCAACCACATAAGCATATGGCCAACCTCAAAAAGCAATGTTACTCCAATACAATGGATACAAAGCAAAAGACTGGCCATGCAAAAGGTAAACCTCATAGATAACAGAGGCGACGAAAGACAATGTTTAGGCTGCACACAAAAACCTACTATGAAAATCTCTTCTTATCCTGAAACTGTGAGGCAAAACAGAATTGGAGAAAAGAAAGAAAAGAATTGTCAAGGAAAATTGGTTACACAAAAAAGAAAAACAACTGTTCAAAACAGACCTCTCTGCACTTGGGAGGATCCTATATGTTTCAGTTCTGTCTAGCTTGCTAGGAGTGCAGAAATCAGAACACTTATAGCTCTCTGACAGATTACAAATACTCTTCAAACTCATAAAGTCAGAACAGCACCAAATATCAGCTGAATAGACTAGGGAATTGAACCCCCTATACATTATTGATTGAATTCAGCACACTGTCACTGAACTACATGTACATGTGGTTATACTGATAGTTGATTGGTTATCTAAATAATACAGAGAGTTCATTGGTTACACTGAGTAATATTAATAGTTGATTGGTTATACAAAGTAATACTGATAGTTAGGGATCTCTGTGTCGTGGAGGTTATGTGCTCACCTTTCGGTTCGTTCCTTCATGGAGCCATCAAGATATTTTTCCAGAGATCCCTGATTTCAGTGTAGGTGAGGTTGAGTTCCTAGTCCAATCAGGGATGGATGATAAAACATAGATCCTGTTCAATTTGAGCATGTAAAAGAACAACTGGCAGTTCAAAATCAAGAAAAACATGCTAGAAAGCCACAATTAATTCGAAAGATTAAAAAGTAAAATTCCTACAAGATATTTTTCCTATCTTCTAAATTACATTGGTGACTCTCGCCGGAGCTACGCAGTTCGTACACAGCCTCAGAGATCGTCTGTGTAAGAAAGAGATTATAGCACATGTGGTTGCTCACCGAAGTGCAATGATGATGGTCATATTAATAAATCAATATTAGATATATTAACATAATTTTTAATTAGGTATCAATCAAGTTTATCAAATTGACAGATAATTTGGAAGCCAAGAATAATTATTTTAAGTAAGCAACATACTTGAAATCTGACATATATTGTTAGAAGTAGTAGTTGTATTGCCAGGACAGAGGAGTTAATATTTTAATAAACAGATTAAACTTTTGATGTTGTCTGAGTGACTCGACACTCAGAAATGTATTATCCACTGTTCTCACAAATGGCTAGTGATATCTGTAGTTGTACAAGTCGAAGGGCAAATGCTCAGATGACTGCTGGATCGGAAAAGTGAAAACTGTAGTTGTACATTTTTGTCACGGTTCAGTGATGAAACATGATCAGTGGACTTTATCATTAGTTTATTGTACTCTAAGGAAAAGACGAAGACTACATCTTCCCCTTCCAATTTCTGAGAGTAAGCTGGTGCGTTGCTTAGGAATAAAGGTCGCTTGTCCGAAGCTGTCACCACGCGAGTGCAGGCCATTGATTTTATTTTCTTCTAATATACAAACTGTTTATTTTAACGAGGGTCAAACAGGGATGTTTCCCTCGAGAAAAACCAATCTGCTTCCTTCTCTTTTTGCACTGTCTAGCCTGGTGATTATCTTGATTCATTAAGTTATCTTCTAGAATTCTAATTGTTAGTCTATATTTTTAAGTGGCATGGCCAAATGATGTCCACAATTTGTCAGCCATGAGAGATGTTGAAATCTGTATCAACTAGGCATTTCTTTCCTATTATTACCATAACAGTATTTGATGTACTACTTTAGTTTTACCCATGCTTCCCAGCGACATTATATCGACTCGAAAGCAAGAGGGTTTTGGGTTCAATCCCACACTCAGCGTTCCACACGCGAGGAAAGAATTGGCCCTCCTACCTCCTGCACACTAGGGACAATAAATGTGAAGTGGTTACTTCATACCCTAAGGTCTGAAAAGGCTACGGGAAATTTTTTTTTTTTTTTACAACCGGTCACATGTTGCAACATTCAGGCAACTCATTTGAAGAGATGGAGATGGTATTAGAAAATGAATGTCCAGGACAGGGTAGTTAATGAATTATTCATATTAATTTGTCTATATCATGTTCGTTTCACATTAACTGTAGTTGGACGTGGCGGTTACGCAATGTGTTGTTGTAAATACGATTGCTGTAGGTAGTTTAAGTGATACAACAGAGAAAGCACCTTATAGCCTGCCGTACTGTTTTATATGATTTGGTGACAAATCAACTTTAGACGCCATATGTGACGTTGTTGTAATGAATCAGTGCAGTTTTCGTGATAGATTTAGTCTCCATGCCTATCGCATGTCCGATCCACCCTCAGCGTCTTTTGTTTTGGGTGATTGTACTCATATTCCTACATCATCTTCAAAATTACATCGGAGACCCTTTCCGATGCTGCAGAGTTTGTACATTGCGCCAAGGGCTCCATCATATGGGACATGCCAGACAGTGTCGTCTTCGTGGTAGAGAGAGAAGATATAGTAATCAACTTCTCATGGGTACGGTGAGCAAATGTACTTTAGGATGGCTGCTGCAGCGGAGGACAGAGCATGCATGGGAATGCCCAATGTGCCGTGACGTCGATCGCATAACATAACATAACATCATATGCTAGATAGAGAGAATGGTTTATTTATCTGCTAAATGTGAAATTTATATTTGAATAAAGAAGGTTGTAATTGGTCATCATATGATGCTCGTCCAGCACGGTTGATGATGATCACCATTTTGCATCCGAGGGAATGTAGTTGCGTTATGCTTGTACGTCTGTGTGTACGTAGATGACTAGTAAACCAGATTCGGGCTTGAAATGTTCTTTTACAGTGTGGCCAAGGAATACTTGCGCTGATGGGTTTTACTGACTTTCTATTTTGACGTTTCTATTCCATCCTTGCAGTTCTACATGCCTGGCAGGTCGAAGAAGTGTGCGCCAGTCTGATCTGTCTTGAGCAACATTCTCCCAGTTATCGACATCTATGCCAAAGGATTTCATCGAATTTTTGAGTGTCTTTGAATTTATTTATTTTTTGTGACCACCCTGTGAGCGTTTACCGCTACGCAGCCCACCACACAAGAGCTTTTGGTATTCTGTAATCCGGCATTCGAGCCACATGTCCTGCTCATCGTGTCTGGGACTGTATTAAGATTGTATAGATGCTGGGGAGAGCAGCTCTTTTTAGGACCTCGGTGTCTGGTATCATATCCTGCCATTTGACGTTCATTATTTTTCTGAGGTAGACTGTGTGAAAGAGGTTTAGCTTCCTTGCGTCATATATAAAAAGTAACACAGACACATATACGATCCGACAATTAATCTATTTCAGTGTTGCAGCCTTTGATTTTTCTTTCTGTACAAGATAAATCAAACACCTTATGTTTCTAGTCAGTCACCCAATCATACACATCACACATGCTACCACCACTAGCCATTGAAATGTTACAAATATCTTCATTTGATCGATTTCTATCCAGTTTGTCGCCATTTGTAACAACATATATATGTATGAATTATAGCCTTATATTTCTGAGAATTGAATAGTTTTAAATAAAAAGGGAAATACATGTCAACAGATAACAAAGGAATGTTTGGAGATGTGATAACTCTTCACATCAGTTATACTTTACGTGAACACGTACGTGTTGTATGTTTAGGGCATTGCTTGCTGACTATTATAGCTATCTATCGCCACTATATCTCTGCTGAAGTGTGTACAAGTATGTGGGCTTGTGATTTATCTATGTGTATTTTGTTCTCTGTAATCTTAATGTGTGGATAGTGTCAACATTTCTTATGTTCTGACTTGTACATTCTAGTCCTGGACGAGAGAGTTAGGCTGAAGAATAGCGCAACTACAACGCAAGCTACAGCTTCCGACCCACGCACTGGGAGTCCCTTGCTCAAGATCGCCAAACGTGGCTCTCAAACAACACAAGATGAACTCGCAAGCTGAGAATCGTCGTGCCGTTGAGACGCAGAGAAAACGATCTGCGCGAAAAGTCAAATCACACAACACTCACATGTCTAACCTTGACCATGTATGCCCCACCTGTGGTAGGGGATTGTGTTCGAGGATTGGACTCTACAGTCATCTCCGCACACACCAGAGAGGTGCAGCAGCACACGTCTGGAACTGTTATCATCATCGCTTGTGATGAATGGCTATTGTATTCTAGTGATATATTGATAACTTTAGCTCGCATTTCGCTTCATAAGTTATCGGTTCGCGTCCAGTTTGGAGTGATCAGAATATTTTTAAGTGATCCCGGAATTCAATCCTATACCGATTGTCTACCGGTTTTCTACCTGATAGGGTTAACAAGCCCCAGGTCGAACCCTACCATAATCGTCTCTTATCACACGCCTTGTAGGTCGCAGTGTTACTATTCTTTGCTTCCCCTGTGGGTCAGACTTAGCCAACTCTAGATAAGTTTATAGTTGGCTCTGGTCCAGACAGCACATAGGTAATCTATTTGTCTATTCTAGCGTTATTTGTTTAGAAATTAATTTACTGTAATTGATGGTATGTTGTGTATTTAAAATTCTACCTTCAGGGCCATTTCGTTTGTAAAGGTTATTTTATACAAACATTGAACCAGTCCAAAAATATCACAGGTTGGCGTGAGCTTGTTTAGAGATAAAATAAGTATATATAATTAACAAGGGACATAGACATGTTTGCGTTAATGGTCGTGTACTGATGTGACCTTACAAGTTGTGGACCCTGCTCTTGTTGGTTGATGCGACTTAATCGTAGAAAGTACTTTAACTTTAGAGCGTGAGAAATCCATGTTAGTGTTGGGGACTTGTTTTCACCAAATTATATGGCACGTTAAAATGTTTTTTTGTCACCTTTCACCCCTAGGGAGGTATATGTCCGCAAACAAGGTTGTACAAACCCTCACATCCAAGGCCATAGTTTCCAGATCTTTCCACTCTTTCTCCATGTTATGGTATTCCGTTTCCACCTCAAGGCGTTCCTGGTCTTCCTTACCTCTATTATCCTGAAGGTTTCATCAGAGACCCTGTCTCGTGTTGAGTCCGAGTTTATCAGCGTTTCCTCGTCTTCCTTACCTCTATTACCCCTGCAAGTTGTCTTCATCTCACAGTTCCCTGTTTATGGTCATGTCATACCATCGCAGATGTAGTATCCATAGCAGGCATCTATTGATGAATGTTTGCAACTTTTTGGTGTTTCTTAGTTATTCTCCATGTCTCCGCTCCATACAGAAGGGCATCCTTGACATTTGAGTTAAATATCATCTTAGTTTTATCATTCTTGATCTCGCTCCGTATGTTCTTCAGAATGTCAAATGCTAATCCTGCCTTTTGTATTCCATCTTAATATGTTTACTAGAATAGTAAATGAGACAACAATGGCAGATGGGTATCGGAGAAACAATATCAACAAGAACTTGTCAGATCGATACTTGAGAATCTAAACTACAAGTACTTCTGAAGCCGAAGAAGGCGGGGAACACTGTATGGCGGGGAACACTGTATGGCGGGGAACACTGTATGGCGGGGAACACTGGTAATAAGGAAAACAGGCCTTCACACAAAAATCAGTCAGAATCGCCATACCAGACGCTCTGACCACACATGAATTCATAGCTAATGAAGCCAGAAGAAGAATAGCAATAACTTGTAATGTCACAAAACTGTCTTAGTCTTTCATGCGCTCTGTGATAAACATAGGGATGTATCTGCCACTCTACGCCGATTTCTATATCCTGGACCGTCATCTGTACACACATGCTCCGTTTCGATGACCTCCTCTTGTACTATATTATTCAACCCCCACTTTTCCCCGATGGTTTCCAGTTCTCGAAGACGCGGTAAATATGCTGTCGTAATTCAGGGTCAGAGATTCTGACTCGAACGATTCCGTATTATGGGCAAGGAATTAAGCGTAAAAATCTTTGGGAAACTTTGACCGGTAAACGCGTAGAATGTAAAGATTAACGAGATTATCTGCATAGAGTTCTTTCTTATTTTCTTGTTCATATGGTCAACACACCCTGATATAATCTAAAATATTCTTTATTAGATCGAAAGTGGCGTGCCCAGTCTTCAAGCTGCTGTAAACACACACAAAATAAACAACAAACATTGTTTTATTCATAACGGCGACTGACATGAAACACGATTATATTCTCTGTATGTAGTGTACATTTATGTTTGTCCTTTCTTTGCTACGCTGTCTCTGTGAAGCAAATCCAACTTTGTAGTTATGAACAAAGCAAACTTATCAGCACTTATGCGTAGTACAAGTACGACAAGGGAGTCTAAGTGGTTATACTGTTGATGTGGGTTCCGAACGTCGTGGGTTCGAATTCGGACATCTCCGTTCTGTTTATGAATGTATTCTTTTCCGGAGATACCTAGGATTTTTGTAAGAGCTAATTCAATTTTTTTTTTTTCCGATCCAGAAGCACTTGAGCTTTCAGCTCTTCGGCTCGGTGCCATGGACATCGTAACCTTCGGTTCGGTGCCACGAACACCGTAAATCTGGGGAATCTTTTTCTGCCATCCCGCGGAATTGAACCCGCACACACAGAGGGATAGTCACCCGTAGTCCAACGCGCTACGAACACGCTGGGCAGACGGGCAGCTAATTCAATTCAGAGAGCATGCTTTGTGGAAAACTTTCGGTAGGTGGCGTGCCATTTCCGCAGAGAGAAACCGAGTTATATGGGGAAAACCCGATACAATGAAGTCAATCGACTGTAGACCCTTGTTAGACTTGTACAACAGCATAGACTTACGTCTGCAGTATTCACATGTCAATACATGATCAAGGTTAGACATGTGGGTGTTGTGTGTTCTTTATTATCGCGCTTTCTCTGCTCTTCTTTCTTTCTCTTGTGTCGTTACAGCGCCACATTTGGCGATCTTGCTCAAGGGATTCCAGCACGTGGTGTCTATATTCAAGCATTTTAGAGACCCTTTAAGATTGTCTTTAAAGCCTTTTTTTCTGTCCACCAACCGATCGTCTCCCCCCAAGAGTGTCTTTAAGCCGTTTTTTTTTGTCCACCAACCGATCGTCTGTCCCCAAGAGTGTCTTTAAACCGTTTCTTTTCTGTCCATCAACCGATCCTCTCCCCCCAAGAGTGTCTTTAAGCCGTTTTTTTTTGTCCACCAACCGATCGTCTGTCCCCAAGAGTGTCTTTAAACCGTTTCTTTTCTGTCCATCAACCGATCCTCTCCCCCCAAGAGTGCCTTTAAACCGTTTTTATTTCTGTCCACCAACCGATCGTCTGCCCCCTTCAAACTCGCCATACATAAAATATTTTGGGATGTGTTTATCAGGCACTCGAGCAACGTATATATTTGCAAAAATATAGAAAACCATTACCTTCTTTGGTAGAAGCACAGTAACTACACATACATTCATCATCATCATCAAGTAGCTTCCGGAACTTGGCTCCCATGACAGTAGTCCTAAAAAAACTCTTTGTTCTGTGCAAGTTGACCGGCGTTAGTAGCAGTCATTCTCAGATCGCCAATGACATCTTACACCCATCATCTTCTATGTCTTCCTACCATTCTTCTTCCAGGCACCATTCCCTCCAAAATTATCTTCTCTATTCACTCATGTCGTTTGATGTGTCCGAAATATTTAATTTTTCTTGATTTTATGCTCTTTAAAGCCAACTCTCTTTAATATCAAACTGTTGCAGAACAGAACCATTTGTTCTTTTCTCTGTCCATGATATTCTAAATACTCTTCTGTAGCATATTACACCAAAAGTAATATACAAAACAAACGTGTTCCACCCCAGTGCAACAGAAAATGTAATATTCTCCCAGACGATACCCCATACTAGGCGGTGTGCACCTTATAAACAGCAGACGTAACTTCACTGATAGAAAATATACCACGTGTTTAACTTTGATTATTGTTAATAACACACACACACATACACGAATGTGTAAATGTCTATATTTGTATATATAATAATAGACATAAAAGACATTACATGTCGGGATAATGGAGTCTTAGACGTGGCTATGTAAACTATGTAGAGCGCATGGGAAAATGTGTATAAGAACAGTGTATCAGAATCGTGTGTGCATTGGCATGAAGTGATACAACAAATACTCAACGCTAAACTTATATGGACACATAACTATGCCTTGGTATGGTGTCTCTCTCTCTCTAGCCTGGGAAGCTTATATTGCTTGGGGTAGCAATAAATACACACCATTCTTCTCTGTTGTTTGTCGTACTTTGTATTGTGTTGCAGCTGTGATTCAATTGTTTCAGTTTCTGTTCTACTGTTCACCTCCAGATCGTTTGCACTACTATTGGCTTCTACATTTTAGTTTACTCCGTGTCAGCTACTGCAGTTGTCGATAGAGTTGGGAAAAACGAGATTATAATTGAAAATTGGTAGAAACAACACCTGTGTTAAGGCATATTAAGAAACAACAAACTAAATGGTTTGGTCATGAAACACGACTACTATTCAGCATTACAATACAACGAGCACTGCTATTCAGTATTACAATACAACGAGCACTACTATTCAGCATTACAATACAACGAGCACTGCTATTCAGTATTACAATACAACGAGCACTGCTATTCAGCATTACAATACAACGAGCACTGCTATTCAGTATTACAATACAACGAGCACTACTATTCAGCATTACAATACAACGAGACTACTATTCAGCATTACAATACAACGAGCACTGCTATTCAGATAATGTGGTTTCAAAGCCAACGGTCACCTACGCAAACGGTGGCAGTAATAAACATCAGAGGCGGTAGGAAAAACCATACACGAGGCGCACTCTATAGACGTTGCCAGAACTCTTCGCATACCTTGAACGCTGGAAGGCACAAGAGGAAAGAAAAGAAAGAAGAACATCTGCCCTTTGTTCAAAATTATTGAACTTTTTTATGAATTAAGACACAAAGTGGCGGTCACTATATATATATATATATATATATAAAATATGCGTGCGTTTATTAGTATAGTCCACCCACGTGTTGTCGGGGCTCGCAAGGGAGCAAAGAATAGTACCACTGCAACATACAAGGCATGTCGTAAGAGGCGACTGAGGTAGAGGCCTAGGGAAGCTACCCTAGTAAATAAGCGTCGCAGAAATGCTAGCCTACTTGAAGGTGCATAACTGGCACAACGTACAATCGCTCTTAGATCGCATACATATAACAAAGAATAGTTTAATAAGTGGTCGATATGGAGCGTTGGAAGAAGAAAAAGAGCATGGTCAATTGTATCAACAGCTGCCGCATCCTATTTCAGTGATGACTTCCCAACGCGTTGCGGTATCCGGGTGGTATGTGTCTATTTAATGTACAGTGTCCACATATTTAGTTAACTGGAAGTAAAGCAAATTTACATTAATACTCCTCAAATAATATCAAAGTGGAAGAACAGTTTAGCAATACACTGAGGTGTCACGACTGTCAACACAAGTATTTAAACTACCAATGTTTTACACAAATAGGCTATCGAAACTATCGTCGTTAGCATAGCATGTCAAATAGACTGTCTATTGAAACTATCGCCGTGTGTATCACTTGAACACTGAAACTGTTCGAGAAATACTGTGTGTGGTACTGATAGTAAACCTGGGTATTAGCAAACAAAATTATATGGTTTTTGTGGAATTGTGTTTACAGATCAAATAAAAGTCAACATTTGTAAAACTGTTTATAGCAACTTCATATTCCTATCCTCGAACTTTTAATTGTTATTTTGTCGTATGTTGGTTCATTCTGAATGCGTTCACTTATACTACTCTTCGTGATGATTTGTTGGGCATACACAAGAGAACAGTTAGTTATATACAGTTTTTGACAAAATGACAGTTAGCTGTATGCAATTTTTGACAAAAGGACAGCTACTTGTACGCAGTTTTTGACAAAAGGACAGCTACTTGTACGCAGTTTTTGACAAAAAAAAAGGTTATTATACGCAGTTATTGTACGCTTTTTGTTATCTCTTTGATTTGTGCAACTGTCATGTGTCAAGTGCTTGATTATAAGTTTGTCAATATCAATATGAACTTCTCATGCTATTGTACTTTGTACACTTGCTACACATATTGGTTTAGTTATCTCGGTTCAATAGACCCGATCTCCACTTGGAGTGCGATTTTTCCAACAGTAAGCGGCTTTCATTGGAACACAATCAATATACATCGCCGTCACAAAGAAAATAAATGTAATAGATAGACAATAACTATCGTACGGTAAGAAGCCATGCCATCAAATACATATTGCGCATTATCATGCAGTGGATAGAACGAAAGTTAGAATACATTATTTTTTCTTCATTCTTTTTGTCTTCGTTCTCTCTACATCATCATCATCATCATCAAGGTGTATCCTTTATAGGACGTTGCTCTCTTTGCAGCATATCTGAAATTCACTCTGTCTCTAGCCAGTTCACCCACTTCGTCGATGGTCATATTCATGGTTTCTTTAATATCTTGTAGCCATCTTCTTCTTGGTCTGCCTCTGCGTCCTGGGACCCTGCCCTCTAGTATTGTTCTTTCCAAGCCATCGTGACGCTTGATGTGACCAAAGTATGTAATTTTTCTGTATAGTATGTTGTTTATCAGCCAATTGTCTTTAACATTTAGTTCTTTCAGGATATCAGTGTTCTTTCTTTTTTAAATCCATGGTATTCGTAGGATCTTTCTGTAGCATTTAGTTTCGAAGGACTGGATTTTCGTTCTTAATTTTTGTGTAATAGTCCATGATTCACAACCATAAGTAGCCACTGGGAAAATGCATGCTCTCAATATTTTTAATTTTAATATTTTGCTGGTGCTTTGCTACATGCTCTTCATTGTGTTTAGTTTCTTGATTGCTATTGCCAATCTTCTTGAGATCTCTTTGGAGCAGTCGCCGTTATTGTTAATTATTGAGCCCAGATATTTGTAGCTCTCTAGACATTGGAGTTCTTCATTGTTTATTTGGATGTTAGGTGAGCCTTTTGCTTTGTCAGTTGACATGATTTTTGTTTTTTGTGTATTCAAATATAGATGGTCGGTCTTCACTATGTTTCTTGGCCGTCATGATTAGGTTTTCCAAACCTTCTTTGCTGGTGGATAATAATACTGTATCGTCTGCGTATCTAATCTCTGGTATGCATTTGCCGCCTATAGTGAGAGGGTTGTAATTCACATAGTTGGCATCGTCTTTTACATTCCTCATGATGTTCTCCGCATATATGTTGAATAAGTATGGGGACAAAATACATCCCTGTCTTACCCCTTTTGAATCTCGAACCATTCAGCTATTTCACCTCCTATTTTAATGGTTGCCTATTGTTCGTGGTATAGAGATTCTATGAGTTGTATTATGTGTGTTGGAAAGTGCATGTCTTTCATGATGTTCCACATTTTCTGGTGTTGTATATGGTCGAAAGCCTTGCTATAGTCTATGAAACATGCATGCAAGTCTATGTTGTTTTCTCTGCATTTCTCGATAATGAGTCTCATGCTACAAATATGGTCTCTAGTGCCTCTACCTGTTCTGAAACCTGATTGTGTTTCGTGTATTTCATCTTCTAATTTTTGTTCCATCCTCTTCATTATGATTCTTAGTAGAATGTTGCTGGCGTGACTTATAAGGGCAATAGTTCTGTAGTTGGTGCATAGTTTCAGGTTTCCTTCTTTGGAATAGGTATAAATATTGATCTATTTCATTCCTTTGGCCAGGAGGAGCTATTCCATATCTTTGTGCACAATTTATGATATACCCGAACACTGGCATCTCTACATCAGCCACTTGTTAAACTAACCTATGTGGTCTGTATGTGATTTGCACCTTAGATTGTGAGTTCGTTGTGTCAGGGCCTAAGACTTGTATGTCAACACATCCGGTTTCTTCATTCTTCCTATTCGGGTTTGCCTTCATAAGTGAAACCCTAAAAACTAACCTAAGAGCGTACTTTCCCCTAAGTCAACCATAGTCATGTTAGCTTTGGACCTTGCGGACAAAGTTTCCCGATCTACACTACTAGGAGGTGGGGTTGGCGTGTGTGTTCAACGGGTCATCAGCAGGATAATAATTTTCACTTTTGACCCATCTTAAGAAAGACATCGACCCCCAACTCTGTTTGATGCAGAGCCATATGCAGAACACACATTGAATGGAGAAGACCATATCAGATTTTGATTGCTGGTTTCATGTATAGAAATAGAAATTTCTTATAAATGTTTAAACCATAGCTAACTAGTCGTTATTTTGCTCCAATCCTATTTTGCCTCACAGTGTCAGGATAAGAAGACATTTCTAGAACGATCCCTTGTGTACGCTTCATAAATAGTGTATTTCTGTCGCCTCTGTTATCTCTGAGGTCCACCTTTTGCGTGGACAGCATTTTGCTTCATATCCATTGTATCGGAGTAACATCGCTCTTTGAGATGCACTGTCTGTTGGTAATCTGCTTATGTGGCTGACCCATTTAATTTGTTGTTTCTTGATGAAGTTCAGTACTGATGTTGTAAATGCAGAAGCTAATCATAAAGATCAAACAACCAATTAACAATTTTCCAGAGATAAAAAAATTGGTGGTGGGGAAAGAAAGTGGGAGCATCCCCCTCTCCCTTCATTCCTTAACGTATGGACGCCCATGTACTTCATATGTGTGTTTTTTTAATGTGAAAATGTTGGAGACCTGTTCTATGTGATAAGAAACCAACTTGGTGACCTGGCTGGTGTGAAGAAGTTCACGGTAAGGTTACACGTTGACCGACATACCAGGACGAATAAATATTTCTCTTAGTGTCAGTTCTTTATTTAGGAGTGTACAGACTGATATGTTTGGTATGTTTAGAATACTCCCAGTTCCACACCACTCCCTGACCCTGTTGTCAACAATGCGTGTATTCAAATATGTGTATCACACACTGCATAGTTGGTGACTGAATAACCATTGAACCAGACATATCGCGGTCTGACATACATATCAATAACAATACTTCACATTGGGACTCGGCATTCAATTTTTTTTTTAGTTTAAAATTATTCTTGTTAAATACCCCGAGTGGCGTCTGTCCAATTGGATTAGAGCGATTTGCTTCCATGCGGGAGACCCGTGGTTCAATTCATGATAAGGTTAAGAATGTTTTTCTGTTGTGTGCGTGCATAAATGAAAAATTCTAACCTGAAAAACTTTGCGGCTACTGCACTAGCCATGCAACCATTAAATTCCTCAGGCTCACGTCCAACCTGTCCTCTCCTGCCCTAGAAAGCGGTACTGCAGACAGTAACAACAGTTTAAAATATATATATATATTGTTTTATTATATATACCTCTTGTACTGTTTGTTGTATGGAATGGATTAGCCTAATATGTTCGCCTATCGACTTGGCGACAGGAGGGTTGTAGGTTCAATCCCATACTCGACGTTCCACTCGTGGGGAAAGAATTGGCCCTCCAACCTTCTGCACACTAGGGTATAGAAATTTGATTTCATACCCTAAGGTCTGAAAAGGCTACGTCCAATTTTTGTTATATATAGTGT
The DNA here is from genome assembly GCA_020796225.1 of Arion vulgaris. Taxonomy (NCBI): domain Eukaryota; kingdom Metazoa; phylum Mollusca; class Gastropoda; order Stylommatophora; family Arionidae; genus Arion; species Arion vulgaris. The sequence goes on from CM036760.1 coordinate 62,913,472, forward strand.
TTGTTGTACGTTACATAAGGCATGCAAGCAATTTACCCATACTGTTCTATCATGTGCAACTCGTTCAGTCTCGTCTATGAAATTAAGTCCGATATTTCTCATCTCTCGCAGTAAAGTTCACTTCAAGGTTTCCTTAGGTAGTCCTTTCTTTCTGAACCATTTGTCTCCCACTCAGTTCCTGCTTTGTAGCTCTTTAATCATTACTCTGAGAGTATGCCCAACATATCACCATTTACTCTCTCTTATAACAGCTGTTACTAGTGGTTGACCAGACATGCATATGCTTTTATTCACTTATTACCTCTGAAATAGGAGAAAGTATGTCTGTATGGCGGAGGACACTGATAATAAGAAAAGCAGGCATTCACGCAAAAATCAGCCAGAAGTGCCACACCAGGCGCCTGACTACGCCTGAATTCATAACGGACGAACGCAAGAAGGAGAAGAATTCACTTAATATTTCGATCTCATTTCTTATTGCCACCACAGATCTTCGTATTCTTTGAACGTTCCATATCGACCATGTGATCTGAGCCTAAGAGCAATTGTACGTTGTGCCAGTTATACACCTACAAGTAGACCAGCACAAGTACGCTTTTTATTTACTAGTGTAGAGTGTAGCTTTCTAGGCCCTCACTCAGTCGCTCTACAACATTCCTTGTAGGGCACAGTGTTGCTATTCTTTGCTCTTCTTGCAAGTCCCGGCAACACACGGGGAATACCTGAATTCATAGTGCAAACGAAGAAAAGAATTCACTCATCTCATTTCTCATATTGTCACTAGAGTCGAGTTAAAATATGTAGATTAACTCATCTCATTTCTCATGTTGTCACTACAGTCGAGTTAAAATATGTAGATTAACTCATCTCATTTCTCATATTGTCACTACAATCGAGTTAAAATATGTAGATTCACTCATCTCATTTCATATTGTCACTACAGTCGAGTTAAAATATGTAGATTCACTGATCTCATTTCTCATATTGTCACTACAGTCGAGTTAAAATATGTAGATTCACTCATCTCATTTCTCATGTTGTCACTACAGTCGAGTTAAAATATGTAGATTCACTCATCTCATTTCTCATATTGTCACTACAGTCGAGTTAAAATATGTAGATTAACTCATCTCATTTCTCATGTTGTCACTACAGTCGAGTTAAAATATGTAGATTAACTCATCTCATTTCTCATATTGTCACTACAGTCGAGTTAAAATATGTAGATTCACTCATCTCATTTCTCATATTGTCACTACAGTCGAGTTAAAATATGTAGATTCACTCATCTCATTTCTCATATTGTCACTACAGTCGAGTTAAAATATGTAGATTCACTCATCTCATTTCTCATGTTGTCACTACAGTCGAGTTAAAATATGTAGATTCACTCATCTCATTTCTCATATTGTCACTACAGTCGAGTTAAAATATGTAGATTAACTCATCTCATTTCTCATGTTGTCACTACAGTCGAGTTAAAATATGTAGATTCACTCATCTCATTTCTCATATTGTCACTACAGTCGAGTTAAAATATGTAGATTCACTCATCTCATTTCTCATGTTGTCACTACAGTCGAGTTGCTATTCTTTGCTCTTCTTGCAAGTCCCGGCAACACACGGGCGAATACCTGAATTCATAGTGGGCAAACGCAAGAAAAAGAATTCACTCATCTCATTTCTCATATTGTCACTAGAGTCGAGTTAAAATATGTAGATTAACTCATCTCATTTCTCATGTTGTCACTACAGTCGAGTTAAAATATGTAGATTAACTCATCTCATTTCTCATATTGTCACTACAATATTCTTAACAGACAACTACATGAATTTATGTGCACCCATCACCAACAAAACTTAACCTTCTTCGCCCTGTACCTTCTACCACTCCATCCAATTGTCCACTACGATCTTCTCCTCCCACACAGGTGGTTTGCATCCCTCCAGACCTTCCCTTATCGGACAGCAGAGATGTGTTTTAAGTAAGGGTCTCAAGTTTGTTCCTCTCCGACCCACCATTGACCACTACTCTACTTTTCAAGATGTGCACCGTTTTCACCGTGGCTTACGGCTGAAATTTCATTTCGGAACCAGGTTGACACTGACCAATGTCATGACACGAGTATGTTCCCTAAATATTCTACTCGCAAACATGATTGACACCCAACCCTGGTGTCTCCAACGCTCTTGATCTCACATCAAGAATACTTTACACGATATTGACTGTCCACCCAAACGCCTAGGGCATTCTAACATGTCTCCGTCCGAGTTTCATGCTCTATCACACCTCCGTCGACGTGATGACATTGTTATCAAACCCGCCGATAAAGGCGGTGCAATAGTGGTATGGAGCAAAGAACTATACCTTCAGGAAGGCCGCAACCAATTACTTGACATCCAATTCTATAAAACTAGTTCTTCTGATGTCACACTATCTAACAATAGTAAAGTCCGTACAGTAATTAAGAACTTAATTGCCTCTAACGACCTTCCTACCGGCGCATCATCACTTGTGTCATCGATAGCTGTTTAGGAAAACCTGCCTTTATATGCTCCCAAAATTCATAAACTGAACAATCCGGGTAGGCCCATCGTTTCTGCTTGCTCTTGTCCTACGGAACATATCTCCGAATTTCTTGATAGTATCTTCAATCCTATAGTCACCACAATACCTTCATTCTTGAAAGATACGAACCACACCTTGTCTGTTTTTTCGTCTATTGAGTTGTTGCCTGGCAGGACTTACCGTCTCTTCCTCCTTGATGTGTGCTCATTGTACACCTCCATACCTCATTCCGACGGACTTCAAGCTTTCCAGTTCTTTCTCGACAGGAGAACTAACCCACTTGTCTCCACCTCGGCTCTCCTTCGTCTTGCAGAACTAGTTCTAACTCTCAACTCCTTTCAGTTCAATGACCAGTTCTTTGAGCAGATCAGTGGGGTCGCCATGGGTACTAAAATGGGACCCAGTTATGCTTGTCTATTCATGGGTCATCTTGAGCACCTAGTATGGAATTCCTATGATGGCCTTCTTCCGTCTGTGTATCATAGATACATTGATGATTGTATTGCATTACTGATATGCCTAAGCGATTTGTCACGCTTCATTAATTTCATTAATGTCTTCAATCCGGCTATTGGTTTAATCTCACATCTCTACCTCTTCTGTCAACTCTCTTGACATCACTATCACTATCAGCCTATCCACCATCACTACATCAGTATACATGCTACTGATGCACTATAATTTTCTTTATACCTCTTCCCATTCCCAGGCTTGTCGTGATTCTTTACCATTCTCTCAACTTCTGCCTTCGTCGCCTCTGTAGGAGGACGACGATTTCTGATAGAGCTCTACGAGATGCTGGATTTCTTTCGTAAGCGCTTATACCGGATAAGGTGCTTGCTTCTGCTATGCGGCGCGTTCAGCAAATTTCTCGCCAGGAGGCTCTCTCAACCAGCATAGAACTTCCAATCTGACAGGTGAAACTTGTCTAACTTTCCACCTCATAGTTCCCTTGTGAAGAAAGTCTTATTCCGTCATCTCTCCATTCTTCAGTCTGATCCTGATACACGTTCAATCTTCCAACACTATCCTTTGGTGGCGTACAGACGGGACAGAAGCCTTAAGGATAGTTGGTTCACAGTCGCCTCAAGCCTAACATCCAGAGTCATTTTGGCACCATCCAGTGTGGCCGTCGGCGCTGCAACACTTGTGCTTATGTAATACAGACCCGACGGTGTCTTTCCAAAGCCACGTTCGTTGTTGAAGACAGTTTCACGTGCGAGTCCGTAATATTATCTATGCCATTATCTGCAAGCGGTGCAACAAGGCCTATATTGGGGAAACCGGCAAGAGACTCAGTGACCGATTCGCCCAACACTTGCGCGATATACGCCAATGCTCTGTGACCCCCGTAGCTACCCATTTCAATGATACTGGCCATTCAGGAGCTTGCGATGTCCAGGTCACAGCCATCCGATCATGTTCCTCTGATGATCGTAGTCGATTTGCTCTGGAGAATCGGTTGATTTCTTTGTATGGTACCTTGCGACCACGGGCTCAACGTATTACATTCTTATGCTTCTTAGTACTTTCTTCCCATGCTTTGTAATCTCTATGGTATATGTTGCATGTATTCCATTCTTATGTTCTTAGTACTTTCTCTTCCCATGCTTTATAATCTATATGTGTCTATGTTGCATGTATTCAAGTTATATATTTACTAGATGTTTCATTGTTTCTTTTCTATTTCTAGTTTTTATGTGTGTTTGTGTTACATTTATTTCGTTATTCGTTTTATTCCAGATTTTCCTTAGATACGTTGGTATTTGGTCGTCCATTTGTGTTTCATTTTAATTTGTCACTCCTGTTTGTCTGTTTGTTTGATAAAGGCCTTGTTGGTCGAAACGTTGCTGTTTATCGTCACTGTTTATGTATTTTGAAAACTATAGTACTTTGTTTGTACGTGTTTCACTAGATTCACTCATCTCATTTTCATATTGTCACTACAGTCGAGTTAAAATATGTAGATTCACTCATCTCATTTCTCATATTGTCACTACAGTCGAGTTAAAATATGTAGATTCACTCATCTCATTTCTCATATTGTCACTACAGTCGAGTTAAAATATGTAGATTCACTCATCTCATTTCTCATATTGTCACTACAGTCGAGTTAAAATATGTAGATTCACTCATCTCATTTCTCATATTGTCACTACAGTCGAGTTAAAATATGTAGATTAACTCATCTCATTTCTCATATTGTCACTACAGTCGAGTTAAAATATGTGGATTAACTCATCTCATTTCTCATGTTGTCACTACAGTCGAGTTAAAATATGTAGATTAACTCATCTCATTTCTCATGTTGTCACTACAGTCGAGTTAAAATATGTAGATTAACTCATCTCATTTCTCATATTGTCACTACAGTCGAGTTAAAATATGTAGATTCACTCATCTCATTTCTCATATTGTCACTACAATCGAGTTAAAATATGTAGATTAACTCATCTCTATTTCATATTGTCACTACAGTCGAGTTAAAATATGTAGATTCACTGATCTCATTTCTCATATTGTCACTACAGTCGAGTTAAAATATGTAGATTCACTCATCTCATTTCTCATATTGTCACTACAGTCGAGTTAAAATATGTAGATTCACTCATCTCATTTCTCATATTGTCACTACAGTCGAGTTAAAATATGTAGATTCACTCATCTCATTTCTCATATTGTCACTACAGTCGAGTTAAAATATGTAGATTAACTCATCTCATTTCTCATATCGTCACTACAGTCGAGTTAAAATATGTAGATTCACTCATCTCATTTCTCATATTGTCACTACAGTCGAGTTAAAATATGTAGATTAACTCATCTCATTTCTCATGTTGTCACTACAGTCGAGTTAAAATATGTAGATTCACTCATCTCATTTCTCATATTGTCACTACAGTCGAGTTAAAATATGTAGATTCACTCATCTCATTTCTCATGTTGTCACTACAGTCGAGTTAAAATATGTAGATTCACTCATCTCATTTCTCATATTGTCACTACAGTCGAGTTAAAATATGTAGATTCACTCATCTCATTTCTCATATTGTCACTACAGTCGAGTTAAAATATGTAGATTCACTCATCTCATTTCTCATATTGTCACAACAGTCGAGTTAAAATATGTAGATTCACTCATCTCATTTTCATATTGTCACTACAGTCGAGTTAAAATATGTAGATTCACTCATCTCATTTCTCATATTGTCACTACAGTCGAGTTAAAATATGTAGATTAACTCATCTCATTTCTCATATTGTCACTACAGTCGAGTTAAAATATGTGGATTAACTCATCTCATTTCTCATGTTGTCACTACAGTCGAGTTAAAATATGTAGATTAACTCATCTCATTTCTCATGTTGTCACTACAGTCGAGTTAAAATATGTAGATTAACTCATCTCATTTCTCATATTGTCACTACAGTCGAGTTAAAATATGTAGATTCACTCATCTCATTTCTCATATTGTCACTACAGTCGAGTTAAAATATGTAGATTAACTCATCTCATTTCTCATATTGTCACTACAGTCGAGTTAAAATATGTAGATTCACTCATCTCATTTCTTATATTGTCACTACAATCGAGTTAAAATATGTAGATTAACTCATCTCATTTCTCATATTGTCACTACAGTCGAGTTAAAATATGTAGATTCACTCATCTCATTTCTCTATTGTCACTAAATCGAGTTAAAATATGTAGATTAACTCATCTCATTTCTCATATTGTCACTACAGTCGAGTTAAAATATGTAGATTCACTCATCTCATTTCTCATATTGTCACTACAGTCGAGTTAAAATATGTAGATTCACTCATCTCATTTCTCATATTGTCACTACAATCGAGTTAAAATATGTAGATTAACTCATCTCATTTCTCATATTGTCACTACAGTCGAGTTAAAATATGTAGATTCACTCATTCATTTCTCATTGTCACTACAATCGAGTTAAAATATGTAGATTAACTCATCTCATTTCTCATATTGTCACTACAATCGAGTTAAAATATGTAGATTAACTCATCTCATTTCTCATATTGTCACTACAATCGAGTTAAAATATGTAGATTAACTCATCTCATTTCTCATATTGTCACTACAGTCGAGTTAAAATATGTAGATTAACTCATCTCATTTCTCATATTGTCACTACAGTCGAGTTAAAATATGTAGATTAACTCATCTCATTTCTCATATTGTCACTACAGTCGAGTTAAAATATGTAGATTAACTCATCTCATTTCTCATATTGTCACTTCAGTCGAGTTAAAATATGTAGATTAACTCATCTCATTTCTCATATTGTCACTACAGTCGAGTTAAAATATGTAGATTAACTCATCTCATTTCTCATATCGTCACTACAGTCGAGTTAAAATATGTAGATTCACTGATCTCATTTCTCATATTGTCACTACAGTCGAGTTAAAATATGTAGATTCACTCATCTCATTTCTCATATTGTCACTACAGTCGAGTTAAAATATGTAGATTAACTCATCTCATTTCTCATATTGTCACTACAGTCGAGTTAAAATATGTAGATTAACTCATCTCATTTCTCATATTGTCACTACAGTCGAGTTAAAATATGTAAATTCACTCATCTCATTTCTCATATTGTCACTACAGTCGAGTTAAAATATGTAGATTAACTCATCTCATTTCTCATATTGTCACTACAGTCGAGTTAAAATATGTAGATTAACTCATCTCATTTCTCATATTGTCACTACAGTCGAGTTAAAATATGTAGATTCACTCATCTCATTTCTCATATTGTCACTACAGTCGAGTTAAAATATGTAGATTCACTCATAACGCTTAAAAGACACTCTTAAAGTGTCTCTGACATGCTTCGATATAGACAATACGTGCTGGAATCCCTTGCGCAAGATCGCCAAATGTGGCGCTGTAAAAACAAAAGAGGAACCTGAATAGCTGAGAATCATCATATTGTTGAGTCACAGAGAAAACGAGCAGCGCGAAAAGACAGAGCACACAATACGCACATGTCAACCTGATCTGTATGCCCCACCTGTGGTCGGGGATTCTGTTCTAGGATTGGACTCTACAGTCACCTCCGCACACACCAGAGGTGCAACAGTACACGTCTGAGATTGTTGTCATCATCGCTTGCGATGGACGGCTATTAGATTCACTCATCTTATTTCTCATATTGTCACTACAATCGAGTTAAAATATGTAGATTAACTCATTTCATTTTTCATATTGTCACTACAGTCGAGTTAAAATATGTAGATTCACTCATTTCATTTATCATATTGTCACTACAGTCGAGTTAAAATATGTAGATTCACTCATCTCATTTCTCATATTGTCACAACTGTCGAGTTAAAATATGTAGATTCACTCATTTTATTTATCATATTGTCACTACAGTCGAGTTAAAATATGTAGATTCACTCATCTCATTTCTCATATTGTCACTACTGTCGAGTTAAAATATGTAGATTCACTCATTTCATTTATCATATTGTCACTACAGTCGAGTTAAAATATGTAGATTCACTCATCTCATTTCTCATATTGTCACTACAGTCGAGTTAAAATATGTAGATTCACTCATCTCATTTCTCATATTGTCACTACAGTCGAGTTAAAATATGTAGATTAACTCATCTCATTTCTCATATTGTCACTACAGTCGAGTTAAAATATGTAGATTCACTCATCTCATTTCTCATATTGTCACTACAGTCGAGTTAAAATATGTAGATTCACTCATCTCATTTCTCATATTGTCACTACAGTCGAGTTAAAATATGTAGATTCACTCATCTCATTTCTCATATTGTCACTACAGTCGAGTTAAAATATGTAGATTCACTCATCTCATTTCTCATATTGTCACTACAGTCGAGTTAAAATATGTAGATTAACTCATCTCATTTCTCATATTGTCACTACAGTCGAGTTAAAATATGTAGATTCACCATCCATTTCTCATATTGTCACTACAGTCGAGTTAAAATATGTAGATTCACTCATCTCATTTCTCATATTGTCACTACAGTCGAGTTAAGATATGTACTGCAGGGTCATCAACCATCGCATATATTCATAATGTTTTTTAAATCATGTTTTAAAATATACTGGGAAAAGAGGGAGGTAGGGGCTCTGAATATCTGTAGCCCATGGGGTCTATCATCACTGATTTATTCGCTCCTATCTTTCCAGTAGTGTTGCTTACTTTTTTTTTAATTTACGCTTTTAGATCAGAAAAGATTGTTACCATTTTCTGTTGTAAAGCGGACCTACTCTTGTGAAAGTCTGCTTTAAGTGGTTTTAAAACGTATATTTCTACTTCTGCAATGGTGAAGAAACGCTAGGCTATATGACTATTGCTCTTCTGTCCACGGGCTCGCAAGGAGCAATGAATGGTAACACTGTGACCTACATGGCATGTCGTAAGAGGCAACAGAGGGTTTGGGCCAGGAAACTACCATAGTAAATTTTAAAAGCGTCGCTAACTGGCACAACGTACAATCGCTCTTATGCTCAGATCACATAGTGGTTTAAGTGGTCGGTCGATATGGAGCGTTCGAAGTAAAAGAAACTCTACCCAATTCTGATGAAACAGAACACATGTCCCAGTGCAGTTAGTGATAAGCATGTGTGTAGGTTTAGTTAAAATACTGGCACAGACACGTCCATTTCAAAATCAGAATACTATGTCATTGAAGCGGTTTATTAAAGACACTGTGACCAGTTGGTCGACTATTTCAGTGTCTATTTTACTGGGAATAATTAAATGCGCCTACAATTACATACCTGCACTTGCCTGTCTTTGTCCACGCGACGTAAACCTGCTATTAATGACATTCCTCCAGTCGTTACGGTTGACTGAATTGTAAATAATATGTTGGAGCTGCACTACTTGCATGTTTGTCGTTTTTAAGGCATTGTGGATGGATGCATTTCATTACTGCTCAGACCTTTAGCCGCCGGTATGTCATTTAATTTATGTCTGCCAATGCATGATATAACCATACATACTATTATCTTTGTGGTAGTGGTTAACCCTCCTGAAGGTCGGGGTTCGAATCCCGACCGCACCGTTCTGTTCACGGTGCATTTTTCCAGAGACCCTAGGATTATTGCTGGAGCTACAAAGTTCATACTTTATGCAATACTCTTGACATGTGGTGTGCCATTCCTGCAGAGAGGGACCGAGTCATATGGGGAAGCCTGGTGCAATTCAATCATTCTTGTATATAGGATATCGAATTGCTGATATCGATCTGATGTGTTATCACTTATCAGCACGCAGCTCTGGGCAAAGTAGCACAGATAGTCTTCACTGGGGTGAACGATAGTCTCACTGGAGGTGAACGAATTCAAGATTAAAGTCAACTATATGAGCCAACATACTATATGGTTGAATAACTGTTTCAATATAGGCAGACGTGTTAACTATATGGAGGAATGCTAGCATATACATGACGATCAAGGGTTGTATACCCAGCAGCAGTGAAGTAGGTACCAGACTGAAAAATAAAGCACCCTTCTCTGTTCTTCTTCTTCTTCAAACGCTCCACATCGACCACTTGTTAACCACTCTTTGTGATTTGTATGTGATCTGAGCCTAAGAGAGATTGTACGTTGTGGCAGTTATGCGTCTACAAGTAGGTCAGCACATCCGATTTCTGCAACGCTTTTTATTTAGTATGGTAGCTTCTCTAGGTCTTACATCAGTCACCTCTTACGACATGCCTTGTAGGTGCAGTGGTACTATTTTGTTTCTTCGGGTCCCGGCACTACACGGGCAACTCCAGGTACAATTACTTAGATTAAATAAATACAATATCATCTTGCATGATTCAATAGCTTCGTCATGAGCAGATTAAATAAATACAATATCATCTCGCATGATTCAATAGCTTTGTCATGAGCAGATTAAATAAATACAATATCATCTCGCATGATTCAATAGGAAGATGGAAATGGCTCGGACATGTTAAGAGAATGAGACAAGAAATGCCTGCAAGGATAGCCCTCACTTGGACACCAGAGGAAAGAGAAAGAAAGGCAGACCACGGACAACATGGAGGCGCATGATGGAAGAGGAACTGGACACCGCATCTCTGACGTAGGGCTCTGCGCTGAAGGTTGCACGGGACAGGAGAGCATGGAAAGTCCTTTCTGAAGCCCCATGTGTCACTAGGCATGACGGGATTAAGTAAGTAAGTAAGTAATGATTCAATAGCTTCGTCATGAGCAGATTAAATAAATACAATATCATCTCGCATGATTCAATAGCTTCGTCATGAGCAGATTAAATAAATACAATATCATCTCGCATGATTCAATAGCTTCGTCATGAGCAGATTAAATAAATACAATATCATCTCGCATGATTCAATAGCTTCGTCATGAGCAGAACTTCACCCCTTTAAAGCCCCTTTAACAGTCCTTCGGAATCTCTCTCCTAAGTCAGATCTCTGGAACACATCTGCAACCGTCATTCTCAAATCATCAGTTACATTCTGAATACATTTCACCGTGGTGTACCTCTTCTCCTCCTCTTTATCAATATGCATCCTTTTATAATGATCTTCTCCAAACCGTATTGTTACTTTTTTGTCTATTGTTTTTCCCCAGGTGGTTTGATGAAATTGTCTTTCCCCAGGTGGTTGATGAAATTGTCTTTCCCCAGGTGGTTGATGAAATTGTCTTTCCCCAGGTGATTGATGAAATTGTCTTTCCCCAGGTGGTTGATGAAATTGTCTTTCCCCAGGTGATTGATGAAATTGGTTGTCCACTCTTGAAGGTTAAGCTTAGGGTGGGAGCTTTAATTTGTGTTCCAGGGCCAGATGAGTCGCCCTTGCTGTGTTATATCCGTGTTTATTTAATGTGGTCCTGATATTGTCTATCAATCTTTTTCTTGGTCTTCCCTTGGCTCTAGTACCTGATCTCTTTTATTGTATGCTGTTATTGGTGGTTGGTTGTATTTCATTCTCATTAAATGTTCAAACCACTGCATTTGTTGTCTTTCGATGTATTCGGTGCATGAAGTTATGCCCACTCTGCTTCTGATGTCCTCATTTCGTAGTCTATCTTTCCTGGTGACCCCACTGCCTTCCTCAAGTATTTCATTTCACACATGGTGAGCTTTCTGTGGTGTGTTGCTGTCAGAGACCAAGTTTGGCACTGGTAACAAAGTGTTGGTAGAAAAATACTTTTATCATCTGTCTTTTCACTTCCATCGTGATCTTTGCCACTTGATCTTTGCCACTTGATCTCGTCTCGTTTGTTGTCCATTCTTATTTCATTTCTCATTCTTATTTGTACCATCAGCCAGTTTTATGTGTGTTTTTAGTTTTTCTGAATATATCTATTTGTTCTCTTCTCGGGGTACTAACCGAGTACTTTTTGTGCGAAAGGCGAGCACGTTACCTCCAAGCTACAGAGGACCTATAGCGACTTGTGCATCACGATCGCGACATCATGAAAGAGATGAGCTTAGTGGGTGGGTTTAGTTTGAGTCAAAACCCATATCTGATATATCATTGATTTCATTGGTTCAATACCGGTTGGCATGGTTAAGGACAAGATCTATATCGTAAGACTGGTATGATTTATCAACAGCTTAGTCATAATCCGATATCGTTGTGATACCATCTGTCATCATCACTCACTCCCTATCTCGTATCCACCCACTTACTCACGCTAACTTGCATGCATGTTTTAAACATCTATACGCCTCACAGTTCGAATGTGAAGTTTGGTATTGAGAAAGAAAAAAGGTCCGGTAAGACAAGTAGGAGTTGGTTGAGAGCCTATTCCCTATCCGGGTTAAAAGGCAAAGAGAAAAAGAGAAAAAGACAATCCACTTTTTTAAAAACATGAAACATTAAGCGCATGACCAGAGATCGCTGAAGAAGAAAAACATGAAACATTAAGCGCATGACCAGAGATCGCTGAAGAAGAAAAACATGAAACATTAAGCGCATGACCAGAGATCGCTGAAGAAGAAAAACATGAAACATTAAGCGCATGACCAGAGATCGCTGAAGAAGAAAAACATGAAACATTAAGCGCATGACCAGAGATCGCTGAAGAAGAAAAACATGAAACATTAAGCGCATGACCAGAGATCGCTGAAGAAGAAAAACATGAAACATTAAGCGCATGACCAGAGATCGCTGAAGAAGAAAAACATGAAACATTAAGCGCATGACCAGAGATCGCTGAAGAAGAAAAACATGAAACATTAAGCGCATGACCAGAGATCGCTGAAGAAGAAAAACATGAAACATTAAGCGCATGACCAGAGATCGCTGAAGAAGAAAAACATGAAACATTAAGCGCATGACCAGAGATCGCTGAAGAAGAAAAACATGAAACATTAAGCGCATGACCAGAGATCGCTGAAGAAGAAAAACATGAAACATTAAGCGCATGACCAGAGATCGCTGAAGAAGAAAAACATGAAACATTAAGCGCATGACCAGAGATCGCTGAAGAAGAAAAACATGAAACGTTAAGCGCATGACCAGAGATCGCTGAAGAAGAAAAACATGAAACATTAAGCGCATGACCAGAGATCGCTGAAGAAGAAAAACATGAAACATTAAGCGCATGACCAGAGATCGCTGAAGAAGAAAAACATGAAACATTAAGCGCATGACCAGAGATCGCTGAAGAAGAAAAACATGAAATGAAAATCAGGACATATCCTTTTACAGGACGTGGCCATCAACCACAGTATACGAGCCGTCAATTTTTTTCTAGGCATTACTTATATGTAAAGTAGTTTGCCGTTGGTTTCTGAACGGTGAGGTCGATTTTTACCGTTCATAAAATTCCACGGGAACAAATTTGTTTCCAAACTTGAGGAGTTTGAACCAGGTTGCATCTCGGCAAAGAGATGAGAAAGACCACGGAGAAGATGGATTCAATATGTAACTGATGGATTGAGCATGACGGCTGCAGAGGCAGAACATCTGACCTATGAGAGATAGAAATTCAGAAGAAATGTTAAGGTAACAAAGTTCTGTCCAGGACAAGCTATTTGATAATGATATAATGAAAATTAAGAACGAAAATCCAGTCCTTCGAAACTAAATGCTACAGAAAGATCCTACGAATACCATGGACAGAAAAAAGAAAGAACCTGATGTCCTGAAAGAACTAAATGTTAAAGAGAATTGGCTGATAAACAACATACTATTCAGAAAAATTACATACTTTGGTCACATCAAGCGTCACGATGGCCTGGAAAGAACAATACTAGAGGGCAGGGTCCCAGGACGCAGAGGCAGACCAAGAAGAAGATGGCTACAAGATATTAAAGAAACCATGAATATGACCATCGACGAAGTGGGTGAACTGACAAGAGACAGAGTGAATTTCAGATGTGCTGCAAAGAGACCAACGTCCTATAAAGGATACGCACCTTGATTATGATGAATGCTATGGCATTGGAATTGACAATTCTTAATTTAGGGCTAATACTGTGTAACTTGCAGTTCCATGTTTCAGTTAGACTTTGAAAAGTTGTGAGTTAATGGTATGTAATGTTTTAATAACACATGGTATTCGTGATGCAGCTGTCACGTGGTTCAACATGACCGATAAATTAATATATGAACTTTATTGTCGTTATGTTTGCTCTCATCCACACTATGTCAATGACAACTGGCTATTTAACCTGGCTAATTATAACATTACGTATAATTGTACGACGTCTGTACTGGGCTTCATCAAGAGACAGCGAATTGAATGGTTCGGCCACATGGGCAGATTGCAACAGACAGTGCGCCACAAAGAGCAATGTTACTCCGGTACAGTGGATGCGGGGCAAAAGGCCGGCCGGCCACGCGAGAGGCGGACCTCGGGGATAGCGGAGGCAACGAAAGACACTGTTTATGAAGCGTACACAAAAGCTCGTTCTATTGGTCTCTTCTTGCCCTGAGGCAGTGAGGCAAATCAGGACTGGAGAAAAGAAAGACAAGGCGCATAGAGAGGCTCGCTCCAGATGTCTCCTTTTTGGACATGACGCTGAAAGGCAAAACATGATATAGAATACAGTGGTGGCTCGTCAATAAGGACCAGAGGGGCCGGGCCCCACCAAAAATAATATGTAGCGTGTGTTTATTATTTAATAAGATAAAATATTCCCTAACCCAAAGTCATGATTTTCCCGAAAATTTGTGTCTGGCCCACCAACAAAAACGATCACGAGCCGCCACTGATAGAATATATCCTCATAATAGAGAATAGAGATAGAATTAAAATGAAAAACATATTAAAAGAAATAAACTTATGATGTTTGTTATTGTTTTAAATGATTCTTTATGTTGTAAAGTCAGTTTATATGTATCCACAGGGTTGTGATCCGCTGGGTCAAACTGCTCGGGGTAAACTGCAGAACAAAAGACAAAGACTTAATGAGAAAATCAACAAAGAATTAAGAATGAGGACAGGGGCGGAGAATTTATACAGGTAAGTTCTTTTTAAGTGTTGCAGAAATGTCCTCCGTATTTGTTGCAGAAAAGCCCTCCGTATTTGTTACAGAAGAGTCCTCCGTATACCACGGACAAAGAAGGAAACAACAAGATTTATCTGGAAAGAAACGCACAATCACAGAAAACTGCCTGATGCTACAAATAAGATTTGAGAAAATTGAAATATTTTAAATATATCAAAAGATACGAAAGATTGGAGAAGATCATTGTGAAAGGATTCATCCCAGCGAAAAGAGAAGGGAAGACCATGAAGAAGATGGATTCAGGATGTAACTGATGATTTGAGAATGATGACTTCAGAATCAACACATCTGGCATAAGAGAAAATTCGAAGGGCTGTTATGGTCACAAAGTTCTGCTCAGGACAAGCTATTTGATGATGATGATGATGTTCTTTATCTGCAATCACTTATTTCCCGTGATGTACATACACAACAAAAAACTTACTTGTGTAATAAAAATCTTATTATGTAAAGTGATTTTAAAAAATATAGGATTGTCGTGTTATGTAAAACTAGTCCTTCTTGAGGAACTGAAGGATGCTGGACTATCCTGGGATGATATAAATAAAACAGTCAGAGACCGGTACAAGTGACGATCAACTGCTGCGACCCTATGCTCCACGGAGCGGAATAAGTAAGTATGAAATTCAGTAGATCGTCATATCTTATGAGCATAGATTAAAATAACATTAGATATCCCAGATTTGAGAGATGTTTGGAAAATATTTTGTACACTAGCTGGAAGATTTTGTCAAGAAAATTCAAACAATATAATAGAAAGTTAACACAATGAAACAATGTAACAGAAAGTTAATACAATGAAACAATGTAACAGAAAGTTAATACAATGAAACAATATAACAGAAAGTTAATACAATGAAACAATATAACAGAAAGTTAACACAATCAAACAATATAACAGAAAGTTAACACAATCAAACAATATAACGAGAAGTTAATACAATCAAACAATATAACAGAAAGTTAACACAATCAAACAATATAACAGAAAGTTAACACAATGAAACAATATAATAGAAAGTTAACACAATGAAACAATGTAACAGAAAGTTAACACAATGACACAATATAACAGAAAGTTAACACAATGAAACAATGTAACAGAAAGTTAATACAATGAAACAATATAACAGAAAGTTAACACAATGAAACAATATAACAGAAAGTTAACACAATGAAACAATGTAACAGAAAGTTAACACAATGAAACAATATAACAGAAAGTTAACACAATGAAACAATGTAACAGAAAGTTAACACAATCAAACAATGTAACAGAAAGTTAACACAATCAAACACTATAACAGAAAGTTAACACAATGAAACAATATAACAGAAAGTTAACACAATGAAACAATATAGCAGAAAGTTAACACAATGAAACAATGTAACAGAAAGTTAACACAATGAAACAATATAACAGAAAGTTAACACAATGAAACAATGTAACAGAAAGTTAATACAATGAAACAATATAACAGAAAGTTAACACAATGAAACAATATAACAGAAAGTTAACACAATGAAACAATATAACAGAAAGTTAACACAATGAAACAATATAACAGAAAGTTAACACAATGAAACACTATAACAGAAAGTTAACACAATGAAACAATATAACAGAAAGTTAACACAATCAAACAATATAACAGAAAGTTAACACAATAAAACAATATAACAGAAAGTTAACACAATCAAACAATATAACAGAAAATTAACACAATCAAACAATATAACAGAAAGTTAACACAATCAAACAATATAACAGAAAGTTAACACAATCAAACAATATAACAGAAAGTTAACACAATCAAACAATATAACAGAAAGTTAACACAATCAAACAATATAACAGAAAGTTAACACAATCAAACAATATAACAGAAAGTTAACACAATCAAACAATATAACAGAAAGTTAACACAATCAAACAATATAACAGAAAGTTAACACAATCAAACAATATAACAGAAAGTTAACACAATCAAACAATATAACAGAAAGTTAACACAATCAAACAATATAACAGAAAGTTAACACAATGAAACAATATAACAGAAAGTTAACACAATGAAACAATATAACAGAAAGTTAACACAATCAAACAATATAGCAGAAAGTTAACACAATCAAACAATATAACAGAAAGTTAACACAATCAAACAATATAACAGAAAGTTAACACAATCAAACAATATAACAGTAGAGAATGGTCTTCTTTTGCATTCGCCCGCTATGAATTCAGACGTAGTCAGGGCGACTGGCATGGCTCTTCTGGCAGATTTTTGCGTGAAAGCCTACTTACCGTTTTCACGATGACCCTCGCCATTTTTTTCCCGATCCAGAAGCTCTTGAGCTTTCAGCTATTCGGCTCGGTGCCACGAACACCGTGAATCTGGAGAACCTGTGGCTTTTCTGCCAACCCACGGAATTGAACCAGCACTCACAGAGGGCTAGTCACCTGTAGTCCAACGCGCTACGAACACGCTGGGCAGGCGGACGACCCTCGCCATATAGACAGACCTTCTCCGACTTAGAGGTAATCAATGTTATGAGAGCGCAAGCAGGGCCAAGAAGGATTATATGATATTTTTGTAAGAATCTAAATGTGAATGATTTACTCTATTGCACCAGGTTTCCTCGCATGACACAGTCACTCACCACAGAAATGTCACTACACCTGCCGAGAGTATTGCAAAAAAAAAGGGAAACTTCCGTAGCTCCAGCAACAATCCTAAGTGATTACTGAGGTAAAATGCACTCGTGAACTGAACGACGTGATCCAGATACGAACCTATGACTTTCCGAACGCAAGACAAACTGCATAACTATTTCGCCACAGACCCCCACCATCCCCTTTCCTCCTTTCTATCCCCCTTCCCAATGAGTTATCATTTATCAGAGGACGACTATCATCATAGCGCTCCGGACATGTCCACCTCAACAAATCCATCAGCGCTCAACGGCCCAACACGCCAGTTCGATGTTGATTAATCTCTTTGCATATTTGGTATGTCGTTCTTTTTGGTCTGTACCAATATTGACACCCACTTCTCTCAAGTCTGGTCCACGAGTGAGACTCACAACCCTGAAACTCTTCTGTTCGAAAAGACACTCTCTGTGCGTTAAGATTGTCATTTCGATCCATTGCAGCTCCCTCTTATATCGTAACCATGCCAGCCAATCTATCAGCTCGTTCATTACCCCTGATTCCTGCGTGCCCAGAGACAAAAATGAGTATAGATAACATCAAAGAAATAGTAAATAAAGCTTTTACAACAACATCTGCAACACACCTTGTCCATCCAACAATGAGAATGTCATTTTTACACTGTATTTTACAGCATATACGGCGAGACACGATAAAGATTACATTGGGACGTAACAATCTTGAACGTTTATTCTATCCATGGGCGTCCGTCCATACGTTAAGGCAAGGAGGGGGCAAGTGTCCCTCCAGGAAAATTGCTTTTTGATGAAATAGTTTTATGCAAATCTGGTCTTCTCCATTTCCGTGTAGTAAATTACCAACTACATTTTTTTAAATGCATTTTGCAACACCCCTTCTCGAAAAATATTTATGTGGACGCCCATGCTTCTATTCATAAGTTGTTCTGTTTATTTTTATCATGTTCCGGTTATTAGTTTTGTTTCCAAGCATGGATGATCATATGTAACGTCGTATAGACGTATATGATTACCATGATCGCATATACAACTTCTTATACACATATAAGTAAAATAATCAGGTTTGTAACTTCACATCATAACAAAAATCAAGTGTTTAAGAGCTTGTGTTTCTCCGTGGCAACATATGGTTGTGAGACATGGACCATTGACAAAGCAGTGGAGAAGATCATTAATGCCTTTGAATGCAAATACTACAGAAGAGTACTTAGAATATCATGAACAAAGAAAAGAACAAATGTTTCTGCTCTGCAACAGAAGGATATAAAAGTGAGTTGGCTATTAAAGAGCATAAAATCAAGGATAATTAAATATTTCGAACACATCAAACGACATTCTTCTTCTAATGCTCCATATCACCACTTATTAACCACTTTGTGTGATTTGTATGCGATCTGAGCCTAAGAGCGGTTGTATGTTGTGCCAAGTATGCGCCTACACGTAGGTAGCACATCCGATTTCTACGATGCTTTTTATTTACTAGGGTAGCTTTCCTATGTGCTACATCAGTCGCCTCTTACGACATGCTTGTAGGCTGCAGTGATACTATTCTTTGCTTCCCTTTCGGGACCCAGCACCACACGGGCGCTCAAACGACATAAGTGCCTAAAGAAGATCATTTTGGAGGGAATGGTGCCTGGAAGAAGAATGAGAGGAAGAATCTAGAAGACGATGGGTGCAAGATGTCACTGACGATCTGAGAATGACTGCTGCTGATGCCGGTCAACTTGCACAGAATAGAGAGTTTTTCAGAACTTCTGTCATAGGAGCCAAATTCCAGAATTGACAAGCTACTTGATGATGATGATGATGATGAACTTCGTATGGGGATCATTATCATCAGTGGTGGCTCGTTGATCATTTTTGTTGGTGGGGCCAGACACATATTTTCGAAAAGATCATGGTTTGGGTTAGGTTATATTTCAATATATAAAATAATATATACATGTTACACATTATTTTTGGGGTCTGGCCCTAATGGCGAGCCGCCACTGATTATCATCATATTCTCTACCGACTGGCAAAGACGATCATAGATCTTCATAAACTTTAGTCCTTATGCTGACCTATTTATTCTTCTCTTCTAACCCAGAGCTGCAGAGAATAACCGAAAACTACGGGAGCGTGTAACAATAGAGTTATCCTATTTCAACTCCAACATCCAACTGTTTAAAGAACAGTTGTCTGAGATGAACAGCTCAATAGATGTCTACCAGCATGAGAAGTAAGTATACATAATCAAGTTGTTGGTTAATTAAAGTACTTCTTCTTTGAACGCTCCACTTCTTAAACAACTCTTTGTGATTTGTATGTAATCTGAGCCTTAGAGCGATTGTACACTGTGCCAGTTATACGCCTACAAGTAGGCCAGCACATACGATTTCTTTTTATTTACTAAGGTAGCTTCCTAGGTCCTACATCAGTCGCCTCTTACGACATGTCTTGTATGTCGCAGTGGTACTATTCTTTGCTCCCCTTGTGAGCCTCGGCAACACACGGGTGAATTAAATTACAAAAACAATATACAACCAATGTTTCGACCCAAATATCTGTACATATATTTGATTATGTTTGTTTTATCATCTGTTTTCCATTTCTAGTTTTTCACATTTATTTCTCGTATTTAGTCACATATTTTCACTTTAGGGCCGTGATGGATTAAATACCTCATGGTATGAAAATATTAGTGGAGCATCTGACTGAATGGATTAGAGCACAGACTCCTATGCGGGAGACCAGGTTCAATTCCCGGAGTTTTTTCTTTCTCTGGGGCATAAAGAAAACATCCTAACCTGAACAGTTTCGCAGCGACTGCACTAGCCATGCGGTCATTAAATTCCACAGACTCATGTCCCACCTGTCCTACACCGTCCTAAAAAATGGTATTACAGACAGTAACCACAGTTTTTAAAGAGTTTTTTTTTGTTTGTTTTTGCATATGAATTTATTATCTGACTGTAAATGCTATATCTACCATATAGGAAGTCTGAATGTTTTCGATTTCTTCATATCTTTTTCTTGATAAAGGCCCTTTGGTCGAAACGTTGCTGTATATTCTTTTTGTACTTTGTAAAACTACAGTACTTTATTTTTACGTGTTTCACCATTGCTACATAGTTTGACTGCAGTCTTCCCTTATATGGACGCCATTGCTACATAGTTTTACTGCAGTCTTCCTTTATATCGATTTTTCTCCCTTGCATCGATTGGTTAATTAATGAAGTAGCTTTATGTATTTTCTGTGACTTTTCAGTGTTTGTCTTAAGATACAAAAGCTCTCGGTTCGCGTCCGGTGTGAAATGATCGGACTGTTTTCCAGTGATTCTTGATATTAGTGTGAGCGAGATTGAGTTCCTATTCCTATCAGAGACGGACGATAAAATGTAGGGAGATGGACGATAAAATGTAAGGAGACGGACGATGAAATGTAGGGGTGACATTTTATAAAACTCAATTCCTTAGAAGAGACTGAACGAGTCGACTAAGATAGAACGGTACGGAGAAATTGCTTACAGACCCCATGTAATGTATACATTTTTTTACTTTTATTTTTTAAATTGGTCCCTAGCCGGAAGTGCCACAACGAGTGGACACAGTTACGGTTGAATGTGTAAAAGCTCAAAGCTTCGTGATTCTTTCCAATGAGAACTGCTTCGATTTTGTTTAAATGTATTAGGTTGCCTATTGGCTGTGTGAAGTCTCTCACCTTTTGGCCGCGATAAAGTAGGCACTAAACTTTGATATCTTAACCAAGATTGGTAACTTATAACGGGATGGGAGGGAATATAATATATTTATATTGTTCACATTGGTAACTTATAACGGGATGGGAGAAATTATAATATATTTATATTGTTCATTTGAAGATCATCTTCATCCCACATCAGACATGTCTATAATTGCTCCGATCTCCTCTCAAGTATGTATTTCAGTGTGTTGAGACTAAAAACTTCCGTTCTGTGTTGATTGATGTATCTACTGGGGTTTGTGGTTTTCCCGCACATATCGGTTTGCACAACCGATATTTTTTTCCGATCCAGAAGCACTTGAGCTGAAAGCTCTTCGGCTCAGTGTCATGGACATCATAACCCTTCGGTTCGGTGCCACGAACACCGTAAATCTAGGAAATCTGTGGCTTTTCTGCCAGCCCGCGGAATTGAACCCACACTCACAGAGGACTTGTCACCCGTAGTCCAACGCGCTACACAACCGATATAGAGAAGGCCCTTTATCTTCGTTGAAATCTTCAGATCGTATGTTTTCTCTTAGAGCGTTGATGTCGCTTTTGTCCATAGAAGACTTATTCTCGATCGCAGCATTTCACGGCTGCAGTGTAACCGCTCTCTCATTGCCCTTCACCCCAGAATGACCTGCTGAGGCCTATGTATATATATATTGTTATAGTGTGAAGAGAGGATTGTGTTAGTAAGAATTGTAGTCTAGGTATAAGTGTCTGCGACACATCATTGGATAGTATATATGTAATAATGTATATGATTATGCAGTACTTGGGACAACATAGAAAGCTATCATTGATATTTCAACACACAGTAGACACAAGTTCGTTCTCTATACTCAGAAATAACGTCTGAACGCAGTAATCTCCCCGTTTGATATCACTTCCCAAACAACACGTAGTCATATATGTATAGCTTGTCTGAGTGTGCTCCTGTTATCTTCGTTCTACTCGGTAAGATAGACGCGGAAGTCCGGGTCTCCCAATTCTGTGAGATAGACATAAAAGTCTTGACCTCCCAATCCAGCCAAATTATATTTCTAGTTTTTATTTATTTACTTTCCACCATTCACTACAGACGTCTGCTGTTTAAATTTAGACATGAGAAACTCGGAATTTTGGGAATAACAAGAAGAGACCGATTTAGAAATGAAGACATCAGGAAACAAGTGGGCACAACAGCAGTACTGAGCTTCATCAAGAAACAACCAATTAAATAGTTCAGCCACATAAGCAGATTGCCAACAGACAGTGCATGCGTCTCAGAGAACAATGCTACTCCTATACAGTGAATCAGCCACATAAGCAGATTGCCAACAGACAGTGCATGCGTCTCAGAGAACAATGCTACTCCTATACAGTGAATCAGCCACATAAGCAGATTGCCAACAGACAGTGCATGCGTCTCAGAGAACAATGCTACTTCTATACAGTGAATCAGCCACATAAGCAGATTGCCAACAGACAGTGCGTGCGTCTCAGAGAACAATGCTACTCCTATACAGTGAATCAGCCACATAAGCAGATTGCCAACAGACAGTGCATGCGTCTCAGAGAACAATGCTACTCCTATACAGTGAATCAGCCACATAAGCAGATTGCCAACAGACAGTGCATGCGTCTCAGAGAACAATGCTACTGCTATACAGTGAATCAGCCACATAAGCAGATTGCCAACAGACAGTGCATGCGTCTCAGAGAACAATGCTACTTCTATACAGTGAATCAGCCACATAAGCAGATTGCCAACAGACAGTGCATGCGTCTCAGAGAACAATGCTACTTCTATACAGTGAATCAGCCACATAAGCAGATTGCCAACAGACAGTGCATGCGTCTCAGAGAACAATGCTACTTCTATACAGTGAATCAGCCACATAAGCAGATTGCCAATAGACAGTGCATGCGTCTCAGAGAACAATGCTACCCCTAGACAGTGAATACAAAGCAAAGGGTAGTCTACGCAAAAGGGGACATCATAAATAACTGAGGCAGTTGAAAAACACCATTTATGAAGCGCACACAAAAGCCCGTTCTATAAATCTCTTTTTATCCTGATGATGTGAGGTAAAACACGATTAGAAAAAAAGAAGAAAAGGAAGAATCCGTTTAAATGCTAGATTGTATTATTACAACTTCTTTTGTCGTCACGCATATACCAGGTTGTAACCGTTGTTGTTGTTTTTTGTATTTGTCTTGTGAGTCTTAGATAGCGTGAGTGATGGATTTCTGTATATTGTTATTACTATCTGAGACATATTGACAAGAGGGCGGGGTTAGTCATAGAGTTCTCACAAAATGGCAGTTTGTTGTTGTTATTATAAAAGAGCTACGATAAGCGCTATAAATAGATGCATGCGCATGATCATATACGATGGAATGACATGATCACAAACAGGGAACTGTGGTATAGAGCTGGACAACGGCAGGTAGAACAAGTGATAAGGAGCTGAAGGTGGCGATGGATAGGACATACACTGATGGCACCACCTGACAGCATCATGAGACAGACCCTCTGATGAAACCCTCATGTTAATAGAGGTAAGGGAAGACACAGAAACACATGGAGGCGGGAGTTTGAAACAGAATGCAAGAAAATGGAGAGAGATACGAGAGATCTGGAAAAGATCGCCGTGGATAGGAGGACTTGGAAAACCTTGATTGCGCACCTATGTCTCGCTTGGGGTGAAGAAGACTATAAGTGTAGTGGTTAGTGCACTTACTTCGTAGACGTTTAGTGTCAGGATCAAATTTCCAATTTGGGGTGAATTTTTTTTCCATACCCAGTTTCATTTGGGTACCAGAGAAACATTGAAAGTAAAAATTTCTGGCGTGATGTTTACATCACCCAGTATATGCCATTGGTTTAAAAAATCAAAGTGGTGTCTATAAAATCAACGACTCGTTTACTGCAGTTGTTGGCGACGTCTTGTAAAGGATATGCCAGGATTTTCATTTCATGTACATGTATCTGTGCTTGCTTCACACGTGACATGCCACTTGTGACGTATACACAGGTTTACCATCATTTTCAGAGTTGAAACCTAAACCAATTTATAATATCACGCATGATCTGAAGGGGCATAACGTGTTGGTTATTTGTTTGGTGAAATCGAGTCAACTCTCTCTATCTGTTAGGAAGTATGGCAGCTATGCTGTACCTACAAAATTGAGAAGCTATGTTTTTTAAAAAGTATGTAATGGTGACAAACTAGCGGCTGAAACAGCACTCCACAACTGCCTTTGAGATTACGAAAGGTCTTTAACTCTTTGTATACCAGGAATATTACTGAATTCTGACCACCGTTGTTTTATGACAACAGCTTTTTGTGACAATATATGACCTTTTTCGGTCTTGTGTTAGTATTTCTAATCTTGGAGAAGAACAGCACAACAGGTATATGAGTAGGAACATTGCACAAGAACAGCACAACAGGTATATGAGTAGGAATATTGCACAAGAACAGCACAACAGGTATATGAGTAGGAATATTGCACAAGAACAGCACAACAGGTATATGAGTAGGAACATTGCACAAGAACAGCACAACAGGTATATGAGTAGGAACATTGCACAAGAACAGCACAACAGGTATATGAGTAGGAACATTGCACAAGAACAGCACAACAGGTATATGAGTAGGAACATTGCACAAGAACAGCACAACAGGTATATGAGTAGGAACATTGCACAAGAACAGCACAACAGGTATATGAGTAGGAATATTGCACAAGAACAGCACAACAGGTATATGAGTAGGAACATTGCACAAGAACAGCACAACAGGTATATGAGTAGGAACATTGAACTGGTACGGTTAGTTGCTGGACGCTGTTGGAGAAATTGCGAAGGAGATCGGATCACCTATGGACATGTCCGGAGTGCAATGAAGATATTCCAAACTGAATCTGAAATGCACTTTACGTAATGCATAGTTTAGAACTTTTCCCAGTCTGTATGATATCTACATAGGTTTATAGTTTAGTTATAGTTAAGGCCCAGTAGTTTATAGTTGGCTCTGGTATGAGAGGCGGGAAAGACCTGGAATGCGCTAAGCTGGCTTGCACAAGATAGATCTAGTTGGAAGAAATTTATTGATGCCTTATGTTTCAAGGAGAGTCAAGAGAAGAAGAAGAAGAAGAGAACTGCAATTGAAACCAAGATATAATTTTTAAACCGGTCGTGACGCTGATGTAACTTTACTAAATCTGTACCATCTCGGTCAAACCGCGTGACGTATGGTAAATCGTGGCCCCTGGCATCATGTTATCGGAGGTCACCTGTAAATCTACGTATCCCCCACCCCATCTGGCACGTACGGCAGAAACATCCGGACTGCTATGACCGTGAATGTAAATTTAGGAAGGCTAGGTCAACCCCATCGCTGTTCTCTAACATCTGCAGCACATCGCTGTTCTCTAACATTGCTGTTCTCTAACATTGCTGTTCTCTGATATTGCTATTCTCTAATATCTGCACCACATTACTGTTATCTGAAATCTGCACATTACTGTTTTCTAATATTGTTGTACTCTTATATTACTGTTTTCTATCATAGCTGTTCTCTAACATCTGCAGTACATCACTGTTCTCTATCGTCTGAACCACCAACAACTGCACAAACAACTACACCACATTACTGTCTTACAACAACTGCACAACTGCACCACATCGCTGTTCTCTAACATATGTACCACATCACTGTCTTCCAACAACTGCACCACCAATAACTGCACAAACAACAACTGCATCACCAACAACTGCACCACCAACAACAACTGCACCACATCTTTATCTAACACTCTAAGCCTAGTCGCCGTGAACTGAATCAGCCGTGAGCCCTTTTCCTCTGACTAGCCACATTATTTATACCTACACTTCACACCTAGTTCTGTGTTTCGTTTATTCAACAAAGAATTTCATATTGTGTAACATGCCATGTTACCTACATGTTCACAGCGCACTTCACACCTAGTCAGTATTTCGTTTGGACAAAGAATGTCATATTGTAACATGCCATGTTACCTACATATGTTCACGGTGTGACCGTGTATGCAGTTGTCAGATAACTGCTGTCATGTCGATTTGAAATCTAACCCTGTCATTAAATACTTGAAATCTGATCCTGCTATTAAATACTGTATACAGAGCTCGCTAACAGGACTCGCTCTGACAAACGAGTTGTTTATTTGTATTGTTCCTTATATTCATCATGTTTATTGCAGTGAATTTATCACACACTGTTTCGTTAGCCGACGATATACAGGGTGTTCAAGATAATTGCAGCCCCATTGACAAATCGAAAGTTGCCAGATATCCTATCGCGTTGTGTTTATATACTATTTAAACCGGTTCTGACTAGCTCGTCCTACGTCACATTTGTTCATCGCCCTTTCCCGCACTACAATTACACACCATCACACAACCTTGACCTATACTACGTCATAACTGAACCTTCTCATTTCCATACATATATGCCAGATTAGCTCCATTCATAGGCTGCTTTTAAGTTGAACACCCTGTATAATCTCTCTTGGCACGGAATACCCTCCTTCCGTCAGTCACAGTAACTTAGCTACCGCCAGCATAGCTCTTGACGTAGTCGTCGTGCATATGACCAGAGCCAACATATAGAGTTGGCTGTGATATGACAGTTAGTTAGTTAGTTTGTTCCTTTCGTGCCAAAGGCGGCACATAGGGCAGAGGTTTTAGATCTCCATGTGATACGGTTCTTTGCTAGCAGTTGCAGATCTTGTATGGTTTTACATCCCAATAGTTTACTTTCTTGTTGGATGGTTCTTCGAAGAGTGGTCTTTGGTCTTCCGCGTTTTCTTTTCCCAACTGGTGACCACATAAGGACTTGTCGATTTAGTCTCTTTTCGTCTGATCTAAGCACATGACCTAAATATTTCCACCGTCGTTTCCTTATAATATTTGATATGGGTTGTTGGTGTGTTCTATCTCTCACTGTGTTGTTAGAAACGAAATCACTCCATTTGACTTTTAATAATTTTCGTAGACATTTATTCTCAAAGCTGTCCAGTTTCTTATCAATTTTCTTTGTTGATTTCAACTTTCACAACCGTAGGTCAGTACAGGAATCACACATGACCTAAATAATTTAACTTTTGTGCATATACTAAAGTCTTGAGATTGCCAGATATTCGTTAATTTAGTGAAGGCACTAGCTGCTATAGCAATACGAGAGTTTATTTCTTTCATCGTGTCTCCGTTGTTTGACACTTTACTACCCAAATATGTAAAATTTGATGACAGTGAGCTGGATTTTATCAACAACATAATGCGTTCACTTCCTAGTACAATCGTCTTCCTACCTTCTACCATTTTACTTCTTTATAGAAAGGGAGGGGGTGTAGTGATCTTGTTCTAAGGCACTTTGTAAGCTGTTATTCATTTTTATTAAGGCTGTTCTTGATGCCGCTGCTCCATCTTTTGCGTGGTCTAGCTCTGTACTCGTTATACTTTTTCTGTGTGGCTCTCTGTGATAGACGATACTAGGGTATTCTTGTCAGGTGCCCAAACCATTTAATCTGTTGTTCTTTTATGAATTGCATGACTGGTTTCACATCCAGTCTTCTTCTGATTTCTAAATTTGTCTCTTATTGTCACACCTGCAGCTTTTCTAAGGCATCTTATCTCTGTCCTTATGATTTTCCGCTCATTAGCTGCTGTTATTGGTCATGTTTGACACTGATAACATAGTGTTGGCCAGAAAATCGTTCTTATGAGATTTGCTTTAGTTGTTAGCGGTATCTCATTATGTGACAATAGGGGTGTTGAATTCCTAGTCTACCCAGGTGAAAATGGTACACATGCTATCTGAGCGGGGATGGGGAGATCTCACAGCTCTAACGACACTATAGTCTTGGTAACAACAATGGAAATCGTGGCATATCCTTTACAGGATGTAGCCATCAACCACAGTAAATGAGTCATTTATTTTTTAGGCACCACGTATACATATAGTAGTTGCCATTGCTTTCTGAATGATGAGGTCTATTTTTACCTTCGTAAAAATCCAGCGAAACAAACTTGCTTCCAAACTGCATGCGGGAGTTTGAACCAGGTCAGCAGGTTGTGATCAAGCTCACTACTGCTTAAGCTATATTTTCTCTCAACTATGTCTTTCAAATAAAATCAGTTGTCATTAGATAAGATATTTTTAACAAATATTTTTTTCCAAATATGCCAGTTCTGGAAACACTGCACCAATGATTCCCCTTGGTCTGAAGGAGACAACTCCACTTGACTTTTTGGTAGCTTTCAAGGTATGTTGATTGTTATATGTATTTCAAATAAAGTTATACTCTGGTTATTGTTATCATTGATGATTGATCATGAATGATTTATATATATATGTATATATTCCTCTCGTACCATTATACGTTACATAGGGCCTGCAAGTAACCTCTCCATACAGCTCTGTCCTGGCAACTTGTTTAATCTCTTCCATGGAATTAAGTCCAACATTTCTTGCCTCTCGCAACAAAGTTTGTTTCAGGGTTTCCCTATGGCGCTCTCTCGATTAATACATTTGAATAGACAATTCTTTATTTAGTTTTAAAACTGTATAACTTGCAGTTCCATATTTTATTTAAACTTGTAAAAGCTGATCTCACTTTGATAGTTCGTAGCAAAATTTCTTTTTTAATATTTCCATGATACTTCTTTACTTTGACTTTGGAGGGAACAAACTTGATACAACACAAACACCCAGTATATGATAGAAGAAAACTAATCACAACAGGGATGAAGTGTCTATGCAGAATGCTGGGAGTATCAAGAAGAGAACGGTTTAGAAATAAAGGCGTCAGGACAAAAGTTTGTACAAAATCAGTACTGAAATTTATCAAGAAACAGCATATTAAATAGTTAGACCACACAAGAAGATTACCAACAGACAGTGTACCTCAAAGAGCAATGTTACTCCAATACAGTGAATACAAAGCGAAAGGCTGTCCACACAAAATGGGGACTCTAGAGATAACAGAGGCATTGAAAAACACTATTTACGAAGTGCATACAAAAGCCTGTTCTAGACATCACTTCTTATCCTGATTCTGTGACGCAAAACATGATCAGAGAAAAGAAAGAAAACGACAAATACCCTGTGACACTATCAAATGAAAATACAAAGAGTTGTAGAGGCAACAAACCAACAGCAAACACACACAAGATCCCATCAGCAGACTAAACAGAAAACAGCACACAACAATCTTTCGCCTAAGAACAGAACACTGCAGGCTCAACCATCACATGCACAGAATAAAGCCCACTCAGACTGCAGAGTTTGAGAGCATGTCAGAGAAAAACACAGACTCCAGAGCACATTCTGCAGTCATGTCCATCATACATACACCAACGAAATGAAACATGGTCTCATGAACGAAGCTTACAGAGCAAGCTATGGGGAACACACAAGGAACTTCAACTGACATGCAGCTTCATCAGATTAAACAAGAGAAATAACATCACACACCACTCCCTTACACCAAGTTTCACTAGGCATGTCTTGCTTGTGTTATGGGCATGGCCATTGAGTTATTCATATGATGAGTTTGCTCTCTAGATAATTGCAGTCCCCTGCTGATGAGATCTGTCGATATAGCCTGAAGGATCATCAAGACATACAAACCCTCCAACCACGATAAGATAGACTAGAGGGTTGCTTGTATTCATTAGGCTACGAGATGTTGACCATCTTTTGCGGTCAGTATATCATAGTGTTTTAGAATCTTCCAGAAGTTGTCGCGCCCGAGTGGTTACTGGGGCCCAAATCAGGGGTATAAAGAATAGAACCTCCATGCATGTTGTAAGAGTGGTCTAAGGAGGTGGGGCTGCAGCTAGCTACCCCACCTAGTAAAAAAAAAACACTAGATAGCTATAGAAACCACAACCAAGGAAATTTATAACTCGCCACCCGAGGAAGAAGAAGGACTCCACAAAGAAGGACCCATGAAAAGGCCTGATGAAATCTGAAAGGAAATCAGGCTGCCGGCTCACCTTCTTTCAACCCGGACGATCTCCAGGATTGGCACCTCAAATGTCAGCACAATGTTCAAAATAGAGGTAAGGGAAGACCCAGGAACACCTGGAGATGGGAGTTGGAGACGGAATGCAAGAAAATGGGAAGAGAGTGGAGAGATCTGGAAAAGTTGTCCTTGGATAGGAGGACTTGGAACACCTTTGTTGCGAACCTATGCCTCCTAGTGGCGAAGGGTGACGAAGAAGTTGTCTGTATGAATGTTATCAAAAGTCTTGACAATATTTTCTCTGCCTTGTTTATAGGATGAAATCTTGGAGCATTACAGTGAAGATGGGGAGAAATATCACACAGAAATCACAGATCTCAGTGACTTGAGAGAGGTAAACTATTACAAATCTCGCTGCCTTGTCAACATCATGATCAAGTATTTCTTGTCTAGTATTTCTACTTTCAGTATTTAAGGAAAATAACATTTTATGCTCATGAAAGTATTATGACTGTGTTAGATCTGACCATGTTAGATCTGACTATAAAGGGTGTTAATGTGCTCTTGGCAATCTGACTATAAAGGGTGTAAATGTGCTCTTGACAATCTGACTATAAAGGGTGTAAGTGTGCTATTGGCAATATGTCTATAAAGGGTGTAAGTGTGCTCTTGGCAATATGACTATAAAGGGTGTAAGTGTGCTCTTGGCAATCTGACTATAAGGGTGTTAGTGTGCTCTTGCCAATCTGACTATAAAGGGTGTTAGTGTGCTCTTGCCAATCTGACTATAAAGGGTGTTAGTGTGCTCTTGCCAATCTGACTATAGAGGGTGTTAGTGTTATGTTATGTAATGCGATCTACGTCATGGCACATTGGGCATTCCCATTCGTGCTCTGTCCTCCGTTCAGCAGCCATCCCAAAGTCCATTTGCTCACAGTACCCATGAGAAGTTGATTACTATATCTTCTCTCTCTACCACGAAGACGACACTGTCTGGCATGTCCAAACATAACGCCTAATTCTCGAACTCGTTCCAGTGTTTGAGACCCGCCCATGTCACACAATTGAGAGCGTACCGCATTGATGATATTGACTCTGTTCATGCTTCTGCCCACTTGAGTCGGGGCACTGTTTGCAAGAGAGTCAGCACGCTCGTTACCCGCACTCCGCATGTCCAGGCGTGTACAGCCAAGTCATTTTCTTGAGATGTGATCACCGAGTGCTGTTCACCCATTCCACCCGCATACTTCCAGATGCAATCAGTTGAAGCCTACTCATCGAGTCTGATATGATGATCGTATGGGTAACCTGTTGCTCAGCCACCCATGACAGAGCCCTGAGGCAGGGTAATCTCCATATGGTGTTAGTGTGCTCTTGACAATGAAACTATAAAGGGTGTAAGTGTGCTCTTGGCAATGAAACTATAAAGAGTGTAAGTGTGCTCTTGACAATGAAAATATAAAGGGTGTAAGTGTGCTCTTGACAATGAAACTATAAAGAGTGTAAGTGTGCTCTTGACAATGAAACTATAAAGAGTGTAAGTGTGCTCTTGACAACGAAACTATAAAGGGTGTAAGTGTGCTCTTGACAATGAAACTATAAAGGATTTAAGTGTGCTCTTGACAATGAAATTATAAAGGGTGTTAGTGTACTCTTGGCAATCTGTCACATTTTTCCCCATTAATCTCAAGTTGTGTTGGTTTTGTTCTGTTCCTAAAGTGGTGCATGTAACAAAGTGGACTTGTAGCAAACATTTCTGATTCTTGTTGGCAGTTTTCCATTCTTTTTATTCCAGGCGGTGCGCACTCCAGAGAGAAGTCATGCAGGTGTGGAACTTCTAACAGAGTATTTTAATCAACTCAATTACCTTGATAAAAGATTCTTCTCGTACAAGAGACAAATGCCAATATATTTTCAGTGGTAAGCTTATGCTCTAGATGTTGCTTGTTACATGAGTCACATAATGAGCTATATGTGTCATCTTCATTGTCATATGATTCCACATTATCATTTATTCCTCATATCATATATTCCTCACCACTAAGATTAGTTAAAATCCGCTGTTGTCGCAGACAAGTAGATGAAGATGAAGACTGTTAAATCCTTGATTATTGCTTACATTGTTATGCTGATAAATTAAAATTATCTATTAACTTTCTCTCCAGGTATGACTGTTTATCTGGAGTTCCAGACACTCAGAAGTCTGTAGGATTTGAAAAAGGCAGTGTTGTATTTAACATTGGTGCACTGTATTCCCAGATTGCTTGCAAGCAGGTAAGACCCCTTACCACAGTGCTATCCAATGTTTTTATATATTTGAGGCACATCTGACTAATGACTGTGGAGGTGTAGACGCTGTATGGCAATAATATTACTCCGCGGTGGACAGTTTAAAAGCAAATTTGTTCCAGTGAATTTTTACAAACTATAATAATAGACCACACTGTTCAGAAAGCAATAGTAAACTACTGAACTTGTAAGTGGTGCCTAGAAAATCAACGATTCACTTACTGTGATTGATGTCGACGTCCTTTAAAGGATATGCCATGATTTTCATTTCACACTCTCTTCAAGCAGAGATATCTCTGGTGGATCGAAGAGTTCACTCTTCTATCTCTTTTATAACATTTCTGTTATTTGTTTGCAATGAACTTAAATATTCAAAATGATCAATTCTTATCAATTTATGTTTATTGATACATATATCATTTGTTTTATCAGTTGTAAAGATTTTCGATTTTTAACCTTCATTATCCCCACAATTTTCACTTTTAACCCTGTTGTGGTCATTTACCGTATTTTTCTACGCCTACCTAGCACATTCCCCCCACTTCCAATCATTTACATTGTTTAGCATTTGCTTCTATTTACTTTTCCTCAGGATCGTACAACTAAGGAGGGTATTGTTCAGTCCATTGTCAACTTTGAGAAAGCTGCAGGATCTTTCAAGTACTTGAAGGAACATTTTAGTTCATCTCCAAGCCAGGATATGCAACATAACACACTGTCCATGTTAGTGTCCCTTATGTTGGTAAGTGACATTGTCCATTTTAGTCTCTCTTATATTTTCAAGTGATTGTCCTTGTTGGTCACCATTATCTTGATGAGGAAAAGAAAATAATAAATCTAATGTCTATGTGTAAAAGGATATAACAATCCCTCTACACGCCGGGTCGTGGAATTTTTCCCGACTGCGACGGCTCTCAGGTCGACCCAGCCTCAACTGGGTACCAGACATGCTCTGGGAAAGTAAAGGCGGCGGCGTGATGCTGACCATATCACCCATCGTGTGCCGACGGTCAATAAAAATGCAGGCCTAACACTGTATTGACCTATATACCACTAGGTATGAAAGGGTTCCTTTTCCTTTACTTTTACTACACGCTGGGGTGGCAAACAGTTGACGACAGTACAGATAAAAGACAAAAAGACTGACAGCATAGAAGACATTTACACACCGAAGATTGCAGACTATGGTAGAAGCACCACGAAGACCGAGAATGTAATAGTTTGACGTAGGTTAGCTACGACTGAAGAACTCCAGTATGTCAAGATAGGAACGGCCGTGTAAAAGCATGACCAATAGTGACGAGAGATTAATAAGAACAGCGAAGGAGAACGGACATGTATTTTAATAGCAGCTTTCTCACTGTCCTGCTATATTTCTTCTTTTCCTTCCAGTTTTCTCATTTTCATTTCCAATTTATCATAGTTCCTCTAGTTTTCTCACTGATCTATCAGATCAGTCAGTTTTTAAGATTTAACCTTGTGCTAGCTTTTTTTTCATTGTTCTGTCATATTTCCCATTGTTCTTCAACTGATTCCGTACATAAGGTTTTTCCAGAAGACGTTATCGGTGCAACATATATTCATATCGTTTACACAATGATTTTTTATATTCCGTTGCTTTTCAATTACTATCCTTTACCTTTTGACTTTTATATTATCTGAAAACTAATGGAAGCCAAGTTTAAACAATAACGAACACATATCCTCATGGTTTATGCTAGAAATAGAAGTACAATGGTGTTTACCATTCATTCCAGGATACTGATACTCTGTGACCAAAAAAAGCTCGCTCAAGATTTTATGTTAATGGTCATGATGCTAGTTTGTGAGCAGTTAATAAACCATGTATCCATTCACAATTGTCTTAATGTTTATGTATTCGTAAATGAATTACCAATATAAAGAGAGCAGTAGTACTTGTTTAATTCAACTTATTGTTCATCAAGAGCTTTGGTAAGTTGGATTTGTGTTCTCTTAATATCAGTTTTTATTTTTAATGCATGCTAATATGTTTCTTGCATAGTTAACACTGCATTATCGTCTCTCTCAGTAAAGTTTGTGTCAGAGTTTCCTTAGGGTGTCCTTTCTGTCTTGAATCCTTTGTCTCCCACTTCAATGCCTGCTTTGATATTTGTTGATCATTTCTTATAACAGTTGTTACTAGTGGCTAACCAGACATTTCTTTGATTTCATCACTTCTCCTGAATTTGTCCCATTTTATGTAAATTATTTATAAATTTTGTCAAAATGTCTACGTATGTGTTCTGTTAAATTTTTCTGTGTGCTTTTATTCATAGATTCTCTCTCTCTCTCTTTGCCTTTTTACCCTGGGTTGGGGCATAGGCCCTCAACCAACTCCTGCCAAGTCTTCCTATCTCTAGCTATCTCCTGCAGCTCCCTCCAGCTCTTCTTTATATTGTTGATCTCCGCCTCAAAATCTCGTCTCCATGTATTTCTCGGCCTCCCTTCTTTCGCTGTCCCTGCGGGTTCCAGGCAAGGACCCTTCTTGTTATATTCCCCCTCCAGTTTTCGCAAAGTGTGTCCTATCCAGCGCCAGCGTCTTTTTAACCTGTTCGTTCACTGGAATCTGTCTTGTTCTCTCCATAAGCTCCTCATTTGTGACCCTATCATACCATCTTATTCCTCTATTCTGCGCAGACACCAGTTGATGAATGTTTGCAATTTATGCGCTATTGTTTTAGTTGTTCTCCATGTTTCTGACCCATACAGTAGAACTGCTTTAACATTAGAGTTAAATATCCGAATTTTGTTCTAGATTTGATTTCTTTGGACTTCCAAATGTTTCCCAGTGCAATGAAAGCTCCTCTTGCCTTCTGTATTCTTATTTTAACATCTCTATCTGTTCCACCCTCTTTGTCTCGTTGCTGCCCAAATATGTGTATGATTCTACCTCTGGAAGTGGGATTTCCCCAGGAGATCGAGTTGTCGGTTGTTTGGTTAATTCTCAATATCTTTGTCTTTCCCTTATGAATGTTCAGCCCTAGTTGCTGGGACCTTTGATTCAATGTGTTTAGCTTATCCTGCATCTGATTTCGTGTATGTGACAGAAGGGCTATATCATCAGCGAAGTCCAGATCATCTAGTTGCTCTGTCAGAGTCCATTGGATTCCATTTCTGGTGTTAGTTACTGTGGTCTTCATAATCCAGTCTATTGTCAGTAAGAACAACAAAGGTGATAGAAGACATCCCTGACGCACTCCTGTTTCTATTTCGAAAGTATCTGTTAGTTTACCTTCATGAAGAACTCTACATTTCATATCTGTATATGTTGCTTTTATTAGGTTAATAATTTTTTGTGGGATTCCATAATGCCTCATTAATTTCTATTCATAGATTACCTCTTTCATATGTTCACTTTGTGGACCTATTTATCTGTCCCCAGGCTCAAGCACAAGAGTGTGTTCTAGAGGGCAGACTAATTGGTGGGTCTAAAGATGGTATTTCAAACTGCATACAGATCGCACAGGAGTGTGCCATGGTAAGTGTGTGTAACTATTCTCTTGTTCATGCTATCTCTACAGACAAGAGATGTCACCTAAAGAGGGTCCAAAGCTGAAGGATTGACTTCATTGCACGGGTTTATCCAAATGGCTCGGTCCTCTCCGCTCAAATGGTACACTACCTGTCGAGAGTATTGTACAAAGCACAAGCTCCGACAACAATCCCAGGGTCTCTGGAAAAAATGCACTCTTAAACAGAAGGCCGCCCGAGTGGTCACCGGGCCCAAATTTGGGGTGTAAAGAATAGAACCACTGTTACCTGCCACGCATGTCGTAAGAGGCGACTAGGAGGTTTGGCTGAAATCGGATGCACGTGTCCTAAACGTGTAGAAGTCTATGCGTTTAGGGCCTACCAAACCAATTTGCAACGTATACACGTTCTTGGCAAAGATCAAACATCACAAGAGTGATTAAAATTGGTCGTAAAGAACGAACGAAAAGAAAAAGAAACAGAAGGCGTAGTCTAGATTTGAACCCCCGTCTTTCAGAACCCAAGGCAACGGCTTAACCACTAAGCACCAGAAAACCCTGAGATGCCACCTATTGCAGCTTAACCGCCGTAAATCACAGAATAGTGTATTTGCACTCATTGTCTCAAATTACAGAGAATGGTTTATAAGTGGTTATTCTATAGTAACAAATATAAGTAATAGTAACTCTAAACCAATCAAACCTTGCATCAAATCCTGAAGTCTTTTCCCCACTTTTTTAAGTCTTCATTTTGATTGTGTACACTAAACACACATGCATGTTGCTTTATTTGTCCTATATTAAATGCATAACCTGACATAATCGTTTTTAGCTAAATATTATATATATAATTTGTGATGTGTATATATGAAGTTACTGTGTTTCATTATATCATATTGTTTGTTGTTTAGTTTGCACTTAGATATTATAATGTTGCACATCATCATTGTCATCACATGTGTGCAATTGTCTTGTGTGCAATTTATCTGGTTACCATCATTTACATGTCCACTCTCCATTAGATAATTCACAATATCAGCCTGGTCCATTGCTCGCCCACTTTTTACAGCAGCCATACCCGCAAGCCTATTGACATGCTTATTTTCCCTTACATTTGCATGCTCTGGCACAAAAATTACTGCTTTCTATCAGCCTTGACCTCTTCAACGACTCCAGCCATTGTCTGCGAGCCCGGCCTGTTTCTGTCTTCCTGAGGGGCACTGTAGTATGATTGGCTAGTAATTGTCAGTTCCTCAGATGTGGCAGTCTGTAATTTTCTCATATAACATTAGAAAGACTTTCTCATTATTTAACTCTTTCACCCTTGTGAGCCGATATACTGGTTTGCAGTATTATTTGATGGGACACAAAGCCAGTGTATAATTCAGTATTCATAAAAATAAAATGGCCAATAGTCTTCTCAGACCTTAGGGTATGAAGTACCCGTCACTTCACATTCTGGACCCTTGTGTGCAGGAGGTAGGAGAAGCAATTCCTTTTTGACGGGAACACCCAATGTAGGATTGAACCCACAATTCTCTTGGGCCAGAGTAGATAGGCAAACGCTACATTACGCCAACCCATCATGTAATTGATTACGCTAACCCATCACATAATTGATTACGCTAACCCATCACGTAATTGCTTACGCTAACCCATCACGTACACATTGCAAAATAATTGCGTCTGGAGGTAAAATACATTAAGTTTAAGAAAGGGTTACGTTTATTTATTCACAAGAATCAAAAATATTTCTGCAGGTGTCTCAGAAATACAGTGAAACCTACACGCAGATGTCAGTTGAACCAATTAAGAGTTACCTCCCATTTACATGGCTGACAATGGCAGAGACCAAGCATCATTTCTACAAAGGGCTTGCGCATTACTATATTGCTCTTACTCTGTTAGACCAGAAAGGTGTAGTTTTGTTCTATTCTCTTGAAAGTATAATTTACTTAATGAAAACATTTAATGTGGTAAAGAGGTTTGTTAGGATAAAATACTTGAACAAATTGAAAACAGAACATCCAAACCACCAGAAAGAAGATACATGTTACCAGCATAAATCATCATCACATAGCTTGTCCTGAGCAAAACATTGCCACCAAAACAGTTTTTCTGAATTTCTCTCTCTCATATGCCCAGATATCCCACCTCTGCAGCCAACATGCTCAAAATATCAGTTACATCCTGAATCCATCTTCTTCTAGGTCTTCCTCTTCTCTTTATTGGGATTCCTCCTTCCATGATAGTCTTCTCCAACCCTTTGTGTCTAAAATATGTCCAAAATACTTCAATTTTCTCATTCTTATTTGTAGCTTCAACCAGTTTGCTTTCATTTTGAATTCCTTCTGGATAGACATTTGTTTTCTCTGTCCATGATGTACGGAGAACTCTTCTGTAACACTTATAATAAAAAACACACATATATATTTTTCCTCTGCTTTGTTTAATGTCCATGCTTGACACCCAGCACAAATAACAAGTAAAAATATTCAGAAATCCAACAGATCACAATTGATTTATGTACCATCTACTGAACATGTCAGACATGGATCAGTTTGTTGGTATCCACTATAATCAATTAGATCTAACATCATGCTACATTATAACTCTGTAGATGTTGACTGATTGATTAGACCATCATCATTGCACTTCGGTGAGTAATCATGTGTGCTTCGATCTCTTTCTTGCACCGGAAGATCTCAGCTGCAGTGCACGAACTACATAGCACTAGCAACAGTCTCTGATGCAATTTTGAAGATGGTGAAGATATTTTTGTAGAAAGTTTATGTTTAATCTTTTCTAATGAATTTTGCCCGGGCAGCAGCTTTTCAACCTGCTCTTCTAGATTTTGAAATTCTGAGATCTCTGTAGATGTAGTAATATAAAGTAGAGTTTTATTTTCATAAAATCTTTGAAAATAAATCTGTACAAATTTGTATTGTTTTAAACAATGTCTCTTGCCCGTCTGCCCAGCGTGTTCGTAGCGCGTTGGACTACGGGTGACTGTCCCTCTGTGTGTGCGGGTTCAATTCCGCAGGATGGCAGAAAAAGCCACAGATTCCCCAGATTTACGGTGTTTGTGGCACTGAACCGAAGGGTTACGATGTCCATGGCACCGAGCGAAGAGCTGAAAAGCTCAAGTGCTTCTGGATCGGAAGAAAAAAAACAATGTCTCTGGGTTATCAGAGGTTAGTGCTCTGGCTTAGTGAAATGAAAATTGTGGCATATCCTTTACAGGACTTAGCCATCAACAACAGTAAACGAGTCATCAATTTTCTATGTACCACTTATACGTTCAGTAGTTTGTCATTGCTTTCTGAACGGTGAGATCTATTTTATCGTTTGTAAAAATCCAAGGGAACTAATTTGCTTCCAAACTTGCCCACCGTGAAGTTTGAACCAGGTACGTTTGGGTTGTGATCGAGTTCACTATCGTTTAAGCTACAGACACTCACTCTGGGTTTGTGCTCACAGTTAATATAGCAATGGTTTTGAAGAACTTTTTATGCAACAGGAAAAATTAATTAAAAGCACAAAATAATTGTTTAATGTCTCATTGCATCCAATTTTGTTTGGAATATTAAAGGCCCTTAGTAAGAAATACTGGAAATTTTTCAATTATCTATGTAAATATATTGAGAGAGTTTAAATAGAGTAGTAGTTAGTGCACTTACTTTGTAAATGCATGGTTCAGGATCAAATTTCACAGGTAGAGTAAGATTTTTCTCAGAGCGTAAAAATCTCTCTTCTATATAGGTAAGTTCTTACATGTCAACACTTTGATTCCCCCAACTGAATTTTGCGTTTCATTCTTCTTCTTCTTTGCGTTCGTTCTTTCGACCAATTTTAATCACTCTTTGTGATATGTTTGATCTTTGCCTAGAACGTGTATACGTTGCACATTGGTTTGGTAGGCCCCTAAACGCATAGACTTCTACACATTTAGGACATGTGCATCCGATTTCAGCCAAACCTCATTAGTCGCCTCTTACGACATGTGTGGCAGGTAACAGTGGTTCTATTCTTTACACCCCAAATTTGGGCCCGGTAACCACTCAGGCATGCGTTTCATTAATTGGAAGAATGTTTCCAAGGAGAAAGTCTATCTCACCTCCAAATTTTCAAGTCTGGCACAGTGAGGTCTCTAACGCTTGATACAGCTTTGGAACTATGAAAAGTAAAGGGACCCCTTTTCATACCTCAAGGTATATTGTGGAAAACTGTGCTAGGCCCATAGTTTCCCTTGACCACCGGCACATAATGGCTGATGTGGTCAACATCACGCTGACCGCCTTTACTTCGTAGTGCTTTTCCTGGTTCCCATTAGAAGCTGAGTTGACCTGAGAGCCGTTGTGGTTGGAAAAATATTCTACACCCACTGTAGAATTGAACCCGAACCACATGCCTAAGAAGCGAGTTTACTAACAACTACGCTACTGCAGCTCAATTTGGAACTATATGCTAGGAAAATATGTTGAATTTATTGTTATTATTTCTCTGTTTCCAGAACGTGCAGATGGAGCCAAATGG
Source organism: Arion vulgaris (assembly GCA_020796225.1). Lineage (NCBI taxonomy): Eukaryota > Metazoa > Mollusca > Gastropoda > Stylommatophora > Arionidae > Arion > Arion vulgaris. The sequence goes on from CM036760.1 coordinate 62,954,308, forward strand.
AAAGAGATTTTAGAAACTCTATACACTAAGGAGACATCACAAGATTTAGATAATGAACCAAAACTGAACTCTAGAGATGAGGAGAGAGATAATTTTGGTATGTGAAACTTCTTCAAAGATTAACTTCTGCTATGCTTCTATTTCAGCATGGGTTGGGAACAAGACAGTGCATATAAGCTCTTTCTTAACTGTTACTTCACAATTTATTTAGAAGGGGTGACAACAACAAGTAGTTTGACAATAAAAGTATGGCAGTGACTTGGTTGGCATCTCATAACTACTCTCATGTGTTCATATTCAGTGACTATGAGCATGATTCATAAAGTCTATTCAGAAATGCGGAGGTGAAACTAGGTGGAGGTACTGGTACAGACCGGGATCAGAGAAATCACCTTCATTTTTGTCTCTGGTCACACAGGAGTCATAAGTAAGGAATGAGCTAATAGATTGGTTGGCATGGCTGCGATATCAGAAAGAGCTGCAATGGACCAAAATGACATTCTTAATGCATTGAGAGAGTCTTTCTGAAAGGAGGAGTTTCAGTGTTGTGAATCCTAGTCGCTGACCAGACTGAGATAGATGTGTGTTGATATTATTACAGCCCAAAAAGAATGACATACCAAATATGTAAAAATATTGATTAATAAACATCTAACTGGCATGTTGAGCTGCTGGACACTGTTGGATTTGTTGAGGTGGAGATCAGGGCACCTATGGACATGTCTGGAGCGCTATGATGATAGTCCTTATATAACTGATTGGAAGGGGTGCTCTCATAAACCAGGTTCCCATTCTCTAACTGGTAAGGATGGGGCAGTCCTGCAGGATGTGTTATGTTCTCTACTGCAGAGTTGCTTCAGTCACAGGAGACTGAGTCTAGAGACCCATTGTGTGTTTATATAAGCTCTTATACTGCAATTTGTTCAGCAAATGGAAGAACAATTATCAAAATCCAATAATAATAATAATAATTCCTCTCATACCGTTATACGTTACATAGGACCTGCAAGTAATTTCTCCATACCGCTCTATCCTGGGCAACTCGCTCAATCTCCTCCATGGAACTGAGACCGATATTTCCTGCCTCTCTCAGCAAAGTTCGTTTCAGGGTCTCCTTAGGTCGACCTTTCTTTCTTGAACCCATTGCATCCACTTCAATACCTGCTTTGATATTCGTTGATCATTTCTCCTCAAGGTGTGCCCAACATATCTCCATCTTCTCTATCTTATAACAGTTGTCACTAGTGGTTGACTAGACATGTCTCTGATTTCATCACTTCTTCTGAATTCGTTCCATTTTATATTCATTATTTTTGCAGACATCTATTTTCAAATGCATTCAACTTGCTTTCTATATCTTTAGTCATTTTCCAACTCTTGCTGGCATATGTTAGGATTGATACATTTGAATTGAAAATTCGTAATTTAGTTTTAATACTATATAACTTGCAGTTCCATATTTTATTTAGACTTTTAAAAGCTGATGTTGCTTTTGCCAATTCGTATCATAATTTATTTTTAACATTTCCTGTGCAATCAAAATTGCTACCTAAATAGGTGAACTGCTCTGTTATTTTTATCATTTTAGATTCCAGTGTGATATCTGCATTACTTGCCATAGGTGTCTTCATTATATTTGTTTTTTCATAGCTTATCTGCAGTCCAACTTTTGATGCTATTGATGCTATTGATGCTATAGATGACAAGTTGCTATAGATAACAAAATCCAATTCAGATGTAATAAAGCAAAACAAATCATAGAACAAATGCACCAATTTTGAAATGCAAACATTTCATCATGAACCCCCCAAATGGTATTGTTCATCACAATCAGTTATCAGTTAATGAACAAGAGTATTGTTCTTCACAATCTTTCTCCTAACATTATGCTATCAGTGCCAAACCTGGATGTTGGCATCAAACAATCAAAGAAAACTAGTCACAACAAAGATGAAGCGTCCACGCAGAATGCTGGGAGTATCAAGAAGAGACCGGTTTAGAAATGAAGATATTAGGAAAAAAGTGAATACAATATCAGTATTGAACTTCATCAAGAAACAACAAATTAAATGGTTGGCCACATAAGCAGATTATCAAAAGACAATGCGCCTCAACTAGCAATGTTACTCTGATACAGTGGATACAAAGCAAAAGACCATCCAAGAAAAAGGTTGATCTCAGAGATAACGGAGGCGACAAAAGAATTTTAAGAAGCGCACAAAAAACCCTCTTCTATAAGTCTCTTCTTATCAGAATGCTGTGAGGCAAAACATGCTTAGAGCAAAATAAAAAGAAGAAAGATTGATGAGAAGACAGAGAACAGACAACATCAACTTATGTTCAAAGATGTGTATGAAAACAGTCTTGCAGGAATTTACATTCAAACCAATGTTCACCATTTTAACAGTTCTTTAAATTAGACATTGCCCGTCTGCCCAGCGTGTTCGTAGCGTGTTGGACTATGGGTGACTATCCCTCTGTGTGTGCGGGTTCATAGAGTAGTAGTTAGTGCACTTACTTTGTAAATGCATGGTTCAGGATCAAATTTCACAGGTAGAGTAAGATTTTTCTCAGAGCGTAAAAATCTCTCTTCTATATAGGTAAGTTCTTACATGTCAATACTTTGATCCCCCCAACTGAAATTTTGCGTTTCATTCTTCTTCTTCTTTGCGTTCGTTCTTTACGACCAATTTTAATCACTCTTTGTGATATGTTTGATCTTTGCCTAGAACGTTATCGTTGCACATTTGTTTGGTAGGCCCCTAAACGCATAGACTTCTACTTTAAATTAGACATTGCCCGTCTGCCCAGCGTGTTCGTAGCGCGTTGGACTACGGGTGACTATCCTCTGTGTGTGCGGGTTCAATTCCGCAGGATGGCAGAAAAAGCCATAGATTCCCCAGATTTACAGTGTTCATGGCACCAAACCGAAGGGTTACGATGTCCATGGCACCGAGCCCAAGAGCTGAAAATCTCAAGTGCTTCTGGATCGGGGGAATTAGAAATTAATCTTATAATAGATCCAAATGGCTGTTTTTGATTAACTGCTTCCTTTATTTGATGCATGATGCAGGCAAAGCTCACTTGAGAGAGTCTGTTGTCAACCATGAGGAGTCACTACGCATCCACGACCTGTGTAGACAACTACGCAAGATTGACTCATTCAGAGATATTCTTGAGAAAACACATGACAGGTAAAATTTATGTTTTAATCTCAGTTGAGACTTTCCAGTGTTGTTTCACTAAGCCAGTAAATTGTCTTCGTATATCATATTCAGGGCAGTCTTGAAGTATGTACTCTGCAGTCTGGGATGCCTTTCCACATGTACACACTCTTAAAGTGTCACTAAAATGCTTTGATATAGACACCACATGCTGGGAATCTCTTGCGCAAGATTGCCAAATGTTGCACTGTAACAACACAAGAGATGCCCTAAACAGAACTGGAGACAAAGTCTTCTTGAGGAACTGAAGAGTGCTCGACTTTCCTGGAAGACCATAAAGAAAACAGCCAGAGACCAAGAAGAGTGGCAAACAACTGTTGAGGCCCTGACGAGGAGTGGAGAGGAATAAGTAAGTAACAACACAAGAGAAACTCATATAGCGTAGAATCATCGTGCCATTGAGCCGCAGAGAAAGCCAGCTGCGCGAAAAGACAGAACTCACAACACTCACATGTCTAACCTTGATCATGTATGCCCCTCCTATGGTTGGGATTGCGTTTGAGGATTGGACTCTACAGTCACCTCCGAACACACTAGAGAGGTGCAGCAGCACACGTCTGAGGCTGTTGTCACCATTGCTTGCGATGGACGGCTATTACACATGGTTGAATTTTCAATCTTGTATGCATGTGTCTGTGATGTCTAGTGTGTCCTGTTCTGAGGCACAGAATGATAACATGTTCAAATCTGCTCATATTTTGATAGTTGCCCTGTGTTGGTATTGGGGACTTTATGATTGGTTTAATCATCCTTTTCTTTTGGTGGTAGATAACTGGCACATTTTGTTGCTCTCCTGCAGCTCCTTCCTTGTTCATTCTGTCCACTGTTTCATTTCCACGTATTCCACTGGGAGACAGTATTCACTAAAAGACAACATTGCGCTTCTTGCCTAGTTTAGACAGTAGGTTATGTAGACCTGGCAATTATTTGCACTCTAGTGCTTAGTGCTGATTTTGCATCTGTCAAAAATACAACAGGTTGTGAATCAAGTCTGGTGTTCAACAGTTTCTCAGTTGCCACCTTGATTGCATGAATTTCTGCTTCATAGTTTTGACAGAATATCCCCATTGGCACTTTAATCATATCTCTAACGTTGTTTGAGTATTCTATGTACACTCCTGCTCCTTCATTCTTTACTGCATTTTATGCTGACCCATCCATGTATAAGTTGCAGGTGAGACTTGAACCGTAAAAGGTAAACTGTTATGTTTAGTCACAGGTGAGACTTGAGTCGTGAAAGGTGTCTCAGGTGAGACTTGAGTCGTGAAAGGTAAGCTACTTGTTTAGTCCCAGTTGAGAATTCAAACATCTAATCCATTGATGTAGCATAGTAGCAGTGAACTGGATTCAATTGGAATGTGTGGGGTTGATTCCCCCAAGTCTACATTGACAATAGTTATGCTGACTTTCTGAGTTGAGAGGAAATTGTAACTTGTCTCCATGGTTACAATGTAAATGTTCGGCCACTGACACTTTCATCTAGCTGAAAGAGACTGTGCACCAATGGAGATGCACTGAGTGTGAAGGTATCGATTCTAACCAATTTTTTCAGCTTTTCCCAAAGATTGAGCTGCAATAACAAGACTATTATTGATATTTTATTGATTAAGATATTTTAGTATTGGACATAATCAAAGATATGAGCAGTTAGTTGACAAGAGAACATTTTCTTATGTTCTCATTTCTCCTGTCGCAGGGCATTGTCCAGGTTCTCAGCCCTAGAAGATGAGGATGACTTCTCCGAGCTACTCACTGCTCAAGAAGTAACAGCTAGATCTGAGCACAGCAGCATACCTGTTGTGCCAGATTTAACTAAGATTAAAGTTGTGGACATATTTTCGAGATTGGTAAGTGACATTTACATTGTTTATAATAGAGGAGCGGTGATAGCCTAGTGGTTAATGCGCTCGCTTTTTTTTAAGGCATGTGGTACTGGGTAAATTCCACAGTGGATGTGGAATTTTTCCCACCATAACAGCTCTCTCTGACCCAACCTCATTTGGATACCCCAAAAACGCACTGGGAAATAAAGGTAAAGTTGCATGCATGTTGCATGAACACATCACCCATATTGTACCGCTAGTCAAAGAAACGTTAAGGCCTAGCACTGTATTCCCCAACATAACTCCATGGCATGAAAATAGGTTCTTTACTTTTGTGTCTAGTACACTAGTACATCTTCATTCCGGTGCACATGGGTGTCAATGGCACTGAGAGTGTAGACAAGCTGACTGGCTCTTCCATTATATTTGGGGGTGTCAGCCAATGGATAGACTGACTTTTTTGAATGCCTTCAGAGTGTGGCGCAAGAGAACTTTTATCTAAACCAATCCACATGAACTTCTTAATTACAAGAGCTTGGATTGATTGATTGGCAGTGCCAGAAAAGAACAGCACAACAGGCGGATGAGTTGGCTCATCACTCAACATTAAACTCATATGGTTAGTCGCTGGACGCTGTTGGAGATATTGCGAACGAGATCGGAACATCTATGGACATGTCCAGAGTGCAATAAAGGTACTCTAAACTGAAACACTAGTACTTTGGTTAAGCTATAGGTGGCTTAATGCTTTTAAATCTTTGGTAGGAGATAGAAGCATGGACCACGAAATAAGACTTTCATTAGTCATTTACTGTTTATTTTACAACCTGATTTTGTATTGAAAGATGACCAAGAGGCTTGACCATGGAGATGGCCAGCTTCGTACTATAAAAAAAAGCTACAGAAACAGAGATAGAAAAACCCAAACTCCTCATTAAGATTCCAATTTCATAGCTGTAGCATCAAACTGAGTGCCAAATTTTCTGAATATGCCTTATGTGTCCTTGAGTACGGCGAGGGCTGATGATGAAATTATAAGATTTACGATGGGAAAAGTTAGGGGGGAAAGAGAAAGATTCCCCATCAAATTATTTGTCCAACAGACAGTAACAACATCATAAAAATGCAAATAACAAAAGTCTTATATGTTGTCCATAGTATTTTCAGAGCATTGCAATACAAATAAAACCTGAATATTTTTGTTTGTTTCATGAATCAATAAGATCAAGGTGTTCCTGGATCTTGATTTTTCATTCAATTGACGTTTTATACAATCAAAATTATACGTCTTATACAGGGTGTTCAACTTAAAAGCAGCCCCGGTGATAAATAGAAATTTGCCAGGTACGCATTGCATCTCGTCTATTTACTATTTAAACCTGTCCTGACTAGCTTGTCCTACGTCATATTTGTTCATCGCCCCTTCCCGCACTACAATTACACACCATCACACAACCTTGACCTATACTACGTTATAACTGAACCTTCTCATTTCCATACATATATGCCAGATTAGCTCCATTCACAGGCTGCTTTTATCTTGAACACCCTGTATTTGCCAAACATTAGTTTCATTATTGGTTATCTTTCTCTTAGGGCCCAATCAAGATCTTCAATGCAACAAACGACTGGTCAGCTCCTAGGATTGTCGAGCTGGAGAGAAAACCTGGCGACGGATTTGGTTTCAGTGTGAAAGGAGATGCACCAGTGATTGTTGCTGATGTTGAGGACAACTCTGTGGCCATGGTATGAAGCATTTATTTCCCTTAGAATAGAAAATAGACATTACATGTTTCAATTCATGAAAAGATGTATGATAATTTTGGTAGCTTAGAACTGGCACAAGAAGAACTGGAGGGAGGAGGTGTTTAACCAGTGAGCCACAGGAATCATCAGTATGCATACTCTTCTATATCTGCTTGGGAGACTGAGCACTTATGGGTCTGCACAGAGTGCAATAACATCAGTTTAGTAACCAATAACCAATCATTTTATCAATGCTTTTATCATATAACAGATCAATGGTGTCAAAATGGGTGATTACATTGCTGGCGTAGACTCTGTGGACACCAAATGGGCAAAGCATGATGAAGTGGTCAAGCTGGTCAGGCAGGCTGATCTAACACTGAAACTTGTCCTCATAACACCTGCTCCAAAGACTGACTTAGGCTTGAACACATCTTCCTCTACCCTCAGTCTTACAACAGGATCTATCAAGGTATATATATTTTAGTATGGTTTGCGTGGTTATATAAAGTGATTATAAAATCAGTCTAATTGTGTGTACTAACTGTGTTACTTACCTAGAATCTTCATCATTCATGAATTTTATCAATGGGGGTCACTGTGTTGTAGAGGCTAGGTGCTCACCTCTTGTTCCAACGGTTCTCAGTTTGTTCTCTTGTGGAGCCATCCACATATTTTTCAGAGACCCCTGATCTCAGTGTAGGTGAGATTGAGTTCCTAGTCCTATCAGAGACAGACGATAAAATGTAAGTCCCTTGTTCAAGTTGAGGATGTAAAAGAACCCTTGGCAGTTCATAATCGAGAAGAGCAGGCTGAAAAGCCGCTTTCCTGGCAAAATCCATTAGAAAAAGATTTTAAATAAAATTACTACAAAATATCTTTGCCATCTTCTAAATAACATCAGGACCCTCGCAGGTTCTACAGAGTTTGTGCACTGCCGCTGAGATCTTCCTGTGTAAGAAAGAGATTGGAGCACACATGGTTACTCACCGAAGTCCAATGATTATGGTCCTATCAATCAATCAAAATTAGATCATACCACTGTTGACTTGCTAAGCCTGTCACAGTGGCTTCAGAATTACCTTGATGGGTCACTCTGTGCACTAGTCTATTACATTCAGGCTAGAATACACAAATTTCATCAAAAGAAAACTGAAAATTGCCTTGGTAGAGATCGACTAAAAATCAGCTTTACCAAAGTAATTTTTTTTTTTTTCTCGTCGCTTTCAACTCAGACGAAGTTCCATCTCTGAAACTGATTTTTGCGTGAAAATCCGTTTTCCAATTTCTTACAATGGCAGCAGCGTGCACATTGTAAATTACTTACACTGGCAGCCGTGTGCTCAATGTACTCGTAATTAGTATTCCTCGCCATACAGGCAGATTTTCTCCGACTTCAGAGGTACTCACGTTATCGTCCTGAGTAAGACCAGGGACTCGAACAAATGCCGGACAGTAGGTTCGAACCCGAGCTATGAGGCGTCTCACAGCTAGCAGGCCGAGCTACTATCAACTATTCTATGCAGTCCTCCGTCCAAAGTAATGACATTCGCTATAGAGTCAAATACTATCAATATATCCATCGACAAACATCAATTAAACCAAGTCAAAGACTTTACATACCTAGGGAGCATTTTATCAGCAAATGGAAAAATAACTAATGAAATCCAACATAGATGCAATAAAGCGAATCAAATTATCGGACAAATGGCACCAATTTTGAAATGCAAACATGTTACCAGGAACACTAAAAGAGCATTATTCAGCACAATCTTTCTCCCAACATTATATAGCAGCTCTTAGGCCAACCCAATCTCATGTAAATACCAGAGAAACACTGGAACGTAAAGGTGGCCAGTGTCTTCTTCTTCTTCTTTGCGTTCGTTCTTTACGACCAATTTTAATCACTCTTTGTGGTATGTTTGATCGTTGCCAAGAACGTGTATACGTTGCACATTGGTTTGTAGGCCCCTAAACGCATAGACTTCTACACGTTTAGGACACATGCATCCGATTTCAGCCAAACCTCCTTAGTCGCCTCTTACACGACATGCATGGCAGGTAACAGTGGTTCTATTCTTTCACCCCAAATTTGGGCCCCGTAACCACTTGGACGGGCCAGTGTCTAAAGGCAAATGATTGATTTCATTGCATCAGATTTCCCCATATGGCTCCATCCCTGTCGGCAGAGGTGGCATGCCATCTGCCGAGAGGATTGCACAAATCACAAACTCTGTAGCTCCAGTAACAATCCTAGGGATCTCATGAAAACATTGCATGTGTCTCAGTCCAGATTAAAACCCACAACCTTCAGTCCGACAAGCAAAGACTTAACCACTGCACCATTGACACCCCCAAGGTGACCAGTGTGATATTGACCACATCATTAATCATGTCATAGGAGCCTCTGTGGCAAAGGAGGTTAAGACTTACATTGCGTTTCGAAGGTCGTAGGTTCTAATCCAGACTACACTGTTCTGTTCACAAGTGTATTTCTTCCAGAGATCATTAGGATTGTTGTCTTAGCTATAGAGTTCATGATTTGTGCAACACTCTTGGCACCGGGTGTACCATTTCTGTGGAGATGTACCGAGCAACATATGAGGTATATATTAGGTAAAACCAGGTGCAATGAAGTCAATCCTTCGTTTTTAAACCTTTTAGATCAGTCATGTGCCATTATAATAAAAATAATAATTCCTGTCATACCGTTATATGTTACATAGGGCCTGCAAGTAATTTCTCCTTACCGATCTGTCTGGGCAACTCACTCAATCTGTTCTATGCAATTTAATCTGATATTTCTTGCCTCTCTCAGCAAAATTCATTTCAGGTTTCCTACGGGTCCTCTCATTCTTGAACCTTTTGCCTCCCACTTCAGTGCCTGTTTTGGTATTCTTTGATAATTTCTTCTCAAGGTATGCCCAACTTATCTCCATCTTCTCATTCGTATAACAATTGTTACTAGTGGTTGACCAGAGATTTCTCTGATTTCATCACTTCTGAATTCGTCCCATTTTATGTTCATTATTTTTCACAGACATCTATTTTCAAATACATTCAAATTGCTTTCTTATATTTTTAGTCATTTTCCAACTCTCGCTGGCACATGTTAGGATTAATACAACATTTGAATTGAAAATTCGTAATTTAGTTTTAATACTATATAACTTGCAGTTCTATATTTTATTTAGACTTTTAAAAGCTGATGTTGCTTTGACAATTTGTATCATAATTTCTTTTTAACATTTCCTGTGCAATCAAAATTGCTACCTAAATAGGTGAACTGTTCTGATACTTTTTATCATTTTGGATTCCAGAGTGATATCTGCATAACTTGCCATAGGTGTCTTCATTAGATTTGTCTGTGCCATTAGTTAAAGAAATATACAGACCTACCACTGTATTCCCCAATATACGTCATGATATTGAACCTAGTTCTTTAAGCTACTTTATGGTCATCATCATCTGGTGCCATGCCGGCTGGCGTAGGCGATTATGGATCTCCACAAGTCTCTGGTGTTTACTATCATCCCAGATGTGGATGCTCTTCCGTGCTATGAAGTCAGGCTATTCTCTCTCTGACTTCCTCTGTTTATCTACCATCAATTTTACTGGTTGTCACAGTGTGTTCTAAACCTTCCTTTCTCATCACATGTCAAAAAAATTCTCTTTCTTATATTGATGATAAGCTTTCTCTGTGCCTTAACCTCATTCATCACCTTAACATTAGTCATTTTAACAGTCCATGTGATTCTCATCATTCTTCTGTAAAATGGTACCGCATTTTTATCGGTATTGAATCTTGTTCTTAATATATTTTCAGGATGAGAACCATAACCAGAATGGTTACACTGAACGAGAGAAGAAAAATCAAAATCGAATGAGTGCTCCTTGGATGTTTATGTGAAGCTCAAGCAAAGATAAAAATGGTGTCCCTCCCAGACCAGTATCCATGATATCTCCACTGACAAATGGAAATGTTATGTATTCCAACAATGGCAACATCACAACAACACATCATCTGAATAAGGAGGATGTAGAACTGTAGAAGTTGTTTTAAAATTTATTTATTGGGCCCTACTCGGAAGTGCCACAACGCGTGAACCCAGTACGATTGAACATGTAAACTCAGAGCGTCATCAATCTTTCCAATGGAAGCGCTCTGTCAGTTTAACTGGGTTTTATTGTGCTATTTGGTGGCTTTTTTAAGGCTCCCATCTTTTGACCGCAATCAAGTAGACACTACGCTTTGATCTTAGCCAAAAGGCTGAAGATTTCCCTCATAGACATTTCTTGACAGACTGGCGCTGGTTATATTTCACATTCATTATATTTGCTTTCGAGTGTGAAGAACATGCTTGGTTACACTAAAGTTTAGAAATCTGATAAGATAACTTGTTGATCTTACAGTTGTCAGATGAAGACTATTTTTTTATTTTAAAAGCCATAGTTACTGCTTGTAATATCACTTTTTAGGGCAGTGTAGGACACGGGGGAAACATGAGTTTGTAGAATTTAATGGCTGCATGTCTGGTGCAGTCGCCATGAAACTGTTCAGATTCTGATTTTTCCTTTGTGCCTCAGACAGAAAAAAAATCCTTGGCTTTACTGGGGATTAAACCTGGGTCTCCTGAATGAAAGCCTGCGCTCTAATCCATTTAGTCAGACGTTCCACTGTGAAGACTGTTAAAGTGGTTTAACCTTCTTATTCCTGGAGCGCCGACAGTGCCGTTATCGGTATAAACCCATAGCGGCTGTTACAGCCCGACCGGTATATACCTTTTAAATCGTTTTTCGATATCTTTCTGCGAATAGACACGCTAAATTTAGCCCTGATGTCATTGCGATAATGGCTGCTGTCATTTTAGAAATCGCGTGTTTCTAGTGTTTTTGGTTTCAGATTCGACGAATTTTAAAAAAGTCCTTTTATTTTCTGGAAAACTTGTTGTTGTGATTTATGATTCAGTTGATGGAAAATTTGCCAGTAGATCGTGGATAAATCGGATTGATATATAATTAATTCAATATTTGCGTGCGAAAATTTACGATGCTAGTTCTAGTGTTTACGGCGATTTGCGTAACTATTAGTTACGATGAATTACGATTGTCGATGGATGCGAACACCGCACTTCCTCCGTCCACCCAGGTTGTAAAGTTGAAAGAGAATAGTCGCAACAGCTGAGCACTATCAATATCGAACAAATTAGTGAAGAAAAAGGTTCTGCAAATGACATTGATTCAGATTATTCTCTATTTGTGATTACCGTCATTACGTCGTTCATAACGCATCGATTTTGCGAGGTATTTTTATAACTGGACAGAGCTAACCAACGCATTTGCTCTATGAAAATTCAAAAAATCCAGATCCTTCATGGACACTTCCTTTTCATTACATCAATATCTTTCTTTATGTAAACTATATGTGTTGAACTCACCAGTTACCTTACTACAGAACGTGTTTGGTTTACCGATAAACTGTTGAATGTGCCTGCTTTGTCAAATGTAGTGTCAAGAAATAGATTTGAAAGTATCAGCAAATATTTGTACTTTAATGTCAATTCCAAATTCGTTCCATGAGGACAATATGGACATGTGCAAGGTTGAACCTCTGTCTTGATTGTATGAGGGCCCTCATGCCCGTACAAACATGCAGGCTAGGCAACTGCAGGACTGATAAACTCCCAGATACTGCAGGATTGATCAACTCCATTCATGCCAACCATCAACGGACTCAACTCTACTGTTTGGCAGAATGCAGAGCCGCGGTTAGTGTTTCTAAATGAAGATGAGGACTGCACCCCGAAGGTGTGTGGAGACAAGTGATAGCTGCCCCACATGTAAAATCAACCTCTGTTAAGGAGATTGCTTTTCAACCTTTCAATTTACATTTATCCTCAATATAACTGACATTTTTTAGAGAAACATACGTTCAATATTGTCATTCATTTTTATTTCTTCACTTGTATAATTTTTACATCCAACTTGCATGGTATTGACAACATACATGTTTACAAACTAGTACCTCATCCATTTAACTGTAAATTGGACTTTAAATCACAAATATTGATTAGAAATTGTATTTGTTATGAATTTTATTTCACGAGCACTTCTCATTGTTGCTGGGTTATTTCCTTTGCCCTGGGAATTCGGTAGTAACTTTTTCTGAAGGGCTAGGAATAAGAGGGTTAATCTTTAATCTGTTCATTTGGAATGCCCTATTACAAGAATGTTTTAATAAAAGTGTCTGAGATTGGATTGTCCTATAACAAAAGTGTTTTAATAAGAATTTAGCACACTTGTGTCTGAGATTGGATTGTCCTATAACAAAAGTGTTTTAATAAGAATTTAGTACACTTGTGTCTGAGATGTGAGTGCCTTACTGGCTTGTGTGAGCGAGTCAGCTGTAACTGCATTCTTATTACAATCATGGGGTTTTTTTTTAATTCAGTCTTCTTAACAAGATTATGTCAATTAATCAACATAAGTTTTGCATTTATTTTTCTGAACTGGTCAATTAACACCTCTCACTTATCATAATTAGATCGAGAAACAGGTTACTGTCATTGTTGCTGCCTGTAGTACTGCTTTTTAGGGCAGTGTTGGACAGGTGGGATGAAAACCTGAGGAATTTAATGGCTGCATGGCTAGTGTAGTCGCCGTGAAGCTGTTCAGGTTAGGATTTTTATTTTATGCCTGCAATAGACAAATTCTTTGGCCTTACCGAGGATTGAACACGGGTCTCCCATGGAGTCATGCTCTAATCCATTCTGCCAGATGCTCCTCCAGGCTGCTTGCCAGGACTATTAAGGATGCAGGACAAAGGACATGTACATATTTCTTATAGCAGATGAATAATGATAGTAATAATAAACACTTGAGTATAGTAGTAGGTCATAGAATGCAATAGAAGAACATAGTTTTCTGCTGTGTCCCATACAAGATGATCATTTTGTTGTATCCAGTGCTGTCTAATTTAATATACATTGCATATAAAATCGTTCAGGAGCTAAAATAAATGATGGAGTTAAAGGGTTAATATTACTTCTAGTTAGTTACATCAGATCTACTTAATGTTACTTCTAGTTAGCTACACCAGATCTACTTAATGTTACTTCTAGTTAGTTACATCAGATCTACTTAATGTTACTTCTAGTTAGTTACATCAGACCTACTTAATGTTACTTCTAGTTAGTTACATCAGATCCTACTTAATGTTACTTCTAGTTAGTTACATCAGATCTACTTAATGTTACTTCTAGTTAGTTACATCAGATCTACTTAATGTTACTTCTAGTTAGTTACATCAGATCTACTTAATGTTACTTCTAGTTAGCTACACCAGATCTACTTAATGTTACTTCTAGTTAGTTACATCAGATCTACTTAATGTTACTTCTAGTTAGTTACATCAATCTACTTAATTTACTTCTAGTTAGTTACATCAGATCTACTTAATGTTACTTCTAGTTAGTTACATCAGATCTACTTAATATTACTTCTAGTTAGCTACATCAGATCTACTTAATGTTACTTCTAGTTAGTTACATCAGATCTACTTAATATTACTTCTAGTTAGTTACATCAGATCTACTTAATATTACTTCTAGTTAGCTACATCAGATCTACTTAATATTACTTCTAGTTAGTTACATCAGATCTACTTAATATTACTTCTAGTTAGCTACACCAGATCTACTTAATATTACTTCTAGTTAGCTACATCAGATCTACTTAATATTACTTCTAGTTAGCTACATCAGATCTACTTAATATTACTTCTAGTTACTACATCAGATCACTACTTAACAGTCACATATCTTCTAGTTAGCTACACCAGATCTACTTAATGTTACTTCTAGTTAGCTACATCTTATCTACTGCTAACGTTACTCTAAGTTAGCTACACAGATCTACTTAATGTTACTTCTGTTAGTTACATCAATCTATAAGTTAGCTTCAGTTAGCTAACCAGATCTACTTAATATTACTTCTAGTTAGCATACATCAGATCTATTTAATGTTACTCAGTTAGCTAACCAGATCTACTTAATATACTCATTAGCTCACAGATCTATTTAATGTTATTTCTAGTTAGTTACATTAGATTACTATGACTCAAGCTACATGATCACTTAATGTTACTTCTAGTTAGTTACATCATATCTACTTAAGTACTTCTATTAGTTACATCAGATCTACTTAATGTTACTTCTAGTTAACCACATATGTGCTTTTAAATATAAGTGTTAAGAAGAGTCCTTCGTATATCATGGTCAAAGAAGAGAACAAATAGATCTATCCAGAAAGAACTTAAAAATCAAAGAAAACTGGCCGATGCTACAATAAGAAAGAGAAAAATGTTGGTATTTTGGACATATAAAAAGACATGAAGGGCTGGAGAAGAACATCTTGGAAGGATTCATACGAGCAAAGAGTAGAAGAGGAAGACTATGGAGAAGATGGATTCAGGATGTAACTGATGGTTTGAACATGATGACTGCAGAGGTGGGACATCTGGCCTATGAGAGAGAGAAATTCCGAAGAACTGTTGGGGTGGCAAAATTCTGCTCAGGACAAGCTATTTGATGATGATGATGATGAGTTAACCACATGAGACCAACATAATATTACTTTAACATAGCAAAGAATTCATCATTGGCACTCATGTTACTTAGCATGAGTTTATGATGGATACATGCCTAACCTCATTCTATATTATAATTTGCTTGTACTACTCTGTAAGGAGCAGTTTTTGTAATTCTATAATATGGCAGCTAAACATGATTTGGTTTGGATTATTTTTTCAGTAGATTATCGTTTAACTGTCACATTAATTCATCAATTGTTCTAATCTTGTGCTGTAGGATGTTCAAAAATATTTTTATATTTCAAACAAAATTTTGATGATTTTTTTTCATCTTATTTTTCCAGAATTTTCTATATTTTACCAGAATGTTAGCATGGATCTTCTTCTTCTTCATTTGCTCTACACCAGCCACTTGTTAAACCACTCTTTGTAGTCTATATGAGATCTGTGCCTTAGAGCTTGAGTTCGTTGTGCCAGTTGGTCGCCTACAGACCTGTAGGCCATCACATCCAGTTCCTGCATGCTTTTTGTTCGGGTTCGCCTCCTACGAGAACCAAAAATATTTGTTCATCACCCTATGCAAGTCAGAGCCCTCTTAGCCTTTGACCTTCCCAGTCTGCATGTGTGTTATCGAGCCATCACATGCAACTAATTTTCCCTTTTTGCCCTTCCTAAGAAAGACTAGCCGACCCTAACTCTGCTAGATGCAGAGCCAGGTGTAGAACATACCTTGTAGATCGTTAGTATGGTTCAAAGGTGTAAAAGTCATTCTTCTTAATATTATGCAAAGAGGACCCAAAAATGACTTCTATCATTGTCTTGTATATTTAAATCCAATGATGTTCAACTGTTGGTGTATACGTAAATATAATATACCATGCCAATAGGGACAGATCATTGGTGTATACGTAAATATAATATGCCATGCCAACATGTGCAGATGATCATGAACATTCACAACTTCCTCCTTCTAGTGCAGCTTACTTCTTCATCATCTTCTTTGCTTGCCCTGAACTAGGCTACCATATCTTTGAATTTTCACACACAACATCATTTTGGGGCCTAAGTTTACTTTCTCTCTTCAATCACTTTGCCCGACTGCAGTGATGTGATGAAGCCTTTTACAAGGACCACCACTTGAAGAAAATGGAGTATGTGTTCTTCTTCTTGTGATCGCAGTTTAGATGATTCTACCTACCTCTGAAGTCAGAGTAGGCACGCCTGTATAGCGGGGGCACTGATAATAAGGAAAGCATGCCTTCAGGCAAAAATCAGTTAGAATCGACATACCAGGCGCCCTAACCACGCCTGAATTCATAGCGGGCGAATGTAAGAAGAAGAAGATGATTCTACTGTCATATATATTTTTTATGATGAAGTCATTTACTATTGTCCGAAGCTCATTTTTGAAGCCTTATAGTTTTGAATATAGTGACTAAACATTGCAATGATCAACAAGTTGATCAGCAGCATAAGTTGTATAGGATGGTATAATCATCATATATAAACTTGAGATGCATAATACTATGGTTTCTGTTGCACCTTCTGGCCTAGGATCACCGATTTCAGCACCTTTTAAGAGGAGAGAGAACTCATTTCGAACTTCCTTATTCAAGCTGAAACAAAAATGGCATGTTGGCAATGGTCAGCAGTGACACATCGGATGCCATGCCGCTCCAACGAAAACAAAATTTTAATGATGAGCATGCATATCCCAGATGCAGAATTTGAAATCGGCACAAAACATATGAATAGGACAAGATAGTCTGAGATCACCACTACCACAGTCTAAACACAGCCGCTCGTTACAATCTTGAAACTGGAAGTCCCAGAGTAGGGTATTGGTCACCTCACTATTCCTCCATTGTTGCCTATTGGCATGTTCTATTCTAATCATTCTTATTACCTCCTCCCCTCACTCACACCCACCTTGACTGTCTTTTCCTGATCTGTGTGATAATTTCATATCTACATTGACCTCCCTCAGCCACATCTTAATTTTCCAATTAACCTGGTCACTATATTTGTAACCCTCTTCCGTAAAATCACATATCCTTGTCATTCAGTGATCATCATATATGTTTATTTATTTCTATAACTTACTTCCATATAACAGAATTGTCTATACATAAACCATAATAACATGTATGTATATTTATCTGAATTCGAACTCGTTTGTACGTATATATAGGACACAATCGACCCTGCAGCCACATGTATACAAAATTCAAGATTGACAATTCAGCCACTTGTACATGTGGACAGGCACATCAGGCTGTGAGAGACCAACTTCAAAACAGCCCCGAAAATGATATACTATTATAGTGAAACAACACTGGACAGAAAACTATACAGACCTCTATCCGAGCTACAAAAGACAGTGAAGCATAAACAAGAGATGATGTTGATTATATTGCCTGCCCGTGTGTTGCCGCGGCTGCAAGGGAGCAAAGAATAGTAACACTGCAACCTACAAGGCATGTCGTAAGAGGTGACTGAGGTAGGAGTCTAGGAAAGCTACCTAGTCAATAAAAGCGTCGCAGAAATCAGATGTGCTGGCCTACTTGAAGGCGCATAACTGGTACAACAAACAATCGCTCTTCCGCTCAGATCACATACAAATCACAAAGAGTGGTTGAACAAGTGGTCGATAGGAGCGTTCAAGAAGAAGAATATCGACAATATTTCAAACGAAAGGAAGGTAGGATATTATGTGCGATCTCCACTTTGAAGATCAACAGCAATAGATCTCCAAAACCATCTTCCATCAGCCTGACATGATGACAGCAGTTATGTACATATCAAATAAATTATTTTCTTGCCATAATCTCCTTATTATATTGGTTTTTATATCTATATCTTGTAACTAGACGACAGTGTTTCTGTACTGAATGTATATCAGGCCAGTAGCTTCCAACCTGTGTGTGTTCACTTACTGTATGTATTCTTACATGTGTTCAACACACTTTCTTGATATTTCATGTGGATACTCTTTCTTTGTTCATTATGATATATTACAGAATGTAAGAGCAGCATTATTTAATATTTCAAGTTTATATTTATTTCTGATATATGCCATTGTGCCACTTCTAATGTTCCACTTTCATTATGACACTTTCATTATGCCACATTCATTGTACCACCCCCATTGTGTCCTTTCATTATGCTACTTTCATTATGACACTTTCATTATGCCACATTCATTGTACCACCTTCATTGCGTCCTTTCATTATGCTACTCTCATTATGACACTTTCATTATGACACCTTCATTATGCCACATTCATTGTACCACCTCCATTCTGCCACCTCCATTGTGTAGCCTCCATTGTGCCACTTCCATTGTGCCAACTTCATTATGACACTTTTTTGCCACCTTCATTGTGCCACCTTCATTGTGCCACCTCCATTGTGCCACCTCTTTTTTGTCACCTTCATTATGCCACTTTCATTATACTACATTTAACAATTGTACAAATTAGTTCTGAATGAGAAATAAACTGTCAACTTGAGTGCTTGCTTCCATGGTTATTTATTCCTGACAGGTTGTCAGCAGAGACCATCATTGCATGTTGTATGTCAGAAATTGAAAGTGGTGCTGTCTGGTTACACTGTTTGTGGATTACAGCTTGTGTGGATGTGAAGCTAGTCATTGTTGGAACATGTTAACTGTCTTTCTTTCTCTTTCTCTCTCTCTGCTGGTTTACTATACCATCCTTTATGTCATCTGTACACTTATGTACATGGGCAGCGTCTGGCTGAATGAGAGTGTTGGCTCCCATTTGGGAGACCTGGGTTCAATGGAGTTTTATTCTGTTGTGGGGAATACAAAATTCCACTCATTGTGATCTGTGTGGTTTGCGCAGCTACCGAGCATTTTGAGGTGGGAATTGCAAATTTATATGAGGCAACTGATCTTGCGAAAGTGATACTGTAGAGAATTGAACCAATATTTATTTATGATAGCAGCAACTTTACAACTTACTCGTATCAACTTTCAACTGTCAAAGTATACGATCTATTTCTAGTAATAAGTAAGTTATTCAAGATGAGATTGAAACACACATATTTATTCACTGAAGTACAATGATAATTGTTCTATTATCATCAATCAAATGTTCTTTCATGTGTTGTCCAAAGGCCAAGGATTGACTTTATTGCACCGGATTTTCCCATATGGCTCCGTTCCTACCAGCAGAGATGGCATGCCATCTGCCGAGAGCATTGCACAAAACCGGAACTCCGTAGCTCCGCCAACAATCCAAGGGATCTCATGACAAAATTGCACATTTGTGTCGGTCCGGATTCGACCCTACAACCTTCAGTACGATGGGCAAACGACGTAACCACTTCACAATTTAGATCTTTCATGTGTTCAACTTGACAACGGAACTTACGTTTTAACGTCTGTCTCTAATAGGAATACGGCAGGGGGCGTACCAGTTAAGTGGAGAGGGTTCGAACCAGATGGGGTAAAACCCGGTGCGGTGACGCCAATCCTTCGTTTTTCTGCCCTTTATTCAATAGTACTGTGTTAATTGCATATCCTTTACAGGACTTTGCGAATCTTCTTCTTCTTCTTTGCGTTCGTTCTTTACGACCAATTTTAATCACTCTTTGTGATATGTTTGATCTTTGCCAAGAACGTGTATATACGTTGCACATTGGTTTGTAGGCCCCTAAACGCATAGACTTCTACACGTTTAGGACATGTGCATCCGATTTCACCAAACCTCCTTAGTCGCCTCTACGACATGCATGGCAGGTAACAGTGGTTCTATTCTTTACACCCCAAATTTGGGCCCCGGTAACTTTGCGAATCAACCCCAGCTTTTAACGCTGTTTGCGATTTTTCTAGGCATTATTACGTTCAGTAGTTTGCCATTGCTTTCTGAACGGGTGATGCCATCGTCCTTTTGTAAAAATCCCCGCGAAACAATTTGCAACCAAATTGTCCGCAGCGTGATTCGAACTCAGAACGTCGGGGTTCATAGACCGAGTCACTATCCCCTAAGCCACAGACACCACCTTCAATAGTACTACGGGCTCGATTTCACCAGCAGTGAGATTAGAGATCACTAGGAAATAATCCGACCGCCTGAACGTGGGATAATTTGGACAAGTCATTGATAACGAAATATGTGCACACATTGAGAAAATACACACATTCGCACGTACACACACCGGAGGAAAAATATTACGAGCCGCTATAGAGTACTAATGTGTGTTTCAGTTCCTTTTAGGTATTAATAAATACTCGTTACTTAGCAATCGCTGCCTAGTGATTCCAAGATAATGCAGCCTGTCACGACGCTCTATGGTCTATCCATCAAATGTGACTCTAGGGGGGATAGCCCTGACTATGGAATTATTCAAAGAGCACCATAACATACACGAATTTTCAGGATTAGCCTGAGAACGAGACTCTCTACACAAAAGCGATATGGTATGCAATGTTTTCTGAAGAACCTTGATCGTAGTCTATCTTTCACAACAACACAAGAGGAGCTGTAACAACACAAGAGGAACATGCAGTGGCGGCTCGTCCTTAAAGGCCACTGGGGCCGGGCCTCACCAAAAAGAATGTGTAACGTGAGTTTATTATTTTATAAATTAAAATATAACAATTAAAAACCATGATTTTTCCGAAAAAAAGTTGTCTGGCCCCACTAACATAAATGATCACGAGCCGCCACTGGGAAGACGAATAGCTGAGAACCATCGTGCCGTTGAGGCACCGAGAAAACGAGCCGCCACTGGGAAGACGAATAGCTGAGAACCATCGTGCCGTTGAGGCACCGAGAAAACGAGCCGCCACTGGGAAGACGAATAGCTGAGAACCATCGTGCCGTTGAGGCTCCGAGAAAACAGCCGCCACTGGGAAGACGAATAGCTGAGAACCATCGTGCCGTTGAGGCACCGAGAAACGAGCCGCCACTGAGTATGCAATGCTGAGAACCTGATCGTAGCTATCTTTGAAACAACCAGAGACGACGCACGGGAACACGAGTGGCGGTACCATGGCCTGGACGGCACCGAAAAGAAGCGCACTGTTAATAAATAATATAACCTATGTCCGTTGTGGCACCAAAGAACGAGCCGCCACTGGGAAGACGAATAGCTGAGAACCATCGTGCCGTTGAGGCACCGAGAAAACGAGCTGCGCGAAAAGACAGAACACACAACACTCACATATCTAACCTTGATCATGTATACCCCGCCTGTGGTAGGGGATTGTGTTCTAGGATTTGACTCTACAGTCACACCCACACACACCAGGGAGGTACAGCAGAACACGTCTGAGACTTTTGTCATCATCGCCTGCGATGGACGGCTATTTGGAAAACGATCCCGATGGCTCCACGAGGGAGCGAACCGAGTACCTTGGCACGAAAGGCGATCACTTAACCTATTCGCTACAGAGACCATCTGTGAAAGATAATAGCCGTCCTCAGTGTAGTTGAGATCAAGTTTCTAGTCCTATCGGAGAGGGACGATAAAACGTAGGTTCCGTGTTAAAGTTGAGCACGTAAAAGAACCCTTGGCAGTTCAAAATCGCGAAGATCAACCTGGAAAGCCGCTGTCCATTCAATATTCTTTATGAAGATTTTAAAAATTAAATTCCTACAAAATATTTTCAAAATGACAGCAGGGACCTTCGCCGGTGCTACGGAGCTCGTGCACTGCCGCTGAGATCTTCATATGTAAGAAAGAGATCGGAGCACACATAGTTACTAATTGAAGTGCAATGGTGATGGTCCTATCAATCACTCTATCTTTCAAACACGTTGAACAAACGATACAACGTTGCAAGTGTTTTCATGCAGCTCTCAGGGTTATGATAGTCTCATACTTTGAGCAGAGACTACTTGTCCTTCTGTTTCATCAACTGGTGATGTCCGTGGTAGATTACGGAATCGACATTTTCACGATATCAAGATTGCAATGTTAACGACTCGAACGTATTCAGAACGAAGGCATATGTATAGTTCTTGGCTGTACTAGAGATACTTCCATTGTGAAGTTTAGATATATGCTTGGCATTCTGTCACTACGTTTCCGATGTACTATCGCCCAAACATATATGCGGGTTACTGTGGATAAATATGAGACATTCCCTGCACAAGAATCAAGCGTGGCATTCCGTTGATGGACCAGGCTGAGAGAATAATGACTAACTACCAAAATGTTATAATTACTCTTGGAAGAAAATGTAGAGATTGGGACAACATGATGTTTTTTTTTTTATACCGATGAATCTGTGCATCGGGGTGAGAAGTAAGGCAGGGGTTTCTTGGTTAAAGCTGTTGCAGAGCGAAGTGCAGCATATAGGACAACTACTTCCATATGAGTATAACGTGTCTGTCACTTTATTTTTCTAGGCAGTGCAGGAGGTATGAGGGCCAATTCCTTTCTTTACGAGTGTGGGATTGAAGACACAAACCTCTAGTATCCGAGTTGATATGCGAATGCTTATGTATTACGCTAATCTGTCCCTTATTACATAAACCTTCAATTTATATAATAAACAATACGCGAATACGATACGCGTATATTATACAGTGTTATGTTGATAACTTAACACACACAGATGGTCTTTAAGTAGGTACATGCCCGCCTGCCCATCGTGTTCGTAGTGCGTTGGACGACGGGTGACAAGCCCTTTGTCAGTGCAGGTTCAATTCCGAAAAGCCACAGGTTCTCCAAGTTTACGGTGTTCGTGTCACCGAACCGAGGGTTACGATGTCCATACCACCGAGCCGAAGAGCTGAAAGCTCAAGTGCTTCTGGATCGAGTAAAAAAAAAAGCAGGTACGTTTCATTATTTCACTGGCAGGCTAAAAATAAAAATTGGGTCTTAGTTTTCTTGCTTCTTGTTTACAAATTTATGGAGATGAAATGTCTTTCTCGCTCGTGCTAATGATTGTTGCTGCATTTATATGGTCTCCATTCAAAGGCCATTAGGACGAGGCGAAGATCAAGTAAAAGATGGATAGATCAGTGCCCTAATGATGCATAAATATATAAGAGAAGAAAAGACAAACAGGGTACCACGACAGTGGTTAATACAGGTAGCAGTGTGGTAATTTGTCTCTTATTGTCACATGAGCTCTTCTAGAACCTCATCTCCGTGGTTATGATTTTCCGCTCAATATCAGCAGCTAATGCGCGGAAAATAATAACCACGGAGATGAGGTGTCGTAGAAGAGCTCCAAGTGTGACAATAAGAGACAAAATTAGAACTGAAGAAATCACAAGACTGAATGGGAAACCAGTCATGCAATTCATAAAAGAACAACAGATTAAGTGGTTTGGATACCTGACAAGAATGCCATGGTATCGTCTACCACAGAGAAAATATAACGAGTACAGATCAAGAGCGCCCGAGCGGTTACCGGGGCCCACATTGGGGTTTAAAGAATAGAACCACTGTTACCTGCTACGCATGTCGTAAGAGGCGGCTAATGAGGTTGGAGGTGGGCTAGCTACCCCACTAAGTAAAAAACACTAGATTGCTACAGAAACCACAACCAGGGTAATTCTTAGCTCGCCAACCGAGGAAGAAGGAGGGCCCCGCAAGGAGGGACTCATGAAGCCACCCGGTGAAATCCGAAAGGAAATCAGGCTGCCGACTCACCTTCTTTCAATCCGGAAGATCTCCAGGATTGGCACCTGGAATGTCCGCACGATGTTCGAGACTGGGAGGACAGCACAGGTGGGACACGCGCTGAGGAGGCCCCCTGTCGGCATCACAGGACAGGCTTTCCGATGGAACTCCCAGTGCAATAGAGGTAGGGGAAGACCCAGGAACACCTGGAGACGGGAGTTGGAGACGGAATGCAAGAAAATGGGGAGAGAGTGGAGAGATCTGGAAAGGATGGCCTTGGTTGCGGACCTGTGCTTCCTAGGGAGAAGGGTGAAGAAGAAGATCAAGAGGAAGACCAAGCAAAATGATGGAGCGACGGCATCAAGAACAGCCGTAAGATAATGAATAGCAGCTTACAAAGTGCCTTAAAACAGACACACACAAGATCACTACCCCCCCAACACTTCTATAAATGGTGGAAGAGAAGAAGAAGCAATGTGATGAGGGAAGAAAGAAGTCTCTAATTAAAGAAATGTGTTTGTTGAACTACTAATCTGATGACAGACATTACCACCAGGTGGAATTAAAAAGAGGAATACATAAGAAATTGAATTTCCACAATTAGATTCGCGAATGACTTTCTGTTTAATTCACATGCAATGTATTATTTTTTTTTTAAATGACAAACGACCAGAGAGGGTTTATAGGAGATCCTGGAATTCCTTTTTGAGATATTATTTTTATGAAGCAATGTGATTGGCTGGTACATTCTATTTTGATTCTAGCAGCCAATGGTAGGGGTTTTCTCATCAAGATTTCCGTAACTTCTTCGTCAGCGGCAGAAGGAGCAGGCGTGTTGTAAACCGAAACATTCTTGAACTGTTGATCATTATAGAAAGTTAAAGAGATGGTATTTAATTGTTGATCTACCGTCTACCTCTGAAAATATTGAAGAACACAAATCGTAAGTTGATAATAGTTATCTTTAACATTGCACTAACAATAGTGAGTCATAAATTGCGACACAGTTTTATTTTAAATATTTTATGAACTGTTTATTATTTCATATTTCCTGAATATTTTTGTAAATAAATATCTTCAAAGATGGCGGACGGCAGCAGACAATGGTCAACACCGGTTCTAATAAATGTTTTGTGTATTTTGTAGAATTAGTCAGAAGTAAACTTTAGACACGCACTGTATTGTATACTTGTGCATATTTTCTGCTACTGCGACAATTCTTCTAAATAAATATTGGTAGTTTGCTTAATATGCAGTACAATGAATATAACTAAAACAATATTGTACATAAAATCATTACAAATAGTTAAAATACTTGAAATACATACATGATGATGATATTGATACTGTCACACAATATGATTCAATGTCACATGATTCGTGAATCTGAATGAATGACTCAAAATTTTAGTCCGATGAAATGACTGAATGTGTAGTTAATGTTATAGTAGTACGTACCGTAAGTACATCATATATGGCCTTTTTCGTCTTTACAGTCAATTGGCAAGTGTTTTACTGTGACAACTTCTGAGTTTTCGCTTTTCTCTCTTGACGTTCAGCTCATACATAAGTCTCTTCTCAAAAGACTCTGCGCCCTTTCGTAATTTGGCTTTCCACACAACTCTGTCATCAGCTAGTCCTTCCCATGTGCTGGGACCTATAGAAAAGTTTTTCATTGAGGCTTTGCAGATATCTTTATATCTAAGCAGTGGTCTGCCCTGGTGCCTCTTCCCTCCGAAAGTTCACAGAACAACATTTGTTTTGGTATGCGATAAGTTCCATTCTTCTCACATGTCCCAACCATCTTAGTCGTCTACTGCCGAGCATGCCCATGATGGAAGGCAGGTTTGCACGTTGCAGTACTTCAGAGTTGGTTATCTTGTCGTACCACCTGATGTTCATAATCTTGGGAGACATCGAAGGTGAAAGATGTTAAGTCTCCTCTCGTGTCACATCATACACATCTAAGTATTGTAAATAAATACTAAGTATTCGTGTACGTCAATAGAAGTTCAATTCAATGAAATCAATGTAGTTCTCATCATAATCATGGTCTTAACTCTTATATGTTAATTATTAATGTTAAATGTGGTACCAATACTCCAATACGAATAATGAATATCATGTAAACTACACTTACACTGTACTGTAAACTAAAGACTGAATTAATATTAATTGTTATTGTAGCACAATAAACGCAGTATGAGTCAGTATATGGATCTCCATGCCTCAGCTTAATACACTTCTTTGCTTCACTGTATACTAGTAATAGTATATATACTCATTGCTCATTTACAGTCACTCGCCACTGTTCTGTTCTTCCCAGTCCTTTGAGTTTGAGTAGTTTACCAATCTCATCACTGTTGCTGATAACTTCAAACTTGTATTTTATAGATTAGATTACACTACACCAAGGCTTTAAACTATGTCATCATCAAGGTGCGTATCCTTTATAGGACATTGCCTCTTTAGCCATTTGCAGCGCATCTGAAATTCACTCTGTCTCTATCCAGTTCACCCACTTCGTCGATGATCATATTCATGGTTTCTTTAATATCTTGTAGCTATCTTCTTCTTGCTCTGCGTCCTGGGACCTTGCACTATTGTAGTTCTCTACAGGCCATCGTGACGCTTGATGTGACCAAAGTATCAAATTTTTCTATTTAGTATGTTATTTATCAGCCAATTGTCTTTAACATTCAGTTCTTTCAGAGCATCAGTATTCTTTCTTTTTTCTGTCCATGGTATTCGTAGGATCTTTCTGTAGCATTTAGTTTTGAAGGACTGGATTTTCGTTCTTGTTTTTGTGTAATGGTCCATGATTCACAACCATAAGTAGCCACTGGAAAAATGCATGTTCTCAATATTTTAAATTTAAACTATGTACATTATCAGAAATTGTATAACGTCATGAGAGCCATGGGGCTTCTATCAGACTATCATAATCATGTTTGATCCACCTAATCGAAACATGATTATACCAGTTTCACTTTGGAATGTCTTCATTGCATTCTGGACATGTCCATATGTGCTCTGATCTTCTTTGCTATATCTCCAACTGAGTCTAGTGACTAACGGTATCAGTTTGAAGTTGATTTACGAGCCGTTGTGCTGCTCTTTTATGACCATTCCAATCTCTTATCTAAAATTTTGCAAAACTAGCTGTTGATATGGATTGGTTTAGATGAAAGTCCTTTTTGTGGCCACACACTATGACGGTTTTCAGAATGTCAGCTCTATCCATTTGCTGACCACCTAATACGGTGGCAGAGCTAGTCTGCTCTCTCATTGCCATAGACACCCATGTGCTCCTGAATGAAGAATAATGTAATTGTGCAAATTCTTTAGCCTTGCAGTTATTCAGTTCATTATCTGCACCCCTAATCAGTTTCCATCTTCCGCATCATGTTCAATGAGTCACTCAGTATGCATACACGAGTAGTTCTTTGTGACTCAAGCCAGAGTAGTGCCTGCCAATACTTTCATTGTAATGCTAATTGTTGTCATACTAAATGGCTTGACTATTGTTGTCATACTAACTGGCTTGACTATTGGTGATGAACTACTGATCCATCCGTGAATATCACGTCACCCTCATTACACTTTTCAATCATGCTAGCCTGTCAAAATTTCAGATATATAAAGTAAATTTAATTCCCACCAAATCTATCATCCTGAGACAACCAGCCATTTAGTTCTGTTTTTAACTTTATTTTTTTTGTAAATTAAAAACAGAAATTAGTTTCTGCAGTGAAATTGTAAAATGTAAAGAAAACTCTTGTATAATATGCCATTTGTATGTAATTATGTTTCTTGTGAGCATACAACACTCAGGAGCAAGAAGTTGCATGTATTTCTGTGTATTCATACCTATTTCTGATGATGGTGTGCGGAAAATAAATACTGGTTGATATATGTCAAGTAGTTTTTGTATTTCAGCTAGGTTAAATTTTGTGCATTTGGTATAATTCAATTTTCAACCATCTCTTTGTTGTAGAACGTATTGTCTGTCAAAAATTGTGGACAGCCTACTATTGTGATTGACATGCAGACACTTTTCATGTACCAGTAGTGCTTTGGTTACTTATCTCCGCCTAGCTGTGACGAACTGGTAAGTACCATCAATAATATCCATATACTTGATATGTTTCTGCAAATAAAGGCCAGGTGGGAGGATATAAGCATCTCCTTTGATGTATAATTAATGGCATAGCGTATAACCATCATTACTTTTTTCTTTTTCCCTCGAAGCACAAGGCAACAAATTTCCTCCCACCAGATCTATCTTGAGCAAGCCATCTTAGTTCATTCCAGGTCTTTCCCACCTTCTCTTTCTCTGTTTACAGTTTGTCTCTCTAGGTCTTCCTTTACCACTCTTGCCTCCCGGATTCGATTTAAGAGCCACATGACAATGTTTGGTCTTCTGGATTCTTAATGTATGTCCCAACCATTTCAATCTCCTCCTTTTTATTTCCTCGTTGATATTGTTGATGCCTTTGTGATCTCATTATTAGGTATGCTTTGATCCCAATGAATTCTGATAATTCTTCTGAGACATCTTCACTCAAAGCCTCTTATTTAAATGCCTGTCTTTGTACTTTTTCCATGTCTTTGATACATACAGCAAGACTGAACACTCATTTAATTTGTATATTTTTTGCTGAGGAGCTAAAGTAGTGTATGCTCTGGTGTGATTGATTGATTGATAGGACCATCATCATTGCACTTTGGTGAGTTACCTTATGTGTTCCGATCTCTTTCTTACACAGGGAGCCTTCAGTGGCAGTGCACGAACTCTGTAGCACCGATGAGGGTCCCGATGTAATCTAGAAGATGGTG
Organism: Arion vulgaris; assembly: GCA_020796225.1. Taxonomy (NCBI): domain Eukaryota; kingdom Metazoa; phylum Mollusca; class Gastropoda; order Stylommatophora; family Arionidae; genus Arion; species Arion vulgaris. Next base: position 62,983,137 of record CM036760.1, read on the forward strand.
AAAACATTTTTAGGTTTCATTAAAAACAACTTTTCCAATGAATTTTACCAGGACCACGGTTTTCCAGCCCGCTCTTCTTGATTTTGAACTGCCAAGGGTTCTTTTACATGCTCAAATTGAACACCGGACCAACATTTTATCTTCCATCTCCGATAGGACTAGGAACTCAATCTCACCTACACTGAGCTTAGGGGCCTCTGGAAAATATCCAGATGGCTCCACGAGGAGCGAACGAGTATCTTTCGAACGAGAGGCAATCACCTAACCTCTACACCACAGAGAACCCTGCTTTAAGTGTTTGGTGCAAATGAAGCTGTCATTTATTTGACCTCCTTGTCTCCTGTGCCTGCTTTATATAGATTTTTCTTGTTATTATATCTACGTTGTTATGGAAACAATTTTGAGAATCGCTGACACATTTGCCTGTTTGGTCAGTTTTTTGGGTCTAAGTCTGCTGACCTTTACAGAGATTTTGTTAATAGCCTGAAGTTATGAATGCTCCATATATAATAGATACCTATTTATCTGACCTTCTGTGTCTCATTATGTTGTGCTGAAATTATCCAGAAGAACTCAACATTAAAGAAAACTGACTAATCCTACAAATAGTAATGAGAAAATTAGTATTTTGGACATATAAAAAGACATAATGAGCTGGAGAAGATATTTATGGAAGGGGGCATCCTGACAAAGAAGAGAAGAGGAAGATCACAGATAAGATATAATGACTTGAACATGACGGCAGGCTACCACAGACAGACACCATTATGACAAGAGGAAGTGAAAGTACAGATAATTATGGCGTACAAGAACAAATAGAAGAAAGATTTCTAGGTCAACAACAAAATGATGCCTACTACCAACTCATAAGAGAAAAACATGTTGTCGTTATCTGGCTACATACTAGACACAATATGCTGAGGTACCATCTGTTTAACAAGTTCAAGATAGGCCCTACCGGTGGCTGTTTGTGATAATTTTTGTTGGTATGGCCAGACATTTTTCCCGGATAAATCATGGTTTTAGATTGCTATATTTTAATTTAAAAATAATAAATACACGTTATACATTATTTTTGGTGGGACCATGCCCCACTGGCCCTTATAGACGAGCCGCAGCTGGGCCCTACTAATGTATGTACATGTGGCACCAGCAAGAGTGTCCAACATACAATGAACAGAGGAAACAGACATGGTCAATGCCCATGTTGTTCTAAGACAAGCTATATGGAGATGTATACAGACGTTAGTAGACCACTAACTACTTTAGAAGTATACAAGTTGATGTCTGAAAATGTTGAAAGAAGAAGAGCGTGGAGGCAGGACATCTGACCTATGAGAGAAAGAAATTTCAAAGGACTGTTAGATTGGTAAAGTTCTGCCCTGACAATAATAGAGAGATGCTAGAAATATTAGGAGTGAGAATTCATCATCATTCCATAGCTTGTCCTGTGCAGAACTTTGCAATTACAACAGTCCTTTAGAATTTCTATCATAGACCAGAAGTCGTGTTGCTGTCATGCTGAAGTCTCCATCACATCTAGTATTCATCTTCGCCTTCAAGTGAGAATTTGTGAATGAAATAAGGCAGAAACAAGCCCAATATTTTGTCCATATATTAAGACAGAATACTTCGCTTACTAGACCATACTAGAAGGAATTAACTCTATATGTCCAGTCGACGCTCCCAGCGTAGAAAACAGTTCTCTCATTATGCCAAAACACGCTGCAACGCTAATTTGAGTCCATGCACGTGTTGTTTTACTGTTCAGCTACTATACGTCCTACACTGTTTTTGTTTACAGAATTCAACGGGCAGATAACTACCATTTCATTCATATACTATACAGCATGGTAGAATTTATTTTCGAATTTTTAGTAAATAGTTTTATTCGCAAATATATTTTTCCTGTTGTGAAAAAGTGAACTTTCATGTGAAAAGTTTAGTTATAAGATGTTGTTTCATCCTCCACGTCGATAAAGTGCCGAACAAGACATGGATTTGTTCCAAAGTTCAAATAAACACACACAGTGTTTCATGTTTATGATTTCACCGACAATGATGGAGAATTCAGCAATGGCTAAGTATTGATTCAATTTTGAAAGTCGTAGTAGTTACTCTGAACATGAAATACAACAATAATTTACTAAATAAATACTGATTTACATATATAACTATTTATTATCAGATTGTTCAGAATTTAATCAAATAGTTTTACTGCAGTTCCATATATATATACTGAATTTAATTCTGCATATTTTGATACCAACAGTATAAATCTAGCTTACAAAGAACTTAAGTTATAGGCATATTTCCAAGATCATTCCATATTGAAAAATTTTGCTAGAAATGTGTTCTGGCAGAGTGTGATTACCCCAAAAATTTTCGTGGACATAAAGAGTTAATGAAGGTGGGCAAAATGAAAAATTTTAGAAATGCAAGGATAATATCACAAGATGCACAACTAGTAGCACATAAGAGTTATCAGTGAGGGACAGATGATATTGGTAATCTATAGTAGCCAACCCTTGATGCAGAGACAATAGAAATTTGATCCAACTTAACAAATAACTGAAAACTATATCACATAGATTTAGGAAGAAATCACTGAAGATAAACTGTTACACAAAAATCATATGTTATCAGGTTATTTATTATGGCATAGTCCCCAGAGAATTAAGGTATCTGGTAACAATACATTTTTGGGGGGATCTTCTGCATAAACATCTTGTACATGTTGTTGAGAATCCCAAGGAAATACAAGTTTTCACCATTTTCTGATGTAGCAGTGCAGAGATGTTTGTAGAGTTTTGTTCCTACCCAGTAGAGTCTAAAACTCATAGAGCTGTATGCAATGTCATGAAATGTGAAGATACCTACTCAGAAGTAGTCTTATGTGTGGGCTACAGCACTATCCTGGGCACTGAACTGTTATGTCTGGGAAATTGTTCTGGATTATTACCTCGCATCAACAAACTAATTTGATAGAGTTCCTAGTCCCATCGAAGATGGACGATCAAACGTAGGTCATGTGTTCAATTTGAGCACGTAAAAGAGCCTGTGGCAGTTTTAAATCGAGAAGAGCAGGATGGAAAGCCGCTGCCCGGGCAAAATTCATTAGAAAAGATTTTTTAAAAATTCCTACAAAAATATCTTCTCCATCTTCAAAATTACATCGGGGACTCTTGCTGGTGCTGCGGCGTTCGTGCACTGCAGCTGAGATATTCCTGTGTAAGAAAGAGATCAGAGCACACATTTGTTACTCACCGAAGTGTAATGATGATGGTCCTATCAATCAATCAAATTTGAAATTCCCAATGATGCTTCACGTCACATGTGGATAAGATAAGACAAGTTTACTTTTTGCTTATCAAAATCTGTCATCTTTGTAAGATACTGTAGTAGTTCTTGAGCTATTTTTTGGTGTCTGAATCACCTAGATTAAATATATTTTAAAATGCCAGTAAAAATAGAATCTGAGGCTGTAACACATTTTTAAACTCACATTTCTAAAGAAAGCTCAGTGTACTGGCCTCTGGGGATAACCTACATAACTTTGAAGACATGTGTAGCTGAATTTTGTGTATGTTAAAACTGTGCTAGGGGCAATGAAAATAGTTGGCATGCACACGTTCTTGGCAAAGATCAAACATATCACAAAGAGTGATTAAAATTGGTCATAAAGAATGAACGCAAAGAAGAAAGAAGTTGGCATGCAACAACAAACATTGCCGATATAGACTACTGTTATTATATGAATGATTTGTTCAACTGGACTGTGTTGCTATCGGTTATATGAGGACTATCATCATAGCACTCCGGACATGTTCATAGGTGCTCCGATCTCTGTCTCAACAAATCCAGCAGAGTCCAGTGGCCCAACACACCAGTTCGATGTTGATTAATTAATATTTTTGTGCATATTTGGTGTGTCGTTCTTTACGACCTGCACAAATATCAACACCCATCTCTCTCAATCTGGTCAGTGAGTGGGATTCACAACCCTCAAACTCCTCTGTTCGGAAAGACTCAATGCGTTAAGAATGTCATTTCGGTCCATGGCCGCTCCCTCTGATACTGTAGCCTTGTGTTGTCATAAGTTAGGTCGCCATCATCATTGGCCTTTTTGTCTCAAGTGACAATAGGTTTTTGCTTCATATCATTTGTTTTGTGCTGAATCTCATTGTCTGGTGTGGTTGTAATGGCATATTCTGGAGTGTCAATCCTCGCTAGAGTTGCTGCTGGGAACTGGAGCTGATGCAGAGGATTGTCTCTCTGCAGTCTCTTTAAGTTCCGAATGTGGGACAAACAATAGGGTTAAAGAGAACGACCGTATGTGTAAGATTTAATCCATGACTCCAAACAGATTCAAGTACCAATCTTTATTTTATTTATCTTGTCAGGTATCTGTTCACTTTTAGTAGATGTGCCTGAAAACTAGACTATAACATGGTTTTGGCTTACTATCAACATACAATGTGTTGCATATTTTCTTAGTGATTGTGTTAATAGTACTAATATTACCTCAAGGATTTTCTGACTCTGTACTCAAACATTTAACGTGACCAAATAAACTCGATCACATTGACATAATAGCGACTAATTATTCAGACTCTGGACGGGTGGGTCACATCTGGTTCCCATTCACATATACAAGAGATTCAAGGTCGAAGATTTGAAGGTCAGCCACTGCGGTCAAACACTGCAAAAGCTTAAATATTGTAATCATGTCCTATTCATACAGCCTTGAGGAAACAAATAAGGCTTTCCCTCGCGTCAGAAGGAATCAAAGTCTACGGTGCAACGGAGGATATGCGCCAAACCACAACCTTCATAGAGGCATCCAGCCATCAAATCTGATGATCAGTGAGACGAAGAAGTAAATGTACAACTGACATTGAAGCACAAACAAGTCGGAAGTTGATTAGAAACGGGGAAACTAAACTAAATGTGAAATTTATTCATTACTATTATTAGAATGTGGGAGATATTGGTGAAATCTGACTAATGCCCAGATTGTTGACTCCGATGATTATAGTCATTGAACTAACTAGAATGAACATAAGCAGGTCTGTACCTAGACGATACATAGATATATAATGTCGTTGCTAGTACTATATTTGTTTTCTATAGCTTCATGATTTCTGTCAACCCGTTTGTCCGATATGGCTAGTGTTTGTCAGGTATGTCAACCTCTTTGTTAGATAGCTAGCTATTTTGTCAGATATTGGTGACAGGGTGAAAAAACAAACATATCGGCCTAATACCGTATTCCATCAATATAGTACACGGTATGAGAACGGGTTTTATTTTTAAAGTTATAGCTTCATGTACGTGTAGACCAACGACTTTCAGTGAACAAGTCAAACGTCTTAACCATTTCGCCACAGCAGTGGCGGCTCGTGGTCATGTTTGTTGGTGGGGCCAGACACAAATTTTCGGAAAATCATGGTTTTTGGTTTGTCATATTTTAGTATTTACTGTTATTTGTATATTCCGGGAAGTTATTCCCCTTTACTAGAATGATCTGAGGCCGCAGGCGCAAAAAAAAGCACCCCAAAAAGGGACAACGCCGCGCAAGTGTCAGTGAGCTGGCACTGATCAAGACCAAACCCATCTCCTCGTGGGGACTCATAACCCCTAAAACTCATAATTCCTGGGGGTTCGACAACAACTAGAATATCTAGCATATAACTAAGGTACAAAACTGAACTCATCAAGTAACATCTTTACTTATAAAAGAGTATTTGTCGGTTGACCACATAAGATTAAGATGTCCCTCATTCCGATTGTCAAAGAAACATGATGCAATAGAACTCCATTAAAAGTTGACAAATAACATTTTATTCAGATTATAAACTTATCATGTAATTTTTTTAAAATAAATCTTGCCGTAAATTGAACACGGGTATCCTGCATGGGAGTCACGCTCTAATCAATTAGGTCATACGATCATATAACCACTAAATGATTTTATAATAAATATATCATTGGATTAAATTTGAATGTCACCACTCATAAAGTAGGTCACAGCTTATCAACTGATTTAACCATATTCTAATAATGGTTAGTTATTTATTTCAATTCTTTTCTATAATTTTCAACTATTTTATATATAACTCATGATTCAAACGGACTATTTAAATGCAAGAACCCCCGTCTAACTGCGCAATGGGTTGACCGCGTAAGAATTTAACTTTCGGTGAATGAAAATGACGTAATTGTCCGTGTTAGTTATCATTGGAGGTAGAGGATCAAAGATCGCTATGTTAACAGACGGTCTATGTTGACTCCATTTCTACCGACCCTAAAAAAGTGCGCTGGAAATGCGTGAAGCCGTGAAGCATTAGAGAGGAAAGACGCTGAATTTCAGACTATGTAATATTTTTAATAATGATATTTTATTATTATTATGATATAATATTTATATTTTAATGTTATATGTTCAACTTTCAAAGCTAATCAGTATCAAGTTAAAAATAATAATTATGAACAAATAATTTCTAAAATAATAAGTACACGTTACTCATCATTTTGGGTAGGCCCATGTCCCACTGGCCGCTAATGACCAGCCGCCCCTGCGCCACATATACCCAATACATAACAGGTATGTATGGGGGTGTCTGTGGTTAGGGTTCAAATCAGGACCGCCTCGTTCAGTTCATATGCGCATTTTTTTCTGTAGATATCTAGGATTGTTGATGTAGCTACAAAGTTCGTATATTGTGTAACTCTCTGGGTTATGTAGCGTGCCATTTCTGATGAGAGGACTGAACTCTCTAGGGTTATGTAAGGTGCCATTCATGCTGATCTGGAGAGGTGACTCAAGCAAGTCGTGCTTTGGATGACAATGAAGTCAGCCATTCATTCGTCTGTTACTCATACACATTTGTGTGTGTGCATACAATGGGAGCCAAACAGGTTGTTGGACTTCATGCAGTTGAGCACATTATTTTGTACAGTAAATCTGGTGTCATGTTTATGTCATGACTATTTATACAAGTGAACATGTGATAATAGATGATGCTACTTCTCAGTTTATGGGAGGCGGTGAGAAACAATTGTTAACAAATGCACGTGACGATGTATATGATTAGTTATGTCTGTAATGTAGGCAAGCTAATAAATTGTGGACACGTTGGAGAATGCAGCGCAGTTTTGTTGTCGCGTACTGGTCATTTGCAACTTCTATTGACTCATGCGCATACAATACTCTGCATGTTGCTGTGACTTGATACCGGTGGTAATCTAAATGAAAACCATAGACATTGCTGACAAAACGGGAAAGATGAATACCTCCAACAACGATTTTGATTACCATTTGTCTTGTGAGTTGCTTGACCAAGTCATTAATATATATACACATTAGCATTGAGTTCATTGTTTATTTTATGCATGCTTAGAAAATCTCTTCAACTATTTGCAATTTAATATAGTTTTGGTTTAGTAGTCGGATCATCATCGCTGTACGTCGAACCAATTAGTCCATAAGTGCTCCGATCTCTCCCTCGGTATATCTTTCAGCGTGTGGTGACTTAACAACCCAGGTTCTTTGTTGGTTTACTATTCTACTTTGGCTACCAGCATAGTGTTCTTGTCTAGCTACACCACACTTGTCTTGGAATTCTTGCAGTCTGGTTAGTGTTGTAGATTCACCATTACTTAAATCATATACACGACCACTCTGCCTTAGATACTTTATAATATCAGCCTGGTCCATTGCTCGCCCGCTTTGTACAGCAGCCATACCTGCAAGCCTATCGGTGCGTTCATTTTCCCTTACACCTGCATGCCCTGGCACAAAATTGTCAGCTTAAGACCTCAGCAGCGATTCCATCCATTGTCTCCTGTATCATGTCTTCATGAGCATACTCATTGAGTCACTAAGAAAAAATGCATGGATAACTCCTGTCGGCTTTTATTGTTGGTTGAAGATGTTGTCTTGTTCATGTTACTTAAAGATACTGTCACGTACACCATCTCATTATTTTATTCTTGATTGAAGTTGAGAACTTGTTATTATATTCTTGATTGAAGTTGAGAACTTGTTATTATATTCTTGATTGAAGTTGAGAACTTGTTATTTTATTCTTGATTGAAGTTGATAACTTGTTATTATATTCTTGATTTAAGTTGAGAACTTGTTATTTTATTCTTGATTGAAGTTGAGAACTTATTTGATTCTTGATTGAAGTTGAGAACTTGTTATTATATTCTTGATTGAAGTAATATAGATGTTTAATCGAGCCAACAGTTAAAGGAGTTTGAAGTTACTGGATCATTGAAGAAGAAGGAGAAGAGCTGTACTTTGTGGGGAAAAGGAAGAGTAGTGGAATCGAGAGGCTTCTCATAAAACATTTTGAGAACTGTTGGTTAAGTCAAGGTACAGACGTACAAACATTTGACTTTCCATACAATTGTGCAAAGATAGTAGGCATGTTTTTACCAAATACTAGCTCTAACCAAGAACTGCTTACATAGTGTAAGATGGGTCGGGCATGAAGACTAACTCTGTCAGAAAAACTGCACTGAGATGGACACCAAAGCGTAAACATTTAAGCCCCCAAAACGACCTTGAGGATAAGAGTAGAACAGGAAGTGAAAGAAATGAATCACATCTCGAACACAATACAGAGTACGGCCAAGAACAGAGAAGAATGGCCTGCATTTGTTGCTGTCTAAAGCGTGAGCGTCACAGACGAGAGAGAGACAGGTTTAATCTGCTGCTCTCTTGTATTGTAAAATAATTTCTCGTTTCGTTGACCAGACGTTTGTGCATGGGAACTAATATTCATTCCTACCGGTGAGCGTCTGTAGCTCAAGCGGTAGTGAGCTCGATCACAAACCCAAGCGCACCTGGTTCAAACCCCACGGTGGGGTTTTTCCGTGGGATTTTTACAAAGATAAAAATAGACCTCACCGTTCAGAAAGCAATGGCAAACTACTGAACGTATAAGTGGTGTCTAGAAAATCAACGACTCGTTTACTGTGGTTGATGGCTACGTCCTTTGGGATATGCCACGATTTTCGATTTTTTTACCGATTTTGGAACGATTTTTCCGGACGCTAATAACTTGTCTCCTTCGTTCAACCAGACGGTGTAAACATTGACAGATGAACGTGTGTGCTTTGCCTTACCAGCTTTCCTGGTAATAGTGATTGTTGCAGAAACCCACCAGTGTTTTGCCAGGGCCCGCAAGGGAAGCAAATAATAGTACTACTGCGACCTACAAGGCGACATGTGTAGGACCTAGGGAAGCTACCCTTGTAAATAAAAAGCATCGCAGAGATCGGATGTACTGGCCTTGTAGGCGCATAACTGGCACAATGTACAATGGCTCTTAGGCTCAGATCACATACAAATCACAAAGAGTGATTAACAGGTAGTCCATGTGGAGCGTTCGAAGGAGAAAGACTGGACAAATAAGAGAAAATCGAGATGGAAACATAAGCAACTGATAATATTTTTGACTTCGATTGTGTTCCGTGACCTGCCTATTAAGGAGCTTTAAAGCCAAAGGATTTACTTCATTTCACCGGGTTTTACCCCATATGGCTCGGTCCCTCTCTGCATAAATGGCAAGCCGCCTGCCGAGAGTATTGGACAAAGCACGAACTCCGTAGTTCCGGCAACGATCCTAGGATTTTCTGGGGGGAAATGCAGCCGTGAACAGAACGGCGAGATTCGAACCTTCGACTCGCAAGACAAGGACTTAACCACTTAGCGTTGCTCGTCTGCCCAGCGTGTTCGTAGCGCGTTGGACTACGGGTGACTATCCCTCTGTGTGTGCGGGTTCAATTCCGCGGGATGGCAGAGAAAGCCACAGATTCCCCAGATTTACGGTGTTCGTGGCACCGAACCGAAGGGTTACGATGTCCATGGCATCGAGCCGAAGAGCTGAAAAGCTCAAGTGCTTCTGGATCGGGGGACCACTTAGCGACCTGCCTATATTGTACCTAATGATCTGAGTACCTTCCTGCTTCGCAGCTGACATTTTTCACCATCGTGCGTCTGGCCACGAACTCATTGAATTTGTCATCACATCCACATAATGGTGATGACACGTCTTTGTTGTCTTTACTGTGTCAGAATAATATATTAATTGTGATTGATATGATCATCATCATTGCACTGTCTTTAATAGCCATGTGTGCTCAGATTTCTTTCTTTCATATGAAGATCTCAGCGGCAGTGCACGAACTTCTTAGCACTGGCGAGTGTTCTTGACTTCATTTAGAGAACGGTGACAATTTGTATCAATTTTATTTTAAATTAAATTTGCATAAGCAGCTATTTTCCAGTCTATCCATAGCGATTTGTAACTGCCACGAGTTCTTTTGCATGCTCAACTTGAACACATGACCTACATTTTATCGGCCGGTCTCCGATAGGACTAAGAACTAAATCTCACATTCATTGAGATTACGATAGCTTCACGTTGGGATACGAACCGAGTAGTTTTGGAACGAGAGACAACACGTTACTTTCACGCCACAGCGGCACCAAATTATATGAATGTTGTTAAGTCACTTCATATATGCCGATCTTTAGATTCAGTAGACTGGTAATAATCCAAAAACATTCAAAATCATTGTTGCATTGGATAAAACACACACATACATATATATATTGTTTTCTCTTGTGCCTTTATATCTCAGGTTTGGGGCACATGCTTTCAACCAACTAATGCCAAATCTTGCTATGACTTTCAGCTACTTCCAGTTCGTCCGTATATCGTTAATCTCTGCTGCTCTTGGTTTGTTATATGTCTATACCTGTATGTATGATATTGTCAGCCATTTTTTTGAATGGCTCGCTGGTTGTGTTCGTAGGAACGCTCATATTGCTAGCTATGCTAGGCAATGGGTGCGTAAGAAATGGAGGTAAGTGGTTCGAATCCTGTGTTTGGTGGTTTGTTTTTTCGGAAGCTCCTGTTACTTGTGCACTGTCTATGATACTTGTGCACTGTCTATGATACTTGTGCACTGTCTATGATACTTGTGCACTGTCTATGATACTTGTGCACTGTCTATTTGTCGGAAGCTCCTGATACTTGTGCACTGTCTATTTGTCGGAAGCTCCTGATACTTGTGCACTGTCTATTTATTGATCATATTCATTGCTTCCACTGGGATTCTTTAAAAAAAAAACTCATTGTTCTCATCTTCCCGTCTTGGTTGGCAACGTTATTGTTTGACTTGTGTTCATGGTCTTGGTTGGCAACGTTATTGTTTGACTTGTGTTCATGGTCGGCAACGTTATTGTTTGACTTGTGTTCATGGTCTTGGTTGGCAACGTTATTGTTTGACTTGTGTTCATGGTCTTGGTTGGCAACGTTATTGTTTGACTTGTGTTCATGGTCTTGGTTGGCAACGTTATTGTTTGACTTGTGTTCATGGTCTTGGTTGGCAACGTTATTGTTTGACTTGTGTTCATGGTCTTGGTTGGCAACGTTATTGTTTGACTTGTGTTTGTGGTTGGTTGAATTTTGTAGCCCAAACTGGATGGAGTAGCTGACCCCCTGACCTTTGTAGCCTTTTCTTCTTCTTATGTCGTCACACTGCTACCGGGTTGTTGTCCAGTGTCTTGGTCTTCTTATGTCGTCACACTGCTACCGGGTTGTTGTCTAGTGTCTTGGTATTCTTATGTCGTCACACTGCTACCGGGTTGTTGTCTAGTGTCTTGGTTTTCTTATGTCGTCACACTGCTACCGGGTTGTTGTCTAGTGTCTTGGTCTTCTTATGTCGTCACACTGCTACCGGGTTGTTGTCTAGTGTCTTGGTATTCTTATGTCGTCACACTGCTACCGCGTTGTTGTCTAGTGTCTTGGTATTCTTATGTCGTCACACTGCTACCGGGTTGTTGCCTAGTGTCTTGGTATTCTTATGTCGTCACACTGCTACCGGGTTGTTGTCTAGTGTCTTGGTATTCTTATGTCGTCACACTGCTACCGGGTTGTTGCCTAGTGTCTTGGTCTTCTTATGTCGTCACACTGCTACCGCGTTGTTGTCTAGTGTCTTGGCATTCTTATGTCGTCACACTGCTACCGGGTTGTTGCCTAGTGTCTTGGTATTCTTATGTCGTCACACTGCTACCGGGTTGTTGTCTAGTGTCTTGGTCTTCTTATGTCGTCACACTGCTACCGGGTTGTTGTCTAGTGTCTTGGTTTTCTTATGTCGTCACACTGCTACCGGGTTGTTGCCCAGTGTCTTGGTTTTCTGTTTTTGTCTTGCGCTGTTCTGGTGGCTTGGGTGATTGTTATTTTTGCTCTTTGACAGAATTCTGCTATTCCATCTAACCATCTTTTTCGTGGTCTTCCTCTCGCCTTCTTTCCTGCTGTTCTGCAGCCTGTTCATATGCCTAACACAGAAATAATGAGTCCCCTTCATGAATCCAGTCATGAACATTAAGTACTCGCGAACGTCCCACAATATTTCTCTTTATTTAGTCTTCAGTTACCAGATTTGAAGCATCAATTCCCAGAAGATAGAACGTGCTCAATCGAGAACCTGGAAGTAATGTGCGCTGGTCAGTTTTGGCAGCTTTCATTTTGTGAAGATGGGCTTTTAGTCTAAAATGTCTTGTGCGGAGTCTTATCTTGGTGATTTGTTGATAGGACCATCATCATTGCACTTTGGTAGGTAACCATGTGTGCTCCGATCTCTTTCTGATATGGCAAGATCTCAGTGGCAGTGCGTGAATTCCGTAACACCGGCGAGGGTCCTCGATATCATTTAGGAGATGGTGAAAATATTTAGTAGGGATTTTATTTTTCAATCTATCTACTCAATTTTGCACGGGCATCGGCTTTCCAGTCTGCTTTTCTCAGCTTTGAACTGCCAAGGGTTCTTTTACGTGCTCAACTTGAACACAGAATCGATGTTTTATTGTCCGTCTCTGATATGACTAGGACCTCGATCTTAACTACACTGAGATCAGTGATCTCTAGAAAAATATCACTAAGGCTCCACGAGGGTGCGAACCTAGAACATTTGTAATGAGAGGCGAGCATCTAACATCTGCACCACGTTGGCTTCTGTCTAACTTTAGCATGGAATCTTGTGAGTATTTCCTTGCTTGTTCTACGACTTCTTGCACATTTCTATTTTCATTTGATGTTTTTGCTTGATATTCTGTGATGAAATTATTCTTTTTTTTGCTGTCTGCTTGTGTTAGTCTATCTGTCTGTCTCTTTTCCAACAATATCACAGCGGGTTGTAATCTATTGCATTGACGCTTTGTTGTTGATGGTAAGTGTAGGTCAGATCGAGTCCCTAGTCCTATCAGAGACGGACGATAACATGTAGGCCTGTGTTCAAGTTGAGTACGTAAAAAGAGCTTGTGTAAAATCGTTAAGAGCAGGCTGGAAAGTCACAGTTCGTGCAGAAAAATTCGTAATAACAAACACTATTCCTACAAATTTTCACCACCATCAAATTTACATCGAGGATTCACGCCCGTGCTATGGAGTGTGTGCGTGGTTGCTGAGATCTTCATTTGTAAGAAAGATATCAGAACACGCATGCTTATTCATGGACGTGGCCCGTCTGCCCAGCGTGTTCGTAGCGCGTTGGACTACGGGTGACTATCCCTCTGTGTGTGCGGGTTCAATTCCGCTGGATGGCAGAAAAAGCCACAGATTCCTCAGATTTACGGTGTTCGTGGCACCGAACCGAAGGTTACGATGTCCATGGCACCGAGCCGAAGAGCTGAAAAGCTCAAGTGCTTCTGGATCGGAAAAAAAAAATTAGTGGACGTGTAATTACTATATACTCAACAATCAAGCAACTATATATATATTCTGGTTACGACTTGAACATAGTAGAAAGCCACCACACTCGGGGGTCTCTGTAGTGTAGAGGTTCGACTCTCGTGCAGCTCCCTCGTCAAGCCATCTGCATTTTTTTTCCCAGAGATCCCTTATCGATTCCAAGTCCTATCGGAGACGGACGATAAAACGAGGTTCCGTGTTCAATTTGAGCACGTGACATTTCAAAATCGAGAAGAGCGGGCTGGAAAACCGTTGCCCAGGCAAAATTCATTAGAAAAAGGTTAACAAATAAAATTCCTTCAAAATATCTTCACCATAATCAAAAGTACATCGGGGACCCTCGGCGGTGCTACCGAGTTCGTGTACTGCAGCTGAGATCTTCCTGTGTAAGAAAGAGATCGGGCACACATGGTTACTCACCGAAGTGCAATGATAATGATCCTATCAGAAAACCACTACCTTAGATGTCACGTCCGTACAAACATTCAGCTATTTTTCATAAAGTATCCATCCATTTTGTTGACATTATTACCAATAATTCTTGAGTTATCTGCATTTTGTCGATGTTCGTTTTTCAAACATTTGCGTTTCATATATTTATCTAATTAGATCAGAATACATGCTTTGTGCTAACTCGGTTCCTTTTTCGTCGACACGCCCCCCAATTTCATTTCTTTTTCACTTTTTTTAAAAACTAAATATGATTAGATTTTTAATTATGAAAATAAGCTTTAAAGTGTATTTAGTTTTCTTGTGCGAGATTTCATGCTAAGAAATAACAACATTTCAGCTTCATGAATGTCTGTCAAGCTGCTAACATCGGACATCCACAAATATTTTCAACTGTTTTTGAATCACAAGTGACAACAATGTGTCTGACCTAGATTCGTATTTGTCACTTGCTAGGGATTTGAACAGGCTAAAAGGTCAAAGTGTTTACGCGAAACTTATTCTCATTTGACCTGACCTGACCTGACCTACTATGAGTGTTATTTTGATGCTGTTGGTTAGGCCGGTTGAATAGTAAGTACGTCAAGCTGCTAGTAACTCTTGCCGATGTTCAGACGACCTATTTAGCATGATGTTTTGATAGTTTGAGCATTTGCGCCAATTACTTCTGATGCTAGAAGTATTTTATAGAAAAAAGGTGGAGACTGCAGTCAAACTTTGAAAAATAGCTAAACACGTAAACACAAAAGTACTACAGTTTTACAAAATACATAAACAGTGACGATAAACAGCAACGTTTCGACCAAAGGCCTTTATCAAGCAAACAATACAACAAGAATGACGAATTTCGAGGAACACTACAAATGGACGGTTACATGTGGAAACATAAACCTATCTAATGAAAATCTGGGAATAAAACGAACAACGAAATGAGTGCAACACAAAAAAAACCGAAAGTGGAAAAGAGAAACAATAAACAATATAGTGGATAAATGACACATATATGGAGCAAACACACATATAGATAACAAGGCACAAGATAAGACAGTACTAAGAAGCATAGAATGTAATGCGTTGAGTCCAAGAGGTCGCAAAGTGCCATAGAATGAAATAAAACGTTCTCAGGGCGAATCGACTGCGATCATCGGAGGAACATGATCGGATGGCTGTGACCTGGACATCGTCAACTCCTGAATGGCCAGTATCGTTGAAATGAGTGGTCACAGAGCATTGGCGAATATCGCGTAAGTGTTGGGCGAATCGGTCACTGAGTCTCTTACCGGTTTCGCCAATATAAGACTTGTTGCATCGTTTGCAGGTGATGGCATAGATGATATGCGGACTCACATGAAACTGTCTTGAATGGCATACGTAGCTTTGGAAAGAGACAGTGGGGTCTGTATCATATGCACATGTATTACAGCGCGACGTCCGCACTGGATGGTGCCAAGTGACTCTGGATATTAGGCTTGAGGCGACTGTGTACCAACAAATCCTGAGGCTTCTGTCCCGTCTGTAAGTCACCAGGATAGTGTTGGAAGACTGAACGTGTCTCAGGATCAGACTGAAGAATAGGGAGATGATGGAATAAGACCTTTTCACCAGGGAACTATGAGGGTGGAAAGTTAAGATAAGTTTAACCCTGTCAGAATTGGGGTTCTATGTATGTGAGAAAGGGCCAGCTAATTGCTGCCAGAGGCCCTTTCTCATCATAGAACCCCAATTCTGACAGGGTTAAACTTATCTTAACTTCCACCCTCATAGTTCCCTGGTGAAAAGGTCTTATTCCATCATCTCCTATTCTTCAGTCTGATCCTGAGACACGTCAATCTTCCAACACTATCCTTTGGTGGCTTACAGACGGGACAGAAGCCTCAAGGATTTGTTGGTACACAGTCGCCTCAGCCTAATATCCAGAGTCACTTTGGCACTCCAGTGCGGACGTCGGCGCTGTAATACATGTCATATGTAATAGACCCCACTGTCTCTTTCAAAGCTACGTATGCCATTCAAGACAGTTTCACGTGATCCGCAATATCATCTATGCCATCACCTGCAAACGATGCAACAAGTCTAATTGGCGAAACCGGTAAGAACTCAGTGACCGATTCGCCAACTACGCGATATTCGCCAATGCTCTGTGACCACTCATTTCAACGATACTGGCCATTCAGGAGTTGACGATGTCCAGGTCAGCCATCCGATCATTTTCCCTCCGATGATCGCAGTCGATTCGCCCTTGAGAACCGTTTTATTTCATTCTATGGCACTTTGCGACCTCTTTGACTCAACGCATTACATTCCTATGCTTCTTAGTACTGTCTTATCTCGTGCCTTGTTATCTATATGTGTGTTTGCTCCATATATGTGTCATTTATCCACTATATTGTTTATTGTTCTCTTCTTTTCCACTTTCGGTGTTTTGTGTTGTACTCATTTCGTTGTTCGTTTTTATTCCCAGATTTCATTAGATAGGTTTATGTTTCCACATGTAACCGTCCATTTGTAGTGTTCCTCGAAATTCGTCATTCTTGTTGTATTGTTTGCTTGATAAAGGCCTTTTTTGTCGAAACGTTGCTGTTTATCGTCACTGTTTATGTATTTTGTAAAACTGTAGTACTTTGTGTTTACGTGTTTAGCGAAGTATTTTATATAAACTACTGACCACGTGGCGTGAGACAAAAACAATATCAGAACATACCAGAATCAAGTGCAGAAACATGATCGCTAGTGTGTGAAACATGATCGCCAGTGTGTGAAACATGAACGCTAGCATGTTGTTGATTATGATGTACACTAGTAATTCTTTTAAGTGACGTGTTCAAAATTCCGTGTAACCTGTTAACATATAACCACGGCCTACTCTATAATTGCACTTCGGTGAGTAACCATGTGTGCTCCGATCTCTTTTTTACACAGGAAGATCTCAGCTGCAGTGCACGAACTCCCTAGCACCGGCGAGAGTCCCCGAGCCTCGATGTAATTTTGTAAATGGTGAAGATATTTATGTGGGAGTTTTTATTTTTAATCTTTTCTAATGAATTTTGCCCGGTTGGCTTTCCAGCCTGCTCTTCTCGATTTTGAACTGCCAATGGTTTTTACGTGCTCAAATTAAACACGGAACTTGCGTTTTATCGTCAGTCTCCGATATGACTAGGAACTCGATCTCGCCTATATCATCAGGGATCTCGGGAAAATATCCAGATGGTTCCATGAGGAGGAACCTGGTACCTTTGGTACGAGAAACGAGTACCTAACCTCTACGCCACAGAGGGCCACTTCCCCCTCCCCAATTGGTGTAAGTACGTGTAGGAGATTAATAATCAGTTAATAAACTCGTGTTGTCTATCTTAGATCATGCTTACATCTGGTGAATCTCCCATATACATTCACTGGATAGAGGGCAACCTCCTCCTTCATTCAAGCGTTTCTATGTCACATATTTAGGTCAAGTACGTGTTGATTGTGCATAGTAAGCAAATCTTTCAATAACAGTGTAACCGGGCACAATAATAGTTCACCACACAGAACTATATGTGCAGGGATACACCAGTTTGTTATTGCTAATACATGGTAGTAGTGCCTATATAAGATTGTCATAGGAGGTAAACATTGCTCTAGTCCTTGTGCCTGTTTGAGATGTTGGTGAGAGGTAAATAGTCACAGAATCACGTTTCTGAAATGTTGACAAAACATAGGAAACTGGTAAGAACTCATTTTTTTTCTGTACTCTACTTAGTCTTTTTCAGCAATCTAAATGGGACATTTCGATTCTCCTGATCAACTTCCACACACTGTGGAAAATATGTGCTGCATTGTAGCAACTATCTTAGTGCTCCCACACACTCTGTACCCAAGTGACTTTGGTTTGCATATCTTCTCAGCAGATAGCATTCACATACTTTTCCGCACTTAACCACCAATTTCAATGTTTGGTTTGCAGATCTTCTTAGCAGATAGCATTCACATGCTTTTCCGCACTTAACCACCAATTTCAATGTTTGATTTGCATATCTTCTCAGCAGATAGCATTCACATGCTTTTCCGCACTTAACCACCAATTTCAATGTTTGGTTTGCAGATCTTCTTAGCAGATAGCATTCACATGCTTTTCCGCACTTAACCACCAATTTCAATGTTTGGTTTGCATATCTTCTCAGCAGATAGCATTCACATGCTTTTCCGCACTTAACCACCAATTTCAATGATTTTTTTGTTTCCACATATTTAAAACAGATGACATCCTCTACCTTGTCCATACTTGTCTCACTTTCAATGTATGCATTTACAGCTACTTTATCTGCCCTTTCATGCCCTCCTGCATGTCCAAGTATGTAAAACCAATAGAGTTTCTTGAGACAGAAGTGCTGAATGTTGATTACCCATTCAATAAAAAACTTGTCTGTACTGATTAATATGTCCATCATCATTGCACTTTGGTGAATAACCATGTGTGCTGCAGTATCATTCTTATACAGGAAGATCTCAGCTGCGGTGTTCTTCTTTTACGAGTTCAACTTCAACATAGGAAATCCGTTTTATCGTCCATCTCCAACAGAACTAGGATTGTTATCTGACACACATCAGGGATCTCACTAAAATTATCCTGATTCTCACGCTGGAATCAAACCGAGTACCTTTGAAACGAGAGGCAAGCATCTTACCTCTATGTCAGAGATCCTTATTTGCCTGTATTGATCCTCCTAAGCATACTCATATGGTCTGTTCTTCTTCTTCCTTTGTTGTCATACTGTTACGGTGTTGTTGTCCAGTGTCATGCTTTTCTATTTTTGTCTTGCACTGTTCTGGTGGCTTGGGTGATTATTATTTTTGCTTATGGTCTGTTATTATGATTAAATGCAGCTGGGATTTTACACAGTGACTCTGACAATATTCAGAATTTATCACCAGCTCAGAACGTCTGTGAACACATCTTCAGCAGGTTAGTCTTGGGATTTCATTGTACTGGAAATGGAACTTCATACATAAGTGAAGAAATCCAACTGTCTGGCACTGTGTTATACAGACTCTTCAAATAACTGAAGTATCTGTGGTTAAACTCTTGCCTTGCGCTCCAAAGGTCATGGGTTCAAATCCGGGCCACAACATTCTGTTCACTAGTGAATTTTTCCCAAAGATCTCTAGGATTGTTGCAGGAGTTTGTGCTTTGTGTGACAAAAGCACTCTCCCATAGTCCCTATCTCAGCTTTGTATATCATAATATCCTAATGACAAATTCCATATCTCTCTTGCAGGGGTCAGTATGAACTCGCAGATAAAGGATGCCCTGAATGAATTCATCAGCAGTAGCACTTCAGCGATAGAACAGGCTATGGAGAATGGAAATCATGGTAAATTAAAACAATATAGATGTTTCTGGTTGTCTTAAGTATAATGGTTTCTTTATTTAATTAAAAAAATATAGGTAGTGGTTAATGTATGATAATATTGATATGGTTCAATTTCTCTAGGACTCACCTAAAACCAATTGAGATCTTATTGCCATGGCTGATGATTTTTTGGGTGATTCATTGTTGTACTGTTGACAGTGCTGTGTGTTGCTTGGGCCCTCAAAGAATAGTAACACTGCAACCTACAAGACATGTCGTAAGAGGCAACTGAGGTAGGAGCCTAGTGAAGCTACCCTAGTAAATAAAAAGCATCACAGAAATCGGATGGGCTGGCCTACTTATAGGCGCATAATCGATCTTAGGCTCAGATCACATTCAAATCACAAAGAATGGTTAACGAGTGGTTGATATGGAGAGTTCGAAGAATAAGAAGTACCGTTTAATCAAATAAGAGTCATTAACCCTTTCCTGAGCTCCTTAGCAAAAACAGCATATATCAGAGTTATATTAAAAACACAATAATTTAGCACAATTAAGTGCTGTATAATTTATTATTGACATACCTTATCATCTTGTGTTATTCATGCTTATTATATATTTGCAGAATACTTAACTGTTTTCTGTAATACTCCCAGGTAATATAGCTTCTTCCCCAGATTGAACATATATGGCTAAAATATCAATTGATTAAAACAATTATTCGTCATTCTAAATGATCGTCTCACTACTTTCGATATCCATATCAGAATAATTACATTTTAAATCTAATTCAAATTCATTCAAACAAGTTCAACAACTTGCTCTGTTGTTATCATTTTAGAGTGACCATTTTCGAAATTTTCAGCATGACTTTTCATCATGAAAATATGTAACTAAAACCTCCTTATCAGCACAAAAAAATTATTGAACAGCGTCCATCATCTTGCTAAACCATGTAGAACACATGGGTTGTGTTTGACGTCACATTTATGCACAATTTATCTTATATCGCTGACAAATAATGATGGAGTCTTCTCAGACCGACATTTCAAGATGCCGCAATATGCGATGTTTACATTCAGTAACAAATATCTGGATCACAGGTTTTAAGGGTTAATTTAGGAATGATTGTTCATGATGTGTCCAATATTACCCAGGATGATGTTATTCTGTTAGTGATTTGTTCAGTACATGTGTCAGTGTAAATCAATAGATGCGATACTATAAACTGATGTCTTATGTTAATAATATTTTATCAGTTACCCATCAGTACAAATCTGTTTCCCACTGGACAGCATCGCCCAGATTTACAGAGTTTCGGGTAGGACTAACAACTCAAACCTATTTAAAAAATGGATTTGTTACAGATATTGTAGCACAAAAGCTGACATTGCTAGGAACATTTTTAACACTATGTTCCATTAGAAACACTGAATTGACAAAACTAATATAAATAATTGTGATAATTTACAATCTTATGTTTCATTGGAGAGTCAAGATAGTGTAGTTGGAAGTGCACTTGCTTCATAGGTGAATGATCACAGGATCAAATTCCCCAGTTGCAGTGAGATTGCTTTCAACCATAATGGCTCTCAGGTTCACTCAACTTCAGTTGAGTACTGGAGAAACATTCTGAAATAAAAGTGGTTGTCTAAATGCTGAACATCACCCATCATGTACCCCTAGATCAAAGAAAAATACAGGTTTAACACTATATTCCCAATATACCATACAGTATGCAAACAGATACTTAACTTTCATTGGAAACAGCAATGAATACAAGAAAAGACAGAATACTGTCACAAGTTTGTAAGTGTATTTGAAACTTGTCTATAAAATAATCATTTGAAAGATATGTTATATTATGCGATCAACTTCATGGCACATTGGACATTCCCACGCATGTTTTGTCCTCCGCTGCAGCAGTCATCCCAAAGTTCACTTGCTCACCATACTCATGAGAAGTTCATTAGTATATCTTCTCTCTCTACCACGAAGACTACACTGTCTGGAATGTCAAAAGTAACCCTAATTCTCACTCGTCCCAGTGTCTTAGACTCACCTTTATCTCATAAATGAGAGTGTACTGCTGTGATGATGTTGGCTCTGTCCATGCTTCTGCCCGTTTGAGTCGGGCATTGTTTGCAAGAAAGTCAGCATGTTTGTTACCCTGCACTCCAGCATGTCCAGGTTGTACAGCCAAGTCAGTGTCTTGGGATGTGATCTCCAAATGCTTTCCACCCATTTCACACGCAGAATTCTAGATTCAATTCTTTGAAGCATATTCATAGAGTCTGATATGATAATTGTATGGGGGTGGTCTGTAGCTCAGCCACCCATGAGAGAGCCCTGAAGGCAACGGTAATCTCCATAGTCATGCTTGATGTTGTTGTCTCAAAAGCGCTGTAGACCTCGTGAAGTGTGCTATCCTTTCATTGTGCTGGATAAGCATGTGATGATCTGGTTCCACATCTAACAGAGCCATCAATGAAAATAATGATATCACCTGGATGAGAGTGCTGATCTTCGAGTGCAAGAATCTCTGCATTTAAGAGAGTATGCAGCATTCATTATTTTCTTAACACTTGTGATAGAAAGTAATCAAGAATAATAAGCTCTAGCCCAGCTTTGGCTCTTCTTGTGCATACACATTATTATGAAGTTCTATTGTTATAATGATATATAGGCTTTGACTTTAGAATGTACCAGAAAGTTTGTGAGGTAAGATCTACTTACACCAAGATGTGGTGGATGGGCAGATTGATTCCAGCAGAACACCTGGAACTCTTTTTGTAGATAAATCTTTCAGAGTTGCTTTTTCTTAGCTGTAAAAGGCATTAAAATTGAATCAGTATACATCTCAAAGAAGAAGAGTTGACCAGAATGCAGCATCATGGTTGCAGGCACAGTTTAAAAATGCATCAGTAGATTACTAACCACGTTCACCAGTGTGATGCCGAGGCCCGTATGGGAAACAAAGAATAGTACCACTGAGACCTACACGGCATGTTGTGTTGTAAGAGACGACTGATGTAGGACGTAGTGAAGTTACCCTAGTAAATAAAAAGCATAGTAGAAATCATATCTGCTGTCCTACTTGTAAGCGCATAACTAGCACAATGTACAATCACTCTTAGGATTGGATCACATACAAATCACACTGAGTAGTTAACGTGTGGTCGATATAGAGCGTCAAGAACTAACCACATTAACTCGTATCACCTCAAGTGGAAAGTGCAGTAGAATACTCTCAACTCATTTTCTTGTGAACTTTTCTTGAGCACTTCAGCTTTGTCCATTCTTTTAAATGTTCTATTGCAGCAAAAGTGCCTTCAATCTTCATTGTATGATCATGTACAACCAACTTATCAGTTAGTTTTTAAAAAAAACATCACTCTTAAAGGAATGTCTAATTGCACTTTCTTCCTGTGAAAGTCTACAATGCTGCAAGATTTAAACTTCAACAATATCTCATCTAACTATAAATAAATTTTGATGCATCTGAGAATCAGGTGTAACAAAGAAAGGTTCTTACTGAGACTTTCAAAAGAGATATCTAAACATGGAGTTAGTATCCGTATCATGTACAACAAATTGCTAGAGAAAGTCAACATGAGTACTGAACTGCATCAAGAAACAACCAATTAAATGGTTCGGCCACATAAGCAGATTACCAATATACAGTGTGCCTCAAAGAGCAATGTTACTCCGATACGGTGGATGCACAGTAAAAGGCCATTCATACAAAAGGTGAACCTCAGAAATAACAGGCGAAGATAAACACTGTTTATGTAGCGCACACAAAAGCCTATTCTAGAAATCTGTTCTTATTCTGATGCTGTGAGGCAAAACATGATTCGAGAAAAGAAGAAGAGAAATACTGTTAGAGATTGAAGTACTTAAGCATATTAATATCAGGGAGCAACTGTAGTTGTGATTTCATGCTTTGTTTAGAGCAACAATTGTAATAGACTGAATATTACAGTCATCAGAACATGTGTAATATAAGTAAGCTGAATTAGTTTAGTTGTCATGAAATAATGTACTCACAGTGCTTCAATCTGAATGATCTTGTATTTTATTATTTCACCCAGATCTAGGTAAAGATGTACCAGTTATTCAAGACCTGGTCAACTATTTGTCATGTCAAACTCCACAGCCGTGCCATGAAGATAACCAAAGCTTGTCCATGGAAGAAAAGATCGTTGCTCACAAACCCAACTTTAGCTCCATTAACTTAGAAGGAGCTCAACTTGCACATGTTAGTTATTGTGATCTTCAGAATACTCTTGATATCAACCAGTGTAACAGTGGACAAATGTGTGGTTCTAACAGTGACTCCAGTTACAATGCAGACACATCTCGAAACCTGTTACCACCAGATGAGCAGCGGCACCAACAGTTTCAACAGCATACAAATTCTTACCAGCAAAACACATCAATGTATTCAGATTCAGGCAACCAAAGTAGCAGTTCTAACAGTGATTTTCAAGATAGACATCTGGGGAGCACTAGTGCTAGTGAGGGCTCCAGGAATCATGAGAATCAAAGTGCACCAAACACAGCCGAAAGTGAAATCCAGTACTTTCACAAAGGACAGTCTGTACACTTTCAGTGCCACACTAACACAGATAGACATTACCATCACACATTGGAGACTCCGTTCTCTAGCACAGAAAATGATGGTGGACAGTTCCAGAATAGTTCACAACCCAACCCAAACAATTTTAAGGATTCTTCAGTATTGTCGTCTTCTTTTATACCTCCAACTAACTCTGAGGTACATTATGGCTCTAGTCAAGACAATCTTGGGTATGGATTGATGGATATCTCTCAAACTCCAGTAGGTCATTTAGAAGCTAGTACAAATCAGTTCAAGACACAAGAAAAGATGCATGTGGATGAGCCTGAGGTCATCTTCAGTCAGTCAGATAGTAGCAGAAGCAACAGTCAGTTAGAAGCTGCACTAGTAGGAATTGTAGAAGCACATTTGCAATCATACAACTCAGAAGGTTTTAATGCTCAATCGTCTCTGGACAGTGCACAGGTTTCTACTGCCGCCAGTAGTGGATTGAATGATTGTGGCTTCAAGCATTCATTGACTGATGCCTTAGCATCCCATTCACCTGCAAACTCTGAAGCAACATCTTCTAGTACAATTCATTCTTCAGCTACCTTTGATCAGAACACAATCTCATATCAGCAGCCATCTCTTCCAAATTCCTACACTAATCAGAGTTTTCAGCAGAGTCCTGCAGTAGTAGCAATGACATCATCTCCTGAATCATCAACTTCAGACTTCCATGCCCAAACAAATTCTTGTCAAATAAGTCCTGGCAACTCTGACTCAGCACACTACATCTCTTGGCGGTCTGGAAGTTTCTCCATGCCAGCCAGTAACAATCCTTATCAGAGCAGCCAATACCAAGATTCCGCTGCTCACAACCATACCTCTTCAAGCATTCCTGATAGCTTTCAGATGCCCAGTACAAACATTCAAACTACCATTCCAGTATTTGGTCAAGAGCATCAACTCCATCGTCACAAGAGCTTTGATTCTTCTCTTTATCAGCAGCCACAAGGTTGCCACCAGTCCAGCGTATTAGACCATAACCAGTTTCAACAGAACTCTGTTGTTCTAAGTTCAGATTACTGTAGTGATACAGCCAGTGTACACTCTTCTGACCAACATTCAGTGGCATACCACAGTAATGTATCATCTCCTATGAGTGTCTCTGCCTCATTTTCTTCACCTGCCTCAGCTGGAGAAGTGAGCCAACAACAACAGCAGAGTTACCTAAATAACTCTGGACTTCAATCTTCATCACAACTAAATGCTTCTTCTGACTTTATTGGCTACAGACCTAGTGAAGGAAGCTTACTCACAACAGACATTGCAACAATAAACCAAGCCTGCAGTTCTCAAAGTGTAACAAATTATGAATCATCAGACTTTTCTATTCAGACACAAGCATTGACAGACTCCAATAAAGCATCCTTAAATGTGGCTATGGCTGAATTTTCATCAGGAGGAAGTCTAGGCTCATTTTCTCAGTTAGATTTAGAGGCTGTGGTCAATAGCTTCAGTGTGAAGGAAAGTGTTTCAACTGCTCCCCAGAACAGTTCAAGCATGGTAACTGCTTTAGATCGTTCAGACTATGATCGGTATGAGTATAACAGTATGACTTCTGCTTCAGCAGACTTCACTCAAACAACAAACACAGCTGCAGATAATACTCAGTTCAACTTTAATCAACAGAACCAGACAGACACAGGCTCATATCCAACGTTAGCCATGAACACGTTTGCCACTGGTACATGTGATCAAAACACGACACATCCGTTTACTTCTTCCAGTTTTGACATACACCCTGCTCCTCAAGTTACTAATGAAAACTACCCTCAACCTATGCAGGTTCAAGATTCAGACTTTACCAGCAAGACTGGTGATGAAAGCACCATCAGGAACACAGAAATAGCCATGGACATATCCTCTAACATTGGAGACAAGAGTGACATTTTGACTTCAAGTATCTCATTTGAGGAAATTCACATGTCAATTGTCAAAGCTGGAAATGCCTTATCGAAAGACTTAAATGAGACCAGTGTAGATCCACATGCTGGGTATGACAGCACACATGCACTGTCTAGTAGTACAGAAACATCTGATAGCTTCTCTGGTATGCATTCAATCCCATCGTCTGGCATCTTCCAGACAGAAATAACTTGCGCGGATGTAGGCAGGTATAATCCCACTGTATCTGTAGCCTCTACTATGATACAGTTAGCTGAGACCTCAGAAGCCATGCCACATCATGGCAATTTGAACAATGATGTAGTTCCTACATACGTACAAAGCAGTAGTGCTTCAACTATGGTCAGTTTGTCAAATGTTAAGGGAGAAAATAACTTAATATCTACCATACTTAACAACATGCCATCTAGTCAAATTACTAGGCAACAAGAGGCAACAGTTCCAAATTTTCTGGAAAACCCAGGGACATCGATCTCATGCAACCAATCTAGTGACCAAGATCATGTCAGTTGCATGTCATCAGCTGACACAACACAGGATCAGCTGCACACTCAGTTTGGTGTGACCATGGCCGCAGTTTCATCAATTAATTCTATGACAATAGATGCAAACTCTGGCTTAAGTCAGCCTAAAGTAGCTGCAATATCTAACACAAGTATCACCTCAAATCAACATGGAGTGTGTCTGGCTGGAAGTTCTTTTGTATTTGGTTCTGTCAAGAATCTTCCTCTGTCTTCAACCACTTCTTTCTTGAACCATCCTGGCAGTAGTATGGTTGATCAGACTAACATGACAGTTGACAGTATTCAGTCCAATCAATCTATCTCATCATCGAGTCACAGTTTAGCTGGACCATCAAGTAGCACAATCTCTGATTCCACCACATCATCTACCATTTTCTTACAGTTAACACCCACACAGTCTGACAGCATGAGCCAAGCCATGTCAAATACTGTAGGTGCTATGGAGTTGGGAACAAATATGCTGCAGGTATCCAAGTCTAGCATGAGTGGGATGACATCTGCAGCTGCTTCTTCCAGCAACTCAACCACAGGCTTGTCCAGCAGCCAGCCCCACATTATTGTGTCATTAGAAGACTTGCAGAAATTGCTTGCAGAGCAGAATTTGTCTCATCCTTCACCTTCAGTTCATCAACATCAATCTCACAGTGCTGTTTTGTCTCCACAAACACTAGTGTTACAAAAACATGCCTCACATTCTCTGAGGCAGTCTCAACCTAGACTTCTGATAAAGGGGGCAACTTTTCTCAGTTCAGCCCGGGCTTCAAATCCTCACCAACAAATGCAGCAAACTAGAAACAAATTACAACTTTTAGTCCACCAGACACAACCAACTGAACAAACTTCTTCAGGAACTTCATCCCAGAACAATACTGATCACACAGTTATCTCTACAGCTCGAGATATTCAACAGAAGTTTCCTAGCTATTTCCAGCTTTCCTCAGTCAATCAACGAGATCAGCACCAAACACAACAGAATATGCCATTATCACAACAGAACCAGGCTATAGATCAACAGCCACAAGCAAAACTTCAACTGCAGTTAAAACAGACCCAAGTTCTACAACAGCAGAATGCAGTGAACATGTTCATGCAACAACTTTCAAAGCCTAGTGAGCAGAAATCTGCATCACTACAGCTTCTTGGTTGTCAGCAGGCTGTTCATACACAGGGCGGTCAGCAACAAACTGCAACCGACCAGAAACATGATAGCCAGTCACAGCTACATTCTCACAATACCAAGAATGTCATTCAGTTGGCTCAGATGCATCAGGAATTTCATCAGCTGCAGAAGGAACAAGATCTAGATGAGCAGCAACTGAACCAGTTTCACATCAATCACCAACATCAGCAGCCTGCGGAGAAACCTGAGAGAATGGACAGGCTCTGCAGTGATAATTTGAAGAAGGATTATAAGCATCTGCACAGTCTTCTGACAAGTGACACCACTGGAGTATCAAGTCATGATGCACTCAAGCAAGCAAAAGGTATGTCATTGTGTGTTGACTATACTTCATTCATGAGAAGGGAGCAACATCCTCTTTCTCTCCTTCTTCCTCCACCATCTCCCCTGGTCTCTCTTGTATAAACATCAGTCTTTTGTAACTCACACAGAGGCCAGTGAGCTTGACTTGGTTAATCATATTCGGACAGTCTCGAAGTATGGGCTCTGCATGCCAAGGTGCCTGTCCACATGCACAAATGGTTGAGTTTCGTGTACATGTGACTGTAGTCAATTGTCTCCTGTTCTAAGGCATTCACAAAATGACAACTTGTTCTAATCTACTCATATTTTATTAGTCGTCCTGTATTAGTATTAGTGGTTCTAATTGACATAATCATCCTTTTCTTTTGGTGGTAGGTAACTGGTACATCCAGTGGCTCTCCAGCATCACCTTTCTTGTCCATAAGGTTTCTTGTCTGGAACTGTCAGGTGTTCTATTGCCCTTGCCAAGCTCACTGAATAACAGCTGTTTTTAGATGATCAGGTATGCATGCACACAGTGTGTCCAGCCCATCTCACTAAGACTTTCTGTAGTATATGTGGATAACTAGAATTTTGACTGTTGTGAGGACTTTGGTATATGGTGCCGTGTAAGGCTGGAAATATTTATTTTGTTTTCATTGTACATTAAAATAAGATACTGACCAGGCATGTACATATTCTTTTGTTTTGTTTCAAATTGAATATTAATACAGTAAATGATTGATAGGACCATCATCATTGCACTTCGGTGAGTAAACGTGTGCTCCAATATCATTCTTACACAGGAAGATCTCAGCTGCAGTGCATGAACTCCGTAGCACCAGCGAGGCTCGCCGATGAAATCTTGAAGATATTTTGTAGGAATTTTATTTTTAATCTTTTCTAATGAATTTTGCCTGGACAACAGCTCTACTCGATTTAGAACTGCCATGGGTTTATTTACATGCTCAAATTGACACAAGACCTATGTTTTGTTGCTTGTCTCCCATAGAACTAGAAACTTGATCTCACCTACAATGAGATCAGGGATCTGAAAAAACATGCCGGTGGCTCCATGGAGGAGCAAACCAAATACATTTGGAGCATGAGGTGAGCACCTAACCTCTATTCCACAGAGACCCCTAAAGTAAATGACCTGGTCAGACCAGAAAAGGAAATATAATTTTATGTTATTTTTAGTACCTCATGAGGGTCTGATAAAATAATGGGGCTGGTAATTGGATTGTAAACTCAAGAACTAGAGGAAGACTCACAAATAAATAAATAACTAGTGCTGAAGCCAAAAGTTTATTCACAGACTGGCAAAACTTGAGTGATTGTCTAATTATGTTATTGCGAAACATTGCTGTGTATCGGTATTGTTTTTGTATTTTGTAAAACTACAGTACTTTGTTTTTACGTGTTTCGTCATAGCAGATCAAAAGCACATTAATAGTCATCCAACTTCCATTGAATAGCAAACTCACCACACATTATTCTATTTAGCTGTATGAATGTAACATAAGTTGTCTATATTTATAATCAATTGATTTTTCTCTTTCACAGTTCTTCCTTCTGTTTTGAACTTGCCTTCAAGTCTTCAAGGACAGTCAAGCCTTCACCTATCAAGTGGTTTATCAGGAAATCCAACCAGTGTAACCTCTGTACGATCACTGCCTTCAGTATCACAAACATTGACTGCACCATTTTCATTCCTTCCAATAAATAGCTTATCAACATTGCAACTTGCAAGTTCCAATGTGACGCAACCTAATGCTTCATTAACAACACTGGCTTTTGTCAAGACCTCCACAGCTTCTACAGTTTCCAAATTATTTGATACAAAAGAATCTCAACAAGAAACAAGCATTAGCAACTCCCAGTCGAATATGTTGCAACCGCACAAGTCAGAAGAAAACAATACAGAGAAGACAGAATCAGATACAGTAGTAGATAGCTTCACAAACAGACAAGCTTCTATCCTGGCACAAATGTTAACTGAAAGAAAAAGATGTCACACTCCTCTCAGTGTTGACTTGAATAGCCCTGCTAATTCCTGCTCGGAAGCTGGAAGCCCACTGTCATCTCCAACCACATTTGAAGATGGCAATACACAGCTGACATTGATCGAGCGGTCAGCAGACCTCCAGATAAAATCTGACACTATGCACAGTATGAATGGTGGTGGTGATGATGATCATGATGATGATAATGCTATCTTTGATTTAAATGCATTTCACAAACGGCCATCAGCAGGCGAGTTTCACTCAACCAGAGAGACGAATGGAAGCGTTCCAATGAAGATTGCCAAACCATCTATTAATGCTGATGCACATTCCAGCATCAACCCTCAGATGTCACCAGAACAAACATTTGACTTTGGCAGTGCTGTCAGTTCAGCTTCTAACTTTTTCTTTGCTGTTGGAAACAAAGATGAGAACAGCTCTGAGGTGTACACATTTGGCACAACTACATCAACATGTGACTCACTGTAAGTGTATTTAATATCATTTATGTTAGATAGATCATTCAATTAAGTAACAATTATTAATATCTGTAACAACTAAGTTTGTACATTTGTGAACAGTAGTTAAGATAGAAATCTAAGATAGATTTGTTAAGATAGTTGTATTGATAATTATGCTATTTTCTATCTTATAAAACTTTATTTCTATACACATTAGCATTTATTCACAAATCTTTTGTCCTCATGGCATCACCAATATTGAGTAGGATGTAAGCACCCATTGGTTAATTACAGATCTCTTCTGTTTTTTTTTTAATGAATCATACCAATCTTCATTTGTTTGCTCGTATTGTTTTAACAGTGTATTTTGTTAGCGACGGTCCAGACACTTACCTTCATCTTTGTACCAGGTCAATCTGGGGTTAAAGGCAATGAGAGAAGATGCACTGCCGAGCAATGCTGCGATCGAGGATGGGCTTTCTATGGGCAAAAGCGATGTCATCATTGCTCTAAGAGAAACCATACACTATGAAGATTTCAATGAAGAAGATAAAAGATATTCTTTATCTCAGTTACGCAAGTTATGTATACTGATTCTTGCGGCAAGACGGGCAAACCATGAGAGAAACCTTACTAGATACATCAACCAACACAGAACAGGAGTTTTTAGTCTAAACACACTTAAATACATGCTTGGGAGGAGATTGCAGCAATTATGAACTTGTGCAATGAAAATGATCTTCAAATGAACAATGTGTTAGCAGTGTATTGAGATGTGACTTGTAAAACCATCCATGTTTGAAGTCATATCTAGAATGTTATACATTACATCAATCTTGTATTGTTAGTGTTTAATACCTCTATGCAAAGTAAGAATTGCTGTAGATCCCATCCTAAGAGTTAGAAATGTCTGCAACCAAGTCAGTTCTACTGTCTCAGGTGACCTGATTATTGCACCCAGATTGCATCTCTGGTGATTGGTGAGCATCTGGCACCGAAATACCAGACCTTCAGAAATTTCTTGGGTAAACTCTAAACTATTGATGAGCTACTACAGAAACATTTGCAGAACAAGTCCCCTAATAGATGTGGCTGATGCTGGACCCACCAGTGTGCGGACAAGTCCCAATTACCATCCAGACTTGCCTTGGGAATGCTCCCTGAATGCAAATAAGATGACATACTCAATGTCTTATGGACAGTGTTGGGACATGCAAGAAAATGAACAGAAAGACCATAATTTCCTTCCAGTAAAGATGGAGTATGTCAGCACTAATAGATGTGTATACATGGAAATGAAACATTGACACAACATTATTTTAATGACTAATACTTGCGTATGTAACAATTGCCAACAGACAGTGCAACACAAAGAGCAATGTTACTCTGATACAGTGGATACAAAGTAAAAGTTCGGCCACGCAAAGGTGGACCTCAGAGATAACAGAGGTGACGAAAGACACTGTTTATGAAGCGCACACAAAAGCCTGTTCTAGAAATCTCTTCTCACCCTGAAGTTGCGAAGCAAATCAGGACTGGATAAAAGAAAGAAAGACAGGTCACATAGAGAGGCTCACTCCAGATGTCACCTTTGTCAACCTGATGCTGAAAGGCAAAATATGATTAGAGAATAGAAGTATCACAAAATATCTCTGCCTTTGTAGATCATCACTGCATTTTTTAAGGCATCTCTTCTCTCTGCACCTCTATGATAAACTGTCTGAGCATGATAAGCTGGTGATAGAAGATCCACCTCTGAGTAATAGTACCACCTGTCAGTATTGCATACATTGCCAAGTTTGATGACAGAAAACTGGAACTACTAGCCCCACTTGAAAGAGAGCAAGAAGAGTGACAACTTATATTTCTTTGGTGACCATAAGAAGAAGTAGTATTGTGACTATTTGTCTTGTTTAGATTATTTTTGTTGCTTCTTGATTTGAGTAGTACTGTCCATTGGCTTGTAGATGTCAAATTGACATAGTTTAGACTGACAGTACTGTTTCATTGGCTTGTAAGATGTCACATAATTTGACTAGTACTGTTTCATTGGCTTGTAAGATGTCACATAATTTGACTAGTACTGTTTCATTGGCTTGTAAGATGTCACATAATTTGACTAGTACTGTTTCATTGGCTTGTAAGTCGTCACATGATTTGACTAGTACTGTTTCATTGGCTTGTAAGATGTCACATAATTTGACTAGTACTGTTTCATTGGCTTGTAAGATGTCACATAATTTGACTAGTACTGTTTCATTGGCTTGTAAGATGTCACATAATTTGACTAGTACTGTTTCATTGGCTTGTAAGATGTCACATAATTTGACTAGTACTGTTTCGTGCTGAGTTTGTAGAATGTACACATATTTACTAGTATTTATTCTTCTATTGGCTTGATGTCAAAATTTGACTAGTCTGTTTCATTGTTGTAAGATGTCACATAATTTGACTATATTTTCATTGGCTTGTAGATGTCAATAATTTGATAGTACTGTTTTTTAATTTAAATAGCATCAAATTACTTATTTTACTGTATATTTAAAATGAACGAGATATTATTGTAGCTCAGTAGATTTTAAAGAAAATATATTATCATTGGGAAATTTGTTAATAAAATGTAACCACAAAAATCTATTCTGATTAGTATTTTATCTAACAAATCAGGTCTAAAACCATGCTTATGTCCCTAAATATCATATCAATAGCAAATCTGTAGAAATATGTGTTCTGTTGGACAATAGTTGACCAGGGTATCAGGGGTTTGTTTAGGGCTAACAATCCAAATCCAGAATAAACATGGATTTGTTACAAAAACTTCAATGGTAAATTGATGTAGTGTTAAGAAAATGTCAGCACCAAGTGCCAGTAGGAACTGTTAATTTTAAAATTAATGTATAAATGTTAGGAATTCAATTGCAGCCTTATGCTCCATTGGGAATAGAAAATAATTAAGAAAGAGAAAGTATTTGATTAGTTTTTGTAAAGCGGACATGTACAATACAGCCATATTTTTTACAAACTGTTGTTACTGCATGTAATACAGTTTTTTAGGACGGTGTAAGAC
Source organism: Arion vulgaris (assembly GCA_020796225.1). Classification (NCBI taxonomy): domain Eukaryota; kingdom Metazoa; phylum Mollusca; class Gastropoda; order Stylommatophora; family Arionidae; genus Arion; species Arion vulgaris. The sequence continues at coordinate 63,016,744 of CM036760.1, forward strand.
AGGGGTGACATGAGCCTGAGGAATTTAATGGCCGGATGGCTAGTGCAGTTGCAGCTGAAACTGTTCAGGCTGGGATTTTCTTTTATGCCCCGATATAAAAAAATCCTTGGCCTTACCGTGGAGCGAACACAAGTCTCCCGCATGGAGCTGCGCTCTAGGCCATATATGAATGGTTAATTATTACACAAGGCTAGCAATACTAGATGTTTTTTTAAATGATAGAATGATAGTCACCTAAAACATTCATTAGTAATAGTGGCTGTTTATTGTTTTCTAATTATGCTATCAGCGCCAGAAATACCAATAAGGTGTCTGAAGGGTTGACTTCATGTGTATTATTGTGTAAAATTAGCACTGTGAAAATTTAATGTTGCCTGCTGTTGGGGCAAACATATTATGCTGGTCATAATTTGTTTCACTGCTGCATGTTAATGTCTTTGGCTTACAATGGTCAATGACTATATAAATTATAGATTCTTTGTCCGAAATATCTTTCATTATTTACTAATTTAAGAAAATTAATTGCATGTTTTATCTAAACATAATTGGGCTTTTTCCATTGCTATCAACGCATGATCCTCCATTTTTATGATTTGTAATTGTTAAAATAATTTGGGCAATCGTTTCATTTTTTTTAGTAGTTCACTTTGATAACATGTCCCCACTCCCATTTGCGTAGCTTATGCAGCAGGCATTCTCAATTCAGATGTGTCTTCAGGGCTTGTTCATACTCATGAAGTTGTAGGCATTGATAAGCTCTATTTTGTTTGTGGAACATTTGCAGACAATATAAGGATGGATCAAAACATTACAGGCCCAGTTCATCGAAACCTACAAGCAAGGCAGTTGGGGGGAGATCTGCAGTTCCTATGCAGTCTGTCAGACCTATAACTCGAAAGCAGAAAGAATACAGTCTGAAGGCATACTACCCCAGTAAAGTAGGCAGCATTGAGTTGAAGATTCTGGAACAGCCAGAGCCTCAGCACCGTGCTCGGTACCAGACCGAGGGAAGCAGAGGAGCCATAAAGGATGCAAGTCAGCAGGGGTTTCCCATCATCAAGGTAACGTGCCCAAGGTCAGGTTTATTGGTGCATGCATATTAAGATGCTTAATTAGTTTTTGCATAGATGTGTGTACATATACCCACCAGTCATCCATTCATACAACTGGTTTATTAGGATCTAAAACAGATTCCACATTTTTCATATCCTTCAGCTATTTGGCTACAACAGAGCTACCAAGCTACAGGTGTTCATAGGAGATGAATGTAGCCGTGTCAAACCTCATGGATTTTATCAGGCTTGTCGTGTGTTTGGTAAGAACTCGACTGCCAGCATGGAGCAGGAGATTGAAGGCACAGCTGTCATTGAGGTTGAGATTTTGCCAGAGAATGACATGACTGTCAAGTAAGTTTATTCCTGTTGTCATCATTGTATTTATCAAATATAATACATCTGTGAGATTAATTAGGTTGCATTTGTTATGTGTATTTCGATTTCACTATATTTTTGTATTGTATTTATATTTAAGTTACCAATTTTGACTGTAAGGGATATACTAAAAAACAGGATTATGATATGAATTGTCAAAGCACCATCAGCTTTTAAAAGTCTATATAAAATATGAAACTGCAAGTTATATAGCTTTAAAACTAAATTAGGAATTATAAATTCCAACGTTGTCTCAATGCTGACTTGTGCCAGCGAGAGTTGGAGAATATCTAGAGATATAAAAAATGTAAGTAGAATGCATATGAAAATAAATGTCTGAGAAAAATAGTGAATATAAAGTGAGACGAATTCATGATAAGGGATGAATGAAAAGTACTGTCTGGTCAACCACTAGTAGCAACTATTATTAGAAGGAGAAGATGGAGATCTGTTGGACATACTCTGAAAAGAAATGTCTGGTCAACCACTAGTGACAACTGTTATTAGAATAAGATGGAGATATGTTGGACATACTCTGAAAAGAAATGATCAAAAGAATTAAAGTGAGAGATAAGTGTTTCAAGAAAGAAAGGGTGTCCTAGAGAAATCTGGAAAGAACTTTATTGAGAAGGCAGAAATGTCAGACTGAATTCTATAAAATATATTTGCACAGGTTGGAGAATTTTATTTCAGGCACTATGTAAAATATGGGAGGAATACAATATAATTTAATAATTTCACCATTTTGTTATACCTGTTCCCCAGTGCATCTGATTTCAACACACATTTCTGTCAGGTTTTCCTGCCTTAGCCTTTGACTTGTTCTCAGCAAAACAGCAATTGTCTCTCTGGGTCTGGTCCTTGTCTGTGACATATCCAGCTCTGAAGACCCTGCTGGGGGAGCTTAGTCCTTGGTATCAATGTACAATGGCACAGTGGAAATTTATGTTGTTGTTATTTTGTTAGTACAGTACCTCATGAGTTACCAGTTTGTTGAATCAGTGTAAGTCTACTGTATTACAGATGAATTGAATTTTTCTTTCAATATCTCTTTTACAGTTTGGACTGTATAGGCATCTTAAAACTGAGGAATGCTGATGTTGAACGTAGAATTGGACCCAAGCGAGCCAGAGATAAGAAAAGAACAAACCTTCGAGCCCGTCTTGTCATGAGATGTCTGGTTGAAAAATTAGATGGAAGCCAGCATCTTTTACAAGTGGTCTCAAACCCTATAGCTTGCAGTAAGTTCTAGTTTGGAGAATTGTTGTTTCAAGTAAAATGTGGCATGAGTAGACACTTTCCTATGCAATGTTGGATAAGACATCTATATTTCAGTGTTGTGAAACTGCTCACCATCTTGTTAGATTAAGCACCTATTAGTCTGTCCTGAGTGCAGTTTTTGTTTGTTTGTTCGCTCGTTGTGAATTCTGGCTTAGCTTCCTTGATATTATGAGAAGGTCAGTGCAGACCTTTGATGGCGAACTACCGATCATCCGTGCAGATCATTTAGCTACCCTCATTACAGTCATCATTAGAGAGAAAAAATTTAAAATTAAATTCCTCCAAAAATATCTTCACCATTTTCAAAATTACATCAGAGACCCTTACTGGTGCTACAGTTTTTGTGCACTGCAGCTGAGATCTTCCTGTGTAAGAAAGAGATCGGAGCACACATGGTTACTCACAAAAGTGCAAAGATGACAGTCCTATCAATCAGCAGTTTTCATTAATGATGGCCTTGACATCCGCATCCTCCGCCACAGGGTTCCTGTCTCTGGGCCTATTTTGAATTTAATGATGATCGAAAATGTGTTCCTCAACAGTGCATAATTCATATATTATATATTCTTCTTTGAACGCTCTATATCAACCACTTGTTAACCACTCTTTGTGATTTGTATGTGATCTGAACCTAAGAGCAGTTGTGCCAGTTATGCACCTACAAGTATTCCAGCACAACCGATTTCTGCTACGCTTTTTTATTTACTAGGCTAGCTTCCCTAGTCCCCTACCTCAGTTGCCTCTTACGACATGCCTTGTAGGCCACAGTGTCAGTAGTCTTTGCTCTCCTTGCCGGCTATGGCAACACAGGTAATATATTATATAAATTGTAAGTAAAGTATAAGGCCTGTATAAGTAAAGTTTTTTTATAACCATGAGGTATGTTGGGAAATACACTGTTAGGTCCATATTTTTCTTTGACCAACAGCACACAATGAGTGATTTGCTTGACATCATACCTGCTACCCTTACTTCCCAGTGTTTCTTTGGTATCCAGTTGAGATTGGGTAGACTTAAGAGCTGCTGGAGTCTGAAAAAATGTCACTCCCTCTGTGGAATTGAACCTGAGACCCACACACCTATGAAGCAAGCGCACTAACTACTATGCTATCAAACTATATTGTGGAACTAAAAATCCTGAAACAGATTTTATCAAAGAATCCAGAAAACTTTGAAGATACCAGTATATATATACTGCTGTTACAGATTTTGACTCATTTAATTGTGTAGATATCAAATGTTCTCATTTGATCACTATAGCCACAACTTTTGTTTTATTGATCTGATTGTGTGGACAGCTCTGTAATGACAATATTCCATTGTTTTTTTTTAAATTGTATAACATGTCTTGCTTACAGCTCAGCCTGTGGGCCAGCCAGAGATTTCGAGGATGAGCATTTCAGAGTCCAATATCCAAGGTGGTGAAAGTTTGTTCATCATTGGGAAAAACTTCAGGAACAAAGGAACTAGTGTTCTGTTTCAGAAACTGGACTCACATGATCATAGTGTGGTATGGCAAGCAGAGGCAGAGATTGAGCAAGAGTTTTTCCAACCAGTAAGTTGTGATCAATCTCTTAGTATTAGGAACTTCAGACATTACTCATCATTATTTAATAGTCTGTTGGCATTTTCTACTATATACCTACTTGTGGCAGAGAACAATACTTAAACATCAATGCTAGCTTCAATAACAGAAACCAGACATATACATAAAAATAAAATTATATATATATTAGCTTCCAAGTAAGTATAACATTTGAACTGCAGATCACCCATGTGTTGTCAGCATCTGCAAGAGAAGCAAAGAATAGTAACACTGCAACCTACGAGGCATGTTGTAAGGGCGACTGAGGTAGAGGCCTAGGGAAGCTACTCTAGTAAATAAAAAGCATCATAGAAATCCGATGTGCTGGCCTACTTGTAGGCGCATAACTGACACAACGTACGAGTTGGACCTTGTCCTAAGTTCATCCTTATTCGAACAATTTCATATTAGAAGAGACACACACATTAAACCACCGTTTTTAAACCTCTCAGAAACTGAATCAACACTGTTTGCTTTGTTATTTAGAAACTAATATATAGTTTGACTATCGCCATGTTATCTTTGATTTATCAGCGACAAAATGTACATGCATATATTATTTTTCTTGTTTGAACTTTCTTTCAGACTCATTTAATTTGCAAGATTCCACCATACAAGGACCGGACTGTTGGAGCCCCACAGGTAGCACAGATTGTGGTTAGCTGTGCAGGCAAGAAGAGTGACCCCCAGAACTTTATATATAAACCAGGTTAGTGGTCTTGGCCATAGGAAGGAAGTCATACATAGACACACTGTGAACATGGTTTTTTGTGTGTAATATGTTGCATCTGTCTTTTTGTTGTATATAGTGCTAGTCTTCTTAGTTTGCCAGGAGATGCTGTTTGTTAATCTGTGTCTCAGTTTGCAACAAAACTAATGTTATCTGCACATTTTGATGTGACAAGTCTGGTTTCAACACTATGTTAATGAGACTTGTGTCAGTATCTTAGCTGAGGTCATATTATTTGATTTGAATAAAACTATTCTGTCATTCTATTCAAAATGAAAATACTTCTACAACTCTCTTTATACCACATGGTATGTAGGGCAATACGGTGTTAGACACATTTTTCATTGATCCTGGCACATGATGGGAGATATGGTCAACATCATGCTGGCTGCCTTTACTTCCCAGTGATTTTCCTGGTACCCGATTGAGGCTGGGTCAACCTAAGAGCCATTACAGTCTGTAAAAATGTCACGCCCACTGTGGAATTGAACCTGGACCACTAGTATAAGAAGCATGTTAAAATGAAAGTATACAGTTATGATTTCTCAGTATTATCTTGGTAGAATGTCAAGTGCACACATCTGAATGTTAAATCATATGTTTGTCATCTCATCCCAATGATGCAGTAGAAGTTTATGGATTTGTATCTCTCTTTTTTTATGCCTTTTTAACTTTGATTGAGGCCTATGCCCTCAACTAACTCATTCCAAATCTTGAACTATTTCTTGCAGCTCTTCCATATATCATTAATATCTGCATCAAAATCTTTCCTCCATGTATTTCTAGGCTTCCCTCTCTTTCGCTTTCCCTGTGAGTTCCAGGGAAGGACCTTTCTTATTATATTTCACTCTGATTTTCTCAAGGTGTATCCTAGCCAGCATCTAAATGGATTTGTATACCTTGGAAGTCAAGTTTCAACAGCGTGAGATTCAGTAAAGGATGTAGCAGCAAGCGAACTAAGCATTTGCCATACTTAAAAACATGTGGAGATTAAAAGAATATGGTTAGAAAACCCAACTCAAAATAAGACAAAATAATATCCTTGAAATATTATTGTACAATAGCGACCACTAGAAAATGACAGCAGGTATTATACATAAATTAGAGAGCTTTCAAACTATAATTTCTTAAAATTATTCTGCAAATATTCTGGTTTAAAAAATAAGATAGTAACTAATAAGTTGTGGGGAAAAAACTACCTGCACATCACTAGCAACCGTAATCAGAGGAAGAAGAAAGCGTGGACATGTGTGTAGAATGTCACAGCACACTTTGACAAAGACAGCTCTTTGATGTACTGCAGATTGGAGAAGGAGATGGGACAGACTAAAGGAAACCTGGAGAAGGACAATGGAAAGGAAAATGAAAGAGTGTGGGCTGGACATAAGATACCATGGGTAGAAAGACAAAGATCCAGCAGCAGACTGAATTCTCTTCTGAATGCCTAATGTTTCGTGCCGTTAAGGCACAGAGAAAATGAGCTGCGTGAAACGACAGAACACTCAACATGTACATGTCTAACCTTGATCATGTATGCCCCACCTGTGGTAGGGGATTGTGTTATAGGATTGGACTCTACAGTCACCTCTGCACACACCAGAGAGGTGCAGCAGCACATGTCTGAGATTTTTGTCATCATCGCTTGCGATGGACTGCTATTATTATGTGTCAACTATCACATGAAAAGGATATAGATATCTTTGTGTACATTACCAGCAGTTAACTGGAAGTATGTTAATGATGTTATAGCAATACTTTATGTAAGAAGATATTCTGACATTTGAACACACTAAGTATCAACAACTGTCACCATGATTTTATGTGTGCCTGTTATACAAGCCATTTGGGATTAGTAGATTCGGAGAAATCAATGTACTGGTTTTTTTTTCTCATCAGTTTACCCTGTGGCTCCATCTATGAAGCAAGAGATTCCAATGGAGACAGACACTACAGTGTCAACAAGACGTTTGTCATTTGTCTCCCCTGGTAAGTAATCTTGAAACTTGATAAATCTGAACAGTCTACACAGCAAAGTTGTATATGTTTTGTTAGATATCTGTAGGCACTCAACTGATACAGCTTATTCAGATTGCATAAAACATAGTGGGTGTCTGTAACTTAAGCGGTAATGAGCTCAGTCACAACCTAAGTGCAGCTGGTTCAAACTATAAAGCGGGCAGTTTGGAAGCAAATTGGTTTTTGTCGTAATGAACGGTAAAAACATACCTCACCGTTCATAAAACAATAGCAAAGTACTGAATGTATAAGTGGTGCCTAGAAAATCAACAACTCGTTTACTGTAGTTGATGGTGAGGTCCTGTAAAGGATACACCATGATTTTCATAAAACAATACTGAAAGTGTTATAACAAATCAAATGTGAAAGTAATTTGTCTGTTGTGAAATGTAAATTGAGCGGTCTACATCCCATTCAAAGAACGCAGTCCTCCTCAGGACTACACCTAGGCAGCACAATGCACCAGATTGACACAGGGACCTCCAGATGTCAGCCAGACAGCATGGGGCCCACCCTCTAACATGATTACCAGCAGCACGCCAGTCAGCCATCATAAAATCCGACTTCAGACAAATCTAACAAAAGCGAAAACCACATACACACCAGATCAGCACAAAGCCCTTCTCAGAGCTACACCCAGATCGACACCAAAAGTCCTTCACAGATCTTCACACATATACCAGAACACAGTACTCAACAAACATTTTAGGTCTAGTCCCAGGCCACATGACCACACCAAGAAAAAGGCCAAAATGCTCTGATATAACGAAAAAAATATACATTTTAGGTTGAAAACAGCATGTGCCTCAGCCACATTAATCCATCACTTAACAAACAAACAATATGTTGTAAGGCTCTGACTATGATATATTGTACTGCTTTTTCCTCCCTTTTTCCATTGCTGAAAGATTATAAGAAACATAATTATAAATTTAGATTGTCTGTACAAGATGCGCCGCCTCAAGGTATTGAACATCCTACTGAGAGTTTTGAAATCGTCTTCAAACTTTTTTCTGTGGAGACACTCTTTCAAATCTCCAGTTTCAGTTTGGAATTATCTTCATTGCACTCTGGACATGTCCATAGGTGATCCAATCTCCTTCGCAATATCTCCAACAGCGTCCAGCGATTGACCGTACCAATTCAGTGTTGATTGATGAGCCTACTCATATACTTGTTGTGCTGTTCTTTTCTGGCCACTCCAATCTTCAATCCTAACTAACATTTGCAATCTAGCAGTTGATGTGGATTAGTTTAAATGAAAATCTTTGTTGCGACCACACTCTATGTCAGCTCTATCCATTGGCTGGCCCTCTGATATGGTGGAGATTGTATCTCCTTGGGGTTCAAATATCATTGTCTTATTTCTAATCTGATGTTGTATCCCTTACAGTTATAGATCTTCTTAGTTTTTCTTCATTTTTAAGCAAAAGTGGATTTTATTTTTCAAACAAACTTTCACAAAGATCACTAGTATTGATAATATCATGTCTTTGTTGACTTGTTTTCTCATTTGTCCAACTCTGACTTCTTCTATGCAGGTAAGTTATCTGTACATTACACTTGAAGATTTATTTTTAACTAGCTGCATATTTCTTATTAACGGACTTAAATTTCATGGAAGAGATTGAGCGAGTTGCCCAGGACACAGCGGTATGGAGAAATATATATATATATATCTTATTAGATTTTTATAATTTTTATCAAGTGTGTTTATGACTTGTAATCTTGTTCTTTGATAGATTTTGTACAGTATGATTACATGGATGTGTTTATTCATGTTTTATTCCATCAGATTATATATATAACAGCACATGTGATTTTCTATATGGCTACATTGATTTATTTGTTCATATTTTATTTTATCAATTTCTAACACCACTTGTGATTTTATTTCTATTTATTATTATGCATGGAATGGAACTGATAAGAAAACAAAATCAGAATACTAAGAGCATGCATATTCCCAGTGGTAATGTATGTGTGTGAAACAAGGCAGTGGAAAAACATACATGTGCTTTTGAATATAAGTATTTCAGAAGTTCTCCCTATACCATGGACAGAGCAGAGAGCGAATAGATCTATCCAGAAAGAACTAAAAAAAAAAACTGGCTGATGCTATAAATAAGAATGATAAAATTTGAGTATTTTGGACATATAAAGAGACATGAAATGGTTGAAGTAGACCATTATGGAAGGAGACATCCGCAAGAGGAAGATAACGGAGAAGATGGATTCAGGATGTCATGATTTGAGCACGATGACTGCAGAGGCGGGACATCTGCCATACGAGAGAGAAATTCTGAAGAACTGCTAGTTAGGGTGGCAATGTTCTGCTTAAGACAAGCTATTTGATGATTATTATTATAGTTATTAAAATCTTGTAAAGTTATCTTGTTTTTGTACTTTGTTTTTACATGTTTTGTCTTTGGTACATAGTTTTACTGTATCTTAACCTTGTATTGATAAATAGTTAGTAATAGTTAAGTGCTAGATGACTATGTGAAGCTCTTGGAACACATTAGCACCAAATAACACAAAGAATGAACAATCTGAATCATACTCTAACATGGGCATGTCTGCATTACGACTGCTTGTTACTACAAGAAGTAACAAGTTAGTGACTTTGACTCAGGCGATAGAGCAAAGACTGGTATATACAGTATTACATAAGAAGGGAAAAATTAATTATAAGATATGAAAAACAACACTCAACGTTTGTGCTTAAGACCTTTATCAAGAACAGAAAAAACAGAAAGGTCTTAAGCACCGAAACGTTGAGTGTTGTTTTTTCATATCTTATAATTAATTTTTCCTTCTTATGTAATACTGTAATACCAGTCTTTGCTCTATCGCCTATTTCCTCAGTATTACCGCAGCCACCCCTACGATTTTCTCCAGATCTGATCTGATCCAGTCTGACTACCTCAGATTTGTTGATTTTCGTACATCGCATTATTGACTTTGACTCACTAGGTTTCCTAGAAAGGAAGAAGATATCACTAGTCATGTCTTTCCAACACATCTCTCTCCCATATGAAAAATTAAGATGTCTCAAAGACTTAGCAGGTTGTAGGGTGGGAAATGCATGTCTCTTCACATTATTAACACTAAGTTATGTTATGCGATCGACATCATGGCACATTGGGCAGTCCCATGCATGCTTTGTCCTCTGCTGCAGCATCCATCCTAATGTCCATTTGCTCACAGTACCCATGGGAAGTTGATTAGTATACCTTCTCTCTCTACCATGAAGACAACACTGTCTGGCTTGTCGAAACTTAACTCCTGATTCTCTGACTCATTCCAGTGTCTGAGTATGTGGGAGGTAGGTGGATCTGTTCATTTACTCACTTGTGGAATGTTGGTTGCTTGAATTGAACCCACAAACCTTTTTTGATTTGAATTGAATAGTGAACATTCTATGCACTTTGCTATGTTCTCTCTCTCTCTCTCTCTCTCTCTCTCTCTCTCTCTCTCTCTCTCTCTCTCTCTCATAACTCAGTCATATTGGACCAGTGTACTAAATATTTTCTATGTCATGCAAGCACTAGCCTAACATTATCCTCCATCCTAGTTCTGATATTGGAAAAACAGTTTATTTTAATTATCATTAGCATTTATTTACAAATTTTTGTCACTTTCATTGTTTTTGTCATGCTTCATTTTATGTCAACTAGATGGACTTGTAGAACTGTTATGTTTATCGATTTCTATTTGTTCCCATATGTTCTCTGTGTTTGCCTGTCAGTTACTATATTTAATATTTCTATTTGTTCCCATATGTTCTCTGTGTTTGCCTGTCAGTTGCTATATTTAATATTTCTATTTATTCCCATATGTTCTCTGTGTTTGCCTGTCAGTTGCTATATTTAATATTTCTATTTATTCCCATATGTTCTCTGTGTTTGCCTGTCAGTTGCTATATTTAATATTTCTATTTATTCCCATATGTTCTCTGTGTTTGCCTGTCAGTTGCTATAATTAATATTTCTATTTGTTCCCATATGTTCTCTGTGTTTGCCTGTCAGTTGCTATATTTAATATTTCTATTTGTTCCATATGTTTCTGTGTCTTGCCTGTCAGTTTGCTATATTTAATATTTCTATTTGTTCCCATATTTCTCTGTGTTTGCCTGTCAGTTGCTATATTTAATATTTCTATTTATTCTCATATGTTTCTCGTGTTTGCCTGTCAGTTGCTATAATTAATATTCTATTTTTCCCATATGTTCTCTGTGTTTGCCTGTCAGTTGCTTATTTAATATTTCATTTTCCCATATGTTCTCTGTGTTTGCCTGTCAGTTTGCTATATTTAATATTTCTATTTGTTCCCTATGTTCTCTGTGTTTGCCTGTCAGTTGTATATTTAATATTTCATTTGTTCCCATGATGTTCTCTGTGTTTGCCTGTCAGTTGCTATATTTAATATTTCTATTTGTTCCTATAATGATTCTGTGTTTGCCGTCAGTTTGCTATATTTAATATTTCTATTTGTTCCCATATGTTCTCTGTGTTTGCCTGTCAGTTGCTATAATTAATATTTCTATTTGTTCCCATATGTTCTCTGTGTTTGCCTGTCAGTTGCTATATTTAATATTTCTATTTGTTCCCATATGTTCTCTGTGTTTGCCTGTCAGTTGCTATATTTAATATTTCTATTTTTTCCCATATGTTCTCTGTGTTTGCCTGTCAGTTGCTATATTTAATATTTCTATTTGTTCCCATATGTTCTCTGTGTTTGCCTGTCAGTTGCTATATTTAATATTTCTATTTGTTCCCATATGTTCTCTGTGTTTGCCTGTCAGTTGCTATATTTAATATTTCTATTTGTTCCCATATGTTCTCTGTGTTTGCCTGTCAGTTGCTATATTTAATATTTCTATTTGTTCCCATATGTTCTCTGTGTTTGCCTGTCAGTTTGCTATATTTAATATTTCTATTTGTTCCCATATGTTCTCTGTGTTTGCCTGTCAGTTGCTATATTTAATATTTCTATTTATTCCCATATGTTCTCTGTGTTTGCCTGTCAGTTTGCTATATTTAATATTTCTATTTGTTCCCATATGTTCTCTGTGTTTGCCTGTCAGTTTGCTATATTTAATATTTCTATTTGTTCCCATATGTTCTCTGTGTTTGCCTGTCAGTTGCTATATTTAATATTTCTATTTGTTCCCATATGTTCTCTGTGTTTGCCTGTCAGTTGCTATAATTAATATTTCTATTTGTTCCCATATGTTCTCTGTGTTTGCCTGTCAGTTGCTATATTTAATATTTCTATTTGTTCCCATATGTTCTCTGTGTTTGCCTGTCAGTTGCTATATTTAATATTTCTATTTTTTCCCATATGTTCTCTGTGTTTGCCTGTCAGTTGCTATATTTAATATTTCTATTTGTTCCCATATGTTCTCTGTGTTTGCCTGTCAGTTGCTATATTTAATATTTCTATTTGTTCCCATATGTTCTCTGTGTTTGCCTGTCAGTTGCTATATTTAATATTTCTATTTATTCCCATATGTTCTCTGTGTTTGCCTGTCAGTTTGCTATATTTAATATTTCTATTTGTTCCCATATGTTCTCTGTGTTTGCCTGTCAGTTTGCTATATTTAATATTTCTATTTGTTCCCATATGTTCTCTGTGTTTGCCTGTCAGTTGCTATATTTAATATTTCTATTTGTTCCCATATGTTCTCTGTGTTTGCCTGTCAGTTGCTATATTTAATATTTCTATTTGTTCCCATATGTTCTCTGTGTTTGCCTGTCAGTTGCTATATTTAATATTTCTATTTATTCCCATATGTTCTCTGTGTTTGCCTGTCAGTTGCTATATTTAATATTTCTATTTATTCCCATATGTTCTATGTGTTTGCCTGTCAGTTTGCTATATTTAATATCCATGAAATAATTTATTTAGTCATTTTTGAGATATCAAATTCAGATTTCAATGAGTATGTGGCTTAGCGGTAGTAAGATGATCCCAAGAGTACCTGGTTCAAACTCCATGGAGGGCAGTTTGGAAGCAAATTTGTTCCTGTAGATTTTTACGAACAGTAAAAATAGACCTTACAGTTCAGAAATCAATGGCTAACTACTGAACGTATAATAACGTAAAATAAACAACTTCTTTACTACATAAATTCATCATAAAATAGATTGGTACAACAATAGTTGTGTCAACTTTAATCCATCATACATTCATCATCATCATATTTTACCGAGTACCATCTATTTACAGAAGCCCTCCTTTTGAACCGGATGGTTCAGCGGACTCATGCGCAATCTTCCACTTCCAGCAGCATGTTCCAGCTGCCTCCAGGTACCATCCCTGGCATGCATACTGTTACAGTTAAGTCACCTCCTGCATCTGCCTCCGCCAGTCTCGTCACATCTGCAGAGTGTATAGATCTCACCAACTCGCTTGCAGGTGAGACAACCATGCCATCTGTGACTGCAGCATCGACTATACCTGTATCATCTGGCAACAGCTTGGTGACAACATCAGATCAAGCACTACCATCATTCCTATTAGATGAGAAATCTGATGGTCTCATACAGACATCAGCAGGGAATTCCTCTGCAACAATACTTATCCCAGCTTCCATTCCCAATGATGGGACTATGGTTAACTGTATTGGTGAGTTGTTTATTCACTAATGTTTCCTACATTTGTTTTCCCTTTCTATCATTTGTATAGTATCCAGCCATCTTTGTTTTATCTTCTTCAAGTTTAAAAAAAGTTATAGTACATTTAAAAGTTGTTTTTTTTTTGCTGCCAACATTATTGGTTGTGTACGGCTGTTTCAGTCATTACAATTTCTGGCATTTTAATTATCTTGTTTTATCCTGTTCTCTATCATCATGTCCCCGACAATGATTTTCTGGTCACAACGTTAGCGTCATATTTGTGCTCAGACTGAGATACCATATTTTCTTGAGATATGAACTTCTGAAGAGTGTTTGACTGGGACACTGACAACATGAGTTCTGAATGTCTTTATCAAAGATGCCCAGCATATGAGAAGCAGAGAAGATTGATATAACCGTCACTTTTGTTGTTGCATGACAAGCTCTTTGAAGATCTCATTAACCTGAAGCATATTCCTGCTTTCTTGGAATCTATTCAAGATTATATCTGCATGCAAACATAAAAAGTTGTAATATTTCCAATGAGCTCCAGCTGGTGCTACAGAGTTCATGCATTGTCGTCTGGTTTTCCAGCAGATCAAGCAAGGAATATGCATATAGATGAAGATGTAGAGGAGAGAAGAGAAGTGGACGTAAGAGTCGAGCTGGACACAGACGGTTTAGAAGGAAGACAGATCGACTTGCATTCAAGTATCAAGAGCTATTGGAATTGTTGAAGTTAAGCTGGATGCTTGAGGGGAAGAAAGAGAAGTGTGTTTAACCAGCGAGTCACAGGAACCATCAGTATGCATACTCTTCAACACCTGTTGGGGAGACCTCAAAGAGCAATGTTACTGTGATACAGTGGATCGATACAGTAGATACAAAACAAAAGGTGGACCACAGAAATAATAGGGGCAGTGAATGACACTGTTTATGAAGCGCACACAAGTCTTTTCTATAAATCTTTTCTTATCTTGACACTGTACAGCAAAACAGCGTTCAGGGAAAGAAGAAGTAGCAATGACTTGAACACAGCCTCAGGAAACAACTAAACAGTATAACCAGATATACATTTGACTGGAACCCACAAGAAAAGTTGGATCCAAAATTAACTGCAAAGAACTGTAGAAGAGAAGGTCATTGTCATTGTAGTCTTATTAACAGAGCTGAAGAAGGTGTTCCATAATATAGTTCAGTGGAGGACAACAGTTACAGCCCTGTGTTGTACTGGGAATAAGATGGTTTAGTAATAGTAGATGCATTTGTGATTACCTTGTTATATCTCTTCCTTTGCTTTGGGAAGTAACAGCATTTGAACATTTAGTACATTATTCATAAAGAGTTTAAAATCATAATCAAATAACTAATGTACAACGTTTTACAGTTCACAGCAACTCAAATACAAACACAATATCTCCGATGTCATATGCCATCAGTGATAGCCACCCACAACCATCTCTGACGTCAAGTTCTGGTACTTGCCGAAGCATCCTAACAGATACAACTTCCTCTGTGGCCTCATTCCCATCAAAACCTTTCTTTGTTGTTATTGACCCTTCTGCACTACAGACCAATGATGGAGGTGACAAAAGTAAGTGCCATAATTGTTTATTTTTCTTATACTATATTGTCTATTGTAATTATATTCCAGTAGTTCTCAAAATGAGTTTCACAGGACAGTTTCAAGGGCTCCTTAGATATACCACCTGTCAAAGAAGGTGACTCATTCATCACAAGCTTTACTGCATATTCAAAAGTCTAGTTACACCATTAGTCTTCTTCTTCTCTTTTACCATTTACTTCTTTATAGAAGTGTTGGGGGTGAAACGTAGTGATCTTGTGTGTGCTTTTTTAAGGCACTTTGTAAGCTGATATTCATGTCGTAAGGCTGTTCTTGATGCCGTCACTCCATCTTTTGTGTGGTCTTCCTCTTGCCTTGTACTCATTATACTTTTTCTGTGTGGCTCTCTGTGGTAGGCGATACCAGGGCATTCTGGTCAGGTGTCCAAACCATTTAATCTGTTGTTCTTTTATGAATTGCATAACTGGTTTCACATCCAGTCTCCTGATTTCTTCATTTCTAATTTTGTCTCTTATTGCCACACCTGCAGCTCTTCTAAGACACCTCATCTCTGTCGTTATGATTTTCTGCTCATTAGCTGCTGTTATGGGCCATGTTTGACACTGGTAACATAGTGTTGGCCAGAAAATCGTTCTTGTGAGATTTGTTTTAGTTGTTAGCGGTATCTCTTTGTGTGACAACAGTGGTGTTAACCATTAGTGTACATATAAAATGTTCTACAGTCTAACAAGTTTCAAAACACTAGACAGTACAGTGCACATGTCAACACAGACATACAATCACTTCTTCTCATGAAGATAAGGCTCTATTCCCTTACCATATCTGTAGAATTTCACTCATATGATCATACTCAAATACACAGCAATACTAAGATTGTAAACTTGAGACAAGTTAACACTAACAAAGTTCTCAAGAGTTACCAATTGAACTTGATATGGACACTATTGGCTTAGACTTCAGTTCTGTATGTCAGTATTTTGCAAAATGTACGCCCTTGACACTAGTCTTGCATAAAGTATATTACAGAGTAAGCAGTTATCTTGTGGTCTAGTCCCCGACCATCTGTTCACACCAAGATAATAGATGATCAACACATGCATGAAAGGGATATACTTTTGTATAAATAAGTGTTAATTCCTTATGAAATCAACAAAGTTAGAGAACTACTGCAGTATATCATTGTTTGTATTGTCTGTTCTTCTCTATTAGATTGAAAGATATCTGCTATGATTGTCTAGATATGATTATCTTTGACTTCCAGTCAAGACAAAATGTTCAGTAATGATTGTGTAGCTGTTAGTTATACTAGATTGAAGTATATATGGTTGTGACACTCAGTGATCAAGTGCCCTGTACATCATTCTTCCATCTAAGAAACAACTTATAGAATAAACAACTTACATCTTTCCATTTACTTTCCAGTTCAACAATTGCTTATGCAGATTTTGGAAGCTCAGAATAAAACTTGGTGAGTACTGTACTTCTGAAGACAGATACAGCAGATTTGTTAATAACCATCACGTTTTCAGACATTTTCTATCCTTTAAGTTCTAGCTCTTCAAAACTGACTACAAACAAGTGCACACATTTTTTTTAATCTGCAGTTAATTTTGTGTGGGTGCTGGCTTCCTTTAAAAGACAATTGTAAACACTCTTTCAAAACATACTGAAAGAAAGGTTGATGACATTCATAGTGGTGAAGGTATCAACATTGCTGTAGTGGAATCAGAGTTAGATTACTAAACCAACACCTCGAGATCTTCCTTGTGATTCATCCTGAAATGAAATTTTATGTATGAAATTTGCCTGATAACATAAGGATCAAGTAACCACACCAGAGCTCTAATTGTGTGATCCACATGTGGTGCAACATGCTGAGAACCAGCATAACACTGTAGGGGAAGTAGCCTTAGATTCAGACAGACTCTTTGTATACAGTGGGTCTCTTCAATAGACAGTGTGACAGTTGCATTTTTATAACAGATATATTAACTAGACAGTCATGTTAGATTCAGCTATATATATATATATCTTTATCATCTTCATATTATGGTTGACACATAAGATGTTCACAAATGATGCCATTTTCTGCCAGTCTGTCACATTTCTACCCTTGTTATTCCTTGTCCACGCTCTTTTTCTTACCCACCATCCTACAGGTTTCCTGTGGTCTTCTCTTTCTGTCTGCTGTCCATGTAAGGGCTGTCTTTGCCAAAACAATCCTGTGTCATTGTGCAGTTGATTCAGAAATATAATTACTACTCACACGAAAATAAAATTACTACTTTGGAAAATAGAAATGCTGCTGAGAAGAAAATAGAATTACTGTTTATGAAAAACATTCTTCCATAAGTGAAAAATGAAACATATTACCATGTGAATAATAATACTTCTTCTTATTTCTCTAATCCTGTTTTGCCTCACACCATCAGGATAAGAAGAGGTTTCTAGAACAGGCTATTTTCAGCACTTCATACATGGTGTCTTCGACTGCCTCTGTTATCTACCTTTTACGTGGACAACCTTTTGTCTTGTATCTATTGTAACTGACTAGCAGTGCACTTTGTGGTGCACTGTCTGTTGGTAATCTGCTTATGTGACCAAACCTTTAATACCTTTGTAAGTGGCAAATGAACTTATTAATGTTGGAAGAATACAAAAATGAAATTACTGCTATGGGAAAAAGAAGTAGTGGAGAAAATTGATATGGTGAAATATGTATGCAAACAATGAAGTATTTTTAATGTTTGTATGTTACAGATTGCATTTGGGAAATTATATATTATTGGAGTATAGGAGCACAGTGACTACAGACATGGGAATCAAATATTGAGAACTGCTGATAGTTGCGATGTTGTCATGTGTTAAGTGCTACCCAAGGATTAGATTTAGTGGACTTTCTGTATTTGTTAAATTTCTCTCTTTTCATGCTTTATTTCTTTTTGATAATTGGAATCTTATAGTAGCTGTCACTGTATTGTATTTATTTGTGTCGTAAATTGCACATTGAATCAGTTGTACAAGACTTACATTGTGATGTATGCATTTGTACAATATCATGCATTTCTTGAATCCGCTGGTCTCTATGTTGTGTTAGATGTACTTTACTGTGTAGCGTCTGGCCAAATGGATTAGAGCATGGGAGACCTGGGTTCAATCCCCTGTAAGACCAAGGAGTTTTTCTCTGTTGGGGGCATAAAGAAACATTATAACTTGAACAGTTTTGACTGTACTAGCCATGTGGTCATTAAATTCCACAGGCATATGTTCCCCCTGTCCTACACTGCTTAAAAAGTTGTATTACCGGCAGTAACAATACATTTTTTTTTTCAATTAATTTTTTTGAAACTTCATTGCAATTATCATACATGACATTGTCAAAAAGTCATTCTAAGAGTTGTCATTGTACCGGTTGTACATAGATTTTGGAATTTGCTGACATGTAAATGCCATTCACATATTTCTTTATTCGTGTGAACAATTATTACATTTGAGAATTATGACAAGATTTTTTATATTTGAATTTCAGACTTGATCTCAAATATCAATTTTGACAGAATTTGTAATTGTATATTTTGATTTTTGGTGTTGTGACTTTCTTTGTACACATTGCTAAACATATGTTACATATTGACAATGTTTACAGAGTATTAAACAAGTCCATTTGTTTAGTCATATCAAAACCTCAGGACAAATATATTTTCAAGTATTTTACCATTTTTCATGTGAGCATTTTTTCAGTTGAATATGTAGTGAAAGAGAATTAATGAGAAGCTTTAGTTCTGTGTATATAATTCATTATTTTTCAGTCCAGTATTGTAGCAATAAAAAGAATTATTGAATGGTTTAGTGATATGCATATAGCTAACTTTTCTAACCATGACTGTTTATGGAATGTTTCAAAACTATTTCTCATTGTTGTTTTAATGACCAATTTCATGTACCAAGTGTTTGATAAACCTGATACAGGTTGAGAACCTCTGATGTAAATGGTCAACAGAAAGTATATAAAGTAAAGAATCCCATTTATATACCATTAGATGAATTGAGGAATATGGTGTTAGGCCCATATTTTTATTTGACCAACGGCTCACGATGAATGATGTGGTCAACGTCATGCTGGCCGTTTGTACTTCTCACTGTTTCTCTGGTGTCCAGTTGAGACTGGATCAAACTAAGAGCTGTAAAGTTGGGGGGAAAACTCTCATTCCCATTGTGGAATGTGATCATGGGACCATGTGCCTACGAAGTAAATGCATACGCTATTGTGGTCCTCATAACTGGACTAAAACTAGCTGAAATGGTCTGGACATGTTATGTAGCTCTGTAGGTTTATAGTAGTCATTGATCTATCAAATTTTAATGAATTTTTTTTCTCAAAAGCTTATCTATATTTTTTTATATTCATGTCTGCAACTATCAGCTGGTATGTGTCCTTAGTTCAAATATTTGTATATGTATCTGCAATTACTATTAGTTGTTAGCCCCCAAGATATGTCAACCTTCAAGGTGTGTCAGCCATCAAGATATGTCAACCTTCAAGATGTCAATTGTCAGCCATCAAGATATAATTGCTTATTTATGATGAACTGATATGTTTTGTTATGATGTCTGCAAGTATTCAGTTATAAAATCTCATATGTACATCTACAAGAAATGATGTACTCATAGTTATACATCATCCAACTGTATATTTAGTGTGTATGTTCTCAGCATGATTTGTACTGTCCCTGAATGAGTGACAATCTGAATGAAGTATTAAATCAACTGCTCTTTGAGATCACCAGTTCTCTGTTAGTTCTTCATTTACTATCTCTCACACACGAATGATACATGTGCTGCTGCTGTTGTGTATCAGTTTTCAGTGAAATAATTCAGAAGTATAAAGTTACTTTATCTTACATAAGCTGAAGATATTCCAAAATAAATGTTTAAGAACAATCCTGCTAAAAGCCTTTTTTTTAATCTTGCAAATTACAGATCAACATACAGAACTTACACTGTAGTAACTAACTATATAAGATATTACACTACAATAAAGTTTTATACTAACAGTTTCTATTGAAAGACTGAACAACTGCTTTTGATAGACTTGAACAGAAAGATAACAAGCATACAGCCACAGAATGGAGGTACAGTTGAAAGATGAAAATAAGTGGTTGAATCTGGAAGCCTTCTTATCATCATTGTTGTTGTCGAGTCCACAGTAATTAAGGGTTTTCACCCTTTTTCCTATATTTGAGAGGGGGAGAGTTTTGATGTATGTGTTAAATTATCTTGATTTCATTCAATACAGAATAATATGTTTTGTTTGAACGATGTTTGTTTATGTTATGATTGTGATATATCTTGGTCATGTTTTCATATACACACTTTATGAGATTATTTGTTTTGTGTTACTTGAATCAACTCTTCATAACCACACTTTCTTTAATTACTTTCTTCATAACTACTTTTCTCTAATTCTGTTTTTGCCTCACAGCATCATGTTAAGAAGAGACTTCTAGAACAGACTTTTGTGTGCACTTCATAAACAGTGTTTTCATCACCTTTGTTATCTCTAAGATCCATCTTTTGTATAGATAACCTTTTGCTTTGTATCTACTGTATTGGACTAACATTGCTCTTTAAGGTGCACTGTCTGTTGGTAATCTGCTTATGTGGCCGAACCATTTAAATCATTGTTTGTTGATGATGTTCAGTTCTGATGTTGTACCCACTTTTCCCCGAGCTCTTCATTTCTAAACTGGTCTCTTCTTGATACTCCCAGCATTCTGTGTAGACACTTCATCTCTGTATAACCACAGTTTGGTTTAAAATATAAGTCGGCTACAGCTGCAAGAACTGCCAGCGTGTCATTCAGAACACACACACAACAATGTGATTATCAAATTATACTACATCAATGTTCTTCCAAGGATTGAATGTAGAAGTTTTTGTGCAAAATGGGTGGACAGCATTCGGCAGTCATCTCAAGAACCCAACTTGGCTGTGCACACCTGGACATTCTTCTTCTTCTTCTACACCTGGACATGATGGACAACAATTATGCTGACTGGCTTGCAAATAATGACCCTAATCAAACTAGCAAAAGCATAGAGTATTTGTGAAACATGGGTGGAGAGCATTCTGCAGTCATATCTCAAGACTTTGACTGTACACATCTGAACGTGCTGGTCAATGATTGAGCTGACTGGCTTGCAAATAACGTTCCTACTCAAACTGGCAGAAGTATGGACAGAGCTGATGCCATTAATGCAGTAGATGTTCAGTTATGGGATATGGGCCAGTCTCAGACACTGGTACAGTTGTGAGAGTTAAGTCTGGACATGCCCAGACAATGTCGTCTTTGATTATCAATTAATCATAAAGTTTCTAATGTCATCATGTAGCATTGCACCTATTAGTATATAAGTCTGTGAATGATAGGCAGTGTCTAGTTGTATGTATGTGAATGATAGGCAGTGTCTAGTTGTATGTATGTGAATGATAGACAGTGTCTAGTTGTATGTATGTAAATGATAGTGTCTAGTTGTATGTATGTGAATGATAGACAGTGTCTAGTTGTATGTATGTATGTAAATAATAGGCAGTGTCTAGTTGTATGTATGTAAATGATAGGCAGTGTCTAGCTGTATGTATGTAGATGATAGACAGTGTCTGGAGCGTGAGCGTATGTATGTAAATGATAGTGTCTAGTTGTATTGTATGTGAATGATAGGCAGTGTTTAGTTGTATGTATGTGAATGATAGACAGTGTCTAGTTGTATTGTATGTGAATGATAGACAGTGTCTAGTTGTATGTATTTTTTATCAGTATTTCAAAATTATTGTAATGTTTATTGGTTCCCCCATTATAACCCGTTGATCAGAAATATGTTTAATGGTCACTTCGGGAGCATAGCATTATGTGACAGGTCAGCTCAGATATTGTTGGTTGTGCTATCTTTTGTTTATTTGTCTCTCACTTGCTAACTATCACCATAGCAACCATCGTTTATTTATAATTTATCAATGGACCATATGTTTGTTAAAATATTTCAAGATGACATCCGACTTGAGATATGGAATATAGTTTTACATAAAACTTGGTTCTTGTTTGAGGATATTAATCAACTGTTTCTTTAATGTTTATTATTTGATTTGTAACTTAGAACTCAATATAGATTTGTTGATATTGGAGGGAAGTGTTCATGATTATTTTGTGTAAATTAGAATTGAATACATATTCACTGATATGGGGGAGGGATTAGTTAGTCCATGACCAATTTTTCTGAAGTTTGTGTTCATGAAGAAGAAATGCATGCTCAATGTCTTGATGCTTGACGTAGCATATACCTACCTGTGTGTATGTATGTATATATATATATTATATATATATATGTGTGTGTGTGTATCAGTGAATATCACATACTAACGTAAGACGTTATGTTGTACAGGCTTGAGACAGTGAAACCATTACATTTTGGTTATCTGGTTTATACAATGAAATGAAAAGCTAGGCAATTTGTTTAATGTGTTGATAAGTAGTTGAAAGTAAGAACTCTTAGAGTCAAATGGGGATCGTTTTTTTAAATTGTATTTGATACATTTACAGAGAATCTGTTTTTGTTCTTTGTTGGACTATGTGAGTAGCATACAAAAACACAGTCTGTGAAGAACTGTCTCCTTGTTCAGTTGAGAAGTATGTTGAGACACTGTCTTTGAGATACATTGATATTTTCTGTATTTGAGATACATACTGAGACACTGTCTTAGAGAAAATGAATTCTTATACATTTGAAAACACTATTATTTCTGCATCTGGCAAAGTTATATTATTTGATGCTCATTGTTTCTGGTATTGAAAATCAGTTATCTTATCATGAAATTATAAGTTTATGAATTGAGTCAAATATTCTCGTTTGTAGAGATTTACTTTGATTGTGAATTCACTTGTACAAAGACAATAATGTTGGAAAATTAAACTGGATGTTTCATTGCTCTGGGCATTCCCTTTATTTACACATAGATAACTTCTTGTAACTGTATCTGACTGCACACTCAGACATGAGATATTGTTATATCTGATCTAACACAGACATGACCTTTGGGAATATTTGACTTAACACAGACATGACCTTTTGTAATATTTGACTTAACACAGACATGACATTTTGTAATATTTGACTTAACACAGACATGATTTTTGTAATATGACTTAACACAGACATGACCTTTTGTAATATTTGACTTAACACAGACATGATATTTTGTAATATTTGACTTAACACAGACATGACGTTTTGTAGTATTTAATGTCACACACAGATGATTTTTTGTTACTTTATCTGATTGATTGAAAAAACATCATTGCACTTTGGTGAATAACCATGTGTGCTTCGATGACTTTCTTGGACAGGAAGATCTTAGCGGCAGTGCATTAACCTCCATAGCACCGGTAGTGGTCTCCGATGTTATTTTGAAGATGGTAAAAATTGTGTGGGAATTTCATTGTCATCTTTTTAATGAGTTTTGCTTGGGCAGTGACTTTGCAGCATACTGTTATCTATTTTCAACTCTAACAAGGGTGGTTTTATATTCTCAAATTTAACACAGAACCTACATTGGATCGTCCGTCTTCAATAGGACTAGGAACTCTACAACACCTACATTAAAATTGGGGATTTCTGGAAAAATATCCTGATTGTTCCACATGAGGAATGAACCACGTACCTTTATAGTGAGAGGTGATGCCCTACCTCTATGCCACAGAAATCCACACTTTATCTGATTTTTCCATAAAATGACACTCTTGTAATATATGATTTCTAAACAAGATTGCCTCTTGTAATGTAACATCATATTTGATACACAGATGACATTTGATACAGTTATCTACAACTACAGATAAATCAAAATCAGACTGTTTGATTCTATTGAACATGACAGTTTTAGTGGAGACCATGCACATAGTTTTTGCTTTTTCTTATCCTTACAACATAGAAATCATCTGCTGTTTACTTAATTTTTTTTTGGCTTTCTTCTTCAAGACCAGACATGAGACTCCAATAATAATTCTGCTGATACCAGTTTTTCTTTTCTATTGGTAGTTCTAAGCCCAAGTCCTGTCTGGCTACAGTTGTCAAGTTATTTCTTCAGTTTATTTCATATTCACTTGCTGACTTTCTTAAATCTCGGTTGGTTCTTGTCATTCAGAGAATACTTGATATGAAGATCTTGTAAGATAACATCACAAGCAAGGAAACTTAAGTCAAACCAGAGGAGGAGGACATGCATTTTTCCTATGACAACATATGGATGTGAATCATGTGCCATGACACTATCATTCAAGAAAAAAAATGGAATCTTTTGAATCAAATAGCTACAGGAATAATTCTTTGAATGCCCTGGACAGGGAAGAGGAGAAATATAGACATCCAGCTAGACTTGAACATCAAACAACATTGGCTAATAAATAATATGTCTCAGAAACTGATATATTCAGACAACTGAATGTCTCCGTGATTTAGAGAGAGCAACAATAGAGGGCATGATTGTTTGAAGATGAGGCAGAGGACAAGCAGATGATTAAGTGAGGGAACCGAGAGATTGAGAGTCATTCAGGTGAACTGTGATGAGAATGGTTCTTGTATTGTGTCGCCTGAGTTGTTACCGGGCCCAAATTTGGGGTGTAAAGAATAGAACCACTGTTACCTGCCACGCATGTCGTAAGAGGCATGGCTGAAATTGGATGTACGTGTCCGCTACGGAATGCTAACCCAAAACAAATGCTTGCAGAAAATGAATGCGCCAGGCCGTAAGGAGCATAACATGGTGCAACAACCCCTCACAATGAGGAATGGAATAACGGATTCTACTGTCGCCAATCTGCCTTGGAGATTTAGCCATGCGGTTATTGGTTACTAAACTGACGTCATTGCACTCGCATCTAACAGAATGAACATGTATGCATACTGATGTTCATATGCTCGCTGATTAAACACACCCTCACATTCTCAGCATCAGATCGACTTGAGGTACAACTGCTTAAAATTGATCAAATTAATGATTAGGTCCTATCCAACAGAAGCATAAAAAAATATCTTTACCCTCTTCAACTCCCAAAAATGGATGCGTTGAGCAACCTGCTCTAGAAAAGAAAAGATATACTTACGCTGAGATTAAAATGTCTATATACACCAATCATCCCAAAACCTGCAATTTTCTGAATTTTAAAGAAGTCCTGATACAACAACTGCCCCCAGTAATTTCAGAATGAAATGAGAGAAGACTCCTAAACCTCAATCCTCATACAAGTATGGACCCCACAACGCAAAACACCATTGAAGACCAAGAAGACCAGCGAGAACCACTGAACGACTCACGATGGCTATAAACATTAAGCCCCTTGCAAATATCTTCATCACCCTGCTAGACTGGAGATATGCCCTTTCATTGCCCCACGGCCCAAGAGTAAGACTAACTGAGAATAATTCACTGCAGACCACTGTGGGTCTCATTCTTCCCCTTGAGAGTAATGTATACTGAATGGTTCCTCACTGGCATCCTGAATGCAAACACCTCTGCACTCTGCCTCTCAGGCATCAGTTCTGATGAACACGGTAACTCCAAACTGCTTAAATCGCTTGATCGATTCAACATCGATTTAGTGTCCTCATCCAACAGAGGTGCAAGAGCCGAAGAATATCCCCCTTATCCATCTTCAACTCCCCAACAATCGATGCTGTTGATGCAAGCCTGTTGCTCTCTCTTACCGTAAACACCCGCATGCCCAGGACAGTATATCCACGTAAGGAGGTTAGAAACTTCTATAGACGACATCCACTCATACCCAAACCTGCCCTTCTGAATCTTGTGAAGCATCGACTGAGAGTCAGATACAACAACTGCCTCAGTGAATGAAGTCCCAGAAATCCAATGGAGGGCAGCAGTAACGCCTCAACCTCCATCCTCATACTAGAAGTAGTTGTCCTGTATGCCCCACTTCACTCTGCAACAACCCTACCATTCGCATTAGCCAAGAAACGCCAGCCGGATTTCTCACCACGTTGAACCGACCCATCGGTATATACAACACATCATCATCCCTTGCATTATCTTCTATCAGCTGCTTAACTGCGAGATCAGCCTTCATGTTGCCCCAATCTCGACATTCTCTTCCAAGAGTAATGATAACGTTGAGATAGTTCATCATGCTACCATCTGTTGGGATCCATTCTTCCCCTTTTGGTAGAGTCGCAACTGTAGTCACCTGGCCAATTGTTCTCTCAGCCTGGGCCATCCACGACATGCCACGCTTGATTCTCGTGCCCTTAACATCATTAGTGTTCTTGTGAAGTGGATATCTCTTATCCGAAGTAACCCGCATATATGCCTTGGTTTGGGCGATTGCATGACGGGAGCGTAGTGACAGAAGGCCAAGCATATATCTCATCTTCACAATGGGGGTATCTCTAGTGCAGCCCAGAACTATACGCATACCTTCATTCTGAACCCGTTCGAGTCGTTCACATTGTGATCTTGATATCGTAAGAATTCCGAGTCCGTAATCTACCACTGACATTACCAGTCTATCGAACAAAATGGCAAGTAGTCTCTGCTCAAGGTGTGCGGCACCATAACTTTGAGAGCCGCAAGACCACGCTTGCACCGTTGTATCGTCTGTTCAATATGGTGTTTGAAAGATAGACTACGATCAAAGGTTATTCCAAGATAGCGCAGCCTGTCTCTGCGCTCGATGGTATGTTCATCAAAGATTACACAGGGTAGGTCAGCCTTGACGATGTGATTATTCAACGAGCACCACAACATACACACTTTTTCAGGATTGACCTGAGAGCGAGACTCTCTACACCAACCCGAGATGGTACGCAATGTTTTCTGAATGTCGTCAACCATCTCTCGTCTATCTGACCCAGTCCTATATATTAAGATATCATCTGCAAATGTCAATGTCCGACCCAATCCGGTTGGCTGAATTTTAGCTACATTTTCTGTGTAAATATTAAACAACACGGGGGAGTAAGAATGTCAGACCTACCATCACGAGGGTGGCTAAAACTTACTGCGGGAAGAGGTTGGCATAAATGGGGAGCCATGCAGTAAGAATGTCACACCTACCATCACGAGGTGGCTAAAACTTACTGGGAAGGGTTGGCACAAATGGGAAGCAGAAATCATAAGAATTATATCCTACAGAACTGCCCCAGTATGCAGACTTGAGAAGAAAGAGGTGGCCCACTTACACTAGCGTCCAAGACAAACTCTATGGCGTGGCTAATAATCTGAGGCAGACGGCTGCCTTTATTAGAGAATCTAAAATCCCAATCTAGTGAGAACGCAGAAGACAAACTGTATGGAGTGGCTGATAATCTGAGGCAGATGGCTTCCTTTATTAGAGAATCCGAAATCCCAATCTAGTGAGAGCACAGAAGACAAACTATATGGCGTGGCTGATAATCTGAGGCAGATGGCTACCTTTATTAGAGAATCCGAAATCCCAATCTAGTGAGAACGCAGAAGTAGTATAGTTGTGTGTGTTGCACAAGACTTTGCTTTTGTTGTGACTTCTAGCCATATATGAGAAATGTCTTGAGAGACATTCCATAAGAAAGTTGCACAGTTCAGTATTAGACAGATTTGAAAGGAACAATACAATGATCAGATCAAGTAACATCTTCATATTAAAACATTGACTGTAGATGATCTTCAACATATCTTGTCTCTAGCCTTGGTGATACATTCTATCAGCCTGCTATTTTCCCCATCTCTAAATGTTTCCTTCCCACTTATATTTTATGTCTTCCTCTTGCCAGCTTGAACTTATCCTTCTAGTATTTCCTTCAAGTATCCTACATTCTAATCTACTATAACCTAGTATTCATACATCAACGTACTAAAACAGAAATGTGTTTACATGCAGAGTTTGAAGTCATTAACCAAATTTGTCATTGAAAAATTCATTAGTTAAACGTTGGCATTGAGAAATAATTCTCATTAGTTAAACCAAGTTGAGTATTGAGAAATATTCTTAGTTAAACTAAGTTGGGGTCATTGAGAAATAATTCTCATTAGTTAAACCAAGTTGGGGTCATTGAGAAATAATTCTCATTAGTTAAACCAAGTTGGAGTCATTGAGAAATAATTCTCATTAGTTAAACCAAGTTGGCTGAGAAATTCATAGTTAAACGTTGGCATTGAGAAATAATTCTCATTAGTTAAACGTTAGCATTAGAAAAATTATTAGTTAAACAAGTTGAGTCATTGAGAAATAATTCTCATTAGTTAAACCAAGTTGATATTAGAACTTTAGTAGTGTCCAACTTTGATGCTACTATGTGTCTCATTCTGATGTTTATTATATTTCTCTTAGTCATGTCATGCTATTTTGACAATATTATTTGATTTATGAATCATTTACTTGTGTTTGTTGACCATGAAGAGGATGTTTATTACTTTGTGCTGTAGTTTACAGCAAGGCAATTTTGGAAATATGTTAGCTGTCCTGCTTCAATACCAACTCGCTTAGCCAAACTGCAGTTATGCAGCGTGTTTCTTGGATCACCACTTAGAGATAGAGTAAAATCTTGGTCAGATCTAACTTCTATCATCTTATTCACTGCACCTCACACACCCATGGTTATATCCATATTTGTGAAACATCTGTGACATTATTGTTCTGATGTTGACCTCAAGAGATTATTTGTGGGGCATATTTCCTATATTATTTTTGTTTTGTCTATTGGGTACAATAATAGGGAACAATAAATGGTAGTGGATTATTTTCATGCATTTGTAGTTCAGGAAATATACATCCCTTCAATATTCCCAATATCACCATCAATACTACCATTATCAATATTATCATCTCCATTGTCATCATGACCACCTATCATCAACATTTTCATTCATACCATCACCACATGTTATCAATGCCATCACTGATTTCATGACTATTATGCAGAACCCTACTAGCTGGTGTACGTCACCATGTTTCATCACAAAAAGCAGTTCAGTTGTTCACCCTCATAAACTTTGTGGCTAGACTCCAATATTTTGACTGTTGAGTGCCCTTTATCACAATCATCCATTTTGTCTATTATCACAATCATCCATTTTGTCTATTATCCACAATCATCCATTTTGTCTATTATCACAATCATCCATTTTGTCTATTATCACAATCATCGTTTGTCTATTATCACAATCATCCAGTCTGTCTATTATCACAATCATCCAGTTTGTCTATTATCACAATCATCCAGTTTGTCTATTATCACAATCATCGTTTGTCTATTATCACAATCATCCAGTCTGTCTATTATCACAATCATCCGGTTTGTCTAGTATCACAATCATCCAGTTTGTCTTATCACAATCATCCAGTCTGTCTATTATCACAATCATCCAGTTTGTCTATTATCACAATCATCAAACGTGTCTATTATCACAATCTATTGTCTATTGACCAAACGCTAAAGCAGGTGAGAGAATTCAAATACCTTGGAAGTATCTTCACATCTGATAGTAGACTGGACAGAGAGATCGAAACTAGAATCCAGCAAGCCAACAACATTACATACCAGCTTACCCCAATTTTGAAACACCCAGCTATTCCAGTAGTGACTAAAAGACAGATTATAAATTCAATCTTTATACCAACACTGTGCTACCAGAGCCAAACATGGGCACTGACAAAAGAACAAGAAAGGAAAATTAACACATGCGAAATGAGATGCCTGAGGAAAGCAGTAAATAAAACAAGAAGAGACCATATAAGAAATGAGGAAATTAGAAGAACAGTCGGAACAACACCTGCTATTAGATTTATTGAAAAAAAGAGACTCAAATGGTTTGGCCACTTGGTCAGAATGAACCCGAATGCACCAGTTGCAAGAGCGTACAACCTGAAAATGGAATCATCAAGAGGAAAGGGCAGACCAAGAAAAGATGGGTTGATGGAGTTACAGACATCTTAAAACTCCACAATACCACACCATATCAAGCAACCGAGCGAGCATTATCTCGGAAACCGATCATCAGTTAAACCTGCTACGCCTAGCGGCAAAAAAGCAGAGAAGGACAAAAGAAAGAAAGAAAAAAGATTGTCTATTGTTAAAATCACCAAACTTGTCTATTTTCGCAGCCATCATGTCTTGTCATATGAAAACTTCATTAAAGAATATGTATTATATTGTTCTAATGTCTGCAGTAATTTCTCCTGGCACTCACTAGCCAACAACAAACTGCAGTTATTATGAATATTCATCAACCAATGCTCAAATATATACTGTATCAAATATTACCAGATGTTGGTATAGTTAGTTAGTTTAGTTAGTTTATTCCTTTCGAGCCAAAGGCGGGACATAGGGCAGAGGTTTTAGATCTCCATGTGATACGGTTCTTTGCTAGCAGTTGGAGATCTTGTATGGTTTTACATCCCAATAGTTTACTTTCTTGTTGGATGGTTCTTCAAGAGTGGTCTTTGGTCTTCCACGTTTTCTTTTCCCAACTGGTGACCGCATAAGGACTTGTCGATTTAGTCTCTTTCGTCTGATCTAAGAACATGACCTAAATATTTCCACCTTCGTTTCCTTATAAAATTTGATACGGGTTGTTGGTGTGTTCTATCTCTCACTGTGTTGTTAGAAACGAAATCACTCCATTTGACTTTTAATCATTTTCGTAGACATTTATTCTCAAAGCTGTCCAGTTTCTTATCAATTTTCTTTGTTGATTTCCAACTTTCACAGCCAGTTGGTATAATAACATTTTATAAGTTCATATTTGTTATTTTGTCTACAAGTTACCTTATCATTTGACTATGTATGATATATACACTACCTTTATCCTCCTACTTTATTCTCACATATAATGTGTATATTGTTATATGAAATATATTGAAAACAGAATGTCATCCATGCTGTGTGTACTGGCTTTCTATATTTATAATGTAGTCATCAAATGAAGTGTAAAAATAGGTTGTGACAGTGATTCTCAACTATTGACAGATTGAAGGCACCCTCCACCTCACACTTGAACAATCTTATCAATATCAGCATTGTTTTATTTCTCCACTAAATGTTCACTGAAAGGACACATGCCCCCCTCAACTATTGACAGATTGAAGGCACCCTCCACCTCACTTGAACAATCTTATCAATATCAGCATTGTTTTATTTCTCCACTAAATGTTCACTGACAGGACACATGCCCCTCCCGATATTCAGAACCACTGGGTTATGGCAGTCCATGGGTGTTAACATTTAGTTAAAGATCGTCAAAGTAATATGGTGGAGCACATTAGGGCGGTGCCCATTATGTCGAAATTATAACTTTCTATTTGGTCTGTCTCAAGGCGACGACCTTTATCTGATATGTCTCAATCTAATTAAGTTCCCTGTGTCTACCTGCTCATAGATATAATACCTGCTTCTGTATGTACCAACTGGCTCTATTTATTACGTTCCTGTGTCTACCTTCTCATGGATATAATACCTGCTTCTATATGTACCATCATCAAGGTGCGTATCCTTTATAGGACGTTGGTCTCTTTGCAGCACATCTGAAATTCACTCTGTCTCTAGCCAGTTCCCCACTTCGCGATGGTCATATTCATGGTTTCTTTAATATCTTGTAGCCATCTTCTTCTTGGTCTGCCTCTGCGCCCTGGGACTCTGCCCTCTAGTATTGTTCTTTCCAGGCCATCATGACGCTTGATGTGACCAAAGCATGTTGTTTATCAGCCAATTCTCTTTAACATTTAGTACTTTCAGGACATCAGTGTTCTTTCTTTTTCTGTCCATGGTATTCGTAGGATCTTTCTATATGTACCACCTGACTCTATTTATGATGTCTTCTCTGTAATCTTGAAATCTGGATGTCCTGTAACTTGTGATATGAAAACAGGACATTTATAAGCAACTAAATTGTGTTCATAGAATAAATTGTTGTCATGATAATTGTCATTAAATTGGTAGTTTGTTTCTAATGCAGCTTTTCCATCTTGAGATTTGTGCTAGTAAAGCATGAAAATAGAACATAGAAATTATAGCAATAATCCTAGAATAATAAATCTGTATGCTATCTCTGTATTGATGTCTGCCAGCTATAGAAGCTGAAATATGGTTGTGTGTGTGCATGATATGAAAGGTTATTACATGTTGTCAATATGCATGTGTGGAGCTTGTCATATTACATGTTGTTTGGGATGGGGGTGGGGTTGTAACTCAGTGTGAGTATGTGTATGTGGACAGTATTTCAAATCACAGTACAGTCAACTTTACACTGTCAGAGTTGCTGCTGTATAAGTGCTTTCATGTTGATAGTTTCCGTTAGAGCCAGCCATCTGAAGGGGGGACTGGTTACTAATAAGGTTATGATTACATTGAGATGTCAATTCTATGCTGTTTTTTACAACTTGTATTTGATGTCATATTTGTATGTCAACTTAAGCTGCACATTTTCAAAGATGTGTTTGTGTGTGTATAAGAGGAGAGAGAGAGAGAGAAGCAAATAAGTACAACTTGTGTATGACATTATAATATTTTGATGAATATTTATGTTTAAGACATGTGGGAGAAAGATGTGGCTCATGTGGGGATGAGAGGAAGGAAGATGTGACACATTTGACAGTGTGAGAAAGAAATGAAGATGGAGTAAGAGAAAGAAAGGAAGATGTGGGAATGAGAGGGAAGATGTGGGAGTGAGAGAAAGAAAGATGTGGGAATGTGAGGAAGGAAGATGTGTGAATGAGAGAGAAAGGAAGATGTGTGGAGAGAAATAAAGATGTGCGTGAGAAAGAAAGATGTGGAGAGAAAGAAAATGTGAGAGAAGAAAAATGTGAGAAAGAAAGATGTGTGAGAGAAATAAAGATGTGCGAGAGAAATAAAGATGTGACGTGAGAAGAAAGATGTGAAGAAAGATGTGACTGTGAGAAAGAAAGATGTGTGAGAGAAAGAAAGATGACTGTGAGAAAGAAAGATGATGTGAGAAGAAAGTGCTGTGAAAGAGTGACTTGAGAAAGAAAGATGACTGTGAGAAAGAAAGATGTGACTGTGAGAGAAAGAAAGATGTGAGAGAAATAAAGATGTGACTGAGAAAGAAAGATGTGTGAGATGAATAAAGATGTGACTGTGAGAAAGAAAAATGTGGAGAGAAAGGAAGATGTGACAGTGTGAGAAAGAAAGGAAGATGTGTGAGAGAAAGAAAGATGTGTGAGAGAAAGAAAGAGTGATGTGAGAAAGAAGTTTGTGAGAAAGAAAGGAAGATATGTGAATGAGAGAAAGAAAGGAAGATGTGAAAGTAAGAAAGATGTTGGGATGTGTAAGAGAGAGAGAGAGAGAAATAATATATTTATTGTTACCACAATGAGCTATTTACATTTTGTTATTTATTTGTGTGAAATGTTTATACAATTTTGATCAAGCACAGAACAACAACCAGAGACAACATGTGTGACAATTATTGTTTAAAACAAGGTCAATAGACTAGTAAAATCTGAAAGTACTGGCCCTATCATTGAACAGGTATCCATGACAACAGATACCACCAGAGACAACATGTGTGACAATTATTGTTTAAAACAAGTTCAATAAACTCTAGTAAAATCTGAAAGTACTGGCCCTATCATTGAACAGTTGTCCCTGACAAAACATTGACTTATGTTGAAACAAACACACACACACACAATATATGAGGAGTATTATGTACTTGAGATGTTTCACCAACATATTGGTCTATGGTCAGATATTTGAAATGTATGTTTGTGAAAGATGCATTCTTCTGATATTATTGACAATATATTTGACATACACTAAATGAATACATCTTTTCTTGATATTACTTATGACATTTAAACCTTTATAAGGTCAAATACTTGCCTTATCTGTATTATATATTACACATGTCCATATTATTGTTTAAGATGATGATCTCATAAAATTACAAAATGATGTATAACGAATTTATATAGTTTTCAAATTTGATATCAGAATTGTGGGTCTTGCATGTGTTAGGTACTAGTTCACAGATATTAGTTTCTGACATGAGTTATTGTTGATGTTCATACCGGATTGTCTGTTTTGCACACATTTCATTGATTTGAATTTTATTTGAGATAGATTCTATTATAGCTGACAGTTGTTATAGTTGCTATATAGTTGTTATAGATAAATGGGGTTTTAAAGGTGAAGGATTGACTTCATTGCACTAGGTTTTACCCCATATGGCTCTGTCCTTCTCCGTAAAAATGGCACGCCAACTACTGAGAGTATTCCACGAAAGATAGACCAGAAATGGCAATAAGATTCCTCCTTGACCATACTATTATTGGTTCAAACTTTGATCATCTCTAACAATCAACGCAAACAAGGAACATCCCCTCTATGAAGAACTCATTAAGGAGAAAGTTTGTAGACTCAGGAAGGCAGATTATGTCTGAACCAGAAGATATTCTTGGGAAAATGTGTCAGCCTTTTGAGATTGAACCAGGAGAGGAATGAATTGCTGTGCCATGTCATTTTTAGACTGCTTTCACAGTTATTATATCCATTAAGAACACATGTGAACAAAAGGATTTATGACTAATGGACGCAGTGGTTAAGGCCCTCTTGAATGACAATGCCAATGAAACAGACCTGCTTATTTGCCAAGTGATAATCGTAGGCCTTTTTTCAGCACGCTCAGGAGGAAAAAATAATAAGAGGGGCCTATGTGACAACCACAAGTAGTTTGAGAATGGAGGTGCTGGAGTTGCCAACTACTCTCGTGTTTTCATACTCAGTAGCTACATGAGTATACTCCATAAAGTTGAAACACAAATGGTGAGATGACACTAAGCGGAGATACTGGCGGAGATGTGATCAGACAAGTTACCTTCATTTTCATCCCTAGGTACTCGGATTGTAATGATAGATTGGCATGGCTACAATAACATCCCTAGGTACTCAGGAGTCTGTAATGATATTCTGGCATGGCTACAATATTAGAGGGCACTGCTATGGACCGAAATGACATTCTTAACGCATTGATAGAGTTTATCCAAACAGGAATTTAATGGTTGTGAATCCCACGATGTGACCAGATTGAGAGAAGTGTCAACACTGGCACCGCCCGAAAAGAATTACATATCAAATGTGAAAAAAATTGATTAATCAACATGGAAATGTTGTGTTGGGCCACTGTGTGTTACTGAATTTGTTAAAGTGTGGATCCAAACACCTATGGACATGTCCAGATGGTATGAATATAACTGATTATGTTCTTGTTTTTATTATTTAAATGAACAAACAAATCCATCAATATATGAATTGAAAAGTGGACATTTTTGTTTGTGCTTGACCTACCAAACTCCTTCTGACGTTATGCTACCCAGTTTCATTTATAACCTCAGTGACAATAATGTAAAAGTTTCATATTTCTTACTTTTATTTTGCATGGTAATTACATCTATATTTACTTACGCAACACGATCACCTTGAGGATCAGCATGTCTGCTAAAGTATGCCCCTCCCTACTCACACAGACCCATTTAGCTTCATAGAACCTGCTAGCTATATATAAAAAAAAAGAACAAGACTTATGTGTGAACGTAAGGTTGGACACAACTCAGCCACCAAACAAAGTCAAGACACCAGTAATATCAGCTGGTGTTATTTAGATTACATTTATTCTCTTTCTTAAAAACATGAGCAATAAAACTGACATACATATACTACTACAAGTATTCTTTTTATTGTATTTTATTATATCATTTCTCATCATTTTTTAACCACCCTACAACATCAATTAAAGAACCCATTTTCATACCATGAGGTATTTTGGGGAATACAATGTTAGGTCTGTATTTTTCTTTGATCAACATCAGATGATGGTGATATGCCAACTTGACACCAGCCACCTTTATTTCCCTGTGTTTTTCTGGTATCCAATTGCATTCAGAAAAAATTCCATTCCCACTGTGGCATTTGATCCATGGGTTCCTTGAACCTATCCATCACATGCACTAACTATCACACTACTGGCGTCTGTCACTGCCACCATAGAATGATTATGTTAGATTTGAGTGATTGTTTACATCACATAATAGCAATAGTGACAAATCAAGTGTTGTTGGTGGGAATCTGTAGCGTAACACATTTAAAGTGTACATGGATGTGAGTTTATACTGGTAATTGTATACATAAAGTTGAATGTCATGTCAACTCAAGATTTCTGCCATAGCATTTGTCATCAAATTTGTGTATGCATAGACACTACACATCTGGCATTACTTCTATAGCACAAAACAGGACTGCTTCAAAGAGCTGCACACATATTCTTCTATGACTATAATTATTCACATCAGGTTGTATCTTGTGAATTCATTTTGTTTCTTAAGAGCAGACAGACTGTTACAGATATTGATAGAGCAACGACTGGTGCATATATTGATAGAGCAAACAGACTGGTGTATAGAGACTGATAGAGGAGACAGACTGGTGTAGAGATAAATTGGATACGAGGAGACAGACTGGTGTAGAGATACTGATAGAAGAGACAGACTGGTGTACATAGAGATTTTGTTACACACTATTTTTCAAAAGATGATTAGTGTACAATTGTCAGTTCCTTCTTTTCGATTATTTCTGTTGAACAAAATACCAGTCTTACATTATTTGTGTGTCTTTATGAGACACAGCTGATTCTTCTTCACAATTTCATAATAAAACAAACTTGGCAGTCAGTCAGTCTTATTATCCATATTTGTTTGTTATTGATTGTTGTCATTATATAAACCTAAAGAGAACTCTCCAGTGCAACACAATAATCATATATTATTTGGTTATTTATGTACTGCCAACAAGTTGTATAACAGAAATGGACAGACACAGATTCCTACAAATAATAATATGCTTGATTTATTATCTATATATATGTAAATATCAGCCACAGTTTGGTAAACATGATCATACCAACAACAGAAAAATAGAAAGCTATCAAAAAACATGGAGACACTGCTATCATGTTGCTGTCAATCATGTATGTGTGTGAGTATATGTAAATAAATAAAACATGCATGCATGCGAGACATTTATCAAAGACATTTGAAATCTATATCTACAGAAAATGGTGGAATCTTTCCCTTCTGATTTGGTTATTTCATAACAACAACATGCACTACTGGACACCTACATAACTAACAGTGAAAACTGGATTCATGAAATATTCACACACAACTGCTCCTCCTGATCAAGTTAGATTTTCCAGTTTATAAATAATTGTTGAACCTATTAGGAGCAGGCTGTCATCACAAAGAATAGAAAACAAAATAATTGAAAGAAAGAACAAGAAGGCAGAACCCAACAGAAACAAATCTAAATTCAAGGGTTCAACAAGTGTTCAGAAGTCATAATAAATATTAGAAAAGATGAGGAAATATATAGATGAATCAGTTAAAGGCAATAATGGACAAACTGCTAAGCAACACAAGAGCAAATGAAGAGAGATAATATTTGAAAGAACTTGCCACCTCCACAAGATTCACAGACACACAACCAGCACACAATGAGCTATAGGTTCTCTGGGAAATATAAAGTCAAGAATATGGATAATGGTTGGACCAGATAGTATATCCCAACACAGGCCATCAATGACAGCCAGATAGCATATCCCAACACAGGCCATCCATTCAAACAATAACACAGCAGAGATGTTATACAATTGACTAGGAGGTTAAAGCAAATAGAGGAAATACCAGCAGGCTATTTAAATTTAGATATTTTATCAAGCTAGCAAAGAAAAGGGGTTTGTAAGAATATACCAATTAGAGGAATAATATTCACATAATGATATCTGAAAGGGTCATAGACAAACAGTTGAGAGAACATGGTGTGTTTTAACTGATTCCTTACCGTGGAACACTCAAGTATAATTATTTCTTATCTGCCTGGACCACGCGTCGCTCAAAAGACGATTACTATTTTGTTTGAGTTTTTATTATTTTTTGTTCCGATTGAAGATTTATATTAACTGGAAACTACTTAGAAGTGATGTGTAAATGATACCGAATACATAGCAGCATGGCTTATGCTAGAATTCGAATTGAAACGGAGTTTATCAATCATTTTAGGATACCCTGTGACCGAAAAAACTAGCGATTTTTATGAATGTTCATGATGCTATTTTGTGAACAGTTAATAAACCATACACTCCTTCACTATGTTCTCAATGTTTGTGTGTTCATAAATGGATTGCATATATTAAGAGAGCAGTTAGACTGATTTATTCCACATAATGTTCATCAAGGCCCTTGAAAAGTTGGATTTTCATTCTCAAAATTTCCATTAGTTTTTTTAATACATGCTAATATTTTTCAAGCATAGTCAACACAACATTATATTTTTGGATACAATAAATATTTTATGAAAGTACATTCATTTATCTTTCATTTGATATATAATAAGTTCAACTTTAAATCATATTTAGAAACAATATTTTAGTTTAACTAAAGTATGTGTGTAATATTTTTAAAACTAAAAAAATAATTCCGTCCAGAGGCGAAAAAAACCCGGTAGTGAATCAGTTAAAATAGGTAGATCCTGCACAGATTAGACAGCAGCACAGCACACAATAGTAGATCATAGCTTAGAATAGAACATTGCATTTGTGAATTATGAAAAACATTTGAACTATCTGAGATTTGTCATTGACAACTATAGTCTCATATTTGGAAACTATGTTTTCTGAGATTTGACAACTATAGGCTCATCTCATATCTGAGACTTGTCACTTCAACTATAGGCTCATATCTGAGACTTGTCACTGACAACTATAGGCTCATATATCTGAGACTTGTCATTGACAACTATAGACTCATATCTGAGACTTGTCATTGACAACTATAGGTTCATATCTGAGATTTGTCACTGACAACTATAGGCTCATCTCATATCTGAGACTTGTCATTGACAACTATAGTCTCAGCTCATATCTGAGACTTGTCATTGACAACTATAGCTCTATCTGAGACTTGTCACTGACAACTATAGGTCATATCTGAGATTTGTCACTCACAACTATAGTCTCATCTCATATCTGAGACTTGTCATTGACAACTATAGTCTCCATATCTGAGACTTGTCACTGACAACTATAGTCTCACATATCTGAGACTTGTCATTGACAATTTACTATCTCATATCTGAGACTTGTCATTGACAACTATAGTCTCATATCTGAGACTTGTCACTGACAACTATAGTCTCATATCTGAGA
Source organism: Arion vulgaris (assembly GCA_020796225.1). Lineage (NCBI taxonomy): Eukaryota > Metazoa > Mollusca > Gastropoda > Stylommatophora > Arionidae > Arion > Arion vulgaris. The sequence goes on from CM036760.1 coordinate 63,056,252, forward strand.
CTTTCACTTGACAACTATAGTCTCATATCTGAGACTTGTCATTGACAACTATAGTCTCATATCTGAGACTTGTCAATGACAACTATAGTCTATATCTGAGACTTGTCATTGACAACTATAGTCTCTATCTGAGACTTGTCACTGACAACTATAGTCTCAGTATCTGAGACTTGTCATTGACAACTATAGTCTCTTTATCTGAGACTTGTCATGACAACTATAGTCTTATCTGAGACTTGTCTTTGACAACTATAGTCTCATATCTGAGACTTGTCATTGACAACTATAGTCTCAGCTCATATCTGAGACTTGTCATTGACACCTACTATTTATCTATACACACCAGTCCTTCTCCTTCCACTACTCCCTCCTCCCCTCCTCTATCCACAAAAATCATATTTGAAACTTGACGCTGACAACTATTGTTTATCTGCAGACAAATCTTTTCCTTAAATACTTTCATTCATTTGAAATAGACAAAATAATGAATAATTGAAATGAACAAAACTATAATCATGCTTATTAAAGAACAAAAGATATACAACAGGAGGACTAGATGTTGAACTTAGTTGTAGACTGTGATGACCTCACTTCCTGTTCCTCTCACTAGCAGAAGACGATCAAGTCCCTCTGTTAGAACTTCTAAGAAAGACATATCTAATCATATCTGTTAAGGGCAACCAATTTTTTAAAAGCAAGATTTTGAGACTTAACAAATGAACGACACAACTGAAACTAAAACTATTTTGTTAATAGAAAATTGGAACGATTTGCAACACATTCAAACACAAGAAGAAAATTTACAGTTAGAACTGTTCATGTCAGATCTTTGCAAGATAGCCAAAGTTCAGCAGGGTAGACAAGAGAATCAACTGAGGCATGAATTGAACACTGTACAATATTGCATAAATCCAGCAGACAGTCCTTATGCTATGCAGACTCTGTTGCTAATATTCTCTGTGGCTAAGTGGTTACGCCCTTTGCCTTGTGAGTCGAAGGTCATGGGTTCAAATCCGGACCGCGGCCTTCTGTTCACGAGTGCAGTTTTTCCAGAGACCCCTAGGATTGTTGCCGGAGCTATGGAGTTCGTGCTTTGTGCAATACTCTCGGCAGGTGACGTGCCATTTCTGCGGAGAGGGACCGAACCATATGGGTAATACCTGGTGCATGAAGTCAATCCTTTGGCTTTAAAACCCTTAAAAACTGAAACTAAAAGCAAGTACTTGCAGAATGTAGCTTCCAGTAGATACTAAAAAAAAAAGGTAATGACTGATATAGTAGTCAAATATAGATTACATTTTTCTAATTCTGAAACTAAAATGCAAGTTGTTGTTCATCCACCATCACAAGTGATGAAGATCACTCTGTTTATTCAATAGATAAAAAAGATTATTGAGGTTGAGTCAGAATATTGGTGACTGATGACCCTGATGCAGGATTAGAAGGCTTGTAGACAAGGAATGCTTGCAATTTTTCAGTATATATATATGGAACTGCAGTAAAACTATTTGATTGGCAAACACGTAATTACAAAGTACTGTAGTTTTACAAATTACAAAAACAATGACAAAATACAGCAACGTTTCACCAACAAGGCCTTTATCAAGCAAACGAACAAACAGGAGTGACAAATTAAAATGAAACACAAATGGACGACCAAATACAAACGTATCTAAGGAGGAAATTACATACACCACACATATAACTACTAACACTTACCTAATACGTCACAACGAAGAGTTGCAGAGAAATGTCTAAATATTCAGTATATTATTGGAACTGCAGTAAAACTATTTGATTGGCAAAACACGTAATTACAAAGTACTATCGCCTGTTCTGCTGCTGCAATTCTATAAGCCTTGCAAACACTGGTAAAAAAAAAGTACTTGCAGAATGTACACCCAATTGAATCCTCTATAACATAAGGGTGGGGCTCTGTGGCTTAGTGGTAGTGAGCTCAATCTCAACCCAAGAGTACCTGTTTCAAACTCTGGTGGGCAGTTTAAAAGCAAATTTGTCCCCATGGATTTTTACGAACTGTAAAAATAGACCTCACCTTTCAGAAAGCAATGGCAAACAACTGAACATATAAGTGGTGCCTAGAAAATCAACAATTCATTTACTGCGGTTGATGGTAAGGTTTTGTAAAGGATCTGCTATGATTTATTGTTTTCATAACATAAGGTGTCAGCAATGACTAAACTAAAGAACACCATAACAACAAATATCAGCATGCTAAGGATATATTTCAAAGGGCCAAGCTGTAGGTCAGGCGGAGAAGCTGGAAGGAAAAAACAGAGTCCTTAAACTTTGAAAGAGATACCAGAAAACTGTGGAAGCTTGTAAAACAACTTAATGATGAAGGTACAGGGAGAAGTCCAAAGATTGCATTGAACAAAGTTGGAAACATCCTCACAGGCAGCTGTTCATTTTGCAGACTCCTTTGCTAAAGACAGCAATATTGAAATTAGCTCAATGAAATAGCGAGAGATTTGTGAGGAAAAGCAAAATGTAGAGCAAGATGAAACTATACCTGAAGTTATGAAGACCGCATTCACATTTAAAGAACTGGAACTGGCAATAACCAAATTAAAAATGAGAAAATCATCAGGAGCTGATGGAGTGTCAAATGAGATGATTAGGAACTGCAGCAAAAACAAAGCTGCTGCAGATTTACAAGAATTGTTGAATCTTGGGTCAAGTTCCACAGAAGTGGAGAGAAGTAATCGTGATACCTCTCTCAAAACCTGGAAAAGATAGTTCTGCTGCCTCCAGCTACAGACCGATCAGTCTTACAAGTTGTCTCTGCAAAACAATGTTAGAGATGGGATTAAAGTACCAACGGGGAAAATCTGTCACATCTATGATGCAGAAATTCAGGCAATCAAGGTGGCAACTGAGAAACTGTTGAATACCAGACTTGATCCACAACCTGTTTTATTTTTGACAGATGCACAATCAGCACTCCAAGCACTTCAATCCAGAAAATTGCCAGGTCTACAGACCCTACTGTCTAAACTGTGCAAGTGGCGCAGGGTCGTCTTACAGTGGATACCGTATCACTGTGGAATACCAGGAAATTAAACAGCAGACTGACTGACCAAGGAAGGTGCTGCAGGAGAGCTACCGGATGTGCCAGTTACCTACCACTAAAAGAAAAGGATGATTAAATCAATCAGAAAGCCACAAATACCAACACAAGACAATTACTATAATATTAGCAGATTAGAACAAGTTGTCATTCTGCGCTTCAGAACAGGACACATTCAACTCTGCAGCCATATGTATACAAAATTAAAGATTGGCAATTCCGCCATATGTACATGTGGGCAGGCACACCAGACTGCAGAGTCCATACTTCAAGACTGCCCCTGAATATGATAACTAAGCAAACTCACTGGCCTAATGAAACAACACTACATAAATATACAAGAGACAACATTGAATGTATAGACAATATTTCAAGCGAACGAAAGGAAGAAAGGAGGACTAAACTAAACAAAAATTACTATCTAAATATGATCAACTTACAAACAAAAGAGATCTTACATGTAGGCAAATTTCATTACTGAAAAAGGATACAATTTGCTTGTCCTTTGATGGATTCTGGCACACAGGGTAGATTTAGAATGACCAGACTAGCAGTGTTTGAAAGTTCAAGCATCTTGGCATTCAGTCTCACTGCTGTGTTCATGTGACGAATATTTTCTTCCCTATACAATTAATATGTACAACATTTTTAAAAAAACATGATAATACAAGAGAACAGTAAATAAAGCAAGGAATTAAAGATAAAAAGCCTGGAGGCCACCGATAGCAAAGTTTGTAACATGTTTTGTTAGTGACCATGTGACATGGAAATTCCAGTGTTCGAGGGCAGTCAAAATTCTTGGTGCGCACACAGTACACGGTCAGACTACAGGTACCCTGATCCTTTACTTGGGGATTTAATTATAAGTACCTCTTAAGTCGGAGTAAGGCTCACCTGAATGGCGTGAGACATTAGTGATAAAGAAAGCAAGCCTTCAAGCAAAAAATCAATCAGAGGCACAATATTAGGTACAATGACTACATATGAATTTTTTAAAAAAATTAATTGCACTTTGAATAGAGATGTGTTCTCTGATCTGTTACTTAACAGGAAGATCTCAACGCGATCACAAGGGTCCCTGGTGTAATTTTTAGGATAGTGTTTGTAGCAATTGGTTTTTAAAACCATTTATAATATTGACTGGACAGCTGTTTTGCAGTCTCTTTTCAAAGCCAAGGCTTCAATGCTCACGACAAGGTGCACGTTAGACTATCTCCGACAGAACTAGACTCGATCTACCTGATCCAGATCAGGGATTTCTGAGGAAATATCCTGATCATTCCATGAAGTGCATCCAGCACTTCTTTAGGAGCAAGAGTTGAGCACCTACCTCCACCTGCAGAGACCCCAGCTATATATATTGTGTCCGCTACATGCAAAAAACATCAATACATGGTAGTCTGTGAGACAAAGTGACAACAATGTCAGCTATATGTCCATCTTCTCATCCCCAAATATGCTTCACACTGACAAATATTATAAGACATCCAATGTCTTGTTTTACACTGACAAGACAAATATTATGAAGACATTGCAAGTTGCATGTCTTCCCACTAATAAGAAAAGTATCATTATCCATTTTCTCATATGTCCAACCATCTTAGTTTTTACTGCTGAACATTCCCATGATGGATGTCAAGTTAGCAGATTGCAGTACTTCAGAGTTGGTTATTTTGTCATACCACCTGCTATTCATAATCTTGCTGAGACATCAAAGATGAACTATGTTTAGTATCCTCTCATGCCTTGAGTAGGCTGTCCAGTTTCTGGCATACAGTGAAGAGCCAATTACGCAGGTCCAATAGATCTGAATCTTCGACTTCAATGTTAATTTTGTGTTGTCCCATGCTCTCTTTGATAGTTTGCAGAATGTAGTAGCCACATTACCTATTCGTGCATTGATTTCTTCATCAAGAAAAAGACTAGCAGTGACCTGAGAAAGCACAATTTTTTAACTGGTTCTAGATGGTTACCATTAAGAGTGATATTTGTTGCTGTGTTACTTTCCTGACATAAAACCAATGTCTCAACAAGGTCATATGTCCTGTCCATACTGTTGATAAGTGATTGCAATGTAGCCTCATGGTGTGGGACCAGGTCAACATCATCAACAAGAAGAAATTCCTTGAGAAGAATTTATGACATTTTTGTCTTGGCTCAGATCTAGTACAGATGAAAACTTCAGCATTCCCAAAGGCATAGTACAAAAGGACTGCAAAGAAGTGCTAAAGAGAGTGAGAGCAAGAACACAGCCCTGTTTGACTCCACTCTTAAAACCTGTGGTGACCTTCCCTTCAACAATTTGGGAGGACTTGTCACCATGACTGTCACTTTCTGTGTTATGTCCGAGCTGAAAGCAAGGATTAAGTGTTCTCTTCCCTTTTGATTCTTGCCTAGTCTGTGCAGTCAAATGGGGAATATGCCTTGCTCATTCTGCATAAACACTCTCTTGACTCTACTGTTTGGAAAGACAAAGTCTAAGTTTGATATTAAGCAGCGGATGCCAGAAGATGGAATGGAAAATACCTAACCATCAACTGCCAAACCCTCCCACCAAATTTCCGATCAAGGTTTCCTCATCTAGTCTCCTGTATAACCATGCAGACCCACAGTGCAGTGGGGATTTTCTATCAGGGTTTACTCCCCTAGTTTTAAGCTCTCATAAGCCTCACACATGAGACAGCATGTTTGGCATCTGCAGATAGCACCGTCTACTGTCATAGTGTGGCAGGTGAAACATCAAAACTGATACAGAAACTGTTGACTGGTTAATCAGAAATCATGTTAGCAGTGTGTATGCGTGGACACAGAACTTAATCAAAAGAAATTAGTTACCGACATGACAAATACTGTCACATATCCTTACTGACATGACATATACTATCACATATCCTTACTGACATGACATATACTGTCACATATCCTTACTGACTGACATTATGTCACATATCAACTACTGTCATATATCTGTCACTATCTAACGATGACAGACACTGTCATATATCCATACTGACATAACATGACATATACCGTCACATATCTTAACTGACATGACATATACTGTCACATATCTTAACTGACATGATATGTACTGTCACATATCCTTGACGTAAATTATTCTATACCTACTTACGTTGGCTGAAAAGCATATCGATTATCAATAGAAGTGGAGAAGTCATATTTATTAGTAGTTTTGGGTGTGACCTCAATCACGCTCGAGCCTTCTCAAAACTTGTTGGACTTCCTTGCCCTAAGAGCATAACAAGATTAGCCTATGCTAGTATCAACATAAAAACTACTGTATAATTAGGAATCATAATCAATATATAAATATGACAAATTACCATTGTTTACTGCAATCTGATCCAGGACATTTCATTTATTTGGTGACATTCTAGTGATGACATAGCCCTGCATCAGACACAAATGTTTGTACAGTAAAACCCAAGCACTTTTAAAAAAATGTATCTCCTTTCTACACACAGATAACATTCATAACATCTCATACCACACAGACAACAATCATAACATACCACACAGACAACTTTCAGAACATCGCATACCCCACAGCAACTTTCAGTACATCTCATACCACATAGACAACTTTCATAACATCTTATACCACACAGACAACTTTCAGAACATCTCATACCACACAGAAAACATTTAGAACATCCATACTCATAACTCAGGTTTCAGTCAGTTCTGACAGATTCTGACTAATCAATCAGAAATTATGTTTTGTTTTGTTTTCCTGTTTTTTTCCTCTCGCTGCTTCAACTCAGATAAGTTTCATCTCTAAACTAATTTGCGTGAAAATCCTTTTCCACATTCTACAATGGCAGAACTGACATGGTAAATTACTACACTGGCAACCGTGTGCTCAATGACTGAATTAGTATTCTACCAACAGGCAGATTTTCTCCGACTTCAGAGTACCACGTTATCGTCCTGAGTAAGACCAGGACTTACAAATGCCGGACAGTAGGTTCAACTTCGCATAGGCGTCTCACAGCTAGCGGGTCGGCTACTATCAACTACTCCAGAGTCCCCAGAAATTATGTAACTGTATAACTCAGTATATGTGGCTTACTTGCCTTATAACCTGCATCCCTCCCCATTCAGGCGAGCCTTATTCCAACTTCAGAGGTACTTGTAATTTAGATATCCAAGTAAAGGATCAGGGTTTCCTATAGTAAAACCCATACCAAACATTTTTGGCCCAAGCTGGTTTTGAACTCTAGAATTTCCACAGCACATGGACACTATCGGAGTATTATTAACTTCGCTACTGCCGACCCCACTCTGCGAAGTAAAGGCAGCCAGAATGATGTCCACCATAATGTGTCGCTGGACAAAATATTGATGGGCCTAATACTGTATTATACAATAGAGCACATTGTATGAAAATGGAATATTTACTTTTTATTTGACAAGAAGGGCTCAAGTCTTCTACAACCATACATACAATAATATTTTAAAATAGAATATTTTCTAAACATACTTACCACAGCTTTTTTTGTAGGCGGTATGCTAAGCTGGTAGGTGTAGGTTGAACATGATGAAACAAAGAAAAAAAAAAAACAGTTTGTGAAGTGTTATAAAACACATGATGAAAATCTATCACGGTTTTTTTTTAAAGTTATGATGTTGTTTATTTGTGTATGTTCTTCTCAACCATTTTATCATTCTTATTGTGATATATATAAAAGGATTTGCCAAGAACAATTAGAACATTGCGCCCCCATTAGGCCCCTAATAGTGTAGTACAGGCGCAAGTGAGATGGGCCGGTCACGTTGAACGATCGCTTTCATAAAAGGCTTTGCCAAGAACAATTAGAACATTGCGCCCCCATTGGGCCCCTAATAGTGTAGTACAGGCGCAAGTGAGATGGGCAGGTCACGTTGAACGATCGCTTGAAAAAAGGCTTTGCCAAGAACGATTAGAACATTGCGCCCCCATTAGGCCCCTAATAGTGTAGTACAAGAGAATATGGGCACTATCATCCGAAGACACGCTGGAGATGGATTGGACATGTGATGCGCATGGAGACTGGCTCCGACACGAAAACTGCACTGAGATGGACTCCAGAGGGTAGGCGAAGCGTGGAAGACCCAAGACGACCTGGAGGAGAACGATAGAGCAAGAGCTGAAGGAAATGAATCATAGCTGGAATACAATACAGAGGAAGGCCATGAACAGGGAAGAATGGTGTACGTTTGTTGCTGCCCTAAACGCCAAGGGCGTAACAGGCTAAAGAGAAGAGAGTGTAGTACAGGTGCAAGTGAGATGGGCCAGTAATGTTGCACGGATACCTGATAAACACATCCCAAATCAGTTGATGTATGGCAAACTTGAAGGGGGCAGACATTCTGCTGGTGGACAGAAAAAACGCTTTAAAGACAATCTTAAAGTGTCTCTGAAATGCTTTGATATAGACACCATGTGCTGGGAATCCCATGCGCAAGATTGCTAAATGTGGCGCTATAACAACACAATAGGAACCCGCATAGCTGAGAATCATCGTTCCGTTGAGGCACAGAGAAAACGGCTATGCGAAAGACAACACACAGGTATCTAACCTTGATCATGTATGCCCCACCTTTGGTAAGGGATTGTGTTCTAGGACTGGACGCTACAGTCACCTTCACACACACCAGTGAGGTGCAGCAGCACATGTCTGATACTGTTGTCATCATCGCTTGGGATGGACGATTATTATTAGGACAGGCGCATCCAAATTAAACATTTTTGGCCTAAAGTTATGATTAACGAGGCACAACAGATTTGTCAAAATTAAATGTGATGGATTGAAAGGGTAAATATTGCAGTTGCACTTCAAACTAGCAGTACAATATACTTGCTCATCAGTTCATATCACAAAGAGTAGTTTATCTGTGTTACTTCTAGAAAATGAAAGTAGAAGAAAAATAAGGAAGGCAACAGAAAAAGAAATATCAAAACTGTCATGCGTCCACAAATTATGCATTACACCTGTGTGTTGTCAGGGCTCGCAAGGGGAGCAAAGAATAGTAACACTGCGACCTACAAGGCATGTTATGTCATAAGAGGCAATTGAGGAGTAAGAGGCTTAGGAAGCTTCTTCTTCTCAGGGAAGCTACCCTAGTAAATAAAAAGCGCGGCAGAAATCAAATGTGCTGGCCTTCTTGTAGGCGCACAACTGGCACAACGTACAATCACTTTTAGGCTCGGATCACATACAAATAACAAAGAGTTGTTTAACAAGTGGTTGATATGGAGTGTACGAAGAAGAAATTATGCATCTGAAAAATTATCTGAATATTTTTCTTTAACTGTATATTTTTTGGTCAATTGTTGCCTACACAAAAAACGTCTCTATGGGGAATAGGAGATGGGCAGTAGATTGTGAGGCTTCCCTCTACTTATACATACAGATGTGTGCAAGAAGGATAAGCATGATACAGGCATTGAAGTTGATAAGGCTGTGGATTACAGTTGAATTGGTAGAAGCTTATTGTAGAGATGTTATAAGCTGCATGCATGAAGCAACACAACAAGGTGCAAGGTGGCAACAATGTGACCATGGACCCAAGATAGCAGAATATAATATGCTACCTAACTAACAATATAGTTAGCTCTGGTTTTTTTTCAAAATGACATCTGTAAATAAATCAATTTTTTAAAATTTGTTCACTATAAATTCAGGCATAGTAACGATGCCTAATATGGCGCACCTGACCGATTTTTGCTAGAAGTCTTGCTTTCTTTATCACCGATGTCCCTCAAAATCCAGGAAAGTCTTACTCAGACTTCAGAGGTACTTGTAATTTAGTTACTCAAGTAAAGGATCAAGGATTCCTGCACATAGTTAAATATTTGTTATTGGTTTGGGGAAATACTGGTGTCCAAAGTGAGACTGGAATCTACAAAACACTTTCGGTATTATAATATTCATGACATGTTTGCAATTAAGTTTGCTTTTAAGATGTAAAGAAATAACAATAGTCCAGTTTTATCATTTTTGCATTGTCCACACTGTGGAAGCTATCCGCTTGCCAAACTTCAAGTTCGTAGCATGTAGAGAAGTAGGCTAAATAAAGGGAACAGACACATACAAATATACACAAGCATGTCTCTTATATATAGATATAGAAACTATGATAGAAAGTTTACTATATAAGTATATTCAGATAGAAAGTTTACTATATAAGTATATTCAGATAGAAAGTTTACTATACAAGTATATTCAGATAGAAAGTTTACTATATAAGTATATTCAGATAGAAAGTTTACTATATAAGTATATTCAGATAGAAAGTTTACTATATAAGTATATTCAGATTGAAAGTTTACTATATAAGTATATTCAGATTGAAAGTTTACTATATAAGTATATTCAGATAGAAAGTTTACTATATAAGTATATTCAGATAGAAAGTTTACTATATAAGTATATTCTGATAGAAAGTTTACTATATAAGTATATTCTGATAGAAAGTTTACTATATAAGTATATTCAGATAGAAAGTTTACTATATAAGTATATTCAGATAGAAAGTTTACTATATAAGTATATTCAGATAGAAAGTTTACTATATAAGTATATTCAGATAGAAAGTTTACTATACAAGTATATTCAGATAGAAAGTTTACTATATAAGTATATTCAGATAGAAAGTTTACTATATAAGTATATTCAGATAGAAAGTTTACTATATAAGTATATTCAGATAGAAAGTTTACTATATAAGTATATTCAGATAGAAAGTTTACTATATAAGTATATTCCGATAGAAAGTTTACTATATAAGTATATTCTGATAGAAAGTTTACTATATAAGTATATTCAGATAGAAAGTTTACTATATAAGTATATTCAGATAGAAAGTTTACTATATAAGTATATTCAGATAGAAAGTTTACTATATAAGTATATTCAGATAGAAAGTTTACTATATAAGTATATTCAGATAGAAAGTTTACTATATAAGTATATTCAGATTGAAAGTTTACTATATAAGTATATTCAGATTGAAAGTTTACTATATAAGTATATTCAGATAGAAAGTTTACTATATAAGTATATTCTGATAGAAAGTTTACTATATAAGTATATTCTGATAGAAAGTTTACTATATAAGTATATTCAGATAGAAAGTTTACTATATAAGTATATTCAGATAGAAAGTTTACTATATAAGTATATTCAGATAGAAAGTTTACTATATAAGTATATTCAGATAGAAAGTTTACTATACAAGTATATTCAGATAGAAAGTTTACTATATAAGTATATTCAGATAGAAAGTTTACTATATAAGTATATTCAGATTGAAAGTTTACTATATAAGTATATTCAGATAGAAAGTTTACTATATAAGTATATTCAGATAGAAAGTTTACTATATAAGTATATTCAGATAGAAAGTTTACTATATAAGTATATTCCGATAGAAAGTTTACTATATAAGTATATTCTGATAGAAAGTTTACTATATAAGTATATTCAGATAGAAAGTTTACTATATAAGTATATTCAGATAGAAAGTTTACTATATAAGTATATTCAGATAGAAAGTTTACTATATAAGTATATTCAGATAGAAAGTTTACTATATAAGTATATTCAGATTGAAAGTTTACTATATAAGTATATTCAGATTGAAAGTTTACTATATAAGTATATTCAGATAGAAAGTTTACTATATAAGTATATTCAGATATTCACAAAATAGATGAGACGGCAGTAAAACTATTTGATTGGCAAAACACGTAATCACAAAGTACTGTAGTTTTACAAATTACAAAAACAATGACAAAATACAGCAACCTTTTGACCAACAAGGCCTTTATCAAGCAAACGAACAACAGGAGTGACAAATTTAAAAAACAAATGGACGACCAAATACAAATGTTTCTAATGAAAATCTGGGAATAAAACGAATAACGAAATAAATGTAACACAAATAACACACATAAAAACTAGAAATAGAACGGAATATTCTTTTATATTCAGAGAGAAAGTTTACTAGAGAAGTATATTCAGAGAGAAAGTTTACTATATAAGTATATTCAGATAGAAAGTTTACTATATAAGTATATTCTGATAGAAAGTTTACTAGAGAAGTCTATTCAGATAGAAAGTTTACTACATAAGTATATTCTGATATAAAATTTAGTAGATAAGTACTCTGACACTGGTACTTTCAGCAAGCTACACCTGGCACAACAACTGACACCCAACCAGGCACATGTCTCTCTCACTCAAATTACAAACATCAATTCTTTTCTTAGAGAACATCATACCCGTCTCATATCTTTAATGGACAGTTCATTAATCTGCCGTGTTCTCTCCTCCATCTTCAATGTCCGCTCATAGACATAAGCCGACATGTTTTCTCCAGCCTACATAATCAATGATAAAATATTTCAATACATAATAGTAATATTATATCTAAAGGTTTACCAGTGACCTCTTCTAAAAAGGAATTTTTTTGCCTGCTTCCACAAGGCATCTTCTTTTCCTTCTTCTTCTTTCCCTTAAACATGGATCGACAAAGCAATCAAAAGTTGACATGACTTCTGACATCTTGCAGGGCAACAACAAAGTCTCATCGTCATGCTCAATCTTGACCATCCTTAGCCTGGAGCCCTACAACTGTCAGATCTTGCGACTTTCACTGCTGATAGTCATGCAAGCTCCAGATGTCCACACTACGGCAAAATGTTATTTCTTGTTGTGTCCATAATGATTAGCTTTGTTTGTGTAGATATTGTTGTTAGCCCAGTAAGTCAACGCCCAGTAGGTCAACGCCCAGTAGGTCAACCCCCAGTAAGTTAACCTCCATTAAGTTAACCTTCAGCCTGGAGAATCAGGGTGTTAGTTCAGTCTGTCTTTTCTCCTCAGTACTTGTCTGAACTGGTTTAACCTGCTAGTAGCACAACGCTTTCACTGGCATTGTTCTAAGAGTCACTGGAATGCTCAAATATTTGCACCATGACAAACACTAACACTGTGAGATAAAAGACATCTGAGCACACAATAAAACATGAGATTCCAATACATCTTGGTTCATAACAGAAGGATAAAAAAAACATCAGTACTTAATTGATTTTCTATAATTGACCAAAATTGTAAATTGTCCAAATGTAATGGAACTTGCCATTACAATTGTAATTTAGGATACAGCAGAGAAATATAGATTAATAATGAACAGTGACACAGAACAGTTAATACTCAACAACAATATATGTTTATGATAAAAAACTTATTGATGCTGAGAGGAGAAGATATAATACAAGGCTGAGGTGGAAGCTACCATTTTTCAAAAAATATGTTGTGACAACAGTGGTGAGAATAGTCATTAGCAAATGAAAGTATATTTTAGAAGTGTACTAGTCCTGATCATATAAACTTTCTTTAATTCTCATTCACCATGGGTGACAGCACAGAACCCACCAGCGAATGGAAGTTGCTCTGGCTGTAACCAACTCACTCCCCAGCTATGGGTTAAATGGCAGCCCTCCTCTCTCTCCAAGGAGGGCATCTTTTCTTTGTCTTATCTCCTACTTCTATTATCGAAAAAGGTGGAGACTGCAGTAAAACTTTGAAAAATGGCTAAACACGTAAACACAAAGTACTACAGTTTTACAAAATACATAAACAGTGACGATAAACAGCAACGTTTCGACCAAAGGCCTTTATCAAGCAAACAATACAACAAGAATGACGAATTTGAGAACACTACAAATGGACGATTACATGTGGAAACATAAACCTATCTAATGAAAATCTGGGAATAAAAACGAACAACGAACAATAAAAACGAACAACGAATTGTGTTGCACTCATTTCGTTGTTCGTTTTATTCCCAGATTTTCATTAGATAGGTTTATGTTTCCACATGTAATCATCCATTTGTGTCCATTGTAGTGTTCTCGAAATTCGTCATTCTTGTTGTATTGTTTGCTTGATAAAGGCCTATTGGTCGAAACGTTGCTGTTTATCGTCACTGTTTATGTATTTTGTAAAACTGTAGTACTTTGTGTTTACGTGTTTAGCTACTTCTATTACAACTTTTCTATCCTTGAGTTAGACCTAGTCTGCTCCAGAAAAAATAGTGCTCAAGCCGGAGGCAACCAGCCAGGAGGCGCACTGTAGCAATCAGGTTGCCACTCAGTATCGCATAATGAGTATGTCTATATATTATAAATGTTATGGCGCTTGCCCTGGGACGGACACTCAGGCAGGTGCAGTGTCGAACCCTCTACCTCAAAGGGACATGGACCTCTGTGTGAGCTACAAAAGACAGTGAAGTTTATACAAGAGACAACATTGAATATTTAGACAATATTTCATGTGAACTAAAGGAAGTAAGGATGTAATTGGAGATAAACAATAATTCATGTCATCCTATTTGATCAAATATTCTACTCTGCAATTATATGTCATGAAATATTGAAAATAATAACAAATTACCATTTGAACTACTTCAACCGTTCCTTCAATCCTCAACTGATACAAATATGTCTGTAGATCCTCCTTAATTTGTACTGTATTGTCATTTTCCACTGTGATATTAATATAAGGAACTCTTGCACAAATAATACATTGGGAATTATCACACAACTGTTGACTATGAATGAAGAAGTCATATGAAAATATGGCAAACAATACAACTATCATGGCTGGCTCTTACCTCTGAACTCGGAGAAGGCACACCTGTACGGTTGGCGGCACTGATAGAAAGGAAAGTATGCCTTCGGGCAAAAATTAGAAGCGTACGCCTGAATTCATAGCAGGTGGACGCAAGAAGAAGAAGAATGACTGGCTCTGATAGAAGGGGTTTGTTGAGAGATTGCTCCAAGTCACATATAGTAATATTATTCATAGAGTACTGTCTATGAGTGTTTGTCTTTATGTGTCTGTGTGTACGACAAGAAAAGAGTCAAGATACTGAATAATTTAACACAACATGAAAGCATACTAAAACAGCAGAATGAATAAATAACACGACATGAGAGCTGGCTAAAACTGCAGAAATGAATAAATGAACACAACATGAGAGCTGGCTAAAACAGCAGAATAAATAAAGAACATAACATGAGAGCTGGCTAACAAAGGTGCAGATAGACAATGAAGATAGATTAAAGTTTCACAACATGAGTAAGCTTCTATTACTAATATACTAGTAGTTACATGGATTGTACATTAGACAATTAAGTCAGTTAAACATGATTATACACTAATGTACTAGTTTAACACTGGATGTGTACACTTTATCTTACTAATATACTAGTCTAGTTAACACTAGATGTATACACTTTATCTTACTAATATACTAGTCTAGTTAACACTGAATGTATACATACTAATATAACTAGTTAACATGATATATACATTTACTACAATATACTAGTCTAGTTAACACTGATGTATACACTTTATCTTACTAATATACTAGTCTAGTTAACACTGAATGTATACACTTTATCTTACTAATATACTAGTCTAGTTAACACTGGATGTATACACTTTATCTTACTAATATACTAGTCTAGTTAACACTGGATGTATACACTTTATCTTACTAATATACTAGTCTAGTTAACACTGGATGTATACACTTTATCTTACTAATATACTAGTCTAGTTAACACTGATGTATACACTTTATCTTACTAATATACTAGTCTAGTTAACACTGGATGTATACACTTTATCTTACTAATATACTAGTCTAGTTAACACTGATGTATACACTTTATCTTACTAATATACTAGTCTAGTTAACACTGGATGTGTACACTTTATCTTACTAATATACTAGTCTAGTTAACACTGATGTACACTTATCTTACTAATATCTAGTCAGTAACATGACTGTAACTTATCTTACTAATATACTAGTCTAGTTAACACTGGATGTGTACACTTTATCTTACTAATATACTAGTCTAGTTAACACTAGATGTATACATTTATCTTACTAATATACTAGTCATTAACACTGGATGTAACTTTATCTTACTAATATACTAGTCTAGTTACACTGGATGTTACACTTATCTTACTAATATACTAGTCTAGTTAACACTGGATGTATACACTTTATCTTACTAATATACTAGTCTAGTTAACACTAGATGTATACACTTTATCTTACTAATATACTAGTCTAGTTAACACTGAATGTGTACACTTTATCTTACTAATATACTAGTCTAGTTAACACTGGATGTATACACTTATCTTACTAATATACTAGTCTAGTTAACTGATGTATACACTTTATCTTACTAATATACTAGTCTAGTTAACACTAGATGTATACACTTTATCTTACTAATATACTAGTCTAGTTAACACTGGATGTGTACACTTTATCTTACTAATATACTAGTCTAGTTAACACTAGATGTATACACTTTATCTTACTAATATACTAGTCTAGTTAACACTGATGTATACACTTTATCTTACTAATATACTAGTCTAGTTAACACTGGACGTGTACACTTTATCTTACTAATATACTAGTCTAGTTAACACTGATGTATACACTTTATCTTACTAATATACTAGTCTAGTTAACACTGGACGTGTACACTTTATCTTACTAATATACTAGTCAGTTAACACTTGATCAAAACACTTATCTTACAATACTATATTGACCTGACGTGTACACTTTATCTTACTAATATACATAAGCTTCATGATCAAAGCAGATTTCCAAACTTATTAACAGCTTTGCACAACTAACACTCCCCCTCCCACATATATACATGCTATATTTTCTCTTTGACATAGAAAATTGATATATACTTCTGTAATATATGGTCAATTTTCAAATGATTATATGCATGAAATAGAAAATTGATGAAAAAATGGATCATGTAAGACGGGCATAAGATGAATTAAAATGCAGAATTCAAATTTTAAATGATTATTCAATCGCAAAATTACAAAAATAATTTATTTAAAAATATTTATCATTAATTTCTTCTTTAACTCTTTGTGTCCTAGAAAATTTTGGGGGTAATCACGCTCTGCCAGAACACATTTCTAGAAAACTTTTTCAAAATGGAGTGATCTTTGAAATATGCCTATAACGTTAGTTCTATGTAAGCTAGATTTATACTGTTGGCATCAAAATATGCAGAATTAATTCTGAACAATCTGATAATAAATAGTTATATATGTAAATTAGTATTAATGTATTTTTTTAGTAAATTATTGTTGTATTTCATGTTCAGAGTAACTACTATGACTTTCAAACTTGAATCAATGCTTAGCCATTACTGAATTCTCTATCATTGTATGTGAAGTCATAAATATGAAACACTATGTGTGTTTAATTGAACTTTGGAACAAATCCATGGCTTGTTAGCACTTTAACGACTTGGAGGACGAAACAACATCTTATAACTAAACTTTTCACACGAAAGTTCACTTTTTCCACAACAGGAAAAATATATTTCCGAATAAAACTATTTCTAAAAATTCAAAAATAAAATCTGCCATGCCATATAGTATATGAATGAAATGGGAGTTATCTGCCCGTTGAATTCTGTAAACAAAAACAGTATCGGATGTATAGTAGCTGAACAGTGAAACAAAATGTGCATGGACCCAAATTAGACGTTGGCAGCGTGTTTTGGCATAATGAGCGAACTGTTTTATACGCTGGGAGCGTAGACTGGACGCAGTGAGTTAAGGAGCCACCAACCCCTAATCACCTGAACACCGTCCCAAATTCTTCTGAACCCACTATCGCCCCTGGAATGCTTCAGCGCAACTGGGTGGGGGATCAGTACCGTCCAATTTGGAGAACGCTGATCTAAAGGATACTAGCTACTGTGAATAATCTCAGCTTGCATTTGCTCCAGGTCCTGCTGCGTCTTAGTAAGTGACCCAGCAACAGCAGCATACCACCGTCATGTGAACATGGTCAAGGAAACATTCTATAAACAATTTCTTAAAAGCAGTAAACATTTAGAAAAGTACTAGTGAGAAATCTGTATATGACGTTCGTAACCATATCTATGGCGAAACACGTAACTAACAAAGTACTGTAGTTTTACAAAGTACAAAACAATAAACAGCAACGTTTTGACCAAAAGGCCTTTATCAAGCAAAGGATACAACAGAAGTGAAGAAATTCAGACTTTCCATATGGCAGACATAACATATGTAGTCAAACAATAAATCCCTAACGGCTCTAAAATAAAAATATGTGACCTAAAACATAAAAGGAAATCAATGTAAAAAACTAGAAATGGAAAAAGAATAATAATCAAATATTAGTTAGTTAGTCTTTGCTCTTGGGCCTGTGGCGCGCATGGGCAGAGGTCATAGCTCTCCATGTCTCGCGGTTCGTTGCTATTTGTTTTAAGTCTTTAATGTTTATACACATAGCACATATATATATATATATATGGCCCTTTTCATCTTTACAGACGGTCAATAGGCAAGTGTTTTACTGTGACAACTTCTGAGTTTTCGCTTTCTCTCTTGTTGTTCAGCTCTGCATAAGTCTCTTCTCAAAAGACTCTTCGCCCTTCCGTAATTTGGCTTTCCACACAACTCTGTCATCAGCTAGTCCCTCCCATGTGCTGGGATCTATAGAAAAGTTTTTCATTGAGGTTTTGCAGACATCTTTATATCTGAGCAGTGGTCTGCCCTGGTGCCTCTTCCTCCGAAAGTTCACAGAACAACATTTGTTTTGGTATGCGATAAGTTTCCCTTCTTCTCACATGTCCCAACCATCTTAGTCGTCTACTGCTGAGCATGCCCATGATGGAAGGCAGATTTGCACGTTGTAGTACTTCAGTATTGGTTATCTTGTCGTACCACCTGATGTTCATAATCTTGCGGAGACATCGAAGGTGAAAGATGTTAAGTCTCTCTCGTGTCTTGAGTAGGCTGTCCATGTTTCTGAGCCATATAGTAAAGAACTAATTACACAGGCTCGATATATTTGAGTCTTCGTCTGCAATGTCAATTTTTGTTGTCCCACGCTCGCTTTGATAGTTTGCCGAATGTAGTAGCGGCACTCGAGCGTTGATTTCTTCACCAAGAGAAAGGCTGGCAGTGACCGTGGACCCAAGATAGCAGAATTTTTGCACTGGTGTTAGATGGTCGCCATTTAAAGTGATGTTTGATGTCTTACCTCCCTGACATAATACAACTGTTTTGGAGACACTTATTGTCAGAGAAAAGAGGTCGTATGCCTTTGACAAATTATTAATTAGACTTTGCAGTGTGGTCTCACTGTGGGCGACTAAGGCAGCATCGTCAGCGAAAAGGAGGTCCTTGAGAAGTATTTCCGTCGTTTTTGTCTTGGCTCTTTAGCGAGCCAAGTTAAACAGTGAACCATCAGATCTAGTGCGGATGAAAACATCACCATCAGCGTCCCCTAAGGCGTGGTTCAAAAGAAGGCGTGGAACATGAGAAGAGACAGTATTAAGTAGCATAAGAATGTAGTGCGTTGAGTCCATTAGGTAGCAAAGTACTATATTAAGATATAAATTGATTTTCTAGAGCAAATTGACTAAGATCATCAGAGGAATATGATCGATGGCTGTGATCTGGATATCGCAAGCTCCCAAATGGTCAGTTCCATTGAAATGAGTGGCTACAGGGGTCACAGAGCGTTTACGTATATCATGTATCATGTAGATTTTCCCAATTCTTGCGCTTTGTTGCTTGTATAGTGAGGGCGATGATTTTCTTGAGAGGTCTCGAGAGATGCTTGGTTTCTTCCACCGTCGCCTATACTCAGAAGGTGCTTGCATCTGCTATGGATATCTACATAAACAGCTTGAATATATCATACATTTGCAAGTAAAAACAAAACTATACTTTTCATCACAATTTGTGCCATGAATTTGTGCACAAAATTATTTTCTGCTTTTTCAATTGATTTTCTTGGTGAAAATTTTACTTTGTTTTTTGGTCTACAGATTTTCCACACATTATTTAGTTTTATCTTCTTCATTCTTCCTCTTCTTCTTGCGTTCACCCACTATGAATTCTAGCCCTGTCAATGTTCCTGGTATGGCACTTCTGACTGTTTTTTTGCATGAAGACTTGCTTTTCTTTTTATCAGTGTCTCCCACCATACAAGTGTACCTTCTCCGACTTCCAAGGTACTTGTAGTTTAGATCCTCAAGTATTGATCTGGAGTTTTATCTAAATATTAATACAATGTAAATGCAAGAATGGTAAAACAACATCATCCAAAGAAACACAATCAGAACAAATTTTTCATGCTGTTCACTGCGTTTCACTATTGCACCAATAAACAGCAGCAGATTTGATGAGGGAAGCATGTTCAAGTGAAATTGATAGAAAATTTTAAGCAATTAAAAAAAAGATATTGACAATCCACCAAATGTCTATAGTTCCGAACAATCTAGTGTTTTTTGAGGGAAAGGTCTTGGCCTTCAAGACAATTGCAGCATACCTTGCTAATGCAATGTTCCTCATAGTTTCTGAGAATAATCACATAAAAAACAGATGTTTATTCATTATTATTATTTTTTTTCTTATGCGTTCAGGTCATTTATATAATGCAAAAATATGGGTCTAAAGTCGAAGGATTGACTTCATTACACTAGCTTTTACCCCATATGGTTCGGCTCCTTTGCAGGAATGGCACGCCACCTGCCGAGAATATTACACATCAACAATCCTAAGGGTCTCTGGGAAAAAGGCACTCGTGAACAGAACAGTTCAGTCTGAATTCAAACCTACGACATTCGGAAAGCAAGGCAAAGGCTTAGCCACAGAGACCCTCATGTGTAATGCAAGATTACCAGGACACAAAGTCTGTGTGGCAAGGCTTTATCCCCCCTGGTTGTAACTGATTGATTGATTGATTGGACTATTATCATTGCCCTTCGCTGAGTAACCATATGTGCTCTGATCTCTTTCTTACACAGGGAGATCTCAGCGATAGGGTATGAGCTCCATAGCACCAGCAAGGGTCCCTGATGTACTTTAGAGAATGGTGACAATATTTTGTAGGAATTTGTAATTTTTTATATTTTCTAATGAATTTTGAAGAGATTAAATATAGTCAAATCAAGTATTCTGGACACATAACGAGACAAGGCACTGCTGAAAACTATAAAAGAGAGAAATGTTAAGGCATGAAGAAGACAATAAAGTGGGAAGAAAACAACAGATTAACAAAGAACAGTTTGGTAGATTGCACAACATGGTAAGAAACAGAAACTGTTGTATATTTATTACAGGAAATCTTTGATGTGGAGATGTCCTTCATTGTGAGCAGGTATGAAATACCATATGAAATATACATATTTAAGCATGGACAGAGCCGATATCATCAATGCGGTACGCTCTCAATTGTGTGACATGGGCGGGTCTCAGACACTGGAACGAGTTCGAGAATTAGGCGTTAAGTTTGGACATGCCAGACAATGTCGTCTTCGTGGTAGAGAGAGAAGATATAGTAATCAACTTCTCATGGGTACTGTGAGCAAATGGACTTTGGGATGGCTGCTGCATCGGAGGACAGAGCACGAATGGGAATGCCCAATGTGCCATGACGTCGATCGCATAACATAACATAACATAACATATTTAAAAACCGTTTTTTAAATGTAACATCAAATAACTGACTAATCTATCTTTTGTATTCATAATGTTAGTGGTAATGAGAGAGCAGGCTCTGCCACCATATCGAGGGGTCAGCCAAAGGATAGGTCTGACATTCTGAACGTCCTCATAAAGTGTAACCACAAAGAGGACTTTCATCTAAACCAACCCCCATCAACTGCTAGATTGCAAGAGATTGGATTGAAGATTGGTGTGACCAGAAAAGAACAACACAACAGATGTATGAGCATGCTCATCAATCAACATCAAACTTGTATGGTTAGTCGCTGGGCACTGCTGGAGATATTGTGCAGGAGATTGGAGCACCTATGGACAGGTCTAGAGTGCAATGAAGATATTCCAAACTGAAACGTTAGCTACATTATATCTTTAGCTTGTCACCAGGATAGGGTCCAGCTTTCTCCAAGTTTCAATCAACTACATCATAGTTTCTACCTAAACTCTACACACCATAACCTGGTTTGACATCTTTAAATAACACATCAGACAGCTAACATATATATTCAGAGAGAAAGAATAAATAACATCAGACAGCTAACATATATATTCAGAGAGAAGAAAGTAATCAAATAATACATCAGACAGCTAACATATATATTCAGAGAGAAGAAAGTAATCAAATAACACATCAGACAGCTAACATATATATTCAGAGAGAAGAAAGTAATTAAATAACACATCAGACAGATAACATATATATTCAGAGAGAAGAAATTAATCAAATAATACATCAGACAGATAACATATATATTCAGAGAGAAGAAAAACAATCAAATAATACATCAGACAGCTAACATATATATTCAGAGAGAAGAAAGTAATCAAATAATACATCAGACAGATAACATATATATTCAGAGAGAAGAAAGCAATCAAATAACACATCAGACAGCTAACATATATATTCAGAGAGAAGAAAGCAATCAAATAACACATCAGACAGCTAACATATATATTCAGAGAGAAGAAAACAATCAAATAACACATCAGACAGCTAACATATATATTCAGAGAGAAGAAAGCAATCAAATAATACATCAGACAGCTAACATATATATTCAGAGAGAAGAAAGCAATCAAATAATACATCAGACAGCTAACATATATATTCAGAGAGAAGAAAGAATCAAATAAACATCAGACAGATAACATATATATTCAGAGAGAAGAAACAATCAAATAACACATCAGAAAGCTAACATATATATTCAGAGAGAAGAAAGCAATCTAATAATTACATCCACTTATATCTATTTAGAGATATTTTTCAATCTCATCAGACCTCTATATTATTCCAAAACATTCATCTCTCAGCTCTCCCTATATTTCAGAGTAAAACAATCAAAACACACAGACACAACATAATATCAGAGAGAAGAAACAATTCAAATAAGCATCAGACTAATATATTTTCAGATACCAACAAGAAAAATATAAAGATGTTGAATTATTTAAGTCAGTCACAACACATCAGCAGCTACATTATATTCAGGAAGAAAGTAATCGAAGCTCAAAACAGCTACTGTATATTGAAAAAAATAATCAATAACTCATCAGACAGCTAACTATTTTCAGAGAGAGAAAAAAATCTAATTAAATTGTTTCAGCTTAAATATCTTATTCAGAGGAAGTCCAAATAACACATCAGACTCCTTACATATATTCCAGAAGAGTCAGTATCAAATAACTGACCCGTTACGATATTATCAGAGAAAAACAATCATACACATAGCCAGCTGTCTATATCTTTCGGAAATCAAATCAATCAAGCCTAATAATCAGACAGCTATATATGTTCAGAAAAAAAACAATTATTACACCACACTCATAATTGAGAGAGAACATCAAAATTCGACAGCATATATCATTAGAGTGAAAACCAATAATATACATCAGATCAGCCAACATATATTCAAGAAACCTCAAATACACATCAGACAGCTCATATTTCGGAAAAAGATGAATATAATCAGACAGCTAACATATAGTCAGAAAGTATTTAATCATTGCCATCGCGAAACTATAGTATGAGGAAACTCTCACATCAACAGCTTACTTATCTTTCGGAGAAGAAAGCTGATTGAATACATCAGAAGCTAATATATATTCAAAAAGAAAGCAACTGAAAATCAGACAGCTATATATATATTCAAGAGAAAGTTAATCAAATAATATCAGACAGCTATATATATTCAGAGAAAGAAAGTCAATCAAATAACACATCAGACAGCTAAATATATATTCAAGAGAAGAAAGTAATCAAATAATACATCAGACAGCTAACATATATATTCAGAGAGAAGAAAAATAATCAAATAACACATCAGACAGCTAACATATATATTCAGAAAGAAAGCAATCAAATAACACATCAGACAGCTAACATATATATTCAGAGAGAAGAAAGCAATCAAACAACACATCAGAAAGCTAACATATATATTCAGAGAGAAGAAAGTAATCAAATAATACATCAGACAGCTAACATATATATTCAGAGAGAAGAAAAATAATCAAATAATACATCAGACAGCTAACATATATATTCAGAAAGAAAGCAATCAAATAACACATCAGACAGCTAACATATATATTCAGAGAGAAGAAAGCAATCAAACAACACATCAGAAAGCTAACATATATATTCAGAGAGAAGAAAGCAATCTTATAATTCTATCCCTTTTTCCTATCAGTGCATATTTGTTCTCTCTCTTTCCCTCCTCTTACCTCTTTCTTTCTCACTCATTCTCTCTCTCTCTGTCTTCCATTCTTTCTATCACTGTTTACCTCACACACACACACACACAGACACACACACAGACATAACAGAGAAGTCAAGATTCAACATAAGGCATCAGTTCTAATATTCTTTCATTTGATACCAACCAAGAAAAATGTAAAGGGATGTTGAATTCCTGTTGTCAGTCCCATCATAAGGCCAGCCCATTATGATTGTGTTAGGTCTGAGAGCTCCAAGACCAGCTGACTGTACCCTGTTGAAACAAAATTAATGTTGTGTCAACTCATCAGGACTTGACTTTTAACTTTCTCAGATTTGGGTCGAAAACAAATCTTGCTTGGAGAATTTGTTTCAGTTTTAAGTATCTTCATTGCACTCTGGGAATGTCCATAGATGCACTGATCTCCTTTACAATATCTCCAACAGTGTCCAGCGACTAACTGTACCAGTTCGATGTTGATCGATGAGCCTACTCATATGCCTGTTGTGCTGTTCTTTTCTGGTCAATCTAAACTTCAATCCAAGCTCTTATAATCTAGCAGCTGATGTGGATTGGTTTCGAAAAAAACCTTTTACAGCCACACTCAATGAGAGCGTTCAAAATTCCCGCTATATCCATTGGCTGACCCCATGATATGGTGGTAGAGTCAGCCAGCATATCTGTCTGCTCTCTCATTGCCATCGACACCCATGTGCTCCGGAACAAAGATGAATGTAAATGCGAATTGCAGCTAAGCTCGTATTTTTCATTGGCCATCTGCATACTATCAGTGATGTGGTAAACTTCACATCAACTGCTTTTACTTCCCAGTGTTTCTCTGGTACTTAATTAAAGCTGGATTGAACTGAGAACCGTTAATGCTGGAAAAGACACACTGCAACTGGGAAATTTGATCATGTGTCTATGAAGCAAGTGTACAAATTTCTATCCTATCACAGCTCTAATTTTACATTATACATATATCATATCAGATGTTGTCCTTAAAACACTATTAACTCTTTCCATGCTTATCACTACACACTGCGCCACAGCGTATTCCGTTGAACGCCATTCACTGTACACTGCACCATTTGAGTTGTTTTGCTTTTACAAGTCTTTCTAGTTTTACTTCTACTATTTTACTTCTACTACTTTTTAACTTTTTCTAATAGGTTGTCAGTTTTCTTCAACTAGATATAATAAGATATATATGTTTATTTATTGATGAGCAGTTATGTATTTTTTTTTAAATTGCTTTTTTGCCTCCCATGAATTAACTGTGTACAACTGAGGAAATAACTGTGTACGGAAAGAGTTAAATCTTATGCACTAGACAAGAAGAAGACTACTACCAGGCACAGATGAAGGATACACATTGGTGATTTCTTCAATGGTTCATTTTCCGTTAGTGTTTCTTGTTGTTTGTTTGCGTTCATTCTTATCAACCAAGTTAACCACTCTTTGTAACCTGTATGGCTTACATCGAGAACGTGAGTAATGTACCCCTGTTAAGTCCCTACAGCAGGACAGGCACATTTGAATTTCAGCCATAGCGTATGCATGTTATCCAACAGGAAACACATTTGTACAGACAGGTACTGTAATATTTTTTTTTTTAAAGAACCCCACTTTAAAGTTCCACATCTGGAGTTATACTATAGCATGGTATCAGATCTTGATGATCATAGGGAGGCTGTCAGAGCTGACTCATGCCAATTTGATAGTCAATCACGACTAATGAATTGATTGATTGATCGGGTCATCATCATTGCAAATCGGTGAGTAACCATATGTGCTCCAATCTCTTTCTTCCACGGGAAGATCTCAGCGGCAGTGCATGAACTTTGTAGCATCGGTGAGGGTCTCCAGTGATGAAGGTTATCTCTAATTACCTCTAATGGAACAACTAATAAAGGTTACTATTACTGTATATATTTTTCATATTTTACAGACATTACTGTACTGTTTTCCCTTCCACCATGTTCTAATTCTAAATTCTGACACTTAATCCAGTAACACATGGTTAAGTAAAGCACAGAAATTGCATACTCACAAGCATGAGAGTCCATCAACGATAGATGGAGCCACAATGATTTCAATGAAACCCTTCACACCAGCATTTTCAAGACAAGAAACATAAATCTGCAACAAATGAAGCCAACAAATATATGCATATTATAATTGAATCATTCCAGTGTCAAATTATTTATCAAATTAAAAATTATATATATATATATGATGCCGAGCATCAACACCAAGGTTGCTGTGTCTAAAGTCGAAGGATTTACTTCATTGCATCATGTTTCACCCCATATGGCTCGGTCCCTCCCTGCAGAAATGTCACGCCACTAGCCGAGGGTATTGTACAAAGCACAAACTCTGTAGCTACAGCAACAATCCTAGTGGTCTCTGGAAAAAATGCACTTGAAAACAAAACGGCGCTACCTGGATTTGAACCCACAACCTGCAGTTGTTGTGTACAGAGTTTATGTGTTTAGCCCTCTATTCTATGTCAGCAAATTATGAAACTGCAAGTATCACAGGAGAAAACAATGAATACATTTCACATGTACTGATTGAGGTATAACTGAGGAATCTCCTGGAGTGACAGAGTTACCAACAATGGGATTTCCTGGATGACAACTCTCCTTAATCAAAGATGACCCTCCACATTAGCCTACCTTTTCGTGGTTGGAGGGTTTGTGTGTCTTGATGATCCTTCAGACTATGTCGGTCGGAGTCTAACTCCTGGCAGGTCTAACCATGTCGAACAGACTGATTGTGAAAGGCCAGACAAAAGGGTGGGGAACGGAGTGAGGCCCCATAAGTTGACACGAGAATCCACCAGCAAATGGTAGTTGCTCTGGCTGTAACCAACTCACTCCCCAGCTATGGGTTAAATGGCAGTCCACCTCTCTCTTGAAGAGGGCATTTTTTCTTGTCTTATCTCCTACTTCTGTTACAACTTTCCTATCCTTTGGGTTAGACCACAGATTTCTCCAGAAAAAATAGTGCTAAAGTTGGAGGCAACCAGCCAGGAGGCGCACTATAGCAATTGGGTTGCCACGCACTAAAGCATAATGAGAATATCTATATATTCTAAACGTTATGGCGCTAGCCCTGTGATGGACACTCAGGCAGGTGCAGTGTCTGGCCCCCTACCTCGAAAGCATGTGAATCACCGTGTGAGCTACAAAAGATAGCGAAGTTTATACAAAAGACAACATTAAATATATAGACAATATTTAAAGGAAAGAAGGATCAAAGATGACTGGGTCACCTGTGTTGCTTGAAGGATTGTCAGATCTCTAATGACATCTTGTATGAGAGCTGGCTTACGGTAAAAAAAATCTGGGATGGCCCTTCCTTTGCTACAAGAACATCTGCAATAGAGAATTGAAGACACTGAACATGAGTACAGGAAACTGGGAAGAGCTTACTAGGGACAGATTCGGCTAGTAACAGACTCTGAACCTAGTCTAAGATGTGGTGAAGTGAGAATAACATCATCATTTCAAAATGACAGGTCTCTATGAAGATTCCACAACAGATATTTGATATCTGAAGCCCTTTCATTATACTGTCTCCATATACTAACAATTGGTACATATGTGTTGACAATTTAGTTATTTAACGAGAATCATGTCACTGGTACCTTTGGCTGGGCTGACATTTCACTCCTAATTTTTCACAACATGCAGTCATTTCATCAAGAAGAGCGCTTTCCTGGAATCCAGAGGAAAAGCAAAGAGAGGAAGCCTAGAAATATATGGAAATGATATTTGGAAGCAGAGATTCACCTATGTGATGCCGGGGCTTGCAAGGGGAGCAAAATATAGTAACACTACCACCTACAAGGCATGTTGTAAGAGGCGACTGAGGTAGGAAGCTAGGGAAGCTACTCTATTAAATAAAAAGCATAGCAGAAATTGGATGTGCTGGCCTACTTGTAGGTGTATAACTGGCACAACGTACAATCGCTCTGAGGCTCAGATCACATACCAATCACAAAGAGTGGTTAACAAGTTATCAATATGGAGTGTTCAAAGAAGAAGGAAGCAGAGATTAATGATATATGGAAGAGCTGCAAGAGATAAAGACTTGGCATGGGTTGGTTGAGGGCCTACGCTACAATTGGAACAGAAAACTAGTTGTTCAAGTTCCTGCTTTAACACCCTATACAATAGCACACAAAAAGGGACAAAGCACATGCAATTTTGGTAGCTTGGCATTGACTGTAAAGAACAACCAACTCTGCAGCACTTGTTCTCAGCAATAAAAGCAATACCTCCAGATCAACAGAAAAGAACAAGTCATAAACTTCAGACACTGAACAGCGGTGTGTATCCGGTGCT
The DNA here is from genome assembly GCA_020796225.1 of Arion vulgaris. Classification (NCBI taxonomy): domain Eukaryota; kingdom Metazoa; phylum Mollusca; class Gastropoda; order Stylommatophora; family Arionidae; genus Arion; species Arion vulgaris. The sequence continues at coordinate 63,085,050 of CM036760.1, forward strand.
CACAAGGAGAGCAAAGAATAATAACACTGTGACCTACAAGACATGTCATAAGAGGTGAATGAGGTAGGGGCCTAGGGAAGCTACACTAGTAAATAAAAAGCTTCACAGAAATCAGATATGCTGGCCTACTTATAGATGCATAACTAGCACAACATACAATCACTCTTAGGCTCAGATCCCATATAAATCATAAAGAGTGGTTTAAAAAGTGGTAGATATGGAACATTCGAAAAAGAAGAAGACATTGAACTGTTCACAACAGAACAAGATAATCATCTTTTTAACACACTAAACATGATAGAAACTTCTGATCAGTGTGACTGTGACACTAAATATCTTTCACAAATATGTACAGCCTACTAAGAACAAAGAAATCTGATGTGGTAGTTTATAATGCCATTGCACAACATGTTCTTTGGAGATCTCAGTAACAATGATGTGGACCACTGCTTTCTTTAAAAGTATTATTCAAGTTGACATCTGAGAGTGAATGAAAAAATAGAAATACCTACCTGTTTCAGCCTCTCCTTGTCCTCAATATTATCTGCAAGAAGTCCTTTAATAACAGTTGCAAACATTGTCAGACCTTTGCCTATGGATAGAAAGATATCAATGTTGTGTCAATGTGAGGAAAATATGAGAAATGTTACACCAGAGTGACTATATGTTGTGCCAGTTATGCACCTACAAGTAGGCCAGTACATCCAATATCTGCAACTCTTTTATTTACTAGGGTAGCTTCACTAAGCCCCTACCTCAGTCACCTCTTATCTCTCTCTCTATCCCGACTGTTCTTAGGCCGCTTTTATCATTCTATTGCGATATATAAGCAGCCAAACATCAAGAACGGATGTACGTGCATAGCCTTCAGTACCTATTGGAGCTCAGGTGCTTATCATTCAGTGGCTTGTTCGATTTCAACAAGCGTTTACTGGGTTCGCTCTCCGTTAGTCTTTTGCTGTCCCCAGCCAAAACCCACAAGGCAGCAGGCTGCTATTTTCTTTCAGGGCAGCAGCCGTAGATGACCTGCCCTCGGGGCTGATGAGTGTCATCTGCCCAGCTATACCCGTCTTTTTAATGGACTGCTTGGTTTGCTTACTGTCCAGTTTTGTGTACGATTTGTTCCGCTAGCCTTTGATTGTCCCCAATCAAATTACAAGGCAGCAGTAGTTCCCTGCGAGCAGAAACGTGCACTGGCTTTACCTCTGCTGGGCTTTCCAGTTGTTCTGCACATTCGGGTGGGACGCACACCTTCGTGCCTGCCGCGCCATGCTCGCCTGCCCCTCGGTGGGGCCCACTACGGCATCGCCAGTGTGCGTGCTAGCTCTGCCCTGGTGCCTGGTCACCATCAGTTTTTGCCGTGCTCACATTTTCCGTGTCTACCATGCATGCTGTGCCATGCAGTACCATGCTGCTGCCATCGACGGACCCATTCTTGCATCGCCACCGTGCGTACTCGCTTTTGCGATGGTGCCTGCCTTGTCGTCACCATCAGTTTTTGCCGTGCTCACATTTGCCTGGGTTGTACGATTCTGGGGCTTATAATCATGCCCCCATCCCTGTGATAGGGGCCAGAGTTCCACCCTATGTGGCCCACGTGCAGTTCAACTTGACTCCCAGCATACTCATCGGCTTAAGAGAGAGGGCTCAAGAGAGAGCATGCGCGGGCTCTGAATTTCGCCCCAAGTGGGTCAACGTCTCTTTGATGACTTATAATCGTGCCCCCATCCCTGAGATAGGGACCCAAGTTCTGCCCTATGTGGACCCTCGTGCAGCTCAACTCGACTCCCAGCATACTCATCGGCTCAAGAGAGAGCATGCGCAGGCTTCAAGTTTCGCCCCGCGCAGTTCCACATTTATCCTTCCAGCTTTTTCCCATTGGCCCGGGAGAGACAAGCATTAATTGTCACTCTGGGAGTTCGCTGGTCTGTGTTGCGAGCGGATCCCATCTAGTGTGACTACCTTTGCATCTCTACTTGCCCCAGAGTAGCTCTTCCATGGCACATGCCCTCTTAGCCAGACCGGAACTACTGTCTGTTACCAGGGTCACCAAGTGGAGGTCAGGGCAGGGGATTAGCGCCAGCTCTCTAATCCTGGCACGCCGCTGTTTTCTTGCGCCTTTGACCCCAGAGTCACCTCTTATGACATGCCTTGTAGGTCGCAGTGCTACTATTCTTTGCTCCCCTTGTGAGTCTCAGCAACACACAGGTGGAACACACATCTAAATTGTAATCTATGAATTAAGTAACATTTTGCAGCTGATAGTCCATACCTTCTTTCATCATACTTGAGAGCATGACCAGGTCAAAGTCATCTGAGTTAAATTTATTCACATTATCCTCTATTACCTGCATCTTCAACAGCACTAGAATCTGAGGTCTGTGGGTTGGGAGAAGACACATCAGTTAGTGTCAGCATTAGATAAATATAACTTGAAATTTGTGAGAGCTGATGTACTTGAAATAACAAGATTTATGAGTGATAAGCAATGTCTATTCGAAAGTGAATTTATGATACTATTTCGGTCATAATTCAATTCAAAATGGCATGGGTGTTAACTCTTAGTGGACCAGGGCAAAAACCATGTTTTTACAAGCCATTTGTTTTTGAGAATAAAAAACACTCTTTAGTGTGGCTCCTGGTAAAAGGGCATCTAACCCAAAGCCACATAGTGTGGCATTTGGTATGGCATTTGGTCCACAAGGAGTTAACTTATTCTGTTCCTACCTCTAAAGTCCTAGAAGGCACACCTGTATGACAGGTTACAATGATAAAAAGGAAAACAGGCCTGTGGCAACAATGCATGAACTCAGTAGAACCGGAGGAGGTCTCAAATATAACTTTGAAGATGGTGGAAATTGTAGCAATTAATTGTATTTTATTTTTAATGAATTTCACTCAGGAAGTGGCTATCCAGTCTAGTCTTCTCAATTTTTATTTACATGCTTAACTTGAACATGGGACCTACTTTTTACCATCTGTCTCTGATAGGACTAGAAACTTGACCTTGTCAACATTGAGATCAGGGATCACTAGAAAAATAGCTTCATTGCTTCAAACAGGAAACAAACTTAGTATTAACTCATTTTGGTATTTAAAAGCTAGAACTAGAATTGGTGAAATAAAAATAACATGGAGTAAGAGAGATTAAACTAAGTTTTGGGGGTCCACATGTATACAAAACTCAAGATTCGGCCCATGTGGACATGCACTTCAGACTGCAGAGCACATACTTCAAGACTGCCCCAAATATGATATAATGAGGCAAACTCACTGGCCTAATGAAACAACATTGGACAGAAAACTACACAGACCTCTGTGTGAGCTACAAAAGACAGTGAATTTATACAAGAGACAACGTTGAATATATAGACAATATTTCAAGCTAGCGAAACGGAGGATGGTTAAGAAGATGAAGATTTTAACTTATAGTATGTGCACTAAAAAATGAAAATCATGGCATATCCTTTACAGGACTCCAGCATCAACCACAGTAAATGAGTCATTAATTTTATAGGCACCACTCATACATTCAGTAGTTTGCCATTGCTAACTGAACGGTGAAGTCTATTTTTTTTTTTACATTTCATAAAAATCCAAGGGAACAAATTTGCTTCAAAACCAGCCCACCGCATAGCTTGAACCAGGTATGCTTGGGTTGTGATTGAGCTCACTACTGCTTAAGCTACAGACGCTGACTGGGGACCTTAACCCTCTTATTCCTGGAGCGGCCGAATGCGCCGTTATCGGTATAAACCCATAGCGGCCGTTACCGGCGGGTATATACCTTTTTAATTGTTTTTCTATATCTTTCCTTGCGAATAGACACGCTAAATTTAGCCCTGATGTCATTGCCGATAATGGCTGCTGTCATTTTAGAAATCCGACGTTTCTAGTGTTAGTGGAATTTTATCGGGAATTTTAAAAAAGTTCTTTTATTTTCTGGAAAACTTGTTATGATTTATGATTCAGTTGATGGAAAATTTGCGGCGAGATCGTGGATAAATCGGATTGATATATAATTAATTCAATATTTGCGTGCGAAAATTTACGATGCTAGTTCTAGTGTTTATGACGATTTGCGTAACTATTAGTTACGATGAATTACGATTGTCGATGAATGCGAACATCGCCGCTTCCTTCCATCCACCCAGGTTGTAAAGTTGAGAGAGAATAGTCGCAACAGCTGAGCACTATCAATATCGAACAATTTAGTGAAGAAATAGGTTCTGCAAATGACATTGATTCAGATTAAGAATATTCTCTATTTGTGATTACCGTCATTACGTCGTTACGGCACGCTCGATTTTACGCAGGTATTTTTTAGAACTGGACAGAGCTAACCAAATAATTTGCTCTATGAAAATTCAAAAAAATCAAGATCCTTCATGGACACTGTTCCTTTTCATTACATCAATATCTTTCTTTATGTAAACTATATGTGTCGAACTCACCAGTTACCTTACTGCAGAATGTTTTGGTTTACCTATAAACTATTGAATGTGCCAGCTTTGTCAGATATAGTGTCAAGAAATAGATTTGAAAGTATCAGCAAATATTTGTACTTCAATGTCAATTCCAAATTCGTTCCATGAGGACAATATGGACATGTGCAAGGTTGAACCCTTGTCTTGATTGTATGAGGGCCCTCATGCCCGTACAAACATTCAGGCTAGGCAACTGCAGGACTGATAAACTCCCAGATACTGCAGGACTGATCAACCCCATTCATGCCAACCATCAAGGGACTCAACTCTACTCTGTGACAGAGCCGCAGTTAGTGTTTCTAAATGAAGATGAGGACTGCACCACAAAGGTGTGTGGAAACAAGTGATAGCTGCCCCACATGTAAAATCAACCTCTGTTAGGGAGATTGCTTTTGAATCTTTCAATTTACATTTATCTTCAATAAAACTGACATTTATTAGTGAAACATACGTTCAATATTGTCATTCATTTTTATTTCTTCACTTGTATAATTTTTACATCCAACTTGCATGGTAATGACAACATACATGTTTACAAACTAGTACCTCATCCATTTAACTGTAAATTGGGCTTTAAATCACAAATATTGATTAGAAATTGTATTTGTTATGAATTTTATTTCACAAGCACTTCTCGTTGTTGCTGGGTTATCTCCCTTGCCCTGGGATTTCGGTAGTAACTTTTTCTGAAGGGCTGGGAATAAGAGGGTTAATGTGCACTAAGGACACAAATAAGATGTTGTTACAAGTGTCAAACATGAGAATTAGAGAATGTGGCCATATCATTCTCAAATAAACTCTACAGCTTTGAACTGACCTTTGTTGTCTTTACATATATTCAAGTGGAAGTCTGAAAGTGTACAAAGAAAGAATTTATACTTAGGAGAAATGATGGATATATATAGCAACTGGTAGAGATAAACACAGTTATACTTTTATTGCTGATATTCTTCATACAAATTTGTGATTCTATGGTCACAGTCTTTGCTACATGTTCTTCTAGGGAAGCTATCCTAGTAAATAAAAAGTGTCACAGAAATAGGATGTGCTGACTTACTTGTAGGAACATATCTGGCACAATGTACAATCGCTATTAGGCACAAATCACAAAGGGTGATTTGTTTAACAAGTAGTTGCAGTCTATGAAATAAGTAAGATTCTACAGCTGAGAACTGACCTCCAGTTTTTAGTATGTTTAAAATCTTGTTTCATTCGGCCGAGGGCATACAAGGCGCCACTCATGGACAATCCTGTGATTCCATCACCCCACTCTTTCTCTGCTCTTTGTTAACAGATAAAAATGTATAAAACACATTATTTCCTGAAAACATCATTGATAAATAGTACTGAATACTAATTATTCATTTTGGGAGAGACTGAAGCCAAATGATTGCAGAGAATCTTCACAGAAATTTGGTTAGGAAAAAGCTCCTGAAGAGTGGCAAAAAATTATTATATTATTAATATAAGGGAAGACTGCAGTAAAACTATTTGCAATGGCGAACACATAAAAAAAGTACTGTAGTTTTACAAAATACAAAAACAATAAAAATACACAGGTATACGTTATTGTCTTTGTATTTTGTAAAACTACAGTACTTTGTTTTTACGTGTTTCGCCTAAAAACAAATAGCCAGTATCTATTTTAAAAGATTTATCTTTCTACTAAGTTAGAAAGTCACATAGGCCCAGAAGTCTGTAATATGTGTACACTGTCTATTTATTGATCATATTCACTGCTTCCGTTGCTTCCCCTAGGGTTCTTTAAAAAAAAAACGTGTTCTCATCTTAAGTCATATAGGTAAAATGTATGCAATTAATAATTTGTAAAAATGAGATCTCTGGTTGACTCTGCAGAAAAGTGTACAGAGCCACTTACAAAGTTATATTATATATATCACATAAATGAGTGACAGTTGAGCAAGACTTAGTTTGATTTGATAAAAGAATGGGATCCACTTATACATTTCTCATATGAAATAAATGAAGTGATAGAACAATTGAATATGACAGAAAACTACTCATCATATTATTCACCAGATGTCTTTTAATAGAGTGTACAAGAACAAATTACATTAATGATTATGTTATCAAGGCCCAGGGAATATTAACAGGCTCTCCATTTTGTCAGTTCTCAGCCTCTTAATCTACCATGACTCAAGCTACTCAGCCTCTAAATCTTCCAAGCCTCAAGTTCTCCTACCTCTAAATCTCCCATGCCTCAAGTTACTCAGCCTCTAAATCTCCCATGCCTCAAGTTACACAGCCTCAAAATCTCCCATGCCTCAAGTTACTCAGCTTCTAAATCTCCCATGACTAAAGGTTCCAGCTCTAAATCTTCCCATGTCTCAATTCCCCCTCTAAATTCTCATGTCTCAAAGTTATCAGCTTTCTAAATCTCAATTCTTAAGTTTCTCACCTCTAATCTCTCATGACTAGTCTAAAGTCTCCCACTCTAGATCCTCTTAATCTCCCATGACTCAAGTTGTTCAGCCTCTAAATCTTCCAACTTATGTTTCTCAATCTATAACTCTCCCTAACTTAAATTTCTTAGCATCTTACCAAAATTTATGAGATTCTAAATCTTGAATTATTTAAGTTTCTCACCCTCTAACTCTCCCATGACTTGAGTATCTCAGTCTCTTTTTTTCCACCTGCTATGAATTCAGGCATAGTGCCTGATATGGAGCCTTTGAATGATTTTTGCATGAAGACTTGCTTTCCTTATCACCAGTATCCCTCGCCATTCTCGCTAATCTTACTCTGTCTTCAGAAGCACTTGTAATTTAGATCCTCAAGTAAAAGGATCAGAGTCTTATGTTGTCCAACTGTGTGCCATGTGCACACCAAGAATGTTTTTAGGGCAAATCTGGCCTCGAAGCCAGAATTTCCATAGTACATGGTCACTAGCACAGAGTATTATCAATTTTGTCATTGGCAACCCCATCTCTGTCAGGATGAATCATCTCCAAGCTGTCCATATGTAGATATTGCTTATCTTGAATATGTGTGTGTGTCTGTCTAAGTCATAAACAAACCAGTTACATTAATTTCACTGTAACTTGAAAATAATGCATGGAACTTCTATTCTTATAATGAAATTTATCTTCTTTTCTCATCTAAAGTCATTCTTCACATCCTGTTCAGAGCATTGCTAATTAAATAATTTATTCTTATAGTTTCTCAAATAGTGGCAAATGATAGAATATATCTTAAAAGCACATTTACATAAGTCTTCTTCTGGGAGTCTCTGTGGCTAAGTCCTTGTCTTGCATTCTGAAGATTTGGGTGCAAATCTGGACTGCCCCGTTCTTTTCATGGGTGCATTTTTTCCAGAGACCCTAGGATTATTGCCAGAGCTATGGAGTTTGTGCTTTGTGCAATAACCTTGGCAGATGGTGTGTCATTTCTGTGGAGAGGGACCAAGCCATATGGGGTAAATCCTAACCTAATGAAGTCAATCCTTCATCTTTAGATCCTTAAGAAATAAGTCTTGTCCATGAGGTCCATTCAAAAGTCTGCTCTATAAATCTCTTCCTATCCTGATGCAGTGAGGCAATACAGATTAGAGAAAAGAAGAAGACTTTCTATATTTGATGAGGTCATCAATCCTTTCCTTTTGAATTTGTTGTCAAATTAACACCTCTTGGGTCCACAGTGTTGAACATAGAGAGTATTCATCTAGTTTTGGATTTTGTTTATTCTTGTTCTTCAAATATCTCACCAGCAATGTTTGAAAGTGGCCACTAAACCCAAACTTATTATACTGATTGTCTACTAACAAAGCATAATGTCAAATCTTGGTGTGCAGGCAATGGACTGAATCAATATAAACATCAAGAATTTGCAGCAGATTACATTTATCTTCATTCCGGGGCACATGGGTGTCGATGGCAATGAGAGAGCAGACAGGTTGGCTGGCTCTGCCACCATATCAGGGGGCCAGTCAATCGATAGAGCTGACATTTTGAACGCCCTTTTTATGGCTGCAAAGAAGTTTTTATTTAAACCAATCCACGTCCACTGCTAGATTGCAAGAGCTGGGATTGAAGATTGGAGTGGTCAGCAAAGAACAGCACAACAGGTATATGAGAAGGCTCATCAATCAAAATCGAACTGGTACGATCAGTCGCTGGATGCTGTGGGAGATATTGCAAAGGAGATCGGAGCACCTATGGACATGTCTGGAGTGTAATGAAGTTATTCCAAGCTGAAACTGAAATGTCAAATCTCACATAAAGTCAACTATCTTGTCAAATAAACATCAGTTTTATCAAAACTTCTAACAGCTTATTAAAGAAAATACTTACCCTTTATATTCTATATACTGATACAGTAAGATGGCCAATGTAATGGCGATCAATGCATATACCCAATTACAAACAAACATTGTGACCAAACACAGAGCTGTTCCAAACAATGTCAGGCTCCAGTGGTAACATTTGAAGCTAGGTCGCCAGTGAGGAGTGTCAAGTAGAGACTGCAGTGTGACTGCAAAGTTGATGAAACCATAGCACATCAGAAAGAACATGGTGACAATTGGAGCAACATAGTCCAAGAAGGCAATGAGAATTCCTATTTCTGCAATAACGTAAGTTAATGCAAGTCCACGAATTGGTTCACCGCGCCACTTTTTAGCAAACAGTCCCAAGTGGGGAATTATATTATCCTCAGCTATTGCTTGTAGAAGTCTTGGGGCTCCTGGAGAAAGTAATCAGAATGGTAAACATGTCAGTGGTTATTGGGAACATTAGTCAGAAATAGTAAGAAAATAGCGAATGCTACTGTTTTGAAATAACAAGATTACTGTATGTTGTTGTTTGTGTTCATTCTTATCAACCAAAATTTTGAATAATTCTATGTGATCTATGTAGTATGCGCAGAGAACGTGTGTAAGACGCACCACCACTTGGCTCCTGCGCCATACAGGATAGGAACCTGAAATTTTCAACTTGTTTATGCATATTATCCAACGGGAAAAATAATTGTACAGCAGTGTAACTGTAAGATTTTACAAACAGAAAACCCCACTTTAAAGTACCACATCTAGAGTCATACTGTAGCAGGGTTTCGGATCGGTTTCCTCATAGGGAGGCCATGAGAGTGACTCATGCCAGATTACAATATATTTAACATTCTATGCTACAGTTTTTTTAAATGTCAAGATTACTGTATATTTAGCAATCAATTTGCAATCCGCAGAAGCAATGGTAAATGTGCTTGCCTCTTAGGTGGGTGGTTCCAGGTTCTAAGTTACATTAGAGTGGGTCTCTGTGGCATAGGGGTTAGGTGCTCGCCTCTTGTTCCAAAGGTACTCGGTTCGCTCCCTCATGGAGCCATCTGAATATTTTTCCTGATCTCAGTGTAGGTGAGATTGAGTTCCTAGTCCTATCGGAGATGGACGATAAAATTTAGGTCCTGTGTTCAAGTTAAGAGCGTAAAAAAAACCTTGTCAGTTCAAAATCAAGAAAAGCAGGCTGGAAAGCCGCTGCCCAGGCAAAATGCATTAGAAAAATAAAATTCCTACTAAATATTTTTACCATCTTCTAAATTTCATCTGTAAACATATGTACACTACAAAAAGTTACTAAAAGGAAAGCTGTACAATCTTCTTCTTCTGTGTTGAGGTATGTTTCCCCCTTTAATATTCAGGGACATTGCAAGGGTTAACTTGATATTCTAGCTCAAAGAATCAATACTAATGTTGTTAGCTTCAATTGTTACATGATTGCATTTCTGTTTTTTAGTGTATGCCACCATATTTTTTTTATATCTACAAGCAACTAACACACTCTGATATTTCTAGACTGTTGTACAATTTGATAATTTCCATATATAACATACCTATCAACTTACATCTGTTTTCCTGTAAAGTGCACTGACTTATTGCCTACTTCAGTAGTGTACGGCCATACACTGTTTCTGTATGGGTTTCAATGCAATTTTTTCTGTGATATTCTTACCACGACCACCACTGTCGGTAATTTAAACAAGAGTGCTACATAAAATTTGGTTGTGATTTGAAGACTCAAAGGTCTGAAAGAATTCAGCAGATGCAAATGATCTCTGCCCAAACAAGTGAGAGTTATAACTACCCACAATGCTAATTTTGTTTTATAACTCTTAGCCATGATGACATGCCTAGCAGAATTCAAGTTATTTACCACAGACATATGCTATAGTCCGTTCAACAACTCATGCCCACAGTCCAGTGCGAATTGTAGCAAAACCATCAGTTCCACAGTAGCAAAATTTTGCACCCAACCTTAGTATTATACCGACGCAAATGTCTGATGGAAGAAATTGCTATAGGAAACCTGGATTTTGTAATATAACGGTTGCCTTTGATGTTGGCGGCATATTTGGAGAGTCTGATACATAATTTTAGTTTTTACAGTAAACGCACACATATGACATTTGATGTCAAGTCTCATTCAAAGGCGTATCATCCCAGCTCACACATGGGAGCCAATGTTGATACTTGCAATTGTGTCATGAAATAAACTAGAAATGTAGACTTAGTTGTATTATTGTTTTTTTAAAATAATTTACATTACAGTTAAAGTTAGCTGCCATGTCATAATGGCATCCCCCTTTCACGTCCAGGCTTGGGATTGGTAATGGCGGAGTTACTTGGAGACGTTGTCTTCAAATCAGTACTTCTTCGATACAATGTGCATGTGTTAACATATGTGGTAGGGGGTATCACTACAATAAAATAGCTCTTTACTCTGGTTCTTGTATACTGTAGTACCGATGACCTCTATGTGCCTGGGGTCAAATGCGCATAGGGACACCGCCGCGCCAGGATTAGTGAGCTGGCACTAATCAAAATCCTACCCCACCTCCACAATGTGACCCTGGTAACAGACATCGGTTCCTATCTAGCTAAGCGGGTAGGGATCGAGGGAGAGCTACTTTGGCGTCGGTAGGGATGAGATCCGCCCGAAACACAGACGAGCGGAATCTCATAGTGACTATTGATGCACCCTCTCCGGCTGATAGAAAAAGCTGAACTGATAACCATAAAGGGATGAGGGGTGCATCCAGAGAAGAGACATGGGCCCGAGTGGAGCAAAACTTGGGCCCGAGATGAGTTGCATGTGGGCCCACATAAGGCAAAACGTGGAGCCCTGGGGGTGGGGGCCCAAGTTGTGCCCAGTGTCCGGACAGCCTAGAGGCTGGTAAATGTGAGCACAGTGAGAACTGATGGAAATGGTGGAACAGGCACCAGGACAGAGCGAGCACGCATGTGGACGATGCAAGGGTGGGCCCACCGGTGGGTAGAAGTGCTTGGCGCTGATGGTGAGGGAGCTGCACATAAGTGTGAGTGGACTGCCTAAAGGGGCAGAAAAACTGGAAAGCCTAACAGAGGCTTGAATCCAGTGCGTGTTTTCGCTCACAGCGAACTACTACTGTCTTGTAGTTAGATCGGGAACAATTAAAGGCTAGTGGAGTAAACCGTACACAAAACTGGACGGAAAAAACCAAGTAGTCCACAAAAGACGGCAACCTGGGCAGATGGCGCTCAACAGCCTGGGAGGGTAGGTCATCTAAGGGTCACTACCATAAAATAAAATAGCAACCTGGTGCCTTGCAGGTTGGCTGAGGACAGTCAAAGGTTGACGGAGAGCGAACCCAGTAAACGCTGGTTGGAATCGAACACGTCGCCGAAGGACAAGCACTAGAGCTTCAAATAGTACTGAAGATGTGACGTAAAAATATGTGCTTTGCAAAGGCTGTTTATACATCACAATAAGAATGATAAAAATGGCAGAAAAAGAACGATCGAGAAGAGAGAGAGATATGTGCCTCTTTGCGAAATGCATGTATAGTATTAATGACAATTTTTGCATTGTAACTTCAAACTCATTAGAAATGTTATATCAATGTCTGTTTTGAGAAGTCAACAATATGACCCAATAGCTTCACACTTTTTATAATTTCGATATACGCCTTTAACTAAAAGTCTGTGTCACACTTATGACATAATTTAATTAGCATGTTCAAGTCCGAGTAGATTTGGTGCTTGGAAAATTCAAGAATTCTTTAAAAAACCATGGAATTTGTTCTATATGTTGCTATTTTTGTCATCAATGTATTAAATGTCTGTAAAGATTAGTTTTCTCCAACCAAGTCAATGGAGGTGTTAAATACATAGCACAAAGAAGGAAACTTCTAGATAGTATGATTGTTTGAATGGCAAAAATAATTTGTAGCGTGGAACATGTGTAGTTCACATGCAAGTTTTCAAGTTATTTTATCAAATGGTTACAAAGATACACATTTTATCTGTGGACATGACAAGCTGAACGGACTATAACATCCATACAAGTAGTTACTGGGGCCCAAATCAGGGATGTAAATAATAGAACCTCTATTACCTGCCACATATGTCGCAAGAGGCGAATAAGAAGGTTTGAGGTGGGGCTAGCTACCCCACCTTGTAAAAAAACACTAGATAGCTACAGAAATCACGACCAGGGAAATTTATAGCTCACCACCCAATTAAGAAGAAGGACCCCACAAGGAAGGACATAAAACGGCCTGATGAAATCTGAAAGGAAATCGAGCTGCTGGAAAATGGGAAGAGAGTGAAGAGATCTGCAAAGATAGCCTTGTATAAGAGGGCTTGGAAAACCTTGGTTGCAGACTTATACCTCCCTAGGGGTGAAGGGTGAAGAAGAAGATATGCTAACTGCAAGAGATGTACAAACAGTACCCGACCAGGGTGAGAGATATATAGTGTTAAGAGACCAAATGTACGCAACCTTCAGTATGGAAAACACATTAAATATGATCTTAATACATCAACAAATATTTGTAAACAATCATCAAAGTTGGGTTATCTGTTTTTAACTTTAATTATTGAAGTTACTGAGAACCATAGATGCATTGTTGGAAAATGGAAAAGGGGATGTCCTAAACGGACCTGGAGATGAAATCTTCTTGAAAAAGTGAAGGAGGCTGGATTATCCTTGGAGGCCATAAAGAAAACAGCCAGAGACCGAGAAAAGTGGCGAACAACTGCTACGCTTCATGAGGAGAGGAGAAGAATAAGTCAGAGATGCATAGTTATTTAAACTATTGAGAAACACAGATAATTACAAACTAAAGCTTGGAGTTCTGTATTAATTACTGAAACTTTAGACAGGTAGTAATTACCAGCCAAAGCTTGGAGTCCTGCACCAATTGTTGCTGTCAGCGTTCCTACCAGAACTAACCATTTAGATGGCCAAGACACACGAGACAAAACTAAGTCCCCTGGTTGAGCAAGACTTTCACCATATCTGGTGAACAATACAACCTATTTATGATCAAAACTGCCTTCATCTGTTATTCTGTCTCTATCAGTTAGTCAACAGAACTGATGTTAATACACAGTATGGCAGACACATAAGATCTCAGTCCTTATTTTAGCAGAGGGTAACTATTATTTTGTACATTTTTATCTATTTTTTTAAAAGTCCTTTTTTATACTACGGGGTATATAGGTAAAGAGAGCCGCTGTAGCGTAGTTGTTAGTGAACTCGCTTCACAAGGCTGGTGGTCTGGGTTCAACTTCCGCAGTGCGCGTGGAATTTTTCCCGACCGCGACGGCCTCAGGTCGACCCAGCCTCAACTGGGTACCAGACATGCTTTGAGAAAGTAAAGACGGCCGGCGTGATGTTGACCACATCACCCATCGTGTGCCGACGGTCAATGAAAATACAGGCCTAACACTGTATTGACCTATATACCACGAGATATGAAAGGGTCCCTTTACTTACTTACTTACTTTATATAGGGTAATACTGTTAGGCCCATATTTTTCATTAACTGTCGGCACACAGCAGGTGATGTGGTTAACATCACACGGGCCGCTGTTACTTGTAATGCTTTTCCTGGTACCCAATTGTAGCTGGGTTGACCTGAGTCTTAATGGTTGGAAAAAATTCCACACCCACCATGGAATTGAACCCGGACCACTAGCCTAAGAAACGAGTTCCCTAAAAACTACGCTACTGCAGCTCTTAGGGTAACTATTATGATGGTTCTCATAGTTCACTGGTAATATACACATTTTCTCCATTTTTATAAGATCACTTGCTTAATCATGCCACATGTAAAACTTAATTCTGCCAGTCTTCAGATTACATCCTCATCAATGGTCAAACCACCATCATCATGAGAAAGTTGGTCCTAAAGTGATCTCAGTATGTTGCCTCTGTCCATAACAAATGTCCAAATAACATGCATTTTAAAAATAATCCTACCTGTCAGTTGTGAATTTTGTATATGTTTGTGTATATTTCACTAGATAGTGTGTTGTCAGGGCCCATAAAACAAGCAAAGAATAGTAACACTGTGATCTACAAGACATATTGTAAGAGGTGATTAAGGTAGGGTTTGGTTTGGGACTGGCTACCACATCTGTTAGAAAACTTTAGCTACAAAATCCAACCAACCATGAACAAGCCAAATGCAAGAAGATGTGGTATAAATTGGTTGAGGGCCTATGCCCCAACAAGGGTTAAAAAGACACAAGAGAGGGAGAAGAAATATATATGTCACTAACAGTAAGTGCTAAACCAAAATCAAACTATGCAGGAAATGACATCAGAACTATTATTTGAAATGGGTGAGATGGACACTGAAATTTGAACATTTATAGTTATAAAAGATGTTACAGAGGACAGCTCTCTAAAAGCACACTTCGCAATGTGCACAGATGACTGGCACTGTAAGCAAGAAAAGCATCAATAGCATTTGCACATTCCAGAATTTCAGATACACTTAAAAATGAAAAACTGGACAGCTACATGGAAACTGAATACCAATATGAAGATACCAACTCATGTTGAAGTTGTAAAATCATGTCTGCCTGCCTTCTACTTCAAGTTAGGTAGTCCAAGACTGGTGCTGAAGTTGTAAAATCATGTCTGCCTTCTACTTCAAGTTAGGTAGTCCAAGACTGGTGTTGAAGTTGTCTAAATCATGTCTCTCTGCTGTGCCATGTCCTCATTTAGCTCTCGCTAGTGCGTCTGGCCGAATAGAAGGCTGCTTCCATGCATTGCAGGAGACCCATGTTCAATTCACACGGTAAGGCCAAGGATTTTTGTTTGTTGTGGGCATAAATGAAAAATCCTAACCAGAAAAGCTTTGCAGCGACTACACTAGCCATGCTGCAATTAAATTCTCGTCCCACCTCTCCTACACCACCCTAAAAAGTGATACTACAAGCAGTAATGAGTTTTTTTATTTAGTATAAATCTGAATCTTGATGATGCTGTTCCTGAAGGCTGTTCTTTTAATGACAACTCAAAATGGTCAATCTGAAAATAGGTATGAAGTCAATGACCTACTTTCAGAGATAGTTATAATGAAGATGGGAATAAATTGACATACTTATCTCGTAATAACATGCCTTCTACAGAGCTTCCCAGAACAACAACAGATCCTAAATCTGATGGCAAGCTTAAGGAAAAGCATGAATGCAAGACAGTATACAATATTATGTGAAGCCTACCCTTTATTCAATAGAAAAATGATATGGACATAAAGATAAAGACAATTTGTCAAGAGTGAACATCCCATACAGACAAATCTCCCTTATATAGAGATTCTATCATTCATTAGATTATTTAATTAAGCTACAAAGGAAATCTATTTCACAAGTTCTGTATTCCTTCATTTGACGGTCTTCTTTCTTTCTTTCATTCTTTTCTCTAATGTTTTGCTTTACAGCATCAGGATAAGAAGAGATTTCTAGAACAAGCCCTTGTGTGCGCTTCAAAAACAATGTTTTTCGCCACTTGTTATCTCTGAGGTCCACCTTTGCGGGACATCCTTTTGCTTTGTATCCACTGTATCAAAGTAATATTGCTCTTTGAGGGGCACTGTTTGTTGGTAATCTGTTTATGTGGACAAACCATTTAATTTGTAGTTTCTTGATGAAGTTTAGTACTGATGTTGTACACACTTTTTTCCTGATGTCTTCAATTTTAAACAGGTCTCTTCTTGATACTTCCAGTATTCTGCATAGACACTTCATCTCTATTGTAACTAGTTTTCTTCTATCATTTGATGTCAGGGTTCAGGTTTGGTACTGATAGCATAATGTGGGGAGATAGATTGTGTTGAACAATGCTATTTTAATGTTCATGGTGACATGTTTGCATTTCAAAATTGGCACCATTTGTCCTATGATTTGATTTGATTTATTACATCTATGTTTATTTCACAGTGATTGCACACACACATATATATATATATATATATATAATGTTATGTCTTGACTTGTCCATGATTTGAAAGTCCCTGTGTATTTCCCAACTTGGAACTGTGGCTGGAAGTGCAATACAGCTGATCAAAAAATACTGAGTTTGCTATTACTAAAAGGATACATAAAGTTGAAGTGACTGCTGCAGCCCACATTGTACCTCGTGGGATGGACACTTGTGCATCTCGCAGATCACCGGAATAATTTGATCCAGATTCCACACCTAAGAAACAAAATATTTATAACATAATGATCATTTCAGTGGCTATATTTGTCATCAAAAGTTTGATTTGGTCATTGAGACTATCCCATGCCTGTTTGTACATGTTAATGATAGTTGCCAGGTGAATACTAACTTCTGTTACTCAAGATGTTAATGAGACATGCATGTCCAATGATATTAACTGGTTGACGTACCACAGAACACTGGAATGTAAATATTTCTTATCTGCATGGACCATGTATTGCTCAAAAGACAATTATTTCCTGAGTTTTTATTATTTTTCGTTCTGATTTAAGATTTATATTAACCAGAAACAACTTAGAAGTGATGTGAAAATGATAACGCATACATAGCATCGTGGCTTATGCTAGAAGTAGAATTGAAACGGAGATTATCATTCATTTTAGGATACCCTGTGATCGTAAAAAACTAGCGGTTTTTATGAATGGTCATGATGCTAGTTTGTGAACCATACATTCCTTCACTATTTTCTTAACGTTTGTGTATTCATTAATGTATTACATATATAAAGAGAGAAGTTAGACTGATTTATTCAACATATTGTTCATCAAGGCCATTGATAAGTTGGATTTTTGTTCTCACAATTACAATTAGTTTTTTTAATACATGCTAGTATTTTTCACTCATAGTCAACACAACATTATATTTTTGGATACAATAAATATTTGATGAAAGTACATTCATTTATCTTTAATTTGATATAAATAAATTAAACTTTAAATTACATTTAGAAGCACTATTTTAGTTTAGCTAAAGTATGTGTGCCATATTTTGGATGCTAAAAAAGTAATTTGGTCCAGAGGTGAAAAAAACCTGGTAGTGAATCAGTTAAAGCAAAGATAATATAATATTAACAAACTGAACAATATATCTACCAAAACTGTTTTTGTAACAGATATAAGAATGTGCTACATTGAAGTTAAGAGTCAGAGTAGCTAGCTTAGCTACAGAAGATGTCAATAAGAAGTTTGACAAAATCTCTCACATATATAGTGAAAGTAGTGAAACATGCTTGAGATTCTGAAAAAAGATTGGATTTTTTTTAAAGAGTTGTTGTTACTGCCTGTAATAACCGATTTTTTTAGGCGGCAAAGGACTGGGGGAACATGTGCCTGTGGAATGTATTGGCTGTATGTCTAGTGCAGTCATAACAAAACTGTTCAGGTTAGGATTTTTTGTTATGTCCCCAACAGAAAAAACTCCTTGGCCTTACCGTGGATTGAACCTGGGTCTCTTGCATCGGAGCCATGCTCTAATCCATTTGGCAAGATGCTCCACTAAAGCTCCCAAAAAAACTAAAGATCATTGAGAAGATCATTAAAAGGAAAATATGGAAGCACAGTTGTCGACTAATTCAGTACTTTATTTCAAATTCTGCCAGTTTAAAGATAACATTCTTATCAATCACCGAGTCATCATCATCATGAGAGGGTAGTCGGAGGACCATTACAAGTTGTTACTATCCATTTGAAATGTCCTCACAATCAAAGTTTATCAATATAAGGGAAGACTGCATCAGAGTTTCTGAAACCAACAGATGAGTTATTATGTGTACCAATAAACAACTAGTTCTCAACAGCAACCATAGAGTAAAAATTGCTTTTGTTGGACTGTACCTGTGATTGAGGGGAAGTAGATGGCAAAGAGGACAACAAAACTGGTGCTGATATCTGTAACAATTTCACGATGTACAGAAGCCTTCACATTTGTTCCTGGAATGTTTCCCTGCAATGTGTACATTGAGAACAGGCTATCTGGAAATAGAAATATAATGTAATGAAATGATGTTCCATAGAGTAGATGTGTCAATTAAAAGAAGATCAAGTGAAGACAGAATACAACTCTTAGTTATGTATTACAGGACATTTTGATTTAAACTTATAATATACACCAGTATTATCCAACAGACCCTAGTGGTGCACGATTCAGTCATTCATAGTGCCCTGTTTGGCTCTGTCGGATATAACGTTAATCAAATTTCAAGACAACATTTTTCGCAGCACTCCTATGAACATTATCTTTCTCTCTTTGTGATCACCCTTAGACTGATGTACCAGATTTCCCATAAATCTCATTCATGTGGAAATCTGATTCATGCAGCCTTTAGCATGGGTGGGTTTCGTCACATCTTCAGCGCCATTTGGAGCTATGGTGTTTATCCTTCGGCGAAGTGTCTGGTTCTAGCCAGCGTTTACTGGGTTCGCTCTCCGTCAGACTTTGGCTGTCCCCATCAGACCTGCAAGGCAGCAGGTTTCACACATGACCTTTCTGCTTTTGCAATCTTGTTTTATTTTGTAAACATTCTATTGCTCCCTAACACACACACACACACACCCTCTCCCCCCCTCTTTGCTTTTCACTAGAGAAAGCGTCAGCATCTCAATTATATTAACATTACTATTGTTATTAGTAGTAGTAGTATTGCAATCATCTTATGGTGTCCGTACCTCCACAACCATCAGTAAGATGCGCCCCAATTTCTAAAAACGTTGGGCAGCTACTGCAGACACTAACTGTTGTAACAAAACTGATAGGAAAACAAAGATCAGAATACTAAGAGCATGCATATTCCCAGTGGCAAGTATGGGTGTGAAGCATGGAGATTTAATAAGGCAGTGGAAAAACATATAAGTGCTTTTGAATATAAGTGTTACAGGAGTCCTCTGTATATCATGGACAGAGAAGAGAACAAATAGATCTATCCTGAAAGAACTCAAAATCAAAGAAAACTGGCTGATGTTACAAATAAGAAAGAAAACATTGAGGTATTTTGGACATATAAAAAGACATGAATGGTTGGAGAAGAACAAGCTATTTGATGATGATGATGTAACAAATAATGAATACTTAACTTTCATACCATGCGGTGGGGTCAAAGGCGCAAGGAAACAACGGTGCGCCAGATTAGTGAGCTGGCACTAATCCCCTGCCCTCACCTCCACACGGTGACCTTGGTAACAGACGGTAGTTCTGGTCTGGCTAAGAGTGCATGTGCTGTGGAGAGCTACTCTGGGGCAAGTAGAGATGCAAAGGTAGTCACGCTAGATGGGATCCGCCTGCAACACAGACGAGCGAACTCCCAGAGTGACTATTAATGCTCGTCTCTCCCAGCCGATGGGAAAAGCTGGAACGATAAACGTGGATTTAAAGCCATCGAAGAGATGTTGACCCACGGGGGGTAAAATTCTGAGCCCAAGCATGCTCTCTCATGAGCCCTTTCTTTTGAGCTGATGAGTATGCTGGGAGTCGAGTTGAGCTGCACGTGGATCCACACTGACAACTCAGGCAAATGTGAGCACGGTGAAAACTGACGGTGACAATAAGGCAGGCACCGGGCAGAGCGGTACGTATGCCGACGATGCACGGGTGGGCCCTCAGGGAGCGAGATCCATGACCCCATCACAGGGATGGGGTACCGGGTTGAGTCACAAGCGGTGACAGCCCGGGCGAATGTGAGCACGGTGGGAATTGACGGAAATGGTGAGGTAGGCATCAGGGCAGAGCGTGCATGCATGCGAGCGATGCACGGTGGGCCCAAGACGACCAGAAAAGTCAGACACGGCAGGCAAGAGGGTGTGAGTTCCACCCAAATGTGCAGAACAACTGGAAAGCCTAGCAGAGGTAAAGTCAGTGCACGTTTCTGCTCGCAGGAACTACTGCTGCCTTGTAGTTTGATTGGGGACAATCAAAGGCTAGCGGAGCAAACCGTACACAAAATTGGATGGTAGGCAAACCAAGCAGTCCATTAATAAGACGGGTATAGTTGGGCAGATGACGCTCATCAGCCCGGGAGGGCAGGTCGTCTACGGTCGCTGCCCTGAAAGAAAATAACAACCTGCTGCCTTGTGGGTTTTGGCTGGAGACAGGAAAAGGCTAACGTAGAGCGAACCCAGTAAACGCTGGTTGAAATCGAACACACCACCGAAGGATAAGCACCTGAGCTCCAATAGGTACTGAAGGTTGTGCATGTACATCCGTTCTTGATGTTTGGCTGCTTATATATCACAATCGAATGATAAAAGCGGCCTAAGAACGATCGCGAGAGAGATATACCATGTGGTTTATTGAGGAATACAGTGTTAGGATCTTATTTTTCTTTGACTACCGTCAGACAATGGTTGATGTGGTCATTATCGCATAAGCTGTCTTTACTTACCAGTTTTTCTCTGATACCCAATTGAGGCTGGGTCAACCAGAGAATATTTGATTTCTGAATAAAAATCTCACTCCAACTGGGGGATTTTGAACCTGGGACTATGTGTCTATGAAGCAATGGGGAAATATGTTTCAGCATAGTAAAATATTCGCCTAGTAAAGAAACACATCCACTGTGAATAGATAGAAACACATCCACTGTGAATAAATAGAAACATATCCACTGCGACAGAAGAGAAACACTTGTGTTTCCAAGTTTAACCAGTACTAGGTAACAGAGTATCTTTCCCATGTGCTAACAATTAAAAGGATAACAGTATTGCTGCTCAAGTAGGGAAGTTATGAAACTTACCAACAAATCTTTTTATAGTAAATCCTGGAACTCCTGGTATGAGCTTTGGCTCATTATTTAGAAAATAGTCATCACAAACATCTGTACCGTTTATGTCCTGGCAGTAAGATTTGTAAATTGGACCACTAGAGTTCTTATGGCATTGCCAGGTATTGTTAGCAAAGGCAACGCTATAACGTATTAGTCGGTTTCCTAGAGCACATAATCTGGAAAGAGACCAAATATAGTCACAAATTCAGATGTTTTGCCTTCTTTATTTGATCTGAAAAGAACATTCGTTGTGTTGTGTCTCAGTTTACAGTCTTGCAGCATGACACATTTGTTTCCAATACAATATTATTAAGACTTTGTTTTCACTCTTCAATCCCTACTCGCTTAGTGAGACAGCATTGATGCAGCCTGTTATCAGTGCCATCATATAGAGGTGGAGTAGGATCATGGTCAGCTTTGGTTTGCTGACTTCTGTTACCTCATTCATTGTGTCTTAGGTCACATATGCAGAAAGCTTATTAACCAGAGCAAGGATTGCAAACTCACATTCGTTTCACTTCCGTAACATACCGTAAACATTTATTGAGAGCTCTCTGATGTGATGTTTAAAATACAAAATGAGCCTAAACAACTATGATTTTTAGATTTGTTATTATTGATTAACAGACCTAACTTCACTGCACTCTAGATAGAGCCATAGGTGGCTAGTCGCTTTCAGGAAATGGTGACAGGTATGCATCTCTTTCTTCGAAAGCTCTTTATCAACCACCTGTTAAACCAAAATTTATGTTTTGTATGTGATCTGGGCGTAAGAGCGATTGTACCTTGTGCCAGTTATGCACCAACAAGTAGGCCAGCACATCCGACTTCTGCAATGCTTTTTAATTTACTAGGGTAGCTTCCCTAGGCCCCTACCTTAGTCACCTTTTGCAACATGCCTTGTAGGTCGCTGTGTTACTATTCTTTGCTCCCCTCACGAGCCCTGACAACATATGGGCAGAATATTATATGAACAATAAAGTAAAATATTAGCAAACTGAGATTTTATTTTGTTTCTTTCATGTACTGTAACATGCATCTTTAGTGAAACTTCTTGTCTTTGCTTGTTATTTACAGCATTTGTTTGTGCTAGTCTAGCTGACTCTGCAGAATGATAGAGGGTCCATTGCTGTGATAAGAATACGAGACTGAAAGTCAGGGACTTAAACTGTCAGGATGACTCAGATAGTGCTGGAAGGACAATTTCAAACAGTCACTGAAGAACTAAAGATTGAAATAGAACCATCACAGAAGAGAGAAAGCTGATAGAATGGTGTGGTGCTCTCACTATATGACACTTATGTCCCAGTGTAGATGATCAACTAAATGAAGTGAAATGATTTCATATAAATCAGTACATGGAGAAGTGATAGCCACAGTTGCGTAGTTATTAGTAAACTCGTTTCTTAGGTTACTGGTCTGGGTTCAACTCCACAATGGGCATGGAATATTTTTCCAACTATAACGGCTCTCAGATCGATCCAGCCTCAATTGGGTACAAGGAAAAGCACAGGGAAGCAAAGATGGCCAGCGTGATGTTGATCACATCACGCATCGAGTGCCGATTGTCAATGAAAAATAGGGCCCAACACTGTGTTACCCAATATACCTAGAGTTATGAAAAATGGTTCCTATACATTTTTTTTTTACTTATATGTAGCAGTTTATATTCCTGTATTAAACCATCCATGTTTAGCTGAACCTCTTGTCTTTTCTTGTTATACACAGCAGTTCATGTCTCTAAAAATGGGTCTAAAGGCGTTATTTTTTTTTAGTTTGTGTGTGGTACATTAATTGTTTCAGTACATATACTCATGTTTCTCCAGTCATCGTGTTTCTCAAGCCTGAGCAATGCAGAGATGTCTTGGGTCAGCAGTAAAAAAACTGAGGAATATCTCACTTCTTGCAATGCATTCTGAAAACAGTCTAGTCTGTCTAACAACAGACAGACTAAATGGACATTGGTTTATTCTTTACTTGTACTCTATAAAACTACTCATTTCTTGTTGTATATAGTTTGACTACATTCTCCACCCATTATAGTGTTACTAGAGAGACTACAGTCTTCTCCATTATAGTTTTACTAGAGACTTACTTGACACTTCGATCAGGTGTTGCAACAATTGCACCAAGAATGATACTGCAGATTGCTGTTACCAGGAACATTATAGCAAAACATGAAAATCGTGATACACACTTCACTCCAATGAATACAATAGTGACCATGCACAACAGCTGGATAGAACCAATGAGCCTGTAGTCATTGTATCGCATTGGATCTAATGGGTTTTTTGAGAAAACAGCCATGTCTGGAGCAATGTAAGTCTGTGGAACAATATTTACCAAGTTAGAGACAAGTTTAATGAAATTTCAATTTGTTATAAACTAAAGGTTAAATTAATGTCAAGAGTCACATACAAGAACAAATCTATGCATAGATCTTAAGGAAAATGGAATAGTTCGTTAGAAATGTAGCATTAAATAATTGTAAAATATTGTACTATTGCTTCCGCCTGTGTGTTGCCAGGGCTGCAACAGGAGCAAAAATAGTAACACTGCAACCTACAAGGCATTTTCTAAGAGGCGACTGAGGTAGGGACCTAGGGAAGCAACTCTAGTAAATAAAAAGCATCGCATAAATTGGATGTACTGGCCTATTTATAGGCGCATAACTGGCACAATGTACAATAACTCATAGGCTCAGATCACAAAGAGTGGTTCAACAAGTGGTCGATATGGAGCATTCGAAGAAGAAGTACTACTGCTTGAATAAGTCATACCAGCAAATTTCTGCTGTGGATTATCACAAAGAGAATAAGGATGTTTAAAAATGAAACACATAATGTGCAAGTGGGTTTCAGAGGGTAATTAGTATGAAAAACCTATGACAAAACATATGTAAGGAAACAAAAGTAAAATTTCTGAGGACATGTATTTTTTCTGTGGCCACATGTGGATCGGAATCATATATTGTAGCACAATAATTCTTCCTCTTCCTTGAACTCTCCATAGTGACCACTTGTTAACCACTCTTTATGATAAGTTTGTGATCCGAGCCTAAGAGCGGTTGTACGTTGTGCCAGTTAGGCCAGCATATCTGATTTCTGCTACGCTTTTTATTTACTAGGGTAGCTTAACTAGCCCCTACCTTAGTCGCGTCTTACGACATGCCTTGTAGGTCGCAGTGTTAATATTCTTTCTCCCTTGAGAGCCCAGGAACACGGGCGAAACAATAATTAAAAAAGGTAGAATCATTTGGAGAAAAAAAGTACTACTATCGTATGTTTTCTCTATCGTTCCTAAATGTTTGGTATTCTAAAATGTTGAACTATTTGTTTGGAGGTGTGTTTCTTGTACATATGCAATATCAATTTCCTCTGTGTGTGTATGTTCTAATTTTTTATTGTATTCTTTTTTTCTTTTGTTTTACAAACATTGTTACTCTTATTTGTAACACTGGTATACTTTGTGTTTTCTACTTTTCATCATTGGTGATCAGTTTTACTTCAGTGTATCTTGTACTTTTTTTTTTCTTTTTTTTTCGTCCGCTTTCAACTCAGACGAAGTTCCATCTCTGAAACTGATTTTTGCGTGAAAATCTGTTTTCCAATTTCTTACAATAGCAGCAGCGTGACATTGTAAATTACTTTACACTGGCAGCCGTGTGCTCAATGTACTCGTAATTAGTATTCCCTCGCCATACAGGCAGATTTTCTCCGACTTCAGAGGTACTCACGTTATCGTCCTGAGTAAGACCAGGGTACTCGAACAAATGCCGGACAGTAGGTTCGAACCCGAGCTATGAGGCGTCTCACAGTTAGCAGGCCGAGCTACTGTCAACTACTCTAGGCAGTCCCCCGTACCTTGTACTAAATGTATTACTTAGTTGCTCCTCTTCTACCCATGGGGTGCAGAGGTTATCCAGAGAGAAAAAAAAAGGGGTTCAAAGGTGAAGGATTGACTTCATTGTACCGGATTTCCTCATATGTCTCTGTCCCTGTTGGCAGAGATGACATGCCATATGCCAAGTGCATTGCACAAAGCCCGAACTCTGTAGCTCCTGCAACAATCCTAAGGATCTCATGTAAAAACTGCACATCTTGGTCCGGATTAAAACCCACAACTTTCAGTATGACAGGCAAACTACTTAACCACTCGCCACTGAGACCCCCTATCCAGAGAGAATATCCAATCAGCTGTCTCTCTTCTAGCCCAGTTTCAGGTCAAGCATTGATTCTTTGGTAACTATTTGATGTCCTTTCTGCCCGTGTGGTGCCGTGGACAAGCAAGGGAAGCAAAGAATAGTAACACTGCAACCTACTGGGCATGTCGTAAAAAGCGACTGATGTAGGACCTAGGAAGCTACCCTAGTAAATAAAAGCGTCACAGAAATCGGATGTGCTGGCCTACTTGTAGGGGCATAACTGAACACAAGGTACAATCACTCTTAGGCTCAGATCACATAGAATTCACACAGAGTGGTTAACAAGTGGTCAATATGGAGCATTTGAAGAATAAGATGTCCTTTCATCACACTCTTGGACTTCCTGTAGATCTAGGTCTCTAATACTTCACTAATATCCAGAGTGATAATCCACTCTGTTGAGATGACCAAACTATCATAATTGGAACTGTTCCACTCTGATCTATAGGGGTTGAACTTAAAGACAATGACACAATTTTTTGATGTGTTCTATTTCTACCTCTATATACATAATAAGCATGGAAGTAAGGGCTGAAGAGAGTTTTATTAAATTTCAGAAATTAAAAAAATTAACCAAATAAAGTATTTATAAAGTTTTCCAGATATTAATACAAGAACACATAATCAAAAGAGCCTTGGTAGGACACTGGTTAGTGCACATGCTTCCTAGATGGGCGGTCTTGGTTTAATCCCCAGTTGGAGTCAGACTTATCCAACAGCAAATACGCCTCTCAGGTAACCCAGCTTCAATTTGGTACCAGATTAACACTGTAAAGTAAAGGCAGCCGATATCATGTTCACCATATCACCTATCCCATGTTGTTAATCAAATTAAAATAAGTCTTCACACAGTATTCTTGAATATACCACACAGTGTGAAAATAGATTCTGTACTTTACATAATCAAATACAACAGTTAAATGTGAGGCCTCTTCTCCTGAGTGATGTTTAGTTTAGTCTTCAGATCATCATCACTGCACATCAAACCAATTAATCCATAAGTGATCTGATATACTAAGTATGTCTCTCAACGTGTGTCAACTAACAACACCAGTTCTTTGTTGGTTTACTATTATTCTTTGGCTACCAATATAGTGCTCTTGTCTAGCTACACCACATTTGACTTGGAATCCTTGCAGTGTGATTAGGGTTGTAGATTCACCACTATTACTTGAATGGGTGATAAAATGTTTGCAACTAATACAATTTCCAGGAGTCTAGAAAATACAACAATTGTCATCAATGTTTTAATACAACATTCGACATCACAGAATTACCAGCAATATTTCCACTGTTCCTAAATAATACATGGCCACTGACACAGACGTTCCCATGAAGAAAAGAAACCCAACTGACCCTCCAAAAGTAGGACCAAGAGAACGGGATATCATGAAGTAAGTTCCACCTGCTGTTACTTTCCCATTAGTGGCTATTGCACTCATGGACACTGCTGTACAAACGCTCTATAGATGGACAAAGTGTTCAGAGTTAGAAGAAATAATAATCACAAGTTCAGCTATATTTTTTTTTCACCCTACTAATTGTGTATTTGACCTTTCTTGTCTTTACAGACGGTCAATTGGCAAGTTTTTTAGTGACAACTTCTGAGTGTGCGCTTGTCTCTCTTACTTTTCAGCTCATCACTAAGTCTCTTTTCAAAAGATTCTGCACCTTTGCGTAATGTTGTTTTTCCACACAACTCGGTCAATCAGCTAGTTTTTCCCATTTGATGGAACCAATAGAAAAGTTCTTTATTGAGGTCTTGCAGATATCCTGATATCTGAGGGTTGGTCTGTCTTGGTGCCTTTTCCCTTCCAAAAGGTAACAGAACAACACTTGTGGTATGCAGCTATTGTTCATTCTTCTTCTTCTTCGATTGTTCTAGGCCTGTTTTAATCATTCTCATTGTGATATATAAACAGCCAAACATCAGAACGTAATGTACGTGCACCAAACCTTCAGCACCTATTTGAGCTCAGTTGCTTATCCTTCGGTGGGGTGTTCGATTTCAGCCAGCTCTTGTGTACGGATTCGCTTCTTCCGCTAGCCTTTGACTGTCCCCAGCCCGACCCACAAGGCAGTGGGCTGCTATTTCTTTCAGGGCAGCAACCCTTAGACGGCCTGCCCTCCTGGGCTAATGAGCGCCATCTTCCCAGCAAACCGGTCGTTTAATGAACACCTTGGTTTGCCGCCCATTCAGGTTTGTTTACGGTTTGCTCCGCTAGCCTTTGATTGTCCCCAATCAATCTACAAGGCAGCAGTGGTTCCTTGCGGTAGGAAAACGCGCACTGGTTATGCCTCTGCTGAGCTTTCCCGTTGCTCTGTACATTTGGGTGGGACGCACACCCTGCCTGCGATGCTGCTGCGGTGCTGCTGCGATGCTGCTGCTGCCACGCTTGCACTGATTTTGCCTCTGCTGGGCTTACCAGTTGTTTTATTGGGTGGGACGCGCACCCTCTTGCCGTGCCTGCCCTCGATGAGGCCCACTATGACTTTTGCCAGCGTGCGTGCTAGCCCTGCCCTGATGTTCCGTCCCCATCTTCTCTTTGTGCTCACATTTTTGCCACATGTGGCGCCACCCTTGCAGCCGTGTGCGCGCTCGTTTTGCCCTGGGGCCTACCTCCCCATTTCCGACAATTCCTGCTGGGCTATCCGAGTTTGTCCCATGTTGCCCACGTGCAGCTCAGCCATCACCCGGCATTCTCATCGGCTCTAGAAAGTCCGCAACTAGAGTGAGAATGTGGGCTCGAAATTTGCCACACGCAGGCCAACCTCTCTTCGATGGATGTGATTCGATTCGAGCGCGGGGTCCAACTCATCACCCGGCATTCTCATCGGCTCTAGAGAGTCCGCAACTAGAGTGAGAATGCGTAGGCTCCGAATTTTGCAGAGCATGGGTCAACCTCCCTTCGATGATTTTGATTCGATCATTGGACTCATGTGGACCGGCGTGCAGTCCAGTTCATCCCCCGACATTCTCATCGGCTCAAGAAACAGCACAAGAGAGAGAGTATGTGGGTTCCGAGTTTCGCCCCACGAGGTTCCACATGTGTCGTTAAAATTGTCCCCTTCAGCCGGGAGAGGCGAGCATTAATAGTCACTCTGGGAGTTCGCTCGTCTATGTTGCGAGCGGATCCCATCAAGCATGACTACCTTTGCATCACTACTTATACCAGAGTAGCTCTCCCGATCCCTGCCCTCCTTAGAAGACCGGAACCAGAGTCTGTTTCTAGGGTCACCTCATGGAGGTTGTGGGCAGGGTCTTGGTTAGCGCACCCTCGCCAACCCTGGCTCATGTTACCACCATGACCTCATGAGCCTTAGGGAACCTCGTATCATCTATTGAACCTCGACTGATTTAATGAGCCATTCGCTGTTTCACCGTGAGACAGTGTGAACTTAGACATGCATGGCTTAATCTTTGAGACAAGCATATGACTACTGGCAGGATCAACCAGATAGCTGTCATGGACGAGACTGGACCGACAATGCTCGGGGTAGGAGACAGCGCTCTGTGCAGAGCGGATCCCGACATCCCCAGCGAAATGCGAAATTGAGAGAAACTCCGAATGCGGCACACCACAACCAAAGACTGCGCCGCCAAGCAAAGAACAACACCATGTTTTCGCTGGGAGCCTCGTTCGGCGAGAGCGGCTAAGAGACCACGCGAGCGTTTAAAATTTTAGACTGACTGCATCACATCGCGACCGAGAAACTCCGATATACGGACACACACACACCACCAATAAGACTGCGCGCGAGCAGTCTTAATAGCAGACGCTACCTTGTCCCTTATTCGCTGGGAGCCTCGTCGCGTGAAAAGCGAAGAGGCACGCGCAGCGTTAGAGACTATGCACGCAATTGGTTATCGACACTGGGGAACCGCGTTCGCTGACTGGCTCGCCCGTCCGGTTATTTTCAAAACGGGGAGGCACAGTTTGCAGACGCACAACCCAGATGTTCATTCTTCTAAAATGCCCTAGCCATCTTAGTCTTATACTGCTGACCATGCTCATGACGGAAGGCAAGTTTGCACGTTGCAGTACTTCAGAGTTGGTTATCTTGTCGTACCACTGATGTTCATAATCTTGCAAAGATATCTATATCTGATATCTCTTAGCTTATATGATTACAAGAATCATATATAAGAAAGATCTAATGAACAAACCATCATGTTGCATAGAAAAGCAATGAGACCAGCCTCCATAATTCCAGCACATCCAACAATCCATGGAAAGCGGACAAAGTAGATAACTCCTACAATATTCTGACAGCAAGGCAGGAACACACCAAAGACAGTTCCCAAGTTAGCTTTCTATATGGAAGAGAAAAACCATGGCTAAAAGTTAATTCAATCAGCATAATTGGAATTAGAGAAATCCTATCTACAATTTTATCGACAGTAACAAGTCTTCTTTGTTTGTCCTGATATTGGTGCTTTTTATATTGTGTTACAATTTACAGAAGGGTCTCTGTGAGTAAGTGGTTACGCCTTTGCCATTTGTTCCAAAGGTTGTGGATTCGAATCTGGACTGGGGTTCTGTTCACTGTTAATTTTTTCAGACTCCTAAGATTGTTGGCGGAGTTACGGAGTATGTGCTTTGTGAAATACTCTCTGCAAGTGGTGTGCCATTTCTGCGGAATAGGGACCGAGCCATATGGGGTAAAACCCGATGCAATGAAGTCAATCCTTCAACTTTAACTCTTTTTTAAAGACAATTTACAGTGAGACTACAATATCTGAGCCCTTCGACCTGACAGATTCATTTATCAGCAATGCATTTTAGGGACTAGATTTTCCTTCCCTCTTCAAGTGAGGGTATGTGGCGGGGAGGTAAGGTGTTCACCTCTCGCTCGAAAGGTACTCAGTTCAGTCCCCGTCTGAAGTGGTCGAAATATTTTCAAAGATTGATCTCGGTGTAGGTGTGATCGTCCTAGTCATATTGCATAGATACAATAAAACTTAGGTCTTGTGTTCAAGTCGATCTTGTAAATAAATATTTGGCAGTTGAAAATCGATAAGATAAGGCTGCAAAGTCGATGTGAGTGCAAAATTTTACTTCAAAATTGCATCGGGACCTAGATGGGGCTAGAGTATTGTGCACTGCCACCAAGATCTTCCTGTGTAAGAAAGATATAAGAGAATGCATGGTTATTCACCAGTGTGCAATGATAATGGTTCTATCAACCAATCAATTAATCAATCCCGGATAGCTTTATCGGACTGTAATGATTCAGTCTATGATCAGCGATATCACTTGGAAGTGAAATAACAGCCCTGGTTCACTAATCAATTTCATTCCCTGCATTTTAGACCCCACAATGACATGACTAGAGCTTATTTTCCTTATCCCTGGCAGGTTCTTCAACTCTTTTTTCTAACTTTAGTACTGGAGTGTCAACTGCACCCAGCCACAATGAAGTTTCATGTTTCTGCCTGAAAGAAAAAGAGAAGTTATACTTCATTCTCCACCGTGTGGTTTCAAAATCAAGAAGAATAGAACCAATATCTCCTCTAGCCTATCGTAAAAGGTGACTAGGAGGTTCTGTAGTGAGGTCAGTGTTCCCCCAGCCTGTATAAAAGCAAACATCTACAGTGACAGAAAATTTAAACTGCTCATTGAAATGACCGGCCACGCAAAAGATGGAACTCAGAGATAACAGATGCGACAAAAGATACTATCTACGAAGCGCACACAAGGGCCAGTTTAAGAAATCTCTTCTTGACCTGACGCTGTGAGGCAAACGGGATTGGAGAAAAGAAAAAGAAAGAAAGACAATTGAAATGAACATTTTGTGTCTCTGTCTTATGTGCCCTTTGTGCAACATGAACTAATGATAATGATATTCTATTCTGAACACATTTAATTATATTTGATTATTATTGTTTATCTTTTTTTTCCATTTCTAGTTTTTTGCATTTATTTAGTTATTTTTTTAAGTCACATATTTTCATTATTTGGGCGTTGGGTATTATTGTCATATTCTATGTGTTGTATGCCATATAAGAAGTGAATTTCTTCCCTTGTGGTGTATCCTTTGCTTGATAAAGGCCTTTTGGTCAAACGTTGCTGTGCATTGTTATTGCTTTTGTACTTTGTAAAACTGCAGTACTTTGTTTTTACTTGTTTCGACATATTTAATACTTTCGCTGCCACCGACGACAAAAGTCGGCGAAATACAAACTCCTTCGCTGCCACCACGACTTTTGTCGGCGGACATGTGCCGTCGCGATGTCTTTTTAACGGGAGTATCGCTTGCACGGGGTCGCGTGCGTACTACTTCCGTATTGTTCCGACGAGGTCTCCAAAATGGCGGATCTAACATACCGCTGTAAAGCGTCGGGATAAGTCCGATTTTACGCGATTTTTCGTAAGTAAACAAAAATTTTCAAAATGGACGATGTAGCTGATGAATAGTGATGTCCAAAATGACTCTTTTCTGACTTTTTAGCCAGTGATAGTGTTAAAACGAGCTCTGAATGTGATATGAATTTGAACTGTGATTCATGTGACGATGTTTATAGATCGATAGCAGATATTGTCACGGTTACAGGAGTAGATGACGGACACCTATCTCGAAAACGACGGCATATCATACTGTGGATAGGTATGAGGATATCACTTACTACAATAGCTTATGTATTATAAGGAATATATTCCACATACAGACAGGTTAGTAGCTCATTAATATATGAACACTATTCCATAGTTTAAAAGTCCTAAGTTTATTAGTTTATTTTTACGATTTTTGAAATTGTCACTCTGAAAACTGATCATACCGAAAAATAGCGTGGCACTGGGCCAGACTTTGTTGAAAAATGCGTGGCAGCGAAAGTCTTAATACACATGATGTTTGTAGTTTGTGATACGCATGGAGACTAACTCTGTCACGAAAACTGCCCTAGATGGACATCAGAGGGTAAACGAAAACGTGAAAGATCCAAAACGACTTGGAGGAGAACAGTAGAACAAGAACTGAACAAAATTAATCACAACTGGAACACAATACAGAGGAGGACCAACAACAGAGAAGAATGGCATGCATTTGTTTGCTGCCAGGGTTGTCACAGGCTAGAAAGAGAGCGAGAAAGAAAGAAAGAGATGTTTTTAGTTGGTGAAAGACAACTTTTTTGTCTAAAAGTTCATCTAAATTGTGACCATGAACACCTACAATTAAACAACAGTTGCTACATGAGTAACACATCATTTTTTTTAAGTTGAATAATCATCATCAGATTTATCACCACATGAAAGGTTGACTGCTCTCTTCTTCTTCACGTTCGTTCTTTCGACCAATTTTAATCACTCTTTGTGATATGTTTGATCTTTGCCAGAACGTGTATACGTTGCACATTGGTTTGGTAGGCCCCTAAACGCATATATTTCTACACGTTTAGGACATGTGCATCCGATTTCAGCCAAACCTCCTTAGTCGCCTCTTACGACATGCGTGGCAAGTAACAGTGGTTCTATTCTTTACATCCCAAATTTGGGCCCGGTAACCACTCGGGCGAGGTTGACTGCAATAGACCTCCAACATCTGCTGTCGCTTGTCTTTAAGTTGCACTATGCCAAGCGGTAATCTGTCCACCGCTTGATGTTTCTCTTCCACTTGTGTCTAGGTCTTTCTCTTGCTTATTGAGCTTTAACTTTCCCCTCTAAAAATATTTTGATCAATGTGTCATATCTGTTGATGTGTCTGAAATATTTTATTTGTTTGATTTTTATTTCCTGCAGCAATACTTCATTACTAGTTTTTCTACAACTTCTTAGAAGTTGAAATAGGACAGTAGATATTTTAACAATGAAATTATTTAAAAATTGGTTTGCAACTTGAAGTGATTATAATACTTTTCCTTTTTTATGTTTTTCACCTATCTCAAGTGATGCCTCCCTACCTGTGCTAGGTTTGAACCCAAACTTCTGTAGTCTCAGTCAAGTAAATTATCAACAGCATCGATTGTTAGGGAGTTGGATAAGGAAGGGGTTGGGGGTGTTTTTGGCCTCTTCACAACTGCCTGTTGGATGACGACACTAAAATAGATGTTGAATCAATCCAGCGATTTAAGGACAGACCGCACCCTACATTTAACGATTTTTCTTTAAAAATTAAATTTGAGTTTTTTTTACATTTTAGATAATACATCCAATTTTGAACAAGAAACTATCTTTAGTTTGCAAAAAAATGTAGTTTTGTATTTTAATTAAATTTTTTAACTAGGCCTGTATACGTTTTTTTAGCTAATTATATATGAAAAACCATAACTCTGCTTCAACAAATGGTAGCAAAGTGTTTATAGTAATATGGTAGCACAAATAGATTAACTAATAACACCATTAAACTCATGCAGCATCATTATGATGTAACTTGTATGAAAAATTCTGGGAAATTAGAGCACATTGGATAAATAGTGTTTGAGCCATATTTAAACATCACAAAGATAACCATGAGAACTACAATAGACTAAGTAGCTTGTGCCCTAAAGATAACGTTTTAGTTGATTAAAAACAAACTGCCTAATCTTATTGTTGGCAACATAATGCAAGTATTTGCCAAGCTATCTTGCGACTTCATTGACACAATACATTCATGGTAGTTCTCACAATGCTAATGAATCTTTCCATAATCTTATATGGACTTGGTATCCTAAGATCTCATATGCTTTGAGGAGGATATTAAAAGTAACTGCCAATGATGCCAATATTGTAGTTAATAATGTGAAATTGTGTCAATATGATACTTTTGTTTTAATTTAACTTTTCCTTCAGAAAATATTATTTTCAGTATTTTGCAGTCACCTATAAAAACCACATATCTTTCTTGCTAATATAGAATTTAGGCACACAAAGATAGAAAGATGAAAAACAATTAGCGTTAGCATCTAAAGCATTGGCTGAGGCAAGTTTCTATGCCCTTAGGGGATTCTAAAGTAAATTAATTTGGTCAATAATTGAAAATATGTTCGATTTTTGGCTTTTTCTCAAAATTGTTATTTTCCATAAATGTATGTTGCTAAATACACTTTTTTTCAAAAACTACTCAAAGGATTGCTGTATAACGTTGCACACTTCTTTCTTGTGCATATTTGATGGCCACCTACCACTTTAAAAGAATTCATTGAACGGTTTTTGTGTGTCATGCAAAAGAATATCTCTTACCCTATATTTTTTGGGTCAAAAATCTGAATTTGCGTAACAAAATTCAGGTAAAACTCATTTTAATATACTTTAAAAATGTTTTGCTACCAGTTCAAGATATGCCCATGTACTATAACATCTGAAAGTTCCATAGTGCTAACCTTAATAGAACTTAAATCATCCTGTATTTTGCAAGGTTACTTTTGGGCCTTTTCCCTTAAAAAAACCTCTATATAAAAAAATTTTCATAGAATATACATGCTTGGATTTTTGACATTTTTTCCCCAGTTTTAACATCAAGTTGATCATTTAGAATCATAAACGCAACCTCAATGATCAATATTTCTGTTTAGGGGTGCCGTCTGTCCTTAAGCAGTTTGCAGTTACCCATTATGCAAGTAGAACTAGATGCCTGAGGGGCAGAGTGAGGGGTGTGTTTAACCAGCGAGCCATAGGAACTATCAGTATGCATACACTTTGATATTTGTTGGGAGAGACTGAGCACCCATGGGTCTGCCCAGAATGCAATGATGTCAGTTCAGTAATCAATAACTATAATAAATTAACATCAGAAATACTAACTGATTGTTGTCAATAGAAATTCATTGAACACTCATAGTATGACTTTCTCAATATACCTTTACATATTAATTGATATTTATAAGCACTTACTTTCCTTGATGTTCCTGTATTATCAGTGTCACCATGTTCCATTGTCTTCATCAACACACCTTTAACCGAGTCAACATTTCCAGCATCATCCTATATATGTTTATTAAATGAGAAAGAAATTCATAAAATATCATCAACATTATCATGTGCCATACCAGATAGTGTAGGTGATCATGGATTTCCATAAATGTCTATTCACAAAAAGTATACACAATTTGATTTTGTGTTTCATAGTAGGGCGTAGGCGTTTTGACAAAATTATTCAATGACATCTACAACACCGGATACGTACCCAAAGATTTACGACAATCCATTTTTATAGCACTACCAAAGAAAGCAGGAACGATAGAATGCGAAGAACACTGCACAATCAGCCTCATGAGTCACGTAACAAAACTACTTTTCAGCATTATTATGAGAAGGGGACGAAACAAAATAAGACCAGAAGTTAAGGAAGAACAATGTGGCTTTGTTGAACGCAGGGGAACAAACAATGCAATATATACAATAAGAACAATAATGGAAAGATCAATAGAAATGAAGTTGGACTTATACCTATGTTTCATAGACTACTCAAAAGCTTTCGATAAAGTAAAACATGGAGAAATAATCAGCATGTTAGAAAGTATAAATATTTATGGTAAAGATCTTAGACTGATCAAGAATTTGTACTGGCAACAAAGCGCAGCCATTAGACTAGAGAGTAAGATTGGAATCTATCAGGCGATACAGTTAGGAGTACGACAAGGGTGCGTACTCTCACCAGACCTATTCAACCTATATAGCGAAAACATCATGAGATCTATAGAAGAAAGACAGGAATAGCAGCCGGTGGACAAAATATAAACAACCTAAGATACGCTGATGACACAATTCTCATGGCTACAAATGAACAAGATCTACAAGACTTGATGGACATACTAGTGAGAGAAAGTGAAAAGAAAGGATTAAGCATGAATATAAAGAAAACAGAGGTTATGGTTGTCTCCAAGAAACACCATCATGTAATATCAAAATAAATAACACAACACTGAAACAAGTCCATCGATTCAAGTATCTAGGAACATTCTTAACACCAGATGGAAGATGTACAACAGAGATTAGGAGTAGAATAGCTCAAACGAAAGCAGCTTTTATTAAAATGAAGAACACACTATGCATGAACTCACTACCAATGACATTGCGAAAACGAGTACTCAGTGCTATATTGAACCAATACTTATGTATGGCAGCGAATCATGGACAATTAACAAACAATCAATACGATCATTGGAAGCCACAGAGATGTGGTTTTACAGAAGGATGTTGAAAATTCCATGGACAGCAAAGAAAACAAATGTGGAGGTTTTAAATCAGGCCTGCACACAAAGAAACCTTATCAAAAGAATAAGAATCCGACAATCAAGGTTCTTCGGCATATAATGCAAAGAGAAGGTTTAGAACATTTGGTGACTACAGGTAAAATACAGGGAAGGAGAGATCGTGGAAGACAGAGGGAGAAGATGTTGGCCTGACATCATGGTTCGACAAAATATCGCGTCAGAACTGATTACATGCACCAAGCAAAGAGAGTTGTGGAGAGACATGATCGCCTAAGCCGGCAGGCATGGCACTTGATTGATTGAGTTTCATAGTAAGATATATCTTCTTCTTCTTTGTGATCGGTTGTGTATGTTCGTCTAAACCATGGGTCCACTCGGGTCATAGGTATGAGGTCTCAATGTGTTCTGGCGTCAATGTGTTCTAGTCTCTTTGCTCTCAAGATGGGATCTGTTTTTTTCACCCTTTTTGTCTACATCTGGAATTGTAATCACTGTCAAATTGGACTGTAGATTTGTTGTTGTATGGTAGTATCATTTCCCAGGTCCCTGAGCCATATGGAGAAACCTGGTACAATGAAGTCAATCTTTCACCTTTAGACCCTTTTTTTCTCCTTAATCTCCAACTGTACTGGTTTCTGTCTTGTTCTCTTCCACAAGTCTGTATTTCTCTATCAGTTTTCTGTATTTGTTAGTATTTCTAGTCATCTGATATGGAGTATGTATCGAAGATATCTATTGATGAATGTCTGTGTTTGGAAATGATATTTTTGTTACATGCCAACCACAAGTAGTTTGACAATGAAGGTACAGCCATGGACACTCAAACGTTAAGATAAGTGTGGGGAGGAGTGCCACACCATGAAAAATAGATTTTTGATAAAACAGTTTGGTCTTCATTTCATGTAGTAAACTACCAACTACTTTCTTTTTCGTTTATCCTCTCCCTGGAAAAAAGTCTTTGGATGCCAATGAGAGCATCAGATGGCCATTCCCCAAGGCAACAGTTTTACTTTTCTATTCGTAACTGTCAAGGGTTCTTTTACATGCTCAACTTGAACATGACACTTATGTTTTATTGTCCATCTCTGAGTGGATTAGGTACTCAATCTCATCTACCCTGAGATCAAGAATAATTGAAGAATATCCCAGTCACTTAACACAGGATATGAACCAAATACTTTTGAAGGGTTAAGTAAGAACAGCAGTACCTCAGCATTACAGAGACACTCTTCCCCTACTGCATATATATATATATATATATTAAACAATGTTAATTTTTTAATAACTCTTTAATGCCTGTAATACCACTTTTTTACAGTGGTGTAGGACAGTGGAGACATGAAACTGTGGAATTTAATGGCCGCATGACTAGTGCAGTTGCCGCAAAACTGTTCAGGTTATGATGTTTTCTTTATGCTCCTGACAGAACAAAACTCCTTGGCCTTACCGGGGATTGAACCCAAGTCTCCCAAATGGGAGCCTGCACTCTAATCCATTCGGCCAGAGGCTCCACAACAATTCACTGGAACATATACAAGAAGAGGAAACAAACTCACCTGATACAGTGTCAGACATGCAGATGGTGCTACATTTTTGTAATCACATTTAAACTCATCATAACTGATTCTGTCATCTGGGTATACATCTTCACAATGACAACAAATAAGATTAAGTGTTCACAGTGGCATCAAATAAGATTAAGTGTTCACAATGACATCAAATAAGATTAAGTATTCACAGCTACATCCAATAAGATTAAATGTTAACAATGACATCAAATAAGATTAACCGTTTAGACCCTGTATACGGAAATATACTTGTTTTTTTTTATATTAGTGGTACCCAGATATGATAATATACAGTTTTTATATTGTTTCATTGTGACTGCTTATACGTCACATATAATCCACGTTTTATATAACTGAAATTCCCATCCGAATATTTACTAACGGAACTGCGTTTTATTTCTCTGTGGACCCATTACTGAAAGGTTGGATATTATTTCTCGAATTTTCAAATCGTTGGTGCAATTGTTGGTATGTTGGTGCGATTCATGATCCAATGCCATATGGATCAGAACATTATGTTGTCTGCAAAATAGACCAACCATTCTTAGGCAAATATCATCAGTTTTATTTGATAATTATTTTGCTTCTCTGCAGCTGGCAGTGGATCTCAATGAGAAGACCTACTTGTGTTCCATGATTAGACCCAATCGCAAGGGCTGGCCAGCTGAATGTAGAGCAACTGCTACAAAGAGAATGCAGAAAGGTTCGGTGTTGTACAGGCAACAGGGGAATAATGTGACTATTGTCTGGAGGGACAAGAGATTTGTGAATTTCCTAGCACAAATACTACGCCAGGAGAGACAACAGTGTCACGTCGTGTCCCTAGTGGTAGATGGGAGTTGCAGGTACCGTCAACCATGGTATCCTATAATAAGTCTAAGAATACCATCATCAATAGCTGGATGATTTATTCCAATTCTCATTGCCCACACCCAAATGCTAAGGATATTGACCACATTGATTTCAGGCTTGCTCTCTACGCAACACTTGTGAATGGCAACATTGTCACGAGGAGAGCTAACATCCTTATACCTACAAATGTAGCAGTCACTGGCAATCAGACTGCGCATCGCCTGATTCATATGCCAGGGAAATGTAAAACCTGTTTCTGGTGACACAACAAAAAAGCACCTGATGGCAGCAGGAAGCGTCCCAAAGAAAGTGTGTTAGGCTGTAACATTTGCCAGATACATCTCTGCAAAGGTGAATGTTACTCCAAGTACCATTCCAGCCTAGAGACTTGAAATTGGGTGAGTACACCGTCTTGATCTGTAGTGTAAATTTTTTTTTTTTTTCCCCCACCAACTTCTACTGCCTTTTTCAATCATGCTTTTTTGTTGTATTCATTATAATTTAGTTTATTTTTAAACTATATCCATTTTCTTGTTCACTGACATAAATGTGAGTGTTCTAGGATCAATAGCTTTTTTTTGCAATTAATTTGTTTTTTAAACATGTTGTGGAATGTCAGGAGGAATGTCTTTTGCTGGCATTTGGGAAGTGATCTGGTGCAAAATGGTGTGGGGCTGAAAAGGTTAAGTGTTCACAGTCTTCTTCTTTTTTGCGTTCGTTCTTTACGACCAATTTTAATCACGCTTTATGATATGTTAGATCTTTGCCAAGAACGTGTATACGTTGCACATTGGTTGGTAGGCCCTAAACGCATAGACTTCTACACGTTTAGGACACATGCATCCGATTTCAGCCAAAACTCCTTAGTCGCCTCTTACGACAAGCGTGACAGGTAACAGTGGTTCTATTCTTTACACCCCAAATTTGGGCTCCGGTAACCACTCGGGCGAGTGTTCACAGTGACATCAAATAAGATTAAATGTTCACAATAGCATCAAATAAGATTAAATAGTAACAACTACATCAAATAAGATTAAATGTTCACAGCCACATAAAAGAAGATCAAGTGTTCACAATGACATCAAATAATAAAGACTAAATGTTCACAGCTACATAAAAAAAAATGTAATATTCACTTATATTTATATGTTTTAATGATTATCACACAGGCAGTGACATTTCAGCCTAGTCTTTTCATCTCCAAAGGGTTCTTTTATATGCTCATTTTCCACAAGGGGCTTACGTTTTATCATTTGTCTCCGATAGGACTATGAATTGGATCTGAATTACACCGGGATTATAAATTGCCAGACAATAGCACCATCACTCCACATGGGATGCAAATCAAGTACATTTGAAAAGTGAAGCAAACACAATAGGTCAGTACCTCAGATATCTGTTCTGTGCACACATGTCCATTCCATGGGATTTCATTTATTTTATATAATTTCCTGAACAAATGTTTTTAGTTGGAGAGTGGTTTGTTGATCTTTCATTCCTAATTCAGAGACCTCTTTGATGATGTAAATATTTTCATGGTAACAGTTTCTTTTTTATAGTGAACCAATAATTCCACTATTGTACTTTGGTTGTGAACATTTTTATGATAATCGGAACCTAAGCAGTGCTCATAGCACATCCTGCAAGATTGCTCCAGTCTGAGTAGTGTGAGAATGGAGATCTAGCCAACAGAAACAACCCCTACAGTGGTTACCGGGCCCAAATGTGGGGTGTGTAGAATAGAACCACTGTTTCCTGACACACATGTCGTAAGAGGCGACTAAGGAGGCTTGGCTGAAATCGGATGCACATGTCCTAAATGTGTAGAAGTCTGCGTTTAGGGGCCTACAAACCAATGTGCAACATATACACGTTCTTGGCAAAGATCAAACACATCACAAAGAGTGATTAAAATTGGTCGTAAAGAAGGAACGCAAAGAAGAAGAAACAACCCTGCAAGACAAACTATGGGGGACAGGTGAAGACCTCAAGCGCACCACCCTGTTTATGACACATAACGGAGTAGTCGCATAGCAGAAGATGATCGCAGAAGAAGAAGATTTATGATAAGGGTATAAGACTTGGAGATGTAGCAGAAACTGGGTCTCTTCAATCTGTTTTGTGTGAAGCAATGTCATCTGGCACACATAGGTTGGTTTAGCATGCACAGAGTGGTTTTATGTCGAAATACCCTCTCCCCTTATCTGTCATCTAGAGGATCCAGCTTTGTGTTAATCTGAAACTATAATTTTGTCCCCGGTGTGGTTTCCAGGGTAGCGAATAATAGAACCACTATCTTCTCTCACATGTTGAAAAAGGCAAATGTGAAGGCTGGGCGTGAAAACAAAAACTCCACACTGTAGAAAAGCAAACAGCTACTGAAACAAGAGACAAACTGTTCATTTGCGTGGAAAGAAAAATGTTTGTATCTATTCTATGTGTCATTGGATATACACTGTACAACAAGAACTGAAGATGATGATAATTTTGACCTTTTGCTAAAATAACCAACATCTCAACACCATTTTTTTTAATGTGGAAACAACAAGACTATATTCAATAACACAAATACAGGGTGTTCAACTTAAAAGCAGCCCATGAATGGAGCTAATCTGGCATATATGTATGGAAATAGGAAGGTTCAGTTATAACGTAGTATAGGTCAAGGTTGTGTGACGGTATGTAATTGTAGTGCGGGAAGGGGCAATGAACAAATGTGACGTAAGACGAGGGTAGTCAGAACTGGTTTAAATAGTAAATAAACACAACGCAATAGGTTATCTGGCAACTTTTGAATTGTCAATGGGGCTGCAATTATCTTGAACACCCTGTATATGTCCAAAAACACTAAATTTGAAACAAATTTCAACAAGATTCAAGTTTATAAACTTGTTAAATCTGAACTCTTCTTACCTTTTTCTCCTTAAATTGGATGCAAGATGACGAAAAAGAATTGTATGAGACAATAAAATACACTTACATATGATCATTAGAGCTTAAGAAAATATGCAGACATTGGATAGGACATTAAGGAAACCAGGTAATAGTATAACAAGGTGGGTATTGTTTTTGGAATCTGCAAGAAGATCAAATGTGAATAAAGAGTTTTAAGAATACCATGGGGAAACACTAAAGCCAATGAATATGGTAAATAAATAGGCAGTAAACAAGTTTTAAGGGTCTCCAGAAACAAAATGAGGTAGACAAAAAAAAACTTATAGAGAAGAAAGCTGAAAACAGATATAATGTTCACTAGGAATACATGAGAAAACTCAGAAAAGATAGTGCAATGCACAAAATAATGGTCTTTGTTTGTTGAAGAAGATATATGCTCCAAAGTGAGATGACACATTTATTATTACGGATATGACATTCTTCACGCATTGAGAAAGTCTTTCCAAACAGAGGAGTTTCAGGGTTGTGAATCCTAGTCGCTGACAAGACTGAGAGAGACGGGTGTTGATATTGGTACATACCAAATATGCAAAAAAGCTTGATTACCGACATTGAACCGGCATGTTGGGTCGCTAGACGCTGCTGGATTTGTTGAGACGGAGATCAGAGCACCTATAGATATATCCGGAGTTCTATGATGATAGTGCTCGTATAACTGATAACTGATGTATTATTATTTGTATAAAAATGATTATAAATACTATGTTGAACAACTGTCAGACACACAGAAAATATTCTGTTGTGTCATGAGACATTATTATCTTCACACTAAATTAAGTGCCATGTCAACATTGAATGTTGGTTGTCATGGATATGCAACATCTCTCTCCTTCTCTTACTAAGGTTTCAGTTTAGTATGGAATATCTTCATTGCACTTCGGACATATCCATAGGTGCTCCGATCTCCTTCGCAATATCTCCAACAGCGTCCAGCGGCTCACTGTACTAGTTCAATTTTGATTGATGAGCTTACTCACATACCTGTTGTGCTGTTGTTTTCTGACCACTCCAATAAGGTAGTACAAACAAACTTCTCTGTATACAGAGACTTTTGCAACATAACATCAGGAAAGGAGACGAGAGGAAGACCACGAAAAAGATGGATAGATGGCATCGCAGAATCCTGTCAAAAGCAAAAATAACTAGCACTCAAGCCACTAGAGCAGTGCAAGACAAAAATAGAAAACCATGACACTGGACAACAGCCCAGTAACAGTGTGACTTCAAAAGAAGACTTCCAAGAGAAAATCTGAGAAGCTATAGAGATGCGTAAAAAAGTAGAAGTTGTCTAGGAGATGAATAATAAGGTGTGTGCCCAGCTCTACGCTCAGTAGTGTTGCAACTAGATAGTGAACTGTGAATGTTGCTAGCCTGTAGATGTCAGACACAAGTCAATCCATGGTACACATTTAAAACTGTTTTCTATCTATCTATCTAGATATCCCTATTTTGCCTTCCAGCATCAGGTCGAAAAAAGAGGCACCTGGAGTGAGATTTGGAATTGTGATCGCGAGAGAGTATAAGGTGGAATTTAGTGTCTCAAATGTTCCGCCAATCCATCATTTGCGTGGTCGTCCTCTGGGTCTGTTGCCAATGTATCTGAGTGCTAGTTCTCTTTGTGGGAGACTGTCTTGTCGTAACCTTGATGTGTCCAAACCATTTGACCTGTTGTTTCTTAATATATTGCAGCACTGTCAAGGTTCCCACTTGTTTTCTGATTTTATCCTTGTTATATTTAGAATCCGTCGCAAAAATTTCATCTCTGTGGTTTAGATTCTTCTTTTCTCATTTGTTGTCAGTGTCTAGGTCTGACACTGATAGCACTGAGTTGGCAAAAACTGTTTAAAAAAGGTTTAAA
Organism: Arion vulgaris; assembly: GCA_020796225.1. Taxonomy (NCBI): domain Eukaryota; kingdom Metazoa; phylum Mollusca; class Gastropoda; order Stylommatophora; family Arionidae; genus Arion; species Arion vulgaris. The sequence continues at coordinate 63,129,151 of CM036760.1, forward strand.
GTACAAGGACTGGCCTCATTGCACCAAATTTAACCATATGGCTCAGTCCCTCTCCTCAGAATGGCATGCCACATGCCGAGAGTGTTGCACAAAGCACTAATTCTGTAGGTCCAGTAACAATTATAGGGATTTTCTGAAAAAATCACTCGCAAATCAAATGATGTAGTCAGAATTTGAACCCTCAACTTTCAGAAGGCAATCTAAATAGCTTGACCATTAGGTCATGGAGGCCACTGAGAATTGTGTTCATGAGAACAAAGGCAGATGGAGTCCTCAGCATGTAGATAGAGAGAGATGAACTCTTACAGGTCTGAAGCAGGTTCAAATACACTATGACAATGATCATTTCAGAAAGAACTACACCACATCGGCTGTCTCTTGGGTTTACATGTTAACAACAGACAAACCTGGAAGGAGCTGATATTAATGATTATCCTCATCATTGTGCCCACAACTTCTATGTTCATGAACAAAGATTAAAAATGAACGTCAGTGGTGTCAAAGAAGGATAACATCAAATTTAATTGATAGATGTGTCTGTGTGGTGCCGGGTCCACAAGGAAGCAAAGACTAGTACCACTGTGACCTACAAGGTAAGAGGTAACTGATGTAGGACCTAGGAAGCTACCTAGTAAATAAAAGCATCGCAGAAATCAGATATGCTGGCCTACTTGTAGACACATAACTAGCACAGCGTACATTTGCTCTTAGGCTCAGATCCCATACAATTCACACAGAGTGGTTAACAAGTAGTCAATGTGGAGTGTTCGAAGAAGAAGAGATAAATAAAGACAAAGGGAAATAAAAGTTTAAATTGACAAAATGCAACATGAAACACACTAACAAGCTATCACTTACTTTCTGTCTTATATGTCTTGAGTATTGGTTTGAGTTGAGGATCATCAAATATACTAACTGGTAATAAAAGTGAGGTTGTATTTGATGCGATCTCAGGCATGGCAGCTACTTCATTTTCGTCCATTTTGTTTGCCAGAAAACGATTTGTATCATTCCTTTCATCTATAGAACCTACGTTGGGAAAAAGTGATGGACTCTGTGCTCGGTTCAAAACTTTGTCCATCTTGTTTTCAATGCACTTAAATCTGCCTAAATGTAGAAGAGAAAACATACATCCTGTAACCTAAACTGAATGAAAATGAATTGTGACAATCGACAAAAGCAAATGCTAGTCTATACTTTGAACTCACATGGTGTTCAAAACTCTTTAAACTGCAACAAGTCAAATTATTTGCACAAGAGAATTTTTTTATCTTAAATATTCAAGAATCATTAACATAATTAAAAAAAGTCTACAATTTAAGAATCTTCTTCAAACGCTCCATATCGGCCGCTTGTTAAACCACTCTTTGTGATCTGAGCCTAGGAGTCTTCTTCTTCGCGTTTGTTCTTTACAATCAATGTTAATCACTCTTTGTGATATGTTTGATCTTTGCCAAGAACGTGTATATGTTGCACATTGGTTTGATAGGCCCCTAAATGCATAGACTTCTACCCGTTTAGGACATGTGCATCCAATTTCAGCCAAACCTTCTTAATCGCCTCTTACGACATGCGAGGCAGGTAACAGTGGTTATATTCTTTACACCCCAAATTTGGGCCCTGGTAACACTGGCGGAGCCTAGGAGTGATTGTACGTTATGCCAGTTATGTGCCTACAAGTAGGCCAGCACATCCAACTTATGCAATGCTTTTTATTTACTAGGGTAGCTTCTCTAGGTCCTACCTCATTCGTCTTATAGGTTGGTGTGTTACTATTCTTTGCTCCCCTTGATGAGCCCGGCACCACATGTGTGACAAAATTGCAATATTTACACCTTTAGGCCCAGCACATCCATTTTATGCATTGTCTTCTGTAATATATGAAACAATTGGTTTTGTAGTATATTCCAGTGTTACCAATCACAATTTCAAAAACTCTTTTTGTGCATCAGGTTATTGGTCACCCTAAACATCAAGATGCATAAATTATGAAAAGGTCAAGAGAAATGTAAAAACAATTTCACCATTAAGTAGGAAATGGTACATATGGGTCACCACACAAACAATGTATACTACCAAGTTTAATTTGTCAGAATCCGCATAGGTCTCAACAGACTATAGATAGGAACTTCGTAGAATGTGGCAATGATAGATTAACTTGTGATACCTTTTACAAAGGTGTCCAAATATGAGGAGTAGAGCGGATTGATATGGCCATCACAAGTGACACTGCAGCACAAGCTCTTTAAAGATCTCGCCAAACTTTGGTAAACCACTGCTTTCTTTGAAAATTTTCAGGTTGTCAGAGGAGAGTGTCCATATGTGCTCAGCTTTTCCCCGCAGTTGTTAAATGATATACATGCTGATGGTTCTTGTGGCTCACTTGTTAAATTAAAGTCAAGTCTACTTATCCCTCTTCATCACCTTTACTATATGTTCTTTTTTATGCAAATCTGTTTACTCTCTCCTTACCACAAACATTGGCATGTTCAGAACAGTAAGCGTCAAAGTCCCTGAAAATTGGAAGCATTGATAGATGACATCCACTCATACCGCAATCCGCCGTTTTGGACCTTCCAAAGAATGGATCGAGTCAGACACAATCTCTCTCTCTCTTTGTCTTTTTACCCGGATTGGGGCATAGGCCCTCAACCAACTCATGCCACGTCTTTCTATCTCTAGCTATCTCCTGCAGCTCCCTCCAGCTCTTCTTTATATTGTTGATCTCTGTCTCCAAATCTCGTTTCCATGTATTTCTCGCATCCCCTTCTTTCGCTGTTCCTGCGGGTTCAGGCAAGGACCCTTCTTGTTATATTCCCCTCCGGTTTTCGCAAAGTGTGTTCTATCCAGTGCCAGCGTCTTTTTTTAACCTGTTCGTTCACTGGAATCTGTCTTGTTCTCTCCATAAGTTCCTAATTTGTGACCCTATTATACCATCTTATTCCCTCTATTCTGTGATGACACCAGTTGATGAATGTTTGCAATTTATGTGCTATTGTTTTAGTTGTTCTCCATGTTTCTGATCCATACAGTAGAACTGCTTTAACATTAGAGTTAAATATCCGAATTTTTGTTCTAGATTTGATTTCTTTAGACTTCCAAATGTTTCCCAGTGCAATGAAAGCTCCTCTTGCCTTCTGTATTCTTATTTTAACATCTCTATCTGTTCCACCCTCTTTGTCTACGTTGCTGCCCAAATATGTGTATGATTCTACCTCTTGAAGTGGGATTTCACTCAGGGAGATCGTGTTGTCGTTTGCTTGGTTAATTCTCAATATCTTTGTCTTTCCCTTATGAATGTTCAGCCCTAGTTGCTGGGACCTTAGATTCAATGTTTAGCTTATCCTGCATCTGATTTCGTGTATGTGACAGAAGGGCTATATCATCAGTGAAGTCCAGATCATCTAGTTGCTCTGTCAGAGTCCATTGGATTCCATTTCTGGTGTTAGTTACTGTGGTCTTCATAATCCAGTCTATTGTCAGTAAGAACAACAAAGGTGATAGAAGACATCCCTGACGCACTCCTGTTTCTATTCCAAAAGTGTCTGTTAGTTTACCTTCATGAAGAACTCTACATTTCATGTCTGTATATGTTGCTTTTATTAGGTTAATAATTTTCTGTGGGATTCCATAATGCCTCATTAATTAATTTCCAAAGGGTTTCCCTATCAATACTGTCAAAAGCCTTCTCATAATCCACAAATCCGATATAAAGTGGGGATTTCCATTCAATACTTTGCTCTACTATTATGCGTAATGTGGCTATCTGGTCAGCACAGGATCTATTTGGTCGGAAGCCTGCCTGTTCATCTCTTAGCTTTGTATCGATGGCATCTCTCAGTCTCTCCAGGATGACTCTGCTTAGTATTTTCCCAGGTACTGACAACAGCATTATTCCCATATAGTTTACACACTTCTGAAGGTCCCTTTCTTTGGTAGCTTCACCAGGTATCCTTCTCTCCAGTTTGCTGGTATTTCTTCAGTCTCCCAGATTCTGCTAAATAATTTATACAGTATTTCTGTGGATGTGTTTATGTTGGCTTTAACCGCCTCCGCTGGAATACCATCTGGACCGGCCGCTTTCCCATCTTTTAAAAGTTTAATGGCTTTACTAATCTCCTCCTTGGATAGTTTCTCACAGTTGATGTCCAAGTCAATTTCTGCCGGTTGGATATCTGGGGGGTTTGTGGGTGCTGGTCTGTTCAGGAGTTCCTTGAAGTATTCCATCCATCTTTCCATTTGGTATCTAACATTAGTGATAGTTTCCTGCTACTATTTGATCAACCCATTTGATGGACTGTATTTTCCTGCTAGCTTTCTAGTGATGTTGTAAAGATCCCTAAGGTTTCCTTTTCCTACAGCTACCTCTGCTTCTCTTGATAGATCTTCTATGTATTGTCTTTTATCTAACCTTATTTGTTTCTTCACTTTCTTGCTAGCTTCTGTGTATTTTTCCTGGGCTATGGCAGTTTTAGTTTTGCTATTATTTGAACCTGCTTTCCTCTTTTCCTTTCTTCTATTTCCTTGAGAGTTTCTGGAGTTATCCATGCCTTATGATTTCGCTCCTTCTTTCCTAATACCTCTGTGCATGTTTCATTCCAAATATTTGTGGCTTGCTTCCAGCATTCTTCCGCACTCACCTCATCTTCTAATTGCTGCAAAACCTCATACTTATTAGAGACTGTGACCTGTTCCTTTGTTTCTTGACTTCTGAGGTATCCTACATTATATTGGTGTCTATGTTCATGGGATGTTATGTATCTCTTAAGCTTCAGTTTAATTTTACTTATCAGCAAATGGTGATCCGAATCTACATCTGCCCCCCTTAAAACCCTTGCATCTTGTAGAGATGACCTGAACTTGTTTATGCATATATGGTCAATTTAATTTTCTGTTCTGTGGTCTGGTGATACCCAGGTTGCTTTATGTATTCTTTTATGTGGAAAGACACTTCCACCTATGACGTATTGATTCGCTGCACAGAAATTAGTGAATAGTTCTCCATTTTCGTTCATTATCCCTAGGCCGTGTTTCCCCATGATCTCCTCGTAGCCTATGTTGTCCGAACCTATTTTGGCATTGAGGTCACCCATCAGAATTTTGATGTTCCCATTTCTCTGATTACCTATACTATTTTGAAGTTTTAAATAAAATTCCTCTTTTACTTTTTCCTCTTTATCATTGGTAAGTGCATAACACTGGGTCACATTCAAAAATACTTTCTTTTTGGTGGTTCTGAATGTTGCCGTGATTATCCTAGGACTCACTGCTTCCCATTTTATTAGTGCATTCTCCGCTTCTTTAGATAGCATTAAAGCCAGTCCTTCACTATGGGGGGTATTTTCTTCCATATGGCCTGAGAACAGCATCGTTTCTCCTGTGTTTAGACGTTTGCCTGCACCATTCTACCTAGTTTCACATAATCCCAAGATGCCAATTCCGTGTAATTTCATCTCATTTACTACCTGTGCTGTCTTTCCCATTTCATACATACTTCTAACATTCCAGGTGCCAATTCTGGAGCTTTTCCTAGCTGAAAGGAAGATAATCTGCGGTGTAGACTCCTTGCAGCTTTCTCTGCATCGCTTCATACCTCTTCTAGAAGAGCTTCCTTTCCTCTTGGTTGGCACAGTTTTTATTTTATTTTTATGTGACTTGTTCGTGGTTGGTTGGATTTTTTTGCTAAAATTTTCTACTGGATAGGGTAGCCAGCCCTACGCCAAACCCCACCTTAGTCGCCTCTTACAACATGCCTTGTAGGTTGCAGTGCCGCTACTCTTTGCTCCCCTTGTGGGCCCCAGCAACACACAGGCGTCAGACACAATAATTGCCCTAATAAGGGAAGTCTCATAGATCCATTGAAGGGCAGTAATAATTACCTCAACTCCATCCCCATACTGGAAGTAATTGTCCTGTGTACTCCATTCCGCTAAGCAATGACTCTTCCATGCATGCTGGCTAGGAAATCTAAGTCTGATTTCTTACTATAGTGCAGAGTTCCATCTTTATATACAACATCATCATAAACCATGTGCTATCTACTATCAGCTGCTTAATTTATAGGTCCATTTCACCATTTCCCCAATCTCTACATTACCTTCCAGTAGTAATGTTGACATTTGTGAAAGTTTGTCATGTTCCCATCTACTGACATGTTCCAGACACGCAGACTTTTATTGCAATATCAGGAAGATGCACTAGTGTCCTCAGTAACAATAGCCAATGTGTCCAATGATGCGAACATCAAGTAAGCAGAAGCAGCTATGAGTTATAGCAAGTAGAAAGGACTTCTTGTGGTTTCTGGGGTAGTAAAGAATAGAACCACTATCCCTTCTCGAATATCATTAAATGCGCCTAAGAAGGTTGGAATTTGGATCAACGACCTCACAATGTAAAAAAAAAAAGGGAAACAGCTACAGAAATAACCCACACTGCTTGTGAAGATCCAGAAGCCATTGAAAGGTCCAAACTCAAATTTAGTGACAATTTATTTGTCTCTGCCTTTAAAACAATGAGGATTGATGATGAGGATTGGGAAGGAAAGCTCAGAAAAAACACCTCTCTTGCAGATAACAAGACTAAAAACAAACATTTCCTGCTAAAGATATCTGTCGGCTACAGATCATAAACCTGCAAAAAATAGGGTGTAATACAGCTACATAAAAGTGGCTATTCAATAATTATCATGACATCATTCCTAGTTGGTCGGGAGTTGCTAACCTTTGTTAGTAGCAGTAACTGTTCATGGGACACATTCATGTCAATACATTATACTGAAGCAATTGTAAATCGATATGAATTCGTGTGTTTCTATCAAAATCCCGTTTGTTGATAAAGCCTTAAGATGTCTGGAAGAGTGTCTGTTTTCTTTCGAGTAAGTCAACTAGTCTTGAGTGTTACCCTTTAATGTCAAACATATTCATTTTTTGCAGTGTTACGTAAACTGTATAGCTCGGGTGTACAACTTTTCAGACGAAAGACCGGACCACAGCTATCTTGGAAATATTCAATGAATCAACGCGAAATCGTGAATGTCAGCAGAAGAAATTAAACAAATTTTGAAAGGTATATACAACCGACAACGCTAATAAATTTGCTAAACTTTCCCAAGATAGAATGTGATCTAAAAATTGTAAATATCAGTGTCGACGAAACTCTTGTGATCTCTCAAAACAACAACTTTGAACGACTAATTCGGTTTGATTCAAAATCAAACTAACCCAACTAACCGTTTGAATTACTCAACTGCACACATGTGACACATCACATCATATAAGAGTTAATTAATGAATTTTGATAATGACCTTGTTTTGGATTTCTTGTGTTAATCCTATTACATCAACCAAAATATTGAAACATGCTAGGCTCCTTTGCGAATGTCAAGATTATGTAGCTATGTAATAAATAAAAATAAAACATGGAGTAATCACTCAAATCTTGCGTCGAAATATAAATGTTCAAAAAGATATGAACCAGCAACTTTGCAGAAACGACTGTATCTGCGCATGCGTAAGCACTTCAAAGTCATGAGCAACCGTTAAAAAGAATCATGATTAATCTGATATTATAAAACAATTAATTTTTATACGGTCATTTGCTATGATAAAAGCGGAGATATAGTATTAACTATTAAGAAAAACTGCGAACAAAATAATCTATCACTGCTAAACGGGGAGGTGGAGGCTCTCTTGAATGACATCATCAATGATATGAATGACATCATGAATGACATCATCAATGTGGTTATTTACACCGATGGTTCAGTCATTCGCCAACAACGCTGTGCGTGGGCTTTTTCAGCACGCTCAGGAGGAAAAATAATAAGAGAGGCCAGTGGGGCCTACGCAACAACCACAAGTAGCTTGACAATGGAGGTTCGGGCGGTTACGGAGGCGGTGAACTGGTTGGCATCTCACAATTACTCTCGTGTTTTCATACTCAGTGACTCCATGAGCATGATTCGTAAAGTCGAATCAGGTATGGTGAGAGGCACCTGGGTGGAGGTACTGGTACAGACAAGGATCAGAGAAATCACCTTCATTTTTGTCCCTGGGCACGCAGGAGTTAGGGGTAATGAACGAGCTGATAGATTGGCTGGCTTGGCTACAATATCAGAGGGAGCTGCCATGGATCGAAGTGACATTCTTCGCGCATTGAGAGAGTCTTTCCGAACAGAGGAGTTTCAGGGCTGTGAATCCCACTCGCTGACCCGATTGAAAGAGATGGGTGTCAATATTGGTGCAGCCCGAAAAGAACGACATACTAAATATGCAAAGAGATTGATTAATCAACATCGAACTGGTGTGTTGGGTCGCTGGACGCTGCTGGATTTGCTGAGGCGGAGATCGGAGCACCTATGGATATGTCCGGAGTGCTATGGTGATAGTCCTCATATAACTGATAACTGATAGTATTAACTGACATCTTTGCTTTTACGTGTCTCACTAAAGCGGAGAAGACGAAGATTCATAAAGGATGTGATACATAACTTGAACATGACTACAGAGAAACTATAGAGAAACTATAGAGACATGCTTATGATATAGATATATTTCGAAGGACTATTATAGTAGACAATGAAGAACTCCAATGTGTAGAGAGCTACAAATATCTGGGCTCAATAATTAACAATAACGGTGACTGCTCCAAGGAGATCGCAAGAAGATTGGCAATAGCGATCAAGAAGTTAAACACAATGAAGAACATGTGTGGCAAAGCACCAGCAAAATACTAAAATTAAAAATATTGAGATCATGCATTTTCCCAGTGGCTACTTATGGTTGTGAATCATGGACTATTACACAAAAATTAAGAACGAAAATCCAGTCCTTCGAAACTAAAAGCTACAGAAAGATCCTACGAATACCATGGACAGAAAAGAGAAAGAACACTGATGTCCTGATAGAACTAAATGTTAAAGAGTATTGGCTGATAAACAACATAATATACAGAAAAATTACATACTTTGGTCACATCAAACGTCATGATGGCCTGGAAAGAACAATACTAGAGGGCAGGGTCCCGACGCAGATGCAGACCAAGAAGAAGGTGGCTACAGGATATTAAAGACACCATGAACATGACCATCGACGAAGTGGGTAAACTGGCAAGAGACAGAGTGAATTCAGATGTGCTGCAAAGAGAGCAACGTCCTATAAAGGAAACGCACCTTGATGATGATGATTATAGTAGCAAAGATATGTACAGGCCAAGCTACTGGATGCTGATGACTTGCTCATCATCAAATAACTTGTCCTGAGCAGAACTTTGCCCAACCCAACAATACTTCGGAATTTCTCTCATATGTCATATGCCCGCCTCTGCAGCCGTCACGTTCAAACCATCAGTTGTTTCCCGAACCATCTTCTCCGTGGTCTTCCTCTTCTTCTCTTTGCTGGGATGCTCCTTCCATGGTGGTCTTCTGCAAGCTTTCGTGTCTCTTTATATGTCCACTAAACGAAAATAATACTAACCGAAATAACCAATAAGGTTATAGACGATAAAGTCTTTATATAATATGTACTCATCATCAAGGTGCGTATCCTTTATAGGACGTTGCTCTATTTGCAGCGCATCTGAAACTCACTCTGTCTCTGCAGTTCACCCACTTCGTCGATGGTCATATTCATGGTTTCTTTAATATCTTATAGCCATCTTCTTCTTGGTCTGCCTCTGCGTCCTGGGACCCTGCCCTCTAATATGTACTAGTGAGGTTCAATTCAGTAATTCCGATGGAGTCCCTGGGCTTGTCATAACTCTTTACCGTTCTTCCAGTTTCGACACCTTCGTCGCCTATGTAACAAGGATGCTGTCTTTCTGGACAGTCCGCGAGATGTTCGATCGCTTCCTCGGTCTTCTATAATCTGAAAAGTATTTTGCATTTTTTGCATTGTTGAATTCTCCAATGATACCTTCATCAAGATAATCCCTTAAGCTCGATCCACATATTTCAACGGTAAAAATAACAAACCCGACACACTTTACTTCTCTGCTTTGATCCTGTGACATACTCGATCTTCTAAAATTGTACTTTGGTGACTTACAGACGGGACAAATAATCTCGAGAACATGTTGGTACATATTGACCTAAAAGCCAATGTTTTGGAACACGTTGATACTACCCGATGTTACTTTCGGCAAGTACAATACACTTCTTATGTGATACAGAACAGTACTGTATAGCTAACGCCACGTTTATTATTGATGATGGTTTTACATACTAGTTCGTCAACATTCTATCAAAGGTGCTTCCGGTTAGGTCAGCCTGGACAATGAAATTATTCAAAGAACGCTACAAATTATACATGTCATCTCAGGATTGTCATGAGAGTGAGACGCGAGATGGTATGCAATGTCCCATAAATATATTCGATCATTTCTTATATATCTATATTATATTAAAATGTCATATGCAGAAGTCAATGCCTGGCTGGCTGAATTTTGACTACATTTACTGTGTATATGTTATGCGATCGACGTCATGGCACAGTGAGCATTCCCATGCGTGCTCTCTCCTCCGCTGCAGCAGCCATCCTAAAGTCCATTTGCTCACCATCCCGACAACATTGTCTGGCAAGTCCAAACTTAACTCATAATTCTCGGACTCTTTCCAGTGTCTGAAACTCGCCCATGTCACATAAATGAGAGCGTACCGCATTTATAATTATGACATCGACTCTGTCCATACTTCTCAATTTGTGTTGTTGTAGATGTTGAACAACGCAGGTTCAGGTGATAGATGGGAACCCTGAGGTAATCCCGGGCATACACTTCCAGGATCTGACGTACAAGTTCCTAAATGTAATGCAATGGTTCTCTACATCAAAGAAGCAGTTCACCAACCAAGAACTAACTCCACAATATAGCAAAGAGAGTATCATAACTGCAACGTCTTCTTTGTTTTACGCGTCCTCTAATTAAACCATCACAGCAACAGTCTCCTGTTTGAACTTTACTGAGAGAAACCAGAAATATCAGACTCAATGGGGCCGCAGTTGCAATACAACAATGTGACAACGATGCCCAAGATCAGTGTGCTGGCACTAACCAAGACCCTACCCGACCTACTTTGATGGCCCTGGAAACAGACTGTGCTCAGCAGTTTGGCAAAGGTGGTGGAAATCGAGGGAGAGCTACCATTCGGTAAGGTGCGGGACAATATATTCGCAATATAAATGAGCAGAATCCCAGATCAGTGGATGCGTCTCCTGGCCGATGCCCAGAAACAACTGACTTGTATAAATGACAGGTAAATGAAGCAAAGAAATGGCACAACAAATTTCTGTATATGTAAACTCGCGTCACTGTGTCAATGGTCCCATGATAGTTACCCGCTCTAAACAAGACTGAAAGTCCTATTTATTCTGTTTGTGTCATGTCGAGGCATGGGAAGACTGCAGTTAACTATATACGAAAGGCCAAGCGCAGGTAACGGGGTTGGTGATGTAGGCCGAGCTAAAATCTAAAGCTGCATTCTTCTGTTGGAAAAAAAACTGCCTTCGCTGAGAGAACTGTGGGCAGGTGTATGTAGGCGGAGCGCAAAAACAAAAGTTGCGTTTTAGCGCCTTATGAGACTGCCCATGTTCAGCCTTGATCCAGTGTTTCTGCTTCTTCTGAGGGGTAAATGCAAAGTAGATACTCCAAATTTCCCGGTGGCGACAAAAAACGATACGAGTTCCAGCGTGGTTGAGAATGTTCCTACCCCAGAACGACATCACAAATGTCAGAAAAGTGACAAAATAGGAACCTACTTTGGCGTAGATCATACCTCACGGTGCATTACGAGGCTAAAAATCATCAACAAAGAGTTGGACATCTATTCCAGAAAAGGCCGGAAAAGTAAGGAATTGTCAGCTCAGACAAATCCAAACATATCTAACGACAGGTGTTCCAGAATGGATGAGAATGTCCATACCAAGCACCATAACTATGCATAAATTCATAGAGGACTAACGCAAGAAGAATGAGACTCAATTCCACAGAGATTGAACAAATTGCAAAGGATAGAGTGGTATGGAGAAATCGTTAACATGTCCCGTGTAACGACGGTACACAATAAAAAACGTTTTTGAAATGGAACAAAGCAGTGTTGCTATATGTACATCAATTGGTGCCTGCTTTTCAATCATTCTCATGAGAGGATGAGAGGGAAAGGATGTGCACCTATGAGTCTGCCCAGAGTTCTATGGTGTTGGTTCTCTAACCAATAAAATATAGGCAAACATTTTGACATGTGAAAGAAAGTCACTGTGGGGGGAAACTACTTCAAGCATGATGATGGTTAATGTCTTTGGTGACAATTTCGTATCTTACATTAACAAAAAGCGATGCATACCATGAATTTGTCCCCATTTTTGCCCACTATGAATTAAGGTGCATAATGGCGCCATGACTGATTTTTGCATATCTGCTTGCTTTCCATATCACCAGTATTCCTCGAAAAGTCAGGAGCCTTACTCCCGACTTCATAGATACTTATATATTAGATCCCAAAGTAAAGGATCAGGTAACCTTAGTTTGAACGCAGACTGTGTTCATGCGATAACTTTTTTGGGGGTTCAAGCTGGCCTCAAACCCTGAAACGTCCGCGACACGTAGTCGCTAGCGGAGCGTGTTATCAGCTTCGCTATCGGCGACACCGGCATACAATGATAACCGACACGGTAAGTATGCTTCGAGTTCATGCAGGCAAACTTTGAAATGAATCAGTAAACAGCTTTTAGCAGCACTACCTTTACACGTTTGTTCATGAAGAGGAAATGAAAAAGTAGAAAAATTAGCTGGAATGACTTCTATTGAAAGTGTGAAGTACTGACAACATAAATGCGCTCTGCTTCACATATAAGTAAACAGAATGAGACACTGAACGTTCTGACCGAAATTAGAGTTAATCACACGCCCGATGGTTGCCGGGGCTCGCAAAGGGACAAAGAATAGTAACACTGCAACCTACAAGGCATTCCTACAAGGCAAGATGCGACTACCTGTAGGGGAATAGTGAAGCTACCATAGTAAATAGTAAGCGCTGCAGAAATCGGAAGTACTGGCCTACTTGTAGGCGCATAACTGGCACAACATACAATCGCTCTTAGGCTCATGTTATTTACAAATCACAGAGTGGTTTAACAAGTGGTCGATATGGAGCGCTCTAAGAAGAAGAGATTAAGCACAGACAAAAACGCCATCTGCGGGGTAGAAAGAGAAAATGCATCAGCATGAGCTGCACAAATCTTGATCAGTCTTAGTAGTTGTTCTAGACATACTGTTCTTTGTGAGGAAATAATGTCCCTGTGTGGTTTCTGGGGTAGCAAAGAATGGAACAACTGTCTTCTCTTGAATGTTGTAAAACGCAAACTGAAGAGTAGGTGGTTGGGCCAGCAATCCCATGCTGTAAAAAAAAAAAAGCTAGAGAAACAAAAAAACAAAATTACTCATGAAACATCCTGATGCTATAGTGGACATGCTGGGGCTCTCAAGAGGAGCAAAGAATAGTAACACTGCGACATACAAAGCATGTCATAATAGGTAACAGGTAGTGGCCTAAGAAAGCTACCCTAGTAAATAAAAATCGTCACATAAATCAGATGTGCTGGCCTACTTGTAGGTGCATAATGTCACAATGTACAATCGCTCAGGTCACGAGTGGTCGATATAAAACGTTTGAAGAAGAATGGATATTTTGTCTCTGCCTTGTGTCCTTGGACTCGATGAGGACTGAAGATGTGGTGACTTTTGTTTTGTTGGGCTCAGCACAAGTAACTCCTGGGATATCCAAAACTGAAATAGGATCAAGTAGCAGACTAGTGGAATGCGATATTTTACAATATCTCATTTTGAATGCATATTTGTTTGTAATGTTAGGTTGGTACACCTCATGTGATTATTAGATCAAGGTTTTAAGACCTGCGTTCTCACTAGATTGGGATTTCGGATTCTCCAATAAAGACAACCGTCTGCCTCAGATTATCAACCACGCCATACAGTTTGTCTTGGACGCTGGTGTAGTGTCCCCCTTCTCAGTTCTGCATACTGGGGGCAGTTCTGTCAAGTCACAGGTGTCCATCTTAAATTTAGTGTACAGGTGGTGTCTCATTCTGTTGTGACCTCCATCGTGTCCAGGGAGGTGAAGTATGGCTGTATGGTCCCTTCTGGACAGTTGGTAATATCCATCGTTCTTGTGTTTTGGGTGTTCTTTATCCTACTTTGCTTTGTAGTGCCCTATGGCGATGGTTTTTGCTTCTTCATAGCTAACCAGGTTGCCATCTTGGGGCATCCCTCTTTAGCCAGTCTGTCAGCATCTTGATCTTGCAGTGTGAAGGTATCCACTGGATAGATTTTAAGACGAAGGATTGAATTTAGTGCACTAGGTTTCCCTTATAGCTTGGCCCCCACAGTACTAGCATGCCACCTGCTGATAGGGATTGCACACAAACTCTGTAGCTTCAGCAACAATTCTAGGGATCTCTTGAAAAAAAATGTACTTGTGAACCAAATGGAAGCGATCCAGATTTGAACCTATGACCTTAAGAATACAAGAGCAATGACTGACCTCTTTGCACTGGAGTACCCTTGCATTTATTAGGAAGATGTACAAAAGACAACAGGTTTTGTGGTCACAAAGCATGTGGTCCAAATTTTTTAACTTCTTGAAAGAGTGCTTAGATCTTTATTTCTGTGCATAAGATTGTGTTTTCATTTCATTTTTGTCGTGGGGTTATTGCCCAGTGTTTTCTGTTTTGCGCTGCTCTAGGCGATATAGTTATTTTGGCATTTTAGACAGGATTCTGCTAGGCCATCTATCCATATGTTTTGTGTCTTCTCGCCTTCATTCCTGGTGTTCTGCGGCAGAAGCCTTGTATTCTAAAAAGTGAAGTTTGCATTCTTAGTAACCAACCACTTTATTCCTCAAGTAATTCGATTCCCAATTATGTAATTCAAGCAAGATAACTTTATGGAGTTTATTTCATCTCTTAAATGTCATTGCACATCATAAACAGTCAGTAGTTTATGTGATCCTGATGTAATAATAATCATTTGATCACTTTTATACGGTGAATTTCTTGTGTTATGACAACACTTTCAGAAGTGAGCGTAGACAAATTCTTGTACCTCCATTCATATGACAACTGAAACCAACTGCTATCTACAAACATAAAACACACATTTAATATTAACACAATGAACCATAGTTGAAAAATAGAAATAAAACATTTATTATTTACATTCTAGAAGTTTACAACAGAAAGTTTTCCAAACTAAGCGTCAAATCAGCTGTCATGATGATTGTTAATTACAAATGCACATGAACCAACATAGAGAATATCTCAGTGAAACTTTAACAGAATGGACCTGCCAGTGTTCCATTTTTTTCCCCCCCACTTACATGCCAAGTCATGAGGTTACAATGAACGAAAGGACAGGAACGTGTAGGTAGACTCAATAGTCAATGCCAGCCGACATAGCTCATGAAGTTATTAAATTTATAGATGGAAACAATAGATCTTTTGTCTGCTTAATGTTAACCTAAACCGGCCTCAATGTACAATTTGAACAGAAGGATGTATATGGTGTGTAATGGATCAGAACAAACAGTAATCGACTCTACTTAAATTCTATATACTTTTGATTCATCTTGAATTAAACTGAGAACTGATGAAGTGGATAGATACAAAGGTGTTTCTTTTTGTGAAGATTTTAAAATGAGTGATTTTTTTTATAATACAAATAAATTTGAAAGGCATTAAAAATTAAGTTCTATTAACCTTGGTATATAAAACACTATAGCATTTATTTGCGACTTATTTTATTGACAAACTTATACGCAAGATGACATGCAGTTCAGAAAGTTTTCATTATGCATGCAGATTGTATAAAGAATGCTGACATGAAAGAAGGATGGATGTCTCTGGTGTGATCATACTATCTACAAAGTCACTATCCTTGAATTGATGAGCACATAAATAGCAGAATTAGTCCAGAGAAGATTAATTGTGGTTATTTGTAAATAAAAACAAAATGCTCCATTCAAATCTTTCTCCAGTCTTTCACTTCTATTCCCAGTATTTTGCTAAACAAATGCTGATAACTTCAAACCTCTCCGCACAGAGACTTATTCCAAGCATCAGTTGTTAAGGCAGGAAACTATACATATCTCCATTAAGTAGCCAAAAAAAACCATGTGAAACTAAGATTAATGAAGCAAGTTTGTTCACGAAAAGTTGGAAAAACAAAACAACCCGCAACCAATTTGTAAAAAAAAAAAAAAATCTTAGGACATAAAAACAGTTTCCACAATGTTAAAAAAATGGTCATCATTCATGACAAACCAAGACAAAGAGAATTTACAGAGCTTTATAACTATTTAAAAAAAAAAGAAATGCATGTGTCTCCATACATTTTCAGTTGACAATAAGCTTCTTAGACCACACACATGTATTCATTTGATTTAAATATCTTTGTCAACGTTGCTATTATAATATATGTGGAATCAGATAATCACAAAAACAAATGAATAAACCTAATCATTTTGAATTTTAAAAAATAAACTGATCTTGCAGAGTTTGTTAATCGTCTTGGTTTATCACTACTAGATGTATGAACATTTATTATATACATTTGTGTTGGGCAAACATCTTAGCAAGACATAGAAGATGTCATTTTTCTGTGGGGAAACCAAGACAGCAGGCCTTCAATTCAACTTAAGGTATTTACTTTTTCTTTGTCCATCTAGTTCGAAGTTCATGGTCAGAATTGAGTTTCCTGAAGATTCACCTAATTCTTCAACTCTAGAGTAATTCTTACAAAATAAACCGTTTGCAGAATTAAAAAAAAAAATTCTGAATCAACTATCCAAAGAAATGGTGTAATGAAAATTAAATACTGTATTCTTAGCTGGTATTATCCACTAACATCAATAAACACTGTTAAGATGTTCTGTAGTACATTTGGTGTATGTTATGTTCACAAAGCAAGTAAAACTTGGCCAACCAGTCAAATGGTAATTTAATCAAATACTGAGCGGGAATATCACACATGCCATCAATGGACACTATTATATGTTTGAAGTGCTGCTAGTGTACGTTGTATTACTCATTTTCCCTGATAAAACAAGGTCAAAGATAGACAACATTCTGCATATTTTTATTATTTGGCCTTGAACCTCTCCAATTATCTTTTTGTAATGGCTTATATTAAAAAAAAAAAAATTTTAAAGGGGGAAAGGGGAAAGAAGAGAACCTATATGTAAGAAAACTAGGGTGATAACAGTAAACATGGGTGTTATTGGATGACTAGAAAACTGGAATTTTATGAGATACATTGCTTCAATTTGTTTTACAACATTTATAGTTTAACATTTGAAATTATAGTAAACGCTAGATTTAATGGACCCAGATATTTCAAATTTAATAAAATGACAGAATTAATAGGCTGTAAAATATGGTTAAATAACCCTCTAATTACACTGTCAAGGTGGTGAGGAAATCTCTTTATCGTACCTTATAGAAAGCTTTAAAACAATGATTTTTAACCCCATACCAGGTTACATTAAATTAACACTTTCGACATTAGCAGTCATCAGTTTTCTCCTAGTACTCAAAAGTTAAATTTGAGGGTTTACTGTATAATCAGAATGAATATTTTCCCATCTGTTCTCATAAGAACAGTAAGTAATTCAATTTATCATTTAAAAAATGTCAATTTTTGGGGTTTTATTTGAGACAAATGTTATTTATCACTCAGAAACTGGTTAAACCAAAATCTTATTTACTAGAATCTATGTGCTGACTCAAATCTACTGTAATTGGGTATCATTTCCTTCAAATGCAATGGGAAAATAATTTGGTTATGATAGCTGTTAGTGTATATTATACTAAACGTACACAACAATTATGTGTTTATAGACCAGTGTTATACCAAGACAATATTAAAAATGACGGATGGTTCAATGTATTCACAAGCAACCTGAACTATTATATAAGTGTTAGATGTATTTTTTCAACCAGACACAAGGCCTACAAATACCTTTCCCACATCACAGCTACTCTTTGCCTCAACACACAAACATTAAAATGGATAAGGAAGTCTAAAAACCTGGAACAAGAATACACAGTACAAATATTATGAGAAAAAATAAATCTCTGCACATCTTCAGTCACAACAGGATGTACACACAGCTTTCTGACTGACGGTTAAAAAACAAAATGTTTGACCAAATGCACACAACAAAAATGATTTAAAAATGTAAGCAAAATTTGGGTTGACTTATTCTGCTGGAGCTTCATCTCTTGACATGCCCTGCGAACCTTGCTGGCTCTGCTGCTTCTGTTGGTAGCAGGAACGCGCAACGTTCTCAAACAGCCTGGAAACAAAAATGTGTTTAATTTATAATGGTACAATACTTGAAAACCATAGTGTGGTTTCTGGGGTATCAAAGACTAGAATCACTCTGTCATCTTGCATGATGTAAAAGGCAACTATTAGTGGTTGGTGGTGAAGCTGGTGACCCGACAGTAAAAACAACTACAGACACAGAACTGCCCATGAAAATTTTTATGTCTCTTGCCTTTTTTGTTTGCTTGGGCACAATCAGAACTGATATCAATATTTGAAAGTGTATAAAATGCTCTATGAGATTACAGCATGTCTTAACTATAGTGCATTCCAAAATTCGTGAACATCTTTACCGACTGATATAAAATCATCCCCTTGACATAAATTTACATTGTTATATAGGTAACAGTGACGACCTTCCAAAAGTATTTTTGCCCACCCAAACCTTTAGTTCTGTAAGATTTTTATTATGTTATTACTAAAATTACAGCGATGTTGTTGTTCTTCCAACGTTTTCAGACATCGATTTGTATACTTTTAAAGTAGTTAGTGGTCAACCGGAGTCCATGTACATCTCCGTATAGCTTGTCTTGGACTGATATGGGGATTGGCCATGTGTTTTCTCTCTGTTCCGTGTATGTTGGACCTTCTTGCAGTATGTGTGTCTCTGTCATCTTGCTGGTGCCACATGTACATATGTCAGATGGGCCTATTTTATACTTGTTAAACAGATGGTACCTCAGTCTATTGTGCCCTGTTCGTAGACGAAAAATGACAACCTGTTCCTCTCTACTTGGTTGGTGGTAAGCATCGTCCTTTTCATGCCCTGGGTGATCTCTCAGCCATTTGTTCTTGTAGGCCATTTTATCCGTACTTTTGCTTCCTCATAACAGCGATGTTGATTTGGTATACTTGTCAAAATTTTACAGTACGATTGTTAAGTTTGTTTATAACTAAGCATTTCTGTGTTCCATGCAATTAGTCAAGTCAAAATTGGGAATCCCGTGGAATTAATCAGTTACAATGTTTCCTATCAACTGTCATTGGCATATGTACACAACATTTACTTTCATTTATAGAAGTGGGAGGTATCATTCTACGTCACCATTCTTTTTATAATATGTAATAGGGATATGCCTTTGCAAACCATCACTATTTTGAGTATTACTGTAAATTCTAAACTTTGGTTATTTTGTTGTGCTTTTGCAAAATTATATTAAAACAAAAGTTTTTTTTGCCTCAACTAAACTACCTACCAATTAGTTAAACATGAATTCGTAAGGTTGTGAGATATATAAGACTGCTTGCAAAAAAAAAAATCACTATGCATCAGGTAGATTTCGTACAAATTAAACCCTAGTGTGTAAGCAACTATAGTAGTTTAGTACAAGAGACTGTACTCAAGATGGGTGGCAGGGCACCACCCGAAGCTGGGGTGGCCGGGCACCAACTGAAGCATTCAAGTATCTCAGTATGGAATGGTCAAATACTATTTCAAGACTTATACAAACTGCTAGATTTATCTATATCATGAATATTAGTTATTTTGTTCCTTTCGTGCCAAAGGTGGCACATAGGGCAGAGGTTTTAGATCTCCATGTGATACGGTTCTTTGCTAGCAGTTGGAGATCTTGTATGGTTTTACATCCCAATTGTTTACTTTCTTGTTGGATGGTTCTTCGAAGAGTGGTCTTTGGTCTTACACGTTTTCTTTTCCCAACTGGTGATCACATAAGGACTTGTCGATTTAGTCTCTTTTCGTCTCATCTAAGAACATGACCTAAATATTTCCACCTTCGTTTCCTTATAAAATTTGATACGGGTTGTTGGTGTGTTCTATCTCTCACTGTGTTGTTAGAAACGAAATCACTCCATTTTACTTTTAATAATTTTCGTAGACATTTATTCTCAAAGCTGTCCAGTTTCTTGTCAATTTTCTTTGTTGATTTCCAACTTTCACAACCGTAGGTCAGTACAGGAATCACACATGACTTAAATAATTTAACTTTTGTGCATATACTAAGGTCTTGAGATTGCCAGATCATGAATATTGCCAATGCTAAATTTGAACCATTAAGACCACAAAGTACAGAAGCTTACTTTTCAATCTCTGGTGCACACCTCACAAATTCATGGTCCCAGAATTTGAAGGTTGGATTCTTGATAAGCTCAATGAACGTTATGAGAAGACCCCATGGGTGTGGACGATTCACAATTAACCGTTCCAAAAGAACTCTGAAGAAAATTGAATCAAAGACAAAATAATCAATTGCAGTAAGTAAAATTTTATCTTCCAGAAATAGTTCTGGAGCAAATCTACAAATTTATTCATTACATTTAAAGTGGCAACTCTAAACAGAGCATTAGCACTAAGATTTCCAAAAAAACACCTTCGACTGCCTGTTAAAACCACTCTTTGTATAAGTAGGTCAGCACATCAGATTTCTGCAACGTTTTCATTTACTAGGGTAGCTTCCCTAGGCCCCTACCTCAGTAGCCTTTTAGACATGCCTTGGTCAGTGTTACTATTCTTTGCTCCCCTTGCAAGCCCCAGTAAGACACGGGCAAAAAAAATATTCAATTTAACAATAAATGGGTTTTGAAGTGGTTTATTATACTCATTTTTTTAAAAACAAAAGAGTATTCATTGTATCATGTTTTCCTATATGACTGTTCCTCTTAACAATGCTTGGGGCCTTGTTCTTTAGCCCAATACTATTTAGTTGGTTTATCTATATATGTTTGTTAGTTATTGCTTTGTTTGATTTATATGGCCTTGGAGTAAGGAGAATCTATTGGACATCCAGCATTTGGAATGAAAGGTGGCAGTCTGTTTCATCTAGCGTGACATAACATGAAATAAAGATAAATAAACCACAAATACTGACTTGGTGATCTGTTCCTGGATGGTTTGGTCATTGGCTTGACGAAACAGATATAGCAGAGCACAGCTGAAATAGTGTGTGTGGCTGTTTGGGTATCTCAATTGGTTGGCAATTGCAGTCAAGAAGAGATAGCGACCTAAAAAAAAAATTTTTTATCAGTCATGCAGTTTACATGTGAAAAAAGTGAATGCAAAACAAAAATATGCGAGACAAGTTTTCTAAAAGATTATATGACAAAACTACATATTTCCATCCATCTTATATTACCTTCAGTATCTAAGTTGACAGCCAGATTCTGGAAGATGTCCATGTGGGGACTAGGGGCAATGGTGCTCATGCTAACTCCTTTGTTCTGCAGTTGTGGGATGGCCTGTGTGCCCACATACAGGACTAGGGCATTGATAAGGACAATGTCGTAGCGACTGCCCTGTGGGTTGGCCTGAAAGTTCAAAGATAACATGATTAATTCAATGTCAAAGGATCCAACTAAAGGAGACAAGACATGCATATTCCAATAGCAACTTAGACATGTTTAAAATCAACATAATGAAGCAGTAATTTCTGCTAATGCTATAAATATACTATGGAAATGTCTCAAAACATGTTTAATGAGTTTCATATCCAGTCTTCTTACCTGCAGGTTGCTTTTTAGCTCAGACAAGAAGGTTATTGGAGATCGTGTCTTGAGGTACGAGTCCAAGTCCTAGAGAATAAAGAACATGTAGTTCAGAATGAAATAGAGTGATAACAGAATATTCACTTATTTAGTAGCCTGTTTATTATGAAAATTTGTTCCCATGACAGTTCAAAATACTTCTATTATGAATGATGGAGTAAAAAAGAAAAAAGTTGATGGGTAATTTTCTTTCTGTGGATATTAAGTTGTGATATTGTCTTAGCCATGCTAGCCACATGTACAATTCTCAATAAACCCCTCTTGGAGAAACATGTAATGGCTTACTGCATAGTTTTACTGTAGTCTCCATCTATATAAATATCTCTTACATGTTAGGATGGAAATAGTGGACCGATTCTGTGCTCACTGAATATAGTGGTTATTGATAACTAGATACTTTATTACACTCCTGCACCAAGAAAATCAAAACATTTACCAGACTTCCACACCATGTTACATGTTCTTTTTCAAGCGCTCCATTTCAACCACTCTACATGTGATTTGAGCCCAAGAGTAATTGTACAAAAAAAAGAGCTGAATTCTGTGAAAGACTAAGAAAGTTGCCCATGAGAGCGGTATGGATAAATTACTTGCTGGCACTATGTAATATATAATGGTATGAGAGGAATATACTATCTCAGCAAGAAAATTTTGGAAAGAAATCTTATGCAATTATGTATGTATGAATAAATGTGTTAAATTTAGTACAGCAGATCCAACTCAAAATTGTCAGGGGTGAGTAACTCATCTACTTAAATGATCTAACAGTGCTTTGGTTCTTGTTCATCAAACCAATGCTAGGTAATGACTGGCATCTTGCAAGTGTTTGTTTTAAATACTGGCGTTTCCTTTTAGGGAGTATTAAATTCAACCTACCTTCAGGGTGTTAATATTTATAGCAGAAAAGCTTAGTTATTTTATAGATGCACAAAACAGACAATGAATAAACAAGTCAGAAGACTACTGGAGTCCACAAGACAGACCATTCCTAGTTTAAATTCATAATAAATTGAGAATGTTGCAAAGAAACTTACAAGTGTCAAAGTTGCATTGGAGAGGACATGAAATGGGAGGTAACACACACAATGTAACAGTTGGAGAAACAATTTGAGACGAAGTTGTGGAGAGACATCACATGTCAACTTATAATGGTGTTTGATGATAATACTGAGTTTGGGTTGTTTATACTATATCTTCAGGTCAGTTGCCAATACACAGGTCAGGCAGCTAACCAACAGTTTCTGCAATCATTAACCAGGTTGGATATCTTAGACTATACTATATGTCTAGCAGTTCTTTAGTGTGTTGTCAGGGGTTTAGAATCCAGATGCACAACTTGTTGATATTTTAAGCACATAGAGATGATAATCTTTGCGTTCATTCTTTACGACCAATTTTAATCACTGATATGTTATGATCTTTGCCAAGAACGTGTATATGTTGCACATTGGTTTGGTAGGCCCCTAAACGCGTCTACGCGTTTAGGGCATGTGCATCCGATTTCAGCCAAACCTCCTTAGTTGCCTCTTACGACATGTGTGGCAGGTAACGGTTCTATTCTTTACACTCCAAATTTGGACCCGGGAACCACTCGGGAGCACAGAGATGACCCAGTAGTTCACAATCAAAGAACACAACACTGTTGGGCAATAAACTCAGTGCCTCCAATGCAACTCTAAATAATACAAAAATTACAAGGTTATGGTCACTAATAATTCTGAAAGAGACTGAACAAACATACCTTCTTGAAAGAAGCTGGTTGGATTAGCGCCACAATGTTGGTTAGAATTCTAGGAGCTTTGTTTATGTCTGGCAAATGCTCCACAACCAAGTTGACAGTGAAGGGATCTGGCAGACGCATTGTGCGTGGGAAAGCACTAAGGATGAGATTACGCATCTGAATGCAGTTTGGTGGGATGACATCACAAAAGGCATAGTGATACTCACACAGGAATTCTGGGAAGTCGGTAGAAGGACTAGCAAGACACGAGCGTTCCCTTAAAAAAAAAAAAAAAACAACAGATTGAAGTATTTACTTAATGACTGTCGATCAGAACAGCATATTTATGTCAGTGACTAAACTTGGATGTATCACACAATTATATCAATGTAAAGAGTAGAAAACTTCTAGTACTAATCATCACCCATTACCAAACTTATCCAAACATGTCCAGAGTACAACTCCTTTTGCACAATGCAAATATCACCTGGAAGACGTGTTCGTGGATTGTATATTATCAATAAAATATTTGCTATGTAGAAAAATATACTGACTAACCATAAGGTCTAATGCTCTATAAAAGTTCAAAGGAGCAAATTATGGTTGATGAACATAACACTATTTCAGTACAAATACCTTATACTGCAGCTGCATGGGTTTTGTCATATCAGCATTCCTTAGGAAAGGTCCCAAAAACTTGAACAGATCTACCAATAACTGAGCATAGAAACCCCATCCCTGGAAACAAAGGCATGTCATAGTTATACTTTCATAAACACTTCCATAAAAACAAGAGTAGACTAGATAATGCAGTTATGACTAACAAATCAGTTCTCATTTATAAGGCTTTAGATCATATTAACATAACTATTACTTGCCCATGTGTTGCTGGGGCCCCCAAGGAGCAAAGAATAGTAACACTGCAACCTACAAGACATGTCATAAGGTGACAGGTAGGGGCCTTGGGAAGCTAGCCTAGTAAATAAAGCATCAAAGAAATCAGATGTGCTGGCCTACTTGTAGCAGCATAACTAACTGGCACAACATACAATCGCTCTTAGGCTCATATAACACACATCACAAAGAGTGCATTAACAAGTGGTCGATATGAAGCATTCGAAGAAGACAATTTGTTAAGAATAAATTATCAGCATTTAAGTGTTCCTCAAGCTATACTTGAATCAATTTTTCCAATAGCATTATGATTCCTAAATAGAGGGTAATTGAACAGGAAGTCATTTAGAAATTGGGATCCCGTATCCATTTCCAACAGTCCACTATAGGTACTAGGAAATTGTGTCAGTTCTTCCACTACGGCAAATTCCTGCATATCCACAAGACACTATCAACTCCTCCAAGATGCTGTACTAGAAACCATATATGTTGTCTACATGCGCCAGAGTCATCCAGTTTGATCCTTGCAATGCATGAACTGAGAGTCAAACAGGATATTTGTCAGTCAATACAGGGATATTTGAGAACAGCATAAGATGTCGCAATTTTTATTTTCAAAACACTTTGAACAACTCCATTACAATTGGCTTTGCACTTTTACGGCAGCATACGGGGACTGCCTAGAGTAGTTGATAGTAGCTCGGCCTGCTAGCTGTGAGACGCCTCATAGCTCGGGTTCGAACCTACTGTCCGGCATTTGTTCGAGTCCCTGGTCTTACTCAGGACGATAACGTGAGTACCTCTGAAGTCGGAGAAAATCTGCCTGTATGGCGAGGAATACTAATTACGAGTACATTGAGCACACGGCTGCCAGTGTAAGTAATTTACAATGTGCACGCTGCTGACATTGTAAGAAATTTGAAAAACGGATTTTCACGCAAAAATCAGTTTCAGAGATGAAACTTCGTCTGAGTTGAAAGCGGACGAAAGGAAGGGGGAGAGAGGAAACGGCAGCATAAATTGTCTTGAGGCAATAACACATGATGCAATCAATGAATAATACCACCTACTGCTAATATATTCTCTTAACTATAGGAAAACAATAGAATCAATGTTTTTGCACTCTATGCACCATAATAAGGGACAGCAACAGATCACTTATAAGGTTATAGCTATGTTAATACTCCCTTATAACTTCAAGTACCAATTTTAATTTGGGTGACTGGAGCATCGACTGTGATGGACACTGAACATTGTCTGCTGGTACACATATTTTAAGTAATGTATTTATAATATAAACCAAGTAAAGCAATGAAAAATATAATTGATACCTTCTGGAGTGGAGTGAGTGCTAACAGACGACCAATAAACACACGGTGTGAGATCAGTTCCAACCATGCAAAAGCAAAACCTGGGGCTTTAGCCGGACGTAGAATGTGGAACACATGGCTGAGGAAATGAAATTTTTAAATTATTCATCAGCTAAGTTTTCACTTGAGAGTAAACAGTTTTATTAGTTCAGTGGAAACTAAACTTTGAATAAAACATCTTAAGAGTTGCTAAGTGTAATAATAGACAGCTTCGTACAAACATACATAATAATTCATTCAATGTTTCATGGAAGCAAAAGTAGACAATTTAGAAAAATTATTGGGAGAAGAGAATTATTAAAAAGACATGAAAAGTGTCAAATCAAGTATTTTGGATACGTAAAGATAAGACAATATCCCTTTCATGCATGAATTTTTGGGATGAATATCATCTTGTCCGCCACCTTGACTACACAGTGGAAGTACAAGTTAATTTTTTTACGATTGGCAATAGACAGTTCCTAGCAGTACAGTAAACACATCGGAGGTCACAAAACACGCATGTGTATCTAGAAATGAATGAACAGCAATTGTTCACTACAGTGGACACTGCGTGAAAGGGTTAGATAAAACTGATAGATGGAAAGGTTGTGGGCAATTACAACACTGCTTTAACCCTTGTTTACCAAAGGTTATAGGTCGAACCGCACAGAGCATCCCAAGCATTTTTCTGCATTTCTACCAACTTATTTGAAAATGTATTAACTTGTTATTTTTTGGAATATTTGTTTGAAATATCGTATTTTGAAATAAAATATGTATGTGTATGTTTTGATAATAAAATGTGTGTTTGTACTGCTCTATGTACAAGTAGTACTTGATATTTGCTCAGTACTAGTACTTGCGACAGGGTCAGTTCTAGAACGCTTGCTTGGACGTAAATCACATTCTCGTCAGTATCACTATTTCGTCATCAGTGTCTCTCACCTGTACAGAATTTTCAGAATCTGAGTGAACAGATTCACTTAATGAGAAATATATCATCATCTCCGCTATTTTCATCGTTAAATATGTCGTCAGCACCATATGACAACAACGCCAAAGCTTTTTCTGTTGGTGTAATCGTTCTGGAAGATTTTCTACACGCCATTTTGCTTGAACTAGTTTTGACAAAGAGAAACTCTTTCAAAGTTATAAATAACCTTCGTGGAGCTAAAAATTGACCAATGACAATGTTTTATATAAGGGAAGATATCCCCAATGCTATAGATAGTCTATTGTTGCAGTAGTTCCCCATTTACTACACATATTTTGCCGATGAGTTTACTACGTGACCCTCACGTAGTGGTAAACAAGCGGTTAAGTGGGATGAAAACATTTAAAGATTTGACATGACAAGCAAGAGATCAAAATTATGTCAAAATCGAGAAGATTTTTTTTAAGCTCTTAATCCACTTCAGTTCATTGCAACAAAAAGATTCCTGAGAGAATATAGTGCACACAAGTAAACATAAAAAAAGGACCTACCAGAAAGCAGTTAGAACCTGGAAATTGATTGCTTCCAGGATGGGCTCGGGAGCATTGAGTTCGATGAAGAGCATAATGAATATTCTGTGGTAAGGAAGCTGCTGGAACTCAGTGTAGCGAACCTCATGGTCCTGCAGAAGCACTCCAGCCATTATGCCCAGCACCTGTGAATGCAACAACACATAAGCATGTTCATATATTACAGAAGTATATTAGGTTTAATATGA
Source organism: Arion vulgaris (assembly GCA_020796225.1). Taxonomy (NCBI): domain Eukaryota; kingdom Metazoa; phylum Mollusca; class Gastropoda; order Stylommatophora; family Arionidae; genus Arion; species Arion vulgaris. The sequence goes on from CM036760.1 coordinate 63,156,720, forward strand.
CAGTGCTTTTATGTAGATATTATGTTGATGTACTTTATGTGGATATTACGTTGATGGGGCATTGTCTTCATGCTAGCCACATGTACAATTCTCCATAAATATTTCTTTACATGTTCGGATAGAAATAGTGAGCTGATTCTGTGCTCCCTGTACATAGTGGTTACTGATAAACTAGATACTCATTTATACTCTCCTTCTGCACCAAGAAACAACAATGTGTGTATCGATCTATTTCTTACACAGGAAAATCTCTGTAGCAGTGCACAAACTTCACAGCACGAACAATGATCCTTAATGTAATTTTGCATATTCTGACAATTTTTGGTAGGAATTTCTCATTTTATTCTTTCTCTTGAATTTTCAGGGTGGTGGATTTGCAGACTAGCATCTATTTTCAGCTTCCAATGGTTCTTTTAAATGCTTATTTTACTTGATGGCTTGCAAAGAACGAACCGGGTACCTTTAAGAAAGCACCTACAATCGCATACAATCAACACAAAATATTTCACTTCAGAACATACATTTGTATTTTACTACGTTCGGGTTTCGCCAAAAGATGTTTGTTCTTGAACCTGTGTCCATCGTGTTTACTTAGGCGGAAGCCCCCTAGTTGTTTAGTTGGCCCTTTCAAGGGAGAGAGCCTGACACTGCTTCTCAACTCAAGACGATATAAAAAATGTATAATGTTAGCTCTAATCTGCCATTACTTTCTGTGGTATCTCCATAGATGATACCTCCCTTCTGTCAGCCAGATTTTACTACTGTATTAGAAAGTGATAAAAAAAGCAAATCTAGCAGCACCGATGTTTAGATAAAACAAAACAAACAACTCTAACCTTATTCAGTAGATTGATTTTAGTGACTGTATTTGTGTCTCCTGAATGTTTCACAAGCAGCGCAATCAATCGCACAAAGGCATCAAGTGTGTAGAAACACTTGGCTCGGATCATAGTAGTAGACTGCCCAGCTTCACCTAGAGCACGGTAGCATAGGTCTACACACATCTCCGTACACAGGCGAAAGAATCGTGTTATCAGATCATCAGTTTTCAAGATGCCTTGTGTATGCATCTGAGGGCAAAATTAATTTAAATATCATGAATTTTTTAATGACACTTGTAGCATCACTTAAAAAAAAACATTGTATGTATAATACAATTGCATGCATAATACAGACTGGATATTTTTAAGTTTTCAACTGCTTAAAAAAGAATTGTACAAACAATTATTAATCACCATTCTTAAACATGATACCTCACGACAACTAAAAAAAAAAATGAAATGGTATGCCATGTAGGAAATGTAGTAGTATTGTAAAAATAGAAGTTTTAATAAATAGCTCTTGTAATTTAAATATGCAAAAATGGACAAATCTATAATCATACAAGATCAAAGTTGTGTGTGCCTTTTGTTGATGTACTTGTACTGAATATCACAATGTTTTCATAGTCAGATATATTTATGGTTAAATAGCTGCGATTACCTGCTGAACAAAAGCATTGAATGCCTTGAAACTGTCTCGGCCCGCCTGGGGAGAATGATACATGTTCACCCACTCCCTCAATAAGTACTCAGTTTTCTCATGGAGTCCCTGAGGGTCATCAAATTCACGTGCCTGTGTGATTCCTGTCTGCATCATGGTGGTGACACTACCTGGCACACGGTCCATGAGATTGCTCGCATCAGACGATGAGCTGCTTCCTCTCAGAGACTCGATAAGAGCTGGAAGGCTGTCATGCTGGACTTGACGTGACCGGGAGCCGATCATATTCAGGGCTTCAATGCTGTTGCTGAAGTCAGACTGCAGATACAACAAATACATTAATTATTCTATAGCAGACAGAAGTGTGGAGTTGAATAGAAGAGCTCTATGCTTAGAACACATGTATTAATATAACAATTATGGGTCAACTAGTTATTTTTGCCAAACATGGAGGACAACAAAAAGCACTAGAAAACTACAGATCTTCATACATGGATGTTTACATATAGAGGGATTGAGATGGTATGATAAGATTACAAACGAGGAACTCCGAAAGAACTAAGCAGATATCAGTGGAGAAAAAGCTAAGGAAGATACGCTGACGATGTATAACATACACTGAGAAAATCGACCGGAAGCATTGCAAGACCGGCACTGTTTTGGAACCCGCAGGGAAAGAGTAGAGGGAAGGCCAAGACATACTAAAGAAGGGAGCTGGAGACATATCTGGAGACTGATATTAAAAGAACAGGTAAAACAGGGAATCGGAAGTGATGGCAAGAGAGAGGAAGAGCTGGAAGAAGTTTGCAAGACCTATGCTCCATTAGGAGTTGAAAGGTTAAAAAGAATGGAGGAATTGTTCTACAAGACGTTTCTGTAGGGTTACTCTGCTCAGTCTAAACAGACTTATGGAGAACTTTGGAGATTTGGGGTTTTTTTTTAATGCTAGATGCTTATCATTCGCCAGTCATATTAGTAGACACAGATGATTGAATTGAAGAACTGAACAACTGAATAACTGGTTGACTTGGCTGCAGACTTTTTTCATGAGATCTGTAACAAAACTTACTCCACAAATAAATTGTGAAGGATGCAAGAAAGTTACGTCAAGAAAGTTCGTCAGAGAAAGAGCATAACTCAGGTGAAAATAAGATCGCCAATTTTGAAATGGTGCACCAATGAGCTAGATTTGAAATTAATACTATCTGAAATACTACATTGCACACAAGCAGTAATAGAAGACCAGATTAAAAAAAATAAAATGGACTAAAAAGGCAGCTTGACACTAACTAATAAAACTGACCTCGGAGAAGACCACCTGCTGTGGTGCCTGAGGTTGAGATTTGTCTTCAACACACAGACGCTGCATCAGCTGAGTGGCAAAGTTGATTCCTGTCTGGTTAAGTCCATTTTCCATGAGGGACGACAGGTATACATCGTACTGCTGCATATTCACAAATCCACTGCGGATGAGCAATTCAACCACATCTAGGTTGTAGCGTGTGTCTTCACGACTCTGCATTAGGCATCTGTGAGAAGAAAAGACAGGTAGTCATAGCCCGACACGGCACTTCACTCTTTCTACCGTTTTAAATTTGAACCCATATTGCAGGTAGAGAACATCGACTTCCTGTGTTCCTAATAAGTTATTTACTATAATCACGTTAAATTCTTCCATTTTAGTTCCAGTAGAAACACTTTGAAGCCACTCTGATTTGAAACATTCAGTTGGAATAGATTGAAAAATCAGCTGAGGTGCCATATAAGGTACTATGATTGACCAAATTCATAGCGGACAAACAGAAGAAAAACTCAAAAATTTTGAATGCAATTTTACTTTATTTTTTAAATGTCACTGTTCAACTTTACAACACTGGACCTATGGTTTAATGTTAATATATCTCAAAGAGACCTAGGCCCTCAACCTCACATAATTCCTAGAGAAAAGCTTTACTGCAGCATATAGAGCAGTATACTGCGAACCAAGTAGTTTGGAGCGTGAGGCGAGTACCACACCCTCAACACCACAGATCATCATTTCTGTTAATTTAGATTGATTAGTGCTGTACTAGTTTTTGATCAAACATTAAAACGTATGTCCAGGAGTTTAAAGCACTTGAGAAAAAAAACTCTTAAATGAATTTCTTTTTGCAGACGATCAGGCAATCATAACAACAGAAGAACAGCTACAGCAACACATCAACAGACTCCAGTTAGCATGTAACGAATACAACATGAGAATTAACATCGACAAAACAGAAGTAATGACATTCGCCAGAGAGGAAAACACTACCAACATCTACATCGATAATCATCTACTAAATCAAGCAAAAGATTTCACATACCTGGGGAGCATTTTTTCAGCAAATGGAAGAATAACTAATGAAATTCAACACAGATGCAACAAAGCAAATCAAATGATAGGGCAAATGGCGCCAATTTTAAGATGCCAAACACGTCACCACGAACACAAAAAGAGCAATGTTCAACACAATCTTTCTCCCACATTATGTTACCAGTGCCAAACCTGGACGCTGACAACAAACGATAGAAGAAAACTAGTCACAACAGAGATGAAGTGTCTACGCAGAATGCTGGGTGTAACAAGAAGAGACCGGTTGAGAAATGAAGACAGGAAAAAGTGGGTACAACATCAGTACTAGACTTCATCAAGAAACAACAAATTAAATGGTTCGGTCATGTAAGCAGATTACCATCAGACAGTGCACCCTAAAGAGCAATGCTGCTCCGATACAATGGGTACAAAGCAAAAGGCCGCTACGCAAAAGATGGACCTCAGAGATAACAGAGGCGCAAAGAGACTATCTCGAAGCGCATACTAGGTCCGTTTAGAAATCTCTTCCTGACCTGACGCTGTGAGCTACAGGATTCGAGAAAGAAGAGAGAAAAAACCAGTGATGGCTGAAAATAGACGAAAAGTGAAATTGCAATGTCAAAGTTTTTCTTCTCATTTGTCTGCTTGAGTTCAATCATAGCATCTAATGTCACATCTGACTCATTTTTGCACGTAGGCTTGCAAAAATTAAGTATCATGATTGTCTTGAATCCATAGAGGGCGTCGTCATAAAGGAATCAGGTGAGTGGGGGTTGCCAATCTTGTCTTGAAAACAATCTTACAGTAACACTATAAAAGCACATGTTTTGATGATGGTTTCCTACAAGTCCATAGTAGCAAGAAGTGTTTGTCCCTATTCACAATATACATGCTTCTGACAAAAGTAGTAACATGTATGTTACTATCAGAGCAGAAATATTAAGCTGATAATGAAACTGGATAGAAATAAACTTGCAGAAATTAATGATAAATCGATGTTTAAAAAAAACACCAATAATCAGTGATCTGCAGAGTTAGTAAAAAAAAGGACCGCCTGTGTTGCCAGGGCCAGCAATGGAACCAAGGAATAGTACCACTGCGAGCTACAAGACATGTCATGAGGTGACTGGTATAGGAGCCTAGGAAAGCTACCCTAGTAAATAAAAAGTATAGAAATCAGATGTGCTGGCTTACTTGTAAGGCGCATAACTGGCACAACATACAACTGCTTAGGCTCAGATCAAATACAAATCACACAGGGTGGTTAACAAGTGGTCGATATGGAGCATTCAAAGAAGTCAAAAAAAAAGGACGAAGAGAATTTAAGCAAATGGGAAGATTCTAGTCTTTAAAAGAAACGGTAAAATCATCACTGAATTCTTAAACAGAATACTCACCTTGTAACTTCCTTGCCCACCCAAGACATTCCAAAAGCCCTGTGTTCAGCAAATGTCTTCAATACAAGCATATGGCACTCTCTGAACCGTAGCAGAGTTTCACTATCAGTCATAGTTGTCATTGTGTACTGCTCAGTCAGCCCTTCCACTGCCTATTGTTTACACACATAGAAGAAAAAATCAAGTTACGCATCAAATGATCCCAATTAACCGAGTCAAAATAGATAGTCCCAATTAACTGACAGTCAAAATAGATAGTCCCAATTAACTGACAGTCAAAATAGATAGTCCCAATTAACTGACAGTCAAAATAGATAGTCCCAATTAACTGACAGTCAAAATAGATAGTCCCAATTAACCAAGTCAAAATAGATAGTCCCAATTAACCAAGTCAAAATAGATAGTCCCAATTAACCAAGTCAAAATAGATAGTCCCAATTAATCAAGTCATAATAGATAGTCGCAAATAACCAAGTCAAAATAGATAGTCCCAATTAACCAAGTCAAAATCGCTCGTGTGCTGCCGGGGCCAAAAGGGGAGCAAAGAGTAGCAGCACTGCGACCTACAAGGCATGTCGTAAGAGGCGACTAAGGTGGGGTTTGGCGTAGGGCTGGCTACCCTATCCAGTAGAAAATTTTAGCCACAAAATCCAACCAACCATGAACAAGTCACATAAAAATAAAATAAAAACTGTGCCAACCAAGAGGAAAGGAAGCTCTTCTAGAAGAGGTATGAAGCGATGCAGAGAAAGCCCAAGGAGTCTACACGCAGATTATCTTCCTTTCACCTAGGAAAAGCTCCAGAATTGGCACCTGGAATGTTAGAAGTATGTATAAAGAAGAGCTGGAGGGAGCTGCAGGAGATAGCTAGAGATAGGAAGACTTGGCATGAGTTGGTTGAGGGCCTATGCCCCAACCCGGTAAAAGGCAAAGAGAGAGAAGAAGAAGTCAAAATAGATACTGTTTTTAGCAGCTTAAACAAAAAAATACTGTGTCTGAGCATAGACCACACAGGAAACAAACCACATTAATTAAATTTAGCAAAAATGTTTCCATTAATAGTATCTGATCCAGACAGTACATGTCAATTCTTACCTTCTGCACAAGCTGGCTTGGTGACACTTTGTCCAGTGAGTTGCGGGCTAGAGTTAGTGCCTGCATAAGTTGTTGCAAATATGGCACGAACATGCTATGGTTAGACATGAGATGGGTGTGGGAATCAATCTCACTGAACATCTTCTCGTAGATGAGATTGAGTTCCTCTTGTCCAGTCATCTTAACATATTCAAAGTTCTCAGTGAAAGTAAATCAGAATTCAATCAAAACAGTAAACTAAGCATAATATAGCACAAAAACAACAATCAAAGCTCATTCAAAAAAATATTTCAGTACATGTTTACTTTGAAATAAAGCCTAAGATACACTGAGAACAAGATAATGTAATTACTGTGGCCCCCAGCAATATAATGCTGATTAGCTCAGATGAGAAATTTGACTTCTTTGAGCGCTCCATATCAACCGCTTGCTAACCACTCTGCGATTTGTAATTTGATCCGAGCCTAAGAGCTATTTTACATTGTGCTAGTTATGCACCTACAAGTAGGTCAGCGCATCCAATTTCTGCGATGCTTTTTATTTACTAGGGTAGTTACCCTAGGCCCTACATGAGTCGCCTCTTACAACATGCTTTGTAGATCGGAGTGGTACTATTCTTTGCTTCCCTTGCAGACCCCGGCACCACACGGGCGAGATGGGAAATCGAAAATCCCTGTTTAATGTGAGCTGGTGTTTGTATTAGTTGATAGAACACTTAAGCTTTTTTGTAATTTTACACAATTCTGCGAGTCTATGGTTATTTATTGATGCAAAATAATACTGATATTCCTTAATGTTAAACTTAACTTGTAACATAACCTTGATTTAGCATGTGTTTTTAAAATGTGTTCATCTTTATACAACAATACTGGATTGGTCACGGACGGTTGTGGTCTTATTGCCTAGAATTTTTACTCGAGGCGCCGGTAGCAAGCTCTTAGATGTACACTCGCTACTATTAACATAAATGGCATATGTTCAACAAAACAATACTAACCATTCCTGTTGGACGAGTACCAGATGGGAGTAGCTGGTCTATAAGTGGTTGAAATCCTGGGATATTACGAGCAAACTCATCATACACTGCCAGCTGCTGGGGGGTTACTGAACCGACCTGGGGACAGAATGCATTAACAAAGAATATAATAAGAATTCTATCATAAAAGAAACATCTTAATATTAGTTGAGTTAGTACTAATGTGTTGTAAAAATGTAAAAACTATTGTGCTGTGAGCAGACATTTCTAAGATAACACAGTAAAACGAGACATAACACAAAACAGTATCGTGAAACTAGATAGTCACAAATGTCTCAAATGCAAATGCCCCAAATAAAACGTTTGAGCACAAATGGGCATTTATGATATTCAAGAATAAAAATAAGTGAATGCAACATTCATGGTTTACATCTTCCTCTAAAGGGGATTACTACTACTTCAAGTGACAAGATGACTGACATCAAAGATTATGTTTCCCCCAAAACTCCCTATTCTGTGTGTTCTATATAAACTGTTCCATTATATTGTGCCATTAATTTATCCTGTCACATGTTTCCAGCAATACTGCAAGTTGACAAAGACTACCTCTAGTAAAATGTATAAAATATACATGAATTATTTTCATCTAATCTGTACGATAAGCTGAGACTACATGATATACATAAATATTTCAATAATATGTCATAATCAAAAGACAGTAAAATGGAAAGATAATATTGAAAAATTATTTCTGTACAGCTCTAGTGTGAACTATGCGTGAACTCACTACCAATGACACTGCAAACGAATACTCCAGTGCTATATTGATCCAATACTTCTGTATGGCAGTGAATCATGGAAAATGAGCATTGGAAGTCAGAGATGTGGTTTTACAGAATAATGCTGAAAATTCCATGGACAGTGAAGAAAACTAATGAGGTTTTAAATCAGGCCTGTGCTCAAAGAAGAAACATTAAAAGAATAAGAATCTGACAATCAAGGTTCTTTGGGCATATAATCAAGAGAGGTTTAGAACATTTGGTGACAACAGGTAAAATTCAGGGAAGGAGTGATCGTGGAAGACAGAGGGAGAAGATGTTGGATGGCCTGACATCATGGGTCGACACAAGATCGATGTCAGAACTGATCAGCACCAAGCAGAGAGAGATGTGGAGAGACATGATCACTTACGCCAGCAGGCATGGCACTTGATTGATTGAAAGCTCCAGCAGCAGAACTTAGATGTCTTTATAAACAAGTTTCAACAGTAAATCTGTGTCTTTGTAACTCAACATATGTGTGTGACGAAAGTAATAAAATGACTTGCCTTCAGTCTAATCTGTTCTGGAACTCTCTCAGCTTGGTAAGTGAGCACATGAGGGTCACAGTAGCGACGTCCCTCCTGACGGGCAGCTTTACGAGCTTCAAACTCCTATAGGAAAAAAGCAATTCCAGATTATGAACATAGGCTTTAGCATTTGGAAGTTAGGTGGTTAGTTTTATTTGTTAAAGGTCTTATTTTATTAATATTGCGAAAGTGATGCTAGTCCATATGGTTCGTAAAAAATGTGAATTTCTGAAACTGAAATGTCTAACCAAGTAAAGAGTACCTTTCCTGATGGTTGAATTATTGGATGTGGTGCTACTTGTTTTACTAACAGTGTAGGTGAAAATCCGGCAATAATAAACTAGACCCGCCCCATGTGCGATCATACAGTTCATGACTAGAATTAGCTAAAGTGCTGAGCATGGAAAACTGATGGCAGAATAAAGCATTTTCTTAAATTCCATAACTTCTGCAACTCTGTGCCTGCAAGTGCTCCAACTAAAATGGTTTGGAATATTGCAGGATATGTGTGTCACGGCACTGTTTTAGAAGAGAAGATATATATATTGTAACAAGAAATTAAGTCTGCAATTAGAGAATACAGATATGTGGAGGCGAGACCACATAAGTATTGTTTTATAATAACTACAAGTCGAGTGAAGAGTATTCTGCTTGCCTCTAGCAATCTTATGTACAACAAATTGCTACAGAAACTACCTGAACAAGAACCCTGTAGAAATGTTTACTGTAATGGTAGACCCATGGTTTTAAAGTCAATGAATGATTTTGAAATGGACACTCAAGTTGAACATTATAGAAATGGTGAATTAAACATTTGAAGAATACTCATTACTCACTGGGGCTAATTTTTTATCCATCTCGGCTCCAACTCTTTCTACTGCAAGTTTCTGGATGAAGCTGGCACAGATTTCTACGTTATCATTAGCCAAGATGACAGCACTATCTTCAATGCTTTTCAATTGAGCAGATGATGGTTGCTAAAAAAAAATAACATGAACCAATATGAAATATCTAATCAAACTACCCTCTACATTTAAAATTGTTTTAAAAATAGTAATGCAATATTTTCACAACCATGCTTTTTATATTTTGATTGCAGCTACTCCAGCCGGTTTAGCGATGCACTCCAGCCGTTTCGCCAGCGATGTAACTCCACCGGTTTGCAGGTGCTCACCCAGCCTGAGTGTTGACTGTAGACTATAACAGCGTTGAGCATGTTACTAGGTTTGCAGCGATGTTACCGGTTTGCAGATGTTACGCCGGTTTGAGCATGTTACAGCGGTTTGCAGCGATGTTACAGCGTTTGCAGCATGTTACTCACGGTTCAGATACCCACGTTTGCAGCGTTTATCAGTTTGCGCATGTTACTGGGTTTAGCATTACAGGTTTCAGCGTTCTCAGCCGTTTGCAGCATTACCGCGGTGCGGAGTACTCGCGGTTTCAGCGATTTACCAGCGGTTTGCAGCGGTTCCACGTTGAGATACTCACGGTTGGCGATACCGGTTGCGGCATACCCAGCGGTTGCGCATGTTACCACGGTTTGACGAACTCGGTCAGCGTACCCAGCGGTTGCGAGCGTCCAGCCGGTTTGCGGCGATGTACTCGCGGTTGCAGCGAGTCCAGCGGTTGCATTACCCAGCGGTTTGGATTTACCCAGCGGTTTGCGGCGATGTTCTCAGTTGAGCGATTTCAGCGTTCGCAGTTACTCCGGTTTGCAGGATTATCGCGGTTTGCGCATTTCAGCGGTTTGAGGATGTTACCGCGGTGGCAGCATTCTCGGTTATGCATTTTCAGCGGTTTTGATGCATTTTGATCTTACTCGGTTTTCAATCTAGTCCAGCGTTTGCTGTGCATCGGAGAGTTACTCACCGGTTTAAAGAGAGTTACTCCACCGGTTTAAGGATGTACATTTGATAATACAATAAATATTTAGGCAGGTCTAATGATTTATTATTGTAGACCCTTTCAACTGATATTATCCATCCTGCTGTCCACTACTCTGGTCTGTATTACCTTGTTATGATTAGCCTTTTCTTTGTCCTTGTTATCTTACAATTATTCAAAACAGACATTTGTACCAATATAATTTAAGAGATGATTATTGGTGTATAGCAGCTTGAAGCATATCCAGAGTTAGTTCATTACAACTTTTAAAACGTCCACACTAACCATATATATATATATATATATAGATATTATATTTTAGTCAGTTTTTCTATATTTATCGTTTGTTTCTAAACTATATTATTCTAAACTATATTATTCTTAACTTATTTTTCTTATTTCTTGCTAAAAGGATTTCCCATAAGTTTCTGATTCAATGCTGACTTGAACCATTTCAATTATTTTTGAAAAGAACAAGTTGTTTTGCTATTTCAATGGGAAATATGGAAACAAAAAAATGTTACACGTTAAAGACAGTTAAGAATTCCATCATCTGACTGCCTACATGTCTTCCATCATCTGACTGCTGTCTTGTATTTATTGTTCTTGCATCCTTTGTTTGATAAAATGTCAGTTGATCAAAATGTTTCTTATTTTTCTGCTTTGTAAAACTTACTTGAAGTGTTTACATTTTGATGCTATTTCACAAAATCTTAAGACAGACATCAGAAACATTACAATTGTAAATGTCAGGAGAGGTACCAGCTTTGCCCCCAAATAGTACCGACATGCATATACTAATGAGTGCAAACAAACAATAGCACATACTCCTCTGATGCTGCTAACTAGAGCAGCCTGGACTGCAAGTTTTAGCTGTTGGACCATAGGTTCCCTAGATGTAATCAGAGCCAGTCCGGCACAAACATTACGAGCCATGGCCTGAGAAGAGTTCCTCATACGGATCTCATCAGAGTCCAGTGCAAAGTCCTGGGAGGAAAAAAATTAATAATATTTTAATATGTACCATGAAAATAAGAGTGTAAAAAAAGTGTAAATTTTACAGAGGAAAAGAAATACATGAACTTAGATATGCTGATGACCCAGTTTTATGAACAAAAATAGAAATTGAGAAAGTGTATCTCAATGTCACCAATTATATTTATAAAACACAAAAGAAATTAGAGAAACTGAAGTTTTGAACATCGTTCCATTAATAACAAGCAAAGGGATGTGATTGACTAAGTTAAAATAAAAAAAGCACATTAACCTTTATGGACAGAGCATGCGTACACCCAGTGGCAACAACGGTGCGAGACATTTAGTACTGCATAAAGATTTAGACATACTGATAGACCACTAAAGCTGACCATATCTGAATTTTTAAAAACTTTGTAATGCTAATTTAGAAATGAAATTGAGTTCAATAGCAATTATCCCTTGTCACATTGTCTTTCCGCCTTATTTATGTTAAAAGCACACTGAAATGTTTACTAACCTTCTTCACAATCTGCTCTGTGGTGGCTACTGCAACTTTGATTGCTCTGTCTGTGATGGGTCCAATAAAGTCTTGCATGGTGCTCTCAATGGCTCCAATCACACTATTCCTCAGGGGAAGATTGTTCTGGATGTACATCACCTAGAATACACTATAGGATTAGACCAACAATTCTTGGCATTTGTTTGTACCACACTGACAGACATTCTACATGGAGATGAGCGTGAGCAGAAAAGCTAGTATACTGCAGGAAAAATAATATTTTCTGCGGAAATATTTTCTGCAGGAAAAGAAGTACTAGCAAGGCGAATGTACAATAAGAAACTCACGAGAAGAGCAAAAAGGGTATAATGAAACAGAACATTGAGACCAAGCACATCCAGGCAGCAGTATGACCTTACACATCAAGATAAGTGAATTAAAAAAAACTGAATATGTCTTCTATGGGAATAGTACTACTTTCCCATAATAACAAATACCAGTCAGCATATGCCTCAATGCCCTGATAAATAGCACAATACTCTCATCCCTGATAAATAGCAAGAATGCTCTCAATGCCCCTGATAAATAGCAATGAATGCCTCAATGCCCCTGATAAATACGAATGCCTCAATGCCTGATAAATAGCGAATGCCTCAATGCCCCTGATAAATAGCAATGAATCTCTCAATGCCTGATAAATAGCAATGAATGCTCTCAATGCCCCTGATAAATAACCAGATATTCTCTCAATGCCCCTGATAAATAGCCAGATATTCTCTCAATGCCCCTGATAAATAACCAGATATTCTCTCAATGCCCCTGATAAATAGCCAGATGTGCTCTCAATGCCCCTGATAAATAGCCAGATGTGCTCTCAATGCCCCTGATAAATAACCAGATATTCTCTCATTGCCCCTGATAAATAGCCAGATATTCTCTCAATGCCCCTGATAAATAGCCAGATATTCTCTCAATGCCCCTGATAAATAGCCAGATGTGCTCTCAATGCCCCTGATAAATAGCCAGATGTGCTCTCAATGCCCCTGATAAATAACCAGATATTCTCTCAATGCCCCCTGATAAATAGCCAGATATTCTCTCAATGCCCCCTGATAAATAACCAGATATTCTCTCAATGCCCCCTGATAAATAACCAGATATTCTCTCAATGCCCCCGATAAATAGCCAGATATTCTTGAGTTCAGAAAACAAATTTGAGAAGTACTGTAGCATTCAAATTATCCAAGATGTCTTGTCTACAATATGTAGTAAGATAAGAAGTACATTGATATTGTTTTAGATGGCTGCTCCAGTTGTTATCTACTCTTAATAGTAAAAATCTATGAATTCATGGAATGTGTACTTGCCTGCTCACTGATCACAATGTGCTGTTGTAGAAAGGAAGCCAAGGATGCAGTGTTGATATCATGGATACTAAACTTTGGCTGCATGAACATGGGAGCCGCAGATGGAGCAGACGTTACTGGTGGACCAACTGACGATGGTGGTGGGATGGTGATGTTGCTCGTTGGTGGAGGCGGGATGTGATGGGATAGAGGCATTCCAGCAATGAGAGGAATGGAAAGTGGAGGATTCGTGATGGATGAAGAGGGCACTGGCTCCTCCTGAGGTTTGACAGGTGAAAGTTGGTGCTCTAATGTCTGCATCCTTGCTGGGTCCCGTAGATATTTGGTTGCCTTCAGCTCAGTTGCAATGTCAATGTTAAGGGTCTTACACAAGACTTCAATCTCAAACTTGAGGTTCAGCTTGAGATCATTCTCCTGGTGTAGCTCAGCAAGAACATTCATTATTGACAAGGTCCATGGGTTTGGCTTACAGAAGATCTGGATAAGGAAATAAAACACAAAAGATTTAAGGGTTCTCATTTTCTATGAAGATATTGTCTACAATTTGAAATACTTGACAATGATAATCTGTAGTACAAGACGTTTTGAGAAAATACTAATATATTACGAATTAAATATTATTAGTATCCATCTGGGAGAGTATTCGGGAGACCTGGGTTCAATCTCGGCGCCAAGTAGTTTTTACTGTCTGGGGCAAAAATGCTAACCTAAACAATTAAAATCATTAAATTCCACAGGCTAATGTCCCCCCACACCGCCCTAAAAAAGGTATTACTACCAGTAACGACAGTATTAATGCTGTTAAACAAGATTCCAGTGAACCAAGAGGTTAAAAAATTAAGATGCGCTGGATAGGACACTGAGAAAATCTGAGGGGAACACACTTGGTAAGCAAAAGATAGGGAGGCCTAAAAATACATGAGATTTGGCAGCTGAGATTAACAATAACAGAGCTGCAGGAGATAGCTAAAGATAGGAAGACTTGGTATGAGTTGGTTGAGGGCAGATGCCCCAATCAGGGTTAAAAAGGCATGAGAGAGAAAGATTACTGTCACATTTCCTTGAGATTGAAAAGGACAAAGAATTTATGCAAAAATATAACAATTCAAGAAACAATTTTATGTATGCATGGAAAAGCTGGGTTTTAGAAAAGGTAGAAATCATCATGAAAGGAGGCATACCGGCAAAGAGGAAGACCACTGAGAAGATGGGATTCAAGATGTAACTGATGGTTTCAACATGATGGCTGCAGAGGCAGAACATCTGGCCTACGAGAGAGAAATTCAGAAGGACTGTTGGGGTGGCAAAGTTCTGCTCAGGACAAGCTATTTGATGATGGAAATTATCATATAATTCTCTGAAATATTTTGAAAGTCTAATAAATAGCAGAGGAACATTTCTAAAGTTCAAACTGAGCCCTTCTCTGTACATTCAAATATCTCTGATCACTAGTCAATAAAGATGAATTATTGATTACAATATGTCAAATCTACAAATAAACTACCTTGCTTTTAGCACAAGATTCCAAAACTTTTGCTGTAAATGGAACAACATAGAGAAGTTCTTGATTTCCCTTCTGGTAGGCCTCATAGATCAGGGCTTTTAGATTGAGATCCTGCAGAGAAAAACAATATATAACAACAGTTCCAACAAAGACAAATTTGTACAACAATATTTAATCAAAGACAAAAGTAATCAATTACAAGTTTCAGTTTGGAATATCTTCATTGCACTCCGGACATGTCCATAGGTGCTCTGATCCCCAAATTCATGCAATATCTCTAACAGCGTCCAGCGACTGACTGTACCAGTTCGATTTTGATTGATGAGTCAACTACTCATGTACTTGTTATGCTGTTTTTTTCTTGCTACTCCGCTCTTCAAACCCAGGTCCTGCAATCTAGTAGTTGACGATTGGTTTAAATGAAAATCTTATATGGCCACACTATGAGGGCGTTCAAAATATCAGCTCTATCAATTGGCTGGCCCTCTGATATGGTGGCAGAGCCAGCCAGCCTGTCTTCTCTCTCATTGCCTATGACACCCATGTGTCCCAATTACAAGTGTATTATGTAAGTAATACATCTCCGCTTAGTATTATTTATCCCTAGGTGGATGATGGAATTGGTTGTTCACTATTGTTAGGAGAAAGAGAGATGGATGGGGGGAGAAAGACTTAATATTTGCATTACAAAGCCAGATGAGTAATTAAACAAGCCATTGTGTAATATTCTTTTATTTAATGAAGTCTTGATATTGTCTTTCGCGGTCTATCTTTCCTGGTGACCACCATGTCTTCTTCGGTTTCTGCATATCGACCACTTGTCAACAACTATGTGATTTGTGTGTGATCTGAGCCTAAGAGTGAATGTACACTGTGCCAGTTATGCACCTATAAGTAAGCCAGCACATCCGATTTCAGCGCTTTTATTTAATAGGGTAACATCCCTAGGGCCTACTTCAGTCGCCTCTTACGGCATGCATTGTAGGTTGCAGTGGTACTATTATTTGCTTCCCTTGGACCCCAGCACCACACAGGCGGTGACCACCACTCCTTCCTCAAACATTTCACATGTGGTGAGATGCTGTCAGGGACCAAGTACAGCACTGGTAAAGTGTTTAAAACATGCACAAGTTTGCCAGACTAAACTATATGTGTGCAAGGGTAATAAAGTATACAACGTAGAAAATTGCACTAATATAATAATTGTCGTCATCGCAAGCGATGATCTTCTTTGCGACGTTCTTCGACCAATTTTAATTACTCTTTGTGATATGTTTGATCATTGCCAAGAACGTGTATACGTTGCACATTGGTTTGGTAGGCCCTAAACGCAGACTTCTACACGTTTAGGACACGTGCATCCGATTTCAGCCAAACCTCCTTAATCACCTCTTACGACATGCGTGGCAGGTAACAGTGGTTCTATTCTTTACACCCCAAATTTGGGCCCTGATAACCACTCGGGCGCAAGCGATGATGACAACAGCATCAGACGTGTGTTGCTGCATCTCTGGTGTGTGTAGAGGTGACTGTACAGTCCAATTTTGGAACACATCTCCCACCACAGGTGGGGCATACATAATCAAGGTTAGACATGTGGGTGTTGTATTCTCTTTTGTGCAGCTCGTTTCTCTACAGTATTGTTAGCACTATGGCCCAGTAAACTAATGTACAATTAGACTAGAAAACAAGAATATTCTCTATAGAAAACATGACAGAATTATATACTTACCATTGTCAGAATAGGCTTACATTTGGCTAATGTTAGCATACCTAGCCAGTGACCTAGGTTCTTCAGCAGAGTGCGGTCTGAGAAGTTCGCAACACCTTTGTCACTGCGCAAGAGGACCTGAAGGTAAAACAGGAAAATTCTTAAATATAGCAACAATGAAAAGAAACAGCTGCAAGGTAACGAATGACTGCTTAAATAGTGTTTTTTTATCACAATACTACAAGCATGCATATTCCCAGTGGCAACATAGTGTAAAACATGGACATTTAACAAGGCAGTGGATAAACATGTACTTTTGTTTTGAATATACATGTTACAGAAAGTCCATATACCATGGGCAGAGAAGAGAACAGATCTATCCAGACAGAACTCAGACAACCGACACTCAATCTTCATGCACTTACTAGACAACCGACATTCAATCTTCATGCACTTACTAGACAACCAACATTCAATCTTGATGCACTTACTAGACAACCGACAATCTTCATGCACTTACTCAGACAACCTACACTACTAATCTTCATGCACTTACTAGATAACCTACACTCAAATCTTCATGCACTTATTTAGACAACTGACATAAACCTTTAAACACTGAACACATGAGCGAAAATCTGGAACAATGTGTTCCGTACGTCACTAACCTTGATATTTCTGAAAGTCTCTGTAATTACTTTGGATGTTAATGATTCAATTCCAAGAACATCCACAAAGTTGGAGTAGAGAGTGTGAAAGTTGGGTTCAATGCTGGCACGTTTCATGACAAGGTACTGAGCAACCCATGAGATATACTCATTGCCCATAACTTCCTTCAGTTCTTCACCCTGTGAAGTAAAGAAATACAATCAGTCTATCAGCAATCAGACATAAAATCTCATACACTATCTTATCAATAAGTGCAAGGTGCTTATTGTTTTCTTATATCATTAGATATAGACCATTAGTCACATACATGGGGACTGCCTAGAGTAGTTGATAGTAGCTCGGCCTGCTAGCTGTGAGACGCCTCATAGCTCGGGTTCGAACCTACTGTCCGGCATTTGTTTTGAGTCCCCTGGTCTTACTCAGGACGATAACGTGAGTACCTCTGAAGTCGGAGAAAATCTGCCTGTATGGCGAGGAATACTAATTACGAGTACATTGAGCACACGGCTGCCAGTGTAAAGTAATTTACAATGTGCACGCTGCTGCCATTGTAAGAATTGGAAAACGGATTTTCACGCAAAAGATAAAAACTTCGTCTGAGTTGAAAGCGGACGGAAAAAAAAAAAAAAAAGTCACATACAGATTGTTAACTTATAGTTCATGTCTCAATCCCATTGCTGGGGTTGTCAACTAAAGCTATTGTACATGAGGCACTACTGAAGCTATTGTACATGAGGCACTACTGAAGTATTGTTCATATTAAATATATTGGAACAATAATTAAGGATTCTAAAATGCAGATATTGAAGCTGGATAGACAATTCAGAAGTTGTCCAGAGACCATCCCGAGGACCGTCATGCAGTGAACTCAGACAGTACCTCTGAGGTCAAGAGAAAGCTGACCTGTATGGAGGGGGGGACAATGATAAGAGAATCAGGCCTTCACACAAAAATTAGAAATGTCATACTAGGTGCCCTGACTACACCTAAATTCATAGCGGTGAATGCAAGAGAGGGAAAGATGAAGGAGGGCATCCTTCAAAGACAACAGTGGAGGAGATGCAGTGTAGGTCAGTCATGGGGACCCTCTTTAAAGGATGGCCACTGACCGAGCATGATAGATTTTGTTGATGCACTACAAAATGCAACATGTAAATGGCCCATGACTGCTTTGTTCATGTGCAAGAAAAATAACTAGATAAAAGATATAGAACCCATCCCAAAATTGAAACTGGTATCCAGCTTAAATAGCAGCTTAAGGGGGATTCGGGTCTTGAAAATCAAGAATCTATTTTCGTTGTTTCATATTAATATAAAATTTATATAAGCATTTTGAAAGAGTATGACTTAGAATAGTAGAAAAAATTAGTAAAAAAAAATGTCAAAGTGTTGCCATGGAAACAATACAAAATGGCAGCAGCACAATTGTCAAATCTACGGCTTCTGAATCTAATGAATGTAAATGAATTCTGTTTTCACTCTAAGGTGTGCAATTGTAATATCTAAAATATTACACATTCTTTTTAGGATATATTAAATATTTTTTTTATAAATTTATGGGTAAAAATTCCCTCAATTTGGTCAAAAAAGCTTGTTTTTGGAGGGTGTGTTTACACAAAAATTCATAAAAATGTAATATTTAATATATCCTTAAAAGAATGTAATTTTGTAGATATTACAATTGCTCACCTTAGAGTGGAAACAGAATTCATTTATATTCATTAACTTCAGAGCCTTAGGATTTGAAAATTTGTGCTTGCGGCCATTTGTATTGTTTCCATGCAACGATTGCCTGTCATAATCTTTCAAAATTGTTATACAAATTCTACATTAATACCAAAGCAACGAAAAAGTTTCAAGACCAGAGTCCCCTTAGCTTATAAGAGAACCAACAAAAATAAGTTAAAATATTCAAACATGATAGATTAAAATTAGTGCTCATCATATTAGGTTCAGATGGTACAATAATAACTAATACACTAAACTTCATTGAACATGCAAGAAAGAAAAAAAAATCACCTTTTGGTTCATGTTGGCCAAAGACAGATTGTTGAAGATGAAGAACACCTTGTCCTGAATGGCTTCGGATGGCACCATAACATCATTATTACCCTGACCAGCAAGCAATGTGTCAATGTTGGTTGCTGTTGCAATTGATGGCTGTCAACAAAATAAAACATGGTTAGTGCATGAGAACACCAGATTTAAAAAAATACAATAGGACAAACTGCAAAACCAATGAGGGACAAGACTGGATGACAAAGAGATGCAATTATAGATAGGAACATGGGAAATGAGTCAGTAATAAGGAGAGATATGGAGATCTGTGATCACATGTCAGCCCACACTTTTATATATCTATCACAAACATGTTCAGATACATTTTAATTAACAAAAGAATTGAGTATAAATACAAAATAGTATCAGGTGGTGTTCTGACTGCGGTGGTCACACAAGAAAACAAGCTCAATGTCTCAGAATTTTCGAGTGCACAATTTTACCATTATTTTCTTCAAGAGCATCAAGATAACTTTTATTTTACCTTGGCAAATGTTGCCCCCCTCGGTGCTGATGATAAAGGCGTAGTCGTTGATGTGGGTGGTGCTGCTGAAGAGGATGGTGGTGGAGCAGTTACCCCTGAAGATTGAGGAGGTGGTACATTCTGTCCATCCATGCTTGAAAGAGGATTTCTGATAAGACTAGCAAAACTCCCAACTGGGGTTAACGGTCGGCCATTAAGTTCACTGAGCATTCCATGTGGCATTTGAGGATGTATTGGTGGCTCCTGAGATCTTGAGCCATATTCCACATACTTAATGGAATACAAAACAATAAGTTGAATAGCAAAATCAATATTCAGAAAAAATTCACATGTAATGCATATATGTTATTAACACTGTATGATAACCATTTAAACATATTTAAAAATATATATATATATATATATATATATATAATGAATCATATCTTGTGTAAGAAAGAAACTACATTTTCTTGGAACAATCATCTCAGAGATCACAAAACTTACCTCAATAAGATGTGGTGGCAGCTGCATGAAATGTGGTATTTGTGCCAAATGTTGGCAATACTGTGGGTACTCTTTGAGTCTGCATGACAGAAGCATATGACAAGGAATGAGATTTCACTTAATTTTTAATTACAATGACTTAAGAAAACTTCATTCGCGGGCCCAAATTTGGGTGTAAAGAATAGAACCACTTTACTGCCGCGCATGTCGTAAGATGCAACTAAGGAGGTTTGGCTGAAATCGGATGACGTGTCCTAAACTTGTAGACTTATGCGTTAGGGCTACAAACCAATGTGCAACGTGACGCGTTTGGCAAAGATCAAACATATCACAAAGAGTGATTAAAATTGGTCGTAAAGAACGGACACAAAGAACTCTTCATTCTAATAAATATGGCAATCTAAACTTTATATTGATTACAAACAAGATGCACAAGACTTCAGTTGACTTACTTCTTTGCGTTCGTTCTTTACGACCAATTTTAATCACTTTGTGATATGTTTGATCTTTGCCAAAACGTGTATACGTTGCACATTGGTTTGGTAGGCCCTAAACGCATAGATTTCTACAAGTTTAGGACAAGTGCATCCGATTTCAGCCAAAGACAGTTGACTACTAACTACTTTATAATGTTGATACCATACGATGGAAGAAATTGATCCTTAGGGAGCAGGTTCTGGAATAGTTTTAAGGTTTAAAGCCGAAGGATTGTTCATTGCACGGTTTATCCTATGCTCGCCTCTCACAGAAATGGCACCCACCTGCCAGAGTATTGACAAAGCATATCTCGTTCAGAAACAATCTTGCGTCTCAGAAAACTGTACGAACGTGCTGTCCAGATTGAACCCATGACTTTCGACTCACAAGGCAAAGGGCTTAACCACAGAGACCCCCTCTAGGAATAGTGCTTAGTTATGAGGACTATTATCATTACACTGCAGACATGTCCATACATGCTTTGATCTTGTCTCAGAAAATTGCAGCCCAACATGCCAGTTCGATAAATCAATCTTTTAGCATATTTGGTATGCAGTTCTTTTCGTGCTGTACCAATATCGACACTCATCTCTATCAATCTTGTCAGCGACTGTCATCATCATTGACCATCTCTGATGCATGTATTAACTTTCAGATATATTAAGAAATATACACAAATGAAACAGTTCTTTCAATTTACAAAGAATATCAATTTTCCCTTCTTCCTGCTCTTATTGTGGAGTATCATCCTACAGGCTTTTGTCAAACCCAGAAGACTTGTACTCCTGTAGTTATGTGCAAAAACTCAAGGGGATCACATTATATAAATAAACAAATAACCTTTCAGCACCTCTGAAACATTCTTCCATAAATATTCATTTATTTCTGTACTGCAACATCCATTTCAAGTTTATCCAATCACTATCGGTTTCCAGCTCTCTATACCGTGATACTTTTGGTTGTTTCTCAATCGCCTGTTCAAACCAGAACAATACCCAATTTGCTACTTTTCTTAAAATATATTCTATCCAACTTCAGGGCCTTCAGTTTTTTTCTTAAGTTTCTTAGTATCCTCATACCATTTCAGCCTTTGTATTTTGTGCACGCAATCATTGAAAAATGAGAAATTTGGAAAAGATGGTCTTGGATATGAAGGTTTGGAAGGCTTTAGTTACAGACCGGGTCAGGCGCAGGGAAAACGCGCCAGGATTAGTGAGCTGGCACTAATCAAGATCCTACCCCACCTCCACGCTGTGACTCGGGTAACAGACAACCAATCTTGTCTGACTAAGCGGGTAGGGATCGATGGAGAGCTACTCTGGTTTAAGTAGTGTTGCAGGCATAGTCACGTTGGATGAGATCCGTTCGCAACACAGACGAGCGGAGTCCCAGAGTGACTATTAATGCACATCTCTCCCGGCCGATGGGAAAAGCTGAACGGATAAATATAAAGAAATGAGGTGTGCATCTAAAGAGACGTGAGCCCATGTGGAGCAAATCTTTGGGCCCGAGACACAGAGGGCGTAGTTGAGGTGGGGGCCCAAGTTGAGCCTTGTATGTGTGGACAGGCTAGAGGCATGGTGAATGTGTGCAAGGTGAGAACCAATAGACATGGTGGGGCAGGCACCAAGCAGAGAGAACATGCATGCGGACGATGCACGGTGGGGCAGAGGTGTACAGCGCTGAGGGGGCGTGGCAGACGTAGGTGAGCAGACTACCCGAATGTGCAGAAAAACTGGAAAGCCCAGCAGAAGCTTGAATCCAGTGCATGTTTCCGCTTTACTACTGTCTTGTAGTTTGATTGGGGACAATAAAAAACTACTGGAATAAACCGTGCACAAAACTGGACGGCAGGTAAACCAAGTAGTCCAAAGACTGGTAACCTGGCTAAATGACGCTTAACACCCCAAGAGGATAGGTCATCTAAGGGTCGCTACCCTAAAATAAAATAGCAACCTACTGCCTTGCAGGTCGGCTGGGGACAGCCAAAGGCTAACGGAGAGCGAACCCAGCAAACGCTGGTTGAAATCGGACACGTCTCGAAGGACAAACACCAGAGCTCCAAATAGTACTGAAGATGTGACATAAAGTCTTGGCTCAGGCTATTTATATATCACAATAAGAATGATCAAAATGGCCACAAAGAGTTGCAGACCTATGCCTCCCTAGGGGCTACGGTTAAAGAAGAAGAATAACTGGGTTTGACAGAAATAGACATATACAAAACTGAAGAATGCAGATAACATGCATAAACAAACTAGTTACAACAACAAAGACAATATATTACTTACTTGGTCTTAAATCTCTCAAGAGAGGCTACACCAAAGAGATACATGTTGCTATTGGGCTGTTTTCGTAGAGCCTCTAAAATATAGCGTAAGGCAATTCCAAGTGTCCAATATCTGAAAACATTGGTCTATTTCACATTTTGTCAAATGAGTCCTGCGATAAACTTAGCTATCGACTACTTCGGTATGTATCATAAACAGGGGGTGCGCTGAGGTCTTCACTGGTTCCTCATAGTTTGTCTTGTAGGGTTGTTTCTGTTGACCATATCTCCATTCTCGCAATACTCATTTCATGGAGATTATGGGTTTGTGGTCGCTGCTCCCTAGTTGGTTGCACACACTTCAGCTTGTGACTTTTTTCAACATCCTCAGTCGCTATTGCTAGGTCTGAGTTGCTGGTTGTTCTCCAAGGTCGAGAGTAGTACGAGTGTGGGCCATCAGGTTTGTTTAGAAGAACAAGACTTGATGAAGTCTTCCACTTCCTCTCCTTTTCCCTTAACAGAACCCAAATTTGTTTAGGTTCAACCCCTCGCACGCCAGGAATTTCTGCTCCTTTAGATGATGAATCATCAGCTTTAAAGTGTTTCCAGACAATTTTAACAGATACAGTTATTGACAACCTCATTTCTATCAATGACTATGCTGTGTTCAAAATAAATGAGAAACTTGCCAAAGTAGGTATAAAGAAACAGTCTGTATACGCATCATGGGTGCCAATAAACCAAGAAGAGAACAGATTTTTAGCTTTGCTAATTGTAATGGGACTAAACAGACGTCCCAGAATTAGAGATTATTGGACCAAGACACCTACATTTTGGTATTCACCATTTGTTTTCCAAGTGTTCCCTAATAGCAGTAGGTTTGAGGCAATATATAACAATTCTTCACGCTGGGAAACCAGGAGCGGATTTAAAACACAAAATTGAACCGTTCCTGAATGCAATGGTTGGTAGCTTCCAAGATGCATTCTATCCCTTCCAGAATCTTTCCATTGATGAAATGGTTATTGGGTTCAAGGGACGATGGAAGTACAAGCATCACATCCAATCATTTGGACTTTGTGACAGTGCAACCGGCAACGTGTACAGCATCCTTCTCTACTTTGGTAAAGAGACCACCTATGTTCCTGAAGTTGACAAAGAGGGGTTGCAGGCTGTTAAAGTTTTTCAAACTTTACTCAAGAATATTGAGAAAGGTCACACCATCTTTGCGGATAGGTACTACACTGCTCTTCCAGTTATCACTTATCTCCTTGACAGGGAAATTTATTTTACTGGAACTGTGATGTCAAATAGAAAAAAGCTTCCAAGGACTCAAAAGATCTGAAATTAAAATACAGGGAGTCTAAGTGGTTTCTTGATGAAGCAAAGAGTTATGTGTGTGGCTTGGAGGGACAAAAAAAAACATTGCGTATTTGCCTATCTCTAGCTTCAGCAGAGAGTGTTGGCAATGACAAACCATTTGTTATAGACTGTTATAATCAGTCAATGAATGGCTGTGACAAAGTGGACCAAAATATTGCCTATTATTGCAATTTTGAACGCCGCTCCAAAAAAAATGGAAATTTTCTTCTGGCTCTTTGAAATTGCACAGTATAATTCTTTTTTTATACAAACTTTCTCATCTCGAACAAAAAACTGGCTTTAGGGATTTCAAATCCATGCTTGTTCAGCAGTTAGAACATACTGCACAGCTGAGAATGGAAATTACTATTTCTGATCCCCTGAGATGTAATGTGTACTCAGAAAGTGCTATGCATTTAGTTGAGTACGCAACAAAAGACAGAAAATGTCTAGTCTGCAGCACTCCTGCAAAATTGAAGGCACAAATTTTATCTGTTCGGGTTACTGACCATCCATATCTTCATCCTAAGACTTGCTTTGCTTTTTATCATCAAGTCAAATTGCAGTCTCAGGCTAGAATAGCAACATAATGAAATGTTACTAAATGTATATACTAAATGTATATAAAGTGGTCTTTTTTTATAGTTTGTCTTGTAGTGTTGTTGAATTTGAGAGTAAAAGTTGTTATATAATTTTTTATTCTGAGGATGAATTACAAAGTTGAAATGTTTAAAAAAATAAATGTGTGGATCAATTTTATACAATATACATGGATTATATGGATTTTTTCCTGGTGGTAAGTGGAATTTTGCATTCATTTTTATTTGATTTTTTTCAATAACATGAAATACAACAATACTTTACTAAATAAATACTGATTTACATGGATAACTATTTATTGTCAGATTGTTCAGAATTTAATTTTGATACCAACAGTATAAATTTAGCTCACGTAGAACTGAAGTTATATGCATATTTCCAAGATCACTCCAGTTTGAAAAATTTTGCTAGAAATGTGTTCTGGCAGAGCGTGACCACCCTCCAAAATTTTCTTGGACACAAAGAGTTAATCACCAGTGTCGTTAGTTGCCACATTTGAAAGACATACTGAGGAGGATATCAGAGCACTTATAGACTGATTCAATGTGCAGTGATGATATGAAGACTAAGCTAATGCTACATTTAATTCTTACGTGACTATGTTCTGTTCAATGATCCCACCAAACAGTTGGGCTGTAATTTGTAGCTCTCTGTCTGGGTACTGGGGGAAGAATCTGTATTCCTCAAAGAGGTTTCGCAGCATGCATGCAAAAACATCCTGTGTCAGATTGAACATCATTTAACAGATGAGTGCATGCCAATTACTTCATAATTCAATATACAACCACTTTAAAAAAAAAAAAATAACTGAAGTTATCTCCTGCTCAATGATGTCTCAACGCCATTAATACTTGCAGAGGAGCAACGTCAAACTAAAAAAAGGACAATATCCAAACATCACGTTTTATGGGCAGTTTTTCTTCGAAACCCCAGGAATTCTGAATTTTCACTCTTTTTCCTATAGTGCAATAGGGAAGTACCCAGGATTTCTTGAAAACCCAGAAATCTCCAACAGCTCTATCCGTGTAGTGCTATGCTTAGTGCTGCGAGACTCTTACCCAGGTAGGGATCATTGGTCATCACTGCAGTATTCTCCCACTTCTAGTGCAGTTGGAGCTCTAAAAACATCACTTATTGGTATCGGCGGGCATGTGAGCCTTTTCCACGGGTGCTCTAGAACAACCAGTCGTTGACCACGCTTTGTGACCTATGTGATTTTCGCCAAAGAGAGCATTGAGCGACAACCTGCATGAGCAGACATTTGCGTTGACTCAAAGCGATCATTTTTCGGCTGTTAATTTGCCATTTTGATCTGAGCCTGCAGGTGTGCATTTTTGGACATCGTTCTATAGAATTGTAGGGCAATCGCGTTCGAAAAGTGCCGGTCCTTGTCAATGAATAGGCTTGTGCGAGAAGACAAACCCTTGCATTATAGGCCTTACTCTACAAGCCACAGTGAATTTATTCCGGGAGGAACATTCACCGTTTTGAGACATATCACCACTTGGCAATTTAGACTTTGCATGCATTTTCCCTGGCCACAGGAAGCACTGGACTGGGGTCTCAGATAATCCAGGTCGTTTTGGCGCTATCAACGCAGCTTTATGAGGATTTTGCGCTCACCAGCATCACCCACCCCAGTTCTTACAGGGATGTTAAGTTTTCATCCTGCGCTAAAATACAACCTTACATTTTGCACTCGTGCAACAGTACCTTGCCTGGTTGTCCCAGTGAGGGACTGTCATAGCAAAATTACATAACTACAGACAATTTTCACCATCCTTAAAATTACATTGTGGACCTTTGTTGTTACTGTATTCATGCACTGTCGCTGAATATCTTCCAGTGCAAGATATAGAGCACACACAGTTAATCAGCAATTTCAATGATGGTCCTTTCAATTAATCTCTAGAAGGTAAGTGCCTCAGGTACTGGAAAAAAATTTGCAGGTAAAACCGGTCTTAAAATACAGAGAAACTACTACAACATAATCTGGTTTCATACATACAGAGATGGATCAGCAACTAATGCAATACAGAAAAGAAGGGGAGAAAGCTTGTTTCGTCTAAGAAATGGTGCACAGAAACTGGTGAGAGAAGTTGCAAAATTCTGAAGTAACACAGATCGAAAAATCTGAGGGCCACAGAGATGTGGTTTTACAGAATGATGAGAATCCCATAGACTGCTATCATGACTAATGTTGAGGTGTTGAATGAGATAAGACACAGAGAAAGCTTATCAATATTAGAAAGAGGCGGTCATCATTTTTCAGGCATGTGAGGGAGGTTTAGAACACATTGTGACAACCGGTAAAATCGAGGGTAGACGTGAGAAAAGTTTGGATAGCCTGACTTCATGACACGGTAGAGTGTCAATATCCTGAGTTGATAAGAAACGCCAAAGACAGATTTGTGGAGATCCATATCGCCTACGCCAGCCAGCCCAGCACAGCACCTGATGAACTTCAGGGCAGAGCATATGTCAGCAATATATCTAATTAGTTAGATTGGTGGTGGTGGGATGGGGGAGAACTGCACTTTACAAGTTATGTACTATCCCTGCGCTGGTTGTATCCCTGCATAAGACAAACCCTTATGTTATTCAGAATTCTTGGCAGAAAGACTGGCAAAGGAAGAGACCTATATACGCCCAAACATATAAGGTGGCACGGTTAGTCAAAAGATACACTATGGATACACTATACACATAAAGATGCGATAAAAGGGAGCCACAGCTTTCCAACCGTCAGAAAGATGATTTGTGCAGAAAACATTTTAGACTTCTACGTTGTAGGATGTGCAAATTTCTATAGTGCCATACTCCAGCATAACAAAGAGAAGATGGTTATGTCTTTAAAAAAAAAGCATCTTACAGTGAAACCTGACATAACATTTCATGTAAAAACATGTACCCTATTTGTCTTATCATGGAATCCTTGAAAGACTTGAGCATAGGGGAGAACCTCATCGATGCTCATAGTTGGAGCAGGTGGTTGGTTGTAGATCTGTTGAAAGTAAGTGTTAGCTCTGTCCTCCACCTCCTTGCTAAAAGTTTGTGTCATTTCTGGAAAGATGTTGGACATGTCATTTGCTGGATTGCCAGGCACTAGGAGAGAGAAAAAAAAAGCTGATTAGTGTTCCTGTTTTTAAAGGCAGAAATACTTGCTGAAATTTAACAAAATATTGAGACTCAAGCTTATAATTCCAATACTTTAAAATTCAACACTCTATATTACAAATGTTTACAGTTCTCTGGTCTAACTAAGTTTTAGTTATGTCGATGCTTACCTGTGACACCGGTGTCTATTCATAATTTCTCTATACAATATTGCCCACATCTTGTCTTAATATAATTTCCATCATGATTTTTTTTTAGTCTCTATTTCTCTTTAGTTTAGTTGTGGAATCATCACTGCACACGGAACCAGTTAGTCAATAAGTGCTCCAATCTGTCTCAGCGTGTGGCAACTAACGACAACGGTTCTTTGTTGGTTTACTATTCTTTGGCTACCAGTGTAATGCTCTTTCTAGATACACCACATTCGACTTAGAATTCTTGCAGTCTGGTTAGGGTTGTAGATTTACCACTTACTTGAATCATTTACAGAATCTCTTTTCCTTAGGGAATTCAGAATATCAGCCTGGTCCATTGCTCGCCCAATTTTTACAGCAGTCATACCTGCAAACTTCTTCAGTGCGTTCATTTCCACTTATACCTGCTTGCCCTGGCACAAAAATAAAACTAATTTTTGTTAGCCTAGATCTCTACAGCGACACCAACTATTGTCTCAGAGTTCAGCATGTTTCAATCTTCCTGAGCATACTTAATTCTTTAGTATGTGTTCAGTAGAACTTCCGCCCGAGTGGTTACCGGGCCCAAATTTGGGTGTAAAGAATAGAACCACTGTTACCTGCTATGCATGTCGTAAGAGGCGAAGGAGGTTTGGCTGAAATCGGATGCATGTGTCCTAAACGTATAGAAGTCTATGCGTTTAGGGGACTACCAAACCAATGTGCAACGTATACATATTCTTGGCAAAGATCAAACATATCACAGTGATTAAAATTAAGTCGTAAGAGCGACAAAGAAGAACTTCAGTAGTGTCTAATTATTTTTGCATACTGCTCTAATTGCCATACTGACACAACTAAACAATATACCTGTTCGATTTCCTAGTCTTTCTTGATTCACTGGCAAAACTGGCTTGGGTGCTTGTGCGCTGGTAGCTCCAAGCGTAGCTAAGTTGCTTACTGGAGGACGTGGCCCAGGACCAGGTCCGGGACCTGGTGTAGGACCAGGACCTGGACCTATCCCCTGAGCCATAGCTGTTTGTAGCCCCATACCTGCTTGGAAACGAACAACATATACTGATGACAAAACCAGAAGACTTGTTCAGGTCAAGTTCTGCAGTGTCAACAATTCAAATGTGCTGATGTTTTTTTTACACTAATACCACATGTACAGTTCAGATAAGCTACCCCCCATCCACCAATAGGATGAGATTCTACACATTCCTCCTAGCTAGCCATTGTTCAATGTCTACATACTAAGCTCAGTTCTCTGAATGTATGTTGTGTTTGTTAGTTCAAATCTTCCAAACAGCTTTGCATGGATGTTTGTCTCTGTTGACCAGTGTTCTTTCTGCAGTTGATTCATCAGGTGACAATCTTGTTGGATATGTTAGGCTGTCTGTCCACATGCGATGTGGGTGATGGTACCAGTCTTAGTTTTCTACACAATTTATGAAAGACACTTCTTACCCCCAAAAAGTATTAGCTTCAATGCTTTTGATTTTTTTCAGCACAAATGAATTCATTAACTTAAGAACACATTGCATTAACTTCAGTACAGAGTGCATCATACACTTCCATGCAAAAAGGTTCTGGCTTCATTAATCTAAAAAAAATAATCACCACAAAAAAATAATATTTTTATCACAGATGTATTTAAAATAAAGAACTTTTCAGCTCGGTGCCATGGACATCGTAACCCTTCGGTTCGGTGCCACGAACACCGTAAATCTGGGAATCTGCGGCTTTTTCTGTCATCCCGCGAATTGAACCCGCACACACAGAGGGATAGTCACCCGTAGTCCAACGCGCTACGAACACGCTGGGCAGACAGGCATCACAGATGTATAAATTCCATGTTAAAAAAAGTGTTTTAACTCTTAGTAGACCAGGACAAAAGCCATTATAGAGTAAGAACCATTAGTGTGGCTCCTGGTCCAGAAGGAGTTAATATTTATTTTCAGCACACCATTTATTAACTTTAGAACAATTTATTTTTCTTCAGTGATCTCTGGTCATGAGATTAGTTTACTGTGGGTCACAAAACTGGGCAGTCAGCTTCAGGTCCGTCAGGTTTCCCACTTTCATTTAAACCCAGCCCATCTGAACTGTCTATTGTCAAAGTTAACTATTTTGCAATAAATCTTAGAAATAATTATATAAATATACATCAAACCTTTCCTTCCACATCTGTGTGCTGGTGTGTGGTAAAGCACATTGGCTGCAGTCTCACAAATGCACCACATAAGATATCTTAAATGTTGTATTTTGTAGTTATAGTATTACAATCATTTCCTGAATGTGCTCAGAGTGTGAGAAATTGTTACACACAAGTTGTAAACAAACGGGGAAATGTGGTCACACTGGGAAGTTGTTACACACAGGTTGTAAACAAACAGAGAAGTGGTACTAGGAAGTTGTTACACACAAGACAAGTCCTTACAATAAACTGTTATATTAAATATAAGCAATCCTTACATTAATCTGTTATACTACCTATAAAACATTCCTTACAATAATCTGTTATACTAGCTATAAAACATTCCTTACAATAATCTGTTATACTAGCTATAAAACAATCCTTACAATAATCTGTTAAACTAGCTATAATACAATCCTTACAATAATCTGTTACACTAGCTATAAAACAATTCCTTACATTTAAACTGTTACACTAGCTAAAAACAATTCCTTACAATAATCTGTTATACTAGCTATAAAACAATCCTTACAATAATCTGTTATACTAGTTATAAAACAATCCTTACAATAATCTGTTATACTAGCTATAAAACAATCCTTACAATAATCTGTTAATAGCTATAAAAAATCCTTACAATAATCTGTTATACTAGCTATAAAACAATCCTTACAATAATCTGTTATACTAGCTATAAAACATTCCTTACAATAATCTGTTATATTAAATATAAACAATCCTTACATTAATCTGTTATACTAGCTATAAAACAATCCTTACAATAATCTGTTATACTAGCTATAAAACATTCCTTACATTAATCTGTTATACTAGCTATAAAACATTCCTTACAATAATCTGTTATACTAGCTATAAAACATTCCTTACAATAATCTGTTATACTAGCTATAAAACATTCCTTACAAGTAATCTAGTTAAACATTCCTTACATTAATCTGTTATACTAGCTATAAAACAATCCTTACAATAATCTGTTACACATCTGTTATACTAGCTATAAAACATTCCTTACAATAATCTGTTATATAGATATCTTTGATATAAACAGTCCTAAAATAATCTGTTATATTAGATGTTTAGATGTTTACATGTAACACAATGGTAAAATGGTGCTTTCCATTGAAAGTGTTACAATATCAGTGTTGCACTTTGAATCGATTCATTACCTCAGTGCTAACTCATATTCCAAATAATTTAGGTTTTACTATGGCATAGTTTCCACACCATTGCCTTTCATAAAGGTAATGTAATGGTAAAATGAAACTTTTGTTTGTCTGTTCTAACATACCAAACAGGAAAGAAACAAGTATGGATGCAACAAAGATGTGGTTTTGAAGAAGGTCAAGAATCCCATGGACTGCTAAAAGGATTAATGAAGATATAAATAATGAAAGGTCAATAAAGAATGAAGCCTACAACACATGAAGGAATTGGTCACATTTTGGACATGTTATACTGAGTCGGGTTAGAACATACTGAGACAGTTATGGAGAATAAAGAGAGATATATAAACATATGGAACAGCCTGGCATAACATGACAAAAAGAGTTGATCGCCAACACTAGGAACAGGAAAAAGTTGAGAATCAGGACTGTCCGTGCCAGCAGGTAAAGCAGCTGATGATAGTAACATGAACTAAGAAGCATAAGTGGAGAAAAAAACTAATCTGATCTGACATCCTCTATGTATTGTCTGATTAGTAACTGAGGATTTCACATTGAAAATCTGCTAATACTACAAAATAAATTAAGACAAAAAATAAAAACTTGGGATGAAGAAATAGGAAACTAGCGGAAACAATGTAATAAACCATCAACATACCGGGCATTTGAGTGTTGATCATGGGATTAAAGTTCATTCCAGTTGATGGGATCTGTTGCTGCTGTTGCTGAGATAAGGCTGGAAATGTCTTGGATGGGGACCCCGGTGGTACTGGTGGAGCCAAAGCAAGGTTTGCCATGGCTTGTGGTAGACTTTGGGCACTTGTTGGGCCTACAGGCACTGAGCCTGGCTGCGTAAGAACCCCACCAATGCTAGCCAGTGGGTCCAACTGTCGACGAAAGTACTAAATATTAATTTGCATAGAATTTATATCCTGTCTTAAAGCTGCATGTTTAAAAAATATTGCCAATTTCTTTATTTTAATGTATCAGTACATGCTATCATAACTAGCCCTTTCGTTAGTTCCAATGAGGAAGAACAGTTACGTGTTTATAGCATGTAAATTATGAACAGAACTTGTGTTCAAGATGTTCATTTTCTGCTGCATTTACTTGCTGGAATATAGCAGTCTATTCCGACACAGATTAAAATTCAGATACAAAAAATAATTGAAATTAGCAATATATTTTAATAACAATGACGGTAAAAAAAAACAATGCAGTAAAAAAATGTTATGATCTTTTCTAAGACAGGATTCTGTGACAAGATAAGTTGAACATTAAGTTGACCTACAAGACCTGTAAGAGGCGACTGATATAGGACCCAGGGACACTACCCTAGAAAGACAGCTAGAAAATATTTACAGAGACAAAACAAATTTATAGATCCCAAAGGTAACACAGAGCCGCGTAGCATAGTTGTTAGTGAACTCGCTTCTCAAGGCTGGTGGTCTGGGTTCCATCCCCGCAGTGCGCTTGGAATTTTTCCCGACCGCTGCGGCTCTCAGGTCGACCCAGCCTCAACTGGGTACCAGACATGCTCTGGGAAAGTAAAGGCGGCCGGCGTGTTACTGACCACATCACCCATCGTGTACCGACGGTCAATGAAAAATACAGGCCTAACACTATTGCCCTATATACCACAAGGTATGAAAGAGTTCTTTACTTTTTTTTTTTTTAAGGTAAGCAAAAATTTAACATTGGCATAACACAGTTTCTAACATGTCCATAACAGTTGTGTGGGATAATGGTTCCTTTTAACACCACTAAGCAGAAAACATTACAAAGACATGATCCTAAACAAATCCAGTGAAGTGTGGTCAGCTTTTCACTTATAGGTCTAAGTCTATACAGTATAGGTCTACAGTCTAAAATCATTTGAGAGAAATCAATGGTTATATTAAAGCCATCAAAGAGAAAATAATTTCATAATTGGAGCTTGAACATGTTTTCTAACCACAGATGCCAATTTGTTACATACTAATTTAGATCAGTTTAAAGTAGATACATTCATTTTATAAATATTTCTCTACACTCTTATAAGTAGAGGGAAATAAATAATAGAAATGATTTTTTAAAGAGATGATACTAAGAAATCCACTATAGTATTATAATGTCAGCGTTGCACTTTGGAATCAGTATATTCATAGCCCAGTGCTAACTCATCATACCAAACCACAAATAGTTTTTTTCTGGTCTAGTATTTACATGCAAGTGTTATATATTTTGTTCTCGTTTGCACTTCCAACTTATCAAGGACACCTAAACAGCTTTTTATTTGTAGCCCAGCTGTAAACCGCAGAACAACAAAGCTGACTGATGCGAATAAAGTATTAAGTTTATCAAGAAAATAAGATTAAATCCTTTTAATCTGCAGTGATATTTATTGCCTTCCATTGCAACCAAATTTAGATCAAATCATAAATGCAATTAACATGAGAAAGTAAATCCAAATTATAATGGATCTTTTTTCAGATCTTAGACAGGAAAAATATATTTTGGAAATCGGGACAAATTTATAGATCCCAAATGTCAGTTCATTTTGTGACATAAGACAGTATCTGAAATGTTCAGTCCATAATGGTTGTGTGGGGGAACTGATCTTTTTAACACCACTAACCTGGAAACATGATTACAAAGACAACATGATCCTAAGAAATCCATTAGTGTTTTATGAGGTCAGTGTTACATTCTGGAATCAGTATATTCATAGTACCGGTGCTAACTCATCATACCAAACAACTAATATAGTAGAAGTCTTCTCTACATCAGTGGTGCTCAAATATTTTGGTCTCAGGGCCGACACATTACGAGATCATCTTTACTTGCAGCTCATCTGTAAACTACAGCACACAACATATTGGATGCTAACATCACTCATGAGAAGAAATCAATGTTGGTTATAACAAAGAAGAGAAAGTAATTTCATTCATTTAATTGGAGCTTAAGACATTTTGAGAGATCTTTTCTTGCCACAGATGCCATTTTCTTGCATACTAATTGAGATTTAGACGCATTCATTTGATAAATATTACTCTACACTCTTACAAGTAGAGAGAATTTAATAGACATGATTTTTTAAAGAGATGATACTAAGAAATCCACTATAGTATTATAAGGTCAGCGTTGCACTTTGGAATCAGTATATTCATAGCCCAGTGCTAACTCATCATACCAAACTACAAATAGTTTTTTTCCTGTGATCTAGTATTTACATGCAAGTGTTATATATTTTGGTCTCGTTTGCACTTCCAACTTATCAAGGACACCCAAACAGCTTTTTATTTGTAACCCAGCTGTAAACCGCAGAACAACAAAGCTGACTGATGCGAATAAAGTATTAAGTTTATCAAGAAAATAAGATTAAATCCTTTTAATCTGCAGTGATATTTATTGCCTTCCATTGCAACCAAATTTAGATCAAATCATAAATGCAATAACATGAGAAAGTAAATCCGAATTATAATGGAACTTTTTTCAGATCTTAGACAGGAAGACAGCAAAAATATATTTTGGGAATCGGGACAAACAAATTTATAGATCCCAAAGGAAACACAAAACGAACTAATGACATAAGACAGTATCTGAAATGTTCGGTCCATAACAGTTGTGTGGGTGAACAGATCTTTTAACACCACTAACCTGGAAACATGATTACAAAGACAACATGATCCTAAGAAATCCATTAGTGTTTTATGAGGTCAGTGTTGCACTTTGGAATCAGTATATTCATAGCCCAGTGCTAACTCATCATACCAAACAAGTTTTGCTGTGATATAGTATCTACACCAGTGTCTTTCATTTATTTGTTTACACTAACAACTTATCAAGAACACCCATATAGCTTTTCTTTATTTGCAGCCCAGCTGTCAACTGCAGAACAATGTGTACATCACACGGCAAAAACTGGTGCTGTTCTAGTTAAGCAGGAAAATAAGAACTTTTAATACTTCCGATCTGCTTTAGAGATTTTGTTGTGTCCTTGGATGACTTTCCATGCAACCAAAATCAAATAGAATGATAAATGCAATAACATGAGAAAGTAAAACCTAATAAGGGAACCTTTTTGGATCTTAGAAACAGCAAAACTATTTAGGGCATTGGGACAAACAAATATATAGATCCCAAAGGAAACAGACAAAACGAACCATTGACATAAGACAGTATCTGAGATGCTAATAACAATTGCTGGAGGATGTGGTGGGTGAGTGGGGGAAAGAAAGAAGGATGACACCATGATACTAAGAAATCCACTATAGTCTTATAAGGTCAGCGTTACTCTCTGGAATCAATATATTCATAACACCAGTGCTAACTCATCATACCAAGCAACTAATATAGTAGAAGTTTGCTGTCTGTACACCAGTGGTGCTCAAATAGTTTCATCTCGGGATATACAAATTATCAAGGTCCCAAACTAACATTTAGATACATTATGAAGAGGTGATCCGTTGAAATGATATGCATCCATTAAACAAATATCTCTAGACCCTTACCCGGCAACATGAAATTGAAATATTGTCGCAGAGTAGCAAATTTCTGTTGGTTTAACATAAGATGCTGTCCGGATATCCTATGCATGTCTGGAAAAATGAAAGATTAAGTCTAGTAAATGGTTCATTCTACTCACTGGATTGACCATATTTTGTGGTTGATATGGTGTCTGCTTAGGTCCAATACCTGCCATTGCACCAGCAACTGGTGGCCGTGACTTACTCAAGTAGCCACTAGCATTGTTGCACATAGAATTAATTGCGTCTGCAAGCTCCTGATTTAAATGCCTGTAATATTAAATAATTTAGATTTTAGTTTAATGAATTTTAACCAGTTTCCATTCAATAATGGAATATTTATTCATCACAATATAGAGAAAAACACCATCATATACCATGTATCAAAAAACTATGAATTTATATACACAACATCACCATTAAGTGTCAGCGAGATGTCTTTTGTATCCAGAATTTCACAAGTGTGTTGCCTGGGCCCACAAGGGGATCAAAGAATAGTAACACTGCGACCTACAAGGCATGTCGTAAGAGGTGATGGCCTAGGAAATGAAAAAGCGTCACAGAAATGAAATGTGCTGGTCTACTTGTAGGCACATATATGGCACAATGTGCTATCACTCTTTGGTTTGGATCATATACAAATCACAAAGAGTGGTTAACAAGTGGTCAATATGGAGCATTTGAAGAAGTATCCAGAATCTTAGTCATGTTAGATGTTACCAGTTACCAAGATAAATGCCAAGTAGCAAGAGCTTGGGTTATATGTCCAGAAAAGAACAGCACAACAGGTAATATGAGCAGGCGTATCAATATCTTAACTGATATGGTTTGCTGATGGAAATATTGCGAAGGTGATCAGAGCACCTATGGGCATGTCTGGAGTGCAAAGAAGATCTTATGCTTTTGTATGGCTAGTAGCCTGGATGAATGAGGAATATATACAGTTGTGAAAATGAAAATTGGGGCATATCCTTTACAGCACTTAGGACTCCACTTATACGCTAAGTAGTATGCCATTGCTTCCTAACAGCTACAGTTAAACAAAACTATTCATTTATGTGTGAAATATCTAAAGATCTTGAACAATAGTCAATTCAGAGCCCAAACAGAATTGTTAACGATTCCCGATTTTGGCGACGTCTAAGTTTAAATAAGAATATAAAATGAAATAGCCTCTTAAGTACTCACTGTGTCCATATCTTGAGGGAATTTAACATTGTAATGACAGTCTCTGGCGGCAGTAACTGACTTCGAGTTTGTGGAGGCTCCTCTTTTATTGGCACACCCAGCAGCTGAGGGCAGCGGCGTTTCAAGAAATTCACGCAGATTAGAATGAAACCTTCCTGTAACAATACAATAGCAGATTGTGAACACACAGTTGTCCCAGGTTCTAAATAGACATGTCCATGCACAAGTGGGCTCGGCATCAGCCACATATTTTGGAGGACTTGTTCTGCCAGGTTTGTCTGATTTCCTCACCCATAGTCTAATATTTTAACCACAGTAGGCTCGAGTGGTCTGGTTTGTTGACAACACATGTTTATTTGCTAGAGTAGTGTTAGAAACGGAGTATCAAGTCTTTTATCAAGCCTTACTCTGTCAATAACAGACAAAAAAGACTACACAGGTGCAGCACTTTAAATCAGTGATGGAATCAGTAACATCCTGTTAGATTATGTATATGAGCTCTCTAGAAAGAACTTAATTATTTTTAACAAGAACAGTCAGAACAAGACAATAAAATATCTTTTAACAACAAACTATCACTGTAGTGGACTCCAGTATACTGATAGTGCAAGAAATGAGACAGCTGATAGACATTGCAACAAAAATGAACAATATCAGAACCAAATTTTTTGTTGTTGCGAATTTTTATTCTTCAGCAGGCCAATGTCAAATTATAGAATCTCAATGTTCTGTAGTGAGGGAAGCTAAAACTAACCACAGGAAATTACAAATTTACATTGGGTCAGAGAACATGCATTAATTACCAACAAGAATCCACCCTAAGGTTGGAATTCAACAAACAATAATTTTTGGATTCCACACAAACTAAAAACAGTATGGAATGGAACTGATAGGAAAACAAAGGTCAAAATACTAAAAGCATTCATATTACCAGTGGCAACATTGTGTGAAGCATGGATATTTAACACGGCAGGTGAAAACGTGCTTTTGATTGTGTTATGGAAGAGTCTGTATACCATGGACAAAGAATAAATAGATCTGGCTAATGCTACAAATAAGAAAATTGTATTTTGGACATAAAATGATACAAAGGGTTGGATAAGACCATTGTGGAAGGAGACATTGACAAGAAGAGATAGATTCAGGATATAAATGATGGTTTGAGCATGACCGTGCAAAGACGGGACATCTGGCCTATGAGAGAGAAATTCCGAATGACTATCAAGGTGGCAAAGTTCTGCTGAGGACAAGCTATTTGATGATGATGAAACAATCTGTTAGACTACTAGTCCAAGACTACTAGTCCATCTCCACACAAAAAAAGGCAATCTTACCAATGCAATTGCTAAAATGTCCGCACACTCAAACACATTCTTCAAACAACTCCAACTTTGAAGACTCAGGAGTTCAAACTATTCCCTAGGTGACCGAACTGAACTTATTAGCTACCCCGGGTTGTGGCGGAATTAAATTTATGTCTTATTTTCCAATGCAGGTGTATGTACAAATTTAGCTGCAGTTTTCTCAAAGATTTTTATGAGTAATATATCATTTTGTAGGTAGATGAATTTTCTTATCGTTCTAAAACGATCTTTGCTCTTCTTAGAGTAGGCCCAACATATCTCCATTTTTCTTGTAACAGTTGCTACTATTATTAAAACTGCAATAGTAGCTGAAAATGAAGAGCATAAGATATTATAGCCATCGTCTACATCTTTTATTCAGTGCAGTCAGTAGGGGTAAATAAAAGAAAGGACCAGCATCAAGTCAATTCAACAGATGCATAAAATTATAATTCATAGGTTCACCTTATGTTCTGTGATTTTGTCACTGAGCCACTTATCCAGCTTTAGATACTCTCGTCTTGAAGCCAGGCATGCAAGATCAATAACAAAAGCATATGGAGTTGCATTCAGCAACATGGACAAAGCCTGGAAGGAGTAAACAAAATATGTGTTAGTCTTCTTTGCTGGCTCTATAGTCTGTCCATTAATTCGTGAGCACGTTTGAAATTGATTTTCTCGAAAACTACCTGTTGGATCTCAGTATTTTTTGCATGCAGCCTTAGAATATCCAAGACGCTAAAATAAAGCTAACCAGTAGTCCATAGATGCTACGGATTTTGCACATCGGCGAATTCCTTTGATCTTTTATGACAATTGCAAATACGGGGCTCAAATTTTAGATTTTACAGTATCCCTAGAATTTGTCCATGTCAATTCTATTCATAGGTGTATCTCCATATTAACTTGATAGGTCAAGTAATTAAGTGTGTTGCCCTTTATGTGCAATCGTGAACTTGGATACAATATGCAACAGTTAGTCCTCCCTTCGGTCACCATTAGACCCCAGGGTGTCTTAACTTCACCACAAATTGTATGATGGTAGACGCATTTGGATATGGAAATGTATACGTTGCTATTTCTCAGTCTGTAATCAAAATATGATTTGTATCATCCGAATCTGCGATTCCATGAGGTTGATAATTGTTACTGGCTGGACAAATTGTAATCCATCTCGGTGCCAGTACTCATCTTCCTCTCGGAGCACATGTTCAACACACTTCTTCCAGAACTGCATGTCTATCATTGAGAAGGACTCACGTGTCAGAACTTCAACATCACACATTTTAAACGTCCTGTTCTGTTCGGCAACTTGCCCTTTACTTTAGCCCAGACAAGCTCTATCGGATTGAGGTGAGCATGATATGGAGGTAGTCGCAAAGACGTGTGGCCGTATTCCGCAATGATTTTGTCAATATGAAACACCTTTTGTCTTATTTGTCATCCTCACCAGGTGCAACAACTCAGGTTTCAAATATGTATCATCGAAGCTGACATTTTCCTTAGCAAGCCAAGTCCTAATTTGATCTTTTGTATTTGATGCAGTTGGTACTTTGTCTTCCGCTGATACTGCGTTGTGATATGATGCATTATCCATTACCAAGCATGATGGTCTGTTTAGAATTGGAAGTAGATCTTTCTCCATCCAGTGCCTGAAAATATGTCCATTCATTTCTGTGTGGTAGTCCCTACGTCGGTACTTTTTGATTGGAAAATAAGTCAGCGTCATGGACAAGACCTTCTTCACTGCTTCCTGCATGTGTTAGTATAATACGCTGGCCTTTGCTGCTTGGTATTTTCTTTTCTGTTCACCGTCTACTGATTGCCATTCTTTAGCATTGGTGTGGTGAGCATTGACCCAGGATTCGTCCAAATATACAATATCATAGCCTTGCTTCCTCCGCTCACGGATCTGCCTCAGGTATTTACTTCGGGCAGCAATTAAATGTGGCTTTTCACAAATAATATTCCTGCCGCCTATAGTTTTTCTGAAGGTGAAGCGCGGCTCTTAAAATTTTTTCATAGAGTACTTTTAGAAATGTCTATGCTGCAATCTGATTGCAGTTTTAATTTCAGTTTCCTGAGAGTAACAAGTTGATTTGTCCAAACATTTTCAAGAGCTCCCGTCTTATGACATCTATGTCAAAGTCGTCAATAGTTCTTTTCCTTCCTTGCTTGACATTAGTGCACTTTGTGTCCTGTTTAATCCATCGGAAAAGGATTCTCTATTCAGACCAAGCGCCAGTTGCGTTCGTTTCTCAGGGTTATGAATATCGCAATATAGATGACCTCTCTTAGATTCCCTACGGAAGTGTTGGTATAGTAAAACTGTAACCTTCTGCATTGTTATAAATGTGCACTTCAGACTCATTATGAATGTGATATCAATGTCAGTTTGATAAGCCAACAAATATGATACAATAGCTTCATACAAATAGCGAGATACGCCTATAACTATAAACGGTATCCCAATTATAACGTCATATGTTTTCCGCTTTCAAAGTCGACTGGGTTAGGTGCGCGGGAATTCGTGAAACTCACGATATTTCAATGTTACCATAATGTATTTTTAGAACAACGCGTCTGTGTACCGTAAATCTGTTACTATTGTGTACAATCCGATGAGGTTGATTTTAATATAACCTGAAGAAGAAATATTTCAAACTACATCAAATTTTCTTGGAAAAAAAAATTTTTCTCTAGCGTCATGGATATTCTAAGGCTGCTTGCAAAAATCACTGAGATCCAACAGGTAGTTTTTGAGAAAATCAATTTCAAACGTGCTCACGAATTAATGGACAGACTATAATATAAACATTTTACAGACCTCTTCAAAGATTGGTTTTTTTTGTAGTTTGAGCAGGAGTACATTGTGCTAGTTCTACAACAAAACTGTCTTTTGACCAAGCACAAATCCAATTTCACCATGCACTTTTTGTTCTGGTTCCCTTTTTCTGTGGTTTGTGATGGTAGATTTGATAATTAAATCTGACATTAAATATATCAAATTTTGTCCCTGTAACAAACTTGCAGACTACTCATTTTTATATTTAACTGTCAAGTGATCTTAACATTAAATTGTTTTTCGCCCACCTCCAAAAGAACTGGAAGCTTGACTTCACCTATACTGAGGTAATCACTTTATGTCTAGATGTGCAAATGAACTCAGTTTTGGTGCACGAGTACACCTACCTTTAACACTGGGATATTAATTTTCAAACAAAAAGTTTGTGGTCATAGTGATGTCTCAACAAACAGACAGAGTAACAAAACTATATAACAACTCAAATCTTGTTCATACCATTGCAGTATTTGTTTTTAGCATGAATGATAATACACTGATTCAAATTTCTCAATAACTAAATATACTTCTTAGTTTGTGATCCGGTCTGAAGTATTCTTAATCCTGTTTGCCTAACAGCTTCATGATAAGAAATTTATATAGAATGGGCTTTTGTGTGCATTTTATATACAAGTGTTTTTTGCCGCCTCGTATCTCTTTGAGGACATATATAGTTCAGGTTTGTCAAGCTGATGCACTTCTTGGTTTATGAACAGTGTATTAGCTATAAATATAGACATCTAGCAAGACTAAGACCAGCGATACTATACGGAAATGTGTACACACCTTCAGGTCCTGAGCAACATCCAGAATGCGAGACAGTCTGACCTGGTCATGAGGCTCTCCCCGCGTATACCACTCTGCCATAGTGTGCATGATCAGTGAACGGATGTTACTTGAGTGACCCTACAGTATACAAAAATCAGATTATTTTAGCACAAATATGTATCTAAAGTATAAACAAGTCATAAATATCATTACCAACATGTGCCGTCTTCACATCAAAGGTTGGCAGCAATGGATTTCCAGCAAATTCTGTTCATTGCCCTGAGAGCACAATGCTGTTTATCCATCTCTTGATGTATTTTCAATTATATATTTTCCCTCTTGCTCTCAAAGCCTTGAGTCAAAACAATGAGTCAAAATACCCAATTTGTCTAATGTTATCGCTTCAAGTAGTTCTCGTTTCACTGCTAGTTGTTTCTCAACTACTGAAAGAATATGGCACACAGGTCTCATTCTTTATACACCGTCAAGTCCTGTCTTTCTTGATAAAATATTTCTGTATAATACTGGCAGCCTAACCGACTACTAACTTAGTCTACATGAAATTTTGGAAGCGAACACCAGAGAAGATAAATCAATGATTTAAATATAATACATGACTAAGACACATTCTTCAAATTGTGTTGTGCGATATTCAACACAAAATGTTTCCATCTCAGAAACAAAAAATATCAGACCAGATACTGTAAACGTAGTCTTAGGGTACCAGTCAGCAGAAAGA
Source organism: Arion vulgaris (assembly GCA_020796225.1). Taxonomy (NCBI): domain Eukaryota; kingdom Metazoa; phylum Mollusca; class Gastropoda; order Stylommatophora; family Arionidae; genus Arion; species Arion vulgaris. The sequence goes on from CM036760.1 coordinate 63,199,763, forward strand.
ATACCACTGAATTTTTGTGAGCTGTAGCTCCAGCTGCAGTGAGCTCAATCACAAACCCAAGCGTACCTGGTTCAAACCCCACGGTGGGCAAGCTTGGAAAAAACCCGTTTCATGGGATTTTTACAAATTGGTAAATAGACCCCGGAGAGCCGCGGTAGCGTAGTTAGTGAACTCGCTTCTCAAGGCTGGTGATCTGGGTTCAACTCCCGCATTGCATGTGGAATTTTCCCGACCGCGCGGCTCTCAGATCGACCCAGCCTCAACTGGGTACCAGACATGCTCTGGGAAAGTAAAGGCGGCCAGCTTGATGCTGACCACATCACCCATCGTGTGCCGACGGTCAATGAAAATACAGGCCTAACACTGTATTGACCTATATACCACGAGGTATGAAAGGGTTCCTTTACTTTTACTTTTTTTAATAGACCTCACCGTTCAGAAAGCAATGGCAAACTACTGAACTATAAATGGTGCCTAGAATATCAATGACTTGTTTACTGTGGTTGATGGCTACGCCCTGTAAAGTATATGCCACGATTTTCGATGAATTTTGACCAGGCAGCGACTTTCCAGCTTGCTCTTCTCGATTTTGAACTACCAAGAGTTTTTACTTGCTAAAATTGAACACGAAACCTACGTTTTATCGTCCGCCTCTGATAGGACTAGGAAAGTGTACCAAAAATCAGTGGTGCCACAGTCATGCCCATCTTTTCTGGGGTTATTTTTCAGAATCTGTTGTATACTAACAGCTTGGTCTATTTGTGGTTTTGATGTTCCTTGTTTGGCTACTGAATACAAATCCATTTTGGTAAAGTGGACAAAAACTATTAACTGCATGCCTTCAGTGACATGTAATGAAACAAGCAAAATATAATATACAGAATCATGTCTTATGTGCATGTCATCATTACTCACCTGATGGTGCCATGCATAATGCAAGATCACAGCCGAGTTGGTGTGCTGACCTAGGAAAATTGGCATCATTTTGGAGATAAGCTCTTGTTTCAGTCTGTTCCAAGATGGCTGAAATAGACAAACAATGCTTTTAAACACCTAATCTGCCTTTGTGTTGCTGTGGCTCTCAAGGGGAGTGAAGAATAGTAACACTACGACCCACAAGGCATGTCATGTCGTAAGAGGTGACCAATGTAGAGGCCTAGGGAGGCTACATGTAGTAAATAAAAAGCGTAGCAGAAATCAAATGTACTGCCTACTTGTACGCGCTTAACTGATACAGCGTACAATCGCTCTTAGGTTCGGATCTCATACAAATCAAGGGTAGATGGGTATATAGAGTAAACTAGAGTAAATGTTATGTTTTAATGAAATTAGTACAGCATACTGCATTTCAAATTATTTGTGCATAAATGTTTACTTTGGCTCTACTGTTGTTTGATCCTATATTACAGACTTTTTTTGTATGTTTATCTTCTACATGAAGCAATTTTGTCTTATAATTAATCAAATGATTTCCCATACAATCTTGAGACTTTGGCTGACACCACTCACTTTTACTGTCTAAGCTTTATATAAGTCACATTTTTTTTAAACCGTAAGACTCAGTACAGTTTTTTTTTAGCTGCATAGAGAATTTGGCCACATTTTGTGTTATGCGCCATGGAGACTGCTGGCATTTTATTTAATAATAAATATAACACTGCATTAAAATCAAACTAAAACAGTCTTGAAATTATATTTTTGAAAATATAAATCTATCCAGATTTAGCTCAACATCATCTGGCAATCAGCATAGTGATCATGAAGTGTGTTCAATATAAGCCCTACTTACTGTGATCTGTAGTAGAGCCAACATAAGAATGTCTGGACACTTAGCAATTGGGGCTTTGAATAGGTCCAGTATTTGAGCATAGTGACCACTGTCTGACAATCGAAGTAGTGCTTCTACAAGACTCAGGCATTTCCTGTTAAGACGTAACAAAAATGAATCAAACAGATCAATGATGGAAACAATCGGTGATGAAAATAATATGAAGACGTTACATAAACATAAGTAACTTGTGTACACCGATTCTTCTTCAGCAACGTCTGGTCATGCGCTTAATTATTAGGTAGATTGGGGCCACATGTGTGGAGACTTGCAGGAAATGCTCCAGTGTCTGTTCCGTCTGCTGACACTGGCAGAGAGCTGTCCATAAAGAAGTAAATGGTGGAAGAGAAGAAGAAGTGTACGGTACGTAGCCAAAATATATTACCTGGTCTATTCTGCTTAGGATTTTGAGGAAGTCTTTTCCATTATCATATCCAGTGTTTTTGTTCCACTATATCAATTCATTTATGACATCTGCCGCTCTAACTTTCTAAATCTAGCAGCAATTAGACTTTGTCCTTCAACCTAATGACGTGGTAACTATGTGCTTATAGGTTGTTACTGTTTCATATAAGAAATCTTGCTGACCGTATCCAACGATTGACACCCGATGTGGTCAACATGTGTACTCAGCTGGTTTTGGGGTGTTTTCTGGGTGAATTCTGCTCATGTGATTCCTTAAGTGGTATGGATTGATTTCTGAATCCCTAATGGTTCCCTAGTCTCTCCTTGTAAGGTGGCTGATGTAGTAGGGGTTCGGTTGCATGTGTCTGTATACATCTCTTCCAGGGACTCCATTACACATCTGTTCATAAAAACATGTTTCTTGGATTTGTTATGCTGTGAAGTTGCTTGTGTTAATTCTTTCTTAGATAACTTGTTGGTTGGAACATGTTAATCGCATCCATAGTAACGATAAACACACAAACCGTGTATTAAGAAACAAGATGGATGTGCAACAATAATCTACATGTCAACATAAACAGAATGAGACAATAGTTAAAGATGTTACAATTACCAAGTTGCAATTTCCCGATCATCTTCATTTGGTGCAGATTTTAGGATGTCAGTAACAACTGTTGGTGAATCTCCTTTGTGATCAGCCAAGCAAAACACATCAGGATGCTTCAACGCTTGCACCAGAAAAGACAGCTGGATGTGATAAGATTATACAATTGTACATTACAATATCAATGAAATAACACTGCATGAAGACATTCATAGATGGAAAGGACATTGCAAATCTGAACTCTTCCCCAACTAGCCCTCGACTATATCCCACAAAAATAATAGATCCCTGGACATTCAAATGCACCCAGAAATGATAAAGCAGGTTGACTGGCTAATGGGTCGACAGAAGAAAAACATCTATACATCAAGTAAAATACTAACAAAAAACCCTTAACAAAAAATGAAATTTGAACAGATAAGCAACAGGAAACTGGAAGAGATTTATAGACGTGGCCTGCATGGCAAAGTCTGGTGGTCTTGCACACAACTTTTTCAATGTAGGTTACCTAGTGTTGATTTGTCAGTCAACAGTGTGAAAGCCTGAAAGCAAACAAATCTCATCCAAATTTTATCTTTTCACAAATTTCAGATTAGTTCTTACCTGTCCCTCCGTGTTGTTCCATGGCTTATAGACCAGGTCTGTTGGGAATGGTTCTTGTACCCCCCGAGAAATAACATGAACAAGGAGCCGTAACCCTTTCCTGTTTTGAATCAAAAATCCCTTGTGGTCCAGGTGAGCAACTACTTCTCGCCAGTTAAGATGTGGGTTCTAATAACAGACAAAAAAAAAAAAAAAAATTAAAATTTAACACTGTCACAAAAAGATCAAAAGGTTTAATTCACAAGACATGATAAATGAGAGAAACACCTTTAGTGTCTTTAATTGTATCAAAAGAACTTAATTAAAAACAATTACAGCCTATAAACTAGAACCTAAGCTATCCAGCGACGACTATCACAAACTTGACAGACGAACAGAGCTTCCTCTTCCGTCTCGGGACAGAGCATAAACTGAATAAAACACTTGCACAGGCCACAATGTCTCCATCCTCTTGTGGCATATCTGATTAAACCATGGCCAAGACTTGTGCCCTGTATGTCCTCCCCAGAAAGGGATGTTGTACCTACAACACACCCCTAAATTCAAAACTACATTGCACCAGAGTTCCAGACAACCGCCAACTTCATAAGAAGTCTTGAGAATAATCATCAAAATGGTGAGTAGAAAAAGAAACCTATAAACTGGACTGATTTATGTCTCTATGTTTATATTTTAAAATACATATATTCACATGTACTCCTATGTGAGATGAAGAGCGCTGAGAAACAATGACAATTGTAAAAATAGAATAAGTGACAACAGATGATAAAGAGAAAATAACCAGACTTAGAACGTTCTATATCGACCACTTGTTAAATCACTTTCTGATCTGAGTCTAAGAGCGACTGTAGGTTGTGCCAGTTATGCATCTACAAGTAGGCCAGCACATCCATTTTCTGCGACGCTTTGAGGATAGACATAGAAAGATAGACATTCCAGAGCAGAAACTAACGAGCCATCAAACAAAAATGATGGCTCGATAAATGTAAAACTAGCAGGAGTCAATAAAATTAGGCCCAGCAGTGGACACATTTTAGAATACTTACAATGGAAAACAGCAAACAAAAATAAACATTTAAGATTAAATCTTGTCAGGACCCACCATTTCTTTGATAATTTGGAGAAAGACATCAACATTCCATGTGGATACTCCGGGAACCTCAGGACGATCACTGGGCTGCTGCTAATAGAGAAAGTACAAGCATATAGCATCACGTAATAAGCGGTGTGTTAGTTCGGTTTTTTTCATCTGGTTATAACACAGAATGTGTCAGGGGATTCTTGTACTGTGTGAATTATATCGTGAGCTTCTGTGATGTCTTTGTTCATGCTGGACCAATTAATATATTCACCAGCATGAGTCAAGTCTTCAGGCAATGATGGCTTCCTCTACTTTTGTCTCAGTTCTGCATTCTATCATTTATTTCTTTTGGAATGTTTTCTATACTCAGCAGTCTATGCAAGGTGGTGAGATATCTCATAGATCCAATTGTCAGCTGAAGGTCGTCTTGTCGGTTGATTACTTTGCTCTCACTCTTGAACGCCCACCTAGTTACTTGTGTATGTCCATTTCCTATTACAAACTATTGTACTACATCCCTCCTATTCCTCTCCGCTCCTAGGGGAGCATAGGTCCTAAACGGTTGTTCCGTCACTTTTCCCGGTCTCTTGTCCTGTTTTATGACTTCCCAGGTCTGTTATGGATGTCTTGTTTTCCTTGCAAGTTTCACTCAAGTGCTTATCTAATGACACTCAACTGTCTCTTCAGTAAGGTACGCCCAACAAGAGCCAGCTATAAACTTATAGGTCTGCAAACTCTGGAAGAATTATGGGAAATCAGACCACGACTACACCAGGTGACCCTCGCATTCCAGTTTTGTATATAGACGAATTCATTTTAAAAGCAACACAAAATGCTAAATAAAAGTTATATTATGCAACAAGTTAAGTTTAACAATAAGGAATATCAATATTATGAATATTTTCACCATTAAATAACCATAGACTCACAGAATTGAGTAAAATTGCAAAAAGCTTGCAGTGTTCTATCAAACATATTTTTCAGCCCCCAACTTAAACCAGGTCTGGGATTTTCCGATCAGTTGTCAATCCCAGTTAAGAGTTGGCTGTGGCCCACCCATTGTAATTTTTCCTCCTAATCTGGGCCATTGTACTATAAACACTCCAACATCAAATTGTATTTTTCAATTTGTAGAAGTAAATGTTTCTGTTGCCTGCAGGAACTACTCCAACCAGCTATTTATAAATGTCAGCAACTAATGCTAGACTACTTTTGTTGTATGCAGCTGTATATTTTGTTGTATGTTTTGATGCAGCTGTATATTTTGTTGACGTTGATGCGCTGGTACTACAGTATGTTTGCTCTCATTTGTACGCTACCGAGGTCAAAGTATCTTTAAGTTCTTATTCATCATTGTAAATCGCCCAAGTGGTTACCGGGACCCTAATATGGGGTGTAAAGAATAGAACCACTGTTACCTGCCACGCATGCCGTAAGAGGCGACTAAGGAGGTTTGGCTGAAATCGGATGCACATGTCCTAAACGTGTAGAAGTCTATGCGTTTAGGGCCTACCAAACCAATGTGCAACGTATACACGTTCTTGGCAAAGATCAAACATATCACAAAGAGTGATTAAAATTGGTCGTAAAGAACGAATGCAAAGAAGATCATTGTAAATGGTGTCCTTTGCGACTTTTTGTAGGAAAAACTGGTTTAATAATATCCGATAATACCGCTGAAGTCGGAGAAAGGCACACATGTATGGCAGGGGCCACTAAGGAAAAAAATCAAGTTAGAAGTGCCGTACCAAGCGCTATGCCTGAATTAATATCTGAGCGAGAAAATGCAAGAAGAAGAATATCTTGTACAAATAAGATTAAGACACTTTGCAAAATATAACGATTTGATGCAACAAACTTAATACTTTGAAGTTAGTCTGGGAAAATTAAAGAGTGTACAGTGGCACAAGTTATAATCTTAGTCACTACTGTCGACCACACATTATGGACAGCATAACAACATACCTGTTGTCCATGATCACCAAGCCCGACTGGCGTGCGGGCCATCATGCCTAGTGTACGGGCAACAGCGGCTGGTTGTATCTCCTTGGCTCCACATTGAGTTAACACACTGCGACACTCTTCAGCACTGTATTCATCAAAACACAAAACTAATTAATATTTCATTTTGCAACCTATGCCATGACAAAATATTGTCATAACTGAACGTTTCAACTTTTTGAGTTTCTCTTGTGAGATATTGCTGCTAATGTGACACCATCTATATGTATTAGGGGTTGTCTACATCAGTTTCAAGCAAACAATAGGTACTAGTATTAGATAGGTGGTCTCTGTGACGTAGAGGTTAGGTGCTCGCCTCTCATTTCAAAGGTACTCAGTTCGCTCCCTTGTGAAACCATCCAGGATATTTTTCAAGAGATCTCTGATCTCAATGTAGGTGAGATCAACTATGTAGTTCCATTGGAAACAATAAAACATTGGTCTCATGTTCAAGTTGAGCATATAAAAGAACCCCTGGCAATTCAAAATCGAGAAGAGCAGCTGGAAACTGCTGCCCTGGCAAAATTCATTTTTTTTAAAAATAATTCCTACACAATATTTTTACCATCTTCAAAATTACATCAGGTACGCTCTCCAATACTACGGAGTTCATGCACTGTCACTGAGATCTTCCTGTGTAAGAGATCAGAGCCCACGTGGTTATTCACCAAAGTGCAAAGATGATATGCAATCAATCACTAGTTTAGACAGCATGGAAATTGATTGCTCTGTAAAACAAAATAGAAGGAAATGACTAGAACATGCTATGAGAATGAAACCTGACATGTGAGAACCACCATTAGTTTTGACACTGGAGGAATAAATAATGGAAGGAAGACCTGAATTTTGACAAGCATAATATAAGAAATACACAATCTCCGACATGGAATGCAGAATAAGGAAATATTTATTAAAAGAAACAAAACTACTCATTCACTGTTGTTCAATGCCTACACAATGAGTTTGGTTCTCTGTAAAATGTGTTTGTTAGTTCATCAAGGTTGTCTGTCAGCTTCAGGTCAGGTTTCCCCAAAAGACTGGGTGTGGCCACATGTTGCTTTTCAGCTCACCTAGGAGAGGACAGTCTTGCAGGACATGCTCCAGTGCTGTTCATCCTGCTGTCTGGTACGTAGGCGAAATATGAGCTGGTCTGTTCTGAGGTCTTTGAGGAAATTTTTTTCCATAATCATATTGAGTGTTATCTTCCAGTCTACTACAAATTCTCTCTCCATGCAGGTTTTGACCTGAAAAGACTAGGGTTGGCAAATTGATTCATCAGGTGACAATCTTCAGGATGTGTTTGGCTGTCTGTCCACATGCACGTGATGGAACCAATCTGTAGATAAACTACTTGAGAATAGTGAATGATTGCTAGGACACACTGGAACTACTTACTTGAGCGTGCAGTTGTAACCACTTTCCATCATAATCTCTGCAATGCTGACTTCAGTCTGTAAATAAAACATGCCACTTGTGAGTAAATAATATTCTAGTTTTTAACTATTATTGCAAACTTTCACTCATAAATAGTGTACACTAAGCAAAGACCTAGAGGCAGTTGCTGGTCTTGATAACATGAAGCAAAGTAGGAGAGAAAATACTTATTGTAACAAAAGTTACAACTAAAAATAGCCCATGCGAGAACAGTCAACGAACCAACAAAAAGCCTCAAAAATACCTGTCGAAATCACTAAAACAAGAGGTATTCAAAAGAAATCAAAAAGGAACTGAAATATCCCAGCAATGAAATGATACTGCCACACAACACAGCCCAATTCCAGTGAAAATTCCAAATATAAAAAAAAAGGTGGCAGTAACAGGTCCGAGTGGACCCACAAATACACCCTTGGACTACTGGACTTGATAGCAAGGAAAGTAGGGACCGATAACTTCATTCTCCAAGAAACAAAACATTTCAGAGATGAGAAACAATTGTCGATCCCACGCAAATAACAGGAAATAAACATCCAAACTTTTCTATGCAACTGCATGCGAGTCCTGCAGGTCACAAGATAATATGGAGAGCAAGCTGACACTCTGCTAAACAATCTTATCAGAAAACAACCAAATCCAATGGATACCAGCACAATGTGGCATATCAGGAAATATGATTAAGGAGGGACAGATAAAATACGACCTAAGCACCCAGTGTGTACCTACCAGAGATCAAGGAAAAGGGCATATATCAAAGAAAAAAATAGGACTGTTGTGGAGGCGACGAACACCCACAAAATCTCCTCAGCTCATAACAAACTTCCAACTCGGAATAGGACACTGACAGCTGCACAACCATATGCACAATGCGCATTTCTCCGGAGCACAGCATCCTTCTGTCCTGTCCACTATAACTACACCAGTGAAATGAGACATGGCCCTCACGAACAAAGCATAAAGAGCAAGCTGTGGTGAACCCTCTCAGCTGACGTGCAGCTTCAGAGGCAACCCACTTAGTCTAGACAGCATATGAAACCAACTGCAAAATAACTTTCTACTTCATTCACTTCTTATAAAGCTGGTTATGTTACACTGCTTATGTGCAGGAAGGAGAGTTAAAATCATCCATTTTTAGAATGTAAAGATGATACCGTTTCCCCACAAAGTGTTTGTGACACTGTATTGCAGTTTACACAGAGTTAGCGATATCTACACCTTTTTACATCAGCTTTCTTCCTATTTTGTAAACATGGATTAACAAAGCAGTCAGTGCTTGACACCTTGCGGGGCAACAGTTCTTGCTCAATCCGTGGCCATCCTTTGCAAGGTGCTCTGACCAACACTGCATTTTTTTTACCAGGTTTCCTTTGATCTGCCTCTTCGCCTTTCATTTAGAGTTCACCGCATGGTAGTTCTTGTGATGGTCTATGGGTCACTTTGCGTTCGTTCTTTACGACCAATTTTAATCACTCTGTGATATGTTTGATTTTTGCCAAGAACATGTATACGTTGCACATTGGTTTGGTAGGCCCTAAACGCATAGACTTCTACATGTTTAGGACATGTGCATCCGATTTCAGCCAAACCTCCTCAGTCGCCTCTTACGACATGCGTGGCAGGTAACAGTGGCTCTATTCTTTACACCCCAAATTTGGGTGCCCTGTAACCACTGGGCAGGTCACTTCTGAGCATGCAGCCTCTATTCTTTATCTCTGTGGGCATTCCCACTTTAAAATTCTTGCCACCAAGTTTACCACTCTTGACCACTACTCCCTTAGCCAGCGATAACCAGAATAATCTCTCTGAGGTAGGAGTAGGGTCTAGGTTAGTTCTGGTTCCCTTGATATGTTATTCCCTATATCTTAGGTCTCACAACAAGCATACACAAAACAAACATGCATTAGAAATAATTGCACTAATGAATTTTACCATGGTTTTCTTCATTGTTGAAATGTCTCCGAGTTTCTTCCCAGCAATGTCTTCCAGACTAGGATATATGAATGGACTAATAATAGCCGGCACTCGTTCTCGGGGAAATTCTGATGAAGATATCAAAGATACAAATGTTATAAAAAAAAGCTTACTTATCTAAATACATATTCATTCTACCCTGTCTTCAATGGAAAGATAAAGTTCAAGGTGATGACAATTTGACTATGTAAGTAAATTATGGTTCATAGTTCATATGTACGGTTCCACAACTTCATTGCAACGGGTCACCCCATAATTGCTCTGTTCCTGTGTCAACGAAAATCACACAAATGCTAACAACGGTCTCCTGACAGCGTAAACTAATTCCAGAATGTAGCAACTGTACCGCCACAAAAAGCAACATGCACCGTATAAATGCATATGGCCCACAAACAAAGCACAAACATATGCACACAATCCCGATAAATGCATATGGCCATCTCTAAAGTGTCAACAGAAAACTGTTGCATCACTTGAATTGCAATTCATGTCGAAGGGAACATCAATCCGCACAAACCAGCTTTCTGCAAACGCAATAGCACTGCACATGGCAGATTGAGTTGGTTCGTCATAACTGCCGTCTGTCATTTTCTGAATACACACAACAAACCCACGGTTGACACAGCAAAAAGCATTCCATGTAACATTCATAGCTCCCAGCGTTGCTCAAGCACTAACTCAGTAAACAAAACCAGAAAATACCCGACCAAACATGGTGGAAATGCGCTAGCAAAGATAAGTAAATTATGGATAATAAATTAAGCATACATGACAATCAATGTAAGCAGTCAAGATGTGGTTTTATATAAAGTTTAAAATAATATGGACAGCCAAAAAATGAAGGGTTGAGGGAGTCCAACGCACAAAGGAAACCTCTGATGTATGTTTTTTTGCATTTTATTTTATCCGATTTGAAATTGCCTTGCCTATGTTGCAATAACATATGGAACATAGTGCAACAACCTATCTCTCACATCTATATTAGTTTTCCCAATTCATCGTTCTTAATGAAACAATGCAACGAAACCATTCTTATACTTTTAGGTGGTTTGTCCAATAAGACAAATTTATACAGATGGGTTAATTATGATTTTAGGAACATAAAAGCCAACTGTATAGTACCACATCTACTGAATTATATTGTAGCATGGATATCAGACCAAATTTATGTCTTCAAGCTGACTGGTACACTCAAGTAGCATTTTCAGTGATCCAGTGGCACACACTCTTGCCCTTCGGCCCAATGCTATGTAGTTTGCATGTGTTTGTAAGTTGTTCTTTTGTTCTGTATAGTGTATTCCATTTATCTGGCCTTTGAGGAACGTTTTCTCAAGTAACAAATTCCTTACATAACTACTGCAAAGAACGATGGCAATGAAAATAAAGTAAAGAAAAAACTTAAAATTTCATCGAAATATTATGATTGTATTTATTTGTATTTATAACAGTAGTTTTAAAAAGTGACAAACAAATCTCTGAACTGATCGTCAGGTAAAAAATGAGCAATACAAAATCATGTATGAAGAAGATTCCCTAGAAATTACCTCGTCTCACAGCTTTGAGGAAGGTGTCCAACGTCTCTTGAGCAATGCCAAACTGCTCTCTTTCTGTGACCAGATGAGACAGCAGCAGGTGGAGGATCTCTATATCAGAGTCTTGGAGCCCACCCTCCTGGCTACCTGTACCTAAACAATCAAAAAAGAAACACAAAATTCATAAGATGGTGATAAACAGTTACAACCTTTAAAATATGCCATGAAAAATTGAAAGCGCAAAATAAATTAAACAACGTAATTACATCGCCTGTGTGTTGACCGGCCCTCAAGGGAAGCAAGAATAGTAACACTGCAACCAACAAGGTATATCGTAAGTGGTGACATTCTGGCCTACGGAAGCTACCCTAGTAAATAAGCGTGAGCAGAAATTGGATGTGCTGGTCCATTTGTAGGTACATAAATAGCACAATCGCTCTAAGGCTCAGATGACTTACATAATACAAAGAGTGGTTTAACCAGCAGGTAGATATGGAGCATTCAAAGATGAATTACAACATTCTTTGCAAGTGTAACATTATCTGTCCTCGATAATGGCCATCACATATGTTGAAATTCATTTTCTGAAAATGCATGGCATTTCTAACTTTTTTAGATATCAACGTGTATACTTTTAAAATAGTTAGTGGTCAACCGCTGTCTGTACATCTCCGTATAGAACTGACATAGGGGTTGGTCATTTTTGTTTCACAATCTTGCACGATGTGTGTTACTGTCACCTTGCTGATGCCAGAATGTACATACATCAGTAAGGCTTATTTTGTACTTGTTATGGGAGTTGTAAAAAATGGATCTACAGTTTGCAAGTGGTTTTTATAATTTTCTCTTTATTTACTGTAGTATAACCACTCTTGCTATTTGTTTACAGCAGAGCTGCAATATCTGCTTCCTTCGGCACATCCTATCTAATTTCATCATGTGCATTTGTTCTGTTCATTCCCCAACCTAGGTCATTTGTTACTTGATGGTAGACTTTAGAATTAAATTTAATATTTAAGAGAAGGTGAAACTGCAAACCTTCGATGTCTTGTAAGTGGTTACGGATATGCCAAAATACGGGACAGGAAAACTTAACTCCACCAACAAGAATGAACATGTTAAAGATTTCGCCTGTGTGGTGGCGGGGCCCGCAAGGGAGGCAAAGAATAGTACCACTTCGACATACAATGCATGTCGTAAGAGGCGACTGATGTAGGCACTAGGGATGCTACCCTAGTAAATGAAAAGTAGCGCAGAAATCGGAAGTCCTGGCTTACTTGTAGGTGCATAACTGGCACAATGTACAATCACACTTAGGTGCAGATCACATACAAATCAGAGAGTGGTTGATATGGAGCATTCGAAGAAGAAACAAGAGTTTTAGAGTACATAGTAAGAATTCAAATACATGTCACAGAAAAGGATCTCTTGGACAGGTATGATTAAAAAACATGCTTCATTGAGAGCAGGAAGTAAAAAGTATAATTAGAAAGATAAGACAAAATGTTCAAAAAGAGAAAAAACCAGATGAGTCCATAACAAATATCACACTAGATTTTAATGAATGTGAGCAACTTGTGTGAATTAACATTTCTTACCAACATCCACGTATGATCGGATTAGTTCTGGGAGCTTCTGTTTTGCAAACTGGATTGCAAAGTTGACAATGTCAGTTTTGACAGAGCTGAGAAGAGCAAGAGCAACAGCAACTTCTTGCACACGTGACAGATGTAAGACTTTGCTGATCTGACTAAAGAGGTTCTGAGATGGCTTCAAACTCTGTGAAGGACACAAACAACACATTATTCTGTCCAATATATGCCATTAAATCTGGCGCGTGTGATCATACAACTTATCCATAGAACTGTTAATAATTATATTTTAGCATGATGTGCCATAGGACAAAGAAAGATACAGAGCATAAAACCATATTGTCCAAATATAACCAAATGCTATAAAAATGGGTTCTTGTACTTACTAATTATGTATAGTTTTAATGCCAAAATTAAAGTGTACCAAAAGTTATAAGTTATTTACTCATTGACAATGTAGTTATATTGAATTTAACCCTTGTTACATCTAAGTTAAAGCAACTACCTTTGAAATAATACTTACATTTTGTTGCTGAAGAGGGTTGTCAATAGAGTAACACAGAATAGAAACAAAATTTGGTTTGGTAAGCAGAGTTCCAAATTCTTGGCTCAGAAATTGTATCTGCAAATGTTACAAAATATAGCAAGATGTATACAAATATATAAACAATCATGCTGATTATCCACATATTTTTTCGCTGGTTCTTGCGTTAGCCCGCTATGAATTCAGGTGTAGTCAGGGCGCCTGGTATGGCACTCATGGCCGATTTTTTGGTGAAGAACGTCCTTTTTATCAGTGTCCCACCATATAGGCAGGACTTCAAGGGTCTTTAATTGGGTGTGTTCTACGTTTCGTATTTTTCTTTAATGTCATACCATTTCAACACTTATTCTGCGCAAGCACCTATTTAGGAACGTCTGAATATTTTTGGTAGCCGTGCAGGTTTCCGATCTGTACTAAGACTGACCTAAAATTGCTTTAAATAACAAAAGCTTAATACACAATTTGATATGATTTTCATTTTTATATAGCTACCGTCACAACAGCTTCTAGATTGTACCTCTATCTGAGCTGTCAAATACTTTTCTTTATTTACAAATCCAATACATGGCGAAGTTCTATTTTACGCCGTGTTGCAAACTGGTTTACCCATGATCTACCTTTTCTGAAACCAGTCTGCTCTTCCTACAACTGTTTTGTCCATGACAAGTATAGAATGATTCAGTTTTGCATTACTCCTGGCACTGATAGCAACATTATTCCTCTGTAATATGGTACATTCTTCCGAATACCTTTTATTTGGTAACTTGACTAAATATTCCTCTTCATCTACTGGTATTTCCTCTTTACCTGACCGTACCTAGTAATTGTATGACATGTCTCGATGTTTTGCTGCATATATTGATGGCATTTGCTAAGATAACATAAATCTCATTCTTAGTACCTAGTCTGTGTCTCCATTACCTCTTCAAAGATAATGTTATCCGTGTGCCTGTATAATGCTTCCATATAAAACTGATGTCTTTTCCTCTATTTTTATTCGTGGTCAAATTTATTGCAAAATTCTTTGCCACTATTGGTGTATAGCAGTAGGTGATTCTACCTATATCTTCTTGATCTTTTTTTTTTTAATGCTACTAATGTTCTTGGCTCCTGCTTCCAATTCTAGAAGTGTTTTGGTCTTGATAACAGAGCTACTACTTTACTATGGTTTGCTCTTTCTTCCTTATACCCTGAGGTCAGCAGCATTTCTCCTGTGTTGAATGTAATCCTTTCTATTCCTTTCCACTTTTACACGCTCTAGAGATTCCGTAATAATTTCTAACTTCTGCAATCACCTGTCATGAGCACCTTCCTCTGACCCGAGTGGTGGTTACAAATTATTTCTTTCAGTTGCAGATTTCCTGTATGTTGAGTATTTTTAATGGGCTTAGTTTTCTACTTACGCTGGAAAGCAGAAAATTCCACACCCAACCCTCCTTAACTACCTCTTACAGCATGCCTGGTAGTAAACAATATTCTTAGCTTCCTCTTCCAAGTCCCGGCAGTGTCTAGATGGACAGTTGGCTTACAATAACGACAACTGACCACAAATAATGGAAAACGAGATCATCATCATCACATTTCAACTCCCATCGGAGCACAGGTCTTCAACAAACTTCTTCCATCTCTTCCCATCCCTTCCAATTCTTTCCATGTTTTGCCTATCCTCTTTATATCCGCCTCCAGCTCTCTTCTCCAGGTCTGCCTAGGCCTCCCCTACTCCTCTTTCCTGCGGGTTCCAAAACAATGCCTGTCTTGCGATGCTTCCGGTCGGTCTTCTCAATGTATGTCCTATCCATCGCCAGCGTCTCTTCCTGAGCTCTCTCTCCACTGGTATCTGCTTTGTTCTCTCCCTGAGTTCCTCGTTTGTAATCTTATCATACCATCTCAATCCCTCTGGAAAACAAGATACAGAATGATGATACTGATCAGCCTAACATTGTGGCACGGAAAAAAAAAATGTCACTAAATAACTGCACTAATGACAAGAAAGAGTTAAGATCTACAACAACATGTACCAGGTGGCATGGTACAAGAGAATTATTAACTAAACAGTAGACAGGATAAAAAAGAAAGTAAACTATTGGGATGTAAAACCATACAATATCTGCAACTGCTAGCAAAGAACCGTATCACATGGAGATCTAAAACCTCTGCCCTATGTGCCGCCTTTGGCACGAAAGGAACAAACTAACTAACTAAGACAGGATAAAAAATATATTATAGAATACATGTGAATTTTCAAACTAATTTTAAATTTCTGCAGATAAGCATAAGAGCCCCCAACTCTATAAACTATTGTCAGTGCTTTGGACTATACCTGATAAAAATCCTTGCCACTGCTTTTACCATCTCCGCCAAGTCGATGTATGGAAAAGGCACCTAAAAGATGCCTGTCGGCTTCAGCTCCGTGCTGGTTTACAAGCTGAATAATTAAAATAAAACAGGCATTAAACACCACAATAATGCAAATTATTTTTAGAATCTCTATAGTTAATATTTGGTTGCGCTTTTGCCTTTCTCCTGGAAAGGTCAGCCTTTCTCCTGGAAAAAAAGGCATCTCAATGTGATATGTTGAATACTGATTAAACTTTATATTGATGCTGTTCTGGTGAGAGGCAGAAATATGGCCCATTCCTAGCAACACATTCAAGAGAAAACAACAAAACACAGCAATCTGTTCTATATTTAGGTGGGGGGTTTTAATTCCTAAAAACCAGGAATGTTGGATTCCTAGAGACCAAAGATAGAATAATTACTTGAACTCTGCCAAGGAAGGTGCCGCAGGAGAGCAACCGGATGTGCCAGTTACCTACCACCAAAAGAAAAGGATGATTAAATCAATGAGAAAGCCACAAATACCAACACAAGACGGTTACTATAATATGAGCAGATTGGAACAAGTCATTCTGCGCCTTAGAACATGACAATCGGCTCCGCAGCCATATGTATACAAAATTCAAGATATGGCAATTCAGCCATGTGCACAGGCACCCCAGACTGCAGAGCACATACTTCAAGAATGTGATACACTGAGGCAAACTCACTGGCCTAACGAAACACTCGACAGAAAACTACACGGACCTCTGTGTGAGCTACAAAAGACAGTGAGTGAAGTTCATACAAGAGACAACACTGAATATAGACATTTCAAGTGAACAAAAGGAAGGAAGAATACAAGAGACAACATTGAATATATAGACATATTTCAAGCGAACGAAAGGACTAGAACTCTTTGTCAACAGTTTAAGTTTAATCCCTTTTTAATTAAAAGTTCAATTCCTAAACATCAGGTGATGACTCCTAAAAATCTGGTCATGTTTTTAACAGTTCTTTTCTATAATTATTTTCTTTCTCCATCTGATCTATAAATGTTATCCCTGTTTTAATTCTTCGTTATCAACGATCCTCCTGTTTGTTCCATTTCCTATTCTGATATATCTACTCTACTGCCTGCTGTTTTATCCGTTTTTTCTAAGACACATTCTGTCAGAAAGAAATGTACGTATTCACTTGTGAATAACCACTTGTAAGCCTCTAATTTGTTAGTCAATAGGCGTAATTATGCTGTACTAATAGTTTACAGTAGTTAGACTCAAATGATACTTGTACACTAGTAGCAATCTGCTAGTCAGTGTATCCAACTAATAAAACTGTATTGAAACAATGGCAGTATGCTGCATAACATGAACATTTCAATGGGCAGCCTCTTTCAACCTAGAGGGACCATAGAATTTAGGAGCAGCTGGACAGGCAACTTCACTCACCACTATAAAGTTTGAAGCGAGGGTGACATGTTTTCACAGCTAAAAGTAAAAGATGAGGTGGGCTTCACAACATGTTATTGCTCTCTATAGTCAAGCTTTATTTCCTCTGCTTGTGAGAAGATCAGGCTGTGCCGAAAATATAGTCCATATCACACCTTTTCTCCCAAGCATTTGCCTTTGAAAAGCTGTGATTGTGTAATGGTAATGGCTAATAAATAATGGTATGAGAATGGCCCTGGGTTCTTTATTTTGGTACTTCGTTAAAAATAAATTACCATTACAATGAATTACAGGATGAAATACTCAAACGTGTCGCATGTACTGAAAAAATATAAAATATATAAGCATGTTTCACTTTTAATGTGCAATTGGTAACTGTAATCGGCCAATAATGAAATTGTATCATTATTTTATTACACGCCAGGACGGCACGGTACCAGACCGATTGAACTGCAGTTTCAGTTTAGATGACAGCGACTTGTGACCTTCACTGGATCACTTCAATCTTCTAAAATATTTGACAACACTAAAGTTATACCCATTTTACTTGATAAATTATAAGTCACAAACACTGCTTACGTGATTTATAGCAGCGATGCTCTGCTTGTAGTTTTTCTTGGTCAAATTGGCAACTGTATAACTTATTTCAGATAACGCAAATGAAAGCGGGTCCAAATTCATATTACTCCATAAACATCAAGTCGAAAGCCCCAAAAGTCATTTGAGGCTTTCTTAAGACGACAAAAATATAAGCTGTATTTAAATTTTCTTCCTTCAAAGACAAAACTGGATAGCTTGTGGGCCAACATTAGGAATGCCACACGGTTTTAGTCTACATATTCACACCCTTCGACATGGCGTCAAAGTAGCCATGTTTGGTTTTTTTATATAAAGACTGACCACATCGGAAGCAGTACGGTAATCTAAAAACAAATATTTAGCATTAAACGTACAACGACTTGTATAGTATTAAAAACGTTAACGCATTTTAACAAATCAAAACTCTTATAGTCGTTTTGAAGCTAATATTTATTATTATTTATATTGTGTATTATGAGTGGCCTAGTTTGATATCAGATAATTTAACTTCCCGTGTATTATCACTTAATATACTCAATGGATCAACGATATACAGCTATACTGAGTATGATTTATCCGGGGTACTCTCAGGCGTCAATTTGAATTCGCTCAAAGAAAGCATGCAGCATGAGGTTATCACGAAATAAGTGACAGAATGGTATTGGGGTCGGCCTATAACTGCGAAGTTAAATGTAAGACACTGTTCTTTGTTTGCTACGTTTTTTTTTAATGAACTGGTGTTTTTCTGTTCTTGATTAGTTTACAACATAAAGTAAGAAAAAGATATGGTATATATTTACTTTGAATAATAATTAAAGTACTACTCAAAACGAAAACAGGGACAGAAAAGTAGACAAAATATAATAATTTATTTTAAAAAGAAGGGTCTAAAGCCGACGGATTGACTTCATTGTACCGGATTTTACCCCATATCGCTCGGTCCCTCTCCACAGAAGTGTCCCGCCACCTGATGAGTCTTGCACGAACTCCGTAACTCCGGCAACAATCCTAGGGGTGTGTGGGAAAAATGCACTCGTGATCAGTACTTCGCGGTCCTGATTCAAACTCGTTCGTGTGGTGCCGGAACCCGCAAGGAACAGCACCACCGCAACCTACAAGGCATGTCGTAAGAGGCGACTGATGTAGGGGCCTAGGAAGCTACCTAGTAAATAAAAAGCGTCGAAGAAATCGGATGTGCTGGCCTACTTGTAGTCGCACAGCGTACAATCGCACTTAGGTTCAGATCACATACAAATCACACAGAGTGGTTAACAAATGGTCGATATGGGGCGTTCGAAGAAGTAGGATACGAACCCACGACCGTCGGAACGCAAGGCCAGGGCTTATCCACAGAAACCCCAATAATAATTTATTAAGACAATAAGAAGTCAAGCAAATAACTCATTTTTATACTATGATGTGTATTGGAGCATACTGTGCTATGTCCATATTTTTTATTTACCGGTGGCACACGAAAGGAAAAGTCTCCCCTCCCACTGTGGGATTCTATCACTATATCCTACCCTACCCAAGACAAACCACGTCAGCACTAACACGTCTGGATACTCAGCTAGTGCACGCATTATACAGTTAACGAATAAGTTCAGTATCTTACACAGAATAGAACTGTCACTGTAGATCATCTCTGGATTGATGACGGCAACTTATCTTTAACTTTTCAACTTGGAAACTGATCACAGAAGGAGAAAAAGTTTATTAGGCTGCAAATTTTATTCTTCACATATTCTATTTTGGTTTGTATTCTTGCCATTTCACTGCCCAGCTATCATTATGTTTTTATAGTAAGGTCGTGGCCCCGTTGGCCGTGGTCAAGTGTTATCCTACCTTTCGATTTTACTCGTTTTGTGTGAGTGCCAGTTCAGTGCATGTCTGGTTGTAGTGTTAAATTGTTTTCTGATAATGTACCCAAACCAATTTTTCATTGTTATCAATGTTCATGTGTTTTGGTTGTTGTCTTGTTATGCTTTAAAAGTCTATCTTCTTCTCTTCCACCATTTACTTCTTTATAAAAGTGTTGGGAGGCCTCCTGGCTCCACATGACAAATGTACTCGGTTCGTTCACTGCTCTACTCTCCTGGCTCAACATGACAAATGTACTCGGTTCGTTCACTGCTCTATTCTCCTGGCTCCACGTGATAAATGTACTCGGTTCGTTCACTGTTCTATTCTCCTGGCTCCACAGACAAATGTACTCGGTTCGTTCACTGCTCTTTCTTCTTCTTTGCGTTCGTCTTACGAAATTTTAATCACTTTGACATGTTTGATCTTGTCAGAACGTATACGTTACATTGTTTGAGGCCTAACTGACTTCTACGTTTAGGACATGTGCACGATTCACCAAACCTCCTTAGAGCCTGACATGCGGGAGTAACAGTGGTTCTTTTTACACCCAAATTTGCTAACCACTCCGGTTCACTGCTCTTTTCTCCTGGCTCCACATGACAAATGTACTCGGTTCGTTCACTGCTCTATTCTCCTGGTTCCACAAGACGAATGTACTCGGTTCGTTCACTGCTCTATTCTCATGTCTCTTGGCTCCACATTACAAATATACTCGGCTTCGTTCACTGCTTTATTCTCATGCTGAGATAATATACCGCACGGCCCTGCATACCCCCACAATAGTACAAAGGCGAATTTGGCTATCCCTTTTGACGAGGCACTACCACAATCTCCCCAACACTACAGATTATGTTACTGAATCTTCTTCTTTGCGTTCGTTCTTTATGACCAATTTAATCACTCTTTGTGATAAGTTTGATCTTTGCCAAGAACGTGTATACGTTGCACATTGGTTTGGTAGGCCCCTAAACGCATAGACTTCTACATGTTTAGGACACGTGATCCGATTTCAGCCAAACCTCCTTAGTCGCCTCTTACGACATGGTGGCAGGTAACAGTGATTCTATTCTTTACACCCCAAATTTGGGCCCCGGTAATCACTCGGGCGGCTCATTAACTCTTGTTACTGAATAATATTATATGTATCTTTCTTCTTTTTCTTTTCTTCAATCTTGTTTTGTCTCACAACATCAGGATAAGAAGAGATTTCTAAAAAGAGCCCTTGTGTGTGCTTCATAAATAGTGCCTTTCGTCGCCTCTGTTATCTCTGAGGTCGATCTTTTGCGTGGCCGGCCTTTTACTTTGTATCCACTGTATCGGAGCAACATTGCTCTTTGAGGTGCACTGTCTGCTGATAGTCTGCTTATGTGGCCTAACCATTTAATTTGTTGTTTCTTGATGAAGTTCAGTACTGATGTTGTACCCACTTTTTTCTGATGTCTTCATTTCTTAATCGGTCTTATATGTATTATATATATAAGTTAAATAAATACACCTGTCAGTTAAACCTGCTACGCCTAGCGGCAAAAAAAACAGAGAAAGACAAAAGAAAGAAAGATATAAGGATACACTGTGTATAATACATTTTGAAAATAGATGTCTGCCAAAAATAATGAACATAAAATGGAACGAATTCAAAAGTAATGAAATAAGAGAAATACCTGGTCAACCACTAGTAACAAATGTTAAAATATACAGAAGATGAAGATATGTTGGACATACTCTGAGAACAAAATGATCAAAGAATCACAAAACAGGCGTTGAAGTGGGAGACAAAGAGTCCAGAAACGAACTTTACTGGGAGAAGCGAAAAATATCAAACTCAATTTCCTAAAAGAGATTCATCGAGTTTCCATAATAGAGCGGTATGGAGAAATTGTTTGCAGGCCCAAATGTAACGTAGGAGAAGAATATATATTTATATATACGAAAATCGTGGCATATCCTTTTAAATGACGTAGCCATCAACCACAGTAAACGAGTCCTCGATTTTATAGGCGCCACTTATATGTTCACTCAGTAGTTTGCCATTGCTTTCTGAACGATGAGTTCTATTTTTACCGTTCGTAAAAATCCACGGGAACGAATTTGCTTCCAACCTGCCCACCGCGGAGTTTGAACCAGGTACGCTTGTATTGTGATCGATCGAGCTCACTACCGCGTAAGCTACATACGCCAACATCTATATATATATATTTGTGTGTGTTATATGAAGAGCCTTTCTCTTGATGAAGAAATCAACGCTCGTATAGGAGTGCGGCTACTACATTCGGCATACTATCAAAGCGAGCGTGGGACAACAAAAAAATTGACATTGCAGACGAAAACTCAAATATATCGAGCCTGTGTTATTAGTTCTTACTATATGGCTCAGAAACATGGACAGCCTACTCAAGACACGAGAGGAGACTTAACATCTTTCACCTTCGATGTCTCCGCAAGATTATGAACATCAGGTGATACAACAAGATAACCAACTCTGAAGTACTACAACGTGCAAATCTGCCTTCCATCATGGGCATGCTCAGCAGTAGACGACTAAGATGGTTGGGACATGTGAGAAGAATGGAAACTTATCGCATACCAAAACAAATGTTGTTCTGTGAACTTTCGGAGGGAAGAGGCACCAGGGCAGACCACTGCTCAGATATAAAGATGTCTGCAAAACCTCAATGAAAAACTTTTCTATAGATCCCAGCACATGGGAGAGACTAGCTGATGACAGAGTTGTGTGGAAAGCCAAATTACGGAAGGGCGCAGAGTCTTTTGAGAAGAGACTTATGTACGAGCTGAGCGACAAGAGAGAAAAGCGAAAACTCAGAAGTTGTCACAGTAAAACACTTGCCTATTGACCGTCTGTAAAGATGAAAAGGGCCATATATATGAAGACGCCCGTTTCAAATTATGTGAAGACACTCTGTATATATAATTTATATTAAATCATGCAGTTTCACATTCTTTCAAACCATATCTGCACTTTGTTATACTTAATTTAATGTAATATAGTATATGAATTTCTTTTTCTCTGCAGACTTCTGTAACTACACTGAATGTGTCTTCAGGGGAATTCCAGGTCCAAGGGAACATGATGCAGAAATATACCTTGTTGACCTTAGAATGTTACAAATGCCTAACGATACGCTCCTGGATTGCACCGAAATGACGCACCAATATCATCATTGCGAATAGTTTTTCAGATATGGATGTCCAGATTCGGCAGTGATAAAGAACCATACTTATCGATTATATGACGTATTTTAGGTTAGGTATCTATTGGAAATTGGATCAGACATATGCGGGCATAGAAGTTTATACTTTTGAACTTAGGCATTGCATTTCGACACGGTTACGAGACTTACGCGCATGCATCCATTCAAACGGATACGATAGACGTTGTGTTACAACTAAGTTTCGAAATCAAACACAAAACAGATGTTCACCCTATGCCAGGAATACATTTTTAGAGTAAAACTCGTTCGTAATCCATATTACACAAGGACGTAAGATATGGAAGAGGGGGTATCCTGGCAAAGAGGAGAAGAGCAAGACCATGGAGAAGATGGATTCAGGATGCAACTGAGGATTTGAGCATGGCGGCTGCAGAGGCAGGACATCTAGGCCTATGAGAGAGAGAGAGAGAGGAAAATTCCGAACGACTGTTAGAGTTGCAAAATTCTGCTCCGACAAGCTACTTGATGATGATTAAGATAAGATGATATTAACAAACTATAAATCATATCTTGTTGACATTATTGAATTGAGATATCATCTTATTATATTATCAATAACAGTATTATAATAATCTTGACAACAAAATTGACGATAACTAATAATTGAGAACAAATTTTGGCTTTAATCTCTAAATTGTTGCATAATGATATATTGAGTAAAACTTTTAATATCTCAAATAAACATTTGTACAAATTCTAGTCTTGTTTCTATATTTCTCTGACAGATGTATGTAACGCTGAGATGTTATTCTATTTCTCTGACAGATGTATGTAACACTGAGATGTTATTCTATTTCTCTGACAGATGTATGTAACACTGAGATGTTATTCTATTTCTCTGACAGATGTATGTAACACTGAGATATTATTCTATTTCTCTGACAGATGTATGTAACGCTGAGATGTTATTCTATTTCTCTGACAGATGTATGTAACACTGAGATGTTATTCTATTTCTCTGACAGATGTATGTAACACTGAGATATTATTCTATTTCTCTGACAGATGTATGTAACACTGAGATATTATTCTATATTTCTCTGATAGATGTATGTAACGCTGAGATATTATTCTATTTCTTTGACAGATGTATGTAACACTGAGATGTTATTCTATATTTCTCTGACAGATGTATGTAACACTGAGATATTATTCTATTTCTCTGACAGATGTATGTAACGCTGAGATGTTATTCTGTTTCTCTGACAGATGTATGTAACACTGAGATATTATTCTATTTCTCTGACAGATGTATGTAACGCTGAGATGTTATTCTATTTCTCTGATAGATGTATGTAACCTGAGATATTATTCTATTTCTCTGACTTGTATTAAACACTGAGATATTTTCTATTTCTCTGACAGATGTATGTAACGTCTGAGATGTTATTCATATTTTCTCTGACAGATGTATGTACACTGAGATATTATTCTATATTTCTCTCAGATGTATGTAACCTCGATGTTATTCTTTCCTCTGACAGATGTATGAACCTGAGATATTATTCTATTTCTCTCGAATGATCATGTAACGCTGAGATATTTTCTATTCTTGACAGATGTAATGTAAACATGAGATATTATTCTAATATTTCTAGAAGATGTATGTAACGCTGAGATATTATTCTATTTCTCTGACAGATGTATGTAACACTGAGATATTATTCTATATTTCTCTGACAGATGATGTAACTGAGATATTATTCTTTCTCTGACAGATGTATTAACTGAGATTATTCTATTTCTCTGACGATGTATGTAACTGAGATATTATTCTATTCTCTGACAGATGTATGTAAGCTGAATATTATTCATACTTTGACAGATGATGACACTGAGATATTATTCTTTCTGACAGATGTATGTACGCTGAGATGTTATCTATTTTCTACCTTCAGTTAATCAGCCTTCAAATTTCTATCTGGACAACTCGCTCAACCTTTCCGGAATTCAGTTCTGTATTTTGTCTCTTCGTAAGCTCGTTTCAGGCTTCCGTTCCTTTCTTGAACTTGTTCTACTGATGCCGCTTATGATTCTTTGATCCTTTCTCGAGTATGTCAAATATCTCCATCTTTCTTCAACTGCTTTAAGTGGTTGACCAGATATTATCTGGTCATCCCATCTCTGAATGCATCCATTTAACGTGATATTTTACAAGTGAAAATCAGTATAGAGCAATTAATGCCAAATCATAAAGGAAAAAATAGAGGAATGTAAAAAGATATAATATAATGAGTTACAATATAGATGATTGAAGATATGAATGAGAAATCAGAGATATCAATAAAATCCCTCAAAATGATGTTACCATCAATAACAGATGTTACCATCGAATAATAAAGAAAACTCCCTTCAACAACGTCACATGTTACCATCGAATAATAAAGAAAACTCCCTTCAACAATGTCACATGTTACCATCGAATAATAAAGAAAACACCCTTCAACAATGTCACATGTTACCATCGAATAATAAAGAAAACCCCCTTCAACAATGTCACATGTTACCATCGAATAATAAAGAAAACCCTTCAACAATGTCACATGTTACCATCGAATAAAAAAACTCCTTCAACAATGTCACATGTTACCATCGAATAATAAAGAACCCTTCAACAATGTCATGTTACCATCGAATAAAAAGAAAACCCTTCAACAATGTCACATGTTACCATCGAATAATAAAGAAAACCCCCTTCAACAATGTCACATGTTACCATCGAATAATAAAGGAAACCCTTCAACAATGTCACATGTTACCATCGAATAATAAAGAAAACCCCCTTCAACAATGTCACATGTTACCATCGAATAATAAAGGAAACCCTTCAACAATGTCACATGTTACCATCGAATAATAAAGAAACCCTTCAACAATGTCAATGTTACCATCGAATAATAAAGGAAACCCTTCAACAATGTCACATGTTACCATCGAATAATAAAGAAAACTCCCTTCAACAATGTCAGATGTTACCATCGAATAATAAAGAAAACTCCCTTCAACAATGTCACATGTTACCATCGAATAATAAAGAAAACTCCCTTCAACAATGTCACATGTTACCATCGAATAATAAAGAAAACTCCCTTCAACAATGTCACATGTTACCATCGAATAATAAAGAAAACCCCCTTCAACAATGTCACATGTTACCATCGAATAATAAAGAAAACACCCTTCAACAATGTCACATGTTACCATCGAATAATAAAGGAAACCCCCTTCAACAATGTCACATGTTACCATCGAATAATAAAGAAAACTCCCTTCAACAATGTCACATGTTACCATCGAATAATAAAGAAAACTCCCTTCAACAATGTCACATGTTACCATCGAATAAATCCGAACTGGTCTTACAGTGGATACCAGCTCACTGTGGCATACCAGGAAACGAAAAGGCTGACAAACTCGCAAAGGCTGGGGAGCCTAACACAACACCACCCAACACAAAATTTTACAGAAGCAAAGACTCTCCTGAAACAATCCAGGAAAATGATCTGGAGAAAAACAAATGGAGGATACAATCCAGAGCACGACAGTATAAATACACTAAACAGAAAAGCACAGACCACAATCTTCAGACTTAGAACGGACACTGCAGTCTCAGAGCACACCTCCACAGAATGGGTCTCAGGGACTCGGCGACCTGCACCTGTGGAGCACCAAAGCACATCCTGCAAGACTGCCCTAGTCTGAGTAGTGAGAGATTGGAGATCTGGCCAACAGAAACAACACTACAAGACAAACTATGGGGAACCGGTGAAGACCTCAAGCGCACTGCCCTGTTTATGACACATACCGGAGTAGTCGCATAGCAAAAGTTGATCGCATAAGAAGAAGAAGAAGAAGTTACCATCGAATAATATAGAATCATATATTATAAAGATAGTCCTGTTTTACTTTTGTGTGTGTCATTAGTCTTTTGTACAGAAACATACACAACGAACATTAACTAGAAGAAATAATCTAAGCTTCTCATTGGCGTGTTTCTTCTGATAGCATGTCGTGAGAAAAGTTGTGTTGTACCACGGCCTTCTCAGTGTCCATGGTGGCCAGTTGCGTGTGGTGACGTTTCTCAAAGGTGACTAGGTTCGGGATCAATGCAGTTTAGCAATGATTCAATGATAGTTTTACCAGACACAGTTTATACAGTTTAGCTCTTTCGACCGTTGCACAATATTTAGAAATGTAATAAACAAATAAAAACATATATAAAGATATTAATAAATTAAACAAATAAACAAACTTACAATAAAGATAACAAAATAAACAAGTAAGCAAGTACAAAAATAAAAAACGTAACTGAACCTTTATTTGTACATTAGGGTAATTCTACTGTCCCCTTTCTGAATGAATATCTCGATAACGGCGTCGTAGAATGTTTTTTTTTTTACTGCAGCTCATCTAGCATGCTCTTTTTCAATTGACAGCAGTGAAAGTGTGGAGATTCTATTCTCACACTCGGCTTAATATGCTTCAATCAAAAGAATGTGCGCTCTACAGTTGATGTGTTCACTGGTATCGTTGATACTAAACAACATAATTGATGTGTTTCTGTGAACGTTTCTACAAAGTCTGTTTTTTTCAGTAACTTCATCATTTCAGTCACATTCTTGTTTTAAAAGTCTGATAGCCTGTCATCATCATCAGGTGCCGTCTCCACATCGAAGGTTGGCTGCAATGAATCTCCAGCATCCTCTGTCTTTCGCCTTGGTGTTGCACTCTGCCAGACTGTAACCTGTCCATTTCTTAAAGTTTCCTCCCACTTATCTCTCGGTCTTCCTCTTGCTCTTCCCCCTCAACTTTCCCCTCTAGTAAATGTTTTATCATGGTGTCATGTCTTTTTATGTGCCCAAAATACTTTACTTGTCTGAATTTTATTTCTCTTAATAATTGTTTCTTCATGCCTAGTTTTCCTAAAACTTGTTTATTTGTCTGTTTTTCTGTCTATGAAACTCTGCCTATTCTTCTATATATCCACATCTCAAATGCATCAATTCTGTCTTCTAACTGCTTGTTCATTGTCCATGTTTCGAGTCATACATTAATATAGGATATATATAGCATTTGATCATTCTCATTTTTAGCCTGTTTGTGATTTGTTTGGATGTCAGTAACTTTCTCATACTATTGAAATTATCCTTGGCCATTCCTATTCTCTTTTTAATTTCTGTTATACAGATAGCATGTAAACCGACACTAACTCACTCCGCAAATTGCCGAAGTTCTTCTTCTGCGTTCGCCCGCTATGAATCCAGGTGTAGCTATGGCGCCTGGTGGGGCGCCTCTGGCCAATTTTTGCGTGAAAGCCTGCTTACCATTTTATTGGTTTCCTCGCCATACATGAAGACCTTCTCCGACTTCAGAGATATTGCCAAAGTTGAAAATAACCATGCTGTTACTTGTCCCATGTCTATCCTCCACGCCAGTGCTGTCCAACATTTTTTTATATATTGGGGCGCACCTGACTGATGGTTGCCAAGGACGCCATTTGATGATCATAATACTACTACTAATAATAACGACATCAATGTTAATATAATTGAGATGCCAGACTATCTCCAGTGAAGAAGCAAAGATGGGTAGTGAAATGATTCCAAAATAAAACAAGATTGTACAAGTAAAAAGACAGGTGTTTGTGCACGACCGACTCGATAATAGAGAAGGTTGTGGTTTGTGGGAGAGATGCCAACAAATTAATTAACAGCGTTTCTTGAGAAATCTGATAAACGTTAAAGCCGGCTGAGTAAAATAAGGTGCTATAAATCTATTGCACAGACGCTATAGCGTCCGCGGCACCCGTTGGAAAGCGCTGTTCCACGCTTTTTGGGGAGGGACTAGTTTTAAAATCCTAGCTCCCTTCCATATTTTATACTTTGAAGCGATATCAAACTATATTGACAATCGAACACTTGAACACTTCGTCAGATATCTTTCATTAACGGGAACAATTAAAATAGGTTAATAATCAAAGTATTACATCGTCAGATATCTTTCAATAACGGGAACAATTAAAATAGGTTAATAATCAAAGTACTACATCGTCAGATATCTTTCATTAACGGGAACAATTAAAATAGGTTAATAATCAAAGTACTACATCGTCAGATATCTTTCATTAACGGGAACAATTAAAATAGGTTAATAATCAAAGATGTACTACTTGTCGGATATCTTTCATTAACGACGGGAACAATTAAAATTGGTTATAATCAAAGTACTACATCATCAGATTCTTTCAATTAACAGGAACAATTTAAAATAGGTTAATAATCAAAGTATTACAACTCAGAAGATGAAAACGGAAGCAAATGTGCTTGCGAGAGATCTCTAAGAGTTCTCCTTCTTCTCTTCCACCATTTACTTCTTTATATAAATGTAGTGATCTTACGTATGCTTGATTTAAGGCACTTTGTAAGCTATTATTCTTTATCTTAAGGCTGTTCTTGATGTCGTCGCTCCGTCTTTTGAGTGGCCTTCCTCTTGCTTTGTACTTGTTATACTTTTTCTGTGTGGCTCTTTGTGGCAGACGATATCAGGGAATTCTTGTCAGGCGTCCAAATCATTAAATATGTTGTTCTTTTGTCAATTGCATGACTGGTTTCTAATTCAGTCTTCTTCTGATTTATTAATTTCTAATTTTGGGTCTCTTATTGTCACACCTGCAGCTCTTCTAAGACATCTTATCCCCGTCGTTATGATTTTCCGCTCATTAGCTGCTGTAATTGGCCATGTTTGGCAGTGGTAACATAGTGTTGGCCAGAAAATCGTACTTGTAAGATTTGCTTTAGTTGTTAGCGGTATCTCTTTATGTAACAGCACCGGTGTTAACTGCCCCAGTACCTGGTTAGCTTTTGTGCATCGTTTGCTGATTTCCCTATTAATACTTCCGTCTGCAGTGAAAATTGCTCTAAGAGTTAGTATTTATAATATACATACAGACTTTCACAGACGGGCTAGGTGTGCGTGAACTAGTCCGTTCCATGGAAAAAGCCGATTAAGTCATGACCAACTTTCGTAAAAAAAAACAACAAACAAACAAAACAATTGAGCACCTCCGATGTCAGAGTGCTGTCTTTGGGGGTCTCAACTGGCGATAATATCGTTGAGTATTGTGAAGAAAATTGTGAGAAATATTAATGCTGTTTAATCAATATTTTTATTTTATATTTTTATGGTCTCTGGAAATGTAACTCAAATTACATTAATTATGATGTATGGGCTCTTGGGGACTAGGCTAGTCCTGCTAACCAATTGACGGAACGCAACTGGTTATAATGAGTGGGTTTATAAATTTGCCTTACTTGTAATTTGTGTGTACTTGGGGTGTATATCGTACTTGAGCCTGATAAATGATATCCGTTTTCGTTTCCCTAAACACCACATTTAGTTGTCTACTTTATCTGAGTACGCTACATGTAACCTGCATTATAAAATAGCAGCTTCAAGTATCTAAAAGTCTTAACTATAAAACACAAAATCCTTGTGTCTGTTTATCCGTCCCAGAAAATAAAATGAAATCTGCAGAGAGGTAGGGACGACCTCGAGAGACATGGAGACAAAATGAATACAGAGAAAGAGAAGAGACGGGAAAGACCTGGAATAAACTTAGCTGACTTGTTCAAGACAGATCTGGTTGGAGGAAATTTTGTGATGCTTTATGCTTTAATGGAAGTTGAGAAAAAAAAAAGAAGTTAGAGGACACTTTAAGGAAATTTATAAAAACCTTTAAAATTGAGGTGGTCAGATCGAATAAGGTCCAAAAAAAACCGTGGGGAGGTTGCGGTAATACAGAGAAAATTGACGTTTTAGACAAAGACAGGTCATCATCATCAAATAACTTGTCCTGAGCAGAACTTTGCCACTCTAACAGTCCGCAGGAATTTCTCTCTCTCTCATAAGCCAGACACCCGCCTCTGCAGCCGTCATATTCAAACCATCAGTTACATCTTGAATCCATCTTCTCTGTGGTCTTCCTCTTCTTCTCTTTGCCGTTACTCCTCCTTCCATGATGGTCTTCTCCAGCCCTTCGTGTTTTTTATATGTCCAAAATATCTCAATTTTCTTTTTCTTATGTGTAGCATCAGCCAGTTTTCTTTGATTTTGAGTTCTTTCTGGATATATTTGTTTGTTCTGTTCTCTGTCCAAGATATACGAAGGACTATTCTGTAACACCTATATTCAAAAGCATAAATATGTTTTTCCACTGCCTTATTAAATGTCCATGCTTCACACCCATACGATGCCACTGGGAATATGTTTGCTCTTTGTATTCTAATCTTTGTTTTCCTATCAGTTCCGTTCCATACTGTTTTTAGTTTTTTTCATTTTGTAAAGCCATGTTTGTTCTTCTTTTAATTTCCTTCATCCCATTTCCTTCTGTTGTTAGCGATGAAATAAGATATTCAAAACTGTTCACATTTTCTACTTTCTCTCCGTTGATAAAAATATCTTTTGTCATGTTCATTTTATCCGTTTTCCTTATTTGTGTTTTTGCCACATTGAGATATAGATTTTGTTTTTGCTTTTATCTTGCACTTCACCTAATAATTTCTTAATCCTTTTTGTGATGTTGACAGTAACACTGTATCGTCCGCATATCTTAGTTCATGTATTCTCTTCACCCGATTATAAAATGATCGTATTGTTCTTTTCCTCTATCTTCTGTAACATTTCTCTTGATGTTTTCTGCATATGTGTTAAACAGACAATGCAACAAAATGCAGCATTGTCTGATTCCTGCCTTATGTCAAACCAATCTGATGTATCATCACATGTTCTTAAATCCCCCATTTGATCACTATAAAGTGCACTTATGATCTGCGTAAAATGTAATGAAAATCCCATTTCTTCCATTATTTTCCACATTTCCTGATGTTCTACACAATCAAATATCTTTGAGTAGTTAATAAAGCATGAGTATAGATCCATATTATATTCTCTAGATATTTCTATGATTGTTCTCATGTTAAATATATAGACACGTGCATCTCTGTTCCAAAGACATGTATATACAGTATTACATAAGAAAGGTAAAATGAATGATAGTACTGTGTTCATAAAATTGACTATAGTGCGTTTCAAAAAGGTCGGTCAACGATTGACCTCAAATTGTTTTCATGTGGTTTTGGATTTCCGATGTCCCAAAGATTTTACAAAATTCAATGTTGCAGGTAGTGTACTTTTCTTGCAACGGCGAATTCCTTTGATCCATTCTAACGTAGTGATTATTTGGTGCTGGAATAAAATAATTTACCGTAAATTAGGGAATTCACGTATTTTCGGCATAGGCGAATGTACATTTCGAATTTTAGAGAGACAAATAACGGATATTATATAAAACATATGGGTTAAAAGGCGCATAGGGACAATATCGCGCCAGGATTAGTGAGCTGGCACTAACGAAGATCCTACCCCACCTCCACGTGGTAACACTGGAAACAGACAACGGTTCATGTCTGGCTAGCGGGTAGGGATCGAAGGAAAGCTACTCTGGTATACGTAGTGATGCAGACGCAGTTACGTTGGATGAGATCCGCTCGCAACACAAGAAGAAGATATAATGTACAAATAAGACTGATTATATTGAAAGTTATCGATAATATCCAGTGAAAATAGGATGTGCTTATTCCGTAGTGCCTATACACGAGACGCCCCTGCGCCACATTAATCAAAGTATTTGATGAAATTCGCGGCAGGTAGGTTTATCAACAGCAGTAGAAGAAGACAAACGATACGCCGATACATGGTTTGATTAGTTGCTTCATCATTACATAACTCGCCCGTGTGTTGCCGGGGCCGGAAGGGTAGCAAAGAATAGTAACAATGCGACCTACTAGGCATGTCGTACGAGGCGACTGAGGTAGGAGCCTAGGAAAACTACCCTAGTAAATAAAAATCTTCGTAGAAATCGAATGTGCTCGCCTGCTTTTATGCACATAACTGGCACAACGTACAAACGCTCTTAGGTTCAAATTACATACAAATCACACAGAGTGCTTAACAAGTGATCGATATGGAGCGTTCAAAGAAGAATTTACAAGGCTAGTTTCCCCTAGGCTTCTACCTTAGTTGCCTCTTACGACATGCCTTATAGGTCGCAGTGCTACTACTTTTTTGGTCCCACTGAGAGTCCCGACATCACACAGAAGGGCACAATGCCATTGTAATGGTCTCAGCAGGTACTTGTAAGTTAATCTGTTCCTTATAATGTGTTCCATTTATCTGACATTGAAGGAAGAAAGATCTTTCTAACATCACACAGCGCTTGGCTCCTGAAGAGGTGGTGGTGAACGGTTTCATGATGCTGTGCTCACAGTTGGCATTCTAGAGTGTGTTGTGGTTGAATTCTGTTCACGTGATTACCAAATGGTATGTATTTGATTCGAAATCTAAAAATGGTGCTCTAATCTCTCATTGTAGGGCGGCAAATGTTGTCATTGGGGTTTGGGTTGGCCATGTGTCTGTAGATCTCTCTCAGTGTCGTCCATGGTCGATGGATTAGTCAAATTTCTTTATTTGTTGTTTTTATGATGTGCTTCGCTGTATGGAGAGTACTGTTGTGTTGACCCCTTCTTAACCAGCGTGTCTGCTTTATCATTTCAGGGTACATTTGAATATCCATTGCATGGCTATTTTGATGTCATGTGATGTAACCTGTTGGTAAATATCTAGGGCTAGTTGTGAGAACAGATGTGCAATGCAGACATCGAATCGGTAAAAATAAATGTGTTTTGTGCTTTTGATAGAAATACATCAAAAAGAGTATTAAGATGATACTTATGTTTCTTACGCATGGATTTCAGGTTCGTAGTTGGAGCATATCTTCCCGAACGCATTAAACAGTTCATCGGGTGACCTGTCTGGGTACTGTATGTGATTCGTAACGTTCTTCTGTGGTTTTTAAAGCATATCCATCCGTATAGACATGTATCCATTCTTGGGAATATGCATCAATGGTACTTTGATTTCTCAGTCCAACTGTCATACCCTTCTCCATCTCACCACCTCCCATTATTCATTCATATTCTGAAACACATTATTACTGCAGTCTTCTTGTTTTGTTTTATAACTATATATTATATATATATATATATATATATATATATATATATATATAAAATGTTTGTTATAATTAAAGAATCTGTAAGCCAAAGCTCGTTCTTTCAAATTACGTATGAGTCTTGTTTTTGGTTATATCAGAGCGCGTTGGCCATACAAACATGAAAATAATAACTCCTGCGGTTAATTCTATAGTTAACGTCACTGCTTAATTTAATTGCATTCTCGCGAAGAAATTAAATAGTATTATTATTGTAATTTGAATCAGTTATTAGTTGTAGCCTTCCTTAGTACTTAAAATAACTTATTGTTTATGTACTTTTTATATATAAAATTTACTGTTTTAACAAACTGCAGCTTAATTTGCATACAAACGGGTATGATGATATATTAAAGTGAAATATTTAGTTAAAATAGTTGCTGGAAATATAATTGAAAAAGAGACATTGAAATGTTATTTTCTGGACATTTGTGATCTAGTTTTCCTGGGATAGGGAACAAAAACGCCACCTATCGGCTAAATAGTACGCAACACTCGTCTACTTGACGCGGTTCAGTGCTGCAGGTATGGCTGATCAACCGTTATATGAGGTAATTTGTTTTAATCTACTTCACATACATAAAATTAGGAGTAATACTCTGTAGTATAAATTGAAGCCATGTTTATTTTTTATCAAGGAATCAGCAGCGCTTGCCTAGGAAACAAAAAAGTGCGCTTAAAACGGTGGCGTGCGTTGAAGTCAGTCCAGCTTTGAGTAAACAGAGTCGATTTGTTGGGTCGGGGTTAACCAATCGTTTGTAGCTAGCTTTCTTGCATAATAATGACGGGGCCCATGAGGTTGGGACTGTTGGAAAAGAAATATATGTGACTATCGTATAGAACGGACGCTCGTATTTTTACGTTACAAACGGTACAAAAATGACAGAGGTAGAGTACCTTTTTATCTTAAAAGTTGATCAACGTGAAGTAAATTACGATTGTTTTGTTAATAATAAACTTCGCTTAAAGTGGAAAACGTTTTATCCCAGAATCAGAAATGATAAAAAGAAAAAATATAAGTGCCACTTTCCTTTGAAACACGAGGGCCCTCTCTTTCATGTAAACATATCACATCACTTTCTTTATTATACTTGGAGACCGCAGATGATTATAATGATTGCTGGAACGTGAACGTTACTGAAAACTTGAAGTTATTTTAAATAGTCAATCAATTCATTCATCCAGTGTATAAATAATAATATTTTGATGTAATGTATATCATATACATTTTGCTTACATTCCTTACCTATATAGTAACAGAATAGTATAATACTATAACTATAGTTTACTATAGGTGAGCACACCCAGTTGTCACTGTTGTGTCTAGTCAACTCTAGTCTGGTGGCACATGGCATCAATCTGTTGAACTTAACTTGTAAGTTTTTTTATTGCAATTTGCCCCAATTTGCTTATAACACAACACTCAACACAGTTCTCTTGATTAACTTGATATCTTTTATTATGTAAATTATTGATTGTCTTTATAAAAACCTTTTTTGAGCCAATACATAATCATTTAATTCATATTGGCCTTTATTCTTTATACTTATTGGAAAATATATGCTATAATATAGTGTCATAGCTAACAATTCTCAGCATTTTATTAACTAACAAATATTGTTTTGCATTTGAGTTTTAGGCTATGAAATTGTATTTCTCTAATAAGTTGTTTATGAAAACACTCCATAAATGCAGGATGGTGAAATTTTTTGTATATGTGGCCAGCTGATACCGATGACACTCTTATTATGAACCTGAAAAGTGTACATCATGAACTAAACATTTAATGTAACTGATTAATTGATACAGTCTGCAACAATTTATGGTTTGATTTTCATTTGCATGGATAGGGAAGTGTCATTTACTTTACATTAACCAAGTTTGACCGCTAACAACATACAATCATCAATGTTATCAATGTAACATATGATGAAAGTCTTCTCATAGGGCATCACACACTTTCCATCAAAAAATAGTTAAATGCTTCTGAAGATAGTTTCTTCACAGTCTGATTCAGTCATTTGTGTAAGTTTATTTTCTGATTTCAAACAAAATATTATACTGAAGTGTAAATTTGTTTAAAAGATTGGGATACAATATGGTGAAAAGCAGCATGATAGATCTCAGATTTACTGACTTAATTTTGCTATATCGCCTTTTGTTATTTATGATATTCAACAAGGGTTCTCCATGCTCCTGTATATTGCAGCCATCAGTTAGAAGAACCACTTATGAGTCAAAGAGTATAAGTATAAGCGGTGATATTTTGCGACATTTGACCCAACACATCTGATTTAAGTGTGTGGTTTGGTTGGATTTGCTGTCCCTAGCCAGTGAAAGTTTCCACACTGGCAATGGGAGCAAATAGTAATTATTTTCTTGATAAAAGTGCTTAATAGCACCGTCCTGGACCATTACCTATTGGAATGTGTTCTAGATATGGTTCACCATCATAGTACATAGGTCGCTTGTGTGTGGTGCATTATTTAAAAACCAGTGAGTCATATTTACGACACGGATCCAAACTTTTGACCTACTTATTCTTGGAAGTTGTTCCAGTTGACAAATATGTTCCTCAGAATATTTGTTTACCACAGGTCTCCCCATGGAAATATGTGTTTTTTAGTCTGTGTTGTTTTCCTTAGAGATCTTCCTCAGGATATACAATTCAAGAAAACAGAAATTAATTTGTTTGTTAGTTAATAGAACTAGTTTACTGAACTATGTGCAGACCAATGTAGGCGGTTTTAAAAAAATGCGAAATTATGTGAGATGCTGATTGTAGATGATTCACATCTTGTCTTCTATTTGACTCATCCTACTTCGTTCACTCGCTATAAATTCAGGTCTGGTATGTTGCTTCTGATTTTTGCATGAAGGCCTGCTTTTCTTGTCAGTGTCCCCTTCCGTACAGACATACTTTCTTCGACTTCAGGGGTAGCTCTTCCTACTCATGTTTGATCCCCAATTCCTGCAATAATTTTAGTATGATTTCACAATTGCATAAATTAAGTTATTTTATTTTGCGTTGTCAAACAGTTTTGCTACAGATATACATTTGTGTAATTATTCAGTGTAAAAAGATATTTAAAAAAAAATGTAATATTAAAAAAACTATATTTGTTACATATTCATGTTACCTTTTGGTAAAGTGTAACATGGAGAAATAATTAGCATGCAAGAAAATCTACATATTAATTGGGAACGATCAGAGACGAATCAAAAATATGTACCGACAACAAAGCACAGCTCTAAGACTAGAGAATACCTCTGAAGTTGAAGAAGGCTCACATGAATGGCAAGGGACACTGATAAGGAAAGCAATCCTTCACGCAAAAATAAGTCAGAAGCACCATACTGGATGCCCTGACTACACCTGAATTCATAGCGGCGAATGAGACGAAGAATAGACGAGAGAATAAGAGTGGAATCTATCAGGAGGTACAATTAGAAGTAAGACAGGGATGCATGCTCTCACCAGACATGTTCAACATATACAGTGTAAACATCATACTGCATATAGAAGACACGGCAGGAAAAACCGTTGGTGGACAAAACAGGAACAATCTAAGATACGAGGACACAATTCTCATGAAGACAAATTAACAAGATCTACAAGACTTGATAAGATATATTTCTAAGAAATTGGAAACACTATGATGCAGTGTCAAAATACACACAGTTGAAGCAAGTCCATCTATTCAAGTTTCTAGGAACTATAGATGGAAGATAGTATACATCAGAGATAAGGAGTAGAATAGCTCAAACAAAGTCAACTCGAAAACATACTGTGAGTGAATTCCATGTGGAAAAGAATTACTCCAGTGGTATATTGAACCAATACTTATGTATTTCAGTGAATCATGGACAGTGAACAGTCAATAAGATCACTGGAAGTAACATAGATGTGGTTTTACAGAGAATCATAAAAATCCCATGGACAACTAAGAAAACAAATGAGGTTGTAAAAAAGACCTGCACACAAATAATCCTAATCATAAGACTCAATGATCTTCTGCCATTTATTGTGAAGAGGAGGTTTGAAATATTTGTGACAACTGGTAAAATACAGGGAAGGAGATCATGGAAAACAGGGGGAGATGTTGGATGGTCTGACATGGTTCGACAAAAGATGACATCAGAACTGATTAACAGCACCAGGGAGAGAAAGTTGTGTAAAGACATGGTTGTCTATGCCAGCAGGCATGGCACTTAATTCATGTTACAGATATAGTGATGAAAATAAGTACATAATTAACCTTACAGCTGACTCTGAGGCACATCTTAAACATTCACTATTTGTTTCTGTCCTGTGACATCTTTTCCAAGTTCTTCCTTGTTCCAATCACTCCAGCATCTGAGTCAGGTGCCTCCTTGCAGGAATTTTTTTTCCAATCTGGTTGGTGCCTGTATACTTTTTTTTAGTTTTGCTTTTCATGTTTGTTGGATTAGTTTTTTCTGCAGGGTAAAGTAGATAACCTCACGCTCAACCATTCTTATTTGTCTTTTACTACATGTATTGTACGTGGGATTGTTACTATTCTTTGCTCTCTTTGTGGACTAAGGTCACATAACATAAGATTGATGAAAATATTGTAATTTATATGTCTATATTGACAAAAAAAATCAAATCTGTGCTTAAGATTTCTTTTTTATTTTGATATGCAGGTGGAGAAACTCCTAGGCAGAAAGGTACTTCCTAACAAGTGTACAATGTATCTGGTGCGATGGAAAGGATTTTCCTCAGATCACGATTCATGGGAACCATACACCAATCTGCAAAAATGCAAACCACTGATCAGTATCTACAAAAGATCACTGAAAGATGGTGACACTAACAGTCTGTCAAATCAGACCTCTAGGACAGATTTTACTGCAAGTGAAGATGCTGTTGAGAATAAGACACCAGGACGTAAAAGGGGCAGGAAAAAAAAGTTACCTCTCCCTGAAGATGGAGGAGACCTTGCAATTAAGAAAGCTGCTAAAAAAAGTAAATTTTCTGAACATTTAAAAAAATCAAAATATCTAGCTATGCTGAGAAACAAGACAATGAAAACTAAAACAGATGAAGACAAATCTTTAGCACATTCAGAAGTCTCTGAGAAACTAACTGATATGAACAGTACTAACCAGATTAGTAGAGATGTTTCCAAACCTGGTAGAAAAGGATTCAAGAGACGAAAATTAGAACCAGATGGTTCTGATAGAGGCAGCAAAACTACATATAAAAAGAAGAAAAAGCCTGACAGTGAAAATATTAATCAGCTGAATGGCAAAGACACTGAAGATATCCTGAATATTGGAGTGAATAGTGAAGATGATGATGATGACAGTGGTATTCTGTACTCTTTGAACCGTGACTGTGATATTGCAAACTTGGATGATGTGACAAACAAAGATGATTTCCAACACAAAAGGAAGAATGCCAAAGTGAGAACAAATACTGGACATCCCAAATCTGTGATAACAAAGAAAGGCTCAAGCATGCATTCTCAGAAGGGCACAAGGAAAGATGGTGGTAAAAAAAAATCTAAGATATTACTAATGGATTCCAAGAAAACATCTAAGGATTTGCTGACCAAATCAGGTAAGATTATTGTTTGTCCTTTTATCAGTTTCTATTTGTGTATCTTATCTCACATGCAAGCCTTTTCTCTTCCAAATACACTCACTCACATACACACTATTTTTGTTGTTGTTTTTGTTTGCCTGCTATGAATTCAGGCATTGTCATTGCATCCAATGTGGTACCTCTATGTAAAGACTTATTTTCCTTGACCAGTGTTCCTCCCCATTCAGACAAGCCGTACTCCGACTTCAGTAGGATAGGACAAAATTTCTTCTTCTTCTTTGCGTTCGGTTTCGTATGCTCGTCTAAATCATGAGATGGGTTGCCTCTATGAAGCTGCATGTCAGTTGGAGTTCTTCGAGAGTTCCCCATAGCTTGGTCTGTAAGCTTTGTTCATGAGGCCATGTTTCATTTCGTTGGTGTATGTATGATGGACATGACTGCAGGATGTGCTCTGGAGTCTGTGTTTCTGTCTGGCATGCACACTATGCAGTCTGAGCAGGCTTTATTCTGTGCATGTGGCGGTTGAGCCTGCAGTGAGCTGTTCTTAGGCGAAAGATTGTTGTGTGCTGTTTTCTGTTTAGTCTGCTGATGGGATCTTGTGGGTGTTTGTTGCCTCCATACCTCTTTGTACTTTCTTTTGATATGTGTCTTGATTTCTGGTAGTGATACTGGGTGTTTCTGTTGTGTAAGTTTTGTTCCCTCCTTAGCCAGCATGTCTGCTCTCTCATTTCCTGGAACTCCACAGTGGGCTGGTATCCACTGGAGAATAATTTTGTTGTGTTCTGAGAGCTTGTTTAGCTGTAGTATCAGCTCTCTTTCCATGTTATCTTGTGGTTCCCTTTGTGTGGCCTGCAGGACTGACAAGCAGTCACAAAGGAAGACAAGTTTGTTGTTTTGGATGTTTCTTTGCTGCAGTATTTTGAGGCATCCACAATTGCCTGTTGTTCGGCTCTAAAATTTGTTGATAGTTCTCCAGTGGCACTTGAATTAGGACAAAATTTAACTTTCACTCTGAGAAAGTTAGAAGTTCCGTTAGGCTCACACGGTATGTAGGACAGACACATCCAAAGTGTATGCATATCATCCAGCAAGACACAAATTTGTGCAGAAGTAAGATTTTGCAATCAGAAAACTTTACTTTAAAGTACAACATCTGAAGTTATACTAGAACATTATCTTAGATCTGATTGTTCATAGGAAGGCTGTCAGAGCAGACTCATACCAACAACACAGTGAAAGCTTTTTTTAACTTCAAGGGAAGGCACAAACAGCTCATCCTATCCATATCCATACTAAGATATGTGTCATACACCTGACTGGTCAGTACAGCAAAACCCTAAGGAAAATTATGATTCTCACATTGTTGGTTATTGTCATCTTTTAATATGAATGTAATACTTGCAATCTTTTGGTATTGTCTATTGCTGTCAAATTGTTTGGATACCTCTTTGAGAAGTGTAGCTTCTTTTCATTTCTCAAATGTTTTAAAACCAATTTTGGTGATATTCCATGTCCCGCTGCTATGCCCTCCTTCACTTTCTTGTTTTCACCTTCGGTCCCTCCATTCTGATATCTTCATCATCATTAGTTTTCTCTACAGGGGTGCAGCATTCATCCTTTCTGGTACTTAATCTTCTTCAATGCTGAGGAGTTCTTAGATATTCCTTCCATTACATAGTTTAGTTTGTTAGTTCTTCTTTGAACGCTCATATGCCACTTGCTAAACTACTCTTTGTGATTTGTATGTGATCTGAGCCTAGGAGTGATTATACTTTGTGCCAGTTATGCACTGATAAGTAGGCCAACACATTTTTATTTACTAGGGTAGCTTCCTAGGCCCTTACTTCAGTACCTTGTAGGTTCGAGTGTTACTATTCTTTGCTCTCCTTACGGCCCTGGCAACACACAGAAGAGGTTCGTTAGTAAGGTGCTTTGTTTAATTTTGATAAATTTCAGATGAGACGGCAATGTTTTCCTGCCTCACATTTGTACTCTTCTTGCATGAAGTTTAATAATTTAATAGTTTTATAAATTCAACATAATAACAGAGCAAAGGAGATACATGGTCAAAATTAAGAACTGGCATATTTATTTCTAAGAAATATAAAACACAAGTATCATAACATTTACTCTTTTTTTTTTTTTTTTTTTAAATTACTCAAAACAGTTTACACAAAATATTTTATACTTTCTCAAGCAGTCATACATTTTTGTACATGGGTTGCAGGTTTAATGCACTCTCCCTCAATTCCTCCAATGTTTACAACAGTGAAACACCTAGCGGACAGTCCAGATTCACAGAATCCTACTGGTAATTGTCATCAAAGCCAGTGTCCCCTGAGGCTTCAGGTGAGTGAAAACAGTCTCAATACATGATTCACCGTAATCATGTATACAAATCCTTCTCCTGGGCTATTGGGTTAGGACTAGCAACTCATAATACTGACATTGTGTTTGAAACAAATTCAACATTATATTCCATTAGCACTGGATTTAATGGTAAATATAAATATTGGTGATTTATTGCAGCTCTACTATGTTTGTTGGGAATAGGAACAAATAAAAAGAATATTAATCTTCACCGTAACTATTTATAAATGCCTATTAGACCAGAGTTAGTTAGACCAAGTTACAATAAATGAAAAATAAAGAATTTTTATATGATCTGGTTGGTAGATGCCAATGAGAGCAGCCACAATGCAAATAAACAAACAGCTTAAAATAAGCCATGTATTAATTTGGCAGCTGTGAGCCCCACCAATTTCCTGAACCAGTTCATTGTTTTCTTTGTTCAACAGAAACCTACCTTGCTGATGTGCCATCAGCATATCCGGTACCAGCCGAGGAACCCCATTCCAGCGAACAGTCACATAGCCCAAGATCTTTATCTTACAATTCCCTGCTCAATAGCCTCCCAGGTCAGCTTCATCTTTCACACAAAAATGGCAACAAGAAGTCTACGAGTAGCAGCAACACCTCTGTTGGTAGCTTAGATACTGACAACATTAATCCAACAGGAGCTTTAGTTACCACTTCCGTAGGTGGTGAACAAGTGGAGAGGCGAACAAGTGTTAGGTCTACGGAGTGCGCATTCCGCTACAAGCAGATTGTGGTCAAGAAATGTGTTCATTACACTCAGATCTGGTTGAACACTCAGACTGTGATGAAGAATGCATTGAATCCTCAGGTGAGTCTGTAACAAGAAACTTCTCTTTACATGTGTCTTTTGCTGTTGTGTCGCAGTTTACATTGAGGTTGTAATATGTCTTTACCCCTGCATATGGGGCAGCTGGTGCAATCAAACAATGACAACGATGCACCAGGGTCAGTGGGCTGACACTGATCTAGACCCAACTCCATGTGGTGACCGTGGGAAAAAAACTACAGTAATGTCATCTGGCTAAGCGGGTAGGGATTGAAGGAAAGCTGCTCTGTATAGGTAGTAGTGTAAGCACAGTCATGATTGATATGAGATCTACTCGCAACATAAACTAGCAGAATCCCAGAGTGAATGCACTTGCTTGTTTCTCCTGATCTAGAAATAATGGGCTACTGTAGTGGCTACCAATAGACTCTACCTGAGTAGGAGTTTCCGCAACACTAAGCATTGCCACACACCTGGAGTTGTGGCGAGTTTCCTGGGTCTGCAAGAAAGTCAGGTACTCTTCCCTATCCAAATATAGGAAAGCGGGTGCAAACCAATAAATTCTTGGGGTTCAATAATAACAACCCCTGCTTATCTGTTTTCAGCACATCATTTTTGGGACTGGGTTTACACTTTGATCCCTATACTTTTCTAGCTTTGAAGCAGAGACCATTGCCATTCAATGATCAGTACACCATCTTACAAACATTCCATCTCAACTCTAAGAACCCAGCACACAGTCATTTTTACTGATAAGTCGATGCTTCAGATGCTGGATAA
This sequence comes from Arion vulgaris, assembly GCA_020796225.1. Classification (NCBI taxonomy): domain Eukaryota; kingdom Metazoa; phylum Mollusca; class Gastropoda; order Stylommatophora; family Arionidae; genus Arion; species Arion vulgaris. The sequence goes on from CM036760.1 coordinate 63,243,401, forward strand.
TGGATAAAGGGGGGAAATAAAATTTAGTTTGGTTGCAATATTAATTTTCAGATATTGTTATTTATTTAACGTGATGTCAGCAGTGACGTGAAAATAGACCACATATGAGAAATGTCATATATGGAAAAAACAAAATTTATTGTGACTATGCACAATTGTTAGTCGTATTTGTCTTTTCATTAGAATTTCATTGTATATCTTCAGGTAATACAAGAAGTGGTCTCTGCACTCAACTCTGCTAAATATGATGACAGTCATCTAGTACTGTTCTCTAGTCTTGGAAATGTCTTCTGCTCAGGGACTGACCTTCATTTTTTAGTATCTGGAGACAGGAAAATGTCTGCCAGACAGATGGCTGATGCAATACGGTAATTATTACATAAGTTAACAAAATTCAAATTCCTCACTTTCTAAATTGTCACACTTTGAAAATGAATGTAACATATTTCTTCATTCTGATTGATATGAATTAAGTGCATCTATTATGATAATCAAATTTAGTAAGTCATCACCATCTGTAATACTTCTGATTAAGAAGCTACTTAGCGCTTTTATTTTTCTCCTCAATTTTAGTACCTAATAAATAAGCACAACACTTGTCTTGAAGTTTGTTGACATGTTATTCATGAATTTAGTTTTCTTCAACGATCAACAAAGAAAAGGAAGAAAATATAGATATGTTGGACACATCTTTAGAGGAAAGACGTACGATGCAAAGGGTTGAGGACAACATAGGGAGACCCTGAAACAAACTTGCTGAGAGAGGCAAGAAATATTGGTCTCAGTTTCATACAGGAGATTGAGCAAGTTGGCCAGGCTAGAGCGGTATTGGGAAATTGCTTGCAGGCTCTATGTGATGTATAATGGTACAAGAGGAATTATTATTATTATCAACAAAGACTTTTATGCTCCTGTGTACATATATAGTTTGGTATGATTATTTTTGTACCACACAGAACTGCCGTTTCATTTTCTTCAGATTTATTTGCTGACTTCTATTCTTGATGACAGACTTTGTACTTTATAAGGAAGCCAACTTAACACTACAATTGTCTGATGTGTGTGATATTAAGCATAGTCTGATGTATGTGATAGTACTCAGTCCTGTTCAGATCATTGTACATTTCATTGCAAGCCTTTTCTTGTGGTGAATAAATTATACTACTTCATTTTGTGTTGTCAGTCAGTCATTAACATTGATGTTTGTTCTCCACAGGGAGCTGACCAAGACTATAATAACATTCCCAAAACCGATCATTGCTGCCGTATCTGGTGCTGCTGTTGGTCTGGGCATGTCCCTGCTGGCTCTCTGTGATGTAGTGTATGCCAGTGATAAAGCTCCTTCCACTCTGCCTTACTCACAGCTATCTCAGACTCCTGAAGGATGTTCATCATTTACACTTCCCCTCACCCTGGGCTTACCATCGGTTAGTCATACCTCCATATATCGTACTATATTATGTAGATCTGCAGGTTCTTAAATGAAATGAATGGGATCTTCTTCTTCTTTGCGTTCGTTCTTTACAACCAATTTTTTTCACTTTGTGATATGTTTGAATTTTGCCAAGAACGTGTATACGTTGCACATTGGTTTGGTAGGCCCCTAAATGCATAGACTTCTACACACTTAGGACACATGTATCCGATTTCAGCCAAACCTCCTTAGTCGCCTCTTACGACATGCATGCAGGTAACAGTGGTTCTATTATTTACATCCCAAATGCCCTCTATGAATTCATGTGTAGTCAATACAGGCGTGCCTTCTCCAACTTTGGAGTTATGTCCATACTTAAAGGACTTCAACCATGTCTTGTACTAACTTGTTCAGTGACCATGTTATGCAACCATACTGTTATGAAGGTTTAGTTTCTTCATTATCCTTTCTTCTAATATAAATTTTGCATTATGTTAGTGCTTGGAAATCACATGCCTGTCAGTGGTGAAAGGACTCTGGAGTGGATTGGAAGGCAAAAGAGAGACATGTCAAAGACAACCTAACAGAACAATAGAGGCAGAAATGCACAATGTATATCAGACTTGGGGCATCCTGTGAAGTTTAGCTACAGATGAGCTTTGTGAAGATATTTTTCTTGCTGTTCTACAAGACTCCACAAGACATGTTGACCACTGATTGCTTTGTCTCCATGTGGTCAAGGAAAAGTAGACATAGCTAATAAATGTAAAGAAAAAACATATGAAAACAGAAATTAATGATGGATGAATGTACTATACAGTTGACATGAGTCAGCTCAGACAGCATTCTTGTGACCAATCAGATCTGATAACCATGCTACAGTATAACTCCAGATGTTGGGGGCTTTTCTACTTATAAAATCTTAGTCACCCATCTGTACAAATTTGTCTCCTGTTGAATAATATCCGTACACTGGTCGAAATTCACATGTACCTGTCCTATACACCATTGTGGTGCAATGTTCTCTGTACAAACCATACAGATCACAGAGAGTGGTTAACTTGGTTGATAGGAACGATTGCAAACAAATAAGCAAATCAGAGCAGGGTGTGTACGGTAATTGGAAAAATGAAATAGGGAAACAACTATAAAAGTCTCTAAATATTTGAGTAACCTCCCATGTAAAGGGGTCACACAGAAGAGAAATCAATAAAGATAGTCACCATATTGTCTGCCATATCACCCGAGTATTGCCGGGGTCTGAAGGGGAGAAAAGAATAGTAAAGTGGTCGATGTGGAGCGTCAAGAAGTCTGCCATATGTTTGAAAATTAAAGAAGAAAAAAACCTGGTATTGGTGGAATAAGGTGTTATGCCATTATTTTTAAAAAATGAGCTGCACATGATGAACATAATACAATGTACTAAGTGTAGCCACGCCATACAGTTTGCCTTGGACACTAGTGTAAGTGGGCCACCTCTTTTTTCTCACGTCTGCATACTGGGGGCAGTTCTGTAGGATATAATTCCTATGATTTCTGCTTCCCGTTTGTGCCGACCTCTTCCAGCAATAAGTTTTGGCCACCCTCATGATGGTAGGTCTGACATTCTTACTGTGTGGCTAAATCTCTGAGACAGATTGGCGACCGCAGAATCCGTTATCGCATTCCGCATTGTGAGGGGTCGTTGCACCATGTTATGCGCCTTATGGCCTGGTGCATCCGTTTCTGCAAGCATTTTTTTCGGGTTAGCATTCCCTAGTGGACACATGCATCCGATTTCAGCCAGATCTCCTTAGTCGCCTCTTACAACATGCGTGGCAGGTAACAGTGGTTCTATTCTTTACAACCCAAATTTTTGCCCCCGTAACCACTCAGGCGGTGTGTGATTCAACATAATGTTTCAGTAACAGCCATGATCATGGGAAAGAAATTTCAAATAAACGGAACATCTAGTAATATCTGACATTAATGTTGTTGGCAAGATTTTCTGGACCTCTCCCCACCCAAGTTATGTAACTATTACATGTTTTTATTTATTACATAGCACACAGTAATAATTGATTAAGTTCAGCTATTTTATGTGAATTCTGCTTTACCAACATATATTGTATGTGAATTCTGCATTACCAACATACTGAGAATAATTTTACCGTTAAGTGAAGGTAATTATATATATAATAAATGCTGTACATTTGAAGTTTGGTCGAAATTTTGATATGCCTGTCCTACATCTCATAGGAGCCTAACTGAAATGCAACATAATCACATTCTCTGTGCAAACCACACAGAAACCTTACACTACACTACTAGACCTTTCCATTTAGGGGGGTTCAGTTCTTTCCTAGTTAAATTTCTCTTTCATAACTCAGAAATCCAGCTGAATACAATTATAGTTGAACTGACTAGTTTTTCTTTTCTCTAATCCTGTTTTGCGTCACAGCTTCAGGACAAGAAAAGATTTATAGAACATGCTTTTGTATGTGCTTCATAAACAGTGTTTTTCGTCTCCATTTATCTCTTAGCTCCACCTTGGGCATGGACTGACTAGTGAGAACCTATAACGTAACTACCAACACTTTTAATAAAATAAACTGTTGCTAAATTGTGTTTTGTCAGCAGAAAGTACCGTCATATGTCATTCATTTTCTCATAGAGAAACTCCAGTTGTACATAATTTTATGTATGTTTTAAAAAAAAAATCTCAATTTATTTCAGGCCAATGAATTGTTGTTTGGTGGAAGAAAAATAACAGCTATGGAAGCATACCAGCTTGGCTTAGTTTCACAGGTCTTTTGGCCAACTTTAATGATGCAAGAAGTCATTCCCAGAGCTCAGCACATGGCTACCTGTTCAGCAAAGGTATTGTCAACTGACTGCTTAGTTAATCTTATCATGCAAGTTCGAAATATTTGAAATTGTCAAAAGGTGGACCTCAGGGATAACAGAGGCGATGAAAGACACTTCTTCTTCTTTGCGTTCATTCTTTACGACCAATTTTAATCACTCTTTGTGATATGATTTGATCTTTGCCAATAACGTGTATACGTTGCACATTGGTTTGGTAGGCCCTAAACACAGACTTCTACACGTTAGGACATGTGCATCCGATTTCAGCCAAACCTCCTTAGTCGCCTCTTACGACATGCGTGGCAGGTAACAGTGGTTCTATTCTTTACACCCCAAATTTGGGCCCCGGTAACCACTCGAGCGGATGAAAGACACTGTTTATGAAGCCCACACAAAAGCCAGTCTGGAAATCTCTTCTTATCTTTGAGGCAAAACAGGATTGGAGAAAAGAAAGAGATAATCTTCTTGAACGCTCCATATTGACCACTTTTTAACTACTCTCTGTGATTTGTATGTGATCTGAGCCTAAGAGGGATTGTTCATTGTGCTAGTTATGCACCTACAAGTAGGCCAGTACATCCTATTTCTGCTGTGCTTTTTATTTACTAGGGTAACTTCCCTAGATCCCTATCTCAGTCACCTCTTACAACATGCCTTGTAGGTCACAGTGTTACTATTCTTTGCTCCCATAGTGGACCCCGGCAATACACAGGCGAGAAAGGGATATGACCTTCCTGACAATTATACTAAATGAAGAGGTAGTTGAATAGCAGTCTGGTAGAATGTACTACCATCACTGTACACAAATAGCAAGCTGGTAGAATGTACACCATAACAGGAGGCATAATATGTTGAAGGTTCAATACAAGTGACCTCTGTTTTAAAGGGCCTAACTTTTTTGTCAGTGTATTGCTTTTTTTTTTTTTCTTTCGTCCGCTTTCAACTCAGACGAAGTTTCATCTCTGAAACTGATTTTGCGTGAAAATCCGTTTTTCCAATTTCTCACAATGGCAGCAGCGTACATTGTAAATTACTTTACACTGGCAGCCGTGGTGCTCAATGTACTCGTAATTAGTATTCCCTCGCCATACAGGCAGATTTTCCCGACTTCAGAGGTACTCACGTTATCGTCCTGAGTAAGACCAGGGACTCGAACAAATGCTGGACAGTAGGTTCGAACCCGAGCTATGAGGCGTCTCACAGCTAGCAGGCCGAGCTACTATCAACTACTCTAGGCAGTCCCCCAGTGTATTGGTAAATGATGGTAAGTTTGTCACATAAACTGTGACTTTTTTTATCGTAGATATATCTTGTAGATAGAAGTATGTATAAGTTGTTTTTGTTTGTTGCAGGCTTTAGAAGCTACTAAACTATTAGTGCGAAGCCATCACCGTACCAAGATGGAGCTAACTAATGAAACAGAGTGTAACCTGCTTCTGGAACGCTGGCTGTCAGTTGATTGTCAAAGAGCAATTGAAGCTTACTCTAAGCAATGAAAAAATCTTGCATTTTAATTTGGGACACACATATATATACATATATATTTATCACATTATTAAAGTTTTATGTTTATTTTTGTGTTTGGTGGCTAATATCTTTGTTGGATTGCCTGTATTTAAAATGGAGATATACTGTATTTCAGATGTGCATAAAGTAAGATTTCAATATTTCTTGAAATATGATGTTCATTGAGAACTTCCTCAATGAGTAAATGTTCAGGCCTGTGTTATAATGTAGAAAACTTGGTTTGTAATCACACAAAAGTGTCATTCTTATTTCTTTACGTTGCCAATGGAACATAGGGCTACATCTTATCACTAACATTTATTTTAGTTATTTATTTCAGCATTCCTAATGCTACATAGTGCTGGAGTTGTTCTTGACACGTCAGTTTCTGCATTGCAATTTCTGTAACAAAATCAATTTGATTTGGGTTGTCAGTCCTAACCTATCCCACAATGACCTGGTGGAGCATGCTTCCAACAGAAATCAGTTATACAGATGTGTTGCTGATAAGATGTTATGAACATAAAACCCCACTTTATAGTATCGCATCTACTAAGTTATACAGTATTATCGATATAAAGGAAGACTGCAGTAAAACTATTATGTAACAAGGGAAAAACACATAAAAACAAAGTAATCTAGTTTTACAAAGTACAAAAAACAAGATAGAGTGATGTTTCGACAGCAAAGGGAGTAAAGAATAGTAACACTGCGAGATACACGGTTTGTTGTAAGAGGTATCCGAAATAGGGACCAAGGGAAGCCACCCTAGTAAATAATGGAGAATGTTCATTATTGCACTCCTGCTTTTCATAAAAGAAAAAGTGAAAATGCGTTCCTGCTAGGAAAGCGAAAAAAAGTAATAAAACAACCTGGAGGACCACACTCACATGATTATAAACCTAAAGCCTGGAGGACCACACCCATATGATGAAGGAAGGAGCAGTGCCTTTTTGGTGGTCATGGTGAGTGTTCTCTGATCGAAAGCAAAGATATCCACTTATATCGGTGGATCAGACACAAGCAATGTGATTATTCCCCATTAGTGCTTATTTCAATTTTAAAAGAGGTTGGCGTTGCTTCTTATGTACTGTACCCTCCAGCCAGTCCAGATTAAATTAAATCTGGCTGCCTTTAGTTAGTGAAGATGAAAGTTAGTGAGAAAGTGAACTGGTCAACTCTTCTCCAAATTCTAGTGCTGTAAGGTTCTAACAAATCATACTCAACTTCATTATATTTGATAGGATTACTGTTCCTGTTTTTAGTGTTACGAATACGATACGTAAGTTATAAAATATACTGTACGTTATTGTGAGAAAAGTATTCGTTTGTGTGCTATTTAGTGATCAGTAAATCTCACTTAATACACATTCACTCCGTAATTTTGTCATACCTCCGGACACATTTATATTGTAATGTATACTGAAGTAGCCAGTATAATGGCTTTGTCTCATCTTAAAAATTACTGTGAGCTAGCATATCAGCTCAGAGAATCGAAAAGGTTAAGGAAGTGATTCATTTTACAGGTTCATTTTTATTGACTTTCTGTTGGGTTATATTTTTGAATGCACATTATTTTATATAAATTTTAGGTTAGATTAGGAACAAGCTAAACATGTTTAATTTGTTCTTTTTAAAAAGTTGATTTTAGAATGTGTGCTTGTTGTAAATTAGATAAATTGCACCAACCTCTGTTCTGTCAATTTTGATATCCGGACAAATTGCATACATTTTAATACTGGCGTAGGATGTTTTATTCTGTAGGTGTTTGTGTTATTGTCTACCATGAGTCCTTGATTGATCGTTTATAATTGGAATAAAGATGGGGACTTGAAAAATTGGCAAGACTGATTAAATGTTAATGAAATATTGTTACATGTGGAAAATAACATGAAAAAGTAGGTGCAGAATCTTTTGAAAAGAGACTTGGTGATGAGCTAAAAGGCAAGAGAGGCAAGTGCAAATTTAGAAGTTGTCACAGTAAAACACTTGCCAATTGTCCATCTGTGAAGATGAAAAAAAGCCATATATTGTTAAATATACAGAAACAGACATACAACAAACACATAAATTTAACACTTTGATGAAATTTGCAAAGTTAGTTTGATTGTTTATACATAATTTAATTTAAAAAAATCTTTGTTACAATAGAGAAGCAACTCCGAAATTACGCCTGTCATACATAAGTACATATTACAGCAGCACAACTTATGGAATCATCATATCTGATGTCATAATGAATTAGTGGTGTATACTAGTGTGTATGTAATGTGTTTGTGAAAGTGCTGTATGATATATTTCAGAGCAGAGAAAGTGCCTTTAATTCACTAGGTGATCGCAGTTAGATGTTTAAAAAAGCCTTAGATATTCAAATGTGATTTGTTTTAATGAATAACAAGTACAGCAAAATGGTGATAACGCATTTCTTGTTATTTATGTGTCATAAATGTCATGAGTTCTTTAAATACTTGTCACTGCAAATCTGTTTGTAAGTATGAACTTGCTATTAATTTTCATTGTTGCAAATCTATCCAAGTGTCTGCTATATATTTTTTCAAGTGTGCCCTCCGATAACATACGACCGGCGGGCTCAGGTAAAAATTATAGGAAATAAGTTCACAATTGTCACATGAACCTTGCATTCCAGTGTTGTTGTATATAGACAATTTCATTTTAAAAACAACCACAAAATGCTTAATCAAGGTTATATTATGTTACAAGTTAAGTTTAAAGCTAAGGAATATCAGTATTATTAACACTTTACATCAATAAATAACCATGAACGCATAGAATTGTGTAAACTTGTAAAAAAGCGTACAATGTTCTAAAGGAGTTTTAAAGCCGAAGGATTGACTTCATTGCACTGGGTTTTACCCCATATGGCTTGGTCCCTCTCTGCAGAAATGGCACGCCATCTGCCAAGAGTATTGTACGAACTCAGTAGCTCCAGGCAACAATCCTAGGGGTCTCTGGAAAAACTGCACTCGTGAACAGCACGGTCCGGATTCGAACCCACAACCTTCAGTTCGTAAGGCAAAAGGGCTTAACCACTCAGCCACAGAGATCCCCTAGAACATATCAAACATCCAAAAACCAGCCCGCATTAGACAGGAATTTGCTATTTTCCGTCTGAGCTAGTCTGCCTTATGTTGCCAGGGGCCACAATTTCGAGTATCTACTTGCTTTTGCTCTATTTTACTGATGCATTTTTATTTGTATGTTTGATTTCAAGTGACTCGTTTTGCATTAATGCTGTTTTTAAATATAGATTACAGGTTGCTTTTATTTTGTATCTGTATTGCTATTATTTATTGTTCATTTTAATCAAATAAAATATTTCTAAATTGAACTCGAGACTGAATAATGTATCTAGTTTGGTATAATTGCAAATCAAATGTTGGGGTTGGCTGTAGTAAACCTAGTTACCAGTAGTGAAAGCATGAAACATGGTATACACTAGTTTCATTTAAGTACAGCAGATTAAATCTACTTTTCCTTTCTTATACTTCTCTGCTCTCCATGGAGCAGAGGGCCTCAACAATTGCCCACTACTTCCCCAGTCTCTGGTGATTTTATGTACGACTACAGGATAATCTGGCATCCTTTCAGTTCCTTAAGAAGACTGTCTCCAGGTCTGTTCGAGGTGTCCTGTTTCCATTTCAAGAGCTGCAGCAGCGTAATTGTTAGTGAACTCACTTCTTAGCCTAGTGGTTTGGGTTCAATTCCACAGTGGGCGTGGAATATGTTTTAGACCATAACTGCTCACAAGTCCACCTAGCCTCATTTGGGTACCAGGAAAAGTGCTGGGAAGTAAAGGTTTTTCACCGTAATGCTGACCACATCACCCATCGTGTGCCGACGGTCAATGAAAAATACAGGCCTAACACTGTATTACATAATATACCTCAAGGTATAAAAGGGTTCCATTACTTTATTTTTCATTTTCCTGCAGGTTCCAATCAAGTTTTAGCACAGCTATTTGTGACGAGTTATCTTCACTCCTAACTCACTTAAACAATGCAGCCTGTTACAAGTGCCAGGTGGAATAGGACCTTGGTAAACTCATGTTTTCTTCCCCACATTCTGTGACCTCTGTCACTGGTTTTTAAGTCCCAAATTCACTTTTCAAGAAGTGTCTATCAATCACAGAAACAAATGAGAAAAATGAATTGACATTGCTGAATTTCAGAGAAGTTATCCTACATTAGAGCCTGAGGATATAACTGGGGAGACCCATAGGTGCTCAATCTCCTCAACAGATGTAAAAGGGTATGCATACTGATAGTTCCCATGTCTTGCTGGTTAAACACTCATCACTCTGCCTCTCAGGCATCCAGTTAGGAGCCTATGAACTGAGGCGCAATATCAAAGGGTATGCATACTGATTGTTCCTGTGGCTTGCTGGTTAAACACACTCCTCACTCTGCCTCTCAGGCATAAAGTTAGGAGGCTATGAACCGAGTCGCAATGTATTCAATACTCTATGTGTAATCCAACCAGATCACAAAGAGTGATTACCTTGGTTGATTAGAACGAAGAAGAAAGTAATCTATAATGCTCACTAATGAAGTGTCCTTAGATTTGTTTTGTAACAACTATTGCAAGACTTTAATTCATGTTTCCTAACATCTTTAACCAATAATTTTTATGTTTTATATTTTCCCCTCATATTAATAGTAATTATCAGGACCTCATATTAATAGCAATTATAAGGTCATGACCTGTGTACTAACAAGGAACACATTCGATCGGCAGCCACATATTGTCCATGCAGATTGTAAGATCATGCATTTATTTTTTAAAGCATAGTGTAATTTGTGATTATGTGTGTATGTTAGTCATATGTTGCTACTTATTTGTTAACTTTGCTTGCTTATGCTGAAAGCACAATAGTTTACTTACCAATCATATGGGCTAAGAATGTTGAGCGCATGTTATCTAAAACTTTCATTTGTAGATCTGCTTTTTTGATCCACATTAAACAGCAGTTATATTAAATGTATCAGAAACAGGCCACCAGGTTATGAGAGGCATCTTCTTTGCATGCGTTTTTTACGACCAATTTTAATCACTCTTTATAATATGTTTGATCTTTGCCAAGAACGTGTATACGTTGCACATTGGTTTGCAGGCCCCTAAACGCATAGACTTCTACACGTTTAGGACACATGCATCCGATTTCAGCCAAACCTCCTTAGTTGCCTTTTATGACACGCTTGGCAGGTAACAGTGGTTCTATTCTTTACACCCCAAATTTGGACCCCGATAACCACTCGGGCGGTGAGAGGAATCAATGTAGTTATGTGATAACTACCTCTAAAGTCGGAGTAAGGTTCGTCTAAATGGTAAGGGACACATGCTTTCACACAAAAATCAATCAGATGTGCTATATTAGGCATAGCATAACAAGTTACCAGACCCCTTGTGCAGAGAGATTAAATTAATTTGTTATTTTTTTTTAATGTGTGCACATCATTTTTTAAATTAAAGTTAACTAACTCATATTTGTTATTATTGTTTTATTAACATTGCAGCAAGTATATATTGTTATTATACATTTTGATTAACATTGGATAAAACAGCAGCATACTTTTGCTATTGACTGTCCATGATTTAGGAGCTGAGCTGTGAAATATATTTCCATTTGCTGTACATAACATATAGACCTGTCTGTTTATCACCTTTAGTGTATCTGTTAGAAATTTGTCACCCCGTCTTTTGGTATCATCTGCACACACACAGTGTCACCAATAGCACATGATAGCATGCTGATGTCTAATGTGTAGTGTAGATCACATCATCCATATTGAGCTTCTTCTTCACCTTATAACTCCCAATAGAGCACAGGTCTTCAACAAACTTCTTCCAGCCCTTCCTCTCTTTTGCCATCCCTTCTAGTTCTTTCCATGTCTTGCCTATCCTTTTAATATCAGTCTCCAGCTCTCTTCTCCATGCATTTCTAGGCCTTCACTATTTCCTCTTTCTGTGGCAATTTCTCAAACAATGCCTGTATTGTAATGCTTGCAATCGGTCTTTTCAATGCATGTCCTATTCATCGCCAACATCTCTCCTTAGCTCTTTTTCCACTGGTATCTGCTTAGTTCTTTCTCTAAGTTCATCGTTCATAATCTTATCATACTATCTCAGCCTCTCTATTCTATATAAACATCGATTTACGAAGGTCTGTAGTTTTCTAGTGGTTTATTTTTATCTCCATGTTCCAGGGACTCAGGCCTTGCGCAAAAATCAACCAGAAGCGCCTGACTATGCCTGAATTCGTAGCAGGGTAAGCGAGAAGAAGAAGAAAATATAGCCAAGGATAGTTATTATCTTTATAATGATACATATTGGTACCATTGTTTGGTCTCAGAGCTAACATGTTTTATCATCGATGGGAGAAGTTGTAGAGTGTTCCTGTCCATGTTCTTGCACTTACTAACATTGCCCACAAGACATCAGAAATTTGCAGAGTGGCTTTTTGTTTGCTTTATGGCCTGGAGTGTGCTCCCCAGACAAATGTGGATTGGCATGAATTTCCACACCTGTGAACTCAGTGTTGGTCTCATCTATTCTAGAAATTGCTTTGTCTGAGGTTTTTTATGTGCCACATGCTTGCCAATCTCTAGAGCCATGTTAGTAGAAACAGGGATCATTGGACCACATAAAGGTGATGCTAGTAGTTGCTGTCATTTCTCATTCTAGATGAGACTAAACAACTCTTGCTCCCAACCGAACAGTGTGAAAATAGAAGGCTATCTGTGTAGTGTATAGATACAACTAACTAACATTTATAATTAGGTTCTGAGATAGCAAAGTTGATAACACACTCTGTACTAGTAACCATACTGTGTGGAATCCTGTTTTGGGGCCAAAAATTATTGGTATGCACACAGTATGGCATTGGACTACAGGAAACCAGTACTTCTGAAGTTGGAATAAAATTTGCCTGAATGGCGAGGAAGACTGGTGATAAGGAAAGCAATCTTTCATGCAAAAATCAGTCAGAAGGTGCCATGACTAAGTCTGATTTCATAATGGCAAACAACAAATATTTATAATATATTCACACATCTAAGAATTAAAGATTCATCTGCTACAGATGTGTAGGATATCCTGTATGATTTAATATGTAAAATAAAAGTCCAATTCAGACTTTTGTGAAAGACAAAAAAAATGTGTGTTACCCTGCATAATGAAATTTGTATTAACCTTTAGTTTGAGACTTGTGTTGAACATGGGCATAATATTGTGTGTAATATGTGATGTTGAAATATATGGTTGAGATACTGATATTGTTTTATTGTGTAACTTTCTTTACACAAGAGTTTTTTCTCAGTTGTCTCCCATTGTTTTTTATTCGAGTTACTACTTCCTCTGAGCATACTTTCTGTTAACCAACTTTCAGAGTCCAGCTTGAATTACCCCTGGCAATGTCTTCCAGTTTAGTGTATTCATACGCAAAGCCTTCAAATCTCATTTGCAAATTTCAAATTTAAACATTCTTCTTTGAACGCTCCATATCAATCACTTGTTAACCACTGATTTTTATGTGATCTGAGCCTAAGGGCAATTGTATGTTGTGCCAGTTATGTGTCTACAAGTAGGCCAGCACATCCTATTTCTGCAATGCTTTTTATTTACTATGGAAGTGTCCCTAGATCCTACATGAGTCGCCTCTTACAACACGCCTTGTAGGTCGCAGTAGTACTATTCTTTGCTTCCCTTGCACGGTCTGGCACCACACATGCGGTTTAAACATTCAGAAGCATAAATAAAACAGTGAAATTATTGAACATAGATAACATTGTTAGGATGCAGAATGACATCAATGGAAATTTTGTGTGGAAATCTTATATGACAAACGGGACACAAAGAGGATATAGATAATAGGAACGCAGATAATAAAGAAGTCAAGACAATTATTTGCCAAAAATTTACCCTCAATTATGTCTTCTTTGTTGACCCTGAAATGGTAGCTTGTTACATTGTTTACATCCAGGTTATGATATGTTTTCTTTTCTATTTGACATATCTGTTTTATGCACATCATTTTTGAGATCTGGTTTGCCTTTCTACTTTGATTCATACTCTATTAGTCACTACTGTAACATAACACAGCCTGTTACCAGGGTCATCCCATAAAGGTGGAGTAGGCGTTTTGTCAGCTCTGATTCCCAGGCATTGTCATATCATTCACTGTGTCTTAGATCATAAATCTAACCTCTGAAGTCGGAGAAGGTTGTGTGACGGGGAAACACTGATAATCAGAAACGCCATACCAAGCGCCCTGACTACTCCTGAATTTATAGCGGTCAAACGCAAGAAGAAGAACACAATACCCTGAATGACTTCTTTAACAATAATCTCCACTGTTTACTTGCCTAAAATATTGAACAAGTTCAATGTAATTATGGAAAGAAGTTCAATTGTTCATGTTTTATTTCTATTAAACATACGATGTTCAACATTTGTCTTATTTGATTTTATTTGAGCTAGTGACAGTACTTTCAGCACTTTCTAGTGACTCAGACTACATCACAATGAAGTCAATAAAGTACCTTTTTCAGGACAGTGTATTTTTTTATTACAATTCAGATAAGTAGTGGATATACGTTTGAAGTTGGAGTAAGTCTTGCCTGAGTGGCAAGGGACACTAGGGATAGGAAAACAAGCCTTCAAACAAAAATTAGTGAGTGCCATATTAAGCATCATGATTGCATCTGAATTCATAAGCGGAGAATGAATTTTAAAAAAAGGTAGTTTAATAAAAACAGGAACTGTCAAGATGCATACAGGTCATCATTTGTTGGGGTGGTTCATAGTGCAGTGAAGTTGATGTTTGCGTGAGCTTTCCATTTCACCAATGTCCCTCCGCAGTCAAGTGAGTCATATCCCAAACGTGTACCTTGTACACATCAATAATATTTGACCAAGCTGGTCTACAGCATCGCATGTAGGTATCTAATGTTCCCTGAATGTCTTCAACCATCTCTCATCTGTCTGATCCAGGCCTATACATTGAGATATCATCTGCAAAAGTCAATATCCGACCCAACCTGGTTGGCTGAATTTTGGCTGCATTTGCTGTGTATTTCAACAACACAAGTTATAGAGGAAAACCCTTTGTTAATCCCGATCATATATGTGCAGTGCCTGACATCCATTTCCTGAACAGTGCAACGGTCCTGTCCAACAAAGATACAGCTATCCAGTTCACCAGGAAAGGACTAACTAACTTGATCAGTGATAATTATGCCTGGTAGTACACTAAGTTATTCTGAATTTCTCTCATAGGCCAGATATTCTGCAGTTGTCATGCTCAAATCATGTTACATCCTTAATCCATCTTCTCTGTGGCCTTCCTCTTCTCTTTGCTGAGATGCCTTCTTCCATAATGGTCTTCTCAACCCTTCCTGCCTTTTTACATGTCCAAAATATCTCAATTTTCTCATTCTTTTTGTGGCATCAGCCAGTTTCCTTTAATTTTGTGTTCTTTCTGAAAAGATCTGTTTTCTTCTCTGCTCATGTTATAACCCTAATAGTAATATGGAATAAATGTTATGTATACCTTCATATAATATACTGAATATGTGAAGGAATCTTCTGAAAAAACATCTAGAGCAAGCAGTCAATCTTTTTGAGGCATATTATGCGATGACAGATGTTAAAACATGTGACAATGGAAAAAGTTGCTGGGAAGAGTAAGAGGACAATGGAGAAATTAAATACTAACAGCTTGGCATGGAAAAGCATCAAATGAGTTGATCATCAATGCCTGAAAGAGAAAGTTAAGATTCTTAATCTATAACGCATTGTAGACATTGTAATTGATGATGATGATGATCTGCTGAAGAGCTTATCTTGTAACTAATGGGGGTCAAAGTGTTTGAGACGTTTGCCTTACACTCTGAAGGGTGCAGGTTTGCTTCTGGATTGTGTCGCTCAGTTCACATGCATATTTGTTTATAAAGGCCCCCTAGTATTGTTGCTGTAGCTGCGGAGTTTGTGCTTTGTGCAACACTCTCGGCTGACATTTCTACAGAGAGCAATGAAGTCACATGGGAAAATCCGTGCAATGAAGACAATCCTTCATTTTTAGACCTTGTGTCGCCGTTATTGCTGGTGCTCACAAGGGGAGCAAAGAATAGTCCTTCCTTACATCGCTTGAAATATTGTTTATATATTCAATGTTGTCTCTTGTATAGACTTCACTGTTTTTGTAGCTCACACAGAGGTCTGTGTAGTTTTCTGTCAAGTGTTGTTTCTTTAGGCCAGTGAGTTTGCCTCAGTATATCATATTCGAGGCAGTCTTGAAGTATGTGCTCTGCAGTCTGGTGTGCCTGTCCACATCTACACGTGGCTGAATTGCCAATCATAAATTTTGTATACATGTGGCTGCGGAGTCGATTGTGTTCTGTTGTAAGGGCAAAGAATAGTAACACTGCGACCTACAAAGCATGTCGTAAGATGCGACTGAGGTAGGGCCTAAGCTAAGCTGAGGTAAGCTACCCTAGTAAATAAAAAGTGTAACAGAAATCGGATGTGCTAGCCTACTTGTAGACATATAACTGGCACAACGTACAATCACTCTTAGGCTCAGATCACAAATAAATCACAAACAATGGTTTAACAAGTTGTCAATATGGAACATTTGACGAAGCAGAAAACATTGTAGTACAGAGAAAAGTCCTATCTTCATGATCACTTTTGCCAGTTGGTATGGTAAAACAAATAGAGAAATAATGTATAGGAATCTTGAATCTCACAACACACATGATTTTAATACTTGCAATAGGACAAACAACATTTTTACAATCTCTTTATTTCTGTATGTGAAAGTAATTGATTTTGTAGGGAAGGTTCTGTGTGTTTGTGCAGTACTGTATATAAGCGAAATATGTGAGTCTGTCATCTCCTCTTGTGTCATTGATTAATAATGTAACAGGTGGTGTACTTCTGTGTCTTGACCTTTTATCTAAGTCCCAGTCAGAGATTTTATCTATTGAAAATATTGGACCAGCTAGCATTTTACAAACATCTCAACAGTATATATATACACACAATCTTTACTAGTTGCTAGTTACCAAAGTAGATTCAGGTAAGTTATATGTTGTGTGTTTGCATAATGTGATATAAGGCATGTCACTTTATTCATATCTCATTCAATTCTGACTAGGATGAAAAGGATTCTCAAACTACAGAAGGGAACTACAGATGTTTTTTTTTATTGTTTGCCTGCCATGAATTCAGATGTAGTCAGGGGTGCCTATTATGGCACCTCTGACTGATTTTTTCATGAATACTTACTTTCCTTATCACCATTATTCAGGCAAGCCGTACTCTGACTTCAGAGGTACTTGACTTGTAATTTAGGTCACCTGTGTTGTTGGGGCTGCAAGGAGCAAAGAATAGTAACACTGCGACTTACAAGGCATGTCATAAGAGGCCACTAAGGTAGGGCCTAGGAAGCTACCTTAGTAAATAAAAAACTTCACAGAAATTGGATGGGCTTGCCTACTTGTAGGCGCATAACTGGCACAACGAACATTCGCTCTTAGGCTCAGATCACATACAAATCAAAAAGAGATTTAACAAGCGGTGGATATGGAGCGTTCAAAGAAGATAAAGAAGAAACTGGATGAGATTAAGCTGTCGTCACATTTAATATGATTATTAGTTGACAATTGATAGATCACAGGTCCTCTTTGATGAATACTGGCAACAGGTTTCATGAAGTAACATATTTATGTATTGTAACTTAAAAAATCTAATTTTGAGAGATGGGTCACTCTCTTCCTACTGGCATACAACATACATGCCCAATCCACCTCCATCTTTGTCTTTTAATGATGGTATTCTTCTCTAACATAACATGGCTGACCAGAATTTTTAACATAGCCTGGGAGGCACAAGAGGCTCCAGATGACTGGCAGAGAGCTATTATAGTCCCAATATGGAAGAACAAAGGAGACAAAGAGAGTGTAAACATACAGGGTATCTTTCTTTTGAGCCATATAGGAAAAATGTTTGCAAAAATATTGGAGCGAAGAGCAAGACATATATTAGAGCCCCAGTTAAGCAATAGCCTGTTTGGGTTTAGGAGGGTAAGAGCTGCACAGACGCAATATTTACACTAAGACAGATCTGCTAACAAACAATTGAATACAATCAAAGTAAACAGCTTATATTTATAGACCAAGAAAAGGCATTTGATAGAGTAAACAGGTGCAAACTATGGAAGATCCTTGAAAATATGGCGTCCAGGGACAACTATTAGGTAATATCATGGCCTTATATCAAGATAGCCAGAGTTCAGTAAGAACAACAGAAGGAATGAACGACTGGTTCTCCATTACATCAGGTGTTAGACAAGGTTGTATCCTCTCACCACTACTCTTTATTGCATATATGGATAAAATAACTCAAGAGTCAAATTCAGATAATGATGAAATAAATGAACTGCTGTTTGCAGATGATCAGTGCCTGATACATCAAAATGAACAAGATCTACAACATCATATTGACACCTTGAACAAAAATTGTGTAAAACATGACATGAAAATCAACAACACTAAAACAGAAATAATGAATATGGGAAGAAAACATAATAATCTAGACATCCATGTCAATAGTACTAAAATAAACCAAGTGAAAGAATTCAAATACTTAGGAAGCATATTCACAGAAACGGAAAACTGGATAGAGAGATAGAGGCTAGAGTACAAAAGCAAATGCTGTAACCTACCAGCTAGCCCATTGTTAAGGCACCCAAAAATTTCACAGGCAGCTAAGCAACAGATGATCAACAGCATTTTTATACCTACTTTGTGTTACCAGAGCCAAACATGGACATTGAGCAAAGCGCAGTCACAAAAATAACTACATGTGAAATGCGTTGCCTGCGAAAAGTTACCAACAACACAAGAAAAGACAGAATCACCAACATCAGCAAAAAAGAAAGTTGGCACAAAACCGTGCTTGAATTACATAGATAAACAAAGAATGATGTGGTTTGGCCACTTAATAAGAATGCATCCAAACTCCACAGTATACAGAGTCTTCTACAACAGAACATCGGAAAGAAGGCAAGAGGAAGACCACGGAAAGATGGTTAGATGGCGTAGCAGAATCCTGTGAAAGAGCAAAGATAACAATCACACAAGCCACCAGAACAGCACAAGACAAAAACAGAAAACCACGACACTGGGCAACAACCCGGTAGCAGTGTGACGACAAAAGAAGAAGAAGAAGAATTCTTCTGCGCTTAGATCGACCACTTATTAACCACTCAGTGTGATTTGTATGTGATCTGAGCCTAAGAGCGATTGTATGTTGTGTGGTGCCTACAAGTAGGCCAGCACATCCGATTTCTGCAATGTTTTTATTTACTAGGTAGCTTCCTAGGTTCTCATCAGTCGCCTCTTACAACGTCTTGTAGGTAGCAAGTATTATTCTTTGCTTCCTTGCGAACCCGGCACCACACAGGAGGGATGGTATTCAATTATGCACACTTCGTTCATTTGAAACGCTCGTTATTTGCTTTAGAATTTGGCTAGAAAATGTTCAGGATTCGTTATAAACATTTATTTTTGAATATCTCCAATTTGTGTATGATGTTGTGGTTCATTTTCCAGCAGTTACTACAGTGAATATCACAAATACAAGTTATTTTAGCAACATGTCATCTTCTTGTGTCCTCTCTTTCTGCTCAACTGTTGTGCAATCAGATTTTCATGATCTATGAAGATTGTATGTTGCTATGAAGAAATGCCGGCACTAGCTAATGAGCGAAAAATCAAAATGACAGAGGGGATTTAAAAAAAAAAAAAAAGTTAAAGTGAATATTACAAGATACACGTGTACCATTAGAATTCAAAAAACAACTGATTTGTGCTCTCTTTCAGATGCTCGCTGTTGAATGCAAAGATTCATGATAAAGTATGTATGTTGCTATGAAGAAACTGGCAGTAACAAGCTAATGGCGAAAATCAAAATGACAGAAGAGACAAAATTAGAAATGAAAAAAATCTAGAAGAAGACTGTATTAAACCAGTTAAGCAATTCATAAAAGACAACTGTTAAAAGGTTTGGACATAAGATACCTGGATTCTTCACAGAGAACCATGTGAAAAAGTATAACATACAGAGCCAGAGAGAATGCAAAAGATGGCGACAAAATCAAGAACAGCCATAGAAAATGAACACACAAAGTGCCTTAGAACAAGACCACTACCCCCTGCCTCAGACACTTCTATAAAAGTCAATGGTAGAAGAATAAGATAAAATTTTCAAGATAAATTGACATTTCCCAACATTTATGCCGATTGTTTGAACATGTCATAGGTCCACCCCTAGCAATGTCATGAACCATTGTAGAGCAAGTATTACAAGCTTAATATCAAACACCCATATCAGCACAGCTGTCAGTCTTCACAGTAATGACCAAGCTCCACTGCCTGAATGGTGCTTTCACAATGAGGATCAGTTACCAGCTGTGTACAAGCAAGTGTTTGAGGCCTGTATTGTGTAAGTTTTTCTCAGTAGGATATATTGTTTGTAATGTACATATATAATTAGCCTTTTTCGTTTATACAGACGGTCAATGTACATATATACATAATGATGATTGTTCATCATGGGCGATGATGACCACCATTTTTCATCCCAGGGATTGTAGTTGCATTATGTTTATCTGTGTGTGCGTAGATGACTAGTGAGCCCAATGTGGGCTTGAAATGTTCTTTTACAATGTGGGCAAGGAATACTTGCACTTGTGGGGAGTTTTGCTGCCTATCTAGTTTGACATTTCTGTTCCATTTGTGCAGTTCTACCTGCCTCGCAGGCTGAAGAACCGTGTCAAAGAACTGTGCGCCAGACTGATCTGTCTTGAGCAACATTCTCCCAGTTTTCAACATCTATGCCGAAGGATTTCATCAAGTTCTTGGTGTGTCTTTGGGTTGTGTTTTTACGCCTGTGAGCATTTACCGCTATGCAGCTATACAAGAGTCTTTTTGGTATTCTGCAATCCGGCATTCCAGCCACATGTCCTGCCCATCGTGTCTGGGATTGCATCAAGATGTGTAGATGCTGGGAGAGCAACTCTCTTTAGGACCTTGGTGTCTGGGATCACAACATATATACATATAAATATAACATTTCCTGTAGCTTTTGTCATACCTTAGTGTATGCATCATATTTCTAGACCCTAGTGTGCAGGAGGAAGAAAAAAAAATTCCTTTCCTCATGTGTGAAACGTCAATTGTAGAACCCACAACCCTCTTGCATCTGAGTCGATCGTGACGCTTTTGCATTACGCTAATCTGTCCCACACATATACAGTCAGCACTTTATGTAGAAAACAGATTGGATATTTGTGTCTCTGTGGATAAGTGGTAAAGACATTAAAAACAGATTGGATATTTGTGTCTCTGTGGATAAGTGGTAAAGACATTAAAAACAGATTGGATATTTGTGTCTCTGTGGATAAGTGGTAAAGACATTAAAAACAGATTGGATATTTGTGTCTCTGTGGATAAGTGGTAAAGACATTAAAAACAGATTGGATATTTGTGTCTCTGTGGATAAGTGGTAAAGACATTAAAAACAGATTGGATATTTGTGTCTCTGTGGATAAGTGGTAAAGACATTAAAAAGGGAATGGGTTCGAATCCAAACTGCAGTGTTCTGTTCACAAGTGCATAATTTTCTGGAGATTCCTAGGATCATTGCAGGAGTTCGAAATTTAGGTTTCTTCAATATTTTCAGCAGTTAGCATGCCATTTCTGCAAAGAGAAAACATGGAAACTCTGTCTGCAATGAAGTCAATCTTTCATCAATCTTTAGTTTAGATAGGCATAGGGGCATGAATTTAAAAATATTGCACAACATACTATCTCCAGCAAATCACATACAGATCACAACAAGTGGTTAACAAGTGGTTGCTATAGAATGGTTGCAAAATAGACTAGAAGAATCATTAGTTTTCTTGTATTTTTAATTAGGAAATAAGCAAATTAAAGATCCTGTTTCCATACCATGTGGTATATTGTGGAATACAGTGTTAGTCTGCAAATTTCTTGACAGTACAGTATGGGTTGACTACAACATCACATTGAGGTGAATATAACAAGAAGAGTCCTTTCCTAGAACCTGCAAGGAAAGCAAAAGAGAGGACAGCCTAGAAATGCATGGATAACATATTTGGAAGCAGAGATTAACGATACACAGAAGGGCTGGAAGGAGCTGCAAAGATAGCCAAAAATAGACTTAGCAAAAATTGATTGAGGGGTCTATGCCACATTGAGGTTAAAAAAAAGCACAAGAAGGAGAGAGACAACATTCTGTCCGTACTCTTGACTTTCCAGAGTTGCTCATACTCTAATTGTGGCTGCATCCACCTATGCCATTTGTGGTAGCAAAAATTCTGTTCCAATTATAGATAAAACTAAGATAACTTGTTTAGGGAGTCAGGGAAATCTTCTTCTTCTTCAGCGATCTCTGGTCATGTGCTTAATTTACTGTGGACCACAAACTGGGCAGACAGCTTCAGGTCTGTCAGGTTTCCCAAAGCTTAGTTTTCAGGTCGACTGGGTGTGGCCACATGTTGCTTCTCAGCTCACACAGAAGAGGACAGTCTTGCAGGATATGCTCTGGTGTCTGTTCTGCCTGCTGACACTGGCAGAGAGCTGTTTGACTTATTCCTAGTCTGTATAAGTGTTTGTTGAGTCTGCAGTGTCCGGTGCGTAGTCGAAATATAATGACCTGGTCTGTTCTGCTTAGGTCTTTGAGGAGTCTTTTCCATAATCATATCCAGTGTTTGTCTTCCAGTCTACTGCAGATTTTCTCTGTATGAGGGTTTTGACCTCTTGAAAAGACAAGGGTTGGTAAATTTGCTCTTTGGCGCTGCCCTCCTTAGCTAAGACATCAGCACTCTCATTGCCTGCAATGCCACAGTGAAATGGAATCCACTGCAAGTGAATTTCTGCCTTTTCTGAAAGTTCTCTTTGTAGTTTTTGTACTGTGCTGTCAGTGGATTTAGCCTCCAGGGCTTGTATAGCTGACAGTGAGTCTGTAATAAATACCATCTTGCCTGCAGGTGCTTGCAGCTTATTCATGTGCTGTGCTGCCATCAGAAGGGCTAAGAGTTCTGCTTTGTAGTTGGAACATATTCTTCCAGTAGGAGCCGCTAGAGACACAGTGGTAGCATCTGGGTGTCTAATGTACCTCCTGCTCCACCATTCATGGTTGCCTCCATTGCCGATCCATCTGTGTAAATTCTTATCAGCTGTCTTCTGGAAACATGTAATGGAGATGTTCCATTGTAATTGCTTTTTCACTAGATTAGGCTCGGCATCTTTGCTTAATAATTTAGGGATGGAGGTTGAGAAGTTTAGTGCTACTGAGTCTGGTTCCCAGTGATCAAAAGCAATTCTTCAGGTATGGAATTATGATTTAGTAGTTCCAAGTATGACTTTCCTATTTCTTTTGCTTTGTGGTTTAGACTTGTGCGCTTTAGTCTGTTCTTTGTTCTAGCGGCCATTTTTTCATGCAGTGGATGGTGAGGCATTCTTTGATCCTTTCAGTCTGTAGAATCACTGTCAGGGAAATAAAAACAGTGATATTGTAGATGTTTATGTTTTAATGGTCAAACAATTAAAGAAAATGAAAATATATAGTTAGAAAGATTCTCACATGAGATTGTATATTTGTCAAACTATATTTCAATTACTCAATGTGTGCTCTTTTCATTATTCATTCTCTTATTGATGCACATCAGTTACATAACGACTATCATCATAGCACTCCGGACATGTCTATAGGTGCTTCTATCCCCTCTTTAACAAATCCATCAGCATCCAGTGGCCCAACACGCCAGTTCGATGTTGATTAAGACATCTTTTTGCATATTTGGTATGTTGTTCTATTCAGGCTGTACCAATATCGACCCATCTCTATCAATCTGGTCAGCGACTGGGATTCACAACCCTGAAACTCCTCTATTCAGAAAGACTTGATGCGTTAAGAATGTCATTTTGGTTAACTGCAGTTCCCTCTAATATCATAGTCATGCCAGCCAATCTATCAGCTCGCTCATTACTCCTGCGTGCCCAGGGACTAAAATGAGGGTTATTTTTCTGATCCCTGTCTGTACTAGTACGCCCACCCAGTTTTGTCTCACTATTTCTATTGATACACACATTACTGTAGACTATTTCACAGACTGGTTTGTTAATGTGTTTCACATGCTTGTGTTTCAGGCATAAGTCAGTTCTGACACCTCCCCTATGATCAATCACATCTGACACCATGCTACAGTTTAGCACAGTAGATCTACTACAAAGAGGGGTTTTACGTTCTTAAAATCTTATCAGTAACGATTTATGCCCAACTCCACAATATTTCCTCAGGTTATTGAGGATTGGGTTCAGGCTAACAAACTAAACCAATAAAAATAGTTTTATTAACAGAAACTGCAATGAAAGTGTTATAAACATTTTTAACACTATGTTTTATTAGAGCCACTGAATTGAAAAAAAAACTAGTGTAAATGATTGTGGTAATTAGTTTAGTTGTTGTAACATGATAACTGCTTGATTGATTGATAAGACCATCATCATTACACTTCTGTGAATAACCATGTGTGCTATGATTTCTTTCTTACACAGGAAGATCTCAGCTGCAGTTCATGAACTCCATAGCACCAGTGAGGGTCCCCGATGTAATTTTGAAGATGATGAAGATATTATGGATGAATTTTATTTTTAATCTTTTCTAATTAATTTTGCCACGGCAGTGACTTTCCAGCCTGGTCTTCTCGATTTAGAACTACCAAGGGTTCTTTTACCTGTTCAAATGAAACACTAGACCTACGTTTTATCGTCGTCTCTGTTAGGACTAGGACCTTAATCTCACATACATTGAGATCATGGATCTCTGGAAAAATATCCTGATGGCTCCATGAGGGAGCGAACCAAGTACCTTTAGAACGAGAAGCAATTAACTAACCTCTATGCCACTATCACATCAATACGTCTATAAGTGCTTCGATCTCATCCTCTATGTTTCTCGGCGTGTGACAACTTAGGACATCAGTTCTTTGTTGTCTGGTTAGAGTTGTAGATTCACCACTATTACTTGAATCATTTATACATCCTATCTCTTTTAGAGAATTCAGAATATCAGACTCGGTCCATTGCTTAGTCCGCTTGTTATAGCAACCATACCCGCAAGCATATCAGACTGGTCCATTGCTTGTCTGCTTGTTATAGCAACCATACCGCAGCGCTATTAGCCTAAGTAGACTGGTCCATTGCTTGTCCCCTTGTTATAGCAACCATACCCGCAAGCCTATCAGACTGGTCCATTGCTTGTTCACTTGTTACAGCAACCATACTCGCAAGCTTATCAGACTGGTCCATTGCTTGTCTGCTTGTTATAGCAACCATACCTGCAAGCCTATCAAACTGGCTCATTGGTTGTCCGCTTATTATAGCAGCCATACCCACAAGCTTATCAGACTGGTCCATTGCTTGTCCGCATGACATAACAACCATACCCACAAGCCTATCAGCGGGTTCATTTGGCTTTACACTTGCATGCCCTGGCACAAAAATAAAACATGACTTTGTCAGCCTAGATAGACCTCTTCAGCGACTCCAACCATCGTCTTCGCACCCTGCCTATTTAAGTCTTCCTGAGCATACTAATTAAGACAACATGCATGAATAAAAGTATGTGACCCCAGCCAGACCATCACTTTAGTTACTGCCATGATTTCCATAGTGAGATTGCTTGTAGTCATGACAAAACCGCAGTCTTCCGTCACAACATCCGCTGTGACTTGAGCTGTGAAAGCTCATGAGTTCCGCACATGTCAAATCACTGACCCATCTGTGTAAATGTTTGTGATAGGTTGCAGCCTAATGTTCCATAAGAAACAGAAAGAAATTATTTGAAAATGCACCTGTGTGTTGCCTGGGCTCACAAGGGGAGCAAAGAATAGTAACACCGCGACCTAGAAAGCATGTTGTAAGAGGCGACTGAGGTACTGGCCTAGGGAAGCTATCTTAGTAAATAAAAAGCATAGCAGAAAAACGGATGTGCTAGCCTACTTGTAGGTGCATAACTGGCACAACATACAATCTCTTTTAGGCTCAGATCACATGCAATTTACAAAGAGTGGTTGATGCGAAGCGTCAAGTAGTTACCAGGGCCCAAATTTGGGGTGTAAAGAACAGAACCACTGTTACCTGCCATGCATGTCGTAAGAGGCGACTACGGAGGTTTGGTTGAAATTGATGCACATGTCCTAAACGATTGAAGTCTATGCGTTTAGGGTCTACACACCAATGTGCAACATATACACGTTCTTGGCAAAGATCAAACATATCACAAATAGTGATTAAAATTGGTCGTAAAGAACGAACGCAAAGAAGAAAATGGAGATGATGTACTGTTTTTCTTCTTGCTTAAAAATGTTGAAGTATTTATAAATTGGGAATAAATCTATTATTCCTGTCTTCACCAGTGATGGCATGATATCTACAGAACGTCTTTACCCAATACTTTTACTCAGTGGATTACCTAGGGAAAACCTGGCTCAGATCTGGTCAATATGTAATACAACCACACCTGGTCAACTGAACAAGAAGGAACTATGGTTGATCCTAGCATTCATTGCTTTAACACAAGTAGAAGTCAATGTCTCAATTTGATTACTTTCTGTATTTGGTTTGAACATGAACTTTTTCAGTTATTAACAAAATATTATCAACTTTCATTAAGGTCTAAGCTACAAAATATTTGATATTTATGATTACTGTAGTATGTTCTAAAATATTTAATGGAATTTATTGCTTCAACACAGGTGGAAGTCAATGTCTAATATTTGTTTACTTTCTGTATTTGGTTTGAGTATGAGCTTTTCAGTGATTAGCAGAATATTACAAACTCTCAGTATGATCTAAGCTACAAAATATTTTATATTAATGAATCACCAGTGTGGTGCCAGAGTCCGCAAGGAAGCAAAGAATAGTACCACTGCGACCTACAAGGCATGTCGTAAGTGGCAACTGATGTAGGACTTAGGGAAGCTACCCTAGTAAATAAAAACATTGCAGAAATCGGATGTGCTGGCCTACTTGTAGGTGCATAACTGGCACAACGTACAATCACTCTTAGGCTCAGATCATATACAATCACACAGAGTGGTTAACAAGTGGTTGATGTGAAGCGTTCAAAGAAGAAGATATTAATGAATATTCATCATATAGTTTGTCCTGAGCAGAACTTTGCCACCCCAACAGTCCTCCGAATTTCTCTCTCTCATAGACTTTCTGCAGTCGTCATGTTCAAACAATCTCATTGGACCATCAATAAATAGTAGGTCCTGAAATATTTGATATGCTGCTCTTTAAAGAAATGTTATTCAAATTTATTGACCACAGTCACGTCTGGAAAAAAAGAACAAACATGATGATGCAAAAATATTGGATCATTTAATGATATGTTAGAAAAAAAAATGGTGTATTTGGTGCTGCATATGTTTCCTAGAAAGTTTTGGTTCAGTTTAGTTTCAATGAGTTTGGAATTGCTTATTGTATAAGTAGAACTGGATGGGAGAGCAGAGAGAGTGTCTTTAACAAGTGAGTTACAGGAACCATCAGTATGCATGCCCTTCAACATCTGTTTGTGTTTGACTGAATACCTATGGGTCTGCCCAGGTGTTATGAGGTTGGTTAGAGGTTGGTATAACTAATTTGTTAGTTTTGCAAATAATACATGCTTGCGCCATGCTTGCTTCAATATTGGTCATCTATTATGATATTTCAGAATAATCACAACACAGTCTCATTTGATATTCTTCACAGATGTCCAGTAGCTCCAGTTCCTGTTTTTATACAAGTGCAAGGTACCATGTTCAGCTATTATCTTATAACATAATATTAATTGTAGGGTTACAACTTCTTCTTCGAATGCTCCATATCAACCACTTGTTAACCACTCTTTGTAATTTGTATGTAATCCGAGCCCAAGAGCGATTTTATGTTGTGCCAGTTATGCGCATACAAGTAGGCCAGTACATTAGATTTCTGCAATGCTTTTTATTTACTAAAGTAGCTTTCCTAGGCCCCTACCTCAGTCGCCTCTTACAATATGCCTTTCAGGTCACAGTGTTACTATTCTTTGCTCTCCTTGCGAGCTCTGGTACTACATGGGTGACCCTACATCCAACAAATTGAAAGACAAAAAAATAGAGTGGTTGAGTCACCAAATGAGAATGAAATCAGATCTACTACCATCATATGCCTATAACATTCGACAATGTGGATTCAGGTCGCAAGAAAGACCAAGGACACGGTGGATATCTAGCATTACAGAGATTCAATGATAACATGAACTAACAGATACAGACACAACACATCTGAAGTTGTACAGTTGTGAAGTTGAACACATCTGAATGGTATCAGATCCCATTGGTCATAAGGGAGCCGTCAGAGGTGGCTCATGCCAGCACAATAAATTCTTCTTCTTCTTCTTCTTTGCGTCGTTCTTTTGACCAATTTTAATCACTCTTTGTGATATGTTTGATCTTTGCCAAGAACGTGTGCACGTTGCACATTGGTTTGTTAGACCCCTAAACGCATAGACTTCTACACGTTTAGGACACATGCATCCAATTTCAGCCAAACCTCCTTAGTCGCCTCTTATGACATGCATGGCAGGTAACAGTGGTTCTATTCTTTACGTCCCAAATTTGGGCCCTGGTAACCATTCGGACTTCACAATAAATTGAAAGGTAATGATTAAATTCTCAGATTTTGTGACAAACATAAGCTTTTTTATAAATTGCTTTGATAAATGTACCTTTTTCTAAAACCTTACAAAGTTTACTTTCTTTTCATATGAAAAAAAGAATGTGAACCATATTAGGATGGACCATAATGTTACTACATTTAATCACCATTAATTGCATTTTAATTTTTCAGAGTCTCTTTTTGGAGATATCAACTCAACTCCAAAATTGCTGGGTTTGGATTCTTCCTCTGGAGACTATCATTTACACAACACTTTAAATAGTCAAGAAATTACAACTACAAGCTTGGGGTGGAATGGAAAACACACCCTCTCTGATGTTGACTTGGTAGAATTGAATAGTGGTAATGATGGTTTGGGCCATGTAAACGTTGGTATGAGACAAGTTCTCAGTCCAAATGATAGTGACACTAGTAAACAGAAATCATTCAAAATGTCAACTAGCGTTAGGTTATCTGATACATCTGTCCTGAGTAATAAAGATTATACATCAGAAGGGAAAGATAACTTGAGATATTTTGCTCTCAATGCGCTATCAATGAACAGTGATGTCCCTTCTGGAAAAATTTCAGACAGTGCAACAGAAAAATGTCACATGTATAAACTAGGAGAAATATGTATAAATACTGAAACTAATTTAGATAACAGTGACTGGTATTGTTTTAATTCTGCTGATGCAAGGGATTGTGTCACCAAGGCATGTGTGCCAGATCTCAGTTTAGATGATAGAGAAATTAATGGCAGTAGCAGTACCTGTGTCACCATCAAGAAACAGAACATAGAAACACAAGAGATGATAGACTTGTTACATGTTAGAGATGACCCTACGATATTATCAATTTATCAATCAACAACTTTCCAGGCCCAATCATCATCCAAGGAGAGTCCCTCACGGTATGTTCTTTGTGTAGTCTTTATATTTGATTGTTTACAAATGACAGTGCTTAAATGACAGTTCTGCCCATGTGTTGCTGGGACCCACAAGGTGGGCAAAGAATGGTAACACTGTGACCTACAAGGCATGTCATAAGAGGTGACTGAAGTAGGTGCTCAGGGAAACTACTCTAGTAAATAAAAAGCGTAGCAGAAATTGGATGTGATGGCCTATTTGTAGGCTCATAACTGGCACAGTGTACAATTATTCTTAGACTCAGATCACATACAAATCACCACAAAGAGTGACTTAAAAAGTGGTTGATATGGAACGTTTGAGGAAGAAAAAGAAGAAAATGACAGTTGATAGTGAAGTGTTTCGGCCACTTAATCAGAATGCAGTTGAACTCCACTGCACATAGAGTCTTCTACAACAGAACATCAGGAAAGAAAGTGTGAAGAAGACCACAAAAAAAGATGATTAGATGGCATAGCAGAATCTTGTCACAAAGCAAAAGTAACTATCACTCAAGCCACTAGAGCAGCACAAGACAAAAACAGAAAGCTACGACACTGGGCAACAACCTGGTAACAGTGTGACGATAAAATAAGGAGAAGAAAGAAGAGGACTAATGATAAAAAGAAGTAATTTATCTCTGATTTGACTGAAGTCAATCTGTCAGAGTCAAATTTGAATTTTGTGATATACTATTTATTTAGAATACTTGGTTAAAAACTTCAACTCTAGTCTTCTTCTTCTTTTCTCGTCACACTGCTTCTTCTTCTTCTTCTTGCGTTCGCCTGCTATGAATTCAGGTGTAGTCAGGGCACTTTTATAGCGCTTATGACTGATTTGTGCGTGAAATCCTGATTTCTTTTCTATCAGTGTCCCCTACTATACAGGCATGTTTTCTCCGACTTCAGAAGTATAGTTTTCAATACAAGTATATGCGTCTTCAAAATATTTTTTAAATGTTTGATTGTGTTAGGTTGTTTTGGAAGTGGAATAAGTGAAGATTGTATGGTTAAGTCTCTGTGTGGTTTCTGAGGTAGAATCACTGTTGCCTTTCATCGCATGTTGTAAAAGGCAACTCAGAGAGGTTGGTTGGAACTAGCGTCCCACACTATTAAAAAAAAGCAAACTGCTACAGAAACAAAAAAAATGCTCATGGAGATTTGGATGCCATAGTGGTGAAATAGAAAGAAAGGCACAAGATTGAATTGAGTGAAACAGGAGTGTACATTAGACACCCAGATGCTACTACTGTTTCTCTAGCGGCCCCTACTGGAAGAATATGTTCCAATTACGAAGCAGAACTCTTAGCCCTTCTGATGGCAGCACAGCACACAAATAAGCTGCACCTGCGGGCAAGATGGTATTTCTTACAGACTCACTGTCAGCTATACAAGCCCTGGAGGCTAAATCCGCTGACAGCACAGTACAAAACCTAAAAGAGAACTTGCTCAGCTTTCAGAAAAGGCAGAAATTCACTTGCAGTGGATTCCATCTCACTGTGGCATTGCAGGCAATGAGAGTGCCGATGTCTTAGCTAAGGAGGGCAGTGCCAAAGAGCAAATTTACCAACCTTGTCTTTTCAAGAGGTCAAAACCCTCATAAAGAGAAAATCTGCAGTAGACTGGAAGACAAACACTGGATATGATTATGGAAAAGACTTCCTCAAAGACCTAAACAGAACAGAACAGGTCATTATATTTCGACTACGCATTTATATTTCGACTACGCACCCGACACTGCAGACTCAACAAACACTTATATAGACTAGGAATAAGTCAAACAGCTCTCTGCCAGTGTCAGCAGGCGGAACAGACACCAGAGCATATCCTGCAAGACTGTCCTCTTCTGTGTGAGCTGAGAAGCAACATGTGGCCACACCCAGTCGACCTGAAAACTAAGCTTTGGGAAACCTGACAGACCTGAAGCTGACTGCCCAGTTTGTGGTCCACAGTAAATTAAGCACATGACCAGAGATCGCTGAAGAAGAATTGAGTGAAAATCTTTTTTTTTTCTGTCTTGTATATCCTGGAATGCAATGAGGACTAAGTATGAATGTTGCAGTGTGATGGTATTCACTGTTATTACTTTCTAGATGTTAGGAGTCACCCTCCCTAGAGTTTTCCTCAGATCGTTCAGTTTGTTGCTCTTTGCATATCAGAGCATCCATAATGATTACTAGTTTTCCATAAATCTGGTGTTTTTGTTGTATGTCTATTTCTGCTGCTGCTTTGAAAGCTTTCATTTCTATTTTTGAAATTGTTCTAGAACTTTCCTGTAGCTATGGCCAGAGTTACCTCTCTATTTCTAATTTTCAAGTCTGAGATCTGCTTCCACTTCTGATTATTGTGATAAAGTAAGTAAAGATTTTATTACTCAGGAAGAATGAAAAAGGCTGGACTCTGAGACAATGGTTGGAGTTGCTACAGAGGTCTAGACAGTTTTCAAGTCAGTTTTAATTTTGTGACAGATTGTACAAAAACTGCATTTATAAACACAAACACTTTTTCTAGATACATTCAAGACAGCCATCACTCAAGTACTGCTGACCAGCAACTTCCACAAGCTGTAGACATTGATGATGATGCAGGTTTTCCTGTGGATACTGGTCATGATGAGAAATCTGACAGTCATGACTTAGACTTTATGATGCAACAGGAGAAGCTTGTCACCTTGACCAGTATTGCTAGAACGAGTCTCACAGATCCCTTGTGTAGTCATTCTGGAATCATCCATCAAAGTAAACATTTATTGTTTAAAATCATTGCAGTCTATAGTCTCAGTTTCTAATGATATATTGCACCCATCTGCCCAGCGTGTTTGTAGCGCGTTGGACTACAGGTGACTATCCCTCTGTGTGTGCGGGTTCAATTCCACGGATGGCAGAAAAAGC
Source organism: Arion vulgaris (assembly GCA_020796225.1). Classification (NCBI taxonomy): domain Eukaryota; kingdom Metazoa; phylum Mollusca; class Gastropoda; order Stylommatophora; family Arionidae; genus Arion; species Arion vulgaris. The sequence goes on from CM036760.1 coordinate 63,275,762, forward strand.
CACAGATTCCCCAGATTTACGGTGTTCGTGGCACCGAACCGAAGGTTACAATGTCCATGGCCCCGAGTCGAAGAGCTGAAAAGCTCAAGTGCTTCTGGATCTGAAAAAAAAATTGATATATTACTTTTAGCTTATCTACAAGATTACCTTCAATTATTTATTGGCTAATAGAACCAACCTAATTTTATCCAATGATAGAACTAATTTGACCCACTTATAGAAATAAATTTACAAATTGCTGTTTTTAGAATTAGATTTGTCCTTCCTTATGCATCTCAAGTTCTCATTAGTCTCTCTTTCCCTTTTACCTCCATGTATCCAAGTGATGGTTGTTATTGCGTGTATATCATAGTTAACTCTCATAACCTGTCCCAACCATTTCCATCTTCTTTTTCTAAGGATATTTTCCTTGCTTCCTAAACTGGTGTCTAGAGGAAGTCTACTGTTTTATACTTTGTTTGACAAAACATTTTTGTTTTCTACACAGACATGAGTGACCTTTTTTTTTTAGTTTGCTCAATATGAATTCAGACATAGTCTAGGCACCTCTGACCTATTTTTGCATGAAGTCTTGCTTTCCTTTTCACCATTGTATCTAGCCATTCAAGGGAGCTTTACTCTGACTTCAGAGGTACTTGTAACTTAGATCCCCAAGTAAAAGATCAGGGTTTCTTGTGGTCCAGCCTCAAACAGTGTGCATACATCAAAATTTTTTTTCTCAAGCTGGACTTGAACCCCAGAATTTCCAAGGCGCATTGTCACTAGCATAGCATGTTATCAACTTTGCTATTGTGACCCTTACATGTTTGATGAAAAGTGAACAGTCTATGAACATCTTTCTTCATCATTCTACAATATTCAGATCCATATTGTAGAAGATGTTGTCAGCTGTGTGTTGCCGGAGCCCGCAAGGGGAGAAAAGAATATTAATACTGTGACCTACAAGGTATATTGTAAAAGGTGACTGAGGTAGGAACCTAGTTGGTTATTGGTTATTGGTTATTGGTTACTAAACTGACGCTCATTGCACTCGGCAAACCCATAGGTGCTCAGTCTCCCCAACAGATATCGAAGAGTATGCATACTGATGGTTCCTGTGGCTCGCTGATTAAACACACCTCTCACTCTGCCTCTCAGGCATCCAGTTCGACTTGAACAAAGGGTAATTCCAAACTGCTTAAATCGCTTGATCGATTCAACATCGATTTTAGTGTCCTCATCCAACAGAGAGTCTCAAGAGACCAAGAACATCCCCTTATCCATCTTCAACTCCCCAACAATCGATGCTGTTGATGCAAGCCTGTCCGCTCTCTCATTACCGTAAACACCCGCATGCCCAGGACAGTATATCCACGTAAGCCGCTGGAGGTTAGAAACTTCTATAGACGACATCCACTCATACCGAAACCTGCCCTTCTGGATCTTGTGAAGCATCGACTGAGAGTCAGATACAACAACTGCCCCAGTAAATGAAGTCCCAGAAATCCAATGGAGGGCAGCAGTAACGGCCTCAACCTCCATCCTCATACTAGAAGTAGTTGTCCTGTATGCCCCACCTTGCTCTGCAACAACCCTACCATGCGCATTAGCCAAGAAACCCCAGCCGGATTTCTCACCACGTTGAACCGACCCATCGGTATATACAACAACATCATCATCCCTTGCATTATCTTCTATCAGCTGCTTAACTGCGAGATCAGCCTTCATGTTGCCCCAAACTCTACATTCTCTTCCAAGAGTAATGATAACGTTGAGATAGTTCATCATGCTTCCATCTGTTGGGATCCATTCTTCCCCTTTTGGTAGAGTCGCAACCGTAGTCACCTGGCCAATCGTCTTCTAGCCTGGGCCATCCACGACATGCCACGCTTGATTCTCGTGCCCTTAACATCATTAGTGTTCCTGTGAAGTGGATGTCTCTTATCCGAAGTAACCCGCATATATGCCTTGGTTTGGGCGATTGCATGACGGGAGCGTAGTGACAGAAGGCCAAGCATATATCTCATCTTCACAATGGGGGTATCTCTAGTGCAGCCCAGAACTATACGCATACCTTCATTCTGAACCCGTTCGAGTCGTCACATTGTGATCTTGATATCGTAAGAATTCCGAGTCCGTAATCTACCACTGACATTACCAGTCGATCGAACAAAAGGGCAAGTAGTCTCTGCTCAAGATGTGCGGCCACCATAACTTTGAGAGCCGCAAGACCACGCTTGCACCGCTGTATCGTCTGTTCAATATGGTGTTTGAAAGATAGACTACGATCAAAGGTTATTCCAAGATAGCGAAGCCTGTCTCTGCGCTCGATGGTATGTTCATCAAAGATTACACAGGTAGGTCAGCCTTGACGATGTGATTATTCAACGAGCACCATAACATACACGCTTTTCAGGATTGACCTGAGAGCGAGACTCTCTACACCAACCCGAGATGGTATGCAATGTTTTCTGAATGTCGTCAACCATCTCTCCTCTATCTGACCCAGTCCTATATATTAAGATATCATCTGCAAATGTCAATGTCCACCCAATCCGTTGGCTGAATTTTAGCTACATTTGCTGTGTAAATATTAAACAACACGGGTGATAGAGGAGAACCCTGGGGTAATCCCGGCATATACGAGCAGGATCCGATGTCCATGTTCCTAAACGGAGTGCAACGGTTCTCTCCATTAAAGAAGCAGCTATCCAGTTTACCAGCCAAGGATTAACTTTACATTTAATCAAAGAGCGCACCATTATTGAATAATTCACCTTGTTATAAGCATCCTCCAAGTCGATGGCCACAGCAACAGTCTCTTGCTTGGATTGGAAGCCTTCATAAACATCATATGCAAACGTGCCAGCATTGTACCATGTCCCTTTCATTGGCCGGTAGCTACCCAAAGTGTCAAGGAGAATGTGGTCATTCTCCAAGTGACACATTACCTTTCTGGCCACTATCTTTTCTAGTAATTTGCCATATACATTTTGCAAGGTGAGTATGCGGTAGCTGCTGAGCAGTTTAGGATCCTTCCATGTTTGTGGAGCGGTCGTAAATAACTATGAAGCCAATCCTCGGGTACCACAGCATTCTGTACACTTTTATTAAAATCCACCACAACTGCATTAATAACAGTCTCGCCCAGCTGTTTGATGTGATGATATTGGACACCATCAGGCCCTGGAGCGGTGCTGTGGCTTGCCTTGAGTGCATTAACAACATCCTCCTTTGTTATTAAGTCAATGTAAGGTTCTCCAGAGCTAGTAATATCACGAAGAGCACTTATGATATTATGGCGGTCAGTTTTATCACCTTTTTCTGTCTGTTCCACGAAACGATGAAGGAACCCCTGCCCCTTCTCTGCATCTGTTGTCAAGACGGGTCAGGAACCTAGGAAAGCTACCATAGTAAATAAAAAGCATCACAGAAATCAGATGTGCTGGCCTACTTGTAGGCGCAAAACTGGCACAACATACAATTGCTCTTAGGTTCTGATCACATACAGATCACAAAGAGTGGTTTAACAAGTGGTCGATGTGGAGCGTTCGAAGAAGAATGAGTAACAGATAAGCAGTAATCAAATCTGAAATAATCAATTCCTTTATGATTATTAAGTAATGTCAAGAAGACTAACCCTCACTTGCATTTCATCAGAACAAAAGACTGACAAATAACCAAAACACTCAAATAAATAAGGAAATAAACGGATAAAAGATAATAATTTATTAACCTTATGGAAATAATACAATGACAAATTATTGACAATGTAACATTTACATAACATTTGTAGGCGTTTGTGGCCTAGTGATAGTGAGCTCAATATCACCACCCAAGAGTACCTGGCTCAATCTCTGTGACAGGCAATTTGGAAGCAAATTTGTTCCGTGATTTTTACAAGCAGGTAGAATTCATCATTCAGAAAGCAATGACCAGCTACTAAATGTATGAGTAAAAAAAAGTAAAAGAACCCTTTCATACCTCGTGGTATATAGGTCAATACAGTGTTAGGCCTGTATTTTCATTGACCGTCGGCACACGATGGGTGATGTGGTCAGCATCACGCCGGCCGCCTTTACTTTCCCAGAGCATGTCTGGTACCCAGTTGAGGCTGGTCGACCTGAGAGCCGTCGCGGTCGGGAAAAATTCCACGCGCATTGCGGAGCTGAACCCAGACCACCAGCCTTGCGAAGCGAGTTCACTAACAACTACGCTACAGCGGCTCTCAAATGTATGAGTGGTGTCTAGAAAATTAATGACTCGTTTACTCTGGTTGATTGCGGCATCCTGTAAAAGGATATGTCACGATTTTTATTTCCTTTTTTTCAACATTTATAATGAATCTCTCTCGCTGCTATTAACCTCCACATAACCATGGCTATTTCTTCAGATGTTTCAATATCAACCCGCTATCACCAGACCATACAGCCTCAAGAGCTACTAGCCTCAATGCCTAATTTTGCTGACAAATACAACATTGGCCAAGAGGCTCAGGTTAGCAGGTCACACTTTTATTTTATTGCATGGCACTATTCATGAGAAATTTATTTCATAACTTTGAAGTGATAGATTTCATTCATGATAACGCCCGAGTGGTTACCGGGCCCAAATTTGGGGTGTTAAGAATAGAACCACTGTTACCTGCCACGCATGTCGTAAGAGGCGACTAAGGAGGTTTGGCTGAAATCGGATGCATGTGTCCTAAACGTAGAAGTCTTATGCGTTAGGGCCTACCAAACCAATGTGCAACGTATACACGTTCTTGGCAAAGATCAAACACATCACAAAGAACGAACGCAAAGAAGAATTCATGATAAAATTATTTCACAAACTGGAAGAATTAGTTTGACAAACAGAAGTTACTTTTAATGAACTGTTTGGTCAACATAAATTATGTGTCAGAATAAAATGGCTTTCCAAAATAAATTAGATGAAGTTTCATGAAAGAATAATACTAAAGAGCTAAAGAATTTGAGACTTTTTGTCTCCGAGAGCAAGGAATTAGTCAATGGAAACTAGCACTGCTACCCTCATAGTTATTTCTGATAGTAGTATTACTGATCACTGTACATTTCATACATTATGTGATTTTTTTGTTGTTATTATAATTTAACTCAGGGAAGTGATCGTCTTATCCAGGAGTGGGAGCGTTGCCTGCAAAATTGCTATCAGGTCATCTCTGAAGCAAATACAATATTCAACTCAATTAGTAGCTCAGCTATTTGTAATGAGGTCCTTAAATCCAGTCAAGGATTAGAGTATGTCAGAAGTAAGTAATTTTTACTGTGTTCCATATTTATACATGGCAAAACACGTAATAACAAAATACTGTAGTTTTACAAAAACAATGACAATATACAGCAAAGTTTCGACCACAAAGGCCTTTATCAAACAAACGATACAACAAAGGTAACGAATGTCACAGAACACAACATAAAGACTTTGACCAAGATATTACAACAGTAAAAAGTGAATGAAAATATGTGATAAAGGCCTTTTTGGTCGAAACGTTGCTGTATATTGTCATTGTTTTTGTAAAACTACAGTACTTTGTTATTACTTGTTTTGCCATTCTACATAGTTTTACTGCAGTCTCCATCTATATTGTGAATATTTACACATGCCATTTTTTAGTGATCACATAACACATTCTTATTTGTAAAAGTTACTCTGTACATATAATGCACAATAAATCATGAACAGGGAGAGACATATAATTAGAAGTGACGTAGAAACTATCACAAAAACAGCCATGCAGTGAACTCCAGAGGAAAGGGGAGTGACAGACCAAATATAACAGGAGGAAGAACAGTGCAGATGGACATAAACAGCGTAGGTCAGAATTGGTGAACATTTTGAAGACCACAAACTGTGACATACAAAACATTGACAGATATTCTTCAGATGTGGAAATAGTCTTCTCTGTCACAGTATTGATATTACTGAAAGTTGTATATATTTATAAATGAATGCTCATAAATTTGACCTTCATACACTTATGTTGAGCTGTTATTCTTTCTCTGCAGGTGTGATAGAAATTTACCGTGTTGCATGTCGAGTCTTGACTTCTGTGAGGTCCACAGGTATGCATTAACTAATGACATAAATATATATTGATTTACATGTTTGAAGGACTAGTATAAATTGCAGTTATAAATTTAAAGGATGTATGTACACCTGTACATGATGAAGCAGTATGTAATAGTCACATGGTGAAAGTGTCCAACTTGTTTACCTGTTATTTAGTAGACCTAACAGGTGCTGAAGTTGGTGATACTAGGCCAGAAGGTGCACCAGAAATCATAGTATCACGCATCTAATACTTATATATGATGATTATTATTAACAGGGGTCGCTGCCCTTGCCTTGCGAGTCGAATGTTGTAGCTTCGAATCCGGACAGCACTGTTCTGTTCACAAGTGCATTTTTTTCCAGAGACGCCTACGATTGTTGCCAGAGCTACGGAGTTCGTGCAATTCTCTTGGCAGGTGCCATGCCATTTCTGCGGAGAGGGGCCGAGCCATATGTGGTAAAACACGGTGCAATAAAGTCAATACTTCAGCTTTATACCGTTTTTTATATGATGATCATGCCATCCAATAAAATTTATGTTGTTTATCAACCTACCGAGTCTTGCGTAGTTAAGTCACTACATTTATAACTATTGAAGGCTGTGGATTCAAATTAGGACCGAGTCACATGTACAGTTTTTTTATGATCAATAGTATTGTTGCTGGAGCTACAAAGCTTGTGCTTTGTTCAACACTCTCTGCAGATGATGTGCAATTTCTGCTGATAGGGACAGAGCCATATGAAGAAACTTAGTGCAATGAAATCAATATTTTGCCTTTAGATCTTATTTTTATATTCAAAACTACACTGCATTAGAGATGAGAGCTACAGATAACAGCTGACTTCATCATAAGAGCACATCTGATGGTATAATTATACAAGTAGTGATCGCAAGCTTCACTACCACCTTTGACCTCATGTGAAGTGTCATGGGGAAATATATAAGGATCTATTATGTTCATTTCTCTAAGCTTGGTCTTGATGTTGTCTCTTCCTCTTTTATGTGGTCTTCCTTTTGCTTTGTCAGTCATTATATTTTTATTTATATAGAGGGATTTATATATTCTACAATGGAACAAAGTATGTGGCTGACTGGATAAGAGTACTAATCTCTCAGTTATATGAGAGATTCAAATCTCAGTTAAGGTATTGGATTTTTTCATCGAGGGTGTAAAATAAAAATCACTACCTGTAAATTGCAGGGCAACATCTTTGACAGAGACCATTAAAATCTCCAGCATATGGAAAATTCACTAGCTAACTCCCCTTCCATCCCCAAACCGGATGTATACGCTTTACGAGTTTTTTTTAGATTTTGAAACTACATGAATGTGAATGATCTTGGTCGGACAAGGCAATTAAACAAAATTGAAATGCATAATTTGTTTTCAGCCATTTCAACAACTGAGTTGGAGAAGACATTCAAAAGTATAGATCTAGCATGGAACAACTTGACAGCCTTCTTGGTAGGAGCCTCTATCTTGGTAAGTGTCAACCTTCCATTTTTCTATCTGACATATCTACAAGATTCTGATGATGCAGACTATATTACTTTCGCTATATCTACATTTGTTTCAAAGATTATTTTGTTTTTCATTCGCTTGCTATGATTTTACGCATAGTCAGAGCACATAATATGGCATCTCTGATGTTTACATGAAGGCTTGCTTTCCTCATCACAAGTCTTACTGTTCTTCTTCATCATACGCTCCATATCAACCATGTATTGTGATTTGTATGTGATTTGCACCTTAGAGCAGTTGTACTTTGTGCCATTTATGCGCCTACAGACCAGTACATCCGATTTCTGTGGGTTTTTTAATAGGGTAGCTTCCTTAGCTTGTACCAGTCTTTGCGTTTGCTCGACCTTACATCCTGGGAATCTTTTGTTTCTCTAGCACTGAATGTTGTTCACTCTTTATTGATAATTTTTCAGCCAATCAATGCAGCATGTTTTTATTTTCGCCAAAGAGCATGTTCATGCTTTGAAACTTTACTGACTTGGTGAGGTCGTTCTGATTTAGGAAAATTCTCAACCAATCAAGGACCCTTATCGTTTTGTCACCACAGGGCAGTTTGAAGTGTCACTTCTGTATTTACAAAGCTGAGACTGAAAGCAGGTAATCATGATGGGCATATTCATTAAGAAGGAATGCAACTTTTATTTCCGCCCTACCCTCAATTGGTTATCAGAGAAACGCTGGAAAGTAAGACGTCCAGTTATCAGTTATATGAGGACTATCATCATAGCACTCGGACATGTCCATAGGTGCTCCGATCTCCGTCTCAGCAAATCTAGCAGCGTCCAGCGACCCAACACGCCAGTTCAATGTTGATTAATCAATCTCTTTGCATATTTAGTATATCGTTCTTTTTGGGCTGCACCAATATTGACACCCATCTCTTTTAATCTGGTCAGCGATGGGATTCACAGCCCTGAAACTCCTCTGTTCGGAAAGACTCTCAATGCGTGAAGATTGTCACTTCGATCCATTGCAGCTCCCTCTGATATTGTAGCTAAGCCAGCCAATCTATCAGCTCGTTCATTACCCCTAATTCCTGCGTGCCCAGGGACAAAAATAAAGGTGATTTCTCTGATCATTGTCTGTACCAGTATCTCCACCCAGTTGCGTCTCACCATACCTGATTCGACTTTACGAATCATGCTCATGTAAGACGGCCAATGTGATGTTAATCACATCACTATTGTGTGCTGTTGATCACAGAAAATAATGGACCTAACACTGTATCATGAATATACTTATTGCATGATACAAAAATAAGTTTTTTTTTGCTACCTTGTAATGCTGCAATAGGTATTGTCTTTTTGTAATAATATTGTATTTATGTTTCTTCTAGTATAGGATGTTCCTGAATTAATTTCTCAATTTTTTTCTAGCCAAAACAGACATCTCTAGTTTTCACCCACTGTATACTAAAGTTGACTTCAGAACATGCTCAAGATTTGGCCTGTGGTGTCTGCCTGCTCAATGTGGATGCAACATCTGTGATAAGCTGGCCTCATTCTGGTGATAGCAACAATTGCAAGTTGACATATGCTGGACGTCAGTACCACACAACTTGTGCTAACCTCTGGGTCAATTGTGTTGACCAGACTCTCCCATCTTTGTCTTTACCAGATCTTTTATAGAACAAACCAGTTAATAATGTATTGTCATATCTTCCTCTTCGAACTCTCCACATCAACCACTTGTTAACCACTCTGTGTGATCTGAGTCTAAGAGCGATTGCACGCTGTTCCAGTTATGCGCCTACAAGTAGAACAGCACATCTGATTTCTGTGCTGCTTTTTATTTACTAGGGTAGCATCCTAGGGCCTACATCAGTCGCCTCTTCGACATGCATTGTAGGTTGCAGTGGTACTATTCTTTGCTGCCCTTGCGGGCCCTGCCACCACACGAGCGGTATTGTCATATAGGTGTCACTATTAATTCTAGGGGACCTTTAAGTCAGTGTGGTTAAAATGTTTGCCTGTTCTTCTGAAGGTTGTGGGTTCGAATGTGGACAGAGTCAAGGGTGAAATTTTTTCATGAGATCCCTAGGATTGTTGCAGGAGCTACCGAGTTTGTACTTGCAAAACTTGCATGCAGCACTCTCAGTAGATGGTGTACCATTTCTGTCGAAGCGGATGGAGTCATATGAGGAAACCTGTTGCAATAAAGTCAATCCTTCGCCTTCTCATGTTTTTGAAGTCAGATCTGATGTTAAAATGTTTGTTTACCTTTTGTCAGTAGAACGGAATGTTATCAGTAACAAATTTTTGACAGTTGAATGTTGATATAAATAATGGTATTACCTATGAAGTTGGAGAAGGCATGCCTGTACGGCGAGGGACACTGATATTAAGGAAAGCAGGCCTTCATGCAAAACTTAGTCAGAAGCACCATACCAAGCACCCTGACTATGCATGAATTCATAGTGGGCGAATACAAGAATAATAATAATGGTACAGTATGACATGTCTAAATGTAGACAGGAATGAACTAAGCTGACTTGCTCAGGACAGATCTAGTTGAAGGAAAGTTGTTGTCGTCTTATTCTCCAAATGTAGTTAATAAGAATAATATTCTTCTTCTTCTTGCGTGCTCTTACGATCAATTTTAATCACTCTTTGTGATATGTTTGATCTTTGCCAAGAACATGTATACGTTGCACATTGGTTTGGTAGGCCCCTAAACGCATAGACTTCTACACGCTTAGTACACATGCATCCGATTTCAGCCAAACCTCCTTAGTCGCCTCTTACGACAGTGTGGCAGGTAACAGTGGTTCTATTCTTTACACCCCAAATTTGGGCCCGGTAACCACTCGGGTGAGAATAATATGAAATGAAGATTAAATAAAAATTGCATATGGTGGAACATTGATAATCTAATGTTATCTCTCTCTCCCTCTAACCTGTGACACCCCTGGCGCTTAGGACAGCAACAAATGGACATATTCTGTTCTAGCTGTGATTCATTTCCTTTTGTTCTTTTTCTACTGTTCTCCTCCATATTTTTTGGGTCTTTCACATTTTGTTTACCCTCTGGTATCCATCTCAGTGCAGCTTTCTTTACAGAATTAGTCTCCATAAGTATCATGTGTCTGATCCATCTCGAGCGACTCTTTTGGATGATGGCATAGAATGTTATAAAATGTCTATAATTGACTAGGATAGAGTGTTAATAACTAAATTATTGATGGCATTAAAGGTTGATGTCTGAAATTGTAAAGTGTTACTATCTATAATATTATATGGTTATATTGTTGTTGTATGCATGTGAAACATGGACATTTATCAATGCAGTGGAAAAAAATATATGTGCTTTTGAATGTAAGTGTTACAGAAGAGTCATCCATATACCATAGACAGAGAAGAACACAAACAGATCTACCCAGAAGGAACTCAAAATCAAAGAAAACATTTTTGATGCAACAAATAAGAAAATTCAGGTATTTTGGACATAAAAAATACACAAAGGGTTGGATAAGACCATTGTGGAAGGAGGCACCCAAGCAAAGAGAATGACCACTGAGAAGGTAGATACAGAATGTGACATGATGGCTGCAGAGGCAGGACATTTGGTCTATAAGAGAGAGTAGTTTGGAAGGACTTTTAGGGTGGAAAAATTCGGCTCAGGAGAAAATTTGAAAACTATAAACAACAAAATATTTTGTAGTCAAGTCCTGTTTTTTTTTAGATAAGTTTAATACTGTGGGTTATACTGGAGAAAATAGGCTTGATTCAACTTTTTTATAAGTTCAACACCTCCTAGGTGCTGAGTGTATCAGGATTAGTGGAAGTCCACTGCAATAATACTTCTAAAAATTCACAGATAACTTTTCTTAGTTAAATTGACTATGATCTTACGTGTCTGCAGAGTTTTTAAAATTTATTATATGTCCACGGAAAAAGTCCAATGTCAACCCAAAAATAATGAAAACATTGAAAATTGTTACAAATTTTGAATATTATGGCTCCGTAATTATCAAAGATGGAGATCACAAAAGAAATCAGAAGCAGACTAGCCATGAAATTTAGAAAGTAATTTATATTAATTAGACACGCCCAAGTGGTTACCGGGGCCCAAATTTGGGGTGTAAACAATAGAATCACTGTTACCTGCCACGCATGTCGTAAGAGGCGACTAAGGAGGTTTGGCTGAAATCGGATGCATGTGTCCTAAACATGTAGAAGTCTATGCGTTTAGGGCCTACCAAACCAATGTATACACGTTCTTGGCAAAGATCAAACATATCATAAAAGTGATTAAAATTGGTCGTAAAGAACGAACGCAAAGAAGAGGATTAGGTAGACTGAAATTTCGATGTTCCTGTCCTACATGTTGTAAGGCCGAAAAAAATGGACTGCAATATACTCATGTTTTTGGCATAAATCACACAAACATCATAAAGAGTGGTTAACTTGGTTGATTTTTTTTTTTTTTTTTCGATCCAGAAGCACTTGAGCTTTTCAGCTCTTCGCTCGGTGCCATGGACATCGTAACCCTTCGGTTCGGTGCCACGAACACCGTGAATCTGGGGAATCTGTGGCTTTTTCTGCCTGCCCACGGAATTGAACCCGTACACACAGAGGGCTAGTCACCCACAGTCCAACGCGCTACGAACACGCTGGGCACGCGGGCAACTTGGTTGATAAAAACACACGCAAAGAAGAAGTTAGTAAGAAGCAGCTGTGGCATAAAATGAGAAACAAAAATACAACAGTATAACTTCTGAGGGCGTGCATTTTTCCTGTGGCAATATCATCATCATCAAAAAGCTTTTCCTGAGTTTTTCCCAAAACAGGTTCACACTATTACTTCAAATCAAGTTACAAATTCAAATACGTATGAAACAATGGATACTCATTTGAAAACTGCTAATTTACTAGTTAATCTTTGAGTCACTTAAGTTTAATGTCATTTACATTTGTCCTTATTAAACAAGTTAATCATTCTTTGTGATCTGTATTTGTACTGAGAACATGAGTACCTTGTGCCTCGTAAGGCCTGTAGGACAAGCACATTCAAATTTTGATCAAAGTGTCAACATTTTATCTAGCAGGACACACATTTGCACAGACTGGTAACTGTAAGATTTTACAAACAGAAAAAGTCCACTTTGAAGTGTCACATCTGAAGTTATACTGTAGCATGGTACAAGATCAAATTGATCATAGGTATTCTGTTAGAGCTGACTCATACCACTAACGTTTAATCCAAAACCACACTTTCAACTTGAATTATTCATTGTCCATTTCTTTCTTCTTCGAACGCTCCATATTGACCACTTATTAACCACTCTTTCTGATGTGTATGTGATCTGAGCCTAAGAGTGATTGTGCGCTGTACCAGTTATGCGCCTACAAGTAGGTCAGCACATCCAATTTCTGCAACGCTTTTTATTTACTAGGGTAGCTTCCTAGGCTCCTACCTCAGTCGTCTCTTACGACATGCCTTGTAGGTCATAGTGTTACTATTATTTGCTGTGGGCCCCGGCAACACACGGGTGAATCTCTGCTTCCAAATCTCTTTTCCGTGTATTTTTAGGTCTCCTCTTTCATTTTCCTTGACGGCTTCAGAAAAAGTTAGATTTTACTGCTAAAATTTTATATCAGTTGGGAAAGCCATATCCAGCACCACACCGAATCCTGCCATAGTCGCCTTGTAGGACATGCCTTGTAAGTGGCAGTGTTTCTATTCTTTGCTCCCCAGGAGCCATAGAAACACACGCGACACATAAACATAACTAACATAAAATGTCAAGTTAACAATGCATAACTATATGTTTTTTAAATGAAATCACAAAGATGACAAGAAATCAGTCAATGATGCTGGTTTCTTCACGGCTGTTGATTCCTGTGACAAAAACTCTTGTAATTGTTTATGCTTCATCTTTTTATTAACTTGACTACTTGATTGGATTACTTTCTTTTCCTTCTTCTGGGAAGTCATCTGTCCAAAGTTTGAAAAAGAGCCAGGCAACTTTCCTGTAATTGGGGTTGAGAAAGCCCCCTTTTAAAAAATAAGATTTTGCATTGGTTGATGTATTTAGTGCTTTTGCTGAAACATAAGTTTGTCTTTTTGCTGGTAGAGGTGTAGAAAAACTGTTTGGTAGATGAGGTAAATGGTTTGAAACTTCCATGGGAGAAGACATAATCTGATGCAGATTTGTTCAGATCATGATTAGCTCCAGGAATGATAATACCACTGAAATAAGATAAAATAACAGTATAAAATACAAGGCTTCTTTGATATGTCTACAAATATAACAAATTATGGGATATCTGCATGACAACAATGTTATCTAACCATGTGGATTTCTATCTTTGCCTTCTTAGAGTTCTTCTAGATGATCAGAGATCACTACTCTAGATGTCCACTTTTGCAGTTATTTGAAGTTTTCTATAATACTGAGTCATATTTCGACACTGAATCGCATATGTGTTATGGTGAGGTGATGATTTTGACACTGAATTGCATATGTGTTACGGTGAGGTGATGATTTTGACACTGAATTGCATATGTGTTATGGTGAGGTGATGATTTTGACACTGAATTGCATATGTGTTACGGTGAGGTGATGATTTTGACACTGAATTGCATATGTGTTATGGTGAGGTGATGATTTTGACACTGAATTGCATATGTGTTACGGTGAGGTGATGATTTTGACACTGAGTCACATATGTGTTACGGTGAGGTGATGATTTGGACACAGAATCACATATGTTTTACAGTGAGGTGATGATTTTGACACTGAATCACATATGTGTTACAGTGAGGTGATGATTTGGACACGGAATCACATATGTTTTACAGTGAGGTGATGATTTTGACACTGAGTTGCATATGTTTTACAGTGAGGTGATGATTTGGACACAGAATCACATATGTTTTACAGTGAGGTGATGATTTTGACACTGAATCACATATGTTTTACAGTGAGGTGATGATTTGGACACTGAGTCACATATGTGTTACAGTGAGGTGATGATTTGGACACGGAATCACATATGTTTTACAGTGAGGTGATGATTTGGACACTGAGTCACATATGTGTTACAGTGAGGTGATGATTTGGACACGGAATCACATATGTTTTACAGTGAGGTGATGATTTTGACACTGAGTTGCATATGTTTTACAGTGAGGTGATGATTTGGACACGGAATCACATATGTTTTACAGTGAGGTGATGATTTTGACACTGAATCACATATGTTTTACAGTGAGGTGATGATTTTGTTAGTTTGCATGCTATGAATTCAGGAATAGTCATAGCATCTTATAACGCATGTGGATGTCTACTCTACCAGTGATATGATGCAGGCAATAAACATTACTGTAAAAACAACTGAAGATAAGGCAAGAGGTATCAGATCGAGGCGCACATACACTCTGTAAGACCTAGATTTTGCTGATGACATTGCACTTCTATCTCACACACATAAAGATATCCAGGAAAAAACTTGCCTAAAATCAATCAGAAGAAAACAGAAATAATTACTCGAAACACGCCACCCAACACTAGTTAAACAAAGAAGATAAAATCATTTCAAACATCTTGGAAGTGTTATCAGCCACAAAGGAGGAACTGGATCTGACATTACAAGCAGACTGAGTAAGGCATGATGTGCATTTATGACTGTTCAGGAAGTCTGGAAATCAGCTCAATACAGCATCAGAACCAAGAGTAATATATACCGCAGCTGTCTGCTATCAACTTTACTATATAGATAAGAATGTCCAAGCTCTCCACCTTCCATACAACTTTTCTGCAAAAGATCTTACTTGTGTTCTGGCCAAATACTATCTCTAAACCAAGAACTGCTTGCACAGTGTCGACATTAGAATATGAGCACCATCATCCAAGGGATGGTGGAGATGGATCAGACATGTGATATACATAGAGACTAACTCTGTTACGAAAACTGCGCTGAGATGGATACCAGAGGGTAAACGAAAATGTGGAAGACCCAAAATGACCTGGAGAACAGTAGAACAAGAACTGAAAAAATTAATTACAGCTGGAACACAATACAGAGGACAGCAAAGAATAATGGTGTGCATTTGTTGCTGCTCTAAGTGCCAGGGACATCATAAGCGAGAGAGAACAAACATTACACAAGACCAAACAAATGTATGGTCTGCTGCTGGTACGTTCTGATGAACACAGTAAAAGAAAGTAGTCACATTGCTGACACAGTTGAATACACATTTTGTGGACAAAACCAATTTGATTGTAACCTCTGACCTGTTGTTATCTTTTGGTGTTCTCTTCTTTTTCTTCTTTCTCTTTTTCACAACACTTACAGTCGGCTCTACAGTTATCTCAGCTAGAATATCAAGAAAACAAGTCATGCATGTTTAGTCAAGTAGATTTCAGTTATTACATCTAATAAGTTTATGTGGAAACTTTTTCGTTTGTTCTTGTTGTCCATTATATCCAATTTCATCTGGTGTTCATAAGCCGACATTTTTGGATGCGCTTGTCCTTCATGCGTAGGAGCCTATGAAACGAGAAGCACAACATATTCTCATTCTCAGCGCAAATCAAACATATCACAAAGAGTGATTAAATTGGTTGATAAGAACAAAAACAAACAAATTTCTGTGGTCCACTATTTGCTGGATAGACCTTTTGTTTTGTATCCACTGTATCTGAGTAACATTGCTTTGTTTGAGTCTGTTGGTAATCTGTTCATGTGGCCGAAATATTTAATTTATTGTTTCTTGGCGAAGTTCAGTACTGCTGTTGCACACACTTTTTGTCCTCATTCTTAATCAGTCTTTTCTTGATACTGCCAGCACTCTGCATAGACACTTCATCTCTGTTGTGACTAGGATATGTCTCATATGGAATATGGTGTTAAAGGTTGTAAAAGACAGAGGAGTATGGGCAGTCCTTGTGGAAATCTAATGTGCCCCATGACATTTATCAGCTCATTCTTCTTCTTCTAACGTTCCATAACGACCACCTGTTAAACCACTCTTTGTATGTGATCTGAGCCTAAAAGTGATTGTACATTGTGCCAGTTAAGCATCTACAAGTAGGCCAGCACATCCGATTTGATTTCTGCTATGCTTTTTATTTACTAGGGCAGCTTCCCTATGCCCTATCTTAGTCGCCTATTACGACATGCCTTGTAGGTCGCAGTGTAACTATTCTTTGTTCCCCTTGATTCTTGTCACCACACACCAGCATGTTCACTTTCATTCAGTTGTTTCACAGTGATAGATTTAGTAGGAATTCAGTTTAAAATTCTAATATCTCAGATTTGTCCAGGCAGTAGCACTAAGTCTGCTTTTTAAACAATGTTTAACTGTGAAGAAATCTTTAACATTAGTAGTCTACGTACGGAACTTCCATATTTTTTGTTCATCTCTGATAGTATTAGATTCTTGACATCATCATCAAGGTGCGTATCCTTTATAGGACGTTGCTCTCTTTGCAGCACATCTGAAATTCACTCTGTCTCTAGCCAGTTCACGCACTTCGTCGATGGTCATGTTCATGGTTTCTTTAATATCTTGTAGCCATCTTCTTCTTGGTCTGCCTCTGCGTCATGGGACCCTGCCCTCTAGTATTGTTCTTTCCAAGCTATCGTGGCGCTTGATGTGACCAAAGTATGTAATTTTTCTGTATAGTATGCTGTTTATCAGCCAATTCTCTTTAACATTTAGTTCTTTCAGGATATCAGTGTTCTTTCTTTTTTTCTGTGATGGTATTCGTAGGATCTTTCTGTAGCATTTAGTTTAGAAGGACTGGATTTTCGTTCTTAATTTTTGTGTAATAGTCCATGATTCACAACCATAAGTAGCCACTGGGAAAATGCATGCTCTCAATATTTTTAATTTTAATATTTTGCTGGTGCTTTGCCACATGTTCTTCATTGTGTTTAACTTCTTGATTGCTATTGCCAATCTTCTTGATATCACTTACCCTGAAGTCATGGTTTGCTGCAAGTTTTCTGAACTTTTTGTTTCTATCTAGAAGTGGAGATGTTAAAAAAAACTTCATTGCAGAAGAACAGGGTTTGACCTTTATATTAGGGACCCAGACTTCCAGTAAGACCCAGCATGTGACAGAAGACAACATATTAAATAGTCCCTGAAGGATGAATGTTTGAAATAGAACTGGTCCAGAACACAGACAGCCGATCATATAGCATTTTCTCTGAATGGACTTTACATCCCAGGGTAGAAGAGAAGTGTAAGAGAGAAAATATTATAATTAAAAAAACACAAGGAAAAGAAACCCATTTTGAACTTTAAAGTAAAGATACTTACAATTTTGAAGGAGTTTTTCTTTCAGTGTCAGTTTTGCTTGATTATCGATGATTGGTCTCTTGTTGATATTGTCACAAGAGGGACATCTAACTGTCTGATAATCAAATAAATAATATAGGACTAAGAGAATTGTCTCTTGTTGATATTGTCACATGAGGGACATCTAACTGTCTGATAATCAAATAAATAATATAGGACTAAGAGGAATTGTCTCTTGTTGATATTGTCACAAGAGGAACATCTCACTGTCTGACAATCAAACAAATAATATAGGACTAAGAGAATTGTCTCTTGTTGATATTGTCACAAGAGGGACATCTAACTGTCTGACAATCAAATAAATAATTTAGGACTAAGAGAATTATCTCTTGTTGATATTGTCACATGAGGAACATCTCACTGTCTGATAATCAAATAAATAATATAGGACTAAGAGGAATTATCTCTTGTTGATATTGTCACAAGAGGGACATCTCACTGTCTGATAATCAAACAAATAATATAGGACTAAGAGGAATTATCTCTTGTTGATATTGTCACAAGAGGAACATCTAACTGTCTGATAATCAAATAAATAATATAGGACTAAGAGAATTGTCTCTTGATATGGTCACAAGAGGGGCATCTCACTGTCTGACAATCAAACAAATAATATAGGACTAAGAGAATTGTCTCTTGATATGGTCACAAGAGGGACATCTCACTGTCTGATAATCAAACAAATAATATAGGACTAAGAGAATTGTCTCTTGATATGGTCACAAGAGGGGCATCTCACTGTCTGACAATCAAACAAATAATATAGGACTAAGAGAATTGTCTCTTGATATGGTCACAGAGGACATCTCACTGTCTGATAATCAAACAAATAATATAGGACTAAGAGAATTGTCTCTTGTTGATATTGTCACAAGAGGGACATCTAACTGTCTGACAATCAAATAAATAATATAGGACTAAGAGAATTGTCTCTTGTTGATATTGTCACAAGAGGGATATCTCACTGTCTGATAATCAAATAAATAATATAGGACTAAGAGAATTGTCTCTTGTTGATATTGTCACAAGAGGGACATCTAACTGTCTGATAATCAAACAAATAATATAGGACTAAGAGGAATTATCTCTTGTTGATATTGTCACAAGAGGGACATCTAACTGTCTGATAATCAAACAAATAATATAGGACTAAGAGGAATTATCTCTTGTTGATATTGTCACAAGAGGGACATCTAACTGTCTGATAATCAAATAAATAATATAGGACTAAGAGAATTGTCTCTTGTTGATATTGTCACATGAGGGCATCTAACTTGTCTGACAATCAAACAAATAATATAGGACTAAAGAATTGTCTCTTGTTGATATTGTCACATAACTCTTAACTTCTGATAATCAAATATATTCAGGACTAAGATTATCTCTTTTGATATTGTCTAGAGGACATCTAACTGTCTGATATCAAAGAAATATTAGACTAAATTGTCTCTTTTTATATTGTCACATGATGAACATTCACTGAATGACAATCAATAAATAATATGGCTAAGAAATTTCTTCTTGTTATATTGTCACATGAGGACATCAATCTGTCTGACAATCAATAAGATTATGCTGAATTGACTTTGTTATAAATGTAGAGGACATAAACTGTCGATATCAAACAAATAATATAGGACTAGAAGGAATTGATCTCTGATATTGTCAAAGAGCATCAACTATCTGAAAACAAATAATATATGACAGAGAATTATCTCTTGTTGATATTGTCACAGAAGGACATCTAACTGTTGTAATCAAATATTTAATCATAGGACTAAGAGAATTGTCTCTTGTTGATATTGTCACAAGAGGGACATCTAACTGTCTGATAATCAAATAAATAATATAGGACTAAGAGGAATTGTCTCTTGTTGATATTGTCACAAGAGGGACATCTAACTGTCTGATAATCAAATAAATAATATAGGACTAAGAGAATTGTCTCTTGTTGATATTGTCACAAGAGGGACATCTAACTGTCTGATAATCAAACAAATAATATAGGACTAAGAGAATTGTCTCTTGTTGATATTGTCACAAGAGGGACATCTCACTGTCTGACAATCAAATAAATAATATAGGACTAAGAGAATTGTCTCTTGTTGATATTGTCACAAGAGGGACATCTAACTGTCTGATAATCAAACAAATAATATAGGACTAAGAGGAATTATCTCTTGTTGATATTGTCACAAGAGGGACATCTAACTGTCTGATAATCAAATAAATAATATAGGACTAAGAGAATTATCTCTTGTTGATATTGTCACATGAGGACATCTAACTGTCTGAAATCAAATAAATAATATAGGACTAAGGGGAATTCTCTTGTTGATATTGTCACAGAGGACATCTCACTGTCTGATAATCAAATAAATAATATAGGACTAAGAGAATTGTCTCTTGTTGATATTGTCACAAGAGGGACATCTCACTGTCTGATAATCAAATAAATAATATAGGACTAAGAGAATTGTCTCTTGATATTGTCACAAGAGGGACATCTCACTGTCTGACAATCAAATAAATAATATAGGACTAAGAGGAATTATCTCTTGTTGATATTGTCACATGAGGAACATCTCACTGTCTGATAATCAAACAAATAATATAGGACTAAGAGAATTGTCTCTTGATATTGTCACAAGAGGGACATCTAACTGTCTGACAATCAAACAAATAATATAGGACTAAGAGAATTGTCTCTTGTTGATATTGTCACAAGAGGACATCTACTGTCTGATAATCAAATAAATAATATAGGACTAAGAGAATTGTCTCTTGTTGATATTGTCACAAGAGGGACATCTAACTGTCTGATAATCAAACAAATAATATAGGACTAAGAGAATTATCTCTTGTTGATATTGTCACAAGAGGGACATCTAACTGTCTGATAATCAAATAAATAATATAGGACTAAGAGAATTATCTCTTGTTGATATTGTCACATGAGGGACATCTAACTGTCTGACAATCAAATAAATAATATAGGACTAAGAGAATTGTCTCTTGTTGATATTGTCACATGAGGGACATCTAACTGTCTGATAATCAAATAAATAATATAGGACTAAGAGAATTGTCTCTTGTTGATATTGTCACAAGAGGAACATCTCACTGTCTGATAATCAAATAAATAATATAGGACTAAGAGAATTGTCTCTTGTTGATATTGTCACAAGAGGGACATCTAACTGTCTGACAATCAAATAAATAATATAGGACTAAGAGAATTATCTCTTGTTGATATTGTCACATGAGGAACATCTCACTGTCTGATAATCAAACAAATAATATAGGACTAAGAGAATTGTCTCTTGATATTGTCACAGAGGACATCTAACTGTCTGACAATCAAATAAATAATATAGGACTAAGAGGAATTATCTCTTGTTGATATTGTCACAGAGGACATCTACTGTCTGATAATCAAATAAATAATATAGGACTAAGAGGAATTATCTCTTGTTGATATTGTCACATGAGGGACATCTAACTGTCTGATAATCAAACAAATAATATAGGACTAAGAGGAATTATCTCTTGTTGATATTGTCACAAGAGGGACATCTAACTGTCTGACAATCAAATAAATAATATAGGACTAAGAGGAATTATCTCTTGTTGATATTGTCACAAGAGGGACATCTCACTGTCTGATAATCAAATAAATAATATAGGACTAAGAGAATTGTCTCTTGTTGATATTGTCACAGAGGACATCTCACTGTCTGATAATCAAATAAATAATATAGGACTAAGAGAATTTTCTCTTGTTGATATTGTCACAAGAGGGACATCTCACTGTCTGATAATCAAATAAATAATATAGGACTAAGAGAATTGTCTCTTGTTGATATTGTCACATGAGGAACATCTCACTGTCTGATAATCAAACAAATAATATAGGACTAAGAGGAATTATCTCTTGTTGATATTGTCACAAGAGGGACATCTAACTGTCTGATAATCAAATAAATAATATAGGACTAAGAGAATTGTCTCTTGTTGATATTGTCACAAGAGGGACATCTAACTGTCTGACAATCAAATAAATAATATAGGACTAAGAGAATTGTCTCTTGTTGATATTGTCACATGAGGGACATCTAACTGTCTGATAATCAAATAAATAATATAGGACTAAGAGAATTATCTCTTGTTGATATTGTCACAGAGGACATCTCACTGTCTGATAATCAAATAAATAATATAGGACTAAGGAATTATCTCTTGTTGATATTGTCACAAGAGGGCATCTACTGTCTGATAATCAAATAAATAATATAGGACTAAGAGAATTATCTCTTGTTGATATTGTCACAGAGGACATCTCACTGTCTGATAATCAAATAAATAATATAGGACTAAGAGAATTGTCTCTTGTTGATATTGTCACATGAGGAACATCTCACTGTCTGATAATCAAACAAATAATATAGGACTAAGAGGAATTATCTCTTGTTGATATTGTCACAAGAGGGACATCTAACTGTCTGACAATCAAATAAATAATATAGGACTAAGAGGAATTGTCTCTTGTTGATATTGTCACAAGAGGGACATCTCACTGTCTGATAATCAAATAAATAATATAGGACTAAGAGAATTGTCTCTTGTTGATATTGTCACAAGAGGACATCTCACTGTCTGAAATCAAATAAATAATATAGGACTAAGAGAATTGTCTCTTGTTGATATTGTCACATGAGGGACATCTCACTGTCTGATAATCAAATAAATAATATAGGACTAAGAGAATTTTCTCTTGTTGATATTGTCACAAGAGGGACATCTAACTGTCTGATAATCAAATAAATAATATAGGACTAAGAGAATTATCTCTTGTTGATATGTCACAAGAGACATCTCACTGTCTGATAATCAAATAAATAATATAGGACTAAGAGAATTATCTCTTGTTGATATTGTCACATGAGGGACATCTAACTGTCTGACAATCAAACAAATAATATAGGACTAAGAGGAATTGTCTCTTGTTGATATTGTCACAAGAGGAACATCTCACTGTCTGATAATCAAATAAATAATATAGGACTAAGAGAATTATCTCTTGTTGATATTGTCACATGAGGAACATCTAACTGTCTGATAATCAAATAAATAATATAGGACTAAGAGAATTGTCTCTTGTTGATATTGTCACATGAGGAACATCTCACTGTCTGATAATCAAATAAATAATATAGGACTAAGAGAATTATCTCTTGTTGATATTGTCACAAGAGGGACATCTAACTGTCTGATAATCAAATAAATAATATAGGACTAAGAGAATTGTCTCTTGTTGATATTGTCACATGAGGAACATCTCACTGTCTGACAATCAAACAAATAATATAGGACTAAGAGGAATTATCTCTTGTTGATATTGTCACAGAGGACATCTAACTGTCTGACAATCAAATAAATAATATAGGACTAAGAGAATTGTCTCTTGTTGATATTATCACAAGAGGAACATCTCACTGTCTGACAATCAAATAAATAATATAGGACTAAGAGGAATTGTCTCTTGTTGATATTGTCACATGAGGGACATCTAACTGTCTGATAATCAAATAAATAATATAGGACTAAGAGAATTGTCTCTTGTTGATATTGTCACATGAGGAACATCTCACTGTCTGATAATCAAATAAATAATATAGGACTAAGAGAATTATCTCTTGTTGATATTGTCACATGAGGACATCTACTGTCTGATAATCAAATAAATAATATAGGACTAAGAGAATTGTCTCTTGTTGATATTGTCACATGAGGAACATCTCACTGTCTGATAATCAAACAAATAATATAGGACTAAGAGAATTATCTCTTGTTGATATTGTCACAAGAGGGACATCTAACTGTCTGATAATCAAATAAATAATATAGGACTAAGAGAATTGTCTCTTGTTGATATTGTCACAAGAGGAACATCTCACTGTCTGATAATCAAATAAATAATATAGGACTAAGAGGAATTATCTCTTGTTGATATTGTCACATGAGGGACATCTAACTGTCTGACAATCAAATAAATAATATAGGACTAAGAGGAATTGTCTCTTGTTGATATTGTCACATGAGGAACATCTCACTGTCTGACAATCAAACAAATAATATAGGACTAAGAGAATTGTCTCTTGTTGATATTGTCACATGAGGACATCTACTGTCTGATAATCAAATAAATAATATAGGACTAAGAGGAATTATCTCTTGTTGATATTGTCACAAGAGGGACATCTAACTGTCTGATAATCAAATAAATAATATAGGACTAAGAGAATTATCTCTTGTTGATATTGTCACAAGAGGGACATCTAACTGTCTGATAATCAAACAAATAATATAGGACTAAGAGAATTATCTCTTGGATATTGTCACAAGAGGACATCTCAACTGTCTGATAATCAAATAAATAATATAGGACTAAAGAATTATCTCTTGTTGATATTGTCACAGAGGACATCTCACTGTCTGATAATCAAATAAATAATATAGGACTAAGAGGAATTATCTCTTGATATTGTCACAAGAGGGACATCTCACTGTCTGATAATCAAATAAATAATATAGGACTAAGAGAATTGTCTCTTGTTGATATTGTCACATGAGGGACATCTAACTGTCTGACAATCAAATAAATAATATAGGACTAAGAGAATTGTCTCTTGTTGATATTGTCACAAGAGGGACATCTCACTGTCTGATAATCAAATAAATAATATAGGACTAAGAGAATTGTCTCTTGTTGATATTGTCACATGAGGGACATCTCACTGTCTGACAATCAAATAAATAATATAGGACTAAGAGAATTGTCTCTTGTTGATATTGTCACAAGAGGAACATCTCACTGTCTGATAATCAAATAAATAATATAGGACTAAGAGAATTGTCTCTTGTTGATATTGTCACAAGAGGGACATCTAACTGTCTGATAATCAAATAAATAATATAGGACTAAGAGAATTGTCTCTTGTTGATATTGTCACAAGAGGGACATCTCACTGTCTGATAATCAAATAAATAATATAGGACTAAGAGAATTGTCTCTTGTTGATATTGTCACAAGAGGGACATCTAACTGTCTGATAATCAAACAAATAATATAGGACTAAGAGGAATTGTCTCTTGTTGATATTGTCACAAGAGGAACATCTCACTGTCTGACAATCAAATAAATAATATAGGACTAAGAGAATTGTCTCTTGATATTGTCACATGAGGAACATCTCACTGTCTGACAATCAAATAAATAATATAGGACTAAGAGAATTGTCTCTTGTTGATATTGTCACAAGAGGGACATCTCACTGTCTGATAATCAAATAAATAATATAGGACTAAGAGAATTGTCTCTTGTTGATATTGTCACATGAGGGACATCTCACTGTCTGATAATCAAATAAATAATATAGGACTAAGAGAATTGTCTCTTGTTGATATTGTCACATGAGGGACATCTCACTGTCTGATAATCAAACAAATAATATAGGACTAAGAGAATTATCTCTTGTTGATATGGTCACAAGAGGGACATCTCACTGTCTGATAATCAAACAAATAATATAGGACTAAGAGGAATTATCTCTTGTTGATATTATCACAAGAGGGACATCTCACTGTCTGATAATCAAACAAATAATATAGGACTAAGAGAATTGTCTCTTGTTGATATTGTCACATGAGGAACATCTCACTGTCTGATAATCAAATAAATAATATAGGACTAAGAGAATTATCTCTTGTTGATATTGTCACATGAGGAACATCTCACTGTCTGACAATCAAATAAATAATATAGGACTAAGAGGAATTATCTCTTGTTGATATTGTCACAAGAGGGACATCTAACTGTCTGATAATCAAATAAATAATATAGGACTAAGAGAATTGTCTCTTGTTGATATTGTCACATGAGGGACATCTCACTGTCTGATAATCAAATAAATAATATAGGACTAAGAGGAATTATCTCTTGTTGATATTGTCACAAGAGGGACATCTAACTGTCTGACAATCAAATAAATAATTTAGTGCTAAGACAATCAAGTAAAGTTTAGTGTCTAGTGACATTCAAGCCCAAAAATACTGAGTAAATCCTATGTAAATGAATATTATGTTTACCAACAAAGAATTAAATATTTATGTATGTTCATGCAAGCAGAACAAGTTATGTAAAGTTATTCCCTAAAATATAGTAATCCATTTCAGATTAACAATAACTTCTTACCAGCTGTGTTGTGCTCTTCAAGAATTTCTGAACCAGGTGTGTATGGTATTTTCCTAAAGGTCTTTGTGCAGATCTGGCAAGCAGTTTGTGCACCTTTCTTGTCATGGACTGGCTTGCTTTGATCCGAGGTTTATCATTGAAACTAAGAGCTAAGCAGCAGCTTTGACAGTGACCAAAATCTAAATTTACTGAATGACAGAGATTGAGCATAGTAATATGGTTTGAATATGTTCATTTTCTTGTAAAAAATATTTATAGTTCTGCATATCTATAAGCAATTATTATTCCACACACTTGAAATCCATTATTAAGTATCCCATACATGTGTACAAAAGCACAAGATCTCATCCCAATGTATAAGTGAATCGTTATTTTAAAATAGCTTATCTTGTAAAGTTTTGTGTTTCATTTTATAAAACTAAATATCAAACTAAACTACCAACAGACAGTGCACCTCAAAGAGCAATATTACTCCGATACAGTGGATACAAAAGGCCGTCCACGCAAAAGGTAGACCTCAGAGATAACAGAGACTGTGAAAAACACAGCTTATGAAGCGCAGACAAAAGCCTGTTCTATAAATCTCTTCTTATTGTTCACACTGAGAGGCAAAACAAGATTAGAGGAAAGAAAGATGTAGAAAGAATGATACAATTATATCATATTTATTTTTTATGAAAATAAAACTTACCAACTCCTTTGTGGTAGTTAGTTTTAAAACTTCGCCTGAAATACATAAAATATATCAAGTCAAATGTTTTCAAAATATATTTATGCAATAGTTCTCACAGTAAAAATGTATCATGTCAAATTTTTCTTAATTGTACATCTTCTTTTTGCACTCTCGCTATGAATTCAGGGGCTTAATATGGAACCTCTAACTGATTTTTGCGTGAGAGATTGCTTTCCTTACCACTCAGATCAATTATAAATGTGTAAAATGTGCGAATGATCACATAATGTGTAACCTGCAACTTAGATCTATCTTTGTTATCTTTCTATGCAATGTAGTAGGTACTAGCTTTCAACTGAATGCTTTTAGTCTTTAGTCTTAAGTAGTTATAAAATTCTGCCTCTGTTGTTGTCATGTTCAAGTCATCTATCACATCTTGTATTAATCTTTATCTTTGTTTGCCTCTTCTCCTCTGTTTTTTTAATCAATGAATCAAGATATTCAAAACTGTTCATTCTCTTCAATTATTATTGTTAGACAAAGTTACATCCCCCTTAATATGTGTCATACAACACTATATCCCATATCTTTGTTCAACTTGTGGAAATCATGTGTTTAAGAAAAATCATTTTCCTTTTGTATAGCGCAGGAAAGGAATACCTTTAGTTTTAATTAACCTAAGGAGTGTTCCTGACCTGTCCCATTTTAAGACTTTGAGATGGTCAAAATTGCATGAGACTCACCATCAAATTAAATAGACCAGCATGGCAAATGTGTGGTGTAGATATGCACTCATCCAGATTCTTGACAATATAATTATTGTACTATTCTGTAGTTTAAAAAAATATTAATGTTCTTCTTTAATGAATGCTTGTGTAATGTTCATGATTCCCATTCATGTTTCTAAAGGCGATGGATTTGACTTAATTTCACCGGGTTTTCCCATATGGCTCAGTTCCTTCTGGCAGAAATGGCAAGCCACCTGCCTAGAGTGTTGCCCAAAGGATGAACTCCATAGCTATAACAATCCTAGGGATCTCCAGAAAAAATAACTGCACATGTGAACTGAACGACACGATCTAGATTCGAACACACAACCTTCAGAACGCAAGGCAAAATGATGTAACCACTATGCAACAGTAGAGACCCTACAAAGGTATTAAGCTGATAAGAACAGATACATTTTGGTCTTAGCCAAAAGGCAGAGAAGCGATCATATATATATATTAATGACTACTATACATAGACATAATTTTTAATAAAGTGCATTTTTAATTGTGCTGTACAGTACAATTAGTACACTACATGAGTAAGAGTACAAGAGGTGTAGTACAGTTAGGTACAAACATCTTGGGAATTTTGAACTTGGTAGTTGGTACAAGCTCAAGTTACATTATCATTGTGACTTGTGTTGCATTTTGTCAGTGAAGCGCAATGATTACTGTCACTTGTGACTAACATTATTATATGACATTTATAACACCCTTTTGTCAGTGAGCGAGTGGTATTGAACAATTTTCTCAGACTCATTCATTATGATTATTATTCAGTTTCACATGTGGAAATGTGTAAGGAGGAATGAAGATGCAGATAGGCTGGCAGGTATGGCTGCTGTACAAAGCGGGTGGGCAATGGACAGGCTGATATTAATAAATTCCCTTAGGGAGAGAGGACATGCACACGATTCAAGTAATTGTGGTGAATCTACAACACTAACCAGACTGCAAGATTAGAACTCCCAAGTCAAGTGTGGTGTAACTAGACAAAAACTAAGAATGCTACCATTATGCTGGTAGACAAAGAAGAATAGTAAACCAACATAGAACTGGTGTCATTAGTCACCCCATGCTGAGGAAATACATTTTGAGGCCGGGAGATCAGGGCACTTATGGACTAATTGGTTTGACGTGCAGTGATGATGATCCAACGACTAAGCTAAACTCTTCTTCATCATCATCAGGTGCCAAGCAGGCTGGCGTAGGTGATCATGGATCTCAACAAATCTCTATCTTTGGTGTTTGCTATCAATTCAGATGTTGGTGCCATGGTCAGGCTATCCAAAATTTTCTCTCTGTCTTCCTCTGTTTCGTCTACCCTCGATTTTACCCGTTGTTACAATATGTTCTAAACCTCCCTCCTCATCACATGTCCGAAAAATGATAACTGCCTCTTTCTTATAAACTAAACTAAACATTTTAATCTAAAACATGTGGAAATAGCTCGCTGCTATTAACTTACCCGACTTACCGGAAATAATTTTGTAACGACGGGTTTGCTCCAAAATTCAACAAGAACTGTGGTACAAATGCACCAAAAGAAGATTCTGTGACCTGGATGTCCATATTCTGATCAAAATGACGGATTTTTGTGAAACTACGCAATAAAAGCAGAGTAGTTTGTAAAGATTGTTGTCTGAGTAACAATATTTATCAATGCAGAGATTTAAGTGGAAATGTAATCAGCAGCAGTTATGACTGGAATGTATTAAAACTACAATCGGAAGCGAAGAAACGGCGACCACAAGTGCAACCGGATTGCCACTTTGGCCTTTTTAAAGCAAAATTCAAAATATTTGGCAATTTTTTAATTTTTTTTTCTAAAATTGTGTATAATTCTAAACTTAAGAGGAAATTAGGTAAATAGACTTAATATAGGGTTTTTGTTGGTATTATTAAAAAATAAACTTAGCACTAAGGATTATGAAAGCTTATGGAAAGTTAATAATAATTCCTCTCCTACCGTTATACGTTACAAGTAATTTCTCCAATTCCGCTCTATCCAGGGCAACTCGCTCAATCTCCTCCATGAAACTGAGACCAATATTTCTTGCCTCTCTCAGCAAAGTTCGTTTCAGGATCTCCCTGGGTCAGCCTCTCTTTCTTGAATCCTTTTGCATTCCACTTCAATGTCTGCTTTGATATTCGTTGATTCTTTCTCCTCAAGGTGTGGTCTTCTCTTTCTTATAACAGTTGTCACTAGTGGTTGACCAGACATTTCTCTGATTTCATCACTTCTGAATTCGTTCCATTTTATATTCATTTCTTTTCGCAGACATCTATTTTCAAATGCATTCAACTTGCTTTCTATATCTTTAGTCACTTTAAAACTCTGGCTGGCAAATGTTAGGATTGATACAACATTTAAATTGAAAACTCGTAATTTAGTTTTAATACTATATAACTGATAGGGGTCAGATTTCAGACCCAATACACAAATAAGACAAAAGACCAAGCAAGAAAATGTATCAAATTTTATAAGAAAGCGCCGCTGGAACTACATCGGCCACACACTTAGAATGGATGAGAGAAGACTCCTTACCAATCCCTCATATGGACACCAGAGGGAAAAGAAAACGAGGAAGACCAAGAGAGACTCTGCGTAGAACCATCACCAGAGAAGGCTCAACGATGGGCCTAGTAAACATTAAAGACTTAAAACAAATAGCAACGAACCGCGAGACATGGAGAGCTATGACCTCTGCCCTATGCGCCGCCCACAGGCCCAAGAGGAAAGACTAACTAACTGATAGGACAAATGGCGCCAATTTTAAAATGCAAATATGTCACCATGAACACAAAAGAGCAATGTTCAACACAATCTTTCTCCTCACATTATGTTACCAGTGCCAAACCTGGTCACTGACAACAAATGATAGAAGAAAACTAGTCACGACAGAGATGAAGTGTCTAGACAGAATGCTGGGTGTAACAAGAAGAGACCGGTTGAGAAATGAAGACATCAGGAAAATAGTGGATACAACATCAGTACTAGACTTCATCAAGAAACAACAAAATAAATGGTTCAGCCATGTAAGCAGATTACCAACAGACAGTGCACCTCAAAGAGCAATGCTGCTCCGATACAATGGGTACAAAGCAAAAGGCAGGCCACGCAAAAGATAGACTTCAGAGATAAAAGAGGCGACGAAATACACTATCTACGAAGCGCATACAAGGGCCCGTTTTAGAAATCTCTTCTTGACCTGACGCTGTGAGGCAAACGGGATTCGAGAAAAGAAAGACGACTATATAACTTGCAGTTCCATATTTTATTTAAACTTTTAAAAGCTAATGTTGCTTTGCCAATTTGTATCATAATATGGAAAGTTACATCACCTAATATGGTAAAGAATGTATCTACTGTTAAAGTGTATGGTGCTGGTTTTAGTAGTGAGGATAGTGGTGACCTTGATTTGGAGCTCTTCTTATGATATTTATGGCCTTTTTCGTCTTTACAGACTGTCAGTTGGCAAGTGTTTTACTGTGACAACTTCTGAGTTTTCGTTTTTTCCCTCTTGTCGTTCCGCTCATACATAAGTCTCTTCTCAAAAGACTGCGCCCTTTCGCAACTTGGCCTTCTACACAACTCTGTCATCAGCTAGTTTTTCCCATGTGCTGGGACCTATAGAAAAGTTTTCATTGAGGCTTTGCAGACATCTTTATATCTGAGCAATGGTCTGCCCTGGTGCCTCTTCCCTCCGAAAGTTCACAGAACAACATTTGTTTTGGTATGCGACACGTTTCCATTCTTCTCACATGCCCCAACCATCTTAGTCGTCTACTGCTGAGCATGCCCATGATGGAAGGCAGATTTGCACGTTGCAGTACTGCAGAGTTGGTTATCTTGTCGTACCACCTGATGTTCATAATCTTGCGGAGACATCGAAGGTGAAAGATGTTGTCTCCTCTCGTGTCTTAAGTAGGCTGTCCATGTTTCTGAGCCATATAGTAAAGAACTAATTACACAGGTTCGATATATTTGAATCTTCGTCTGTAATGTCAGTTTTGTGTTGTCCCACGCTCGCTGTGATAGTATGCCGAATGCAGTAGCCGCACTCCATATTCGAGCGTTGATTTCTTCATCAAGGGAAAGGCTGGCAGTGACCATGGACCCGAGATAGCAAAATTTTGGAACTGATGTTAGATGGTTACCATTTAAAGTTATATTTGTTGTCTTACCTCCCTGACATAGTACAACTGTTTTGGAGACACTAATAGTCAGAAAAATAGGTCGCATGCCTTTGACAAATTATTGATTAGGCATTGCAGTGTAGTCTCACTGTGGGCGACTAAGGCAGCATCGTCAGCGAAAGGAGGTCCTTGAGAAGTATTTCCGTCGTTTTTGTCTTGGCTCTTAAGTGAGCCAAGTTAAAGAGTGAACCATCAGATCTAGTGCGGATAAAAACATCACCATCAGCGTCCCATAAGGCGTGGTTCAAAAGGACTGTGAAGAAGATGCCAAAGAGAGTGGGGGCAAGGACACATCCCTGCTTGACTCCACTCTTAACCTCGAAACTATCAGATGTGATGCCATTGAATTGTATGCTGGCTTTCATGCCCTCATGGAAGGAGACAATCAATTGGAGCAACTTTTGGGGACAGCCAATATGCTTTAATATTTTATAAAGACTTGGCCTGCTAACTGTGTCAACTGCCTTAGTCAGATCCACGAAAGCAATACACAAAGGCTTACTCTGCTCTCTGCACTTCTCTTGTAGCTGTCGAAGGGTAAATATCATGTCAGTTATTGATCTCAGCTCTGAATCCACATTGTGACTCTGGGAGAACACGCTCCGCCAGTTTCTGTAGTCGTTTTGAAAGGACTAGTGCAAAAGCCTTGCCTGTGACGCTTAAGAGGAGATGCCTCTGTAGTTGTTACAGTCCCCTTATCCCCTTTGTTTTTATAGTGTCACTATCTTTGCATCCCTCATGTCCTGAGGAAATGTTCCCTCTCCAGCACTGAATAAGGAGATTGTAGAGGTGGGGCAGGAGTACATCCTATTATATTTGAGGATTTCTGCAGGAATGTTGTCTAGTCCTGATGCCTTGCCATTTGAAAGTTTGTTGATTGCTTCGGAAAGTTCCAACTCTGTGGGTTCGGTATCCAGCTCCATTAGTTCATGATGTTTCGGTATGATCTGATCGAGGACTGGGTGTGTGCTGGTTTCTCCACGGAGTAAAGATTTGAATAATGTTCCACCCATCTTTCGAGCTGTTTGGTCATATCTGTTATTGGCTCACCTGTTTCCGATCTTAGTGGAGCAATTTGTTATGTTTGGTCCCAGAGCTACTCTAATATTTTCGTACATTTCCTTAGTGTTGCCCATATCTGCAGCATTTTGTATCGCAGAACATAGATTTGATCAGTATTTATTTGCACACCTTCTTGACTCTCGTTGCAATACTGATTTTGTGTGCTGAAGATGGTCCTTTGAACTTTGCGAGGGTTTCTTTTTGTAATTTATTAGGGCTCTTTTCTTGTCCTCAATTAGGGGCTGAGTGTTGTTTCATTTTGTTCGACCCAGTCTTTGTTGGAGAATTTCTTGGTGCCAGAGGAATCAATGGTACAGTCATATGTGTTAGATTTTAGAATGTTCCACTTTTCGTCTACGCTACATTCTCCCATTTCATTCTCACACAGATTAGTAAACGCCTTTCTGAAAGTCTCTATATTCTCGGTCATCCCCATTTTAGTTACGCTGACTTTGGGTTTGGGTGGACTTCTTGTTGAATGGGTTTCCTTAGAAGTGTTTTGACTTTGCTGATAACTAGTGCATGATCTGTATTACAGTCCACGCTTTGGAAAGTACGTGTGATTTTCACTGTGTTGAGGTGTTGTATGCGCGTGAGTACAAAATCAAGCTGATGCCAGTGATCTGATCGTGGGTGGCACCACGACACTGTGCCTATGTTTGACAGCAAAAAACGTATTGGTTACACACATGTTGTTTTGGGAGCAGAATTCAAGCAGTCTTTGGCCATTATCGTTGATATCAATGTCATGATGACCCAGGCATATTGGCCATAACTGGTGACCAGATCCTATGCGTGCATTTAAGTCACCCAATATATACAGTTGCTCATCCACTGGAAATGAGTTAACGACATTCTGTAATGAGTCACATCTTATGATGTGAGTATATGAAATAGCATTGTTTTTCTCCTGGCTTTTTGGGTTCTTTCCAGCTGTGTTTGGCCGATTTTCTCAATTATTAGTTGGCAACCCTGGTTGCGACTACTTTTATCACCATAAGTTGTAGTCTCCGCATCAAAGGTTGGCTAATGGACCTCCAATATCTCTCGTCTCTTGCCTTGATTTTGTATCTGTCTTAATCCTGACCCAACGTGGAATTTTTAAAAATATACCTGTGTTTGTTCTTACCGTACACTTGCGGTTTATGTAGAGGCTCTTGCATAGATTTAATAAATAAATGATACATCATTTATAATTTATTATTGTATAGGCTTACTTATAGGCTTAAAATAGAAATTCTATCGATAAGAATGACGTCTTAGAAATAAGTGATCATTAACTCCATAAATTAAGTGCTTAATTAATACTACATAGAATGATAGTTATCGTACTATTAGTACCGTGATTGCAGATTTTAATTATTGCACCAGTATTACAAATTATTTATTACAGTAGTTACCATAACAAATGTACCCTAGTACATTTTGTTTGTCTTCTGCAGCACCTTTTTGGGATTGGCCAATCAGTCTGCTGTTTCATTGCCTGGTTTTCGAAATTGAGACGATCTCCATTACATGACGATAATGCGCTGGTTGCGCAGCTCAGACAGTAGGGTCAGTAGATCTATAAATTTTATTGACTGAAGAGCTTAGTCCTAACTTTGTATTTATCAAAAATACCACTGGTGGATCACTCTTATTTAGTGCTCGTTTCTTAGTTGCCACCGCAATACCTGGATTTCTGCATATAGTTATTACATACTTCTCTAGGATGAGTACTGGATACTAGGCACAAGATTGTCCACGCAAAAGGTGCACGACAGAAAAAACGGTCAGCGAAAACACCATGTACAAAGTGCACACAAGAGCCTATTCTAGAAATAGCTTCTTATCCAGGCTCTGTGAAGCAAAACATAATTAGAGAAAAGAAGAAAAGGAAGAAGACTGCAGCCCTGAAGAGTCTATGTGAAATCTCATTAATCTAGACCATAGATTCCCAAACTTTTTCGACCCTCCGCCCACTTTGCACAACATAAACTTTGTAACGCCCCTCCACATTATAACAGTTTGCCAACGCTCCCACATATGTACATGCTCTATATTCTCTTTGACATATAAAATTGATACATATTTCTGTCATACATTATTACTCAATCGCAAAATAATTTATTTTAAAATATTTATTATTAATTTCCACCAACCCCTAATCGCCTGAACACCCCTCAAATTCTTTTGAACCCACTATCGCCCCCTAAAACGCTTCAGCGCCCACTGGGGGAATACGCCCACCTTGGGAAACACTGATCTAGACAGTCATTGTGTCTTACTACAGTCAATGTTTCAGAGCATTGAAGGCAGATGGCTGTGTCATGAGTGGAAAACATACATAAACATAACAGCCCTCCAGTAATTTGTATATATGTACTGTCCTGATTATGTTGGAGTTTGTGGAAATTAACAAGCTCATGTACTGGCATTGTGGGTAGGGAAGACATACTGAGGTCAAATAATTGTCTGCTGGAGGAGGGCAATGCAATAGAATAATCAATGGTGAGAATGAAGGTGTTTGGAATCGAGCATGGAATGAGGAGTGCAAGAGAGGATGGTTTAGATCATAAATTCTCGTCAGTTCCAAGTGGAATTTAGCATGGAATGAGCAGGGAGAAGCGCGAGAGAGGATGGTTTAGATCAACATCATAAATTCTTGTAAAGTTCAATGGAATAGAGCGTGGGATGAGCAGGAAGGAGTGCGAGAGAGGATGGTTTAGATCATAAATTCTCGTCAAGTCCAAGTGGAATTGAGCGTGGGATGAGCAGGGAGGAGTGCGAGAGAGGATGGTTTAGATCACACATCATAAATTCTCGTCAAGTCCAAGGTCACATAAAGCAGAGTCGACAAATTTGCTCTCAATTGGGCCTTGTACTTTTCTTTTCACCTCAAACCTATCGGCATACATATCCTTCACTATCTGATGAAGGAGACTGCGCTGAACTTTGTCGGATGTACATGCCGTAAGTGCCTGTAAACTGGTACGTAACATATTATCATTCTTAGTGATTCTTAGTGCAAACCACACAGATCACAAAGAGTGGTTAACTTGGTTGATAAGAAGGAACATAAAGAAGAAGAGGATGGGGGAGACTGAGAACAGACAATGATGCTGTTTCTTGAACCCTGAAACGGTATTATTAGTCATGTTCAGTGTATACTAACAATTACTGACTATGAATTTAATAAATTCTGTAATCTTCCAGGTTCTCAGAATGAATACAAAATGGCTGCAGTGACACAGTTGTTTTATGAAGACTGGGCCAACTTACCAGATCCCATATTGGCACACATATTTTCATATTTGTCAGTGGTTGAAAGGTGTCGGATTGGTGCTACATGCAAACACTGGCTGCAGTGCCTGGAGACTCCACAACTTTGGAGAAATTTCACATGTGGGTTTTACCTACCTGGACACATAAATCTTGTCAAGTGTGTTGAACAATATGGCTGCTTTATCAGTAGACTAACCATATTTCTGAATCAGATAGAGGCTGGGAATCGAACAAATGCAGTTTCAGTCTTGGAACATGTGGCAAGTTTGGACGAGATTCATCTTTCACACTTGTCTGTAGTTTTAAAGGGAGAATCCATTGTTCTATGGTGGACAGGAATTTATGACAGCATTAACAAAACTGTTTATTAAAATTGGTCAGAAGAAAGACAAATCTTCACTGAAATATTTAAATTTAAGTGGATTGCAAGCAAACTTTAATGACGACTTTATTGATCATATTTCAGCCCATTGTCCAAACTTGGAATATTTAAATATTTTGAATAAAATTTTGGTGTGCAGTGTGTCTTCAAACTGTATCACAAATTTGGTGCTAAAATGCCGAAAACTCAGGGTGTTGCATTTATACCATGCCAGTTTGTCAGATGATGTTCTCCAGGCTTTTACAGAAGCTAATAGAAAGCCGTTACAGAGATTAGGAATTGTTTGCCGCAGGCAGGAAAAGTACGGAGAAGATATTTCTTCCGAGGCTTGGTCAAGTTTACTTAGATCAAACCGAGATTTGAAGGTAGAGCTGGGTTTTGATCACACCTGTCCACTTCATCGAGTGTCAGAAATCTTGAAACCTGAGATTCCTGTAGAGGAGCTTCACCTTGCAACGTTCACACGCATTTATCCTGAAATTAATACAGCTGTGTCATACTATGAACATGTCTTAGAAAAACTTGTAGTTCAGACTAGGCCATCAAAGGAACTCCAGGAAGCCTTACTGAGTGCAGCACAGAGGTGTAGAAAACTCAAGGCATTGTATGTCTACTGTGTACTTGAAAAAGAGGTAATTGATAAAATTTTGGAGTTATGTCCCGCGATGAAGGAGTCACGTAATTATATCATGAAGTGGACAATGGATCCAGAACCTTGGACTGTTGGACAGGAAGATGGAGATTGAATAATAACTTAATTCAACAACTGCAAAGATTATGACATCGATATGCATCATTAAAATATTTATTCACCAAATCCGGCCCAATGCAATAACATGTTTATTCTTTGAAAAATTGATACATAAAAAAACTTGTAGAAGTTGATGTAATGTCTCGAGTAAGATGAGAACAAGGAGTTTTTTTGGCAAGAACTCCAGGGGAAGCAATGTATACTATCAATAAACAGACAGTGTACAAGTATTAAGAGCTTCCAAAAAAAGCAAATACAGGTTCGAACCACTTACCCTTATTTCTTCTTTGCGTTCGTTCTTTACAACCAATTTTGATCACTCTTTGTGATATGTTTGATCTTTGTCAAGAATGTGTATACGTTGCACATTGGTTTGGTAGGCCCCTAAACGCATAGATGTGTACACGTTTAGGACATGTGCAACCTTTATTTTATACGACACCAGTTGCCTAGACTAAGTGGCTCGCTGGTTGTGTTTGTAAGAACGCTCCATGTCCATTTGTTTTTCTGAAGCTCTTAATAATACTTGTACGCAGTCTGTTTATTGATATAATGTCTTCCAAGTTTAGAAATTTGTTGTAAATAATTTATGTGCATAAATATGTGATAGACATTTTAAATATTATTGCAACCTTCAACATTTTATTTATAGCACAGTTAACTCTGGATTCTTCAGGGGATTAATGAACCAGTTAAACTGGGGCTATGTGTTCAATGAAATAAAGTGACACTGTCAGTGAGCTGGCACTCACCCAAGACCCTAATTAGGCAGCAGCGCTAAAGTAACTGCGATTGGTATGAGATTTATCTGCACAACAGACAACAGTAGCTCAGAACGGTTGTGCCTACACAAGTTTCCTAGCTAACTTCTACCCTAATAACCGGCACAGAAGCATTGCAAGTGAAATACAGAATGTTTTAGAAATCTCTTCTTCTCCTGACGCTGTGAGGCAAATAAGATTAGAGAACAAAGAAGAGAATTGATTCTGCTTAGTCTTCCAGTTTTTTCATAGTATGAGAACTATGTTTAATTTTCCAGTTCTCATAGTTTAAGAATTATGTTTAGTGACCCTCTCATCCTCATGAGGCAGTAGTGCTCTAGCAGCTAGACCACAAGCTTCAGTATACTATATTAGCAAAAGATGACATTTTGTTTTCAGTACCTATAAGTTTGAAAAGCAAAATATGTTCCTGTTACAATATAATTGTAATTTAATCGACATTATATCGCATGATATCAATTTTTGTATCATATTTTGACGTTTTCTATTGTAACCAAAGTTTTGCAATATCTGTATTATTCTTACTTAATGTATTATCAATATAAAGGAAGACTGCAGTAAAACTATGTAGCTGTGGCAAAACTCATTAAAAAAATGTCACCTCTAGTGTATCTTTTTTGTATTTTAAATTGGGCCCTACTCGGGAAGTGAACCCAGTACGATTGAACGTGTACACTCCGAGCATCATCAATCTTTTGAAAATGAGAGCGCTTTGTTCAAGTGGGTTTATTGCGCCATATGGCATTTTTTAAAGGCTCCCACCCTTTGGCTGCAATCAATTGGGCACTCAAGGTATTTTGATCAAAACATCGCTATATATATTATTTTTGTACTTTGTAAAACTACAGTGCTTTATTTTGATATGTTTCTTCCTCAATGTTACATCAGATATTCAAAAGTTATCTGTATATATATTTATATATTACTATGATTGTTGTAAAGACAACTGTTTCTTGTAAGCTTCTAGAGTTGTATTTATCTAATTGTGTTTTTGATAATATACATATCTGAATCTTATAAATTAATTTCAACTATTTGTTAGTTTCTGCCATTTTTGTGTGGTTTTATATGCCCCTGCTGAAGATTTTTGAGAGTTTTGTTTTAATTCTTTTACAAATAATTGTTTTACCTCTTTGTTATATTCACCAATGAACAGACAATTCTCCAAGTAAGCTGGCTTTCTTGGGATGTTCTGGAATGTGCCTAAGGAAACAGTAAGCCTAGGGCCAAACGTGTGCCTTATGTCTCATATCTATACATTGTTATTGTAACCTATTGTAACTTTTTGCTCTATCAGTTTTATCTATGTCCCATTGTTTAGAAATGGTTATAACATTGCTTTACAGCTGTACATTATTATATTAGTGTTTTGTGCTCTTTTTATTGATGTGAATATACTCTTTTTCTGTGATCAGTTTTCTATGCTTATAGAGGTTTAAACAACAAGATCGTCCATGTATTGCCGGTGCCACAAAGGGAGCAAAGAATTGTTACACTGCGACCTACAATGCATGTCGTGAGAGGCGACTGAGGTAAGGGGCCTAGGGAAGCTACCTAGTAAATAAAAAGCATTGCAGAAATTTGATGTGCTGGCCTACTTGTAGGAGCATAACTGGCACAACGTACAATCGCTCTTAGGTTCAGATCACATACAAATCACAAAGAGTGATTTAACAAATGGTCGATATGGAACGTTTGAAGAAAAAGAAACAAGTCTCCATGAATTCAGTTATCAACGGGAGGTCCTTGTTAGTGTCTCACAAATTCTATTTCAAACAAGTCTCAAAGGGACATGTTTCAAATCTCAAGTCATTAAAGAACGGGCACATTAGTCTGGGGGCCTTTTTATCATATGCAATGATCAGTTTAAGGAGCAAATATGTTGGGCATACCTTGGGAAGAAATGATACAAAAAATACCAAAGCAGGCATTGAAGTGGGAAGCAAAGGGTACAAGAAAGAGAGGACACCCTAGGGAAACCTTGAAATAAACTTTGTTAAGAGAGGCAGGAAATAGACTCAATTCCATGGAAGAGATTAAGTGAGCTGTCCAGGACAGAGCGGTGTGGAGAAAGTAATTGCAGGCCCTATGTAACGTATAATGATACGAGAGGAATATATATATATATATACCATGGTCAGTTTGAACGATGTGCATTCAAAACTAGTTGTGACATCACAGTACTTATGCATAGCTTCGGATGTGTGCCTTATATTTACATTTGGTGACAACAAGTTTGATAATCTAGCATGACAGCTAACTTGAACCCAGAAGAAAAATAAAACAGAACTGTATTAATGTAACTATGACATGCAAAACTAGTCACGACAGAGATAAAGTATCTACGCAAAATGTTAGGAGTATCAAGAAGAGACAGGGTTGAGAAATGAAGACATCAGGAAAAAGTGGGTACAACATCAGTACTGAACTACATCAAAAAACAACAAATTAAATGGTTCAGCCACGTAAGCAGATTACCAATAGACAGTGCACCTCACAGAGCAATGCTACTCCTATACAGTGGATAGAAAGCAAAAGACCGTCCACACAATAGGTGGGTCTCAGAAATAACAGAGACAGTGGAAAAACACTATTTATGAAGCGCACACAAAAGCCGGTTCTAGAAATCTCTTTTAATCCTGGCTCTATGAAGCAAAACAGGATTAGAGAAAAGAAAATGCTTGAAGATGACAAACGACTGTATCAACAATTAATGAAAAATAGCATTTATTAATAGTGAAAAAGATGATATTTGTTTGATGTTGATAAAAAATGAAAATAAATTTTAAAATTCTTTTGTGGTAAAGATAAATGATTTGTTGTAGCAGATGTATCTAGTTTTATAACTTGTATTTCTTACTCATAAAGTTTGTGTTTTTTTAACTGGATTCATGTCTTATGTGATTTTTATGACTACCATTATGAATATGTCAGGGAGGTCTGTGAAGTGACTAGCACTTCATTTCAGATTAAATAATTCAGCTGTAACACAATACAGAAGATGGCCAAGAATAGAGAGAATGATCTGCATTTGTTGCTGATCTAAGCACCAGGGGCATCACAGGCTAGAGAAAAGAGGGATCTCGAATGAAGAAAGTGCAGATGCCACTTGTGTTCTACACAAGAAATAAGGGCCAGGAAAAACACTAGCCAAGACCTTGCTATATCTCCAGGTAGGGCATGTTGGCAATAGACAGAATATTCTGACTAATAAAGTAAAAATTAACATAATATCCGCTGAGATGATGCCTGCTAGAAACCCATGCTGTCCGCCGAGAAGAATCAAACCTTTCAACTTCAGCTTCGCCCGAGTGGTTACCGGGACCCAAATTTGGGATGTAAAGAATAGAACCACTGTTACCTGCCGCGCATGTCGTAAGAGACGACTAAGGAGGTTTGGCTGAAATCGGATGCACATGTCCTAAACATGTAGAAGTCTATGTGTTTAGGGGCCTACCAAACCAATGTGCAACGTATACACGTTCTTGGCAAAGATTAAACATATCACAAAGAGTGATTAAAATTGGTAGTAAAGAACAAATGCAAAGAAGGAGGAGAACTTCAGCTTGCCTCAAGGTTGCAAGAGAATCACAGCAAACAGAAGTACTGACACA
Source organism: Arion vulgaris (assembly GCA_020796225.1). Classification (NCBI taxonomy): domain Eukaryota; kingdom Metazoa; phylum Mollusca; class Gastropoda; order Stylommatophora; family Arionidae; genus Arion; species Arion vulgaris. Next base: position 63,317,405 of record CM036760.1, read on the forward strand.
AACCAGCAGCTTGCACATGCTTTAAATGCACTGTCCGCCACTTGAATTTGCAATTCACGTCAAAGGCAACAGCCATCATCACAAAACACTGCAGTCTGCACAGGTATTACTGCATATCTGTCATTTTTTCACAACACAACCACCGTGGGTACAAACAAAAATATTTCTGAAGGAAGCTCACAGTGTTGCACCAATCACTAAACTCAGTAGCTTGGCGACAAAAATAGGTCCTACAAGTCCAAAAATTATCAAAAACTCACAATCGCACCCAGAAGCAAACATCACTCCTAGATCTTAACGTCTCACCCATCTTTCCGCCATGTTGTCACGGTAGTCTTGATATGTTTGTATTCCCCCGGGATTGACCCCATATGGCTTGGTCCATCTCTGCAGACATAGCACAAATTCCATAGCTCTGGCAACAATCCTAGGGGTCTCTGGAAAAAATGCATGCGTGAACAAAACGGTGTGGTCCGGATTCGAACCCATGACCTTCTGAATGCAAGGGCTTAACCATAGACCCCTTTTTTGTTATTATAATTATATTAGTAAATTTGTTATTACATTAATTATACCATAGAGAATTTACAGACAGAGAAGGCAGAAGAAATCACATGATTCTAGGTGGTTCTGATTTAAAGTCAACCATCAGAAGGCTCAGCAACATCTGTTGAAGAACTTACTATGCCATGTTTCCGTAGTTAACTCACCCATAGTCTAGAGTTTCGTGGGCCTAGTTTTTTTTTGCCTCCAGATGTTCGTCAGAGATGTGTTCACAGATACAAAGGGCACCGGATCCAATAATTGTACTGCTCGAAAAGGTAATGTAAGCAGCACACTTTTTTTCCATCCAGATGAAACCTTTCTCTCTCTCTCTTTGCCTTTTACCCCGGGTTGGGGCATAGGCCCTCAACCAACTCATGCCAAGTCTTCCTATCTCTAGCTATCTCCTGCAACTCCCTCCAGCTCTTCTTTATATTGTTGATCTCCGCCTCCAAATCTCGTCTCCATGTATTTCTCGGCCTCTCCTTCTTTCGCTGTCCCTGCGGGTTCCAGGCAAGGACCCTTCTTGTTATATTCCCTCCGGTTTTCGCAAAGTGTGTCCTATCCAGCGCCAGCGTCTTTTTTAACCTGTTCGTTCACTGGAATCTGTCTTGTTCTCTCCATAAGCTCCTCATTTGTGACTCTATCATACCATCTTATTCCTCTATTCTGCGCAGACACCAGTTGATGAATGTTTGCAATTTATGCGCTATTGTTTTAGTTGTTCTCCATGTTTCTGACCCATACAGTAGAACTGCTTTAACATTAGAGTTAAATATCCGAATAGATGAAACCTTTAGTAACTCTTAATTTCTTTATCTTCTTTTGTCGTCCCAATGTTTCCGGGTTGTTGCACAGTGTTGTAGTTTTCTGTTTTTGCCTTGCGCTGCTATAGTGGCTTGGGTTATAGTTATTTTTGCTCTTTGACAGGATTCAGCTATGCCATCTAACAATCTTTTTCATGGTCTTCTTCTCCCCTTCTTTCCTGATGTTCTGTTGTAGAAGATATTCTTTATATGATCAAAGATATTTTCATTATATGACTGAAATCTGTCATATAATAAAAGTTGACAATCTGATTAAAATAAAAAAGACAAAGGCAATTTGATTTTCCAAAAATTGTTGTATAATAGAATGAGGTCTGATAAAAATCTGAAGGCATAGATAATGAAATAATACATGAAATAATACAAGATGTAAATGAAGAGCCAATGATACATGGCAGATTTACATTTATAAATATTCAACATCAGATTGTACTTCCTCAGATAAAAGTTGCAAATTTTAATAAAATGGACGGAGGTATTAAAAAAAATATGTAAACATTGATAAAATATGTGATCAGATCAAATTCATATTTTGAGTAGTAAAAGTGTAAAACAAACATAAATGACTTTCAATACTGTCTCAACATAGTATCAGCAGTTAAAAATCTGAAGTTATTTCTAAATAACAACATTCAACAAAAAGTTTTGATAATAAATAATTTGAGTTTTTTTGTTCTCTGTTTAGATCATTGTTTGTGCAAGTTTATCAAGTTTGTCGCTAGGGTAGTTCAGTGTTCCTCTAGTCCAGACGGCAGCTTTGTAAAGGTCTGGCTTCATTACATCTTAGTTGTATATTGATAGATACACTGGGAGGGGGGGGTCGTCTGTGGTGTAGAGGTTATGTGCTTGTCTCTCGAGCCAAAGATACCAGGTTTGCTTCCTCATGGAGTCATCTGGATATTTTTCCAGAGATCCCTGATCTCAGTGTATGTGAGGTCGAGTTCCTAGTCCTATCGGAGACTGACGATAAAACGTAGGTCCTGTGTTTCATTTGAGCAAGTAAAAGAACCCGTGGCAGTTCAAAATTGAGAAGAGCAGGTTGGAAAGCCGCTGCCCTTGCAAAATTCATTAGAAAAAAAAGAGGAAAAATAAACTTTCTACAAAAATATCCACCATCTTCAAAAATTACATCGGGACCCTCATTGGTACTACGGAGTTTGTGCACTGCAGCTGAGTTCTTCCTGTGTAAGAAAGAGATTGGAGCACATATGGTTACTCACCGAAGTGCAATGATGATGGCCCTATCAATCAAGATATAACACAATGATGACTAATCATTGCATAGAGAGATTAGAGCACCATTTTCGGCCTGGACTCCAACACAACTCAACCACAACATACTTCAGAGTGCCAGCTGCATACACAACACATCATCATGAAACTGATGAGCATCACCGTTTCATTTGTCAAACATTGGATGATGCCAGGAAGATCTTGCTCCAAGGCAAGATAAATTGGAACATATTACATGAAACATAGAAAAAACTTACAAATACATGCTGATACTACTACCCGACTTTGAGCTGACGGGCAAGAGAGTAAACACTACTGAATCAGTACAATCTTATTAATATTGTTATGCAAATTAAGATTATTTTGACAAAGATATTTTTCATTAAAGAAGACATGTAAGTTGTGATTGTCAAGGCTCTGGGATGCTGATCTATAAGGTGGTCACATGTGATATTCACGAGATATTTGTCAGAAACTGCCCACTTGACAGGTCTTATTGCTGTGCTCAAAATGTAGAAGTTTATATAAGCTTGTTGAATGTGAACAGGTCAATAATTTTGATGATATTCTCAGACTGGACGGATAATTCTGGATAACAAACATCTTGAAGTAATTGGTGAAGTAATGGCTGGTTTCCATCAGGACATTCTGGATTTAGTCATGGGCACATGAGGATCAGTTTCATCTGGAAGCCACTGAGACATATCAGCACCTTTAGAAAGCCATTATGTGTGTATCAATTAGCAAATGCATATAGAGATAGGCAGATAGATAGATGAGAAAATGGAGAGATTTAGTATGACAGATGAAAAATGAGACCATCAAATGTACAAACTGAGAGAGTCGGAAAGTTAAGGGAAAAAATCTAACAAGGCAAGTTGAAATAAAAGAGAACAGAAATATCAGAATTAAAGTTGGTGGTGGAGAAAATGAAATCAGGTTTGGAAGAAGGAAAATATAAAAGTCAGTATGAGGGAAAGTGGAATAAACAAAAAACTTGTACACGGTTTCATAGACATAACTCTTAAGGATCATAAAAGCACTCAAGCTGCCCTACCACATCAAGTTCTGTTACATAAGTGTCTACAAAATCCAACATGGTTGTCTCTAGTAGTAGCATTTATGGACAAGCTCTATGGACAAATTATTAGGCTAACAACTACTTTCTTACAAAGTAATCAAACATCTGAAAGTATGCAAAACAAATAAGAAGTATTTGTGTTGGCTGCTACTTGTTTAAATAAGCCCACATTTTCTATTGTGCCAGCAAATGCTCTCGAGATATCACATCTTTACTCTGGAGATATCTAAGATGGTATCCTGTTAGTCTTGAGTTCTATGTCAGTAAGTTGTCTTAGTCCGGCCTCACCAGTTCTCAAACCCATTTTTAGAGACTGTCTTCAGCTAAATTTATCGCTGGCAAGCTCCTCCCAACCTTGTGTATATATACATGTAAAACGCCTTCAAGTCATGCTTGCATATGTCTTTATAACAGAGGAGGGTTGCCATCATTGTTCTGTTGTCAGAAGCCAGCTTCCTGTATAGAATCCACCATCATCCATCTGGATCAGGTGACCCAGCCATCTTGGATGGTGTTGGTGGATACCAGTAACTATGCTAGAAATCCCAGCATATTCCAATATCTCAATATTTGTTACTATGCCACTCTAGGAGATCCCGAGTATATGACTCCAGCAGCAAATGTGTAATGCATTCATTCTTTTCTACTGCAATGTGTGTAGGGACCAAGAGTCACTGGCAGAGTATGCTCTGTACACAGCATTCTTGGTGTTGATGGTTAGCATTCCATTTTTCCATACTCACCATGATAGTTTGGTTAAGGTTGTTGAGGCCATGACGATCTTCGATGCAGTTCCACATCTAGTAACAGGTCAATCTGTGATTGCAGAGCCCAGATAAACGAACTGATTTATGATCCCAATTCATAGTCACAGAAGTTTATGCGTGAAAGTTCTGCACCCTGGATCATTACAGTTGTTTTTTGTTAAGTGATTGTGAGACTAAAAGCTTCACAGGTCATCACAAGTCTCACCCGTTTGTTGCCGGTGCTCACAAGGGGAGCAAAGAATAGTAAACTGCAACCTACAAGGCATGTCGTAAGAGGTGACCCAAGTAAATAAAGTGTCACAGAAATAGGATGTGCTGGCCTACTTGTAGGCGCATAACTGGCACAACATAATTAGGCTTGGATCACTTACAAATCACAAAGAGTGGGTAACAAGTGGTCGATATGGAGCGTTAAAAGAAGAATCACAAGTCTGGTCATAAGGGTTTGAATCATTTGCAAACAGCATTTTCATGAATATCACTGAGAAACCTATAGCTACATTCTAAACCTGATGCATCTGCTAGCAGATCTACAATGTAAAGTTTACCTAGTCTTGAGACTTCAGGCTTACCTTCAGCGAGGACTCGAGCTTTCAGTGTTGAGTTAAATGAAGACATTGTATCTGCATACTGCTGTCGCTCTCTGCCCTGAAGAAGAAAACAAAATTCACGAATGCTGCTGTTGTTCAAACCACATGAAAGTACATGTTTTCACTCTTTCCGTGGCATGAGTCACCTCCGACAGCCTCCATATGACCAATCAGATGTAATACCCTGATACAGTATAACTCCAGATGCTCCAGTTAAAGTGGGGTTTTTCTGTTTTCAAAATCGTACAGTTACTCAACTGTACAAATTTGTGTCCAGTTGGATAACATACAAACACTTTGGCTGAAATTAGGATATAACTGTTGTCCTACATGTTGTAAGAGCCTAATGGGGATGCAACATTCTCACCTTCTCAGCACAAACCGCACAGATTACAGAGTTGTTAACCTGGTTGATAAGAATGAATGCAAACTACATAATAAAGGACATTATCCACTGGTCATATTTTATCTAAATTACAACAACAGAGTAGTTTAGAACAACAATTTTTCAACCATCATAGATAAGACCTCAAGTATGCAGACCTGAGAAGAAAGAGGTGGTCCACTTACACCAACGTCCAAAACAAACTATGTAGCGTGGCTGACGGCAGCCTTTATTAGAGAATCCCGCCTGAGTAGTTACCGGGGCCAAAATTTGGGGTGCAAAGAATAGAACCACTGTTACCTGCCACGCATGTCGTAAGAAGCGACTAAGGAGTTGTGGCTGAAATCGGATGCACGTGTCCTAAATGTGTAGAAGTTTATAGTTCATAAGTACGGTTCCAACTTCACTGCAACGGGTCACCCCATAATTGCTCGTTCCTGTGCCAATGAAAATCACACGAAATGCTAACAACTGAAATGTTTCCTGTGTGAACTAATTCCAGAATGAAACAGCCGCGTAGCGCCACAAAAAAACAACATGCACCGCATAAAATGCATATGGCCGTCGCTAATGTAGCAACACAAAACTGTTCATCACTTGAATTGCAATTCTTGTCGAAGTGAACATCAATCATGACAAAATCCAGCTTTCTGCACTCGCAATATAACTGCATACGGCAGATTGAGCTTGTTCGTCATAACCGCTGTCCGCCATTTTCTGAATACACACAACAAACGCACGGTTGACACAGCAAAAGCATTCCATGTAACAGTCATAGCTCACAGCGTTGCTCAAGCACTAACTCAGTAGCTCGGCAAACGAAACCAGAAAATACCCGACCAAACATGTCGGAAATGTGCTAGCAAAGTCGTGTTCAGAATCAAACAGTTCTGACTCTGAATGGTCCTCCCGCATTCCGCCATTTCTGGCCAGATTTTTTCAGATGTGTAGAAGTCTATATGTTTAGGGGCCTACCAAACCAATGTGCAACATATACACGTTCTTGGCAAAGATCAAACATATCACAAAGAGTGATTAAAATTGGTTGTAAAGAACAAATGCAAAGAAGAATATTAGATAATCCGAAATCCCAATCTAGTGAGAACACAGAAGAAAAGTATAGAATCAATATAAATGCACTCAAGGCAACAAGCTGAAAGTGTTGACATTAGAGCCCTTACATAGTAGCTCTGATGTAAATTCTGCAAAAATCAACTGCACTAGTATTTAAACCACCACCACCTAGTGAGCAAAGCCAGCTTGCTTGCCTTCCTAAAAAAAATGACATGAAAAAGATAAAGATGATTTTATAACTATAAAATATGGACACGGCAGGTAACAAAACAGTTATAATCTTCTAACCTTTCCAGATCGCAGATCACAAATAGCTGATAATATTTGTCTCCGAGAATCAACATGTGAGATACCCAGTTCTTTGAGATCTTCATCAGTCAATGTAAGAAAAGCTTCCATATCCACCTGAAATATTATTCATGGAAGCTAAAGGTAAGTAAAGCAAATATAATACATGAACTAAGTTTTAATTGAACTGAGTTTCTTATAATGAAGAGACTGGAAAAGAAATCAGTAGCATAAGACATCAGGAAAATGAAAAACAGCAGCAGAATGAGAAACAGTAGCAGAATGAGAAACAGTAGTAGAATGAGAAATATCAGTTGAATGAGAAACAGCAGGAGATTGAGATATCAGAAGAAGGAGAAACATCAGTAGAATAAGAAAAAGGATGATAATGAGAAATCAGATGAATGAGAAATAACAGTAGTATGAGAAATAACAGTAAAATGAGAAATAACAGTAGTATGAGAAATAACAGTAGTATGAGAAATAACAGTAAAATGAGAAATAACAGTAGTATGAGAAATAACAGTAAAATGAGAAATAACAGTAGTATGAGAAATAACAGTAAAATGAGAAACATCTGTAGGATAAAAAATAGGATAAAAACAAGATGAGACGCACAAATGTTCTAACAGATTTTATCAATAACTGATCAGCTTTTCTTAGCCTCAGAAAAATGCTTGGTCAATGTATCAACTCTCAAGATATCAACTTTGCGCAGTTATTGAGCAGTTCTCAATTTCTGATTCTGTGTAGCCAAAAAAATATCCTGACCATTTTTTCCCCCGGTAGATTGTATGAAAGCACTACAATCTAGATGTTTCCTTTTTCCCAAGCATATATATATATATATGCATGAAATAAACATATCAGAAAGTAATGAATACATTCAACAAATAAGGTCAATGTGGTGTTACTCTACCTCCTGCTCCTCAAAAATTGGGTTGTATTTCTCTAGAGACAGCTCTTTCATGATGCTGGCAAGTTCGTCTGAAATGTTAGAACTCAGGTAAGTAAGTCATCATCAAGATTGAACAAGAACAAAATCACATGAAACAGTAAAGATGTCAAAGAAAAAAGTAAGCAAACCAAATAGTTCTGAAATTATGGATAGGAAGATAACATTTCTTCTTCAAACGCTCCTTATCGACCACTTGTTACCCACTCTTTGTGATTTGTATGTGATTCGAGCCTAAGATTGATTGTATGTTGTGCCAGTTATGCACCTAATAGTAGGTCAGCACATCTGATTTTTTTCAATGCTTTTATTTATTAGGTAGCTTCCTAGGTTCCTACCTTAGTCACCTCTTACAACATGCCTTGTAGGTCGAGTGTTACTATTCTTTGCTCCTTGCAGCCCGGCAACACACAGGCAAGATAACATTTAAAGACGATAACAAAAGTACCCAAAAATCTAAACAAAATAATGCAATTAAATACAAACAATTATCAATGCAAAATTGAAAAAAAAATTACTAGTAGGATGTACTAATAAATAACACAAAAAGATGTATTTAAAAAAAAAGATATCTTAAAGCAAGAGAAAAAGAACAGCCAATATGATCATGACAATAAGATGGAATATAGATAAATTAATTATATTTATGTAACAGCAAAGTTTTAATGGAAAATAAGCACAGTAAAGGATGATTGTATTGCATTCTTCTTGTACGCTCCCATCATGCAATCGCCCAAACCAAGGCATATATGTGGGTTACTTCGGATAAGAGACATCCACTACACAAGAACACTAATGATGTTAAGGGCACGGAATCAAGCGTGGCATGTCGTGGATGGCCCAGGCTGAGAGAACAATTGGCCAGGTGACTACGGTTGCGACCCTACCAAAAGGGAAGAATGGATCCCAACAGATGGTAGCATGATGAACTATCTCAACGTTATCATTACTCTTGGAAGAGAATGTAGAGATTGGGGCAACATGAAGGCTGATCTCGCAGTTAAGCAGCTGATAGAAGATAATGCAAGGGATGATGATGTTGTTGTATATACTGATGGGTCGGTTCAACGTGGTGAGAAATCCGGCTGGGGTTTCTTGGCTAATGCACATGGTAGGGTTGTTGCAGAGCGAAGTGGGGCATACAGGACAACTACTTCTAGTATGAGGATGGAGGTTGAGGCCCTTACTGCTGCCCTCCATTGGATTTCTGGGACTTCATTTACTGGGGCAGTTGTTGTATCTGACTCTCAGTCGATGCTTCACAAGATCCAGAAGGGCAGGTTTCTGTATGAGTGGATGTTGTCTATAGAAGTTTCTAACCTCCAGCGGCTTACGTGGATATACTGTCCTGGGCATGCGGGTGTTTACGGTAATGAGAGAGCGGACAGGCTTGCATCAACAGCATCGATTGTTGGGGAGTTGAAGATGGATAAGGGGATATTCTTCGATCTCTTCGCGACTCTCTGTTGGATGAGGACACTAAAATCGATGTTGAATCGATCAAGCAGTTTAAGCAGTTTGGAGTTACACGTTGTTCAAGTCGAACTGGATGCCTGAGAGGCAGAGTGAGAGGTGTGTTTAATCAGCGAGCCACAGGCACCATCAGTATGCATACTCTTCGATATCTGTTGGGGAGACTGAGCACCTATGGGTCTGCCCGGAGTGCAATGACGTCAGTTTAGTAACCAATAACCAATGTACTGTTACATAGGACTTGCAAGCAATTTCTCCATACTGCTGAATCCTTGACTACTTGTTCCATCTTTTCTATGGAATCGTGCCTGATATAATGTCGAAACCAGGATGTGATGGATGGGCCGGAAGGTGCAAATATTGCAGATATTAGGCTCATGCTGTAAACTAGCAAAAAAAACGTACTCTGTTCTTCAGCCCAAACCATATACAGTCACTAAGAGAGACCAGGAAGTGGTGTTAAGAAGGAACACATAAGAAGAAGAGTCTTATATTTCTCGCCTCTTTCAGTAAAGTTCATTCTAGGGTTTCCCTAGGGCATCCTTTCTTTTTGAATCCTTTGCCTCCCACTTCAATGCCTGCTTCATTTTTTCTCAAGAGCATGCCCAACATATCTCCATTTTCTCTTTCTTATAACAGATGCTTCTAGTGGTTGAACATACATTTCTCTGATTTCACCATCTCACCTGAATTCATCTTCTTTTATGTTAATTATTTTTCGCAGACATGTTTTCAAATGCATACAACCTAATTTCTATATCTTCAGTTATTTTCCAACTCTCACTGTAAACTTTGTTATGACAATAAACTTGATGATCTAGCATGAGCAATGACCTGGAGAAGATTAGAGTTTGTCTTGGGGACAAGTTTGATTGTCTAGCATGACCTGGAGAAGACTACAGATTGGTCTGGTTACAAACTTGGTAATCTAGCATGACCAATAACATGAACGTAGAAGATAATCATGGAAGACTGCTTCCTGAAGGAAGTTGGCATATACTACAAGTATTTGGTTATGTCTAAGGAACTGGAGAATGCTTACCGTCTGGTCCACTCCTTTCCTGCAAACTGTCCAAAGCTTGGGGAGCATCATCTGCAGACTGGGGGAAACACAATATGTTAGAGACTCCAACAACTCAGCTTAGAAAAAGTACAGTAATAGATAAGTGTATACTTTTCAAGGGAGTCAAGGCCTTGTTGTTTGTGTCTGGACTGGCTAATATAGCATTTTTTCTCATGTTGACTTCTGGATGCGGTTTTATTGCCCAGATACTGGAATTAAATACTTGGTGCAACACTGTGAGCTGTGAATTTCTTTCAGAAAGCCATTCATTTGTGCCACAAGGGTTATATTGTGAGCTGCATATTCAGAAACTGGCGGAAATCTAGTAGCCTGAAATCTATCGGCTGCCGTATGCAGTAATGTGGACTGCTGATTTGTCGCGACTTGTTCGACTGGAATTGCAAATTCAAGTGATGGATGGTTGGTGTTAGCACCCTGGCTGCTGCTTTATACATTTAATGCATGTACAAGCTGCTGAATTGTGTCATGACCTGTTTTTTTCACAAGTCAATATGTGACGATGATGAGCATTTTGTTTGGATTTTTGCTGGTGCAGGGAAGGAGCAACTAAGGAGCAACCAGCTACTGTGAAGTTGGAACTGTGACTATGACCAAGTCTCTTTGTATTCATTCGGAATAAACCATATCTCTTGTTTCAGTTTCAAATATCTTCATTGCACTCCAGACATGTCCATAGGTGCTCCGATCTCCTTAGCAATATATCCAACAGCATCTAACCATACCAGTTCATTCTTGATTGATAAGCCTACTCATATACCTGTTTTGCTCTTATTTTCTGGTCACTCCAGGCTTCTTTCTGAACAAGCCATGTCTCTTGTTCTTCTTTCTGAACAAGTCATGTCTCTCGTTCATCTTTCTGAACAAGTCATGTTTCTTGTTCTTCTTTCTGAACAAGCCATGTCTCTTGTTCTTCTTTCTGAACAAGTAATGTCTCTCATTCATCTTTCTGAACAAGTAATGTCTCTTTGTATTCATTCTGAATAAGTTATGTCTATCGTTCATCTTTCTGAACAAGCCATATCTCTCCTTCTTTCTGAACAAGTAATGTCTCTCGTTCATCTTTCTGAACAAGTAATGTCTCTTTGTATTCATTCTGAACAAGTCTTGTCCCTTTTTATTCTTTCTGAACAAGTCTTGTCCCTTTTTATTGTTTCTGAACAAGTCATGTCTCTTGGTACAAGTCAGTTCTCTCTGTATCGTTTCTGAACAAGTCATGTCTCTTGGTACAAGTCAGTTCTCTCTGTATTGTTTCTGAACAAGTCATGTCTCTTGGTACAAGTCAGTTCTCTGTATTGTTTCTGAACAAGTCATGTCTCTTGGTACAAGTCAGTTCTCTCTGTATTGTTTCTGAACAAATCATGTCTCTTGGTACAAGTCAGTTCTCTCTGTATTGTTTCTGAACAAGTCATGTCTCTTGGTACAAGTCAGTTCTCTCTGTATTGTTTCTGAACAAGTCATGTCTCTTGGTACAAGTCAGTTCTCTCTGTATTGTTTCTGAACAAATCATGTCTCTTGGTACAAGTCAGTTCTCTCTGTATTGTTTCTGAACAAATCATGTCTCTTGGTACAGGTCAGTTCTCTCTGTATTGTTTCTGAACAAGTCATGTCTCTTGGTACAAGTCAGTTTTCTTTGTATTCTATTACCATGTGACAATACTTTTCTTATTTACTTACCTAATATCAGTCTGAAGATCTCATATGTACTAGGAAGGTGGCTCTATGTTAACTTACTATCTATAAGTCTACTACTTATTACAGTATGACTATAATTTAGTTTATGTGATCCAGTAAAATGACAGTGTCGAGTTTTTTCTCTTACCTTGCCAGGTGTTGGTGACGGTGAAGGTGTAAGTGTAGAAGTGGTGCTTCCTTTAGAAGATGTGCTACGACCTCTAGATGATCTCTGTGGTGTGATGGAAGAACTCCCACTAGTTGAGCTGTTGGGTGAGGTTGTGTTTGACATGGTGCGGAATGCTGAGGGCAGGGTTGTCGACTTCCTATACAATTAGAGAGCACTATTTCAGCAAGATTATCTTCAAATGACATCAGTTTTGCAAAACATATACAATAATGATAAAATAACAAGCAACATATCAACAAACATGTTAGTCATTGTGTTTAATACTTCTTCTTCGTTTGCTCTACATTTGTTAAACCCCTCTTTGTAGTCTGTGTTTGACTGCGTCTTTGAGTGTAAGTTTGTCATGCCAGTTAGAAGCCTACAGACCAGCACATCCGGTTTCTGAATCCTATTTTATTTCAGATTCCCCTCCTGTTTAATATTCAGATTCACTTCCCTGTTTATTTATATAAATAACAAAGGCCTCTTTTAGTAGCTGAGAAAAGAATAGTAACACTGCAACCTACAAGGCATGTCGTAAGAGGGGACTGAGGTAGGGGTCTAGGGAAGCTACCCTAATAAATAAAAAATGTTGCAGAAATCAGATGTGCTGGCCTACTTGTAGGTGCATAACTGGCACAGCTGTTCAAATAAATCTTTGTTCTAAAAAATCTCTCCCAATCAAAACATAGAAGAAATAATCTCAGACATTAGCAGTTAATATTTATGAACTCAACTGGTCAAGTTTATGAAATCAATCTCAGACATTAGCAGTTAATATTTATGAACTCAACTGGCCAAGTTTATGAAATCAATCTCAGACATTAGCAGTTAATATTTATGAAATCAATCTCAGACATTAGCAGTTAATATTTATGAAATCAATCTCAGACATTAGCAGTTAATATTTATGAAATCAATCTCAGACATTAGCAGTTAATATTTATGAAATCAATCTCAGACATTAGCAGTTAATATTTATGAAATCAATCTCAGACATTAGCAGTTAATATTTATGAACTCAACTGGCCAAGTTTATGAAATCAATCTGTGTCAACAAAACAACAATACTACTCCAACAAACCTGGGCATGAATAGTCTAGATGGGGTGTTGTTGGGCAAGAAGGGAGAATATCTTGGTGCTGGAATGTTGGTATTTGGTACAAACGGAGGACCCCTACCTAGTTCTGTAAGTAAAAACAGAAATGGCAATATTAGTATATTGTACACACAGAAAGTAAACAATAGTATATGGTACACACAGAAACTAGACATCTGATACATACAGAAAGTAAACAATAGTATTCAGAACACATAGAAAGTAAATAATAGTATTTAGAACACACAGAAAGTAAACAATATTATTTAGAACACACAGAAAGTAAACAATATTATTTAGAAAACACAGAAAGTGAACAATATTATTTAAAAAACACAGAAAGTAAACAATATTATTTAGAACAAACAGAAAGTAAACAATAGTATATAGAACACACAGAAAGTAAACAATATTATTTAGAACACACAGAAAGTAAACAATAGTATTTATAACACACAGAAAGTAAACAATGTTATTTAGAACACACAGAAAGTAAACAATAGTATTTAAAACACACAGAAAGTAAACAGTAGTATTTAGAACACACAGAAAGTAAACAATGTTATTTAGAACACACAGAAAGTAAACAATGTTATTTAGACCATAAAGAAAGTAAACAATAGTATTTAGAACAGAAAGAAAGTAAACAATAGTATTTGGCACACACAGGAACTAAACAATATTATTTGGCACACACAGGAAGTAAACAATATTATTTGGCACACACAGGAACTAAACAATATTATTTGGTACACACATAAAGTAAACAATATGATTTAGAACAAACAGGAAGTAAACAATATTATTTGGCACACACAGGAACTAAACAATATTATTTGGTACACACAGAGAGTAAACAATATGATTTAGAACAAACAGAAAGTAAACAATAGTATTTAGAACACACGGAAAGTAAACAATAGTATTTAGAACACACAGAAAGTAAACAATATTATTTAGAACACATAGAAAGTAAACAATAGTATTTAAAACACACAGAAAGTAAACAATGTTATTTAGAACACACAGAAAGTAAACAATGTTATTTAGAACACACAGAAAGTAAACAATGTTATTTAGAACACACAGAAAGTAAACAATGTTATTTAGACCATAAAGAAAGTAAACAATAGTATTTAGAACACATAGAAAGTAAACAATGTTATTTAGAACACACAGAAAGTAAACAATGTTATTTAGAACACACAGAAAGTAAACAATGTTATTTAGACCATAAAGAAAGTAAACAATAGTATTTAGAACACATAGAAAGTAAACAATAGTATTTGGCCCACACAGGAACTAAACAATATTACACACAGAAAGTAAACAATAGTATTTGGCACACATAGGAAGTAAACAATATTATTTGGCACACACAGGAACTAAACAATATTATTTGGTACACACAGGAACTAAACAATACGATTTAAAACACACAGAAAGTAAACAATAGTATTTAGAACACACAGAAACTAAACAATAGTATTTTGACACACAGAGGAACTAAACAATATTATTTAATACACACAGAAAGTAAACAATATTATTTAGAACACACACAGAAAGTAAACAATAGTATTTGGTACACACATGAACTAAACAATATTATTTGGCCCACATAAAAAGTTTGTGATCCTGTTTTAAAATATAAACAATTGATATGTTCATGTTCAATACATGTTGTTCTGATCTCTTCAAAACAAGACATGCCCTTGTGTTCCTAACTTTGTAGTGATTTAACACAAATATCAAATTGGCTGCCAAGTCTCAATGTTGTTGTTTATACATCAGAATGTCATCAGCAAATGACGTTTTACCTCTTACATCAAGTTGTTGTTCTGTGATTGTCACTGTGTATATCTTGAATAAGACTGGTGAAAGAAGAGAACCTTGTGGTAAACCTGAATATACTGTCACCGGATCAGATGACCAACCACCATATCGTAGTACCTCTATTTATTATCTAGTGGTGCTGAAGATCTTAATTCTCTTTTGCAGCCAATACCAAGTTTATAAATCTGCAACTGTTTTGCAACTGCTGAGTGGCATCATAGTGGATGTTTGTTATTATTCAAGGGTCTGGCAATAACTATCTAAGAGGGGAGTCCTGTACATTTTAGCTGTACATGTTGCACACTGTCTAATCTGACTAGGTGGGGTCGGCTAAAGAAAAAGTTGATAACACGCAGCGCTAGAGACTATGTGCTGTAGAAATTCAGCGGTTTGAGCCCAGGCCTAAAATTCTTAGTGTGCACATAATGCGCTGTTGGACAACAAAAAACCCTGATCTATTAAGTGGGGGTCCAATTTACAAGTACCTTTGAGGTCATAGTAAGGCTTGCCTAATAAAACAAAGCAAGTCTTTATGCAACAATAAGTCGCCTAAATGGTGAGGGACACTGGTGATAAGGAAAGCAGCAAGTCTTCGCACACCAATCAGTCAGATTGTTATTCTTCTTCTTCAAACGCTCCATATCGACCACTTGTTAACCACTCTGTGTGATTTGTATGTGATCTGAGCCTAAGAACGATCGTACACTGTGCCAGGTATGCGCCTACAAGTAGGCCAGCACATCTGATTTCTGTGCTGCTTTATATTTACTAAGGTAGCACCCCTAGGGCCTACATCAGTCGCCTCTTACGACATGCATTGTAGGTTGCAGTGGTACTATTCTTTGCTTCCCTTGCAGGCCCCGGCACCACATGGGTGAGATTGTTATTAAGACACCATTACTATGAATTCGTAGCGGGCAAACAAAGAAAATCCAGGAAAAGACCTGCCGCCTTAACCAATATAGTGAGATGGTTGGGCTGAAAATAAATCAGAAGAAAACTGAAGTAATGACTCTGAACATAGCAACCCCAGCCCCAGTCAAACTAGAAGGTAAAACCCTCCGAGATACAACCGCTTTCACATACCTTGGAAGTGTTATTAGCAATCAAGGAGGCGCTGGATCTGACATTAAAAACAGACTGAGTAAGGCACGAAGTGCATTCATGACCCTTCAGACCGCCTGGATATCTGCCCAATACAGCATCAGAACCAAGACTTGTATATACAACAGCTGTGTGCTGTCAACATTGCTGTACGGATCGGAATGCTGGAGAATGACAGAACAGGATATGTCCAGACTCTCCACATTTCATACAACTTGTCTGCGAAAAATCTTACGCGTGTACTGGCCACTACTATCTCGAACCAAGAATTGCTTGCACGATGCCAACAAGAGAATATGGGCACTATCATCTGAAGCGACGCTGGAGATGGATTGGACATGTGATGCGCATGGAGACTGGCTCCGACACGAAAACTGCACTGAGATGGACTCCAGAGGGTAGGTAAAAGCGTGGAAGACCCAAGACGACCTGGAGGAGAACGATAGAGCAAGAACTGAAGGAAATGAATCATAGCTGGAACACAATACAGAGGAAGGCCATGAACAGGGAAGAATGGTGTACGTTTGTTGCTGCCCTAAACGCCAAGGGTGTAACAGGCTAAAGAGAGAGAAACAAAGAAAAAACCGAACTGGGCATAGTCATGGTAATTTGGTTCCTGTGTCAATGCTTTGTAAAGTACTGATAAAGTTGAACTGAACAGAGAAAGTCAAACAACGACAACAAAATTAAATACCTGAGCTACCACTAGAATCATTTGGCCTAGATTTCCCAAGAACTGCATATTTTCTGTGGGCCGCCATTTTGGTATGTAGAGCAGTGATGCTGCTACTGCCTCCCGATGAGTCTGGGCTGTTGCTTTCATTATTATTGTTGTGGTGGTTGCTGTAGTTAGTGTTGGTACCAGAAGCTGCAGTACTGTCACTGAGATTTTCTGCAGATGCTTTTATTGGCCGCACCAATGCACTTGATCTCTATAAACAAAGTATTTCATGATATTTTAGTTATTTTATGAAACATCTAGTCAGCCATCTAAAATACGAGACTCTAAAGGCAAAGGATTGACTTCCTTGCACCAGGTTTCCCCACATAGCTCCATCCCTGTTGGCAGAAATGTCACGTTATCTACCGAGCATGTTCCACAAAAGTGTTATGTCTTCCCTAACCGGAATTAAAAAAATTCTAACTAACCAGAACTAGCTCTTTATTCCTCAACAAAAATATAATTCTTCTTAGCTAACCAGAACTAGTTCCTTCTTTTCCGAAGAATAAAGTCATTCTTCTTTATTAACTACAACTAATTCTTTTTTTCCGAATAAAATATATAAATAAAATTTCCTGTAGTCTTTTAAGGATATGAAGTGCCTGTCACTTCACATTTCTTGGCTCTAGTATGCAGGAGGTAGAAGGGCCAATTCCTTTCCTAGTGCATTGAACATCGAGTGTGGGATTAACTCGCAACACTCTTGTGTCCGAGTCGATAGGCAAACACTGATGTATTACGCGAATCCGTCCCACTCATTACTTTCTAACAAGAATCAAATTCTTCTTTAAAAGGGTCTAAAGCCAAAGGATTGACTTCATTGAACCGGGTTTTACCCCATATAGCATGGCCCCTCTCCGCAGAAATGGCAAGCTACTTGCTGAGAATATTGCACAAAGCATGGAAAAAAATGCACACATGAACATAACGGCGCAGTCTGGATTCGAACCCATGCCCTTCGGAATACAAGTCAAAGGCTTAACCACAGATACCCCCCAAATTCTTCTTTGTAAACAACAACTAGTTCATTGTTTCCTTACTGAAATGTCATATGTCTAATATAAACCAGAACTGGTTCTTCTCTAACTAGAATACAATACATTCTGTGCTAACTAGATTCTTACATAAGTTTCATCTCCATTCTTATAAGCTCTGAAGTTGGAGGTCAGTCGATGTGAATGGTCAGAGTTGTCCAAAGCAAAGCTTGGAGTAGGTAGGAAAGGTGGTATCACAGGTTTCAATGTCTCCCTGGACATGGCTGAGTGAGCAGAGGTGATATTCTGAAGAAAAATAAATGGAACACAAATACTGAAAGTTGATGATACAAAAATGTAATTTTCGGAACATGTGAGCTTACTATGTGATGCAGGTGTAAAACCATGAATTTTCTAATGAATTGAATTTGAAAGACAAAATTCATTTAAAAAGACTAACAATAAAATTCCTACAATATATCTTCATCATCTTCAAATTACATCGGGACCCTCACCAGTGCTATGGAGTTCATGCACTGCAGGTGAGATCTTCCTGTGTAAGAAAGAGATCGAAGCACACATTGTTACTCACTGAAGTGCAATGATGATAGTCTTATTAGCCATAGTTATGGCACCTTGGACTGATTTTTGCATGAAAGCTTATCACCAGTGTTCCTTGCTATTCAGGTAAGCTTTACTCTAACTTCAGAGGTAGCCAGTCACATAGTCTTCTTCTTCATATGCTCCATATCGACCACTTGTTAACCACTCTGTGTGATTTGTATGTGATCCAAGCCTAAGAGCGAATGTACATTGTGCCAATTATGCGCCTACAAGTATGGCACATCCGATTTCAGCGATGCTTTTTATTTACTAGGGTAGCTTCCTAGGTCCTACATCAGTCGCCTCTGATGACATGCCTTGTAGGTCGCAGTAGTACTATTCTTTGCTTCCTTGCAGGCTCCGGCACCACACGGGCGACTCAAACAATAAAGAGTGGTTTATAAATGGTTATTTTAAAGTGAACTCAGGTCCATGATCAACTACACCAGCAAGCAAGGAGCATGAGAGAACTTAGAATCTACTAAAAAGAAGACAAGACCAAGAAACTTACCAAGGTATACAAAGATGCACATTGTTTAGTCTCCAGTAACATAGTATCATAGCTGGTCAGATACATACTAGTCTGGTCTGTGTCTAAGATTGTCTTGCGTTCTAACCGAGCTGACTGCAAACAGAAACAAAGACAACCAAAATAAAAAAATACAGTTTCAATAACCAAATATTTGTGTAACATCAATCGGGAAAGGAGGGAGGTGGGGATGTGATGGTGTTATAAATATGGATCACAGGGAGTCTTCTTCAAACGCTCCATATCGACCACTTTGTGTGATTTGTATGTGATCTGAGACTAATAGCAATTGTATGTTGTGCCAGTTATGCGCCTACAAGTAGGCCAGCACATCCGATTTCTGTGCTGCTTTTTATTTACTAGATTAGCATCCCTAGGGCCTACATCAGTCACCTCTTACGACATGCATTGTAGGTTGCAGTAGTACTATTCTTTGCTTCCTTGCGGCCCCGGCCCCAAAAGCGGGTGACAGGAGTCTACAAGGTATGTTCTGCGCCTGGCTCTACATCTAGCTGAGTTGAGGTTAGCTAGTCTCTCTTAGGAAGGATGAAAAAGGAAAATTAGTAGCCTTCTGAGGACCTACAAAACACACAAGCCAACCCCTACCTGCTAAGGGTATAGACTGGGAAACTTTGAGTGTGAGGTCCAAAGCTAATAGGTTTCTGGCTCGCCTAGATGGATAGACTCCCCAAGGTCAAGTTTTTTTTTGCTTGCAACTTAGAGAGGTGAACCTAAATAAAAAGCATGCAGAAACTGGATGTGCTTGCCTACGGGTCTGTAGGCATCTAACTAGCACAACAAACTTATGCTCTAAGGTGCAAATCGTATACAGGAAACAGAGACTGGTTAATATTTGATTGATGTAGAGTGAAAGAAGAAGAAGGATCACTAGGGCGCAGGAATCAGGCTGAAAAAATACATTGGTAGGGACCTTTCTCCATGTTTTCATTGGATGTTTTGGCAACAGATTTGTCCAATGAAGTAAGGATCAACATGATCACCATGGTGAGATCACCATGGTGAAACCTACTAGAGACATATATGATGAGAGTGAATCAACTATTTCATCTTCAGCGTGACTCAAGATTGTAGGAGAGTCCACTCTAACATTTCTTCTAAAGTAGAATACTGTTAATCTCTGAGTATTGCATTCACAGCCAAATTGAGTCAAGCAGCCTTGTTCAGATGTGTTGCTATAAGGTACAAGTTCAACTACCTGACACACAAATAAGTGTAAACTTGTACTCCATCAAAGATGGCAAATAGTAACAAGAACTACAATCCCTACACTCTAGCAAGAATCTTGTACAGCAAAGGAAGTTTGTGCATGAGATTAAAAGTCAGTCCATTCGCCTACATGGACATATGGGTCTGTCTGGAATTCAGTGAAATCAATTCTGTTAACTCGCTATTTGGTTATTGGTTACAGAACCGAACATAGCACTCCGAGCAGATCCATATGTGCTCAGTCTTCCCCAGCAGATCAGTTATCAGAGGACTATAATCATAACACTTGTGACATGTCCATAGGTGCTCCGATTCCAACCTCAACAAATCCAGCAGGATCAAGCAGCACAACATGTCAGTTTGATGTTGATTATTCAATCTTTTTGCATATTTGGTATGTCATTCTTTTCGGACTGTACCAATATTGACACCCATTTCTCTCAATCTGGTCAGTGACTGGGATTCCCAACACTGAAACTCTTCTATCTTGAAAGACTCTCTCAATGTTTAAAGAATGTAATTTCGGTCCATTGCAGTTACCTATGATATTGTAGCCATGCCAGCCAATCTATCAGCTCGTTCGTTACCCATGACTCCTGCATGCCAAGGGACGACAATGAAGTGCTTTTTCTTATCCCTGTCTGTACCAGCATCCCACTATTTCTTTTTCGACTTTATGAATCATACTCATGGAGTCACTGAGTATGAAAACATAAAAGTAGTTATGAGATGCCAACCATGTCACAGCCTTTGTAACCTACTGTACCTCCATTGTTAAACATATCAAAGCTGATGGCTCTAGTGGGTCACTGGTTAAACACACTCTACATTGTGTCCAGTTCGGCCTGTACAATGTGTCTAAATTCCTTAAAATGCTGTATAGATTCATGATCAATTGTTTTATTTACAGTGAACAGACAGTCACAGAGAGTCAGAAGGACAACTAACTAGAAAAGTATATTACAATTATCACTACAAACTATTCTGTTTCACATCAGAATGGGAAACAACAAACTGAACAATCTGTTACACTGACTGAGAATGATCCTGTGACACCTGATCCTGTCACACCTGAGAATGTGTTGGCAAGTAACCAAACATAACCTAGACTAATGCTCACAGAGATACAAATCGATACAAAACTGTTTCAAAGTCTCTAAAAAATTTGTGAATTCTCAATCACAACAACATGCATTCAGAGGACTGGACTTCTCATGAAGATGTTACTAAACAATAGCAAACATGCATTTAGAGTACTGGACTTCTCATGAAGATGTTACTAAACAATAGCGAACAAGTGCATGAAGACAAATGAGTATGGAGAAAATAAGCTATTTGAGAAATTGTCCATTTGACTTAATACTGAACAGATAACAAAATTTGCTCACAATAACAGGTAAAACTTTCTCAGGTGTATCCTTACCTGTATTTGAGGTTGGACTGACACCTGTTTGCGACTTAAATCTTGAACTGAGGCAGACATTTCCAAAGGCACCAGTCTATTACTTCCAGTGAATGTACGGCCAAGTTTAAGATTCCGGAATCGGTTAGACATTCGATTCCACCAGCCCTTCAGGAACAAAAAGAATGTTGAATGCATGTATATTACTCTATAGAAGAGGTAATATCAAATTAGAAGAAATATTATGTTTAGGCACTGTCAAAATAAATGCTGAAAGTTTATTTGAATTCTTCACCCCTAGAGAGGCATAGGTCAGCAATCAAGGTTCAAGGTTTTCCAAGCCTTCCTATCTGAGGTCTTTTCTAGAATCGCGAGAGAGAGAGATCATCTTTTCTAGATCTCTTACAATTTTCTTGCATTCTGTTTCCATCACCTGCCTTCAGGTGCCTGGGTCTTCCTTACCTCTATTACCCTGGGGTTCCATTGGAGGGCCTGTCTCATGATGCTGTCAGGAGGTCTCCTCCCTCAGTGTGTGTCATAACCATTGCCACCTTCTCCCATTATCTTTTGTTCCACCTGTCATTTTCCCACTCTATTCCACAGCTCCCTGTTTGTGATCCCATCATACCATTGCAACTATTGATGTTAAGTTTAAAGGTTTAAAAGCCGAAGGATTGACTTCATTGCACCGGGTTTTATCCCATCTGGCCGGTCCCTCTCCGCAGAAATGGCACGCCACCTGCCAAGAGTATTGCACAAAGCACGAACTCCGTAGCTCCAGCAACAATCCTAGAGGTCTCTGGAAAAACTGCACTCGTGAACAGAACGGTGCGGATTTGAACCCGCGACCTTCGACTCACAAGGCACAAGGGCTTAACCACTCAGCCACAGAGACCCCCATTGATGTTAAGTATCTTGTAAGAATCCGATACTGCTACTAAAATTACTGTAAGAATCTGATACTGTTACTAAAGTTACTGTAAGAATCCGATACTGCTACTAAAATTACTGTAAGAATCCAATACTGCTACTAAAGTTACTGTAAGAATCCGATACTGCTACTAAAGTTACTGTAAGAATCTGATACTGCTACTAAAGTTACTGTAAGAATCTGATACTGCTACTAAAGTTACTGTAAGAATCTGATACTGCTACTAAAGTTACTGTAAGAATCTGATACTGCTACTAAAGTTACTGTAAGAATCTTCACAAAATAGATGAGACCGCAGTAAAACTATTTGATTGGCGAAACACGTAATCACAAAGTACTGTAGTTTTACAAATTACAAAAACAATGACAAAATACAGCAATGTTTCGACCAACAAGGCCTTTATCAAGCAAACGAACAACAGGAGTGACTTCGCTCTAGAGAATCGGTTGATTTCTTTGTATGGTACCTTGTGACCACGTGGGCTCAACGTATTACATTCCTATGCTTCTTAGTACTTTCTCTTCCCATGCCTTGTCTTCTTCTTCTTTGCGTTCGTTCTTTATGACCAATTTTAATCACTCTTTGTGATAGGTTTGATCTTTGCCAAGAACGTGTATACGCTGCACATTGGTTTGGTAGGCCCCTAAACGCATTGACTTTTACACGTTTAGTACATGTGCATCCGATTTCAGCCGAATCTCCTTAGTCGCCTCTTACGACATGCATGGCAGGTAACAGTGGTTCTATTCTTTACACCCCAAATTTGGGCCCTGGTAACCACTCGGGCGCCCATGCCTTGTAATCTATACGGGTATATGTTGCATGTATTCAAGTTATATATTTACTAGTTTTTTCATTGTTTCTCTTCCGTTCTATTTCTAGTTTGTATGTGTGTTTTTTATGTTACATTTATTTCGTTATTCATTTTTATTCCCAGATTTTCATTAGAAACGTTTGTATTTAGTCATCCATTTGTTTTTTTAATTAACTCCTGTTGTTCGTTTGTTGATAAAGGCCTTGTTGGTTGAAAGCGTTGCTTTTTTTGTCATTGTTTTTGTAATTTGTAAAACTACAGTACTTTGTGATTATGTGTTTTGTAAGAATCTTGTACTGTTACTAAAGTTACTGTAAGAATCTGATACTGTTACTAAAGTTACTGTAAGAATCTGATACTGTTACTAAAGTTACTATAATCATACTTATATTATTACTAGTATAGTTGTAAACTAATTTACAAGACTTACCTTTAAACCACTTTTGGAGTTATCAGTTTCCATGCTACAAGGACAAGAGAAGACATTATTAATACTTATAAAAATTAGTGCTATAAGGCAATCCTGCTGTCTTGTACGGTTGCAGTTAGGTTAATAATGAAAAATCTTTCCCATTACTTCTTTCCTTCTTCTTTTCTCTAATCTTGTTTTGCCTCACAGCATCAGGATAAGAAGAGATTTCTAGAATGGGCTTTTATGTGCGATTTGTTTTCCATAGCCTCTATTATTTCTGTGGTCCACCTTGTGGGTGGATAGCCGTTTGCTTTGTATCCACTGTATCGGAGTAGCATTGCTTTTTGAGGTGCACTGTCTGCTTCTAATTTGTATAAGGGAATCACCATGTAACAGTAGATAGTGCACACTGGATTTAACCATCAAACAGATAAAGGTTTGAATCCTGGTATAGTTAATTCTTCTATTATTGCTGTGAGTACATGACCCTCAACTAACTCTCTCCAAGCAGGTTTATTATGTGCAGTTCTCTCCAGTTGTTACATGTTAAGCTCCACATTGCTTGGTGGTGACAAACATAACATATAAATGATCTAAAGGCAAAAGAATTGATTTCACTGCACCGGGTTCCCCAGAAGACTCTGACCCTTTTGGCAGAAATGGCACGTCATCTGCCGAGAGTGTTGCACAAACTCAGTAGCTTCAGCAACAATCCTAGGGATCTTATGAAAAAATTGCACATGTGACTTGTCAGGATTTGAACCCACAACTTTCAGAATGGCAAGCAAATATCTTTACCACTTTGCCATAGAGAACTTCTGATACATGTCATAAAATAGTTGAACATTTTTCTTATTCAGATTCACCTCACAAATGTCAGAAAAATTGGCACAGCATGCACATGCTCTTTGGCTCAGATCATACATACAAGCTGCATTGAGTTGCTGAGAAGTGATCAGTAATGAGTGAAGGATGTTTAGTGCAAGGAAAAACATAAAATGTCAGAGACTGTCAGATTAGGTAAACCTAATCATCACTTTTGGTCTAAATTCACATGAATTTATTCTACAAGTGGTAAGGGCGTAACACTTTGGCTGCCACTGATGACAAAAGTCGGTGAAATACCAAGTCCCTTCCCCAGCATCGTCGACTTCTGTTGTCCGACATGTGTCGTAGACGATGTCTTTTTTAAATGGGGAGTATTGCTAACCGAAAACAGGGGTCCCGTGACGCACTACTTCCGTACTGTTCCGACAATCTCTCCAAAATGGTGGATCTAGCATAAGTGTGGTAAACATATCGTAAGTCTGATTTTGAACGATTTTTGGTGCGATTTTGTAGTAAACACGCCGTGTGTTACGGGCCCAAACTGGGGTGTAAAGAATAGAACCACCTGCCACACATGTCATAAGAGGCAACTAAGGAGGTTGGGCGTGGGGCTAGCTACCACACACCGTAAAAACACTAGATGGCTACAGAATGGAAAGCGAACCTGTAAACGCTGGCTGAAACCGGACACATCGCCGAAGGATAAGCACCAGAGCTCCAAATGGTACTGAAGATGTGACGTAAACACACCAATGCTAAGGCTGCATGAATCAGATTTCCACATGAATAGAATTTAGTTTAGTTTTAGTTTAGTCGTCGGATCACCATCACTGCACATCGAACAAATTAGTCCATAAGTGCTCCGATCTCTCCTCAGTATGTCCATCAGCGTGTGGCGACTAACGACACCGGTTCTTTGTTGGTTTACAATTCTTCTTTGTCTGCCAGCATAGCGTTCTTGTCGAGCTACACCACACTTAACTTTGAGTTCTTGCAGTCTGGTTAGTGTTGTGGATTCACCGCTATTACGTGAATCATGTACACGCCCTCTCTCCCTTAAGGAATTTATAATATCAGCCTGGTCCATTGCTCGTCCGCTTTGGACAGCAGCCATACCTGCAAACCTATCCGCACGTTCATTCCCCTTACACCTGCATGCCCTGGCACAAAATAAAACTGATCTTTGTCAGCTTAGACCTCCCCAGCGATTCTATCCAATGTTTCCTAGCCCATCCTGTTTCAATCTTCCTGAGCATACTCATTGAGTCACTGAGAAAACATGCATGGATAAAAGTCTGTGATTCTAGCCAAATCATCGCTTTTGTAACCGCCATGATTTCCATAGTGAGACTGCTCGTAGTCACGGCAAAACCACCACTGTCTTCCTTCACAACATCACCTCCGACCTGAGCAGTGAAAGCCCATGAGCTCCGCACATGTCGAATCACCGAACCATCCGTATAAATGATTACATCATGCTCAGATGCGTTCTCAGAAATTAATGCCTGAACCTCTGCCTCCACGACAAGTGGGTTGTGTTGCCTGCATTCTTTATCAAGTTCGATGCATACAGAAAAGGATGTAGCTATTGCTCTTGGCACTGGTATCCATTCTTCACTGGGATCAATGTCTTCAAGTGTACACACCTGTTCAATACAGTCCTCGGCCTGACCCATCTAAGATTTTCCTCTTTTTAACCTATTTCTTTTGTCTCTTTATTTCCAAGTGCAGAGGATGTTGTGTGTCAGCATTGACTCGAAGGTATGCTCGTGCACGGCTCATCAGTATTCTATACTCCATAGTAGGATAGTCAAGGAGATAGCGCATCGCCCTGCACGACGTGTCTTTAGTGCAACCAAGTATAACGCGCATCGCCTCGTTCTGTATTCTTTCCAGTCGTTCTATCTGACTATGACTGAGAGTCAGGATCGCCAGCGCATTCTCAAGCACAGAAAGGACCAGACCCTGGTATAAAAGACAAAGATGGCGCTGTTCACAATCCGCCGCAGCCATTACCCTCATCGCCAGCAAACCTTTCCTCGCCTTCATTATCACATGAGCTATGTGTTCCGTAAAAGCTAGACTACGATCAAAACGCAACCCCAGGTATTTCATAGACTGAGATCGCTCCACCACCTCTGAACACAAAACCACAGATGGTGTTGGAGTGTTGACGATGTGGTTGTTTAAAGAGAACCATGTCACCGCTGCTTTTGTGGGGTTGACCAATGCTCCTGCTTCAACGCACCATCTACCTATGCAGTCGAGTTCTGACTGAAGTTCCTCCACAAGCTGTTCTCTATCCTTGCCCTGACGATACACCAACACATCATCTGCATATGACATTGTCCTTCCTCTACCCGTGATCTGCTCTTTTGTGATGATCACAGTATAGGCATTGAACAACACCGGAGATAATGGTGACCCCTGTGGTAAGCCAGGGTGGATTGTTGTTGGTGATGACACCCAACTGCCACATTTAAACACTATCTTTCGCTGGAAGAGGGCCACAAAGATCCAATTGAGGAGGAATAGGCTGATATTGAGTTCAGTCAGCTGCACCATTAAAAAATGCGACGGCACTCTATTATAGGCATCTATGAGGGTTTTCACTCGGGCATTGAGACATGAATAGAATTTATGGGGAGATCTGGTACACCGGTCTGTGCGGTGATTGCGAGAGAGATAGAATAAGTAAACAAAGATTTTCAAAATGGACTATGTAGCTGATGAATAGTGATGGCCAAAATGACTCATTCTGACTTGCTAGCCAGTGATAAAACGGATACGAATTTAAACTTTGATTCACGTGACGATGTTTATAGAGCAATAGCAGATGTTCCCACGGGTACAGGAGTAGGTGATGCACACCCACCTCGAAAATGGTGGCATGTCATACTGTGGATAGGTATGGGGCACGATATCAGTTACAGCAATAGCTTGTGGATTATGAAGAATATTCTCTACATATAGACAGGTTAATAGCTCATTAATATATGAACACTATTCCATAGTTTAAAAGTCCTAAGTTTATTAGTTTATTTTTATGATTTTTAAAAATGTCACCCTCAAAACTGATCATGCCTAAAAATAGCGTGGCAGTGAGCCAGACTTAGTTGAAAATGGGTGGCAGCGAAAGAGTTAAAGGGTTGCAATGTGCTCACTTTGTCGGTGCTAACGCCCGGATCACAAGAGTGTTGAAATTGTTTGATAAGACGAATGCAAACAAATTGGTTATTGGTTACTGAACTGACATCACAGCACTCCGGGCAGATCCATAGGTGCTTAGCCTCCCCCATCAAATATCAAAGGGTAAGCATACTGATGATTCCTGTGACTCGCTGGTTAAACATACACCTATCTCTGTCCCTCAAACATCTAGCTCTACTTGTACATTCATTCCCAACTCGTCAAATCGCTGGATTGATTGAACGTCAATTTTAGTGTCCTCACCCAACCGTAGCGCTCCAAGAGACCGAAGAACATCCCCTTATAAAACAAACCATGCATTCTTTAATAGATTAAATGAACACAATAGCCAAATGTTAAGGTACCTCAGTTCTGTCGAGAAAGTAGAGCCAATATCATTAGGCTTGTTACGATTTTTCTTGTGCTTGTCTACTTTATTGACCTGCATGGCCTTGGCAGCAAGCTGGCGTAATAATTCTGTGTCCACATCATCTAGTAAGATATGTACTTCATCAGATTACAACACATCTTAGACACATACTTTATGACATCATCTAGTAAGATATGTACTTCATCAGATTACAACACATCTTAGACACATACTTTATGACATTTCTTCTTCTTTGAACACTCCATATCGACCACTTGCTAAACCACTCTTTGTGGTCTGTATGTGATCTGAGTCCAAGACTCAACTGTATGTTGTGTCAGTTATGCACCTACAAGTAGGCCAGCACATCTGATTTCCGTGACAATTTTTATTTACTAGGGTAGCTTCCTAGGTCCCTACCTCAGTCACCTCTTATGATATGCCTTATAGGTCATAGTAGCACTATTCTTTGCCTTAGTCTGACTTCTGAGGTACTTGTAATTTAGATTCTCAAGTACAGGATCAGGGTTTCCTGTGGTCCAACCGAGTACTGTGTGCACACAGAGAATTTTTGACCCAAACTGGCCTCAAACTCCAAAATGTCCACGGCATGTGGTCACTAGCACAAGTAAATTATGTTCAATTCCCATAACAAATTATATGTCTACAAAGAGTTAATAGATATAGAAATACAATCAGACAGACATATGTGAAGAATCACCTATAAGAGATGCCATATCGAAAGCTGTACATCCATTTTTAGCTTGGATGGTCACATCAGCTCCAATGGACAGCAAGAACATTGCAACATTTTTCTTTCTGAAATACAAAAATACTGTCAGCTAAAAACAGAATACATCTTACCATCAGCTGAATACAAACTACTGTCTGATTTTAACAAAACACAAACAACTACAGAGAGTAAAAATAAACCTGTCACCCTATATACTCCCAAAGACACCAGAAATTAAATCAAAAGTGATAGATGAAACAACCAAACGCTTAGACCAAGTCAACCTTATGAGAGGATATCAAAGAACCATTGCCCATACTGAAGAATCTGCATTTTACCTGAGGTTATAGGTCGAACCGCACAGAGCATCCCAAGCATTTTTCTGCATTTCTACCAACTTATTTGAAAATGTAATAACTCTGTTATTTTTGGAATATTTGTTTGAAATATCGTATTTTGAAATAAAATATGTATGTGTATGTTTTGATAATAAAAATTTGTGTTTGTACTGCTCTATGTACTAGTAGTACTTGATATTTGCTCAGTACTAGTACTTGCGACAGGGTCAGTTCTAGAACGCTTGCTTGGACGTAAATCACATTCTCGTCAGTATCACTATTTTCGTCATCAGTGTCTCGCACCTGTACAGAATTTTCAGAATCTGAGTGAACAGATTCACTTAATGAGAATATATCATCATCTCCGCTATCTTCATCGTTAAATATGTCGTCAGCACCATATGACAACAACACCAAAGCTTTTTCTGTTGGTGTAATCGTTCTGGAAGATTTTCTACACGCCATTTTGCTTGAACTAGTTTTGACAAAGAGAATCTCTTTCAAGGATATAAATAACCTTCATACGGCGAAAAATTGACCAATGACAATGTTTTATATAAGGGAAGATGTCCCCAATGCTATAGATAGTCTATTGTAGAGGTGGTTCCCGTTTACTACACATATTTTGCTGATGAGTTTACTACGTGAATGTCTCGTAGTTGGGATACAGCAGACACCCACCTATTACGTCACCCTCACGTAGTTGGTAAACAAGAGGTTAAAGCTACCATCTAAGTAGGTGATGGACTCGCATTCACACTCAAACATCCCCTTCATACACACTCCATTCCCACTCACCCATGGTAGGTGGCCTGCATTAGTGCTGTCCAACCACTGATTAAGTCCTGCTTGTTGACATCACACCCCTTCAGTACAAGCAACTCAGCAATGTCCAGTCGGCCAGTCATTGCTGCAAACATGAGGGGTGTGGCTCCATCTTCAGGAGAATAAGCATCCTTCTGTAAATGGTCCTGATCAAGAACCTCACGCACTCTCTGGATATTTCCTGCCAATAAAAATGTAAATGAGACATTTATCTGACTGCAGATTATTTTCAAAATGTGTGCTTATTGTCAAGCTTGTACAGAAATGTATCTGACTAACTATTATTTTCTCAAGAGCCGCAATAGCATAGTTGTATCTGAATAACTATTATTTTCTCAAGAGCCGCAGTAGCATAGTTGTTAATTAACTCGCTTCTTAGGCTAGTGGTCTGGGTTCAACTTCACAGTGCACGTGGAATATTGGTCCGACTGTAGAGGCCTTAAGGTCGACTTAGCCTCAATTGGGTACTACAAAAAGCACTGGGTTGTAAAGACGGTCAGCGTGATGTTGACCATATCACCCATCAAGTGCCGACATCAACGAAAAATACAGGCATAACACTGTATTACCCAATATACCTGGAGGAATGAAAAAGGATTCCTTTACCTTATTATTTTCTTGTTTTTGATGACAAACACAAATTATTTGCAGCTGTTTGATAAGTCAAGTATGTATAGCAAACTACTCCAGAGAGTGTTTAACAAGCAAAGGATAAGTTCATTTGAAATGTGCGCATGTGGCACCAGAAAGATGACAGATACACATCCTGCAAGAGTGTCACCTGATGAATCAACTGTGGAAAGAACACTGGTGAACAGAGATAAACAGTCATGCAAAGCTGTTTGGAAGTCTTGTTAAACTAACAAACACAACAACATACATCCAGAGAACCGGACTTATTGTGTAGACATTGAACAACAGCAAACGAGAATAAGAAGACAAACAAAAGATAGGCTCTTTTAACATATGCATATGTGGCAACAGAGAGCTGACAGGGACACACATCCTGCATGATGTGTACACAGACTCTAGTTGACCACTAACTACTTTAGAAGTATACAAGACTAAGTCTGAAAACATTAAAAGAAGGGGATGAACAGATGCTCCACAAAAAATAATATCAAAGACGAGACAGAAGATGTTGGAGATCTATTGCAGACACTCTCAATTTGGAGGTGACACTTGTTCTAATATTTTAAACATTCTTTGGGGGAATTCACCACAACACACTCCAGAGTACTAGCTGTGTTCACATCATTATGAAATGGATGATGTCAGGAAGATCCTTCTTCCTCCATGGCCAGATAAATGGAACACATTATATGGAACAAAAGAACAACTTACAAACACATACAGATACATAGCATTGGGCCAAAGAGCAAGAGCCCAAGTGTCGCTGGATCCTGAAGACTATAAACTTTTTTTTAGCTTAAGAAAATAAAAAAATAAAACTCACCCTGCTTGGCTGCTTCAATAATATCTGGCTTGATATCATTAGGGGCTGGAATTTGAACAAGTGAAAAAAAGGTAAACCCATCTGTGATATTTTGTTAAATAGTGCTTCAAAGGGTGGCATCAATATAGTTGTACTGGTTGTCATGTTGTTTGTTTGCATTCACTCTTAACCACCCTTTGAGCTAATGAGTGTTAGTAAGTTGAGCAGTTGGTTATGGAAAATTATCATATATGATTATATAATTATGTTTATTTCTGAATCTGTGAGCCGACAAGGATCTCAAGATGAAGGATTGACTTCATTGCACCGGGTTCCCCATATAGCTTGTTTCCTCTCCACACAAATGTCCAGCCACCTGACAAGAGTATTGCACAAAGTACAAACTCTGACAACAATCCTAGTCATCTCGGGAAAAAAATGCACTTGTAAACAGAGCGACATGATCCGGATTTGAACATATGACCCTCGGAATAAAAGATGAACAGCTTGGATTAACCAGAGATCCCCTGAATCAGTGAGTAAATATCAAATGTAGATATCAAATGTAGAAGAAACATTGAAGAAACGTTGATTTTACAATATAATACGCTGGTATATATATATATATATATATATATATATATATATACATGGCTTGTTGGGAAAAATTTGGGAGAGGGAAGAAATACCAAAAGACTGGAGAGAGGGCTATATAGTCAAACTACCTAAAAAAGGGTGATCTCCAAGAATGCTCGAACTATAGAGGAATAATGCTTCTGTCTGTACCAGGCAAAATACTAAGTCGAATCATCCTAGAGAGACTCAAGGAAACTACATATGCAGTACTAAGGGATGAACAAGCAGGATTTAGGCAAACAGATCCTGCACAGATCAAATATCGACGCTACGTATCATAGTGGAGCAGAGCATCGAGTGGAACTCATCCCTCTACATAAACTTTGTGGACTATGAAAAGGCATTCGATAGCCTAGAAAGGGAAACACTCTGGAAACTTCTACGACACTATGGCGTCCCCAGAAGCTAACCAATTTAATAAAGAAAATGTATGAGGAGACTACGGCTAGAGTACTGCATGAAGGAAAACTGACAGAGGCCTTCGAAATAAAGACTGGTGTGCGACAGGACTGCCTTTTATCGCCCTTCCTTTTCCTGCTGGCTATTGACTGGATAATGAGATCAACAACTGCCAAGGGAAGAAATGGAATACAATGGACCATGATGAGTCAATTGGAGGATCTGGATTTTGCAGATGATCTAGCACTCCTCTCTTACAACCATCAGCAGATGCAAGAGAAAATAACAAAACTAGAAACCGTCTCACAGCAACTAGGCCTGACTATTCATGGGAGAAAACAAAGATCATGAGATTAAATGCTGGTTCCAGAGACCCAATCTTATTGAGAGGATCACCACTAAAAGAGGTGGACACATTTACATATCTGGGAAGTGTCGTCAACATTCAAGGTGGCACAGATGAAGATGTTTAGTCACCATGGGCGCACAATCGTCCCGACGTAGATCACTCCGTTCTTGCCAGTGGACCAATTATACATCACAATAAGAATGATCAAATTGGCCGTGAAGAATGTTAGCAGAAGAAGAAGAAGAAGATGAAGATGTTAAGGTTAGAATACAAAAGGCAAGATCAGCATTTGCCATTCTGAAGAACATATGGAGTTCAAGAATGATTAGGAATAAAACTAAGATAATGATATTTAACTCAAATGTCAAGTCTGTCCTTTTGTATGGAGCAGAGACATGGAGAACAACTAAGGTGAACACCAAAAAGTTGCAGACATTCATCAATAGATGCCTACACAGGATACTCCATCTGAGATGGTACGACAGGACCACAAATAGAGAACTGTGGGATAGGGCAGGACAACGGCAGGTGGAACAAGAGATAATAAGCAGAAGGTGGAGATGGATAGGACACACACTGAGGAAACCCCTGACAGCATCGTGAGACAGGCTCTCCGATGGAACCCCAGGGCAATAGAAGTAAGGGAAGACCCAGAAACACCTGAAGACGGGAGTTAGAGATGGAATGCAAGAGGACGGGGAGAGAGTGGCGAGATCTGGAAAGGATGGCATTGGATAGGCGGGCTTGGAAGGCCTTGGTTGGACCATGCTTCCTAGGGGTGAAGGGTGAAGAAGAAGATATATATATATATATATATATATACAATGCAAGTTATATATATATGTAGGATGGATTAGCGTAATGCATAAGCCTATCGACTCGGACAAAAGAGGGTTGTGGGTTCAATCCCACACTTGACATTTCACATGTGAGGAACGTAATTGGCAATCCTACCCTGTACACACTAGGGACTAGAAATGTGAAATGAATTCATACCCTAAGGTCTGAAAAGGCTACAGAATATTTTATTATATATATATATATATATATGACATGGTGCTCATACTATCTTCATTATTTTAGAGGAAGGGAGGTGAAGTGGTAAAATCATCTATAGCTTTTTTAATCAAATGTGTTTGTTGTCAAAGTAAGTTCTAGCACTTCAACAAATCACATATTTCAGAATGTGGTGAAAGATAAATAGCATTATAATCAGTGAGTCACAGAAACTATCTGCATGGAGACCCTTCACTATCCACTGAAAGAGACTGAGCAATTATGGTTACTGATCTGATCTCATAGCGTTCAGGGTAACATATAGCTGCTTAGACCCTTCCACGGCTGTTTAGACCAGGTTCAATCCCCGGTATGACCAATGAGTTTTTTTCTGTCAGAGGCATAGAGAAAAATTTATATCCTGACGACGACTGCACTAGCCATGCGGCCATTAAATTCTACAGGTTCATGTACCCCGTATTAGACTGCCCTTAGGGGGACTGCCTAGAGTAGTTAATAGTAGCTCGGCCTGCTAGCTGTGAGACGCCTCATAGCTCGGGTTCGAACCCACTATCCGGCATTTGTTCGAGTCCCTGGTCTTACTCAGGACGATAACATGAGTACCTCTGAAGTCGGAGAAAATCTGCCTGTATGGCGAGGGAATACTAATTACGAGTACATTGAGCACACGGCTGCCGGTGTAAAGTAATTTACAATGTGCACGCTGCTGCCATTGTAAGAAATTGGAAAACGGATTTTCACGCAAAATCAGTTTCAGAGATGAAACTTCGTCTGAGTTGAAAGAAAGAAAAGAAAAAAAGAAGAAAAGACTGCCCTTAAAATTGGTATTACATGAAAGTGTAGACATATTAAAGAAAGTGTATACATTGTGCATTATATGACTAATATCAATTATTTGTTGTTAGGTTTCATGCTCTATTAGTAAACATATTATATAAAGGAATGGACAAGAATTGAGATTCTGCAGGGGTGTGACAAATATTTGTATTAACAATAATGCACGCTTACACGTTTTTGGTTTGTTTGTAGTTTTTCTGTCCAGGTAACCTCGTACTTCTCTCTTATCTCGAACTGTTGCTATCTCTAGAGCTGTTTTGTCACATACATTTGTCATGTTGGGGTCGCCACCCCTTTCTATGATTATCTGAGCAGTTGTCATGTGTCCATTAAGGGCTGCAATCATAAGAGGACTGAGGCCTGTGGACGGAGTATAATAGTTGACATCACAACCTCTGTCCAGCAGTACACGGAGAATAGCATCGTGTCCATGTTGTGCTGCTATCAACAGTGGAGTGAACTCACACCCATCGCCTACCCCATTTAGATCCACTCCAGCCTCAATAAGAAATTTCACTGTTTGAAGATGACCTCCTTTTGCGGCTAAAGTCAATGCTGAAGCCCCATAGCGTGTTTTAGCATGAAGGTCTGCCTGGTGCTGACTCAACAGTCCAACAATGTTTGTGTGACCATATCTGTGCAAGACAAAAAAAAACCAACTGATGTGAACTCAGTAATGAGAAAAGTTAAACCGCTAAAAATGTAAAAAAAAATCAAGTATTCAACAACAAAAAAAAGAAATATTTATACATGTAATACACTCATACTGAGTAAAATGTGAGTTATTTATATATATATATCTATATTTCTCTCATTCCGTTATACACTACGTGGGGCCTGCAAGTAATTTCTCTGTTCTGTCCTGGGCAACTCGCTCAATCTCTTCCATGGAACTGAGTCTGATATTTCTTGCCTCTCTCAAAAAGTTTGTTTCTGGTTTCCATAGGCGTCCTCTTTCTTGAACTCTTGTCATGCATCCCACTTCAATGCCTGCTTTGGTATTCTTTGACCATTTCTTCTTAAGGTACAATGCAAGCTACACAGAAGTAAAATAAATATGCAATAGACTCCCGGGCATTAAAACATAACCGGAAATGATAAAACAAACAAATTAGTAAAAAAGATTAACACATGAACAACCACTCTCAGCAACAATAATCCGCACATCTAAACAAATCTTCAAAACAGCTAATACAGAAATAACAAGTAAAAGGGTAAAGACCGAAATAAACTTGTGTAGGTTATCCAAACTGTTATATTCAAGCACATCCATCTTATGAATGAGACAGTTTATCATAAGAACATAGAAACAAACCAGTGACAGAAATATTACTTTCCCCTCGGTGGCTATGTTCATTAAATGCTGTACAAAACAATCACCAAGCAGCTGCTAGTTTCACAGATGTATTTGACAACACAGAGTTCGCAAATGATAGTATAGATGATGTTCCAAGACATGCAGGAGTACCTACCCTTAATATTATAAATATTTTATTAAAGTGTCCTAGATAATCTGTAAGAATGAGTACCTGGCTGCTTGCAAAAGTGGAGTCCATCCAAAGATATTTGATTTGTCCAGGCCTGCTCCTCTCATAATCAACAAGCGAACAACTTGTTCATTACCATTGGCAGCTGCTACCTGGTGAAAATATGATACGATAGATATGACATGACATGACATACCAGTTTATTTTTTTCAACATTGATAATGGGGAAGACTACAGCATTAATCCTTTGATGCTATTTTTAATTTTTACCTCCGGATGCATTTATGTTGCAGTGTATACTGAACTAGCTAGTATACAGTCTTAAAAACTAACAAGAGCCAGTATATCAGCTCAGAAGGGCGAAAGGGTTTTTAAAAAAAAAGGAAGTATAGTCCCAACAATAATTTAAGTCTGTAAATCAGATGTCAACTCGCCCGAGTGGTTACGGGCCCAAATTTGGGGTGTAAAGAATAGAACCACTGTTACCTGCCATGCATGTCGTAAGAGGCGACTTAGGAGGTTTGGCTGAAATCGGATGCACATGTCCTAAACGTGTAGAAGTCTATGCGTTTAGGGGCTTACCAAACCAATGTGCAACGTATACACGTTCTTGGCAAATATCAAACATATCACAAAGAGTGATTAAAATTGGTCGTAAAGAACGAACGCAAAGAAGAAGAAGGAGATGTCAACTAAAAATAATTTGAAATATCGGTACAGATTTACATTAAAAAAGCCTTGACTGACTATGACTAAAAATGTAGATTTTAATATTTGTTTATTCTAACTTGCAGCATTTTTTGTATTAGTTGTATACAGAGATAATTTTACATAAACACTCATCAACACCATCAATCCTCATTGCACCTAAGGCAGAGATAAACAATGTCCACTCAATTCGACTGAGCAGTTTGGGTTTTTCTATCTTTGTTTGCACTTTTTTGTATCCCAACTTCAACAGCTCTTGAGTCACCTTTTCTGACATGGGAGAGGATCCAGTAGTTCTATTCTTCGCTACTCCTGAAACCAAACAGGGGATATAAACATTATAATAATTCCTCTTGTACCGTTATACATTACATAGGGCCTGCAAGTAATTTCTCCATACTGCTCTATCCTGGGCAACTCGCTCAATCTCATCCATGGAAATGAGACCGATATTTCTTGTCTCTCTCAGCAAAGTTCGTTTCAGGGTCTCCTTAGGTCGACCTCTCTTTCTTGAACCCTTTGTATCCCACTTCAATGCCTGCTTTGATATTCGTTGATCATTACTATGTATAAAAATTACTTTGAACTATTTATCAAACCATGCAACAACTATTTCTTTTTGTTTTACTTACTTTTTAAAAAAAAATTCAATCCTTGGTAATCTTCCAGATGCATCATGGTTCTAATTATTTATCATTCATGTATATTGTATCATCACATAATTGATTACCTGCAATGGTGTATTTTCTTCATCATCTAGCACACAGTCAACCTCACATCCCTGCTCTAGATGTGCTTGCACACAGTCTGTGGCCCCTTGTTCACAAGCACTGTAAAATTGTCTAATCCTTTCCATTGCTGATGATCAGAACTACTTGCACACATCAAACTATCAATGCCAGACTTTCAAATCTGTGACCTGTTCTGTTTAATTGACATTCCATTACTATTTATTATTATTTAGTATTTACATTTTTTAGCTGTCACTTCTGTAAAATGGTACTGTGCTTACAATACTGGCTGTTGTGGAAGGTCAATGAATGAAAAAGGATTTAAAGGATAAAATCTTGATTTTACAAAAACATCTTACAGATGCACAAATGTTAGTATTTTCTTTGTTAGTCATAAATAATTTTGTCCTACAACTCAATCTCCCTGGGTGAAATCCCACTTCAAGAGGTAGAATCATACACATATTTGGGCAGCAACGTAGACAATGAGGGTGGAACAGATAGAGATGTTAAAATAAGAATACAGAAGGCAAGAGGAGCTTTCATTGCACTGGGAAACATATGGAAGTCCAAAGAAATCAAATCTAGAACAAAAATTTGGATATTTAACTGTAATGTTAAAGCAGTTCTACTGTATGGGTCAGAAACATGGAGAACAACTAAAACAATAGCGCATAAATTGTAAACATTCATCAACTGGTGTCTGCGCAGAATAGAGGGAATAAGATGGTATGATAGGGTCACAAATGAGGAACTTATGGAGAGAACAAGACAGATTCCAGTGAACGAACAGGTTAAAAAGGCGCTGGCGCTAGATAGGACACACTTTGCGAAAACCGGAGGGAATATAACAAGAAGGGTCCTTGCCTGGAACCCGCAAAGACAGCGAAAGAAGGGGAGGCCAAGAAATACATGGAGACGAGATTTGGAGGCGAAGATCAACAATATAAAGAAGAGCTGGAGGGAGCTGCAGGAGATAGCTAGAGATAGGAAGACTTGGCATGAGTTGATTGAGGGCCTATGCCCCAATCTGGGGTAAAAAGGCAAAGAGAGAGAGAGATAAAGAATTTATAATAAAATTCAATCATTGGATTGGTATGACTATTTTGCAATGTGATCAACAGGAGGTTTAGTTTATTTTAGCTGTATTAGAACTTAGTAGTTTGTTAAGGTTGGGTGTTTTATCCTGATCACGTCCTTCAGTTCACATTTTTTCTTGAGATCACTAGGATAGTTGCTGAAACTACAGGGTCTTCAACTTAAAAGCAGCCTGTGAATGGAGCTAATCTGGCATATATGTATGGAAATGGGAAGGTTCAGTTATGACGTAGTATAGGTCAAGGTTGTGTGATGGTGTGTTAAGTGTGTAATTGTAGTGCGTGAAGGGCGATGAACAAATGTGAAGTAGGACAAGCTAGTCAGAACCAGTTTAAATAGTAAATAGACAAGATGCAATGCGTACCTGGCAAATTTATATTTATCACTGGGGCTGCTTTTAAGTTGAACACCCTGTATATACTTACTATATGGGAAAACCCTATGCAATGAAGTCATCCCTTGGCCTTTGCCTTTAGACACTTGTTTTAGTTCGTTAAATTACGATATTTGACTACTTAGTAGTAGTAGTATAGTGAACTGTACAGTAACACTAGTAATAGTACTAATAATAATAATAAGTTAAACTAGTACTGTAGTCTAGACAGTACTACACTACAGTAGTGACTAATAATTAAATATTTAGTCTAAGTCTCGACCAAGTACCAACTTATCAGGGTATAAATAAATATAATAATAAGAGGTCATCGCTGCACAATAACAGACACATAACAATTATTTTGAGTGTAATTTGTGCAAACTAGTACTAACGCGCAAACTAAATTATAACTCAGTCTACAAGTACATACTAATATTAATAAACTGAATGTAGTCACTAAACGGTTAAACGTGACTCGTGAGTAAACTAAAAAGTTTTGGTAAGAAAAATAATATATTTAGTTACACAGGCCGCACCGTAATTGTCATGCACAATTCATAACAAAGTATATTTCTATTTTACTTTACGTAAATATATTCGAAACGACTGACGGTGTCATTGTATATATATACAACTAAACTAGTTAGAGTATCAATAAGTGTGATATGAGTAGACACCTTCAAACACAATAGCCACCATTTTTACAGGTGCCTGTGACGTAGTTGGTGCCTTTCTAGCACTTGCATCAAGTAAATTAACTCTTGGAATCAAGATAGTGTTATATGTCAAATGTCAGCCTCATGATCAGTAATCCAGCGCTGACAAAACCCTATTCCACCTACAGGTGGTAGTCATGAAAACACTGTATAGTTGCAGTCTGACAAGGGAGGGATCGAAGAGAGAAGCTATCCATTAGCTATAGCACGGCCTTCTCTATAATACGTATTTACGAAGGCCGCGAGCTATAGTATATGTGTAACTGCCAGCTACGGCGATTTGGAAAAGTCGTCGGTTTGTTCAAGCAACAAGTTTCTGCTGACTATTTACTTAGTCTTGTCAGAGTGCTTAGCCATAGCAATTTGTGACAGTTGCCGCCATATACATTTCCGCTATTTTGCACAAAATTACATATGTCCCAGATTAATCTGATGTTTGGAACGGTTTCCCATAAGGAGTGAGTCAGGGTTTTTGGTTTGCACCGTAACTTGAAGACGTATAGGATCCAAAACAGCGCATGAGACACAAACAACATATGATCCAAAAGTGACGATTCTTGTTCGGAACGCTTTCCCATATACAAAAGTCCAGTGTATATCAGAGACAAAAGAGAAGTTTTAAGAACCACAGGGAGGGGGTATCGGAGTCAATGAACATGATCAATAAATAGACAATAACATAACAAGTGTTTGGGACTTCCGAAGAAATTAAATTACCAAACACAGGATTCGAATCACAGTTGACCATATCTTCTTCTTCTTTGTGTTCGTTCTTTACTACAAATTTTAATCACTCTTTGTGATATGTTTGATCTTTGACAAGAACGTGTGTACGTTGCACATTGGTTTGGTAGGCCCCTAAACGCATAGACTTCTACATGTTTAGGACACGTGCATCCAATTTCAGCCAAATCTCCTTACTCACCTCTTACGACATGCGCGGCAATTAAAAGTGGTTCTATTCTTTACACCCAAAATTTGGGCCCAGGTAACCATTCGGGCGAGTTGATCATATAAAATGTTCTTTGGGATTCTACCATCGCTCACATGTGGTCTACATCAGCTTCAATCTCAAGTTTCACCTGCAGCAACTGTGGCAAGGATTATCATTCCCGTCACAACAGACGATGTGACTCGGATAGAACACAATACGTGACACAAAACCTATTGACTATTGAGACAAAGAAGCCGTTGATGAGAGAGCCCAAATTCACTATTAATAAAATAATAATAGTTCATCTTGTACCGTTATACGTTACATAGGGCCTGCAAGTAATTTCTCCATACCGCTCTATCCTGGGCAACTCGCTCAATCTCCTCCATGGAACTGAGACCGATATTTTTGCCTCTCTCAGCAAAGTTCGTTTCAGGGTCTCCTTAGGTCGACCTCTTTCTTGAACCCTTTGCATTCCACTTCAGTGCCTGCTTTGACATTCGTTGATCATTTCTTCTCAATGTGTGTTCAACATATCTCCATCTTCTATTTCTTATAACAGTTGTCCCTAGTGTTTGACCAGAAATTCACTATTACAATTCATAAAACAAGTTATGATAATTAGTAAAATTAGGAAACCAAAAGCTAAATTTAAGAATCAATAGTGGGTCATTAGATCAGGTTATGAGATTGATCTTGAACGCGTCTTCTTCTGTGTTCAAGTAATTTATTATCATTATGATTATCATTGTCGTCAAGACGACGCCCTAATTTCCCACAATAGATCACCAAGCTTGTCGTGACGAAGTGTCCAGTTTTATGGAGACACAGGCGACAGTCTCGTATAGGTCCGGTTACTGCGCATGTTATTCCCTGATAATGGCAGAAAAACATCATATTGATGTGCTTGTCGATGTTTTCCCCGTGATTAGAGCGCATAGACTCTTCCTTGCTCGATGTTCCAGTTGTAATTGGGCTCATAGCTATATAGATTACATACTTGCAGTCGGTGCGACATTAAATGAAGAGAAAAACAGTAAGGACAAAATATTACGTTAGCACCGCTCAATACGGAAATAGAATAAAAGAGTGCTGTCTGTGTTTTTAGTTTAGTCTGTAACGAAAACTGCTTAGAAGTGAAATTTTTCGTATTGCATTATAGGTTAAAACATAATCACATTGACTGACAGTTGTACTCAAATGGCTTGTGTCATCAGAGTAAAACGTAGGATTGACGACGATCCCGCAGAGGCGCTGTTTTTGTCTTGTAAAAGACGACGAGAATCAGATATTTTGGATACGAAGAGCGTACTGTCCTTCGCTGGAACAATCCTGTCAAAAGTGAGTCATTATTTCGTTTCGTGATACTGAAGTGAAAGACTAGTCTTTTAATTAATAATCAAGTAATTGATTGTTGAAGTGTATTGTTGAAGTATATTACAAATAGTGGGATCCGAGAAGGAAACCGAGTTAGTTCTACAACTTACATCTTAGTATCTTACTCTTATTAGTCTTATCATTTTGGATTTTGTAACTAAATTACTTAGTAACTTAACTTAGACGACTCATAAGACTGTAATCATAAAATGATAATCAATAATCATGAGTATCAGTATCATCATCATGATGTATGTGTTTTCCCCATCGCAGTCTGAGTTGCACAGAACACAACATTTTTGCATTCTCACGCTACTTCTATACTTCGCTTCTATCTGAGTATCTGTATGTCATGTCTGGTATGCCCATTTAATTGTATGGGAAGATGTCTGCTCTTATTTAATATTTATGTTTAGGCCTCCTTCATCTGTTGTGAGTCACTAGTGTTCCTGCTATGATTGGAGCTCTACCTGCCCGTATGTTGCCGGGGCTTGCAAGGGGAGCAAAGAATAGTAACAGTGACCTACAAGGCATATCATAAGAGGTGACTGAGGTAGGGCCTAGGAAGCAACAATAATAAATAAAAAGGTTGCAAAAATCGGACGTGCTGGCCTACTTGTAGGCGCATAACTGGCCCAACGTACAACACTCTTAGGCGTGGATCACATGCAAATCACAGAGTGGTTAAGTAGTTGATATGGAACATTTGAAGAAGAAAAAGGAGCTCTACCATACTGATGTTCTTCTAGATTAGTTATAAAGCTTTCTACGTTAGAGTAAGATGTTGCTATTCTTTAATATTATAACAACACATTGTCTTTGTAGATAGTATCTCATGTTTCAGAAATTGTGAACAACAGGAGGGACAAGGCAGTTTCTTCACATGATCCACCTAATTGAAACAGTGTATCATGAACAGCAAGAATCTTTTAGAGTAGCTGCCAAAACATCAGAATGGTTCAAGATGCAAGGGAGGAGTAGGACAAGCTTGCATCCTCTACCCATACTTATTTAACATCTATACTAAACATATAATGAGAAATGTTATGAAAGACCAAAACCTTTGTCAGATAAGGAACACCTGTATGGTGGGGGACATTGATAATAAGCAAAGCAGGCTGTCACAAAAAAAATCAGTCACAAGCGCCATACCAGGCTCCCTGCTTATACCCGAATTCATAGCCAATGACAGAAAGAAGAACCTTACTCAGAATGCAAAGAAAAGTAAGATTATGTCCACTGACAAAAAAAAATGTAAACCCAAAATTACCATAAGTAATGAAGATATAAAAAATAATACACATTTGTAACATCTTAGCTTTCTAATTAACAATAATGGAGACTATAAAATAGAAATCATGAGATTAGCAATTGCAATTCAGCTTGAAATTAATATAAAGAACTTATGGCCAAACAGAAGCAAGGAAACAATATGAAGACTTTTGAGGACATGCATTACAACATATAGATCTAAATCATGGGCCATAACACAAGCTGTTTCTTTAGCCTGAGACACCCCTGGTGCTTAATGCAGCAACAAATGCACACCATTCTTCTGTATTCTTGTTCGTCTTCTGTATTATGTATTAGCTGTAATTTGTTTCTTTGAGTTCTTGTTCTACTGTTCTCCATATCGTTTTGGATCTTCCACATTTTTGTTTACCCTCTGGTATCCATCTTAGTACAGTTTTCTTGACAGTTAGTCTCCATGCATATCACATGTTCTATACATTTCTATCATCGCTTTTTTATGATGGTGCTCATATTCTCTTGTTGACACAAGCAGTTCTTGGTTAGAGATATTATTTTTCCAAAACACGCGTACAAACATTTCGCAGACAG
Source organism: Arion vulgaris (assembly GCA_020796225.1). Taxonomy (NCBI): domain Eukaryota; kingdom Metazoa; phylum Mollusca; class Gastropoda; order Stylommatophora; family Arionidae; genus Arion; species Arion vulgaris. Next base: position 63,361,423 of record CM036760.1, read on the forward strand.
AGATGGAAGATGGAGTTTGGACATATCTTGTTCTGTCATTCTCCAGCATTCGGATCCATAATGTAGAGATCACACAAGCAGTAAAGAAGAAAATCAAATCTTTTGAAATAAAGTGCTGCAGAAAATTTGTTGGATCATATGGACAAAGATTAGAAAAATACCTTACAAGACCTGAACATTGAGGAACGTAGGCTTATAAACATCTGGTCTTGGAATCTGAAATATTTTGGTCACTTTAAATGCTACATGTGGTTCAGAAAGAACATTAATGGAGGACATGGTGTCTGGAAGATGAAGCAGAGGACGACCAAGACAATGGTGGCAGCAGGGCATTAATGAAATCATGAAAATGATGGATGAGGTGGGAGAACTGGTTACAACTCGAATGTTTTTCAGGTTTACAGTGATGAGAGTGATGTTATATAAAAAACACGATGAAATAAGTTGTTGTTCTCTAATATTATAACAACATTGTCTTTGTAGATATTTGTCTTCAGTGTTTGTGACACAAATACTATTTGTTGCTTACTGTCTTTCTTATTTAATCTGATAGGATGAACCTGTGTCAAGCCACATCAAAAATGCTATTCGTCAGAAAAAGATACACAAGGAGCGTCAACCTCACTCTGCAAACTTTAAACATTCCCTTCATTTACCAGAAATTACAAGCAAACTCAGGAAGGAGACAGAGCAGACATCACGGGCAAACAGATACCGTATAACATGGAGTCGAAGAACATTAGATCTTGAACTCTTAGACAAAAATGATGTGGATACAGGCGAGAAATGGGGTGATTCACCTGATAAGTCTGTATCGCTGAGTAGGATTGAATGTGGCAAGGATGTAATTAATAGTTGTACAGCAGACAAGAAATTGTCAGACTCTGCAAACAAAGTGGATAACATTTCTTCACCTTCAAGCCATTCAGATGACAGTAGTGCAGATATATCCAAAGATTTATCAAACGAAAACAACAAAAACGATGACAGTATTACGTCAAAAACAGACAAAACTTCCAAAAACATTGCAACTGTTGATGCAAAATCTCCTTTAAAAGATGATAAAATGTTTTGCATATTTGATGTAGAAAACGATGTGGATGATGATTCTCAGATAGGAAATGATCAGGTTTGTTTAAAGTGTGCTGTGGTTTTAAATTGTTGACCATACAAGAACAATTAGTGAGGCTTTTCTTGTTTAAATTATTGTATTGTTTTCTAAACTGATTCTTCTAAAGAGGTTTGATATTTTGTTAATATTTTATTTTAACAGTATAATTTAAATAGATACACAGACAATGTACTCAGTTTGTTTTAAATTTAGCTTAAACATTATATTTTAAGACTATCTCTTACCAAGAACTGCTTACACAGTGTCAGCTAGAGAATATGAGCACCATCAACCAAAAGAGACGCTGGAGATGGATCAAACATATGGAGTCAAAGATGCACGGAAGCTGAGCGCAAGGATTAGGGAGATGGCTCTAATCCCCTGCTCTCATATCCAAGTGGTGACCCTGGTAACAGACGGTAGTTCCGGTCTGGCTAAGAGGGCAAGTGCCGTGGGAGAGCTACTCTGGGGCAAGTAGAGATGCAAAGGAAGTCATGCTTGATGGGATCCGCTCGCAACATAGCGCAACTCCCAGAGTGACTATTAATGCTCGCCTCTCCCGGCCGATGGGAAAAGCTAGAAGGAAACAGGTGGAACCACGCGGCGGAACTCGAGCCCGCGCATTCTCTCTTGATTCTCCTCGAGCCGATGAATATGCTGGATGATGAGTTGGGCCGCACGTTGGTCCACATAGGTCAAAAGTCTAGCCCCATCACAGAGATGGGGGCACGAATCAAAACCATCAAAAGGACGTTGACCTGCGTGTGGCGAAATTTGGATCCCGCGCATGCTCTCTCTTGAGCCGCCTCTCTAGAGCTGATGAGTATGCTGGGTGCCAAGTTGAACCACAAGCTGGGCCACATAGGTCAAAGCTCTGGCCCCCATCACAGAGATGGGGGCACAACCCAAAGCCATCAAAGAGATGTTGACCAGCGTGTGGCGAAATTCGGAGCCCAAGCATGCTCTCTTTAGCTGTTACTCTAGAGCCGATGAGTATGCTGGGAGTCGAGTTAAGTTGCACGTGGGCATCATGGGGCGAAACTCGGTTTTGACCTCGAAGTCGGACAGCCCAGTGGGAATTGACGGAATGGTGAGGTAGGCATCAGGGCAGAGCGAGCACGCATGCTGGCAAAGCCATAGTGGGCCCCACCGAGGGGCAGGCCAGCACGGAAAGCGAGGCAAGCACTGCATCGGCGAGCATGGCAGACAAGAGGGTGTGCGTCCCACCCACATGAGCAGAACAACTGGAAAGCCCAGCAGAGGCAAAACCAGTGCAAGCGCGGCAAGCATGGCAGGCAAGAGGGTGTGCGTCCCACCCACAGGAGCAGAACAACTGGAAAACCCAGCAGAGGCAAAACCAGTGCAAGCGCGGCAGGCAAGAGGGTGTACGTCCCACCCAAATGTGCAGAACAACTGGAAAGTCCAGCAGAGGTAAAGCCAGTGCGCGTTTCTGCTGCAGGAACTACTGCTGCCTTGTAGTTTGATTGGGGATAATCAAAGGCTAGCCGAGCAAACCGTAAACAAACCTGAGCAGGCGGCAAACCAAGGTGTTCATTAAAACAACCGGTTTTGCTGGGCAGATGGCGCTCATAAGCCCAGAAGGGCAGGCCATCTAAGGGTTGCTGCCCTAAAAGAAAATGGCAACCCGCTGCCTAGTGGATTTCGGCTGGGGACAGCCAAAGGCTAAGCGGAGAGCGAACCGCACACAATAGCTGGCTGAAATCGAACACACCACCAAAGGATAAGCAACTGTGCTCCAATAGATGCTGAAGGCTTGTGCACGTACATTACGTTCTGATGTTTGGCTGTTTATATATCACAATAGAATGATAAAAATGGCTTTAAAACGATCGCGAGAGAGATCAAACATGTGATGCACATGAAGACTAACTGTCATGACAACTGCACTGAGATGTATACTGGAGGATACAACTGGATGGATCACAAAATGAAATGGGCGAGGACGCACAAAATGGCATGGTGGAAAACAGTAGAACAAGAACTGGACTAAATAAATCATAGCTGGAACACAATGCAGAGGACAACCAAGAACATAGAAGAATAGAATGCATTTTTTGCAGACATAAGAGCCAAGGAAGTCACAGGCTAGAGAGAGAGAAAGAGATTAGATTTCAATGAATGACAAAATAGATCATTTATGGCTGTTGAATGCTTTATTCATATAACTACTTGACATTACATTGTGTATGTGTTCTCATAAACATACATATGTGCATGTCTAGAAGTATAAGGTAAAGTAAAAATGTAATTGTTTAAACTTTCTATTCACCTGTGTGGTGCCAGGGCCCGCAAGGAAGCAAAGAATAGTACCACTGTGACCTACAAGGCATGTCGTAAGGGCGACTGATGTAGGGACCTAGGAAGCTACCTAGTAAATAAAAGTATTGCAGAAATTGGATGGGCTGGCCTACTTGTAGGTGCATAACTGGCACAATGTACAATCGCTCTTGGTCTCAGATCACATACAAATCATACAGAGTGGTTAACAAGTGGTCGATATGGAGTGTTCGAAGAAGAAACTTTCTATTGAAATTACCAATCTTAGTCAATCTACTTGATCTACAAGGTGTGTTATACGCCTGGCCCAGCAACCAGCAGAGTTGGGGTCTGCTAGTCTTTCTTAGGAAGGACCAAACATGAAAATTAGTATCCTGCTGATGACCGGTAGAACACACCAGCCAACCCCACCTCCCAGTTGTGTAAACTGGAAACTTTGACAGCTGGGTCATAGGCTAACAGGGCTCTGGCTCACCCAGGGGGATGGACTCCATAAGTAATTCTGTTTTGGTGGTCCCTTATAGGAACAAAACCCAAATTAAAAAAAAAAAGCATTGAGAAACCAGATGTACTGGCCTATGGGTCTGTAGCTGCTAAACTGGCACAATGAACTCGTGCTCTGAGGCATAAATCACATACCAACCACAAAGAGGGGTTTAACAAGTGAAGAACGCAGAAGTCAAACTAAAAAAAAAAAGACAAACCAAAGGTAATCTGGTGAAAAATAGGCAGAGGTGCACAGTGTTGGTTAGAATTGTGGCTCCTTGCAAATGATGGTCACGGATTGAGCAAGGTGAAGAAATTTTGATATTAACTACAAGGCATGTCAGCCACTGAATGTTTTGTTGGGTCACGGTGAAGAAGGTGTAGAACAAAATAGGAAACTTACACATTATATGAAACAAAACAACTTACACACATATGCAGATAACATGGCATTGTAATATATAGACGATATAATTTTAAAATACATTATTTTAACCAAATTCTTTATGTTCTTTATGTATTTAAGCAGCGATCTGCAAGTGGGATAACTCTGAACAATGTTCCTATGCAGAGTACTAGAGTTACTGTTCCTCCATCAAATGAATTTGTCTATGATCTCTACTACACACATAATAATCTCAGCGACCTTGACAAGGAGGCAGTTCTGACTGTGGAAGCTCTGTGTGATGAGCTTGTCTGTGATCAGGATATAGAGAGTTCAGACAGAGACCTCGTCTATGAAGATGAGGATGATAGTAATGATGAAAATAACTGGAGAGCTGATTATCCTGATGAGGATCCTCGATACTATGAGAATGCAGAAGAAGACTATGATTATGCAGAAGGTAAGTGCTAACTACTGAAAATAATTTTGTTGTCTGAGTAAGTACCTTATATCTTATCTGTTTAATCTGTACAAAATGGACTAGTTAAACACAGTGATTTAAGGGAGATTTAACATAAATTAGTGTGTGAGAAATATAGCAAGAATTAATGTGTGAGAAATATAGTAAGAATTAGTGTGTGAGAAATATAGCAAGAATTTGTGTGTGAGAAATATAGCAAGAATTAGTGTGTGAGAAATATAGCAAGAATTTGTGTGTGAGAAATATAGCAAGAATTTGTGTGTGAGAAATATAGCAAGAATTTGTGTGTGAGAAATATAGCAAGAATTTGTGTGTGACAAATATAGCAAGAATTAGTGTGTGAGTAATATAGCAAGAATTTGTGTGTGACATAGCAAGAATTAGTGTGAGAAATATAGCAAGAATCAGCTTGAAAGCATATAAATATTTATCTATATTGTCATTTCATTTGATCTTCTTGTCTGAATTTAGAACATATTTTGAATTTTGACTAAATAATATTTATTTTTATTGGTTTTTACCAATAGATATGGTTGACACAAACTTTCTTCATGTGGATGGTGGTGGTGGTGGGGATGATGATGGAGATCTACTTGCATACTGGATGGGTACAAGATGTAAAGTTGGTATGTATTATATATTCTGTTTTCCTTATTATTCATTTCAGCTCCCAGTGAAACATAGGGGCACAACTTATCACTAACATTTGTATTAGTTTATCAATTTAGAAATTGAATAATAGGACACACATTTATACAGGAGGATTACTAATACAATTTTGGAAATGTAAAACTCCATGTTATAGTACCACATGCACTGGGTTATTCTGTAGTGTGTTGTCAGATTGTATTTGTCAAAATAGAGACTGTCATACGCAAGCTCTCATGGTGCAAGTCACACACAGATAATAAATAATGGCTAACAAGTGGTTGATAAAGCAAACGCAAACAACAGAGCTGACTCATGTACTTATGTTCATATGGGAGTGTCTTAGTATTCTTTATTTGAAAGCTTCATATCGACCACTTGTTAACCACTCTGTGATTTGTATGTGATTTGAGCCTAAGAGCAATTGTACATTGTGCCAGTTATGCGCTTACAAGTAGTCCAGCTCATCCGATTTCTACTGCGCTTTTATTTACTAGTTCAGCTTCCTAGGCCCTACATCAGTCACCACATGCTTTGTAGGTCGTAGTGTTACTATTCTTTGCTCCCCTTACGATCCCCAGCAAAACACGGGTGAAGCAGATTCTACAATTTGGCATTGGCTGCTCAAGAGTGAAAAGTCACAGCCCTGGTTGGAAGAAGAAGAAGAATGGTACTTCTTGACAGTGCTAACAAATACTAATGTATTTTTAATGTCATTTCAAACATGTTTTTTATTTTTCTAGATGTTGCATCTGATGATGGTGAAGATGAATATGAAGCTGATGATGGAGACAGTTCTGATTCAAGCGATGAATAGAAACTTGCAAGATATGTCAGATTCTACACAAAACAAATGAGCTTCTACGATCTTTTCAAACTGGATTTAATTTTGTAATCTTTCAAGGAGACTTTATTTACTCCAACCAGATTTCTAAAAATGGCTGTTTCAGAAATTATTATCTATCTTTTTGCATTTCTGTAGCATGTGTTTGATGTATGGACAGTGCATATCTTAGATTTTGATCTCAGTATAATTATAAATTTGTTGGGAGACAATGCAAGAAAATGATGGCTGAGAAAATTGTATTTATACAATCTTTGCTAATGTAAAAGCTAATGTAAAAGTTAACATGCAATGGTCCAAAAGGATTTTCTGAGGGAAATGGAAAGACTTCCTCCAAGATCTTAGTGGAACAAACCAGGTCATTATTTCATCTATGTATCGGACACTGCAGACTCAACAGACACTTGCATAGACACCTGCCAGTGTCAACAGGTGGAACAGACACTGAAGCATGTCCTGCAAGACTGCACACTCCTATGAGAGCTGAGAAACAACAAGGGGTCACACCCAATCGACCTAAAATCTAAGCTTTGGGGGAAACTTGACAGACCTCAAGCTGACTGCTCAGTTTGTGGTTCACTGTGGATTAAGTGCAATACCAGAGATCGCAGAAGAAGAAAAATGCCATGAAGACATAAATGCTTCAAGGAATGAGGGTGAATCTGGAGCCCTAACTAGATTGCAAGAATATAAATCCAACGGGTTGTAGCCAGACAAAAGCGCTATTTCTGAAAGCCCCCACTCCCAATAGTAAACCAACACAGACCTGGTGTTGTTAGTCCCCGCACATTGAGAGACATCCTGAGGAAGAGATTGGAGCACCTGTGGACTAATGGGCTTGATGTGCAGTGATGATGATCTGTTGACTAAACTAACCTTGAAACAAACACCAGGCAGCAGAAATTAAAGACTAAAATGCACTCTGCAGAATCAAACCCAGTCCTTCTAGGTGGTGATTATGCCTGGATATCAAAGTGTCTCCCGAACATCTTTTGCAGTGATGTTTATTTTATGAGGAGCAGAGAAAATTGATATTACCACCATGTTACAAGTTCTTTGGAGATCTCAACAGTTGGATCACTGCTTTCTTTGAATAATTAAAGTTGAACTTCTGAGAACGAACTAAGAAGAACATACAAAAGAAGACAGGTTGTCAGGTCCAGAAATTGAACACTTGAATAGCTGTGGTGTATTTACTTTTACTTTTTATTTTGACATTTCTATTTTAAAATCTTTACAAAATATGTCTGTACATCTCTCTCTCTCTCTCTTTGCCTTTTTACCCGGGTTGGGGCATAGGCCCTCAACCAACTCATGCCAAGTCTTCCTATCTCTAGCTATCTCCTGCAGCTCCCTCCAGCTCTTCTTTATATTGTTGATCTCCGCCTCCAAATCTCGTCTCCATGTATTTCTCGGCCCCCTTCTTTCGCTGCCCCTGCGGGTTCCAGGCAAGGACCCTTCTTGTTATATTCCCTCCGGTTTTCGCAAAGTGTGTCCTATCCAGCGCCAGCGTCTTTTTTAACCTGTTCGTTCACTGGAATCTGTCTTGTTCTCTCCATAAGTTCCTCATTTGTGACCCTATCATACCATCTTATTCCCTCTATTCTGCGCAGACACCAGTTGATGAATGTTTGCAATTTATGTGCTATTGTTTTAGTTGTTCTCCATGTTTCTGACCCATACAGTAGAACTGCTTTAACATTAGAGTTAAATATCCGAATTTTTGTTCTAGGTTTGATTTCTTTGGACTTCCAAATGTTTCCCAGTGCAATGAAAGCTCCTCTTGCCTTCTGTATTCTTATTTTAACATCTCTATCTGTTCCACCCTCTTTGTCTACGTTGCTGCCCAAATATGTGTATGATTCTACCTCTTGAAGTGGGATTTCCCCCCCAGGGAGATCGAGTTGTCGTTTGCTTGGTTAATTATGTCTGTACATAGTTGTCATTTTGTATATGAGTTTTTTTTTTTTTTTCTTTTTTCTTTCGTCCGCTTTCAACTCAGACGAAGTTTCATCTCTGAAACTGATTTTTGCGTGAAAATCCGTTTTCCAATTTCTTACAATGGCAGCAGCGTGCACATTGTAAATTACTTTACACTGGCAGCCGTGTGCTCAATGTACTCGTAATTGGTATTCCCTCGCCATACAGGCAGATTTTCTCCGACTTCAGAGGTACTCACGTTATCGTCCTGAGTAAGACCAGGGGACTCGAACAAATGCCGGACAGTAGGTTCGAACCCGAGCTATGAGGCGTCTCACAGCTAGCAGGCCGAGCTACTATCAACTACTCTAGGCAGTCCCCCATGTATATGAGTAACTAGTCTTGTAGTTTCTTCTGTTAATCATGAAGTCTGTTCAAGGAATTTTCATAAACTTCATCAAGAAACAACAAATTAAATGGTTCGACCACATAAACAGATTACCATCAGTGCACCCCAGAGAGCATTGTTGCTCCAATACAATGGATACAAATCAAAAGGCAGACCTTGCAAAAGGTGGACCTCAGAGATAACAGAAGCGACAAAAGATACTATTTATGAAATGCACACACGGGCTCGTTCTAGAAATCTCTTGTTATCCTGACGCAAAACAGGATTGGAGAAAAGAAAAAAGACAATAATATTTTTAGGTTTGGTGTTTATGAACATTTATAGCTTAATCTAAAAGTCTGTACACTTAATCTAAAGTGAATTCTTTGATCTCTATCTTTGTAGTCATTAACAAAAATGCTTGAAAGGGAATATTCTTCTTTCGTCTTTTAAGCTCCAGATTTGCCCGTGTGTTGCCGGGGCCTGTAAGGGAGCAAAGAAAAGTACCATTGCAACCTACAAGGCATGTCGTAAAAGGCGACTAATGTAGAGCCTAGGGAAGCTTTATTTATAAATAAAAAGCATCACAGAAATCGGATGTACTGGCCTACTTGTAGGCACTTAACTGGCACAATGTACAATCGCTCCTAGGCTCAGATCACATACAAATCCCAAAGAGTGGTTTAACATGTGGTTGATATAGAGCGTTTGAAGAAGAAACCCCAGATTGGGTGTATAGACCCTCAACCAACTCATGTTAGTTCATGGTTAGATTTTGTAGCTAAAGTTTTTACTGGATGGGGTAGCTAGTCCCAAGTCAAACCCAATATCAAACTTCACTGTGTTTTATCTAGGTAGCTTCACAACCACCTGGTCTGTCACCGTAGCCTGATTTATTTATGGAAGCACTCATTTATTATTGCTGTTATTTTCTCTGTCTAGCCCGTTGTGTTAACTTGTATAGAATGCTTACTAAAACAATATTGTTCATGCTCAGTCTTTGTAAACTGAGATGGTTGGGGTATATTCTGTGGGTGACAGATTACTAAAAGACCTCCTCTATGGAGAAATGCAGATGGGTAGGAGATCTCTACCTGTGCATAGGGATGTGTACAAGATGGATATGCATGATACAGGCGTTGAATTTAATTCCTAGTATCCGGAGTGTAAAGATTGCAGCTGCATGGCGGGAGAACAAGAATGAAATTAGAAACACCACATGCACAAAATAAAGCCTGCTTAGACTGCACATGTAAGATGTTCAGACTGAAACACAGACAACATCCTGCTCATGATACACATATCAACGAAACATGGCCTCATGAACGAAGCTTAAAGAGCACGCTATGGGGAATCCACAAGGAACTCCAACTGATATGCTGCTTCATAGAGGCAACACATCTCATAGTCTAGATTGAGCAAATGAAAGCGACTGCAAGGAGGAAGAAGAATTAGAAGAAACATATGGATGAGATTTTAAGAGAACACCTGAAGAGACACATCAGGACACAAATTAGCAACAACGTTCCTGGAATCCCATACAACAGTTGTGAACTTTTATTGCAGCGGATTGGTTCTGCTAGTCTTGCGTGTCTTCACCATGGACTGTAATTGTTACTTCTTTAGAGAATAACTTACTATTGTCTGCAAAATTGGAATGGTGCCAACCAACAGAAAGCTCGAGTTCCATTTTTAATGTGTTCACAATATTTGTCTATGCAGCGTATTTCTCCACTTTAATTACTTGCATATTTTTAAGATCTGCTGCTATTTGACACCGTGTGCTTTGAAATACTTGATATATTTAATATTTATTGCATATTTTGATAACAAATGTATATTTTTATGGCCTGTGATATGCCCCATGTTTTATTTTCACCCTGGTCAACAGTATCATAGGAGACTATCTGATGTCATACCTGTACTGACAAAAACATTTGTTGACACGGAGCATCTTGGTTTCGAAGTGACTCATTTGATCTCCTGTCCTGTGGTTTGGGGATATCCATGCTTTTTAAAAATAGTTTTTCTGTGGGAAAAAATGCTTCAGTGTGCACGGTTTGCAATTATTTTTTTATACCTTGTGTTTACATGATCAATTCTCCATCTTTGTTTTGTGAAATCCTGTATTCATACCATAAGATATATTGGGAAATATGGTGTTTGGTTCATCAGTATCTTGACCTATAGCATAATATTGATGATGTGATCCGACCGTGTGTTGCCGGGGCTCTAGAGGAAACAAAGAATAGTAACACTGCGGTGACTGAGGTAGAGGCCTAGGAAAGCTACCCTAGTAAATAAAAAGCGTAGCAGAAATCGGATGTGCTGGCCTACTTGTAGTCGTATAACGAACACAGCATACAATCGTTCTTAGGCTCATATCACAAAGAGTGGTTTAACAAGTGGTCGATATAGAGCGTTCGAAGAATTCCCAGAGTTCTGGTACACAATTAAAGCTGGACTGAATAGAGGGTTGTTTGTGGTCTAAATAAATCCCATTTCAGCTGGGGATCCAATCAAGGCTACAGATCTGTGATTAGGTCAGTGCATTAATGAATGTTCTCTCTCAGCTTTACTTATCCAGAGTTCTCTAGAATGGACTCGTCAATGTGGCTGATAAGTCTGTAAAACTATTTATATCCTCTTTGTGTCCCATTTGACACATAAGACAACCTCAAGAAATTTCCATTGTTCCCACCTTTCTCCAATTATTTACGTCAGGCCACAATCTTTCAGCTCTCTTTCCACAATTCTTCTTCAGGTTTCCCTTGGACTTCTCTCCCATCCACTGTCGACCATTAAGGGTTTTTGGGAACTCATCACAGAGTTCCCTTAATGGTTTAGGCCATAAATGTTGACCCCTTGTATAGCTTTTTTTGGACAAAGTCATAGTTTTTGTAAATGTCATTGCAGTTCTAGGTCTAGTGCTTTGTTCCTCTATAGTCATCCATGATTTTCACATTATTTCCATTCTTTCATTTGCCTTGAAACTCTATGTGTATTTGACAATAAATAAGTGTTGCAATATACATAATGTGTTAGTCTGTGATTAATCTGGTAAGCGTTAGGATAAGTATATGGGAGAGATGCAACAGAATTTACACCGCACTTGTGTAATGCAACTTCTATAGACGTCATAAAGTGAATCATACAGATCATCATTAAAACTATTAGTGGCATGAGTCAGCTTTGAATGCCTTTATATGACCTATCGGATCTGATACCATGCTACATTTTAAATTGAGGTTTTTGTGTTTAAAGTCTTCCATCTCTACAAATTTCTGTCCTGTTGGATAATATGCGTACACTTTAGTCAGATGTGCCTGTCCTACATGGAACAATGGGTGCGCAACATACTTCCGTTCTTGGTGCAAACCACAAAAAGTGATTAACTTGGTTGATAAGGATGAATGCAAACAAACAAAAACTATTAGTACTGTGATCAGATAACTGACAGAAAAATGATCTTCTTCTCGTTCACTGATGTTCAATGTCTACACAATGAGTCCGGTTCTCTGGATGTATGTTGTTGTGTTTATTAGTTCATCAAAGCTTCCAAACAGCTTTGTGTTGATGTCTATCTCTGTTGGCCAGTGTTCTTTCCGCAGTTGATTCATCAGGTGACAATCTTGCAGGAAGTGTTCAGCTGTCTGTGCACAAGCACATGTGGGTGCTAGAACTAGTTTTAGTCTGTGTGTCTGTTCATTCTGTTGTGTCCAGTTCTGAGTCGAATCAATATCACCTGCCTTGCTCTAGAAAAATGATGAAAGCGAATATGAGAAAGAAATACAAGACAGAGTATTGTAGTTTTAGAAAGATCAAAAACAGCTCATCTTTCAAACAAAAAGCATTTATAAAAGCACCTGACACATGAAAAATTGTATAAATCAAAATTAATCAGCAGTCATAAATATAGTGTCTATGAGTGAATGCTTAAAACTGCCATACTTTGTATTCTGTTTCTTTTGTCACAGATAAATAGTTTTACTGCAGTACACTCCAGCACAGATATATATATATATGAGATATATATTCCTTTCGTACGTTATACATTACATAGGGTCTGCAAGTAATTTCTCCATACCACTCTGTCCTAGGCAACTCGCTCAATCTATTCCATGGAATTTAGTCTGATATTTCTTGCCTCTCTCAGCAAAGTTCGTTTCATGGGTTCACTAGAGAGTCCTCTCTTTCTTGAATACTTTGCCTCCAAGTTCAATGCATGTTTTGGTATTCTTTGATAATTTATTCTCAAGGTATGACCAACATATCTCCGTCTTCTCCTTCTTATAACAGTATTTACTAGTGGTTGACCAGACATTTCTATGATTTCATTACTTCTGAATTTGACCAATTTTATGTTCATTATTTTTCGAGACATCTATTTTCAAATGCATTCAACTTGCTTTCTACATCTTTAGTCATATATGAGATAAGTAGATAATAAAATCAGCCCTGGCTAAATGTCTGAGAAAATATTTATGACTGGATGCATTTGAGAGAATATCCAGCAGCATTGTCTGCTAGTCTCTGCTCAAGACATATAACAGTTGTCTGTCTGCTGGTCTGTTCAGTAAATCTAAGAGTAGTCATGGACCTAATGGTGATGCTTTTAAAGTGGGATGAAGTTGTGTAGCAGGTGGTACTAGCGTTCCCAAAGAAATATCCCAAATGTCCATTGACAGGCTTATCAAGCAAGAAATAATCACTAAAATCTATGTCCACGTCGAAGGAAACGCTGGTACACAAACCAACATGTAGCCTTAGTTACAAAACACAACCTACTCTGCAGAAGAATGAGCGCATCGGCTACGGTGCAGAAAATGCGACAAACATATTCAATGCCACTGAGTTAATATTATCAACTAAAATTGGATAAGAGTGAAACCAGACCATTATTTTATTTGCACAAACAAGCAATACAATAAATTACTATAATGTTTGTATAATTACTGAACAATGCACATAAAATCAACACAGCAACATTCATAATCAGTTTCAAAATAATCTTCAAACTGCACAGATGCTTATAATGAAACATGATTTATTCATTGATGAAATTATTGATACTTAAAAAGTTCAAGATAATAATAACAAATTGACATAACAGTGAAATAAAACAAACATTCCCTAAGGCGGGTAGGCATCAATGTGATGCCTTACTGTCAGCTCCTGCAATGAAACTGATACCAGATGTCGGGCCTGCACTCCTCTGGACGTTTATCAGTGAAGTCAAGAGAATGTAGTTGACGTTTGGGCACCTTAACTACTCTATAAGTCAAAGTCCATAAAAATTTCCTAAGCATGCATCACGGAGAGGTCACTTTGTGGTCAACCAAACCACAGAGGATATCAACTATGAGTTAAAAGCCCAGCTCAATTGACAAAGACCATTGGATGTCAGAAGTTGTCTTCGACAGTAGGCGATACGTATCTCATTGGACAACTACTGCACTCCTCAAGGCAGGCAGCACTGGCAATAAGGTGTTGTCCCACCACAGTTCACCTGCTTCAATGAAAGTGTAGAGCTCAAAGTGTTATCTGGCAAATAAACTGTAAAAAGCACCAAACAAGAATAACAAAATCAAGAAAGTACAAGCCCTTCATTTAGCTAGTTGGAATGTAAGAACAATGTGTCCTGACCTGTCAGAAGATCTTACATGAATTTGGCCTGACCATCAGCCTAAAGAAAACGAATATCATGTAGCAAGATATTAACAGTCTCATCTATTACTATTAACATTCGGAAGCCATAAGCTTGAAGTAGTCAACACCATTGCATAACTTAGCTCTGTCATCAGCTACAACCTCTCCCTTGATGATGAAATTAGCAGCTGTATTGGAAAGGCATTCACAGTTATGTTCAAATTAGCAAAGTGAGTATGGAAAAATAGGACACCAACACAAAACAATTATACAAGGCCTGTGTTCTCAGAAGTCTACAGTATGGTAGTGAGAAGTGGATCACATATGCCAGACAATAACATCACCGTAACATCCTTCACATGCTCCGTCTCAGGAAAATATACAATATCAGATGGCAATACCACACCTCCAATATGGAAGTCCTGGATAGTTCTGATATTCCAATCATGTATGAAAATCGTGGCATATCCTTTATAGGACGTAGCCATCAACCACAGTAAACGAGCCGATTTTCTAGGCAGCACTCACAAGTTCAGTAGTATGCCATTGCTTTCTGAACGGTGAGGTCTATTTTGTGTATCTCATGTATTTTGTGTAATCATGTATACCTCGCTGAAATAGCTGGGACATGTGTGCTACGTAAGCAATGGTTGAATCCCAAATGACATCCGATATGGTCAACTCGCAACTGGTACTAGACAGAATGGTGCCCATTACTACTCTTCATTGACACCTGCCAACATGATCTAACATCATGTGGCATATACAAAGATAAATGGAAGTGGTTGGCCAAGACAGGCAGGCATGAAGAGCGGTAGTGAGGAATGGCTCAAAAAGAGAAATGCCATCACATATCGAGGCAAAAGAGACCATCTTCCACATTAGTTCTAGTTTCCCCTGTAGGAACTATCGCAAGGATTGCCCCTCCAGAATAGGCCAAAACAGATGATGTGACTCGGGAGAGAACACATTACGTGACTCAAAATCTATAGTCTTCTGACACAAATAGGCAGATGAATGAACATTAGCTCAACATATTGTAGAATCACAGGTAAAACCAAATATATTACGACAATCTGAATAAATGAGAAGTCAATTACCATGGTAATAATTGAATTATGATTTCATTTTTTTCTCACCTTTTTCTCATATTTAAAAGATGGTTTCTATTGTGTATGTAAAGTTTAATTTGTAAAAATTCATTAAAAATAAACAATTCTATCAAAATAAATATGACAAACCCATATTGCTACTCTCAGTAGGAAACTACCACCAAAATGGCTAGTGTCAACTGGAAACACAAAATCTTGTATAAAAAATGCTCTTGTTACCATAGGAATGAAATCAACAACATATTTTCAGGCATTAATATTGCAGAAGTAGACTAACATGGATTAAAAACAACTACTAGGCATATGTGAGCACATCAGCAGACCGGCAAGGGTACATATCAAAACCAAATATATCACTATCATAATGATTTGAATGTGATTTCAACATTATTTAAAAGCTCTCTCAAACCTTCTATGAGATTTTCATTCTCACAGATTGGATTTTCTGAGATATTCAAATATTTTAACCTTGGGCAAGATTGCAGTTGATGAAAGTTCAGAGGTGATGACAAACCTGATGTAGCTGTTAAGGACAACAAGGAAATGAATAAAATTTAGACATTTTGGACAGAATATCCACAAATTTACGCATTATATTTATTTGTATGGTAAAATATCAACATTATGAAGCAATGTAGTTTTCTTCTTCGAATGCTCCATATCGACCACTTGTTAACCACTCTGTGTGATTTGTATGTGATCTGAGTCTTAAGAGCAATTGTATGTTGTGCCAGTTATGCGCCTACAAGTAGGCCAGCACATCCGATTTCTGCGATGCTTTTTATTTACTAGGTAGCTTCCTGGTCCTACATCAGTCACTTCTTATGACATGCCTTGTAGGTCGCAGTGGTACTATTCTTTGCTCCCCTTGTAAGCCCTAGCTATGCGAAAAGACAGAAAACACAACACCCACACGTCCAACCTTGATCATATATGCTATGGTAGGGGATTGTGTTCTAGAATTTGACTCTATAGTCACCTCTGCACACACCAGAGGTGCAGCAACACACATCTGAGGCTGTTATCACCGCTAGCGATGGACAGCTTTTATTATTATATAACTTAATGTATTGATATTTCCTTGCGTGGCATACAACTTTACATATTTTATTCTATTACTTATTTGTAAAATTATGGAAATATATTGAGTGAAGTACTGGAACGGTGTGTCCAGATGTAAAACAAATTCCAGATGAAAATTGATTATTTCAAAAATAGTGAAATAACAAATTTTTTGTTTCTTAATGAGGACACCGTGGGGCACTGATGTGGATTCTCGCCCGTGTGGTGCCAGGGCCTGCAAGGGAAGCAAAGAATAGTACCACTGCGACCTACACTGCATGTCGTAAGAGACGACTGATGTAGGCCCTAGGAAAAAGCAGCACAGAAATAGGATGTGCTGGCCTACTTGTAGGCGCATAACTGGCAAAGTGTACAATCGCTCTTAGGCTCAGATCACATACAAATCACACAGAGTGGTTGACAAGTGGTCGATGTGGAGCGTTCGAAGGAGAAGACTGAAGGGGATGATCTCAGTAAACAGTTTAAAATATATGCTCAACTTATTCTTTTGTGTGAATAGTCACCATAAACAAACAGAACAACATATAATTGCATTATTTGATCTCAATGGCCATTGCATAATTATAAATTATCTTTAAAGGATACGATTGTTTCTCAGGAAAAGTTTTTCCAACTTTGGCAAATGTTGAAGACCCTCACAACTTTCTATGTAATTTCCACATAATTTCAACTCTGTCAAGCTTTGGAGGTAATTAAAGTGTTGTATGTCTCGCAGTTGGTTGTTGGTAAGGTCAAGGACAGTCACTAAGGGAAGCAGCTCTGTATGATACAGTTTTGTTAGTCCTTTCTCTTTCAAATCTACTGAAGATACTATGCTTCCAGCCGCAACATCTAGAATATTTTCAATAATGAATTTGCTCTCTGAAATTCAAAATAACACATCATGAGAAATTAGTTGCCCATTGCTATTGCTGATTTAAATTGCTTTCTAGGACCTTATTATTATTATTCTTTTGTTGTCACACTGCTACCGGGTTGTTGCCCATTGTCGTGGTTTTTTGTTTTTGTCTTGTGCTGCTCTAGTGGCTTGGATGATAGTTATTTTTGCTTTTTTTGTCAAGATTCTGTTACGCCAAGTAACCATCTTTTTCGTGGTCTACCTCTCGCCCTTTTTCCTGATTTTGTTTTAGAAGACTCAGTATACCGTGGAGTTTGCATTCTTATTAACTGATTGACTCCTATAAGCTGCTGGGAGCATCACTGTTCATTTGTTTTAGAACAATCTAAAAGAAAATTCATTTATCTAAAAATGGTATATTACTCATAAAAATATGTTAATAGTTAAGAAAACTGCAGCTGAATTTGTACATACACCTGAAATAGGAAAATAGGACATACATTTAATTTAGCCAAAACCCATTTTTCAATTCAGTAGCTAATCAGTTAAGTGGCAGATCCATGTCATTCTTTGTTTCTCAATGTAATACAAGCAAGGTTCTGTTCCCAACTTTCTTTCTTATACTGATGGTGAAATCTTTGGTTGAATGAGTCAGTGACTTGTAATAAGAAAATGCAGTGTAAATATGCTATTGTATAAAACATCAAGTGACATTGAATGACACTTACTGAGATCTTTGTAATAGTTGATCCGTTTAAAATCCAGAGCTTCCAGTTTGTCCAGGCTGGTCATGATGTCTGCCTCATACTTGATGGGATCAAGAGCTTTCATTAGCAATACAATTGTCAACATCACCCCTGAAGAGATATTCATACAAAAATCATTGAGTTAATAACTGGACACATTATTGACTGGGTTAATAGC
This sequence comes from Arion vulgaris, assembly GCA_020796225.1. NCBI lineage: Eukaryota > Metazoa > Mollusca > Gastropoda > Stylommatophora > Arionidae > Arion > Arion vulgaris. The sequence goes on from CM036760.1 coordinate 63,379,590, forward strand.
TGCACACAAAATGTAATCAGACTGCATGTTTCAGAAATCTTCCTCTTCAAACACTACATACTGACCACTTATTAAACCACTCGATTGAGCGTAAGATTCGTATGATTTGAGCATAAGAATGATTCTACGCTGTGCCAGTTATACGCCTATAAGTGTATATAAGTATATTGTATGCGCCTATAAGCACATCCGATTTCTGCGACGCTTTTTTATTTACTAGGGTAGATACTCTACCTCAGTCGCCTCTTACGATATGCCTTGTAGGTTGCAGTGCACTATTCTTTGCTTCCCTTGTGGGCTCTGGCAACACACAAGTGGTTTAAGCAATTATGAAACATGTTAACATAATCAGTCAATTTTCTTTATTCTTCTTCATTGTTATTTCAGACGATATTAGGAGTCCAGTGGCTTGGACAAAACTAGGGTGATGTCCAGGCTCTCACTTGTGCCTTGCATAGTTTTGAGTCAGTTGGAATAATGGAGGATCAATGTTTACCTCTTAAGATGGCATAGAGCATGAAGAATAATTTAGAGCTGTAAAAAATGTGGTAATATTATTGGAACTACAGTGTAAGTGCTTCAAAATTACAGACTGTTAAAATGTGTATTCTACAGGGTGTCATATACTTTAAAGTGTAGTGAGACTTTACAAACACCTTGTATTTGCTTACATTTATTATCTGTCTCGATTTCCATGAGCTCTAATATGGACTGTAGCTCCTGCTGCAGCGTCTCACTTTTTAGAGCACTTAGTTCTTGGCTGGACAACAAAAGTAATGTTATTATAATCATCATTATCATGCATCATATATATTAATGAAATAAATAATTTAAGTTTAGTTACTTTAGGGTGTTATATTTCAATGCATTTAAGCATTAAATAGCTTTACAATTTTAACTCAAATTATAGAAAATATTGACTCTAATAATAAGTTTATAAAGCTGTAGACTGCAGTAAAACTATATGTTGAGATCGCTGTAGCTAAGTTGTTTGTCTTGCATTACAACGGCTGTGAGTTCGAATCCAGACTGCATCATTCTGTTTATGAATGCATTTTCCGGAGATCACTAGGACTACAGCAGTAGCTACATAGTTCCTACTTTGATGTCTTTATTGCTTTCCTTCAATAGCCGTCCGGTTAAAATAAATCTCGGTTACTGGAGCTATTATGGTTTCTCAGTAAATGTTTCTGAAGGTACAAAATTGCAGCTTGCTGTATGAGTAGATAATGTCTATCAAGGTCTCTAGTGAAAGGTTTACATGGATATACTGTCCTGGAGATGCAGATGTTGGCCTTAATAAGAGAGTGCACAGACTCGCATCAATCACACCGATTATTAGTGAGTTTAAGATGAATAACAGAGATGTCCTTGGTTGGTGTCTCAGCAACCGACAGTTGGATGGGGATATGGTAATTGATGTTGAATCAATACAGTTTTAAGGAGTTTGGAATTACATGTAAGAGCAGAACTTAATGTCTGAGAGACAGATGTGAAGTGTATTAAACAAGCGAGCCAAGGGAACCATCAGCATACATAATATTCAACATCTACTGGGTAAGACAGAAAACTATGGATATGTCCAGAGTGCTATAATGTTGGTTCAATAACCAACAATCAGAAATAAAGAATGGAATAGATCAGACAAACAAAATATTCAAAAAAATAAGTGCATGATTTTTTTTAGTTGTAACCATGTATTCTAATTCAACTTCTATCATGACATGCCAGAAAAATGATGTCTGTCTCTATTGTATGTTAAAATGTAAGATTTCTTTATAATTCTTTTCAACATACCATCTGTTCAACATTAGTTATTTTAATAGCCTGAGGATTTTGAGCATTTTTCTGTAAAATCACAACTCAGTTGCCTCCAAGTTTTGCTGTTTGTTTAGTTATTCTTCATGACTTGCCTTTGTATGTCAGTAATAATTCTAAGCATCAATGAATAACTTTCTGACAAATAGACAATGATATGTTGAATATAATGTCATTTATTTTCTGGAATACTTTCTTTGCCTGTCTATTTTATTATTATTTCTGATCTGTAAAATTTCCTGAAGCCTTTTCAGACCTTACAGTATGTTGTGCTTGTCATTTCACATTTTAAGGCCAGAGTATGCAGGACAGCCAATTTCTTTCCTTGAGCATGGAATGTTGAATGTGCGACTGAATTCACAAATCTCTTGTGTCCGATCTGATAACCAAGCACTGCATGCATTACACTAATCATTTTCCTATCTAAATATAAGAAATGATTTTTTAAATGGATATAAAGAAAAAAACTGAATCTAGCTCAAGAAAAAAGTTATTGGCATTTCTGAGAACATTTTTGTACGGAGCAAACATGAGTGACAAAACATACCTGAATCGACTTGAACCAGTTGATGTTAAAGAAGATGCACTTTTGCTGTCATCAGTATCTCCAAGATGTAAATATAAACTGCAGACTTCGGAATTGTTCTCAATCAAAGTAGCCTTGATGCTACACTCTTGACTTTTGGGTAGGCAGAGGTCATAGGTTATGTTGTTTACGTTAAGGATCAATGTGGCATGACAACAGAGAGGATAGAGATATCAAGATAAAAAAAGTTCAGGAGGCTGTAGATATATGAGAACAGTCAGATACTAGCAAACCTGAGTTGCTGACCGCTACAAACCCATACAGATTGTTTGTAATTCCCCCAAAGGGGGAAAGGAGCACCTGGCTCCACTTATATTTTTTTAAATAGTGTGTGAATATATATTTTCAGTTTTGATAATGACAGACCTCTGAAGTCGGATAAGGTAGGCCTGTATGGTGGGGGGACACTGATAATAAGGAAACATTCCATCATGCAAAAAACAGTCAGAAGCACCATACCTATGCCTGAATTCATAGTGGGCAAACATAAGAAGAAGAAACTGACACATCAGGTTACGTGGAAGTGAAATGCAATAAATAACACATCTTATATAAAGTTTAGTCAAGGAGAAGAAAATGTATACTGCCAAATCATCATTTAAAAAAAAAGGATATCCACATAGTAGAAAAAAATGGGCTTCTGTCTGCGTTGTGCCACGTTAGATGATCTAATTTAGAACCATTGACCTCAAAATGAATATCTGCATGATTGCCAACCTGTGACAACAAAAATAGGGCATGAGTTAGTTCTAACAGCCGCCACTATCACCAATCAGTTCAGACATCATGCCAGTGTAAACTCGGTAGATGTGGTGCTAAAAAGTGAGGATTTATTTTCCTAAAATCTTATCTATAACCTACCTATACAAATGTGTGCCCTAGTGGACAAAATTGGCTAACAACCCAAATCTAGCAAATGCAAAACTGACATAGTGTTAAGAACAATACCAGCACATTCTTCTTTTCTTTTCTCCAATCCTGTTTTGCATCACAGCGTCAGGATAAGAAGATATTTCTAGAACAGGCTTTTCTGTGCGCTTCATAAACAGTGTTTTTGCCGCTTCTATTATCTCCGAGGCCCAACTTTTGCACTGACGACCTTTTTGCTGTGTAACCACTGTATCGGAGTAACATTGCTCTTTGAGGCACACTGTCTGTTGGTAATCTGTTTATGTGGCCGAACCATTTAATTTATTGTTTTTTGATGAAGTTCAGTACTGTGTTGTACCCACTTTTGTCCTCATTACTATACCGGTCTCTTCATGGGTACTTTGAGGAAGTGGACTTGGGGATGTCTGCTGTAACGGAGGCAGAGCACGCATGGGAATGCCCAATGTGCCATGACATCAATCACATAACATATGACTTCAAATAAAAACATTATGAACTTTTAAGTCGTTCACTCGGGCAAAATGTAAATTTCTAACCTGGATATGTTTTGTAAAAGAAATAATAGCACTGTTGTCTAATCTTGACACAACAATACAATTCCCTTCCTGTACTTGCTCTCCTAGATTAGAGTAACAAAATGACAAATATTTATTAATTTATCAATGTAGCATTAGAGCAGAAAAAAACATTCTAAAACAACTTATTTATGGTAACGGTCACTTTATTCAATTAAAAGATAAATGTACAGAATTCACAGTATTATTCAAATCTAAAAATCAGTAGAGAAAAACAAAGAAGAATACTGAAGCAAATAACAGATTATATTCTACAACTGGAGTCTACACAGAATAGAGGGACTGAGATGATATTATAACAAATGAGTTCATGGAGAGGATGAGACAGATCCCAGTTACCCAATAGATGATGAAAAAAAGCTGGCACTGGATAGGACATGCCGTGAGAGAACCAGAAGGGCCCTTTCTACGGATGTGCAGAAAAAAAAAGAGAGGGAATCCTAGAAATACACAGAGAAGAGATTTGGAGACGGGTTAACCTTATACGGAAGAGCAGGAGGGAGCTGCAAGAGATAGCTAAAGATAGGAAGACATGGCATGAGTGGATTGAGGTCCTATGCCCCAACTAAAATTAAAAGGGCATAAAAGAGAGAAAATAACAAATTAAGTGAATTAACAAATTAACCATGTTGTAAACAGTATTTTATAGAGCCTCCTTCGGTTTTCTCCAGATCTGATCCACTCTGACCATATCAGATTTGTAGGTTTCCAAAACAGTATTTTATAGAGAGGAACTAATAATGATAGTAGATAAGGGTAATAACTTATCATGTAATACAAACTATGACATAAACCAGACAGATTACCTCTTCCCATTAACCAGCGGTGGTAAAACCAGTTGCTTTGATCATCTGGATCAGTAAAAAACCCATTTTGAACAAGCTCATATTCTGAGGATAAGAAATACATAGTAATTTAAATAAGTCAGCATATCCTACATAACTTCTCTGCAATGACATATTTTCTAAAAATAAGTCAGCGTATCCTACATAACTTCTCTGCAATGACATATTTTCTAAAAATCACTCCATCATAGTTCCTAGTGGAGACGGACCGAAAGGAGTTAATTCTTATTTTTCATGTTTGTTGGTCTACACGCTCTGATATAACCAATAAAAGGTTCGCCTTAGGTTGAAAGGTGCGTGCCTCGGCTTAAAGAGACTTTAATCCCCTACTAAACAAACAAACAAACAATAAAAATAGGCCAAGTGTTCAAGGAGCAAATAAAAGAACTCTTGGTTGTTGAAAATAGATAAGAGTAGACTGCAAAGTCCAGGCAAAATTCATAAAAAGATTACAATTTCTACAAAAATTTCCTATCTTCAAAACTGCATCTGAAACCCTTGCTGGTACAACGGAATTTACGTACTGTCGCTGAACTCTTCCTGTCTGTATAAGGGAGTGATTGAAGTACACATGGATATTCTATGAAGTGCAATGATGATGGTCCTATCAATCAATCACAGGAATTTTATTATCCTTACCATCAGCAACATGAATCTTACAATTCTTACTGTCAGCAAGAATTTTACTATCATTACTGTTAGAAAGATGATTATTACTATTATACTATCATTGATGATGTTATCCTTCCGGATAGCATTAACATCAGCAAACATCATACACTTGTAGATAAGAACAAATACAAGCATATATATCTCAAATAAGAATATAACTAACAGTTAGATGACAAACCTTTCAACAAGGCTTCCTCGTGTACTCCCATGGGCTGGGTTTTGTCTGGGTAAACAACAGGAAGCAGTTTGCTACGATAATGCCAGGACGAGTAGTTTGAAAAATTATTGTTGATTTTGCTCATAGAAAACTCAAGTTCAGCCTCAGGGGGAAGGTTTGCTTTTCTCACAATGAACCTTCGATAGTCCCAGCCATGAACTATAAACATAGCAGAGATCACAATATTTGTTATACATTTTTTTAGACTTGAGAATTTAAACAGCAGAATAGTTAAGAAATAACAAAAGCTAATATTAGTGTTAAATAAGTCAATAATTATTCAAGGGATTATAGACTTGAGATTTGGAACAACAGATTAGTTATGCATAAAAAGAGCGAAACATTTCATTTTGTACCCTTGCAGTTAGTTATATGAGGTCTATCATCATAGCACTCCGGACTTGTCGATAGATGTTCCGATCTCCTCCTTAACAAATCCAGCAGTGTCCAACGGCCCAACATGCCAGTCTGATGTTGATTAGTCAATCTTTTTGCAATTCGGTATGTCGTTCTTTTTGGGCTGTGCCAATATCAACACCCATCTCTCTCAATCTGGTCATTGACTAGGATTCACAATCCTGAAACTCCTCTGTTCTGAAAGACTCTCTCAATGTTAAGAATGTTATTTCGGTCCATTGCAGCTCCCTCTGATATCGAAGCCATGCCAGACAATCTATCAGCTTGTTCCTTACCCATGACTCCTGCGTGTACAGAGACAAAAATTCAGGTGATTTTTCTTATCTCTTGCAGTGTCAAAGTGAAGTATGGGGTGTGGAAGAGGGCTTTTTTAATGTGTTTTGTATAGAGGTGTTCAGGGACTGTGCTATTTCATCAGTTCAGAACTTCCATAGTCATCCACTCAGTCTGTTTTTGTTTACTCAGAATTTTATTGACTGTTGTGGTATACTGTTTGAAGGTAATTATGTTATATGACCAAACCATTTAACCTGATGACTGCGGATAAATTTTGTTGCAAAAAAAATATATATAATCTATAATTATCCAAAAAATTTCATCTGATCCTTACAGTTTCTCTCATCATATTTCAGAAACTGGTTGCAAAGTTCCAGTTCTCTGTTCCAGTCTGGCACTGGCATAGTGTTCATCACAAAACAACGATGATTCCAGGAACCATATGATTTATGGTTGACATTTAAACAAGACTCCAGAAAGTTCAGCTCAGATTGGAACATCTTTTGAAGCTCATCTTTGGACCTGGAAAAAAGCAGATGTGAAGAATTAACATATTAAACGGGGACTGCCTAGAGTAGTTGATAGTAGCTCGGCCTGCTAGCTGTGAGACGCCTCATAGCTCGGGTTCGAACCTACTGTCCGGCATTTGTTCGAGTCCCTGGTCTTACTCAGGACGATAACGTGAGTACCTCTGAAGTCGGAGAAAATCTGCCTGTATGGCGAGGAATACTAATTACGAGTACATTGAGCACACGGCTGCCAGTGTAAAGTAATTTACGATGTGCACGCTGCTGCCATTGTAAGAAATTGGAAAACGGATTTTCACGCAAAAATCAGTTTCAGAGATGAAACTTCGTCCTGAGTTGAAAGCGATGAAAAAACCCAAAAAAACAACATATTAAACAAAAAATATATATCGAGCAATATGATAGTAATAATTCTTAAATCACTTTTATGTATACAAATTGAGTGTCACTAGACTATCACATTAGTGAAACCAGCAAGGTAAATGGAACATCCAAAACCGACCTGGAGACAGTCTTTTGGAGGAACTGAGGAGTGCTGGACTATCCTGGGAGGCCATTAAAAAAAAACACCCTAGACCGGGAAAAAGTTGCGAACAGTTGAGGACCTATGCTCCACGAAGTGCGGAGAGGAATAAGTCAAGTAAGTCTTGCATACTATGATAAGAGATAGTGATGCATAGTTCTATAGTCTACAAGTGAAACATGTTCTGGATACGGCTATGAAAAAATGTCTGAATATTATATTTTAAAAACAAAAAATGTTCCGATCCAGAAGCACTTGAGTTTTCAGCTCTTCGCTCAGTGCCATGGACATCGTAACCATTCGCCGGTGCCACAAACACCATAAATCTGGAGAACCTGTGACTTTTCTGTCAGTCCGCGGAATTGAACCGCACTCACAGGGGACTTGTCGCCCATTGTTCAATGCACTACGAACACGCTGGGCAGGCGGGTCTGAATATTATATAAAATTACTAGTATTTGGTTACCTGAGCACAAGTATATAAAATGTGTCAAGAGTTTAAGAATAGATAGGGATTAATGCATAATAACAAATAGAAACATAATTGAATAAATGGTAACGTAAATCAACGCACTCTTTAACCATGAAAGTTTAGAATTAATGATCGAAGACTCTTAATGTGTAATAAATAGTTGGCACTGACAATAAATTTATATCATATATTTACTTCTAATAACTGATATATTTACTTCTCTGGTACCCAATTGCGGCAGTGTCAACCTGAAGCCATTACGGTTAGAAAAAGTATTTCACAAGGGGAGCAAAGAATAGTAATACTGCAACCTACAATGCATGTCGTAAGAGGCGACTAAGGTAGGGGCCTACCGAAGCTACCCTAGTAAATAAAAAGCGCAGCAGAAATCAGATGTGCTAACAGAGATATAGGGGTCATCATTTTTTACAAGTAGACATGTTTCAAATTTTTCTTACAAAACTTACTTTGTTTTCTGAAATTCTAGAAATGTTTCCTTCCTGTAATTCCAGAGAGTATAAAAGTCTGGGTTGACCGCCAAGACCTCAGCAGACAATAGAAGCAGTTCTTCATCAAGTTCTCCATTCTTTTTCTGAAACAGGGTTACAAGCAAAAATCATTTTACTTGAGACAAATTATGTAACTATAACTTCTGTCTCTCCTATTGCATATTTTCAGTGCAATCACCTTCAATGATAGCTTTTTCTAAAATATTAATAATACTATTAGAAAAACTAGTGACAACTGTTATAAGAAAGAGAAGATGGAGATATGTTGGGCACACCTTGAGGAGAAATGATCAACGAATATCAAAGCAGGCATTGAAGTGGGATGCAAAGGGTTCAAGAAAGAGAGGTCGACCTAAGGAGACCCTGAAGCGAACTTTGCTGAGAGAGGCAGGAAATGCCGGTCTCAGTTCCATGGAGGAGATTGAGCGAGTTGCCCAGGATAGAGCGGTATGGAGAAATTACTTGCAGGTCCTATGTAACGGATAACGGTACGAGAGGAATTATTATTATTATTAGAAAAATAGAATGTGATATTAGTGAGGTGGTACATCTTGTGAACATGTTTCATGGCCTGTATCACTACAGAACATGACAGCAGAACGTACATATAATGCAGACAAAATTTCAAATAATAGAAAACTTGGATGCAATTCAAAGACATTTTATACACAGATTCTATGTTGCTCCTCTTGTATGATGATGTAGGAAATTGTTACTTTGTGTATTGACCAGTATGTCTTTTGTTTTGTAAATTCTTTTGTTTATTTTCTTCTTTGGTATGATATTAAACGTCCAGTATTTATTTTGTTTTCATCATATCTCTTCTTCTATAAATGGTGCCTTCTGTCAGAGTACACATTAATATTTCTCTTCTAATAACATATTCAGAAATGATGATTGATTCATCCTGATGTATATTTGATTTTGTCACTGGCCTCTCTCAGCCCATCCTTGTCTTAAGATGGGAAGATAAATTAGTTATGTATAAAATTAGTGCTTCCCCAAAATGAAATTGATTCCCTGTAATAAATTCTTTGAAATTTATTCTCGCACAAAAATTAACAGTATACCAGGAAGCACTTACCTTATTAAATATTTTAGATGTTGCTGTATTGTATATCTGAAGCTTCTTCTCCCGTTCCTTTTTCTTAGCTTCTAACTGCTCTGCAGTTGATTTCACTTTCAATCGTCCATGCTAGAAATAAAGGGAAGCAGTGTGCTTTTATTATTATATCAAATAGTTAACTTCTTGTATGTCCCCACTCAACGTAAAATTTCAACAAGTCAGTTAACATCACCCAAAAAAATTAGTTGCATTTGTTTGCGTCTGGTGGTAATATTCATTCTTAGTTATATCCCTGATCTGATAATGCTAATCTGAAACTATCAGTTTCAGTTCAGAATATCTTCATTGCACCCTGGGCATGTCCATAAATATGTGCTCTGATCTTCTTCGCTATATCTCCAACAGTGTCCAGCGGCTACCCGTACCAGTTCAATTGATGAGCCTACTCATATACCTGTTGTACTGTTCTTTTTTGGTCACTCCAATCTTCAAACCAAGCTCCTGCAATCTAGCAAGACACTACACAGACGTATTAGATACATGACATACAGCAATATCATGGTAAAAGGTGTAGAAGAGGGTAAAGAGTAGATGCCAGGAAGAATACGTTGAAGTGTGAACGAATTAAACAATCAATCTTTTACAAAGTGCCTTTACATTTAAAAAAAGGAAGAATCAAACTGACAAAATTAAAACAGGTGTACAAAATACAGGTACATTTGCAGAAGTTGATGACTATAAAACTATAAGCTGCGCTGTAAATAATATTTATTACCATAATCTTTATTCTCGATTTTGTACGAAACAATATCTCTAAATTTATAATTCTTTTAGTTTTTTCTACAGAGGTCTCTGTTTCATTGAGCTAGAGTCCTCATGCTTCCAAGTACTTGGTTCACGTGGAATAATTTAGGTTTCTCCAGTTGATTCCTGGTAGGTGATATAAATTTATATATAACAATATATGAAGACATTTATAAGAACTGGATGTCTAAGGGGCAGAGTCAGTGGTGTGTTTAACCAATAAGCCCCAAGAACCATCAGGATACCTTTGATATCTGTTGGGGGAGACTGAGCACCTATGAGTCTGCCCAGAGTGCAATGACATCAGTTCAGTAACCAATAACATTTGTAAGAGAAAATTCTGAAATTAACAGCTCAATATTTCAATTATTGCATAAAAAAGAACCAAGAAAATGCAACAACTAATGAGGATATCAGGGATAGCAAGTTATTGAAAGACATGATAGTCTAGACAGTTTGAATAATACCAGTAGTGAATATTCCATGTACCTCTGAAGTCGAAGATTGCATGCCTGTAGGACGGGGAACAGTGATAAAAAGGAATGCAAAAATTAGTAAGACCTGCCATACCAGACACTCTGAATTCGTAGTGAGCGAGTGCAAGAAGATGAATATTCCATGGGTGCAGAATTGAAAAATTAAATATTTAAGTGTTAATGATAAGTTGCAAATTGCAACTATCGTGACAGAATGAGAGAAAGCTTTTGTGATTATTTATTTTTATAGACACAACAATCATTGTAACAAACAATGTAAACTAAACCTATCAGATGTGTGTATTACTTACTGATGACTCCATTTGTGGCTCATTAAATTTTAATTTGCGGATCTATTTTTTTGTCTCAGTAAATATTGTCATATTAAATCTTGACACTCCACTCTTAAAATTCACTGTCACTGCATGAGTGTGTTAACTATTAAGTATGTATCACTGCATATGAATAACATCAGTCTATAAGTACAGTATTGAATCAAAGGTCCCAGCAACTAGGGCTGAACATTCATAAGGGAAAGACAAAGATATTGAGAATTAACCAAACAAACGACAACTCGATCTCCCTGGGGAAATCCCACTTCAAGAGGTAGAATCATACACATATTTGGGCAGCAACGTAGACAAAGAGGGTGGAACAGATAGAGATGTTAAAATAAGAATACAGAAGGCAAGAGGAGCTTTCATTGCACTGGGAAACATTTGGAAGTCCAAAGAAATCAAATCTAGAACAAAATTCGGATATTTAACTCTAATGTTAAAGCAGTTCTACTGTATGGGTCAGAAACATGGAGAACAACTAAAACAATAGCGCATAAATTGCAAACATTCATCAACTGGTGTCTCGCAGAATAGAGGGAATAAGATGGTATGATAGGGTCACAAATGAGGAGCTTATGGAGAGAACAAGACAGATTCCAGTGAACGAACAGGTTAAAAAAGACGCTGGCGCTGGATAGGACACACTTTGCGAAAACCGGAGGGAATATAACAAGAAGGGTCCTTGCCTGGAACCCGCAGGGACAGCGAAAGAAGGGAGGCCGAGAAATACATGGAGACGAGATTTGGAGGCGGAGATCAACAATATAAAGAAGAGCTGGAGGGAGCTGCAGGAGATAGCTAGAGATAGGAAGACTTGGCATGAGTTGGTTGAGGGCCTATGCCCAACCCGGGGTAAAAAGGAAAAGAGAGAGAGAGAGAGATAAGTACAGTAACAGTACTGTGTGTGTTAGTGTGTACAGTTGAATGAATGGAGTAACTGTAACAAGTCATAATAACAGACTTGTTGTAACAATAATACTATACAGTTAACAGTTCAGTGTACAATGTGTACAGTCAGTACTCAATGGTCTCTGTGGCTGAGTGGTTAAGCCATTTGCCTTGTGAGTCGAAGGTCGTGGGTTCGAATCCAGACCGTGCCGTTCTGTTCACGAGTGCAGTTTTTCCAGAGACCCTTAGGATTGTTGCTGGAGCTACGGAGTTCGTGCTTTGTGCAATACTCTCGGCAGGCAGGTGGCTTGCCATTTCTGCGGAGAGGACCGAGCCATATGGGGTAAAACCCGGTGCAATGAAGTCAATCCTTCGGCTTAAAAACCCTTTATAGTATAGTATAATAACTTTATTTTAATAACAGTATAATATTATACGACTACACTAGTGACTAGTGACACTGAGCGACATACCATGGTGCTGAAAGAGTATGTGGTCAGAAATTAACAAATGTATTTATTAGCACCAGTTCCTTGTCATTAGCAATCTTAGACTAGCACAATGCCGAATAGTGTAATTAGGTGCGGCGATACACAAACATCCGAATCAAGTTTTGTTGTCATGTATGATAAGATGATTCATATACGTTGTGCTCTATCTTTGCAACAGATGGTGATGTGGCAAATTTATCGTTCCAGTACAATTTATCATCTTTTTTGTTATTCTTAGATTTTTGTTTTTGAATACACCGAAATGTCATTTCTTATAAGATCAAAACATATGGATATATCTAAATAAGTTTTCATAAATTATGCTTATAATGATAGGAGTGAGACAATATTTAGGTATTTGCAACTCAGGTACCAGAAAAAACATGACACCGTAACCGTCAATTTTTCTAATTCTAAAACATGGAGAGTTATTAGTTATTGTTATTCCGGGTCAAATATGGCTTCACACGGTGAATGCAATAATCAAATATCGTTAAACAATGAATCTCAAGAGGATTTAGTTACCAGGCACAAAAAGGAAAGGAAGGAGCTGCAGGGTTAGTATTTAGTTTTAAGATGTATCAAATTTAACATCCAAGTAGACGTGTTTGAAGACTTCAAGTTCATTTTCACAAGCTACTTCTCAATAACAAATTTTTGTGATAATTAAATAATTAATAATTACTAATTACAATACATAATTATAATGAATTGAATTATAATTCTTCTTTTGTCGTCACACACACCACTGACTTGTTACCCGGGTTGTTGCCCAGTCACCGTGTCAGGGTTTTCTGTTTTTGTCTTGTGCTGCTCTAGTAGCTTTGAGTGATAGATGAAATGAAAATCGTAGCATATTCGATCCTTCACAGGACGGACGTAGCCATCAACCACAGTAACTAAACTAGTCTTTGATTTTCTATGCACCACTTATACGTTCAGTAGTTTGTCATTGCTTTCTGAACGGTGAGGTCCATTTTTACCTTTTGTAAAAATTCCACGGAAACGAATTTGCTTCCAAACTTTTCCACCGTGGGGTTTGAACCAGGTACACTTGGGTTTGTGATCGAGCTCACTACCGCTTGAGCTACAGACGCTCACTGAGTGATAGATACTTTTGCTTTTTAACAGAATTCCGCTATGTCATCTAACCTTCTTTTTCATGGTCTTCCTCTCGCCTTGTTTCCTGAAGTCCTGTTGTAGAAGACTGTATACAGTGGTCGGAGTTTGGTTGCAGTCTTATTAAGTGGCAGAACCACTTCATTCTTTGTTTCTCAATTCTTTGTTTCTCAATGTAATTCAACCAAGGTTCTATCCCAACTGCTTTTCTTATACTGATGTTGGTGACTGTCTTTCCTGGTGAAGTTGGTAGCTATTTATAGACATCACATTTTCATATCGCATGATGTAGTTATTTTTTGCTACTGTTTTGGTTCATTGTCCATATTTGGCTCCGGTAACACAGGGTAGGCATGATAATGCTGTTGGATCATCTGTTGTTTAGCTGTCAGTGAGATGTTTGGGTGCCTTAGCATTGGGGCTAGCTGGTAGGTTACAGATATCTCTTTGTCCAGTCTTCATCTTCTGTGAATATGCTTGCTAAGTAAATGAATTCTTGCACTGGGTTAATTGCAGTGCCATTAACATGGGCACTTGGATCTTAACAAGTGTTGTAGTACCTTCTTCTTCAGCGATCTCTGGTCATGCGCTTAATTTACTGTGAATCACAAACTGGGCAGTCAGCTTCAAGTCTGTCAGGTTTCCCCAAAGTTGTAGGACAAAGTGTACCTTATTTTTTGTTTGTATTCTAAACTTTTTCTTCCCATTTTTTATATTGGTTTTATTGAAGCTCATGCCCAAGTAATTTTATGTTAAATGCATTTACTATTAAACCAAATGGAATGAGTTTCCTATGCATATTAAAATTGTATAGTGGTTTGACAAAGTTACTTACACATGCTTGTGGGAGAGAACAAGACAGACTCAGATAGAGCAGAAGATCTGAAGAAGGCAGTACAATTTATGAGTCACATGCTATGAAAGCTTTTAACCAGTATTACCAGACAGTCACTGTCATGGAACCCCCAATGAACGATAGTGTGGGTCAAATAATATGTGGAAAAGAATTCTAGAAACTGAGATTTAAAGACCAGGAACAGCTGAAGAGATTTGTACAGGATGTTGCTGCTTTGAGAGAGATAGAGAGAGTTGATTGTTGACCTATGCATCCATTGGTGATAATGGCATAAAAAGAATTACAATTACTTACGTTTTATATTAATTTTAGTAGGATTATTACTATTTCTTTTACAGTTGTATACATTTACTGAACTGTTGTGAAATGACAGTAATATTAATTCATTTCAGCACAAATAGCAAAGCTGAAGCACAGTGTCCCCAAGGGTGATAAGAAGAAGAAGAAAGATGTGACAGAGCAGATTGCTCAACTTGAAACAGACTTGCAAGTACAACAGAATAAAGAACTGCAGAATTTAAGTACCAAACTTGAAGTATGTTATTATTTTTAATGAAATTATAATATTAAAATAAATATTATTAGTTCAGTGTCAATTTAGTTCAAAGAAGATGAACACCAGAGGACAGCACGCAGTTACAAAATAAATAATAAATTAAGCTAACAACAGATGGCACACAAGAATCAAATCTTCAAAGAATCACCCAAGATTTTGCTAGACTACCTAAATAAATCAAATAAGAAGAGGAAGAATGGACAGCATTTAAGAGAGTCATCCTGGAATCATCCAAATAAACATGCGGAAGAGTAAAATACAGAGGCAGTAGACCAAAAACAACTTTGTGTAATAGTGAAGTAAAGACAGTACAGAAGAAATTTTGATACAAAACATAGACGAAGAGTAACCAACAAAACGATCTTACTGAATACACAACAGCAAGAAAGCATACCAAACAGGTAATCAAGAATGCTAAAATAAGTTATGGCAAAACTATGGTGAAATATTGAATTCAGACTACAAAAGTGCAGTGAGAAAGTTCTATAAGATGATTAAAGTCATTAGAGGTAGAAAAGAACAATACGATTCCACTGAAATTATTAAGGACAAAATTTTGAATATTCTAAACGTGCCAGAGATGGTCATGAACAGATGACAACAATACTTTAATCTCTCCTTTTTCTCGAATCGTGTTTTGCCTCGCAGCGCCAGGATAAGAAGAGATTTCTAGAACGGGCTTTTGTGTGCGCTTCGTAACCAGTGTCTTTCATTGCTTCTGGTATCTCTGAGGTCCAACTTTTGCGTGGCCAGCCTTTTGCTTTGTATCCATTGTATCGGAGCATCATTGCTCTTTGAGGCTGTTGGTAATCTGCTTATATGGTCAAACCATTTAATTTGTTGTTTCTTTATGTTCAGTATTGAAGTTGTACCCACTTTTTCCTGATGTCTTCATTTCTCAACTGGTCTCTTCTTGTTACTCCCAGCATTCTGCATAGACACTTCATCTACGAATACAACGAGGTTGATCGGTGTCAAATTTACTTGATACATTATGTGAGACTGTAGGCTGATCTCCAGAGGAAACAAGCCTAGCTTGAATATCTGTTGATTCAATCATTTCTGTGTAATCAAAATTGTTGTCTGATTCAATTTTGATATCCTTAGAATAATCTTGTCTAAATTTGTCTTTGGAATCATTGAGCACATGTTCAATAGCTTGTTCTTTTGTTATTCTTTTAGAATATCCATTTCCTAAATTTTCAGCATATCTTTCAAAACGAAACCACGTCAAAAAATGGGTTAAAAACCTCAGAAAAATGTTTACAATGATGTGTTTGCCATTTTGTGTGTTATGTCCCATTTCTACACAGTGTTTTCTTCTGCCAGCCGATATTTGACAGGCTTGTTCCAAGACAGATATAGCAGTCGCTCAGAACTTGAAATGTTTACAGCTGAGACCTGTATATAGGAATGATGGGTTCAAAGTGTTAAGGATCTTCTGTTGAACATATATCACTTGATGACAAAGTTATACTCCAACTCCTGGAATCATGCGCAGCACATATAAGAAGGGACACCTGCAATGTTGATTAGGAATGTGTATACCAAATGAGAAAAATTATCAGCATGCTTGGCCTTTGACATTTTCTAGGAAACAATTAAAACCAATGTGTTTTTGCAGTGATGTGTGACCAATTCTATTAACCAGTCTCCAAAAGTTAAGTAAGCCTAAATTACTGAAATTTACCATTAAAATAAATAAAAACGTATAATCTGATTCCAAGAAAAACAGACTGTCATATTTTTAACATCTAGGAGTGTTTGAAATATTTTGTTGTGTCGCCTGCAGGTGTCATCACACATCACAAAGGAGAGTACATCACAGTCAAAGGTAGATGAGATTGCAAAGATAGATGAGACTGCACAGATAGATGAGATTGCAAAGATAGATGATGATATTGATAAAGATGCAGAGGAAGAGTTTTCTAATCAAACCTCAGGGAAGAAATCCAAGGCCCAGAAGAGAAGAGTAAGTACTTTTGAATTCACATTGTAATGTTCATTTACAGACTGTAGAGCAGCGTTGTCCAACACATTGTCCACAGGCGCCATGATGACCATGCAATATTCCCTAGCGCTTTATTTTATTCTTCCGACTTTAACGTTAATCAGAATTTCAAGAAAAAAAATGTGATTCTGAATAACAGTTTGATTTTGTTTTTTTTTGTGTGGTTTTATCACAGTATAAAAAAATTGAACTTGTCAGGATTAAGTTTTCATCTCTTGTCTTTTTTGTTATCTTGCTATTAATATTACTTTACTGTTATTATTAGTATTATTATTACAATTGTCATATGGTGCCCGCGCTTCCACAGTCATTAGTCAGATGTGCCCAATATATAGAAATGTTGGATAACAATACAGTAGAGCATTTCTTTTCTATTTAATGTGTTTATCAGGTTGGGACACTGCAGTACTTTCTTGATTTATAGTAATGTTAAATTTAGTCTATGGTAAGTGATAACTAGAGGTTATCCTACTTGTTTCTGGTGGAACTTGAGACTACAGCTGTCCACCAAGTCATATTCTGATACATTTTAATTAGTTGTGCCCTTGATTCTTAGACTTCACATACCTCTTGATTGTTCTTCGGCAGCCATCCACTCTTCCTTTTCCCTGTGTGTCTCAGTTCAGTGCATGTCTGGGATGGTATGTTGTTAGATTGTTAAGTGTTAAACTGTCAGCATAATCATTCTGTGGTCATACCAAACACTGTTTGTAGATAGTATATTCCATTATCACCTAATTTTATAGTGGTTCAGCGGGGCCGCAATTGCAGTCATATGGACAATGACACACCAGGTTCAACTGAGTTGGCACTGATCTCTCTCTCTCGCGATCGTCGTTGGTACTGATCAAGACCCTACCCCACCTCTTCGTGGTGACCCTAGAAACAGACAATGGCTCTTGTCTGGCTAAGTGGGTGGGGATCGAGGGAGAGCTACTCTGGTATAGGTAGTAGGCAAGCGCAGTTACGTTTTATATGAGATCTACTCGCAACATAGATTAGCAGAATCCCAGTGCAAACAAGTCTGCACATCTCTCCTGGCCGTTGGGAAAAGTTAAACGCATAAACGCAAAACAATTTAAGAAGTAACAAGGTGTGAGCCATCTGTAAGCATAAACTCACGTCTCCCAGAGTCAATGGTCGCAACATAATTGCCAGATCTCTGCAAGACTTGTTGAAAACAATGTAATGTGTCATAGTGACACAAGGGAAGATTGCTGTATACTCTGTGCCAGAGACCAAGCACAGGAGAACTGGTTCGGTAAGGTTGACAGAGCGTAAAACCTAAAGTTGCGTTTTGTGCCTTATGAAACTGCCCTCTTTGGAACAACTGGGTTTGATAATGTTTGACGTGTGCAAAATTTTAAGTTGCGTTCTAGTGCCTTATGACATGATCCCACATGTTTATATGCGATTAGCCCCAGTCCAGTGTTTCCCGTCGTAAAGGAAAATACAGCGTAAACCTGCAAAGTGCCAATATGCATCTCGAAACGGCTGAAAAATACTAATCCGGAACAAACTCACCATGGCTAGAAATGCAAGGCAGATAATGGAAAGGTTTGTTGTATTGTACAAGCATTGGCAATGGCCGACACTTTTCGGATGCGATTGTCCTACATATGTAGGATGGTGTCCTTGGCTCAGATCATATAAAAGGCAATTAAACAGTTGATAATTGTTTGTACGTGTGACAAGCCCATGTGTCCGAAATTGCTGCGAATATTCTTAATCCAAAACAACTTCACATAGTCAGAAATTATGCAAACTGCAGACATACTTTTAGGTGAAGATTACAAAACCCAAATATACTGCAATAAATGATAGTTAAAGAGCAATGAACACATGAAGCAGCCGAAAATTGATAGTTTGAATGACAAGTCCCAGAAGAGTTGAGAATGTTCCTAATCCTGATCCACCTCACCCAGTCAGAAAGGTTGCAAAGTAGTAAATGCTCTTTAGCGTAGATCCAAGTCCAAATATACAGCGTTAAAAGGATCATTAAAGAGTGTTGAATATACGATGCAAAAAGAAATAACTGCACTCAGAAAGGCTGCAAAGTACAAAATACTCTTTGGCATAGATCCAAGCCCAAGTAAAGAGCGTTAAAATGATCATTAAAGAGAAACGTACACACGAAGGAAAGTGTTTGACTGTAGCAAGAGAGACTCGAATATTTCCGTAGGCCGAAAATTTTGAATGCGCCTGCCTTCTACACTAGTAGGGGCCTAACTGGGGGCGCAACATCTAGTTGTTCTCGGCAAAGACTATTATACATCACAATAAGAATGATCAAAATGGTTGAGAAGAACACTCGTAAACAAACAAACAGTGGTTCAGCTAGCTATTGTTTTCCAAGGCAAAATATCTTCCCAGATTTTCTGTATTTTCTTTTCTCTGCTCCTTTTATCCTCAATTTTTTCTCAATGTCACAAACATTTCCAATGACATTTTGGCCTGTTTCAATTATTTTGGTAGCAATAAACTTTCCCCCAAATAGTATATAAGTATCTCTGCAAGGAAAGCAAAAAGAGGCAAACTGAATAATAATAATAGCTATCCATCGCAAGTGATGATGACAGCAGTCTCAGACGTGTGTTGTTTCTCCTGTCTAGTGTGTGCGGAGGTAACTATAGAGTCCAACTCTGGAACACAATCCCCTTCCACAGTTGGGACATGCATGATCAAGGTTGGACATGTGGGTGTTGTATGTTCTGTCTTTTTGCGCAGCTAACTTTCTCTGCGCCTCAACAGTATGACGATTCTCAGCTATGCGAGTTCCTCTTGTGTTGTTACAGCGTCACATTTGGCGATCTTGCGTAAGGGATTCATTTGGCAAACTGAATAATAGATTGATTGACAACAAGTGGACTGACCTAAGTGTTCTAATTCTTCAAACGCTCCATATCGACCACTTGTTAAACCACTCTTTGTGATTTATATGTGATCTGAGCCTAAGAGCGATTGGATGTTGTGCCAGTTATGCGCCACAAGTAGGCCAGCACATCAGATTTCTGCGATGCTTTTTATTTACTAGGGTAGCTTCTCTAGGCCACTAACTTAGTCGCGTCTTACAGCATGCCTTGTAGGTCGCAGTGTTGCTATTCTTTGCTCTCCTTGAGGTCCCGGCAACACACAACCTAAGTGTAAATAACATTCAAACGAAAGTCAATAACTATCGATAGGAACAGGTATTGCTGGACACAATAATGGACCACTCAGCGAAGGTATAATATAATTAAGTTACTTTGTTGCCTGATTATTCTCCTTAGAATATTATTGTTTTCAACAGATGAGAGGAAGAGAGCGAGAGAGAGAATGAAGTGTAGGAGAGGGAATAAAGTAAATTTAAAGAGCCTGTTTTCCTATGAAGTTGGAGAAGGTACACCTATATGACGGGGGACACTGATAATAAGGAAAGCAGATCTTCAAAAATCAGTCAGAAGCGCCATACCAGGCATGCTGACTACACCTGATTGCATAGCAGGTGAATGCAAGAAGAAGTAGAAGATCCTGTTTTCATACAGTCTAGTCGCCCGAGTGGTTACCAGGGCCCAAATTTGGGGTGTAAAGAATAGAACCACTGTTACCTGCCATGCATGTCATAATAGGTGACTAAGGAGGTTTGGCTGAAATTGGATGCATGTGTTCTAAACGTGTAGAAGTCTATGCATTTAGGGGCCTACCAAACCAATGTGCAATGTATACACGTTCTTGGCAAAGATCAAACATATCACAAAGAGTGATTAAAATTGGTTGTAAAGACCGAACGCAAAGAAGAAGAGACATACAATTTAGTATATTGGAAAATACAGTGTTCGACCAGTATTTTTCTTTGACATCAGCACACAATTGGTGGTGCGGTAAACCTCATGTCGGACCCTCTTTGTTTTTCTGGTACCAAATTGAGGCTGGGTCGAGAGCGATTATGGTCAGAAAAAATCTAACTCCACTGTGAAATTTGATCCTGAGAGCACAGATCTACAAAGCAAGTGCACTAACCACTATGCTAGATATTTTGTATGATGGTTTATGATAGAACAAGATCTTGTATGTGAGAAGGGAGAGTTATGCTGACAATACACAAGAGAAAAAATATTGAAGTTATACAAGAAAAATGACTGAAGATGGGAAGAGATAGCCTACCTTTTCTCTTGCAGCAAGCCATTGCTTGTAAGGCCTGTCCAGTTCTTTTGCAATCTTCTTCAGTATGAAATTAATGTCTGTGAATTCTAAACCCCATTTGGAGTTTATTGTATCTTCCTGATTGTCAGTTGTGGTTGCCTTGTCTGTTGTCTCACCAGCGATTAAAGTTGTTGGAAAGGCTGTCATGTTTATCACTGTGTGGTTACTGTAAGCAAAAGAACAATGTTAAGACTTCTGAGAGCATGCATCTTTTCTGTGGCAACATGTCCTAGATTTTATCGACCGTCTCCGATAGGACTAGGAACTTGATCTCTCTTACACTGAGATCATGGATCTGGAAAAATATCTTGATGGCTCTATGAGGGAGCGAACCGAGTACCTTTGGAATAAGATGCGATCATCTAACTTCTACCCCACAGAGATCCCCCACCCGGTATATTTATATATATTCATATCTGTATATATGGAAAGTCCACTTGTGGGGTAAAATACAATCGGTGCATTTTCTCACCTAACACCGTGTGCTTTTAGCACGTTACACTGTTGATATTTTGGCTCGCTCTGTGTGCATGTTGTCATGCAAATAAATCAGTTTGGTAAGACGATTTATGGCCGCTTTATTTTTGGCCCTACCGGTATTTATCGTAGAGAGCAGTGTTTGTGAGTAAAGAATGCAACAACTGCACCCCTAACAGTATGTTGTCAAATGTGATTTTCAAGGATTGCTCACAAGGCTAGCGATCTGATCATGAGAACTGCATTGCTACAAAAACGATCATTGTGAAGTGCTATGTTTCATGTATCAATAAAAAGATCAATTGCAGTTATGGCCCATGATTACCTTAAGAAACGAACAAATATATCACGGAAAGCAGTATGTTGGCTCATTAGCTAGCAATCACGACCGCTAACTGCATCGTCTGTACTCATGTCTTCGGTGTTTTACGTTTAAGTGCATTGGTTCATTCTTCAGGTGCCGATCTCCCTACACGATCCAAATGCCCAATATAAGAAACATGAAGAAACTTAGCAAATTGTTAAACACATTAAACACAGCATTACTTTGTTGTTCGACTAGTATTCGACATTGACATCGGCGACAAATAGGAAGTAGAAGCATGGCAGCTACAGTGGTGTTATATATATATATTTATATATCTACTCGTATATACAGCAGATCATAAACATTTACTTCGATCATAGCTGGTTAATGGTTATTTCAGAAACAGATGTTTAGTTCACTCATGTGTCCCTTTCTGCGTCTGCTGCAATATTTCTCCTACTTCTGCTTCAATATTTCTCCTACTTCTGCTGCAATATTTCTCCTACTTCTGCTGCGATATTTCTCCTACTTCTGCTGCGATATTTCTCCTTCTGCTGCGATATTTCTCCTACTTTTGCTGCATTATATCTCATACTTCTACTAACTTGTCTTTTTCAATATGTCTGCTCATCTTTTCTTTCTATTCCTGCGGTTTTTCTTATCCCACTGATCACATACACTTCAACCAGACTTTAATAGGAAGTCAAGCATGTTCTATACAGTCACTCGTTCATTGGAAACCTTACTCATTCAATCAGTTATATGAGGACTGAGATGCAGGGAATGAGATTACAGAAATCAAGAGTCAGAACAAATCAGGACCAACCCAACTCTGCCTCTAAGTTGTGGCACTGATAACAGGCTGAATCACTGCAGTCTGGCTAACCGAGTAGTGATCAATGAGGGAAGGTTAACCCGGTCTTAAAAGTGTCCAGCTGAAAAACGAGTCTGTTGGACAGAGAGGGGCAGATAACGCAACCTGGTTGTAAAATCTGATAGAATGTAACCTCGTCTTTTTTCTGGGTCAACAAAGGATAGAATCGATTATTTCAATAGGATATTGGATAATCGGTTTTAACTTGCACAATTCCAATCAGACTAATTAATTCAAGCATGTTAATATTTATTGGAAAAGCTTTCACCTTCCATATTTTCAAAGAAATGTTTTGTATATAAAAATAAACTGACCTCCTTTTTGGAGAGAGAGAGAGAGGAAGAGAGAGAGAGAGAGAGAGAGAATCTAGGGAAACTCGAACTTGGTTACTCATACACGAACTTGATTTCGCAGACTTGACAGTTTTCCAAAACAAATTGATAATTTAATTTTATTGTTAAAAGTCATTTCTGATTTGAGATAATGAAAGTTAATATGTTATGGATATTATATTCTTCTTCTTCTCGTTCGTCGTCTATCTCATATGGAATTTGTATATGAAGGATAGTTTGTGTTCTTATTATAATGTCCCTAGGCCCACCCGTGTGGTGCCGGGGCCCGCAAGGAAGCAAAGAATAGTACCACTGCAACCTACAATGCATGTCTAAGAGGCGACTGGTGTAGGCCCTAGGGATGCTAGTAAATACTAAACGCAGAAATCGGATGTCATGGCCTACTTGTAGGCGCATAACTGGCACAACGTACAATCGCTCTTAGGCTCAGATCACATACACATCACACAGAGTGGTTAACAAGTGGTCGATATGGAGCGTTCGAAGAAGAAGAAATAATCTAGGCCTGTTGGAAGGGCGTTAAAATCAGAAGTGAGTTATTACAGTTCTCGTATTCACTGACAAAATGACAGATATCACATTTTAATGATATTTCAGAAGTGAGTTATTACAGTTCTCGTATTCACTGACAAAATGACAGATATCACATTTTAATGATATTTCAGAAGTGAGTTATTACAGTTCTAGTATTCACTGACAAAATGACAGATATCACATTTTAATGATATTTCAGAAGTGAGTTATTACAGTTCTCGTATTCACTGACAAAATGACAGATATCACATTTTAATGATATTTCAGAAGTGAGTTATTACAGTTCTCGTATGCACTGACAAAATGACAGATATCACATTTTAATGATATTTCAGAAGTGAGTTATTACAGTTCTCGTATTCACTGACAAAATGACAGATATCACATTTTAATGATATTTCAGAAGTGAGTTATTACAGTTCTCGTATGCACTGACAAAATGACAGATATCACATTTTAATGATATTTCAGAAGTGAGTTATTACAGTTCTCGTATTCACTGACAAAATGACAGATATCACATTTTAATGATATTTAAATGGCAACTTCACATTTCACCAGAAATAGGCTTATACATATATCTATATATATATATATATATATATATATATATATATATATATATATAGGAGAAATGTGACAAACAGTCTCCGAATGTAAGTGCCGACATTGATGCAAATGAGAAAAACACGTTTTAGAATAATGTTTTTTCGATGGCATCTTCAAATTGATGAAGCTTTTATAAGAAATAATTTACGGTATTTTGGTATTCCCAGATGTCTCATTAGTCCGACCACTTGGCGTACGTTTACAATGTTATGTTGTACTATCGACATTATTAGTCCGACCACTTGGCGTACGCTTACAATGTTATGTTTTACTATCGACATCATTAGTCCGACCACTTGACATACGTTTACAATGTTATGTTGTACTATCGACATCATTAGTCCGACCACTTGGCGTACGTTTACAATGTTATGTTGTACTATCGACATTAACTCTGAAATCCGAGTATGGTTCGCCTGAATGGTGATGGACACTGGGTATAAAAAATGCAAGCCTTCACGCAAAAAATCAGCCAGATGTATCATATTATGGGCAATGACTACGCCTAAATTCATAGGGGGCGAACGAAAAAAAGTTATGAACGTTCTAACGCACTGGATATTCTCTTTCGTGCTCCGTCCCTCTGTGCAGCTGTCATACAAAGTCCAGAATTCACCTGCTTAGTGTCTCCATGAGACGTTTATTATATCTTCTGTCGCCGTTGTGTTGCAAGGGCCCTCAATGGGAGCAAAGATTAGTAACACTGCGACCTGCAAGACATATCGTAAGAGGCGACTAAGGTAGGGGTCTAGGGAAGCTCATCATCATCAAGTAGCTTGTCCTGAGCAGAACTTTGCCACCCCAACAGTCCTCCGGAATTTCTCTCTCTCATAGGCCAGATATCCTGCTTATGAAACCGTCCTGTTCAAACCATAAATTACATCGTGAATCCATCTTCTTTGTGGTCTTCCTCTTCTTCTCTTTGCTGGTATGCCTCCTTCCATGATTGTCTTCTCCAGCCTTTCATGTCTTTTTATATGTCCAAAATACCCAAATTTTCTCTTTCTTATTTGTAGCATCAACCAGTTTTCTTTGATTTTAAGTTCTTTCTAATATATCTATTTGTTCTCTTCTCTGTCCGTGATAGGGAAGCTACCCCAGTAAATAAAAAGCGTCCCATAAATGGGATATGCTGGCCTACTTGTAGGCGCATAGCTGGCACAACGCACAATCGCCCTTAGACTCGGATCACATACAAATCACAAAGAGTGGTTAAAAAGTGGTCGATATGGATCGTTTAAAGAAGAAGAAGATATCTTCTCTTTACCACGAAGACGACACTGTCTTTGGTTATTGGTTACTAAACTGACGTCATTACACTCCGGGCAGATCCATCCATATGGGCTCCGTCTTCCCCAACAGATATCGAAGGGTATGCATGCTTATTTCATTGACTGATCTGCTGGAGGACCAGTCAACACTGTCTGACATGTTTAAATTTAACTACCAGTTCTCGCAATCGTTCCAGTGTCTGGGACTCGCCCATATCCTTTAACCTCGCAAGTACATCATTAACGACTTCATCTCTGTCCATGCTTCTGTCAGTTTGAATAGGAACATTATTTGCAAATCGGTCAGCACTTCTTTACCCTGAACTCCAGCATGTCCAGGTGTGTACAGTCAAGTCAGTGCCTTGAGATGTAATCACCGAACGATGTCCACCCATTTCTTACGAAATCTTCCAGACTCAATTTTATAAGCATGTGCGGGATGTGTTTGCTCATTGAATTTAAAAAAAAAAAAAATTAAATATGAGATTTATTAGGTAATGCTTGAACAGTCCCTACTTGATCACGTGTTACATCTTCTTCTTTGCGTTCGTTCTTTACGACCAATTTTAATCACTCTTTGTGATAAGTTTGATCTTTGCCAAGAACGTGTATACGTTGCACATTGGTTTGGTAGGCCCCTAAACGCATAGACTTCTACATGTTTAGGACACGTGCATCCGATTTCAGCCCAACCTCCTTAGTCGCCTCTTACGACATGCATGGCAGGTAACAGTGATTCTATTCTTTACACCCCAAATTTGGGCCCCGGTAATCATTCGGGCGGTGTTACATCTATTGTAATTCGTAGTTGGTATTCATTTCCACGCTGGACGTTCCACACGTGATGAAAGGGATTGGCCCTCCTACCTCCTTCACACGTCGGTTTAGAGATGTTACGTCGCCCGTGTGGTGCTAGGACCCGCAAGGGAAGCAAAGAATAGTACCACTGCGACCTACAAGGCATGTCATAAGAGGCGACTGATGTAGGACCTAGCGAAGTTACCCTAGCAAATAAAAAGCATCGCAGAAATCGGATGTGATGGCCTACTTGTAGGTGCATAACTGGCACAACGTACAATCGCTCTAGGCTCAGATCACATACAAATCACACAGAGTGGTTAACAAGTGATCGATATGGAGCGTTCGAAGAAGAAGAAGATGGTGAAGTGATAAGCACTTCGTACCCTACAATGGCTACGGAACATATTTTTTGGGTACACATTACCAAACAACTACCACTGAAGTCAACATTAGAAATACTTTAACTGTTACAATTACTCGGTGCAGAGGCGGTAGTTGAGACATAATCCAGTGTCTTAATTAATCTATCCCTTACCTGACATCCAATGTTAGCCGAAACACTACATTCGTCAGGTGTTCTGGTAGTCCGTTAACCCTCACCAGGAAATATAGGCTACTAATTTAAGAATGCTTCTAGGCCTGTCAGCTTGCTTTTGTTTATGCTCCCTGTGTCTTGGTAATCTAAGACCTCGTGTGTTTACTATTGAGCACATGCCCCACGTGTACAGTGTGTTAAAGACTGTGTAGGAACATATATGCATCTAAGACCTCGTGTGTTTACTATTGAATATCGCTCTTAGGCTCAGATCACATACAAATCACACAGAGTGGTTAACAAGTGGTCGATATGGAGCGTTCGAAGAAAAGAAGAACACTACCTCACTTGTACAGTATGCTAGATACTGTACATATATGTATCTAAGACTGAGTCTGTTTACTATTGGACATACACCCTCACTTGTACAGTATGTTAGATACTGTATAGGAACATATATGTATCTAAGACTGAGTCTGTTTACTATTGGACATACACCCTCACTTGTACAGTATGCTAGATACTGTATAGGAACATATATGTATCTAAGACTGAGTCTGTTTACTATTGGACATACACCCTCACTTGTACAGTATATTAGATACTGTATAGGAACATATAAGAGAAGTATTTTCTTTCAAACACACACAGACTCTGGATAGTGCTCTCAATGTAAATATGGTAGAGGCTACGTGCTCGACTTTCGTTCCAAGGGTACTTTCACTTCCTCGTTGGGCCATCGGGATATTTTTCCAGAGGTCCCTGATCTCAGTGTAGTTGAGAATGAGTTACTAGTCCTATCGGAGACGGACGATAAAACATATGTCCCGTGTTAAAGTTGAACACATAAAAGAACCATTGACATTTCAAAATCGAGAAGAGCAGGCTGGAAAGCCGCAGCCCCGACAAAATTCATTAGAAAGATTAAAAAATAAAATTCCTACAAAATAAAATCACCTTCTTCTAAGTTACATCGGAGACCCTCACCGGTGCTACGGAGTTCGCACACTGTCGCTGAGATCGTCCTGTGCAAGAAAGAGATCGGAGCACACATGGTTACTCACCGAAGTGCAATGATGATGGTCCAATCAATCAATCAATCAGTGCTCAATGTATTTATCATCATTTACTTAATGCTAGAAATCAGCACTTTTAAGTTGAATTTTAGAAAGTAATATTCGTCAAAGTCAAAATACGCATATGATGAACAAGGCTAGTAGTAGTAGTAGTAGTAGTATGCTTGCCAGGGGCGTCTACAAAAGTTTGACCAGGGAGGAACAAAATGAAGAGAAAAAAATGTAGTTGGTAGTTTACTACGCGGAAATGGAGAAGACTAGATTCGCGTATAACTGTTTGATCAAAAATCCATTTTCCAGGGGGGTGACATTTGCCCTCCCTTGTCTTAACGTATGGACGCCAATGACGATTGTTAGTTTTCGCAGTACTGGTTTGCACTGGGGCGTACATAATAATGTTGTCACAAGTTGTCAAACATTTGCTGCCAAATTGTAGTTATTAAGTTCATCTGTCCACTATGCCATTAAGTGTGTTTATGATCCTTTTAGTTGTGTAGTTATATTGAAATGGATCAACAAATAAACAGGTACAGATATTAAGAGCTTCCGAAAAACAAATAGACAAACACGGGACTCGAACCACTTACCCTAGTCCTTACGACACCAATCGCCTAGCCTAGCAATACGGGCTCTTTTTCGAACACATTAATGAGCCATTCTCAGTTATATTGAAAGGAACATCTCACATCTTACTAGTCTAAGGGGGACTGCCTAGAGTAGTTGATAGTAGCTTGGCCTGCTAGCTGTGAGACGCCTCATAGCTCGGGTTCGAACCTACTGTCCGGCATTTGTTCGAGTCCCTGGTCTTACTCAGGACGATAACGTGAGTACCTCTGAAGTCGGAGAAAATCTGCCTGTATGGCGAGGGAATACTAATTACGAGTACATTGAGCACACGGCTGCCAGTGTAAAGTAATTTACAATGTGCACGCTGCTGCCATTGTAAGAAATTGGAAAAACGGATTTTCACGCAAAAATCAGTTTCAGAGATGAAACTTCGTCTGAGTTGAAAGCGGACGAAAAAAAAAAAAAAAACTAGTCTAAGGAAACATCTCACATCTTACTCGTCTAAGGAAACATCTCACATCTTACTCGTCTAAGGAAACATCTCACATCTTACTCGTCTAAGGAAACATCTTACATCTTACTCGTCTAAGGAAACATCTCACATCTTACTCGTCTAAGAAAACATCTCACATCTTACTCGTCTAAGGAAACATCTCACATCTTACTCGTCTAAGAAAACATCTTACATCTTACTCGTCTAAGTGAATATCTCACATCTTACTCGTCTAAGAAAACATCTCACATCTTACTCGTCTAAGGAAACATCTCACATCTTACTCGTCTAAGGAAACATCTCACATCTTACTCGTCTAAGAAAACATCTCACATCTTACTCGTCTAAGGAAACATCTCACATCTTACTCGTCTAAGAAAATATCTTACTAGTCTAAGGAAACAACTCACATCTTACTCGTCTAAGAAAACATCTCACATCTTACTCGTCTAAGGAAACATCTTACTCGTCTAAGGAAACATCTTACTCGTCTAAGGAAACATCTTACTAGTCTAAGGAAACATCTGACATACACATGTAAACTTACTAGACTAAGGAAACATCTTACTTGTCTAAGGAAACATCTTACTTGTCTAAGGAAACATCTTACTAGACTAAGAAAACATCTGACATACACATGTAAACTTACTAGTTGAACTGAGCGCGCCCAGGCACTCTATGTTGTATGTTAGTCTAATTCAGTATGACAATATTTATCAAAGTGACAGAAAATGAGCACATTAATACAAACAATACACCTCTGCTATCGGACTGGTAAAACACCGTGTGCCGACATCGTCTGGTTCTGTCTCTCTTTCTCGATTAATGTGAACCTGAACATGAGGGGTGTCACATTGTGTTTCTGAAGTAGCTAATCTGTGGCATGCCTGCCTGCTGGACTGCATGGTGGTGACATAAATAAAAATGTTGTCACACACAGAGAGAGGATATTTCCACCGCTTCCTGATACTTTACATTCAAAATAATATAAACAGAGTGTTGAATATTTCAGATGATAACTATTCAAGCAGTAGTGAGCTCGATCACAAACCCAAGCGTACCTGGCTCAAATCCCACGGTGGGCAAGTTTGGAAGCAAATTCGTGTCCGTGGATTTTTACAAAAGGTAAAAATAGACCTCGTCGTTCAGAAAGCAATGGTATACTATTGAACGTATAAGTGGTGCCTAGAAAATCAACGACTCGTTTATTGTAGTTGATGGCTACGTCCTGTAAAGGATATGCCACGATTTGTATTTTCAACTATAGTAACAGACCTACTAACAACAAGGGATTGATCTCAAGTCTTTCAATTTTATCTTTATATTCGATATTTGAGGTGTGATTATATATTTGTGTATATATATAAATATATATGCACGCCCGTCTGCCAGCGTGTTCGTAGCGCGTTGGACTACGGGTGACTATCTCTCTGTGTGTGCGGGTTCAATTCCGCGAGATGGCAGAAAAAGCCACAGATTCCCCAGATTTACGGTGTTCGTGGCACCGAACCGAAGGGCTACGATGTCCATGGCACCGAGCCGAAGAGCTGAATAGCTCAAGTGCTTCTGGATCGGGGAATATATATATATATGCATACATGCGCGCGCCACACACACGCACACACACACACACACACACAATACTGTCCGTTAGTTCAACACTAAACAACAGTGGTTTCGGGGATACTATCTGGATTTTAATTTGGATAAAATAGAATTCATTTGCTAATTCTTATATTCTTGTCTTTTTGCGCTTCTTTTTCTTCTTTTTCTTCTTTTAGTTTTTGCGTTGCTTTTTTCGTATTTTTCTTCCATTTTCTTCTTCTCTTTTCATTTTGTTCTCCCCCATCTTCTTCGTCTTTCTTTCTTCTTCATCTTCTTATTTTCTGCTTCTCATCTTCCTTTTTTTTGTCCGTGCTACTACAGTGTTTTATTTTTCACCCCTCTTCAAGCTAATATCATGTAGTTGTATCTGCATGTATTTGTAAGTTGTTGTCCCCCTGCCCCCACCCCTCTTCAAGCTAATATCATGTAGTTGTATCTGCATGTATTTGTAAGTTGTTGTCCCCCCCTCCCCACCTCTTCAAGCTAATATCATGTAGTTGTATCTGCATGTATTTGAAGTTATTGTCCCCTGCCCCCACCCTTCAAGCTAATATCATGTAGTTGTATCTGCATGTATTTGTAGTTTTGTCCCCCACCCCTGCCCACACCTCTTCAAGCTAATATCATGTAGTTGTATCTGCATGTATTTGTAAGTTGTTGTCCCCCTGCCCCCACCTCTTAAGCTAATATCATGTAGTTGTATCTGCATGTATTTGTAAGTTGTTGCCCCCTGCCCCCACCCTCTTCAAGCTAATATCATGTAGTTGTATCTGCATGTATTTGTGTTTTGTCCCCGCCACCGCCCCCACCTCTTCAAGCTAATATCATGTAGTTGTATCTGCATGTATTATGTGTTGTTGTCCCCTGTCCCCACCCTCTTCAAGCTAAATCATGTAGTTGTATCTGCATGTATTTGTAGTGTTGTCCCCCTGCCCCCACCCTCCTTCAAGCTAATATCATGTAGTTGTATCTGCATGTATTTGTAGTTGTTGTCCCCCGCCCACCTTTTTCAAGCTAATATCATGTAGTTGTATCTGCATGTATTTGTAAGTTGTTGTCCCCCTCCCCACCCCTCTTCAAGCTAATATCATGTAGTTGTATCTGCATGTATTTGTAAGTTGTTGTCCCCCGCCCCACCCTCTCAAGCTAATATCATGTAGTTGTATCTGCATGTATTTGTAAGTTGTTGTCCTCCTCCCCACCTCTTCAAGCTAATATCATGTAGTTGTATCTGCATGTATTTGTAAGTTGTTGCCCCCGACCCACCCTCTTCAAGCTAATATCATGTAGTTGTATCTGCATGTATTTGTAAGTTGTTGCCCCCGACCCCCACCTCTTCAAGCTAATATCATGTAGTTGTATCTGCATGTATTTGTAAGTTGTTGTCCCCCGACCCCACCCTCTTCAAGCTAATATCATGTAGTTGTATCTGCATGTATTTGTAAGTTGTTGCCCCCCGCCCCACCCTCTTCAAGCTAATATCATGTAGTTGTATCTGCATGTATTTGTAAGTTGTTGTCCCCGCCCCCACCCATCCCTTCTGTTCTTGCTCTGAGATGCTAATTCTTCAAAACGAGTTCTCCTCTCCCTCCCCCTGTTTCACCTATGTCCACGTGTTCCTTTATTTCTCATTCGACATTCGCTGATGCTCACTTCTTACTGTGACTTTTATCTATCCCATATAGTTAGTTCTACCGTAGCCCCCAGCAACATAAGGCCGACTAGCTCAGACGGTAAATACAAAATTCCTGTTTAATGGGGGCTGATTTGTGTATATGTTTGATAGAATATTGTAAGCTTTTTTGCTATTTTACTCAATTCTATGAGTCTATGTTATTTATTGCAGAAAAATATTAATAATACTGATATTCCTTATTGTTAAACTTAACTTGTAACATAATATAACCTTGATTTAGCAAGTTGTGTTTTGTTTTTTAAATGAACGCGTCTTTATACAACAATACTAAAATGCGAGGTCACGTGACGGTTGTAATCTTATTTCCTAGAATTTTTACCTGAGCCCCCAGCCGTATGTTATCGGGGACCACGGTTCTACTAAGCTGACTCTCATCTATCATCTCTATGTTTATGTCTTTCTCCCTTTGTTTCAATAACATATCACTAACAGACAACCTCCGTATGCTAGTTTGAAGTAGTGGGTCATACCTTCCTTCCTATGTTGTGGTTGATGTACACATCATGGAGACTTGATGTTTGTTAGAAGATGCAGAGTTTTACAATCGTGCTTTCAATAAACACCGCCATTGTTGATTTTTATCTCAGTGATATCCAATAATTTTCAAATTAAAGGAAACAGTCATTTATATTGTCTAATCCTTCCTTAACTCTCTCTCGCGCTCTCTCTCTCTCTCTGTCATTTTCGTTCCTGCCTAGAGCGATTAAATCTCCATCCATTAAGCCATGGAGTGTGCCTTCAAAACAACTTGACTACATCAGAGCTATAATCACTTGATTGCATCAGAGCTATAATCACTTGACTACATCAGAGCTATAATTACTTGACTACATCAGAGCTATAATCACTTGACTACATTAAACGCTATAATCACTTAATTGCATCAGAGCTATAATCACTTGACTGCGTCAGAGCTATAATCACTTGATTACGTCAGAGCTATAACCACTTGACTGCATCAGAGCTAATGACCTAAACTTGACGTGCATCAGAGCTATAATCACTTGACTACATTAGCGCTATAATCACTTGATTGCATCAGAGCTATAATCACTTGACTACATCAGAGCTATAACTACTTGACTGCATCATCACTCTAACCACTTGACTGCACCAGTGCTATAACTTGACTATACCTGTACTATAACCACCACTTGACTACACCAGTGCTATAACCACTAACTGAGCTAGCACTTTCGTCAATGAAGAACTTACTATTCCTACCAGATCGATACCATTTAGCCGCTGGGTATATACAAACTTTAATAGTAACTAATCGAATAATTAAGTCTAGTGAGACTGCTTACAGAGCGCTGTCAATCACTGTAAGGAAATGAGAAATTTATAAACAAAGGATGGGGAGGGGGAGGAATCGTAACGACCTTTAGAAACCAATAATTCTAATTTTTAGAGGGACTGAGATGATATGACAAGATTACGAACGAGAAACTCAGAGAAGGAACTAAGCAGATGCCAGTGGAGAAAGAGTTAAGGAAGAGATGCTGGCGATGAGTAGGACACATTGAGAAGACCGACCGGAATCATTGCAAGACAGGCACTGTTTTGGAACCCGCAGGGAAAGAGGAGTCGTGGAGGGAATACCTGGAGAAGAGAGCTGGAGGATGATATTAAAAGGATAGGTAAAACATGGAAAGAATTGGAAGGGATGACAAGAGAGAGGAAGAGCTGGAAGAAGTTTGTTGAAGACCTATGCTCCGTTGGGAGTTGAAACGTGAAGAAGAATTCTATTTTAAAACAAATACTTCTTTGATATATTTTTTTGGGGAGAGCTTTTATTTTATTATTCTGACTTGAAAAAAATATAAGTCAATAATAATCGTTGTTGTGTGGAAACAGGGAAATGCAATCGCTTGTCGTCAAATCGGTCTCAGAAAAATCTATCAATTCATTCTAGAGCCGAACATTCTGCGATTTATTGTGTGAGTAACGATATATTTGATTGATTTTTTGCTTCATTCAACATAGAATGGATCATTCGTGGTGTGATACTACTGATTTATTGACTTTGATACTTCATTCCTCCTAAGCCAATATACTGTCTCGCAATATTTGGTAAGATGATACTAAGCCAGAATACTGTGTCCGGTGGTTAACACAATTATGGAGTGAAAGGGTTAAACACTGTGGGATTTGTATGTGATCTGAGCCTAAGAGCGATTGCACGTTGTGCCAGTTATCGCCTACAAGTAAGCCAGCACATCCGATTTCTGCGATGTTTTTTTATTTAGTATGGTAGTTCCTAGGTGTTACATCAGTCACCTCTTACGACATGCCTTGTAGGTCGCAGTGGTACTATTCTTTACTTCCGTTGCGGACCTCGACATCACACAGGCGACACAAAGATTGATTGCGACCTCATTTAAGTGCTGGAGAGTTCGAAAATAAGAATGATTGATCATTCATTAATTAAAATCTCAAACCTTATTGGTAATACTGAAAGCTGTCTTTGTATATATTTCAGAGTAGTTTTCTATATAATGTTTTTAGTATCTGAAAAATATTGATTATTCAGTAATTAAAATCTCAAACCTTATTGGTAATACTGAAAGCTGTCTTGTATATATTTCAGAGTAGTTTTCTATATAATGTTTTTAGTATCTGAAAAATATTGATCATTCAGTAATTAAAATCTCAAACCTTATTGGTAATACTGAAAGCTGTCTTGTATATATTTCAGAGTAGTTTTCATATAAGTTTTTAGTATCTGAAAAATATTGATTATTCAGTAATTAAAATCTCAAACCTTATTGGTAATACTGAAAGCTGTCTTGTATATATTTCAGAGTAGTTCAATAATGTTTTTAGTATCTGAAAAATATTGATCATTCATTAATTAAAATCTCAAACCTTATTGGTAATACTGAAAGCTGTCTTGTATATATTTCAGAGTAGTTTTCTATAAAATGTTTTTAGTATCTGAAAAATATTGATTATTCAGTAATTAAAATCTCAAACCTTATTGGTAATACTGAAAGCTGTCTTGTATATATTTCAGAGTAGTTTTCATATAATGTTTTAGTATCTGAAAAATATTGATCATTCAGTAATTAAAATCTCAAACCTTATTGGTAATGCTGAAAGCTGTCTTGTATATATTTCAGAGTAGTTTTCTATAAAATGTTTTTAGTATCTGAAAAATATTGATTATTCAGACTTTCAAGTTCACGCGGATTAAAATTTTTTTTTCCTGTTTCAAATCATCCACGTTGTTTGTTGGGGCGCGGCTTGTTGGGGCGTGGCCTGTTGGTTGGTATAAAAGTAATGCACAGATGTTGATAATATGTTTGTGTGTAAAATGCATGAGAAAATACATTTGATGTCGCTATCGCATCATAATAATAATAATTCATCTCGTACCGTTATACGTTACATAGGGCCTGAAAGCAATTTCTCCATACCGCTCTATCATGGGCAACTCGCTCAATCTCCTCCATGGAACTGAAACCTATATTTCTTGCCTCTGTCAGCAAAGTTCGTTTCAGGGTCTCCCTAGATCAACCTCTCTTTCTTGAACCATTTGCCGCCCACTTCAATACCTGCTTTGATATTCTTTGATCATGTCTTCTCAAAGAGTATATCCAACATATCTCCATCGTCTCCTTCTTATAACCGGTGTTACTAGAAATATCATAAGTAAAGTAGAAAAAAAACCCACAATTTTCATACCTTGTGGTATATTGGGGAATGTGATGTTACGCCCGTATTTTTCTTTGACCAACGTTACACGATGGGTGATGTGGATCAACATCACGCTGGCCCTCCTTACTTCCATATATTGTTTCTAGTACACAGTGCAGTCTGGATCTGCATGAGAGCCGTTGTGGTCGGAAAAAGTCTCACACCGATTGTAGGATTTGACCTTCGCCATGCACGTTCGACACAAATTAATCGTACCATCAGTTTGTTAACAAAATTGTCCTTTTAAAATAAAAAAAAATGTAAAACTAATTTCCTGTTCTGTTTCGTTGTTTTTTTTATCCTGACATGGATTTCTAGTTTTCTGTTCGTCTTTCTTGATTGTTTTTCTGTCGTTATCCTCATTCAATATTTTATTTTCTTATTGTAAGCGTCTGTAGCTAAACGGAGTGAGCTCGATCACAACCCAATCGTACCTGGTTCAAACTTCGCGGTGGGCAAGTTTGGGAGCAAATTAGTTCCCTTGGAATTTTACGGACTATAAAAATAGATCTCACAGTTCAGAAAACAATGGCAAACTACTGAACGTATAAGTGCTGCCTAGAAAATCGACGAATCGTTTACTGTTGTTGATGGCGGCGTCATATAAAGGATATGCCACGATTTTCATTCATTTTCTTATTCAACAAAACAAGTTAGAGGGAGTGACGTAGAATATTATCACTGCACTAGATTCAATCACAACGAACGGGGTTCAAATGCAGCTAGGGTCGGTTTCTTAATCAACCCAATTGAAAATGTGTACATTGACTTTCAGAGTTAGTAGATTCATAATCGTCACCGGAGCTGCTGTGTAAGTGCTCTGTCAATGAAAATTTAATGCGAGCCGAGCACATATGGGAGAATACTCGTAGTAGCATCGTTTATAACCAGTTTTATTGCACTTATGATTTACAATTACCGTTCTGGTGTGTACTTTACATCCGTTTCCTTCTACTGCTTCCAATCTATCATGATCACCTCCCTTGTTATCAGATCCATTACGTTGTTCATAGTCTCACATGGACTTGAAATGAATATTTAGATGTCTTCTATCGATTATCTCCCATTCATCTCATATGTCTCACATGGACTTGAAATGAATCTTTAGATGTCTTCATTCGATTATCTCCCATTCATCATCATCATCAAGGGCTGCGTCAGTTGGCTTAGGTGATCATGTTTCTCCACAACTCTCACTCTTTAGTGCAGCTTATCAGTTCTGACGCCGATTTATTTTAGAACCATGACGTCAAATCATCCAGCATCGTCCTCCCCTGTATTTATCGATCGTCTCCCTTGCCTTTTTCGATTGTCATCCCTGTATTTGACCCGTTATTACCAGATGTTCCAAATTTCTCTCCTTATGTCGTTACTGCCTGTAGTACCGCTTTTTAGGACAGTGTAGGGCAGATGGGACGAGAGCATGAGGAATTGAATGACTAATGCAGTCGTCTGGTTAGGACTTTGGGTTAGGAAGCCACGCTCTAATCCATTCGGCCAGATGCTCCTCAAGGTTCAAAGGGTCTAAAACCGACGGATTGACTTCATTGCATCGGGTTTTACCCCATATAGCTCAGTCCCTCAATTCTCTATCTCTCTTGCGCGCGATCACCGCTTAGACTGATGTACCAGATTTCCCCATAAATCTCATTCATGTGGAAATTTGATTTATGCAGCCTTAGCATGGGTGTGTTTTGTCACATCTTCAGCGCCATTTGGAGCGATGTGTCCGGTTTTAGCCAGAGTTTACTGGGTTCGCTCTCCGTCAGCCTTTGGCTGTCCCCAGCCTACCTGCAAGGCAGCAGGTTTGGTCCCTCTATTCAGAAATGACACGCCATCTGCCGAGAGTATTGTATAAAGCACACACTTTGGCAGCAATTCTAGGTCTCTGGAAAATACACACTTGAAAGAACGTGCAGTCGGATTCGAACTCGCAAGGCAAATTTGTGTTCGAAAAATTAATAGAACATAGTGCTGAAATTGTTCCTACCACTATGACAGTTTGTCATTACAGTTTCTGTAAACAAAGTGATTTTTCTAGATCTGTGTTGTTTACGGATCCCGATATAGTCTGAGGTCTATAGTCTAGATGTTGTCTAATAGGTCATACACTTGTACAAACAAGGTACTGACAACTAGTCATGACAGAGATGAAGTGTCTACGCAGAATGCTTGGGGTATCAAGAAGAGACCAATTTAGAAATGAAGACATCAGGAAAAAGTGGGTACAACATCAGTACTGAACTTAATCAAGAAACAACAAATTAAATGGTTCCGCCACATAAGCAGATTACCAACAGACTAAAAGAGCATTGCTACTTCGATACAGTGGATAAAAAGCGAAAGGTCGTCCACACAAAAGGTGTGCTTCAGAAATAAGTTGTTTGTGAAAAAAGCTATTTATGAAGTGTACACAAAAACCCTTTCTAGAAATCTCTTTTTATCCTGAAGCTGTGAGGCAATATAGGATTAGAGAAAAGAAAACACAGAATATGATTACATAGATAAAACCGTTCGAGGATAGAATGTAAATAGATTGATATCATATAGCCAAGGAAGACCAAACTTCTGTATTGCACACACCATAGGATCATTATTACAAGTAATATAATACAAGTTTTATTTTCTGTATTTGTTACAAGAAGCTTAAAACAACACATATCTATTTTTGCCATAGGAAATCTAAAATAAAATTGCTGTTGGTTCTTTTGTTACTAGTGTTCTGAGACAAGACATAGTTATCATCCTTGTTTCTGCTATTGTTTTTTTTTGCTGTCCCAGGACAAGAAACAAGCCAAAGGCAAGGAGAGAGAAGAGAGAATCAAAGTGCAAGAAATCCATAATAGGCAGGGTCCCAGACAACAAGAGATGTTCAAAATCAAAGCCTTGTTGAAACAGAGAGGTTTAAAGCTATATGAGGTGAGCATACTAGTGGTCAGCTAGGAAATGGCATCACCTGGTGACTTAATGGGTACTCACTTTCTGATCCCTGCTGAAAAAAGATTGAGTATCTATGAGTTTATGTGGTGTGATGTGCTTTCAGTTGTAATAACAAGTAAAAAGTAAGGTTTACCAAACAGATAATAATCAATTTACTGTGAACTTGCTTTGAACATTTAATATTATATCTTTACCTGGCAAGTGTGACTGGATATATATATATATATATATATATATATATATATATATATATATATATATATATATATATATATATATATATATATATATATATATATATACACACACAGAAGAATTGTCTGATCAACCACTAGTAACAACTGTTATAAAGTTATAAGAAAGAGAAGCTGGATATATGTTGGGCATACCTTGAGAAGAAATGATCAAAGAATACCAAAGCAGGCAATGAAGTTCAAGAGAGGACGCCCTAGGATAATCCTGAAACAAACTTTGCTGAGAGAAGCAAGAAATATCAGACTCGATTCAATGGAAGAGATTGAGAATTTTGAGTGGAGCACCAAAGCAGTCCCCAGAGCACATCTTGCAAGACTTCCCCAGTCTGAGCATGGAAATCTGGCCAACAGAAACAACCCTACAAAACAGACTATGGGGAACCGGTGATCGCAAGCGCACTACTCTGTTTATGACACATACTAGAGCAGTTGCATAGCAGAAGTTGATTGCAGAAGGAGAATGGTGATTTAAATAAATTATAATTATCACTATTTTTTTCTTATTCTCCATTATTTTATTCATTGTTGGGTTCATAGATTTATCTTAGAACTCTGGTCCATGAGATTGTACATTAATTTGTCTTTATTCCTCTCTGAAATGATACATTCACTTATATTACTTATTCAGTGTTTGTCTTCTTTGTCTGTTTGTCTTTTATAAAGACAAAGTCTTCATTACTTCTGTACATCTACTTTCAGATTCCTGCTGATGGTAACTGGTAAGTTTTTTGTTTATAGTAATAGCTAGTGGTGGGAAGGTTTAGCGTAATGCAATAAGCATTCACATATCGACACACCTGATGATCCAAACGTGAGGAAAAGAATTGGCTCTCCTGCACACTAAGAGTCTAGAAATGTAGAGTGAAGTGAGTTCATACCCTATAATATGAAAAAGCTACAGGAAATTTTATTTTATAATAGCTAGTGATGTCGTGACAACTGTGCAGATACTATGATAATAGTAAAGGGTCAGTTCGAGGTTACTCGGTTTTGGTTTAAAACTTGATGTGTTATATGTTAAATGTGACATGTTATGTGTTAAATGTGATGTATTTTGTTTAAAACTTGATGTGTTTTGTGCGAAACATAAGATGTTATGTGTAAACAATGTGTTTTATGTAAACAAACTTGAGGAAGGTACCAAAATGTCATGTAATGTGTATAAAAGTGTTGGAATGTCATTACATGTATGAATACACCAGTTTTACATGTATGAATGTTCTGTCAATCATGATGTTCTCTCAAGCTATCAATCAAACAAATGTCCTTGGTTTCAGTATGT
The DNA here is from genome assembly GCA_020796225.1 of Arion vulgaris. NCBI lineage: Eukaryota > Metazoa > Mollusca > Gastropoda > Stylommatophora > Arionidae > Arion > Arion vulgaris. The sequence continues at coordinate 63,420,078 of CM036760.1, forward strand.
ACAGTTCTATCAGTCACCAGTTGTCCAGCTTGAGTTCAAAGGTCAGTATTTGTCTGAACACAGATTGCTGCTATGTGAGAATTAGTTAATGTATATCTCGCTTCACAAGGTTGGTGGTCTGGGTTCAACTCCCGCAGAGTGCGTGGAATTTTTCCCATCCGCGACGGCTCTCAGGTCAACCCAGCCTCAACTGGGTACATGCTCTGGGAAAGTAAAGGCAGCCGGCGTGATGCTGACCACATCAGCCATCGTGTGCCGACGGTCAATGAAAAATACAGGCCCAACACTGTATTGCCCAATATACCATGAGGTATGAAAGGGTTCCTTTACTTTTACTTACTTATGAATGTATATATGGTTTAGTTTTGGAGTCAGATAACTTTCTGCTTAAGTTTAAGTGAAAATATTACGGTCATTAATATGAGGTAATTAGAGAGCTTACAGAATAAATTCAATAGGAACTATAATGAAGGATGTTGGATATGGATAACAAAAATAACATATACTGCGGTTGCTATGCATGTTGGATATGGATAACTTAAAAATATATTCTGGTTGCTATGCATGTTGGATATTGATAATTAAATATATACTGCGATTGCTATGCATGTTGGATATGGATAAAAAAAAATATATTGCTGTTGCTATGCATGTTGGATATGGATTTAAAAAAAAGACTGGTTGCTATGCATGTTGGATATGGATAACAGATATGAAGCTTTTGAAGAAGAAGAAAGAACAGTAAGTGTTTATTGAAAGTGTTGAATGTGGTTCAGAGCTACAAGTTCTAATCACTGGAATAGCTTATTACACTACATCACAGCATTCTGATGATTAAAAAGGTAGTAATATGAGGAGTTTGAATAGATGGTGATGTGGATGTTTAAAAACATTTTTAACCCTTTGAACCCTGGCCACCAGTGCCTTAAAATCCCACTTCCCTGAACTCCTGAGAAAAATCAGTCCATATCAGAGTTATATTAAAACATGATAATTTAGCACACTTAAGTGTTCTATAATTTGTTATTGACTTATCTCATTATCTCCATTATTCCTGCTTATTATCTATTTGCTGAATACTAAACTTTTAAATTTACTTGATATAATATGTCGGCACTGCCTGAATACTCCCGTATATGTAGATTATTCTCCAGATTGAACATATAGCTTGAATATTAGTCGATTAAAACTATTCTTCACCGTTTAAATGATCATCTAACTCACTTTCTATATCCTTATCAGAATAATAACATTCTAAATTGAATTTATCTTCGGATTCATTCAAGACAAGTTCAACAGTTTGCTCTGTTGATATACTTTATAGTGACAATTTCAAAATTTTCACGAAGTCATCTTTTAACATGAAAATACTTAACTGATTACCTTATCAGTACCAAAAAAATGTAGCACAACAGTGTCCGCCATCTTGCTAAACCATGCAGAACATGTGGGTTGCATTTGACACAATTTATTATCGAATCCCAAAAAATAATGATAAAATCATTGGAGACCGATATTTCGGGATATGCAATGTTTAGATTCTATCCCGAAATATCGGGAGCCTGGGTTCTATGGTTTAAAATTTAGAAATGTTATGTACATTAATTTAACGAATGAGTAATCCAAGTGGTTCACAATTTAATTTGTTGATTTTTATTCCAGTTATCCATTGATGATTTGCGGCAGAAGACAGCTGAGTACTTACGGTTACACAGAGATGATTTCCTTCCATTTTTAACACATCCTGATACAGGGGATGTTTTATCAGCAGGTATAGGGTTATACTTCTTTATATTTGAGTAATGTATCTTAGGCAATATAATTCCCTTGACACAACTTGCTGGTGTGTTAAATTAGTTCAGCAGTTAATATATATTTGGATCCAAGAGTCTATGTCGCAGTGAATGAGTAACAACTTGTTCTGTAACCAATAAATGCAAGGAGACAAGACATACATTTCTGTTCTATTTCTTATCTATAAATCATCATCAAATAGCTTGTCCTGAGCAGAACTTTGACATCCTGAATTTCTCTCTCTCTCGTAGTCCAGATGGCCCGCATTTGCAGCCGTCACGCTAAAATCATCAGTTACATCCTGATTCATCTTCTTCGTAGTCTTTCTCTTCTCCTCTGCTGGTATTCCTCCTCCAAAATGGCTCTTCCAACCCTTAATGTCTATTTATATGTCCAAAATTCTTCAATTCTCATTTGCATCATCAGCCAGTTTTCTTTGATTTTGAGTTCTCTTCTCTGTCCGTGATATACAGAAGAGTCTTCTGTAAAAACATTCAAAAAGTATGTTTTTCCACTGCCTTGTTAAATGTCCATGCTTCACACCCATACATTGCCACTGGCAATATGCATGCTTTTAGTATTCTGAGCTTTGTTTTCCTATCAATTCCATTCCATACTATATTTAGTTATTCAATTTTTTTATAAGGTCATGCTAGTATGGCGCATCTGACTGATTTTTGTGTGAAAGCTTGTTTTTCTTATAGTCAGTGTCCTTCGCCATGCAAGCGAGCCTTCTCCAACTCGAGAGGTACATATTATATTTTTAGCATTGCAAATGCAATGTAGTATCAGTATTTCTTCTTCTTGTACGGTTGTTAGCTATGTTTTGTTCACAGAGAGGCTGCAATACCAGCACCTTTCAGTTTAACACATCTGTTTCCAGTACTACATTTTAGCAACCAAATTTCTCTTCCCTTTTATATTCCTACTCACTTAGCCAGGTTGCAGCGAATGTTAGCTGAACCAATACCTTGAGACAGAGTAGGGTCTTAGTGGGCTGTAGTCGCTGACGCATATTTTATACACAAAAAAGGGGGTCTAAAGCCCAAGGATTTACTTAATTGCACCAGGTTTAACCCCATATGGCTCGACCCATCTCCGCAGAAATGGTACGTCACCTGCCGAAAGTATTGCACAAAGCATGAACTCCAGCAACTATCCTAGGGTCTCGGGAAAAATGCACTTGTGAACAGAACACACAGTTCAGATTCAAAACTACGATTGATAAGATGTATGTTAAAACTGAGAATTATTCCATCTGTGAAGTGCATGCATGTACTATATGAGCTTATGAAACATTTATGGCAATTATTTGCAGATGAGTTTGAGAAATACTGTGATAAAACAGCAAATTCACCAGCATGGGGAGGACAGATTGAGGTAAGATAGCGTGCTGCCTGTTCCATTATAGTTCTCATTTTTCTATTTATAGTAAACCCTGCAAACAATTTTCAACCTGCAATTCATATCAAACATGTCACACAATCTCTTTGAAAGCCTGTCATCAAATTTCCACATGATTGTTTGTGATGTCAATCCAGCTCATTTACAAGAGGGGTATGATGTTCTTCATAAAGTTCTTTGAGTTCCAGACTGTAGTTATTAAAGGTTTGCTTGAAAATGTCTGTGCTAGAAAAGGACAGGCAGACCAGCAAAATAAATGGCTCCAGGAATATTCAAGATTGGAACCAAGATGGCAACGGACACAGGACTGTGCTTACTGTAAGAAGGAACGTAGAAGAACAAAGAGAAGCACACCAGTCAGGCCACCAAACAGTGCCTTGTTGCTTGTAATGTTGACTATGTTTTCATGTTTAACCCCTATATGGCTTTAGTTGTGAGTCAGTTCATTTGTTTAATTTTCTGTAAGTAGGTCAGTGCTTCGCAACTAGGTCATGGTGACATGCATTTTAGATGCTCATACATAACATACTCCAAATGTATCCAAATATCTTTAAAGTTATTAATAAACTAAGGCAATCATCCATTTTCTTTTCCTATTTAATTCAGGATTTTTCTTACAAATCTTTTTTACATTATGTTACCAGTAGCCTGGACCTGCCATATCAACAAGATGAAGAACTTAAAGAGAGAGAAGCTCAGAAAAGTGGTAATTATATAGATTAAAAAATTGGTGCAGTAAGCAGACATCAGAATAAACAATGGCATACAAGGAAGCAACGCCAAAGATGGACTCAGATAACAGGAAGACTATCTAGTCATGTGCATGCATTAGATCTCTAAAATCTCACTGATCCAAACTTAAGGTATACAGAGAAAAGAAACATAGATTTCAATTCAATAGATTCTATAGATCATAATAAAAAATAAAATAGGGTTTTAAAGGCTCACCACGCCCGCCTGCCCAGCGTGTTTGTAGCACGTTGGACGACTGGTGACAAGACTCCTGTGAGTGTGGCTCAATTCCGCAGGCTGGCAGAAAAGCCACACGTTCTCCAGATTTATGGTGTTCGTGGCACCGAACTGAAGGGTTACGAAGTTCATGGCACCAAGTTGAAGAGCTGAAAGCTCAAGTGCTTCTGGATCGAAAAAAATGAGGGCTATACCAATGATTCTCAACATCATTCTAATATTTCTTTCTACTCCCAATTAAACATAAGGCTGCAGCATAACATCAACATTTATATGAGATTTTCAATTCAGTGTTTTCAATGAAACATAGTGGGGAAATTGTTCCTAACACTATGTCAGTTTTTCATTGCAGTTTTTGTAACAAAGCTATTTTTATAGATTATGATTAACCCTCTGATAACCGGAAGGAATATTATTCAGCAGGACACACATGGGTTAATGATAAGATTTTATGAACATAAATAACCCACTTTATGGTTCTATAAGATGAGGAACCAGATCAGCTTGGATTTATTCAGCACAATGAAACGGAAGCACACTTAATGAGGACTGTGGTACCTTTGAGACAACAACATCGAGCATGACTATGGAGATCACCACTGCTTTCAGGAGTCTCCCGTGGGTGGCTGAGCAACGGGCCACCCATATGATTGTCATATCAGACTCGATGAATGTGCTTCAAAAGATTGGATCTGAAAGTTTGCTTGTGGAATTGGTGGACAGCATTCGGACGTTCCATCTCAAGACAGTGACTTGGCTGTACACACAGGAGGGCAGGGCAATGAACAAGCTGACTTTCTTGCAAACAATGTCCCAACTCAAGCTGGCAGAAGTATGGACAGAGCCAATGTCATCAATGCGGTATGCGCTCATTTATGTGATATGGGCGAGTCTCAGACACTGCATTGATTGCGAGAATTCGAATTTATTTTTGGACATGCCAGACAGTATCGGCTTCGTGGTAGAGAGAGAAGCTATACTAATCAACTTTTCATGGGTATGGTGAGCAAGTGGACTTTAAGATGGCTGCTGCAGCGAAGAACAGAGCACTGTATAGTTAATTTTATGTCATGGTACACTACGGAGCCATCAAAATGCAGAAGTAAAAGACCTAAGAGAAACTCTGTACAATCTATGTGGTCTATCTTGTGTTATTTAAATCATTAACTGCAGTGCTATCAATCTTTCATGTGTTATTTGTATCATCAAACATTTGCTGAGATGGGCAATAATAGATTGTTATATTTCAGTTAAGAGCCTTGTCAGAAGTACTACAAGTGCCAATTGAGGTTTTGCAAGCCGACACTTCACCCCATGTCATCGGAGAAAATATGCAAGGCAAACCTATAACTCTTGTGTAAGTCGTGATAGAAGGCAAATCATTTTTTTAATGAGTGTACATTCGTAACTTTTCCATTTGTTAAGTCATTTATTGCAGTTTAATATATATATTCAACAAATTCTACCAATAATAAAACTTTTCTTTCTAGCATTTTAGGCTTCGGAGTAGATCAATTTTGTGTAGTCTTCCTTTCTATTAGATTGGTTAGCCATTGTAACACAGTTGTTAGATAGTTTAGCTAGTGATTGTAACAAAGTTGTCAAGATAGTTTAGCTAGTGATTGTAACAAAGTTGTCAAGATAGTTTAGTTAGTGATTGAAAGTGTCAAGATAGTTTAGCTAGTGATTGTAACAAAGTTGTCAAGATAGTTTAGTTAGTGATTGAAAGTGTCAAGATAGTTTAGCTAGTGATTGTAACAAAGTTGTCAAGATAGTTTAGTTAGTGATTGAAAGTGTCAAGATAGTTTAGCTAGTGATTGTAACAAAGTTGTCAAGATAGTTTAGTTAGTGATTGAAAGTGTCAAGATAGTTTAGCTAGTGATTGTAACAAAGTTGTCAAGATAGTTTAGTTAGTGAGTGTAACAAAGTTGTCAAGATAGTTTAGTTAGTGAGTGTAACAAAGTTGTCAAGATAGTTTAGTTAGTGAGTGTAACAAAGTTGTCAAGATAGTTTAGTTAGTGAGTGTAACAAAGTTGTCAAGATAGTTTAGTTAGTGAGTGTAACAAAGTTGTCAAGATAGTTTAGTTAGTGAGTGTAACAAAGTTGTCAAGATAGTTTAGTTAGTGAGTGTAACAAAGTTGTCAAGATAGTTTAGTTAGTGAGTGTAACAAAGTTGTCAAGATAGTTTAGTTAGTGAGTGTAACAAAGTTGTCAAGATAGTTTAGTTAGTGAGTGTAACAAAGTTGTCAAGATAGTTTAGTTAGTGAGTGTAACAAAGTTGTCAAGATAGTTTAGTTAGTGAGTGTAACAAAGTTGTTAGATAGTTTAGTTCGTAATTGTAACAAAGTTGTCAGATAGTTAAAAATTGCAAACAAAAGTTTAGTTTATGAATGCAACTAAGATGTCAGGTAGAGATTGCAAAAAAGTTTAGTTTATGATTGCAACTAAGTTGTAATATAGCTAGCGCATAGCTCAGAGACATTGTAATATTGTAATGCATTTTTTCTCTTACACAGTTACCACCGCCACGTCTATCGTCTGGGGGAACATTACAACTCCATCCTTCCTGCTGAACTAAACAGTGAGCAAGATGATGAGGATGATGACAAGAAGAATGAAGAAGATAATAATGTAGGGAAATAATATTATTTACTGCTTGTAATATTTGACAATTTGTAACCTTTGTGAAACAGAAGAATATGATGTCAAGAAACAAGAACCACATCAAGGTCTCTGCAGATTGGATCAGACAGCTGCTTTTTTAAAACTCTGCATTCATTAAAAACATTTGATGCCAAAGATATTACTTGAGTTGTTCTAATATGGTTATATATCTTAAGATGTTGTCATTGAATGTTTTGGAAAACTGTTGGTCTTGGTGCCAGATTAGTCTCATTTACTTTTTCTTGTTCGAATGCTCTATATCGACCACTTGTTAACCATTCTGTGTGATTTGTATGTGATCTGAGCCTAAGAGCGATTGTACGTTGTGTCAGTTATGTGCCTACACAGCACATCTGATTTCTGCGACGCTTTTTTTTTTACTAGGGTAGCATCCATAGGTCCTACATCAGTCGCCTCTTATGACATGCCATGTAGGTTGCAGTGGTACTGTACTTTGCTTTTCTTGTGAGCTCCGGAACCATGCGGGCGAGTCACATTTACAAAAGTCACTATTGTCTGAGTTGTTGTTTGTCTATATCGCCCGTCTATTAAGTATTAGTGCAGCCTCCCCAGTTTTCTCCAGATCTGATTTAATCCAGTCTGACAACCTTAGACCTGTAGGTTTCCATACATTGCATTGCAATTTGTGCGTTTTTAAAAAATGATGAATTTTGTCAGGGGCGCAGCTTTCTGGCATACTCTATCAATCTTCAACTGCCAAGAATTCTTTTATGTCCTCAACTTGAATACTAGACCTATTTTTTTATCATCCGCCTCCAACAGGACTAGAAACTCGATCTCACCTACATTGAAATCAGGGATCACTAAAAACATAGTCTGGTCGCTCCAAGCAGGAAACAAACAGTACTTTTTTAGAAAGAGAGGAGTAGTGTACTCCATGCCACAGACTAAGAACGTGATGATCTAGTTCGCTGCAAGTGTTAATCACAAGCTTAAATCTCAGAATAATTTCACATAATCAGCCATGTTTATATATACACTATACTTTAACACTTTGGCCGCCACTGATAACAAAAGTCAGCGAAATACCAAGTCCCTTTCCCTGCTGGCGTAGACTTTTGTCGTCTGAAATGTGCCGTCGACGGTCTTTTTAAGCGGGGTGTTGCTGGCAAACGGGGTCCCGTGATGCACTACTTCTGTATTGTTCTAACGAGCTCTCCAAAATGGCGGATCTAGCGTTAATGCCGTAAACATACAATAAGTCCGATTTTGAATGCATTTTTCGTAAGTAAACAAAGATTTTCAAAATGGCGCGTAGCTGATGAATAGTGATGTCTAAAATGACTCTTATTTTGACTTTTCAGCCAGTGATAGTGATAAAACGGACTCTGAATGTGATATAAATTTGAACTTTGATTCACATGATGATGTTTATAGATCGATAGCAGATATTTCAAGGGGTACAGGAGTAGGTGATGCACACTCACCTCGAAAACAGGGGCATACTGTGGATAGGTATGGGACGCGACGCCAGTATCATGTACAGCAATAACTTGTGGATTATGAAGAATATACTCTAGACAGGTCAGTAGCTCATTAATATATGAACACTATTCCATAGTTTAAACATCCCAAGTTTATCAGTTTATTTTTATGATTTTTTGAAATTGTCACCCTGAAAACTGATCATGCCCCAAAAAATAGCATGGCAGTGAGCCAGACTTGGTTGAAAATGGGTGGCAGCGAAAGTGTTAAACATGCAATGGTTATGTTGTTTAAAAATCTGACATGTAGCCTATATCTCGACTACAGGGTCACTTAGTGTGTATTCTGGGCAAAGGATTAAAGATCATTTGTCCTAGCAATCGCCACGCAATCTGCAGTTTTTCTAAATGTTATCATAAAATAGCTTGTCCTGAGCAGAACTTTGCCACCCTAATATTTCTTTGAACTTTTTCTCTCATAGGCCAGATGTTCTGTCTCTGCAGTCATCATGCTCAAACCATCAGTTACATCCTAAATCCATCTTCTACGTGGTCTCCCTCTTCTCATCTTTACCGGGATGCCTCCTTCAAAGAGGAAGACCACAGAGAAGATTGATTTCTAAATGTACATCAAAGAAGAAGAAAAAAAAAACCTCATGGCTGAAAGACAGATGCCTAACAATTCAGCCACACGCTCCACAAATAGTATGGAAACAATGAACACTAACAACAAAATATTTTTGAAATTACAAACACACCAAAATTATGTTTTATTATATACATATGTTCATATGATGTACTATTGGTTATTGGTTACTAAACTGACGTAATTGCACTCCGGGCAGACCCATAGGTGCTCAGTCTCCCCAACAGATATCGAAGAGTATGCATACTGATGGTTCCTGTGGCTCGCTGATTAAACACACCTCTCACTCTGCCTCTCAGGCATCCAGTTCGACTTGAACAATGGATAACTCCAAACTACTTAAATCGCTTTATCGATTCAACATCGATTTTAGTGTCCTCATCCAACAGATAGTCGCGAAGAGACCGAAGAATATCCCCTTATCCATCTTCAACTCCCCAACAATCGATGCTGTTGATGCAAGCCTGTCCGCTCTCTCATTACCGTAAACACCCACATGCCCAGGACGGTATATCCACATAAGCCGCTGGAGGTTAGAAACTTCTATAGATGACATCCACTCATACCGAAACCTGCCCTTCTGGATCTTGTGAAGCATCGACTGAGAGTCAGATACAACAACTGCCCCAGTAAATGAAGTCCCAGAAATCCAACGGAGGGCAGCAGTAACGGCCTCAACCTCCATCCTCATACTAGAAGTAGTTTTCCTGTATGCCCCACTTCGCTCTGCAACAACCCTACCATGCACATTAGCCAAGAAACCCCAGCCGGATTTCTCACCACGTTGAACCGACCCATCGGTATATACAACAACATCATCATCCCTTGCATTATCTTCTATCACCTGCTTAACTGCGAGATCAGCCTTCATGTTGCCCCACTCTCTACATTCTCTTCCAAGAGTAATGATAACGTTGAGATAGTTCATCATGCTACCATCTGTTGGGATCCATTCTTCCCACCGTAGAATCGCAACCGTAGTCACCTGGCCAATTGTACTCTCAGCCTGGGCCATCCCCGACATGCCACGCTTGATTCTCGTGCCCTTAACATCATTAGTGTTCTTGTGTAGTGGATGTCTCTTATCGAAGTAACCCGCATATATACCTTGGTTTGGGCGATTGCATGACGGGAGCATAGTGACAGAAGGCCAAGCATATATCTCATCTTCACAATGGGGTATCTCTAGTGCAGCCCAGAACCATACGCATACCTTCATTCTGAACCCGTTCGAGTCGTTCACATTGTGATCTTGATATCGTAAGAATTCTGAGTCCGTAATCTACCACTGACATTACCAGTCGATCGAACAAAGGGCAAGTAGTCTCTGCTCAAGGTGTGCGGCCACCATAACTTTGAGAGCCGCAAGACCACACTTGCACCGTTGTATCGTCTGTTCAATATGGTGTTTGCAAGATAGACTATGATCAAAGGTTATCCCAAGATAGCGCAGCCTGTCTCTGCGCTCGATGGTATGTTCATCAAAGGTTACACAGGGTAGGTCAGCCTTGAAGATGTGATTATTCAACGAGCACCACAACATACACGCTTTACAGGATTGACCTGAGAGCGAGACTCTCTACACCAACCCGAGATGGTACGCAATGTTTTCTGAATGTCGTCAACCATCTCTCGTCTATCTGACCCAGTCCTATATATTAAGATATCATCTGCAAATGTCAATGTCCGACCCAATCCGGTTGACTGAATTTTAGCTACATTTGCTGTGTAAATATTAAACAACACCGGTGATAGAGGAGAACCCTGGGGTAATCCTGGGCATATACGTGCAGGATCCGATGTCCATGTTCCTAAACGGAGTGCAACGGTTCTCTCCATTAAAGAAGCAGCTATCCAGTTCATCAGCCAAGGATTAACTTCACATTTAATCAAAGAGCGCACCATTATGTACACCATCATATGATGTACACCATCTAGCAGTGTTATTTACCTTTTATGCACTATCGGGTAACAGAGTATTGTTGGGGCACTGTGCTGTTTGGAAAATTAAAGAGGTTATGGTCTTGGATGTTCTGGGTGTGAGAATATCGATTTGAAGAAATGAACTGAAAATATATGGGGGGATTTATCCCATAATAATTCATATCACCCAGTTATATTTGTGCAAAATGGGCACAGCACATTTCACATATCAGGTGCCCAGGTTAGGCATAAATGGAGAGGACACTTCATCCTTGCTTTTGGCTCAGACACAACATGGAAAGCGACAGTCACAAGAGAATTAGGGATAAGCTGAAAGGCAAGAGAGACAAGCACAAATTCAGAAGCTGTCACAGTAAAACACTTGTCTCATCTGTAAAGACGATAAATGGTCATATTCATACTACCAAGTATAGAGGACAAACTAAACGAAACACAAAATATGGCAGCCTTACAAAATACAACAATAAAAGAAAACATTTCTACAAAAAAGACGTTATCAAATATGAAACATGAGAAAAATATAACTGCCATACTTTCTGTTCTGTTTATAATCTAACTCGGGTTACTTCTTTCTTTTGACCTCTGCTTTTTTGCCATTAGGCGTCACAGGTTTAACTAATGGTAGGTTTCAGAGATAGTGCACGCTTGGTCGCTTGATATGCTATGGTATAGTGGAATTTAACGATGTACTCCACCAAGTCATCGTTTCCTTGGTCTGCTAGTGCACGCTCTGTCGCTTGATATGCTGTGGTATAGTGGAATTTAACAATGTAACTCCACCAAATCATCGTTTCCTTGGTCTGCCAGTGCATGCTCGGTCGCTTGATATGCTGTGGTAAAGTGGAATTTAACAATGTAACTCCACCAAATCATCGTTTCCTTGGTCTGCCAGTGCACGCTCGGTCGCTTGATATGCTGTGGTATAGTGGAATTTAACAATGTAACTCCACCAAATCATATTTCCTTGGTCTGCCAGTGCACGCTCGGTCGCTTGATACGCTGTGGTATAGTGGAATTTAACAATGTAACTCCACCAAGTCATTGTTTCCTTGGTCTGCCAGTGCATGCTCAGTCGCTTGATATGCTGTGGTATAGTGGAATTTAATGATGTAACTCCACCAAATCATCGTTTCCTTGGTCTGCCAGTGCATGCTCAGTCGCTTGATATGCTGTGGTATAGTGGAATTTAACAATGTAACTCCACCAAGTCATTGTTTCCTTGGTCTGCCAGTGCACGCTCGGTCGCTTGATATGCTGTGGTATAGTGGAATTTAACGATATAACTCCACCAAATCATTGTTTCCTTGGTCCGCCAGTGCATGCTCAGTCGCTTGATATGCTGTGGTATAGTGGAATTTAACGATGTACTCCACCAAGTCATCATTTCCTTGGTCTGCCAGTGCACACTCGGTCGCTTGATATGCTGTGGTATAGTGGAATTTAACAATGTAACTCCACCAAGTCATTGTTTCCTTGGTCTGCCAGTGCATGCTCGGTCGCTTGATATGCTGTGGTATAGTGGAATTTAACAATGTAACTCCACCAAGTCATTGTTTTCTTGGTCTGCCAGTGCACGCTCAGTCACTTGATATGCTGTGGTATAGTGGAATTTAACGATATAACTCCACCAAGTCATCGTTTCCTTGGTCTGCCAGTGCATGCTCGGTCGCTTGATATGCTGTGGTATAGTGGAATTTAATGATATAACTCCACCAAATCATTGTTTCCTTGGTCTGCCAGTGCATGCTCGGTCGCTTGATATGCTGTGGTATAGTGGAATTTAATGATATAACTCCACCAAATCATTGTTTCCTTGGTCTGCCAGTGCATGCTCGGTCGCTTGATATGCTGTGGTATAGTGGAATTTAATGATATAACTCCACCAAATCATTGTTTCCTTGGTCTGCCAGTGCATGCTCGGTCGCTTGATATGCTGTGGTATAGTGGAATTTAACTATATAACTCCACCAAATCATCATTTCCTTGGTCTGCCAGTGCATGCTCGGTCGCTTGATAAGCTGTGGTATAGTGGAATTTAACGATATAACTCCACCAAATCATCGTTTCCTTGGTCTGCCAGTGCACGCTCAGTCACTTGATATGCTGTGGTATAGTGGAATTTAATGATGTAACTCCACCAAGTCATCGTTTCCTTGGTCTGCCACTTCATCTTGATTCCATTTTCAGGTTGTATGCTCTAGCAACTGGTAACTTCAGGTTCCTGGGTTTAAGAAGCTATATTTAATTAGTGACGTAACACTGATAAGCAAATGAATAGAATTAATGTCAACACACTCGGGGGACTATATGTGCTCAGACCCTTTCATCTAGCTCAAAGTGTCAATATTGGAGTATTTACATAGTATCCACAACAATGCAATAAAAACCAACTGTATCAATCATTGAACAGTACACTGGTATGTAAATCTATTTACTGGTATGTAAATCTAGTTTTGTGTAAATCTAGATAACTCACACAGAGCTACGTCTCCACTTACAATATAGATATATATACATATATGTGAGCGTCTGTAGCTCAAGCGGTAGTGAACTTGATCACGAACCCAAGCGTACCTGGTTCAAACCCCATGGGGGGGCAAGTTTGGAAGCAAATTTGTTTCCGTGGGATTTTTACAAAAAGGTAATAGACCTCGCCGTTCAGAAAGCAATGGCACACTACTGAACGTATAAGTGGTGCCTAGAAAATCGATTCATTTACTGTGGTTGATGGCCACGTCCTTTAGGATATGCCACGATTTTCATTTTTCATACATATATATATCTGCTTATGCTTTATAAATACAGCTTACACTGAGCCATGTTCCCTTACATACAAGATATGTATTTGTGTTCGCAACTTCACACATAAAATTTACATGTAAATTAAATTTGATATGGATGCCTCAGTCATGAGAAAAGATATCACATATTTGTCTTTTTTTGTACAAAGATCTCGTAGGTTATAAAGGAAAATGAGGAGCGGCTGGCAGAATGGATTAGAGCGCAGGCTTCCATTCTGGAGACCAGAAGTTTTTTCTGTCAGGGGCATAAAGAAAAAATCATCTGAACAGTTTCATGGTGACTGCACTAGCCATGAGGCCATTAAATTCCTCAGACTCCTGTCCCTAAAAAGCGGTATTACTGGCAGTAAAGACAGTTTTGTTTAAGAAAGAAAAACTATATGAATGAGAATTTTGGTTTTGCTTTATCAGAGTCAATTTGTCATGTCCAGGTTTGCCAATAGCTCTGATTCTAGAAAAGTCTGGGTCTGTGTGTTACTGCATGTGACTCCAAAGATATCAGTATTTTGTGTCTGAGTTTCTGATGTCCCAACAGAGGTCAGATAATTCTCCCATGGTGTCTGACACTCTGCTGTTTCTCTTCCAACTGAAAAGTTATAATCTGTTCCAGTTTGAGTCTCAGACGTTTCCTTTTGTGCAAAGACACTTTGAATGAAAAATGGTACATGGTCGTCGTCTGATGCAATAGATGGTAATATAGGATCCTGTGTGGTCTGCGTATGAGAAGATTCTAGGTACTTGACTTGTCTTCTTGAATGAAAAGTGTCTTCACTAGTTAAGCAATAGAATAATGGATCAAACATGGTCTGAGTCTCTGCTGTCTCAGTGTCTCTACTAAAGTCTGAGAAGATCATCTGTGTTTCCGATGTAGGAACATTTTCCCATTTTTCAGCGATATTTGAGACAAAGGTCTCTGCGTAAGAAGTGAATACTGTATTAGCATTTTGTTCTTTGTCTAGAAATAGCTGTGACTGGATATCACTTTCCTGGGACGGGTTGACAAAAGATGTATCTGCAGAGGCAGCAAAAGAACTGCTGTAAAAATCCAATGTTTGATCTTCTTTGTCCCAGATAGTTTGTGTACTGACGTGATCACCAAACAGTCCTTGAAGACTAGTAGGACTTACATTATCTAATGTAGATGTTCCAGCACAACCGCATGTCCTGGAACAATCATCTGACACTAAATTCATGCAGAAGTCATCTAAAGTTTGAGTATGTGTATCATTGGTTAGAAACTCTAAGAAATCATCTCCAGTTTGTGTCATCATGTCTGTCAGATAGTAGTCAACTGTCTGAGTGCTCATGTCCCAACTCAGATCCTCTATTGTTTGTGTCATGGAATCCATTCCCCAATTTCCAAATGTCTGGGTTTCCATACTAGCAACAGGCAAATACAATTTGGTATCTTCTCTGTTTTCACAATGTCCACACAAGTCAAGTTCTATGCTAGTATTCTGTTTTACATTCTTGTACTCCTCCGCGTTTAAAGAGCAGACGTCATCTCCACAAGGCATATCACTGTTAATGACTTCCATTAGCAAATCTGTCAAATCATTTGCTGATCCACTTGTTCTTAAACATTTCACTACATTTTCATTTTTGTCTTCCTGTGGAAAATATATTTCAGCATCATTATCAAGACTCATCTCTTCTTTGGAAAAGTTGGATAATTCTCCATCACTCAAGCTGAACAACTCATCACATGTGGTGCCTTGATCCCGAACCTGGGCAGTGTCTGTGGCCCTAGCAATTTGAGGCTGCTGTGTTTGGTTATTTGGACTGACACCAGAGTTCAAAGGATCATGGGATGTTTGAGTTTGGTTGTCTTGTATAGACTGAAGACTAAATACTACTTTATTTGAAGAAGAGTTCATGATACCAGTTTGTGTATTCTGATCAATGCTAAAATAATATGACTTTGTCTGAGTGATTTGATCACTATTCGATACAAAATCTCTGGCCTGGATGTTTTGGTCAAGATAAAGAGGGGTTTCCTGGCCATAAATTATAGTATCTCTGTGAGTTTGTGTATGACAGTCTTGCAGCTGGGTTTCGGACTCTTTGTTGTACAACTTTGGGAATATTTGTTCTGAAACGCAGCTCAAGCTTGTTTGTGTGGACATGGTAGACATAAGATAATCCATACTTCCGTTCACCCTATTTTGTGCCTCTCTCTCTGTGGAAATCACTGCATGCCGGAGAAACAACTGACTTGTATCTGGATAGTCAATACTTCTTTTAGCCATTGTTGATGAGCAAAATGTTTGAGAACCTGTTGTACAAGATGTGTTTGATTTCTTTCGCTTGTGGCTGCTAGATGATTTTTGAGCTCCCTTGCAAACATTCAAAATAGGAATGTTGGCTTTTGTCATAGCATTCTGAAGAATAGATGTGCCTGTTTGAGTCTCAGCTACACATAGACTATTAAGACTTGTGAAATCTGGCAATACTGTTTGAATGCCTGTAGAAAGTCTCTTAGTTTTATCTGATACCTTGCTGTTTCTGGGGAGCAAACCCAAAGTTGTCTGTATCCCTGCAGACCTGGTCATGTTTGCTCTGTCCACAGTTTGAACACCTTGGGATGTTGAGCTGTCAGATGCCATCTTAGAAATTAAAAACTGAGATCCGGAAGCATCTGTCTGAATATGTAAACTATGCATCTGAGAAGAAGTAGCTTTCGGCAACATGTTTTTGGGCAAAATGAAAGGTAGAGTACTCTTGTTGACAGTGGGTGGCTTTCCTTTGACCTTATTTGAGACTTTCATTGGTTTGGATTTAGACTTCTTCACATTATTAATTCTGAAAGTACAATTTTCAAAAACAGAATGAAGAACAAAAATGTATATATGTATGCTGCAACAAAACATCTTATATGAACTGGGATTATGCATTCACATTTAGAATTTAAAATTTATGCCGCTTTATTCTTATTTTCTCTCTCGCGTGCGATCACGCCAGAGTGATGTACCAGATTTCCCCATAAATTCTATTCATGTGGAAATCTGATTCATGCAGTCTTAGCATTGGTGTGTTTACGTCACATCTTCAGCACCATTTGGAGCTCTGGTGCTTATCCTTCGGTGATGTGTCCGGTTTCAGCCAGTGTTTACTCGGTTTGCTCTCTATTCTGTAGCCATCTAGTGTTTTTATAGTGTGGGGCAGCTAGCCCCACGCCCAACCTCCTAAGTCACCTCTTACGACATGTGTGGCCAGGGCCGTGCGGTATATTTTCTTAATATGATGCAAGTCTTCAAAATGCTGCCCCTTAAATAATTGTTATTTTAAATTACCTTAAATTGTAATTTTGATTGCGCTGCTTATGCCACCCCCCTTAAGGTCCCGCCTGATGCGACCGCCTCTCTGCATCATAGCACAGCACGGGCCCTGTGTGTGGCAGGTAACAGTGGTTCTTCATACCCCTATTCTTTACACCCCAATTTGGACCCTGGCAACCACTCGGACGATTCTTATTTTCTAAGAGTACTATAAGGGATTCTATAGGTTGCTTTAAGGCCGCTTACACGAGGCTATCACCGTGCATCGGTTTTATTTCTTTTTCAGCACGCTCAGGAGGATAAATAATAAGAGAGGCCAGTGGGGCCTATGTGGCAACAACAAGTATTTTGACAATGGAGGTGTGTGTGGTTACAGAGGGAGTAACGTGGTTGACATCTCATAACTGCTCTCATGTTTTCAGACTCAATGACTCCATCAGTATGATTTCTAAGTCTTTGAAGCAGGAATGGTGAGATGAAAATGGGTGGAGGTACTAGTACAGAGAAGGTTCAGAGAAATCACCATTTTCATCCATGGACACAAAGGAGTCCATGAAAGAGTTGATAGATTGGCTGGCATGGCTACAATATCAGAGGGAACTGCATTGGACTAATATGATATTCTTAACGCATTGAGAGAGTATTTCCGAACGGAGGAGTTTCAGGGTTGTGAATCCCAGTCGCTGACCAGATTGAGAGAGATGTGTATCAATATTGGTACAGCCCAAAAAGAATGACATACCAAATATGTAAAAACATTGATTAATCAACATTGAGCTGCGATGTTGGGGTGCTGGACGCTGCTGGATTTGTAGTGGCGGGGGTCGGATCACGAACATGTCCAAAGTGCTATGATGATAATCCTTATATAACTCATAATTGAAGAAGTTGGAATAAATTTTTTTAAATTACTTTAATTACCTTGTTTCCTGTGCCTGCATATGGTGTCCATTATAATCACAGTGCCTACGCAGTGCTGACCTATTTGTATAGACTTTATGACAGTCCAAGCAGTAAAAATCTTTCCCACACTCAACTTCATGACGGTAACAGTCTCGCTCCAAACCAAATATTTTATTGCACTTTTTACATGGAAATTTTTTCTCAGAATGTAACTTCATGTAATGCTGTAAAATATAAGAGCAACAATCAGAAAATTTTCCCAAAATTATTTGTAAACATTCTTTTCCCGATTATACTAAAACTATACAGTAACCTTTTGCTACTGTTGCTGCATACTATTCTTCTTCTTTCAACTCCCCTTGAAGCATAAGACATCAAGAAATTTACTCTAACCAGATCTGTCTTGAGCAAGCCAGCTTAATTCATTCCAGGTCTTTCTCGCTTCTCTTTCATCTCGTCAACAGTTCATCTCCATGTCTCTCTAGGTCATCCCCTACCTCTCTTCCTCTCAGATTCCATTTCAAAGTCACATGTGGGTGTCTGGTCTCTGCATTCTTAATGTATGTCCCAACTACTTCCATCTCCAAATTTTTATTCACTCATTGATATTGTTGATGCCTGTGCAACTGAATACTATTGAAAATCGTGGCATATCCTTTACAGTAGGTTGCTATCAACCACAGTAAGCTGATTTTCTAGGCACCACTTATACATTCAGTAGTTTGCCATTGCTTCGTAACTTTCCATTAATATTTATTGCACATATATCCATTAATATTTATTACTTGGAATCTCCTGGAGTGACAGTAACAAATAATGAGGTGTTGGAATATATTGAGATTTCTAGTAGAGTTGTCCTTATCCAAGAACGCCACCTAGTTTTCTGGGTCACCTGACCTAGATGGATGATGGTCAGATCCCCAAGGAAATTCTAAACTGGGAGCTGGCTTCTGGCAAAAGAGCTATGGGCAGCGCCGGATTAGCCTAGTAGCAGAAGTAGCAAATGCTACGGGGCCCGCGCTCTGGGGCCCGCGCCTATGTGACAGAGATGAAAAGGAAAAAAATAACCAAGATGTTACAGTATATCAAAAACACACAAGCTGTCCGAATTGTTTAGTGTAGTGTGTAATGATGCTGAATCCAAAGAAATGAAGCAGAAAATACAGAAGTCGCATATCACTGTCTAGTAGATGAAGGCAGATGAACTCCAAATATTGTCAGCTCATATCAAGAAGATTTGGAAGAAAGCCTAGGCGACGAACTTGTGCAGTTCGTTGAAGTGCAATTTTATAAACTTATAATGGAAAATTCATTAGAGTTGTGTTTCCCAAATGTAGAAATAGTCTTACGAATTTACTTGTCTTTAATGATTACCAACTGCAACGGAGAACGTTCTTTTTCAACATTAAAGCGTATAAAAGTGAGTTAAGGAACATGATGGGACAAGATCATCTAAATAACTTCACCTTAATGAACTTTGAATATAGTTTACTTAGAGAAATTGATTTGTCTAGTGTTATCTCTAAATTTGCTCACTTTAAATCGAAATAAATTTGTAAAAGCTGTGTTTTATTATTATACAAAACCTAGGGCCCCGTGCTAAAATTTGCTACAGGCCCCGCGCTGACCTAATCCGGCACTGGCTATGGGGTGACCCTTACTTTGTTATAAAGATGTATACAAGCACGACTTGGAGCTGCTTGATATGAATACACAAGACTAGGAGGGGCTTGCCAGGAACAGGTCCAGCTGGAGACAGGCTTGGAAAATGGGTATGAGAACTGATGAAGCTAAACTCTAACAACTTGGTGACATAAATCATACAAGGAGAAAGCAGAAATAAAATCCACCATGGCTGTTAATATCCAGTCTCTTGAGACTAAAAGGGCACCATAATTATTATGTCTATCATTGACACTAGTCTATGTCTGACATTATGTCTATGTTTCTCAACGACAGAGTTAACTAAGATCATACACTTACTGTTCTCAGAGTATCAATGTTCTTGAAGTGTCTCTCTGACTGCAGACTAAAGTAGCAATCAGATACAGGACAGTGGTAATGCACATTCTCTGTTCCCTTTTTATGCTGTGTTCTCTGTACATACCAAATAAAGCAGCAAATTATATAATCTCAAATTTTTTGTTAGTAACAGGAAAAGTCTAACAAGGAAGAGAATTAGTCTAATTAGGAACATTTGTCAGCAGGAGCATTTGTCAGGAAGGTGACTAGTCTAAACAGGAAAAGGACTAGTCTAACTAGAAACAAGTTTAATTGAAGTAGGAACAGAAATAATCTAACCAAAAACAGAACTTTGTGTCATAGTTCCCAGATGGCAGCGGAGGAATGGACAGTTAGCCAGATAGTTAGAGTAGTATAATTAGATTATTTAATAGTTGAGACTATGTGTTGTACTCTCTATGCAGAAGTGCAACACATAACTACAAAACACGACGTTTTTGTGTAGTAATATAGTGACGTGTTAGTAACGATAGGGAGAGATGACATAAATATTGGGCAAGACCAGATGTGTTCATACATTGTCCGCAAGTAATAATAATAAATGCAAATGAAACGATTCCACCTTGTTTGTTGGTATACTCGTGTGGGGCTCTTAGAAAGTACTGCCCCTACTACATTTGTAATCATTAATAGGATTAGTTGAAGCAGAGACATTTATAGTCTTACCAGGAATATAACTAGTATAACCAGTAAAAAGATTACTAATTAGTAACAAAATTAGTTTATCCAGGAACAGGTCTAGTATAACCAGCAACAAGATTACTCTAATTAGTAACAAAATTAGTCTAACCAGGAGCAGTCTAACCAGCAACAAGATTACTATAGTTAGTAACAAAATTAGTCTAACCAATAACACGATTAACTAGTAACCTTCTTCTTTGAACACTCCATATCAACCACTTGTTAATCACTCTATGTGATTTGTATGTGATCTGAGCCTAAGAGTGACTGTACGTTGAACCAGTTATGCGCCTACAAGTATGGCAGCACATCTGATTTCTACTATGCTTTTATTTACTAGGGTAGTTTCCCTAGGCCCCTACCTCAGCCGCCTCTTACGACACGCCTTGTAGGCCACAGTGTTACTATTCTTTGCCCCCTCCACCTTGCAGCCCTGGCAACACACAGGCCCTGGCAACACACAGGTGCAACCAGCAACAAAACGACTCTAATTAGTAACAAAATTAGTATAACCAGTAATAGGGCTAGTCTAAACAGGACAAAAATGTTGAAAATTGTCACTACGTTTGATATCAATGTATTATCATACTTGTGGGTCATTGTGTCGAAACTGGGGAGTAAAAATAGAACTGGAGTGTCATGTTGATCATGTCTTAAATGTGAGTAAGAAAAATAGTGTATGAAGTTTTTGTTAAACGATGTACTGCAGAAACAACTAATCACCAACTGAAAAGCAGATAAATGTCTTTAGTGCAGAGAAAACAGGCGATAAAATGGTTAAATGCTGCTGGGTTCCCTGTCAGAAACTTCCTGTGTTTGACCCCTTGGTGCAATTAATAGTTTTTCTGCTATGGAGAAAATAAGATTTATGATCTGCACATGCATTATGACAGCCTAGGACATGCGACCATAATTTCTGCGCTCTATAAAATCCCCCAGCGTACTCTCAAAAAATTAGAACAGAGCGATGTAAGACAAAATTGTTAATGCAGGAATTATGAAATTAGGTCAACTGTGGTAGTTGTTCCATGCTCATTAATGAATTATAAAAACTTAATCAAACAAACATAAAAACCCACCACTGTCTTTGTCACCAAAAAAATGACAAATGAGAACTTACAAAATTGTGAACCTGTGATTTGTGAAGGCCAAGAACACATGCATTTGATGCCACATATGAACATCCTACTTCTGGACATTTGCAAGAGTCCTGGTTCCTGTGACCAACTATATGAAGCTCTTCAGGGCTAGGAGCAACTTTCAAAATAGCATCATCCATCCCAATTTTTGAAGTCACATCTTAAAGCTAAAATATAAAAAGTATAAATAAAACTTTAAACAAAATGATGCTAGTTTTGTTACATCTAAACGGGGACTGCCTAGAGTAGTTGATAGTAGCTCGGCCTGCTAGCTGTGAGACGCCTCATAGCTCGGGTTCGAACCTACTGTCCAGCATTTGTTCGAGTCCCTGGTCTTACTCAGGACGATAACGTGAGTACCTCTGAAGTCGGAGAAAATCTGCCTGTATGGCGAGGGGAAAACTAATTACAGTACATTGAGCACACGGCTGCCAGTGTAAAGTAATTTACAATGTGCACGCTGCTGCCATTGTAAGAAATTGGAAAACGGATTTTCACGCAAAAATCAGTTTCAGAGATGAAACTTCGTCTGAGTTGAAAGCGGACGAAAAAAAAAAAAAAGTTACATCTAAACTAGATATGGTTATGTTACATCTAAACCATGAACAAACAATCAATAAGATCGTTGGAAGACACATAGATGTGGTTTTACAGAAGAATGCTAAAAATTCCATGTACAGCAAAGAAAACAATTGATAAGGTTATAAAACAGACCTGCAAACAAAGAAACCGTATCAAAAGAATAAGACAATCAAGGTTCATTGCGCATATAATGCCATTTGGTGACAATAAAATTCAGGGAAGGAGAGATCGTGGAAGATAGAGAAAAGATATTGGATGGTCTGACATTATGGTTAGACAAAGATCGACGTCAGAACTGATTAACTGCACCAAGGAGAGAGAGTTGTGGAGATACATTATCACTTACGTCGGCAGGGATGGCACTTGATTGAAACCATATATGACACGAAAAGAACATCAAAAAGATGAATGATACTAGAATTAAAGAGAAGACATAAAAATCATTGGACACAGAAGTGAATTACAGCTTAACAAGCTCATGAAGTGAAGAGGATATTAGGGGATGTGAAAGTTTTCACATTGCTTGTGTGGATTACATGGTTGAAGCACTAACCAAAACATTATAGCAACTCCAGGTCGGACATCTTGGAAACAGGCAAACTCAAAATATACCATTTGCTTGGTTATGTTTAGGGATTACATTTCAGGGCATGGTCTGTGCAGTTATGGCAAAACACGTAAAAACAAAATACTGTAGTTTTATAAAGTACAAAAACAATGTACAGCGCGTTGCGATCAAAGGCTTTTATCAAGCAAAGGATACAACAGTAGTGAAAAAATTCAGACTTTCCATATGGCAGACATAACATATACAGTCTGATACTAAATCCTTAATGGCCTAAAATAAAAATATGTGACTAAAAATGAAATAAATGTGAAAAACTAAAAATGGAAAAATGAAGACAAAACAATAATAATCAAATATATACAGAGCATATATACATTTAACATATGCACATATATTATATAGCACAAAAAGAGACAGTATTAAGAAGCATAGGAATGAAGTGTGATGAGTCCATGAGGTCCCATATAAAGATATAAAATGATTTTCTAGAGCAAATCGACTCTGATCATCAGAGGAACTTGCAGTTATTTCTGTGTTTATGACAATGGCATGAGATTTTTTTGCACACTAGATGAACAACATCTAGCACTAGTGTTATCAGTTTGTCAAAATAACATTTCCAATGACCTTTGGATGACTTTTCCCTGCTGACATTATGTCCTCTCTTGCTGGAGCCAGTGTCTCAGACACCATTTGCATGGTATCTGTACAGACTATCAACAGTGTCTCAAACATCAATGCACGGTATCTGTACCGACTGCCCGCCTGCCCAGCGTGTTCGTAGCGTGTTGAACGACGGGTGACAAGCTTCCTGTGAATGTGGTTCAATTCTCCGGGCTGACAGAAAAGCCACAGGTTCACCAGATTTACGGTGTTCGTGGCCCCAAACCGAAGGGTTGCGATGTCCATGGCACAGCGAAAGCTCCAGTGCTACTGGATCTAAAAAAAAAATCTGTACTGACTATCAACAGTGTCTCAGACACCAATGCACAGTATCTGTACCGACTATCAATCTCTAGATGTTGGCCAGGGGAATCATTAGACACTGAAATGTTGTTCATCTGGTGTGCAATCTCATCTCATACCATGTCCATCTGCGCTTACACTACTAGCTCCATTCATAAGTAGCATCTTTAATCCCTACCCACTGTGCCAGTCTCTCTCCAGGGCCACCACTGGAAGATTAGGGTCTTAGTCAATGCCAGCTCACTAATAACGCCATCTTATTTCATTTCGACTTTTGGAGCCAAGTAATGTAGGAGTAGGGTTGCTTACTTAGAGAAAGTGGCTTTCAGCAAGTCATTGATGCACTAGGTATACCATCTGGCTGGTCTGTTTATCCGGTATGGTGTCCTTTCTTGCAAGTTTATGTAGCTATTATAATTACTTGTGGTGGTGTAGCTGGCCTCACGCAAATGTCCTCATCTTTTGTCATCCAGGCTTGAAACTGGCAAAGTTAAGCACAGTGTATAACGTCAAAGATAATTGGTGCATTTCTTCTTTAATTATATTTCTCCGCTCGAGTGGTTACGGGCCCAAATTTGGGGTGTAAAGAATAGAACCACTGTTACCTGCTGTGCATGTCGTAAGAGGCGACTAAGAAGGTTTGGATGAAATAGGATGCACATGTCCTAAACATGTAGAAGTCTATGCATTTAAGGACCTACTAAACCAATGTGCAACGTATACACATTCTTAGCAAAGATCAAACATATCACAAAGAGTGATTAAAATTGGTCGTAAGAAACAGCAAAGAAGAAGATATTTCTCCAATTTTTCCCCTACTTTTTAGCGCCAGCTATTTCCATCTCCTATTTTGAAGGTATTTAAAAAAATTCTCTAAACTGGCATCTAAGATAAGTCTACTGTTTTATCCTTTATTTGATAAAGCATTTTTAAAATTCTATTGCTAATGTGTAATTAGTTTGCTTCAATCATCAAATAGCTTGTCCTGTGCAGAATTTTGCTGTCCTAACAGTCCTTTGAAAACTCGTTACCTCTGCAGCTATCATGCTCAAATCATCAGTTAGAAAATAAGAGGCTAGGCAGGAGGATCTTAGTTTTCTTCCAGCTTTGTATTTGTGATCTTTCCAGGTCAAAATACTTGCATTATTCTTTTAAGACATTTAGTGATTTACATTGAAAGATCTATAATTTATATATAACACCTGCAGTCACTTATCCAGCAGTCTCTAGTGTATAGCAATAGTACAAAAATATTACCTTTGTATGTTCTGAGTTTCATTTTTAAACCAAGTCCTCTTGATTTCTGTGTTTGTATTTTTTAAACATGGCAAAAGCTTGGTTTGCATTATTTATTGTTTCTGCTACATACTTTTTCGAATCTTCCCCCATTTAAACTTTCCTTCCAAGTTTTAGTTATACCAAATAATAAACTTCTTTTGATACGGATGAGTTGCTGATAAAAAGTTATGAACATAAAACACAACTTTATAGTATAGTATAGTTATTATAGTACTGAATCTACGGCCTCCCGAGTTATACCTAACACTCACTGTAGTAGCATATCGTCAGATTTTATTAGTGATAGGGGAAGCCGTCAGAGCTGACTCATACCCAAAACATTAGATACATGTAGAAATATATTAAATGTGTGTGTAAGTAGTACTTTTGCACAGGTGTGGGCAGAATTGAATTCAATGAATTTCTGGATTGAGGTACCCAACGAAAAGTAGTCATGACCTGCATAAGATACAAAATTTGGTTTTTGCCTTACATGATGCCACAAGACGTGTCGGTCCCTTACTGTTATGTCGGTGTGTTGCCAAGGAAAGGAAGACATAGACTTTGAAATTGACACTTGTCGTACAGCTTTTTCACCAATTTACGTTCGTTCTACCTTGGGCGTTAGGAACGCTTTACACCGGAATTTGAGAGTAGCTGTACTTGCTACGCAAATATTCTTAAATCACCACACACATTTTAGTTAATGACGATACTGCGGTTTTTTTCGTATGTCCTTGATATGTGTTCTGTAGGTCGTAATAGTGATCGCAAACATGTCTTTCCTTCAAACACAAACATTATCTCACGCAAAGAAAGTTCGAATCTTGTATAAGAAAGCTGTACGCACGCTTCAGTCATATTATGAAAGTTATGACAGGTATGTTGTCAACAAATCCATGCTACATGGAATAATTGTTATAATTTATCATATTTTATTTGTCCTGAAATCGTTCAATTATATACTACACACTTACTTGACTTACACTTACAGTACACAGTTAAATGTGTTACACTCAACTGAGTGTTAAGTCAATTTAGTGTACTCACACATAACACTAACACACAAACATCATACTGTTATTAGTGTTATAGGCCTAACTGTTACAACAGTGTTCATGTAAACACTACAACAGTCACGTAAAACGTCCGTTGTTTAATATAAACATGACAACTGGCATCGTTTTAAACGTTGACCGGTTCGGGTTTTAGTTTTCGTGATTATAAATTAAAGTCGTTTCAAGTATAATAATAATGTATTCACTTCGCACTCAGAACTGAAATGAGACATTACTTCATTTACTTAAAGTTTTAGTTACTACTCACACTGCATATGCTACTATTTTGATTGGGGAATCAAGAACCAAAGGCGAAGCACCAGGACCAAGTAACATGGTAAATGGTAACTAAATAGACATTACACAAGTATTTGTAGGATCCCAGAAAAAAACATGCCAAGCACTGAAAGTGAACCAGTTGAACCACTATCTTTATTTCTTTCAACAACATATTTTTATTTCTCCATCTGTAATTTTCCTTCATTCCTTACTTTTCTCTGACTTCTTCATTTGTTTGTTTCTGTGTCACTAAAATACCTATAAGGTAAATATTTGATAAATCTACATTTCAAAGACTGCAATTTTTTATTCAATCTGCTTTTGTCCATGTTTCTTACTCATATAGATATAAACTATATATATATATATATATATGACTTATGTTGTCAATCAATGTTTAGTTTAGTCATTGGATCATCATCACTGCACATCAAACCAATTAGTCCATAAGTGCTCCGATCTTCTCAGTATGTCTCTCAGCATGTGGCGACTAACGACACCGGTTCTGTGTTAGTTTACTATTCTTCTTTGGCTACCAGCCTAGTGTTCTTGTCTAGCTACACCACATTTGATTTGAAATTCTTGCAGTCTGGTTAGTGTCGTAGATTCACCACTAATACTTGAATCATGTACACGTCCTCTCCCTTAGGAAGTCTCTGATGTAGAGGTTAAGTGCTCGTCTCTCGTGCCAAAGATACCAGGTTTACTTCCTCGTGGAGCCATCTGGATATTTTTCCAGAGATTCCTGATCTCATTGTAGGTGAGGTTGAGTTCCTAGTCCTGTCGGAGGCAGTCGATAAAATGTAGGTCCTGTGTTCAAGTTAAGCATGTGAAAGAATCCTTGACAGTTCAAATCGAGAAGAGCAGGCTGGAAAGCCTCTGCCCTGGCAAAATTCGTTAGAAAAGATTAAAAATAAAATTCCTACAAAATATCTTCAAAATTACATCGGGGACCCGCGCCGGTGCTACGGAGTTCGTGCACTGCAGCTGAGATCTGTGTGTAAGAAAGAGATCGGAGCACACATGACTACTCACCGAAGTGCCATGGTGATGGTCCTATAAAATCAATAAATCAATCTCTCCCTTAGGGAACTTATAATATCGGCCTGGTCCATTGCTCGCCTGTTTTTTACAACAGCCATACTTGCAAGCCTATCGGCGCTGCCATTTTCCCTTACACCTGCATGCCCTGTCACAAAAATAAGACTGAATTTTGTCAGCCTAGACTTCCTCAGTGACTCCATCCATTTTCTCAGAGCCGTCCTGTTTCAATCTTTCTGAGCATACTCGTTGAGTCACTGAGAAAACATGCATCGACAAATGTCTGTAATTTCAGCATGTCATTGCTTTAGTTACTGCCATAATTTCCATAGTGATACAGCTTGTAGCCACGGCAAAACCACCACTGTTTTCCTTCACAACATCCCCTCTGACTTGAGCACTGAAAGCCCATGAGCTCCGCACATGTCGAATCACTGAACCATTTGTATAAATGATTACATCATTTTCAGATTAGTTCTCAGAAATTAACACCTGAGCTTCTGCCTCCACAGTCCAAGTAAAAACTTACAAAATATTTTGTCTGTGCCAGACAAATTATAACATTCTTTTAACTCACAAAGATTAATTATAAAGACTTGGATGGTCATATTATTGCCTGTTTCAATATGTTGTAGTTTCCCCATCTTTAATCTCATTAGTGTTACACGGAAAACATTCACTCATGCATGGTCAGCGACTATGAACATGATACAGAAGATCAAGGCTGGTTATGTACGAAGGCAGTGGCTGCAATTAATACAAAACGTGACAACCCAGACACTTACCTTCATCTTTGTCCCGGGTCATGCTGGTATGAAGGGCAATGAAAGAGCGGATACACTGGCAGGCAATGCTATGATCAAGAATGGGTCCTCTATGGGCAAAAGCGGCATCATCAACGCTTTAAAAGAAAACATACGCTCTGAAGAGTTAAACGAAGAAGATAAAGGGTATTCTTTATTTCAGTTGTGCAAGTTATGCATACCAATAGCTGCGCCAAGACAGGAAAACCACAAGAGAAAAACCCCGTAGATACATCAATCAACAGAACTGGAGTTGTTAGTCTAAACACACTGAAATACATGCTTGGTAGGAGATCGGAGCAATTATGGACATGTCCGATGATGATCCTTAAATGAACAATGAACATGGAAAATATGGCTCGGAAAGACTGAAGAGCCTAGGAAAGCCTCTAGTCCAGGCTGAACAGACTAGTATGTCTCCCTCAATTTTCAACTGGTGCGTTTAAAAATAGATATATATTTTTTTTTTGAGTTGCATCAAGAGGAGGGATTTTGTAAAATTGATGACTCAACAAGAACATTTCCGGAAATTTAACCCCAAAATATCTTTATTCCTATATATTTATGTATTATTTTTACAATTTAATACACATTTGTTTTAGTACTATACTTATTACAATTTAGGTATGAATTTCGGTACCAGGCAGTGTTGCTGCGTGCCAGGTTTGATGAAAACAAAAATGAAATAGACTTGAGAAAATCAAAGAAACTACTTCTAGATGGACAGAAGGAGCTGTTTCTTAAGGGTCATGCACAGCCTATTACATGTAAGTGTCTTTCTATGCCTGTATTTGTTTTCAAAGTCTATTGCTTGTGTATTTATTTTCAAAAGTCTATTGCTTGTGTATTTGTTTTCAAAGTCTATTGCTTGTGTATTTGTTTTCAAAGTCTATCGCTTGTGTATTTGTTTTCAAAAGTCTATTGCTTGTGTATTTGTTTTCAAAAGTCTATTGCTTGTGTATTTATTTTCAAAAGTCTATTGCTTGTGTATTTGTTTTCAAAGTCTATTGCTTGTGTGTTTGTTTTCAAAGTCTATTGCTTGTGTGTTTGTTTTCAAAGTCTATTGCTTGTGTATTTGTTTTCAAAGTCTATCGCTTGTGTATTTGTTTTCAAAGTCTATAGCTTGTGTATTTGTTTTCAAAGTCTATTGCTTGTGTATTTGTTTTCAAAGTCTATTGCTTGTGTATTTGTTTTCAAAGTCTATTGCTTGTGTATTTGTTTCAAAGTCTATTGCTTGTGTGTTTGTTTTCAAAGCCTATCGCTTGTGTATTTGTTTTCAAAGTCTATTGCTTGTGTGTTTGTTTTCAAAGTCTATTGCTTGTGTGTTTGTTTTCAAAGTCTATTGCTTGTGTATTTGTTTTCAAAGTCTATTGCTTGTGTATTTGTTTTCAAAGTCTATAGCTTGTGTATTTGTTTTCAAAGTCTATTGCTTATGTGTTTGTTTCAAAGTCTATTGCTTGTGTATTTGTTTTCAAAGTCTATTGCTTGTGTGTTTGTTTTCAAAGTCTATCGCTTGTGTATTTGTTTTCAAAGTCTATTGCTTGTGTGTTTGTTTCAAAGTCTGTCGCTTGTGTATGTTTTCAAAGTCTGTCGCTTGTGTATGTTTTCAAAGTCTATTGCTTGTGTGTTTGTTTTCAAAGTCTATCGCTTGTGTATTTGTTTTCAAAGTCTATTGCTTGTGTATTTGTTTTCAAAGTCTATTGCTTGTGTGTTTGTTTTCAAAGTCTATCGCTTGTGTTTGTTTTCAAAGTCTATGTGTGTTTTGTTTTCAAAGTCTATTGCTTGTTGTTGTGGTTTTGTTTTGACTATTTTTGCATGTGTATATACAGTATATTCTCAGTTAACCAGAACTCAAACAACCAACACTCTCAAACATATGCCAAAAATAAGGCACTGTACTTTTAATCAAAATTAAAATACTGTAAAGTGAAATCAGTTTCTAGTGGAAATATAAGTTTAAACTTAGCGCGTTGCCCTGTGAGTAAGCTTTGCACACCACATGAATGTCTCCATTTCCTGTCAATTCATCATGTGCAAACATACCGGTCGATTAGGATCTATTATTATTCAAATTTGTGTTCTTCACGCAATCCCAAAAATGCTGATACAGGTACCAACTAAGTGTATGCTTACACTCAAGTAGAAGATGAAAATATTCAAATTGCTTGAAAAAAAGATAAAGAGTTGTACAGCCCCCATGGAGGAATTTAATGTTGGTTTGTGAATGATCTATAAATTAAGATTCAGTTTCAGAAGATAAAGGCGATAAAGAAGATAAAGGAATATCAAGTCTTGAGAGTGACAAGAATTTGGAAAAGCATCATACTATTCATACATTGAAAATGGATGTGCTTGACCAGGGCCTGTTTGAGTTGTTGACCGGGTTGAGAACATTGAATGTAAGTGTTCATTTTCAAGTGGCTGGCTTACACAATTCAAAGTTTGCCATGGCATCTGAAAGCTGAACTTGTCAGGTGAACAGAAAGCTGCTGATTTTGAAGCTGTAGCTTCCATTTCGCGATGTGCAATTCTATGTGCTGACAATTTAGACTTTGCAAAAAAATATATAACACATATTTTGCAGTCTTGTAACTTAACTTCAAGGACTGAGGTTTATTTGCAGAGTGTTTTTGTTACTTTACTGCAGGGACTAGGGTGTCTTTGTTACTTTACTACAGGGACTGAAGTTTATTTGCAGAGTGTCTTTGTTACTTTACTTCAGGGACTGGAGTTTATTTGCAGAATATCTTTGTTACTTTACTACAGGGACTGGAGTTTATTTGCAGAGGTCGTCTTTATTACTTTACTACAGGGACTGGAGTTTATTTGCAGAATATCTTTGTTACTTTACTACAGGGACTGGAGTTTATTTGCAGAATATCTTTGTTACTTTACTGCAGGGACTGGAGTTTATTTGCAGAATATCTTTGTTACTTTACTACAAGGACTGGAGTTTATTTGCAGAGTGTCTTTGTTACTTTACTGCAGGGAATAGGGTGTCTTTGTTACTTTACTGCAGGGACTGGAGTTTATTTGCAGAATATCTTTGTTACTTTACTACAGGGACTGAGTTTATTTCCCAGAATATCTTTGTTACTTTACTGCAGGACTGGAGTTTTTGCAGAGTGTCTTTGTTACTTATGCAGGGAATAGAGTGTCTTTGTTACTTTACTTCAGGGACTGGAGTTTATTTGCAGAATATCTTTGTTACTTTACTGCAGGGACTGGAGTTTATTTGCAGAATATCTTTGTTACTTTACTACAGCGATTTGAGTTTATTTGCAGAGTGTCTTTATTGCTTCTGCATGAACTCTCTCTCTCTCTTTTGCCTTTTACGGGTTGGGCATAGCCCTCAACAACTCATGCCAAGTCTTCCTATCTCTAGCTATCTCCTGCAGCTCCTCCAGCTCTTCTTTATATTGTTGATCTCTGCCTCCAAATCTCATCTCCATGTATTTCTCGGCCTCCTTCTTTCGCTGTCCCTGGAGTTCAGGCAAGACCCTTCTTGTTATATTCCCTCCGGTTTCGCAAAGTGTGTCCTATCCAGCCAGCTGCTTCATTTAACCTGTTGTTCACTGGAATCTGTCTTGTTCTCTCCATAAGTTCCTCATTGTGACCCTATCATACCATCTTATTCCCTCTATTCTGCGCAGACACCAGTTGATGAATGTTTGCAATTTATGCGCTATTGTTTAGTTGTTCTCCATGTTTCGCCATACAGTAGAACTGCTTTAACATTAGAGTTAAATATCCGAATTTTGTTCTAGATTTGATTTCTTTGGACTTCCAAATGTTTCCCAGTGCATGAAAGCTCCTCTTGCCTTCTGTATTCTTATTTTAACATCTCTATCTGTTCCACCCTCTTTGTCTACGTTGCTGCCCAAATATGTGTATGATTCTACCTCTTGAAGTGGGATTTCCCCAGGGAGATCGAGTTGTCGTTTGCTTGGTTAATTCTCAATATCTTTGTCTTTCCCTTATGAATGTTCAGCCCTAGTTGCTGGGACCTTTGATTCAATGTGTTAGCTTATCCTGCATCTGATTTCGTGTATGTGACAGAGGGCTATATCATCAGCGAAGTCCAGATCATCTAGTTGCTCTGTCAGAGTCATTGGATTCCATTTCTGGTGTTAGTTACTGTGGTCTTCATAATCCAGTCTATTGTCAGTAAGAACAACAAGTGATAGGAGGCATCCTGGCACTCCTGTTTCTATTTCGAAAGTATCTGTTAGTTTACCTTCATGAAGAACTCTACATTTCATATCTGTATATGTTGCTTTTATTAGGTTAATAATTTTCTGTGGATTCCATAATGCCTCATTAATTTCCAAGGTTTCCTATCAATACTGTCAAAAGCCTACTCATAATCAACAAATCCGATATAAAGTGGTTTCCATTCAATACTTTGCTCTATTATTATCGTAATGTGGCTATCTGGTCCTTAATAGGATCTATTGGTGAAGCCTGCTGTTCATCTCTTAGCTTTATATCAATGGCATCTCTAGTTCTCAGGATGACTCTGCTTATATTTTCCCAGGTACTGACAACAGCATTATTCCCCTATAGTTTTCACACTTCTGAAGGTCCCTTTCTTTGGTAGCTTCACCAGGTATCCTTCTCTCCAGTTTGCTGGTATTTCTTAGGTCTCCCAGATTCTGCTAAATAATTTATACAGTATTTCTGTGGATGTGTTTAGGTTGGCTTTACGCCTCCGCTGGAATATCATCTGGACGCCCTTTTCCATCTTTTAAAAGTTTAATGGCTTTACTAATCTCCTCCTTGGATGGTTTCTCACAGTTGATGTCCAAGTCAATTTCTGCCGGTTGGATATCAGGTGGGTTTGTAGGTGCTGGTCTGTTCAGGAGTTCCTTGAAGTATTCCATCCATCTTTCCATTTGGTCTCTAACATTAGTGATAGTTTCCCCACTACTATTTTTGATCAAACCATTTGATGGTCTGTATTTTCCTGCTAGCTTTCTAGTGATATTGTAAGATCCCTAAGGTTTCCTTTTCCTGCAGCTTCCTCTGCTTCTCTTGCTAGATCTTCTACGTATTGTCTTTATCTAACTTTATTTGTTTCTTCACTTTCTTGCTAGCTTCTGTGTACTTTCCCTGGGCTATGGCTTTGGCAGTTCTAGTTTTGCTATTATTTAAATCTGCTTTCCTCTTTTCCTTTCTTCTATTTCCTTGAGTTTCTGGAGTTATCCATGCCTTATGATTCGCTCCTTCTTTCCTAATACCTCTGTTCATGTTTCATTCCAAATATTTTTGGCTTGCTGCCAGCATTCTTCCACTCACCTCATCTTCTATTGCCCAAACCTCTACTTATTAGAGACTGTGACCGTGAACTGTTCCTTTGTTTCTTGACTTCTGAGGTATCCTACATTATATTGGTGTCTATGTTCATGGATGTTATGTATCAGCTAAGCTTCAGTTTAATTTACTTATCAGCAAATGGTGATCAGATCTACATCTGCCCCTTAGGACCTTACATCTTGTAGAGATGAACTGAATTTCTTGTTTATGCATATGTGGTCAATTTGATTTTCTGTTCTGTGATCTGGTGATACCCAGGTTGCTTTATGTATTCTTTTATGTGGAAAGACACTTCCACCTATGCTATTGATTCGCTGCACGAAATTAGTGAATAGTCTCCATTTGTTCATTATTCCTAGTCCGTGTTTCCCCATGATCTCCTCGTAGCCTATGTTGTTCGAACCTATTTTGGCATTGAGGTCACCCATCAGAATTTTGATGTTCCCATTTCTCTGATTACCTATAGTATTTTGAAGTTTTATGTAAAATTCCTCTTTTACTTTTCCTCTTTATCATTGGTAGGTGCATAACACTGGGTCACATTCAAGAATACTTTCTTTTGGTGGTTCTGAATGTTGCTGTGATTATCCTAGGACTCACTGCTTCCCATTTTATTAGTGCCTTCTCCGCTTCTTTAGATAGCATTAAAGCCACTCCTTCACTATGGGGGCATTTTCTTCCATATGGCCTGAGAACAGCATTGTTTCTCCTGTGTTTAGACGTTGTTTGCCTGCACCATTCCACCTAGTTTCACATAATCCCAAGATGCCAATCCCGTGAAATTTCATCTCATTTACAACCTGTGCTGTCTTTCCCATTTGATACATACTTCTAACATTCCAGGTGCCAATTCTGGAGCTTTTCCTAGGTGAAAGGAAGATAATCTGCGGTGTAGACTCCTTGCGGCTTTCTCTGCATCGCTTCATACCTCTTCTAGAAGAGCTTCCTTTCCTCTTGGTTGGCACAGATTTTATTTTTATGTGACTTGTTCATGGTTGGTTGGATTTTGTGGCTAAAATTTTCTACTGGATAGGATAGCCAGCCCTACGCCAAACCCACCTTAGTCGCCTCTTACGACATGCCTTGTAGGTCGCAGTGCTGCTACTCTTTGCTCCCTTGCGGGCCCGGCAGCACACGGGCGACTGCATGAACTAGAGTGTCTTTATTACTTTACTGCATGAACTAGGGTGTCTTTATTACTTTACTGCATGAACTAGGGTGTCTTTATTAATTTACTGCAGGGACTAGGATGTCTTTATTAATTTACTGCAGGGACTAGGATGTCTTTATTAATTTTCTGCAGGGACTAGGATGTCTTTATTATTTTACTGCAGGGACTAGGATGTCTTTATTATTTTACTGCAGGGGCTGGGGTATCTTTATTATTTTACTGCAGGGACTGGAGTTTATTTGCAAAGTGTCTTTGTTACTTTACTGCAGGAATTGCAGGTATGGCTGCTGTAGAAAGCGGGCGAGAAATGGACCAGACTGATATTCTGATTTCCGTAATGGAGAAAGGATGTGTAAACGAGAAGTGGTGGTGAATATGTGACACTAACCAGATTGCAATGAATACCAAATCAAATATGGTGTAACTAGACAAAGCACTAAACTGGAAGCCGAAGATAAAAAAGTAAACCAACATAGAACTTATAGCGTTAGTTGCCACATGCTGAAAGACATACCGGGTAAGAGATGGATGTACTTATGATCTAATTGATTCAATTTGCAGTGATAATGATCTTGCGACAAAACTAAACTGTTAGGATGAATGTTTAGTATTATTTATTTTGTCAGACATTTTTTAGATTGTCTAGAACGATCGAGAGAGTCTAGTAAATACATCAGTGAAATATACTTAATTGTTTTACTTTTATTTGATTACAGTTCCTGATGCTCCAGGAGGTGTTGGATATCACAGACATTTTCCCACTCCAGATTGGGTAAACATTGCTAGCTGATAGCTGTTGTATTAGTTATTGGTTACCAAATCGACTTCACAGCATTTCAGGCAGACCCACATGTGCTTTCCCCCCAGCAGATGTCAAAGAGTATGCAGACTGATGGTTCTCGTGACTTGCTGGTTAAACACACTCTTTAATCACCTCCTCGGGCATCCAGTTCTACTTGTACAATGTGTATTTCCAAATTCCTTAAATTTCTAAGATAAATTCAACATTAATGTTAGTGTCCTCATCTGATGGTCACCAAGAGACAGAAGAATATCCCCCATGTCCATCCTCAGTTCCCTTTCGATCAATGCTGTTGATGCAATCCTGTCTGCACTCTCATTATCGTGAACACACACATGTCCAGAACAGTAGGTGCACCTAAGCCTCTGGAGGTTGAAAACCTTGATAATCAACTCATAACACAGCTAGCAATTTTGAACCTTTCGAAACATCACTTGAGAGACACAATTTTGTCTCCAGTAAATGGAGTCACTGGAGGGCAGCAGTAACAGCCAACATATGTGCCAGCAAGAAAACCCCAGTCTGACTTATGATGCACAGACCCATCAGTATAAACAGCAACATCATCCTTGCCTGCTTTAACTGCTATCAGCTGCTTAATTATGAGTTCATCTTTCATATTGCCCCAATCCTTTAAGTTCTCTTCCCAGTAATGATAACATTGTGGAAGTTTGTCATGCTACCATCTATTGGGATCCATTCTTCCCCTTTTGGTAGAGTTGCAACTGTGGTCGCCTAACCAATTATTCTCTCAGCTTGAGCCATCCATGACATGCCATGCTTGATTCTTGTGCCCTTAACATAATTAGTATTCTTGTACAGTGGATGTCTCTGATCCTCAGTAACCTGCATACATGCTTTGGTTTAAGCAACAGCATGCCAGCAACATTTTTACAGAATGCCAAACATATATCTGATCTTTATGATGGGGTATCTCTAGTGCATCCAAGGACTTCATTCTGAAAATTGTCCACTCAATTCAATCTTGTGCCTAATAGCATTCAGATCTTTATGAGCAGTTTGGGTTGTTTCTGCAGCTGTTTGCTCCTTGACTCCTTTTTACAGTGTTGGGTCACAGGCCCCATGCTCGATCCCTCCTAGCCACCTTTACAAACGTAAGAGGACACTGTGATTCTGTTCTTCGCTATCCCGGAAACACATGTGGAGACATATATATATATCTCAAGTAGTAGCATGTCCCTTGCGGAATGTCACTTTCATCACAGCCCGCATAATAAACTCTCTGTCACTTACAAGTTGTCCGCCTCCTCCAGCGTCATGTTCAAAGTTTCTTTGATGTCCTGCTGCCACCTTTGTCTTGGTCGAACCATGCCTTCCATTACCGTTCTCTCTAAACCAATATTTCATCTTCCTGGACATGATGTTATTTATTAACCAATGGTCCTCTATATGCAGGTCTTGTAGGATGTTCTAAGAACTTCAGATATATATTATATAATGGACTAGTTATATTTACGGTGAAGGTTTCAGCATTTTTTTCATGTGTTAACATTTACATCCAATATTATTTTTATTACCTAAATACTGTTTTTGATCTCTTCAGATTGTCGATACATGGCATCCTTTTGAGAAAGCACAATATCCAGAATACTTTGCCTTACGTGAGATACGAAAGAAAGAATACATTGAACGGTGGGAGAAACAGTATGGTAAACCAGAGGAAGACCATGGACATTAGAAGCAATATACATAGGGATGTGGTTCTCTGTTGTTCATTCTTGGATTGTTGATAATCTTTTATAGAGCAATTCAATGGTTGTATAAGGCTTTAGTGGCGTTAAGCTGATAGATAATATCTAAACATCAGCATAGTAACCAAGCAAGAGCTGATAAATAGTATATACCTTCCAATCATCTGTCATCAGTGTCTAACGTTGGTCCTCTGTCAAATGTATAAGAGTCACATGAGAAAAAGTCATTGGTGTTACTGTTTGAGAAATGATGCCATTAACAAACATAGAAATTACACATTGTATTGAGTATATATATATATATATATATTCCTCTCGTACCTTTATATGTTACATAGGGCCTGCAAAGTAATTTCTCCATACTGCTTTGTCCTGGGCAACTCGCTCAATCTCTTCCATTGAATTGAGTCCAATATTTCTCTCAGCAATGTTTGTTTCAGGGTTTGCCTAGTGCTTCCTGTTTTTCTTGAACCCTTTGCCTCCCACTTAAATGCCTGTTTTGGTATTATATAATCATTTCTTCTCAAGGTATGCCCAACATATCTCCATCATCTCCTTCTTATAACAGTTGTTACTAGTGGTTGACTTGACATTTCTCTGATTTCATCACTTCTCCTGAATTAGTACCATTTTATGTTCATTATTTTTCGAGACAATAAAAAAATAATGAATGTAAAATAATAATTGAATAAATATACGTAGTAAAGAATAAAGTCATTGGAACATTATCCCAGAATAATGCAATCAAATCAGTTATAGCTATGTTCCAACATTAATAGACAATTTAGTCTTACATCATGTAGAAGACCACAAGGCAGATGGACAGATAATATTGCAGTTCTCCTACAACCTGGGTACACAGTTACCAATGCAACACAGTGGACTCTGATCTGGAACCCACACAGCTTATTGCAACAACAGTAGACAGAAAAAGTGAACTAAATGGATAATCTGTGCATTTTGTATTTTGGTGTTAGTGTTTAGTTTTATTAACATTGATTATATTTAGTATTAAAGAATACAAATTGGATACGTTAAATAAGCTTTCTTCTTGTACTGTTGTATATGTCTTCATCTAACTCTGTCACTATTTACATTTTTGTGTTTCAGCGACAAACATGAAATAACGCAACTCTTCTTCATTCACTCTACATTAACACTTTCGCTGCCACCCATTTACCACAAAGTATGGCCCACCGCCAAGCTATTTTTCAGCATGATCAGTTTTCAGAGTGACAATTTCAAAAAAATAAACTAATAAACTTAGGACTTTTAAACTATGGAATAGTGTTCATATATTAATGAGCTACTAACCTGTCTATATGTGGAATATATTCTTTATAATCCACAAGCTATTGTAGTAACTGATATCTCCATACCTATCCACAGTATGATATGCCGCCGTTTTCTGAGGTCGATGTCCGTCACCTACTCCTGTACCCCTGGGAATGTCTGCTATCGATCTATAAACATTGTCACGTGAATCACAGTTCAAATTCATATCACATTCAGAGTCCGTTTTAACACTATCACTGGCTAAAAAGTCTGAAAAGAGTCATTTTGGACATCACTATTCATCAGCTACGTCGTCCATTTTGAAATTTTTTGTTTACTTACGAAAAATCGGACTTATACTGACGTTTACCGTGTGTGTTAGATCCGCAATTTTAGATAGCTCGTCGGAACAATACGGTAATAGTACGTCACGGGACCCCGTTTTGCAAGCTATACTCCCCTTTTTAAAAAGGCGACGGTGGCGGCAAAGAGGGTTGGATTTCGCCAACTTTTGACGTCGGTGGCAGCGAAAGTGTTAACCAGTATGTGATTTGTGTCTTAGACCTTGAGTTTATTTTGCCAGTACATCCGGTTTCTACATGCTTTCTAATTGGGTTCATCTCCGTAAGTCACTGACAAAAAAGTCTGACTTAAGAGAGTCCATCCTCCTAGGTGAGCCAGAGTCCTGTTAGCTTTGGATCTTGCGGTCACAGTTTCTTAGTCTATATCACTGGGGTGGGAGGTTGGCTTGTATGCTCTATAGGTCATCATCAGGTTACAAATTTTCACTTGTTACCCTTCCTAAGACAGATTAGCCAACCCCAACTCTGCTGGATGCAGAACACACCTTGTAGACTAATAAAGCAGCTGATTTTAAACAAGAGTGAAAAGGAAATTGCCAGTGCTCTTATACTTCTATGTTGACTGCTATGAATTCAGGCGTAGTGAGAGCGCATCTTACTGATTTTTGGTTGAAGGCATGCTTTCCTTATTAACAGTGTCCCCTACCACACAGTCATACCTTCTGCAACTTCAGAGGTTATGTTGTTATACATTTAATTTCTTCCTTGTTGCTCCTGAAAGGAGTTTAAAAAAAATTGCCTCATAGTTTTCATCTAAGTTGTTATTTCTGCTCCTTTTGAGCCAACACATATTGCACTCATGTGATACTTATACAACCTTGAGAAACCAAATATGGCCATACCACACAGCAGAAAAATAATAAAGTTAGAGGCAA
Source organism: Arion vulgaris (assembly GCA_020796225.1). Taxonomy (NCBI): domain Eukaryota; kingdom Metazoa; phylum Mollusca; class Gastropoda; order Stylommatophora; family Arionidae; genus Arion; species Arion vulgaris. Next base: position 63,459,856 of record CM036760.1, read on the forward strand.
AGGGTTCAAGAAAGAGAGGACGCACTAAGGAAACCCTGAAACGAACTTTGCTGAGAGAGGCAAGAAATATTGGACTCATTTCCATGGCAGAGATTGAGCGAGTTGCCCAGGACTGAACCGTATGGAGATATTATTTACAGACCTTATTTAACGTATAATAATACAAGAACATATATAAATATATATATATGCATGCATACATGTAGAACTGGTCAACCACTAGTGACAACTGTTATAAGAAAGAGAAGATGGAGATATGTTGGGCACACCTTGAGGAGAAATGATCAACGAATATCAAAGCAGGCATTGAAGTGGGATGCAAAGGGTTCAAGAAAGAGGTCGACCTAAAGAGACCCTGAAAGCGAACTTTGCTGAGAGAGGCAGGAAATATCGGTCTCAGTTCCATGGAGGAGATTGAGCGAGTTGCCCAGGATAGAGCGGTATGGAGAAATTACTTGCAGGCCCTATGTAACGATATAGAGTGCGAGAGGAATTATTATTATACATGTAGAAAGAATTAAACTCCATGTTGCAGTGAATGATATGTTTCACACCAATCTCAATAGAGGCCTCGACTTGTCTAATCTGACACTGGTAGGGAGAGCAAAGCGGAAGAGTCGACACATCCGTTTTCAGAATTTCATTTTGATGCAGTCTGTTAACCAGAGCCATCACTTAGAGAGGGAGTAGGAACTTGGTCATCTCTGGTTCACAATAAAAGAAAGAAGTACTCTCTACATTCTTTCAACCTTACAGTTCACATTAAGCAAATGAAGTGCTCACTAAACTTAACATGGAACAAATGCTCACTAAACTTAACATTAAAAAGTTGCGTTAATTGCATATCCTTTACAGGACTTTGCGAATCAACCCCAGCTTTTAACGCTGTTTGTGATTTTTCTAGGCATTATTACGTTCAGTAGTTAAAACGTAACATTAACATGGAACAAATACTCACTAAACTTAACATGGAACAAATGCTCACCAAACTTAACATGGAACAAATGCTCACTAAACTTAACATGAAAGAAATGAGTACCACCAAACTTAACATGAAAGAAATGAGTACCACCAAACTTAACATGAAAGAAATGAGTACCAAACTTAACATGAAAGAAATGAATACCAAACTTAACTTGAAAGAAATGAGTACCAAACTTAACATGAAAGAAATGAGTACCAAACTTAATATGAAAGAAATGAGTACCACCAAACTTAACATGAAAGAAATGAGTACCAAACTTAATATAAAAGAAATGAATACCAAACTTAATATGAAAGAAATGAGTACCACCAAACTTAACATGAAAGAAATGAGTACCACCAAACTTAACATGAAAGAAATGAGTACCACCAAACTTAACATGAAAGAAATGAGTACCAAACTTAATATAAAAGAAATGAGTACCAAACTTAATATGAAAGAAATGAGTACCACCAAACTTAATATAAAAGAAATGAGTACCAAATTTAATATAAAAGAAATGAACACCAAACTTAATATGAAAGAAATGAGTACCACCAAACTTAACATGAAAGAAATGGGTACCAAACTTAATATAAAAGAAATGAATACCAAACTTAATATGGTAGAAATGCTTATAGATTGGATGGGCTATCGCCCTGTGGTGCCGGGGCCCACAAGGGAAGCAGAGAATCATACCACTGCAACCTACAAGGCATGTTGTAAGAGGCAACTGATGTAGGACCTAGGAAGCTACCTAATAAATTATAAGCTCAGAAATTGGATGTGCTGGCCTACTTGTAGGCGCATAACTCGCACAGCTTACAATCGTTCTTAGACTCATACAAATCACATGGAGTGGTTAACAAGTGATCGATGTGATGCGTTCGAAGAAGTAGAATGGTGGGCTATTATATCGGAAGAACTGCAATGGACCGAAATGACATTCTTAACGCATTGAGAGAGCCTTTCTGAACAGAGGAGTCCATGTGAATCCAAGTCGCTGACCAGATTGTGAGAGATGTTTATCGATATTGGTACAGACCGAAAAGAATGATGTACCAAATATGCAAACATATTAATTAATCAACATTGAACTGGCGTGTTGGACTGCTGGATTTGTTGAGGTGGGGATCGGAGCACATATGGACATGTTCTGAGTCACTCATATAACTGATACAGAATGCATGACATAGAAGGTCTCATGTAGATGGAACATATTTTATGATCTTAGCCAAGAGATAATGCAGATGACACAGTTCTCTCAGAAACTGTAAAATATCGTTTTGATATGTGTACTAAGAAGCATAGGAGTTTACAACGTTGAGTTCATGAGGTCCCAAGGTACCATATAACGATATAAAACGATTCTCCAGAGCAAATCGACTACAATCACCAGAGGAACATGATCGAATGGCCGTGACCTGGACGTCGCGAGCTCCCAAATGGTCAGTTCCATTGAAATGAGTGGCTACGTGGGTCACAGAGCATTGGCGTATATCGCGCAAGTGTTGGCCAAAACGGTTACTAAGCAGTTACCTGTTTCATCGATATATGCCTTGTCACAGCGCTTGCAAATGATGGCGTAGGTTATATTGCGGGATTAGCATGTGAAACCATCTTTAATAACAAATGTGGCTTTAGAAAAAGATACAGTACTGGTCTGTATCATATCAGCACACATATTGCAACGCCGACGGTCACACTCGACGGGGCCAAAATGACATTGGACTTAAGGCGACTGTATACCAACATATCCTTAAGACTTCTGTTCCGCCTACAAGCCACCAAAGGATAGTTTGAGAAGACTGAACGTGTCTCAGGGTCTGATTTAAGAATAGACAGATGACGAAATAAAACTTTTTCACCAGTGAACTATGAGGATGAAAAGTTAAGATAAGTTTCACCCAGTCAGAGTTGGTTCTATGCTGGTTGATTTTCTGCGAGTAGTTTTCTGAACTCGATACATAACAGATACAAGCACATTCTCCAAGTATAGGCGCTTGCGGAAGAAATTAAGCATCTCGCGAGCTCTATCAAGAAAATCATCGTCCTCGCTACGAAGGCGCAAGAGTTGGGAGAATGTCAAAGAATCATGACAAGGCTGGGAAGAGGTATAAAGGAGAAAACTAGGTGCATCAGTAGGCTTATAATATATTGGTGTTGTGATGGTGGATAGGTTTTTGGTGATAATGATGTCAAGAAAGTTGACACAAGAAATGGAGATGTGAGAGGTAAATCGAATAGCAGAGTTGAAAACATTAATGAAATTAATGAAGCGTGACAAATCAGCTTCAGGCATATCAGTAATGCCAACACAGCCATCGATGTATCTGTGATAAACGGACGGAAGAGGGCCATCATATATATTCCATACTATGCGTTCTCTCTCTCGGGATCACCGCTTAGACTGATGTACCAGATTTTCCCATAAATATCATTCGTGTGGAAATCTGATTCATGCAGCCTTAGCATGGGTGTGTTTTGTTACATCTTCAGCGCTATTTGGAGCTCTGGTGCTTATCCTTCGGTGATGTGTCCGGTTTTAGCCAGCGTTTACTGGGTACGCTCTTCGTCAGCCTTTGGCCGTCCCCAGCCGACCTGCAAGGCAGCAGGTGATACTAGGTGTTCACGATAACCCATGAACAGACAAGCATAACTAGGTCCCATTTTAGTGCCCATGGCGACCCCACTGATCTGCTCAAAGAATTATTCATTGAACTGGAAGGGGTTGAGAGTGAGAACTAGTTCTGCAAGACGAAGGAGAGCAGAGGTTGAGACACGTGGATTAGTTCTCCTATTGAGAAAGAACTGGAGAGCTTTAAGGCCGTCGGAATGAGGTATAGAGGTGTACAATGAGCAAACATCAAGGAGGAAGAGACGGTAGGTCCTGTCAGGTAACATATGCGGACCCTGACATCACACGAGCGATGTGCATAGTTCTAAAAATATCATTACGCCTATGTATTGCCGGGGCTCTCAGTGGGAGCAAAGAATAGTAACACTGACCTACAATGCATGTCGTAGGAGGCGATTAAGGTTGGGGCCTAGGGAGCTACCTAGTAAATAAAGGCATCGAAATCGGATGTGCTGGACTATTTGTAGGCGCATAGCTGGCACTGCGTATAATCGCTCTTAGGCTCGGATTACATACAAATCACAAAGAGTGGTTAACAAGTGGTGGATATGGAGTGTTCGAACAAGAATTTCTATCAAACGCCAGCAAGTCGCCGCGAGCTGTGTGGAATATACATGTTTCGGTGCAATCCTTTTGAAATTCAGCTTTCTGCATACTAGGTTTCTAGTGGCACATTGTTTCTCTCAATATGTACCCTGTTATTTGCAGAACGATCCCTCTCGCTACAACCCACCTTAAAGACTCTCGAAAGAACCTGTTCTCTACCCTCCGCCACCGTCGGGTTCAAAAGTAATTTTTATACTCCCGTTGGAATCAAATAGGAATACTGTTACGTAATCTTCTTTATAAATACTACTCAAGATCATACATGAAAGAATTAAAAACAAGATAGACATAGAAGTAGGAGAACAGTTTGGCTTTAGAAAGAACAGAGGAACAAGAGAGGCAATACTGAGTATAAGACTACTCGCTGACAAGTATATAGAAGTGTAAAAAAGTATCTACTTGTGTTTCATTGACTATAGCAAAGCTTGTGACAGAGTTCAACATGAAAAGCTAATCATATGTCTACAAGACATAGGCCTGATGAGGATGATATCAGACTAATAAGCAACATATATTGGGAACAGACAGCAATAATAAAATATGAAAATAGCTACTCTCCATACATAGACATAAAGAGAGGAGTGAGACAAGGATGCATTCTGTCACCAAGCCTATTTAACATCTACACAGAGAAAATCTTCAAACAACTAGAGGAATGCCAGGACTCAAGATCAATGGGAAAATAATAAACAACTTAAGATATGCAGATGACACAGTATTGGTACCAGAAAGTGAACAAGAATTACAAGAACTAGTGGACCAATTGGACAAAACTAGCAAGGAATATGGAATAGACATTCTTCTTCTTCTTTTGTCGTCACACTGCTACCGGGTTGTTGCCCAGTGTCGTGGTTTTCTGTTTTTGTCTTGCGCTGTTCTGGTGGCTTGTGTGATTGTTATCTTTGCTCTTTCACAGGATTCTGCTACGCCATCTAACCATCTTTTCCGTGGTCTTCCTCTTGCCTTCTTTCCCGATGTTCTGTTGTAGAAGACTCTGTATACTGTGGAATAGACATTAACATACAGAAAACAAATACTATGGTGATCAACAAGGAAATAGAGAAACCTAAAATGAATAGGCTATAAAATACATGGAGAATTACTACAAGTAAAAAGTTTCTTATATCTTGGTCAGATGATAACAGATGATGACAGATGTATAACAGAAATTAAAAGAGAATAGGAATGGCCAAGGATAATTTCAATAGTATGAGATAGTTACTATATAACATCCAAACAAATTAAAAACAGGCTAAAAATGAGAATTATCAAATGCTGTATATATCCTAAATGTATACCCTATATATTCTCAAGTGGTCTATATATATATTCTATATAGTCTAGTGGTTAGGATTTCGCGCTCTCACCGAGACAGCCTTGAGAAAAAAAATTTTTTCCTGGACAGCGCTAGCATTCCACGCATGTACGCATTACTGAGTCAGCGACGTTTGAGATGGCTGGGACACGTGTGCCGTATGAGCGATGATAGAATCCCAACGAACATTCTATATGGCCAACTCGCAGCTGGTGCTAGACAGCATGGGCGCCCATTATTACGCTTCATTGACACCTGCAAGCGTGATCTAACTTCATGCGGCATAGACAAAGAACACTGGGAGCGGCTGGCCAAAGACAGGCAAGCATGGCGAGCGGCAGTGATGGGCGGCTCAAAAAAGAAAAGAAGAAAAACAACATCACATGGGGAGGTAAAGAGAGCACAGAGTGCAGAGAGAACATCCTATGTATCGGCTCTAGTCTCCAGTTTTACCTGCAGCAACTGTGGCAAGGATTGCCACTCCAGAATAGGCAATTACAGCCACAAGAAACGTTGTGATTCAGCGCAGAACATACTACGTGACGCAAGACCTATTGTCTCCTGAGACAAAGAGGCCGATGATGATGATGCTATCCTATATGTATGGCCGGAAACATGGACAATGAACAAGCAGTTAGAAGACATAATTGATGCATTTGAGATGTGGCTATATAGAAGAATAGGCAGAGTTTCATGGACAGAAAAACAAACAAATAAACACATTTTTAGAAAAACTAGGCATGAAGAAACAATTATTAAGAGAAATAAAATTCAGACAAGTAAAGTATTTTGGGTACAAAAAAAGACATGACACCATGATAACATCTTTACTAGAGGGGAAAGTCGAGTGGGAAAGAGCAAGAGAAAGATCGAGAGATAAGTGGGAGGGAAACTTTAAGAAATGGACACGTTACAGTCTGGCAGTGTGCAACACCAAGGCGAAAGACAGAGGATGCTGGAGATTCATTGCAGCCAACCTTCGATTGAAAAGAAAATGGAGATATGTTGGGCACACCTTGAGGAGAAATGATCAACGAATATCAAAGCAGGCATTGAAGTGGGATGCAAAGGGTTCAAGAAAGAGAAGTCAACCCAAGGAGACCCTGAAACGAACTTTGCTGAGAGAGGCAGGAAATATCGGTCTCAGTTCCATGGAGGAAAATGAGCGAGTTGCCCAGGATAGAGCTGTATGGAGAAATTGCTTGCAGGCCCTATGTAACGTATACAGTGCCGGATTAGGCTAGCGCAGGGCCCGTAGCAAATTTTAGCGCGGGGCCCTAGGTTTTGTATAATAATTTAAAAAAACACAACTTTTACAAACAAACTTGTCTCAATTTAATGTGAGCAAATTTAGAGATAATACTAGACAAATTAATTTCTCCAAGTAAATTACATTCAATGTTCATTAAGGTGAGGTTATTTAGACGATCTTGTCCCATCCTGTTCCTTAACTCACTTTTTATACGCTTTAATGTTGAAAAAGAACGTTCTCCGCTGCAGTTAGTAATCATTAAAGACAAGTAAATTAGTAAAACTATTTCTACATTTGGGAAACACGACTCAAATGAATTTTCCATTATAAGTTTATAAAATTGCAGTTCAAGAGCCTCATGCTTTTCGTTGCTAATAGCAGCAGCTACATTAATTTTAAGAAGTTCAGTGAACTGCATAAGTTCGTCGCCTAGGCTTTCTTCCAAATCCTCTTGGTAAGAGCTGACAATATTTGAAGTTCTTTTCAAGATCTCTTCTGCTGTAAAAGATTTTACTGCCGAAGTATTCCAAATACACCAGTCACTCTATAAGTAAAAAGTATAGGAACCCTTTCATACCTCGTGGTATATAGGTCAATACAGTGTTAGGCCTGTATTTTTAATTGACCGTCGGCATACGATGGGTGATGTGGTCAGTTGAGGCTGGGTCGACCTGAGAGCCGTCGCGGTCGGGAAAAATTCCACGCATTGCGGGAGCTGAACCCAGACCACCAGATTTGCGAAGCGAGTTCACTAACAACTACGCTACAGCGGCTCTCAGTCACTCTATGGTACAGTCTAAATCAATAACTTTGCAAATAAAACAGAACAGTTGTCCTTTAGTTTCTGTATAACACAACCAATCTCTCACGTGAGTTTTGTTTGTTGGTGTATGTGTGTATGTGAAAAACGACTTTCGACAAAATCGGGAATTGTTTTCTTTATCGTATGTTTTTTGTTTTTTTAAGACATGAAATCACTGTTCATATGTTGCACTTCGCTACTTTCTTTCACAATCCAATAATCTCGATTGAAGTTGTTTGGCCATTCACCAATATCGTTGGAGTACATTTTACTTTCGTTGTGTTTTTGGCTTGTAGAAGATGTTGCTACATTAGAAGCATGTTCTGTGCTTTTTGCCTCTCTTTGGCTTGAAGATGATATGGCTAAATTGGGAGGACTTTCTGTACATTCGATTTCAGTTTGTCTTGTGAAAAATGTGACTAAATCGTGAAGAGTTGCTGATCTTAATGGTAGTATTGGTAATGATGCTGCTTCTATAGCACTGCCTTCATCTACTACACAGTGGGACATGTCTTATGTATTTTCTGCTTCGATTTCGTTGGATTCAGCACCATCACACACGACATTTAAGCATTCAGACAGCGTGCGTGTTTTTGATATAACATCTGGTTATTTTTCCATTTTCATCTCTGTCACATAGGCGCGGGGCCCCTAGAAGCGCGGGGCCCGTAGCATTTGCTACTTCTGCTACTAGGCTAATCCGGCGCTGAACGTATAACGGTACGGGAGGAATTATTATTATTATTTAACCTTCGATGTGGAGACGGCACCTGATGATGATAAACCTTCTTTGGTTAATCAAAACGATATTAGTCATTCAGCTTCCGTTTTCAATATGGCGATGTAAACATTGGCCTAGTTAGTTTTTGTTTGTATATTAACATCGATCAACTGTTGTTAAGCTTCATATAGTGTAAGTGTTCATGGAAAAAACATATAAAGACATAAGGAATATTGATAAAGTGCAGTAAACTTATCTTTAATGTATGTAAATATATCTATGACTTCTTAGTTAAAAATACATTTATCTAACTTCTTATGACTTGTCGTCATTGATGATTGATGATTGATTGTTATATAATTCAATATATATATATATATATAATATCCCGCCACACACACAGTCGCAGTAATACACTCACGATGTTAATCAATATCCAATAGTAAACAATACACTTACTAAATTACTGGGTCTCACACTATTCTCACTGAGTACTTAAAAGTAGTGTACTAACTATCATTTCTATGTGCGTAATTTAGTGGAATATCGACAACTGACAAAATTCGACTTAAGTCTCAATAGTTGTTGCTCTGGGTAGAGCAAGATCTAGAACAAAGTAAGTTGAACAACTTCCTTAATTTTATCACGAGCTCACGACATTTAACATAGCACCGATATTTTCTAAATAACAACAATATTGGTATCTTGGGAGAGCTGTTTTAGTTTTCATCTTTGTAGTAATTTAGATACATTTTGGTAGATGGAGATATAATTGATATATATATATATACATACACACCTATCATTGCCTATCAATATCATCTTCGTGTCCTGTTTGACACATAAGGCTTTTATAACAGCTTTCTATTATTGCCGTTTTGTCATCTTTTTACTAATTGTTTCCCATGATGCCAGGCCACAATCTTTCAACTATCTGTCCACATTTCTTCTTCAATCTAGACCTCCTTTTCCCATCTGCTGTCCTAGCCAATGCCCTTACTGGCCTACAACATACACAACACATGCCCAGTCCATCATCTCTTAATGATAGTCTTCAATGATGCACAGTTAGTTCATATTAAAAACTTCATTTGCTATATCTTATTTGGCCAGAAAATTAATAGGATTTCCCTTAAACATTTACTTTAATTGTAGAAATGGAAAAGGCAGCCAACATCCAGCTTTGGAGGACAGAAGAAGGAGAAAAGTAATTCTACGGACTGAAAGGATCAAAAGGATGTCTCACCATCCACTACATGAAAAAATGGCGGGTAGGACAAAAAAAACCAGACTAAAGCGTACAAGTCTAAACCACAAAGCAAAAGAAATAGGAAGGCCATAACTCCATACCAGAAGAATTACCTTTTGATCACTGGAAACCAGACTCAGTAGCACTAAACTTCTCAACCTCCCTCCCTAAACTGTTAAGCAGAGATGCAGAGCCTAATCTAGTGAAGAAAGCAACTACAATGGAACATCTCTAAAACATGTTTCCTGAAGACAGCTGGATAAGAATTTACACAGATGATCGGCAATGGAGGCAACCGTGAATGGTGGAATGGTGGAGCAGGAGTGTGTACATTAGGCACCCAGATGCTACTACTGTATCTCTAGCGACCCCTTCTGGATGTATATGTTCCAACTACAAAGCAGAACTCTTAGCCCTTCTGATGGCAGCACAGCACATGAATAAGCTGCAAGCACCTGTAGGCAAGATGGTATTTCTCCTGGAGGCTAAATCCACTGACAGCACAGTACAAAACATAAAAGAGAACTTGCTCAGCTTTCAGAAAAGGCAGAAATTCACTTGCAGTGGATTCCGTTCACTGTGGCATTGCAGGCAATGAGAGTGCCGATGTCTTAGCTAAGGAGGGCAGTACCAGAGCAAATTTACCAACCCCTGTCTTTTCAAGAGGTGAAAACCCTCATACAGAGAAAATCTGCAGTAGACTGGAAGACAAACACTGCATATGATTATGGAAAAGACTCCCTCAAAGACCTAAGCAGAACAGACCAGGTCATTATATTTTGACTACGCACTGGACATTGCAGACTCAGCAAACACTTATATAGACTAGGAATAAGTCAAACAGCTCTCTGCCAGTGTCAGCAGGCGGAACAGGCACCCGGGGCATATCCTGCAAGACTGTCCTCTCCTGGGTGAGCTGAGAAGCAACCAGTCGACCTGAAAACTAAGCTTTGGGGAAACCTGATAGACTTGAAGCTGACTGCCCAGTTTGTGGTTCACAGTAAATTAAGCGCATGACCAGTGATCGCTGAAGAAGAAGAAGAATGTCTCCACACACACTATATAGCTTTATAAAATATTTAGTGACATGAAAATATAGAATGTGACAATAACTTACACAATAGGTGACTACTATCGTAAGCATGCATACGTAGCATGCACAAACATTGACATATAATGAATGATATAGGTAGCTCTCAACTTAGGATGAAAAAGGATAAGACATAGAAATTGCTTGCAAATCAAAAGCTATCATGTTATATACTCCGCTATACAAACCCAAGCATTGGCTAAAGGCGATACTTTTCGGACGCCGATCATCCTACACAGAGTAAGATGTTGTCCAAACACCATGGCTCAGATCATATAAAGGCCAATTAAAAAGCCAAAAAATGATCGTTTGCGTGACAAGCACATGTGTCTACAATGACTGAGAATGTTCCTAATCGGTAACAACCTCATATAGTCAGAAAGAGTGCTCTAGGGCAAGCTACCCTAGTAAATAAAATGCTGGCAATACGTCGGATGTGCAGGCCTAGTCACCATAGGTACATAACTTGGCACAATTCGCAAAGAGTGGTTTAATAAGTGGTTGAAATGGAGCGTTCAGGGAAGAAGAATATACTCCGCTATAGAAACCTTAAATGTTAAGGAGGAAAATATAAATAATAATAAGTGTAGCAGTGCCTATTTTGATCATATTGAATGTTGAAACAACATCATAGAACTCCGGACAGACTTAAGGGGCTCAGTCTGCTCCAACAGATGTCGAAGGGTATGCATACTAATGGTTTCTGTGGCTTGCTGGTTAAATACAAGGCAGGGAAAAAATATATGTTAGGGTTTTGAATATAAGTATTGCAGAAGAGTCCTTTGTATACTATGGAAAGAGAAGAGAAATAGATATATCCCAAAAGAACTCAAAGTCAAAGAAAAATGGCTGATGCTACAAATAAGAATTATAAAATTGAGGTATTTTGGACATATAAATAGACACAAAAAGTTGGGAAAATTATGGAAGAAGAGGAAGATCACAGAGAGGATGGATTCAGGATATATCTGATGATTTGAGCATGACGGTTGCAGAGGTGGGACATCTGGCCTATGAGAGAGAGAATTTACGAAGTAGTTAGAGTAGCAAAGTTCTGCTCAGGACAAACTATTTGATGATGACATAAAATGATTGAGCAGTTGAAAAAAACTAAATTGAGTTTTCTTTGTCCATTCCAGATTTTACAAACTTTTAATGTGAGCTGAAAAATCAGTTCTTGCATATATAGTTTTTTTTATTTAACACGTTGAATGTGACTTGAAATTCAGAATCTACAAAACATGGGAGACAAGTATGATGAGGATGTGTATGAAAATCCATATTTCTTAAAATTGATGTCAGACCATCCAGAATACCTTGAGAAGACTGTTGCCTTGAAAGGAATTGTAAGTTTTTCTACATTTTTACATTTTAATTGTTGCTTGATTCTGCATAAACAGTCATTTTTTAGTAATATAGATTCTACTTACTGAAATATAATATATTTTAGTAATATAATATAGATAATAATATTGATATCTTAGAAATATGATTATAAATATTGTTAGATGAAACATTTTTGGTGCGAAAATGTTATTTATCTGTTGTAGAAATCCGTAAAGATTTCTAAGTCTATGGACAAAAGCGATATCATCAATGCACTAAGAGAAAACACACGCTCTGAAGATTTCAACGAAGAAGGTAAAGGGTATTCTCTATCTCGGTTGCGTAAGTTATACATTCTGATAGGTGCGGCAAGATGGGAAAACCATGAAAGAAACACCAGTAGATACATCGACCAGCACAGAATGGGAGTTATTAGTCTAAACACACTGAAATACGTGCTTGGTAGGAGATTGGAGCAATTATGGACATGTGTGATGAAGATGATCCTTCAATGAACAATGAAGAGATGTCAAATTTAATCTTGTTTCTCTTCTTGGTTGCTGTTGTTGTTTGTTCTTATCAACAAAGTTAACCATTCTTTATGATCTGTGTTGTTTATGCCAAGAACATGAGAATGTTGCACCCCTGTCAGGCCCTCACGGCATGTAGGACAGGCACAACAAAATTTTGGCCAAGGTGTATGCATATTATCCAACAGCACACACTTGTGTACAGATGAGTAGCTAAGATTTTGCAAACCGAAAAACCCCACTTTAAAGTACCATATCTGCAGTTATACTGTAGCATGGTATCTCACGGTTGTAAAATCCAAGAATCAGACCATCACATTTCTGACAAGGTAAAATATTTAGTTTCTCTCATATTTGTTTCAGTTAAAAATGTAAAAACCTGTATTGGAGTTGTTAGATTTTTACTCTCTCTCTCTCTCTCTGCCTTTTTAACCCGGATTGGGGCATAGTCCCTCAACCAACTCATGCCAAGTCTTCGTATCTCTAGCTATCTCCTGCAGCTCCCTCCAGCTCTTTTTTATATTGTTGATCTCTGCCTCCAAATCTCATCTACATATTATTTCTCGGCCTCCCCTTCTTTTGCTGTCCCTGTGGGTTCCAGGCAAGGGCCCTTCTTGTTATATTCCCCTAAGGTTTTCACAAAATGTGTCCTATCCAGTCTTTTTTTAACCTTGTTCGTTCACTGGAATCTGTCTAAGACATTTTTACTAATCAGCTGTAAAAAGTACAACTTATTTCTTGATAGTTGACTAGTTGTTTTTAATATCTCTGAGAGATTGCACTTTGTATTCTGTAACAGAAAGTGAAGTTTTGTTTTGGCTCTTTCTGGCGTGCTTATATTTTTCTTTGGGTGATTCCCTTATCTGCTTACTTTAAAATGATTGTTCTCTTTCTTCCTTCTTTTCTCAAATTCTATGATTAGTCATTTAACACTGTTAAAGATATTGGAGAGGAGATCAGAGCACATATGGACCTGTCCAGAATGCTGGGATCATGATCCTTTAACATGTGGTTTGAAAATATTTAACATGCTGTATAAATTTGAATATCAATTGCTGTATCCCAACCTAACAATCAGTTACTGAGCAGACAAAGAGCAACTCTGACTCTATCCATCTTCAAATTCCTGACTACAGGTACTGTATATGCAATTCTGTCTGCTCTCTTGTTGCAGGGAACATCTGCATGTCCAGGATCCAAGTAAGCCCTGAAGGTTGGAGGTTTTGATTAACAACATCCACTAATACTAAAGCCTGTGTGCCTCTTCTTGCTTCTTGGGATATTTAGTCAGTTTATGCTTATTAAAAATGAAATTCCTGTTGCCTTTTCAGACCTTAGGGTATGAAGTCTTCACTTCACATTTCTAGACCCTAGTGTACAGAAGGTAGGAGGACCAATTCCTTTCCTCACGTGTGAAACGTCGAGTGAAGGATTAAACCACAACAACTGTCTTGTGTCCGAGTCGATAAACAAATTCTTATTATTACATTAATCCGTACCACATTATGCTTATTACAATTAGTAAATTGCTATGAGTTATTGAGTCATTCATATTAATTTCTTTGATAGCTTTGTGTTCCCAAGTACTCTATTGCATCCAGTTGGACTCCATTATTAGAGGACATTGAAGACCATGTACTGTTGCCAACTAAAGATATTGTTGATGATGCTGATGATTTCATCACAGTATCAAACAAAGTATGTTCTTGTTACGTTGTCATTTCTTTGTTTGTTTAACAGGTTAGTTATCTATGTTGCCAGGACATACATAGTCTATTAGGTCATACATTTCTATTTAGTCTATTAGGACATACATTTCTATTTAATCTATTAGGTCATACATCTCTATTTAGTCATAGATCTCTATTTAGTCTATTAAGACATACATCTCTATTTAGTCTATTAGGTCATACATCTCTATTTAGTCTATTAGAGCATACATCTCTATTTAGTCTATTAGGTCATACATCTCTATTAGTCTATTAGAACATTCATCTCTATTTAGTCTATTAGGTTAGCCAGTCTATTAGGTTATATATCTTTGTCATTTTAATAGATCATAGATCTGTTAGTCTATCTTATGTGGTTCATATCTTACGTGAAGTGATCAGGCATTTTCTTGCGGTCTTTGATCTCAGGGTAGATGAGATAGAGTGCCTACTCCTATCAGAGATGAATGTTAAAACTTAAGTCTCGTGTTATAGTTGAATGTGTATATATAATAACACTTGATAGTTGAAATTATAAAAGAGAAGAATTTAGTTAACACATTTTTGTATTGAGTGCCTAACTTTACTTCAGCTATTTTGTGAAATCAATTGCAGATTGTTCATATTTCTGATGGCAAACTTGTCACCAAGGAAGGCTTTACAGTCTCAAGACAGGTTAGTAGTGTAAGGGTCAAGTCTGTCATGTGAAACATTCTTTGTCAAGTTTGTTAGTGAAGTTCTCCTGAAAAAGCTAGTTGTAAAGTCTGTCAAGTTATTTAAATATTTATTTATTACAAGCCCATGTTTTAATTATATTGTAATGAGATTCCATTAGCAGTCCATCACATGGATATATATATATATATAACATTTTAATGAATTCCTTCAAACTTGATGTACTAGAGAGATTTAAAATGAACTCCCTCAGAACTTGATGCACTAGAGAGATTTAAACTTAATTCCCTTCGAACTTGATGTACTAGAGAAATGGAAAAAAAATATGTACTGTTGTTATTTTACCCGCCTGTGTTTTGCCGGGGCTGTCAAGGGAAGCAAAGAATAGTAACACCTCGACCTGCAAGGCATGTCATAAGAGGCGACAGAGATAGGGGCCTAGGGAAGCTACCCTAGTAAATGAAAAGCATCTCATAAATTGGATATGCTGGCCTACTTATAGGCACATAACTGACACAACGTACACTCGCTCTTAGGCTCAGACCACATACAAATCACACAGAGTGGTTAACAAGTGGTTGATATGAAGCGTTCGAAGAAGAAGTTATTTTACCATGTTAATATCCAATGTTTGACATGATAATATTATACCAGCTCTGAACACAACAATTGAATAACTTGATTTGTGATAACTGATGGTTTGAACATGACGGCTGCAGATGCGGGACATCTGGCTTATGAGAGAGAGAAAAATTCCAGAGGACTATTATGGAGGCAAAGTTCTGCTCAGGACAAGCTATTTAATGATGATGATTTGTGTTTGATTGCTGAAATTGTTGTTTTTAGTTTAATTGTACACATATTTTCAGTGATGCATGATTATTTAAAATGCTAATTTAAAAAATTTACATTTTATTCTGCTCTAAATTTATAACAATAATTAAAAAATATTTGTTTGAATTTCTGATTTTGTTCTTTTGTGTGTGTGTGGTCTTATAAATAGCTATATGTCTGTATTAATGTGATTTTCATATTCAATTTATTCATTACTGTATAGGTTCCTATACTTTTTGCGGAAACATTTCATACGGATGAGGGGGGTAGCTACAGGATGTTTTGTATAGGTGGTCTCTTAAACAAAACAGTTGGTATGTATTATGTATATATATTTTACATGCTAAATGTCTTTTACATTTTCTTTACCTTTATATTTTGGTATAATCAACATGTGATGAAATCAGAGACATATCTGGTCAATCACTAGTGACAACTGTTATAAGAAAGAGAAGATGGAGATATGTTGGGCACACCTTGAGGAGAAATGATCAACGAATATCAAAGCAGGCATTGAAGTGGGATGCAAAGGGTTCAAGAAAGAGAGGTCGACCTAAAGAGACCCTGAAATGAACTTTGTTGAGAGAGGCAGGAAATATCTGTCTCAGTTTCATGGAGGAGATTGAGCGAGTTGCCCATGATATGAAGAAATTACTTGCAGGCCCTATGTAGCGTATACGAGAGGAATTATTATTATTATTATAATCAACATGACACACATGGAACATCAACAAATTCAACTGTGCATTACACAGTTATTAACAAAAATTGCAAAATAAAGAAAGATAGATGTTTATTCTGTAAAAATTGCTAGTATGCAAGGCTAGGCAATGGGTAACGTAAGAAGTAAGGTTGTGGTTAGAATCCTGTGTTTTGCAAATGGTTTTTTCCGGAGGCCCTTAATAATTGTTTACTGTCGATTTATTTACCATAATAGGAGCACTTGCCGGTACTACGGAGTTCGTGCACTGCCTATGAGATCTTCCTGTGTAAGAAAGAGATAGGAGCATACATGGTTACTCAAGAAAGTGCAATGATGATTGTCCTATCAATCAATCAATTTACCATACATTTTATTTTATTTTTTCCGATCCAGAAGCACTTGAGTTTTTCAGCTCTTCGGCTCGGTGCCATGGACATCGTAACCCTTGGTTCGGTGCCACGAACACCGTAAATCTGGGGAATCTGTGGCTTTTCTGCCATCCCGCCGAATTGAACCTGCACACACAGAGGGATAGTCACCCGTAGTCCAACACGCTACGAACACGCTGGGCAGATGGGCATTTACCATACATAATTGTTAAACAATTTTATTTAGTTGGTGACACTAGTACAATTTATAACTACCATGCAAATACTTGCCTCATTTCTCTCTGTTCCTCGTGGAGCATAGGGTCACAACAATTGTCCTCCACTTTTCCTTGTCTCTCACTATTTTCTTTATGACCTCCAAGTGTAGTCCAGCATCCTTCAGTTTCTCAATCTCCAGGTCTATTTAGGACATCCCCTTTTCTGTTTCTCCTGAGGGTTCCACTTAAGTGCTTGTATTGTGACACTTCACTGTGTTTTCCGCAGGGTATGCCTGACCCACCACCATTGTTTTCTCCTGACCTCCTCATCATTATCATCAAATAACTTGTTCTGGGCAGAACTTTGCCACCCTAACAGTCCTTCAAAACTTCTCTCTCTATCATAAGCCAGATGTCCTGCCTCTGCAGCCATCATGCTCAAATCACCTGTTACATCCTGAATCTATCTGCTCTGTGGTTTTCCTCTTTGCCAGGATGCCTCCTTCCATAATGGTCTCCAACCCTTAATATCTTTTGCTATGTCCAAAATACATCAGTTTCCTTATTTGTAGCATCAGCCAGTTTTTCCTCTCTATCCATGATATACGGATGACTCTTCTGTAACACATATATTCAAAAGCACATATACGTTTTTCCACTGCCTTGTTAAATGTCCATATTTCACACCCATACATTGCCAGTGGGAATATGCAGACTCTTAGTATTCTGATCTTTGTTTACCTATCAGTTCCATTGTCTATGACCTTTAAACCCTGAACCCAATTCATCTATGAATGTTTCTGTTTGTACAACTCAGCTGTTCATTAGATTATTAAATCTGAATGTTATATCGGTACATGAACAAAATTTCAATAGTATGTAAATAGATGCTTATCTGGATGTAACATTTGATAACAACATAAAAATGTTGAATCTTCTTCTTCTTTCTCGAACGCTCCATATCAGTCACTTGTTAACCACTCTTTTTGACTTGTATGTGATTTTAGCCTAACAGTGATTGTATGTTGCACGCTTTCTATTTACTAGGGTATCTTCCTAGTCCCTACCTCAGTCGCCTTGTAGGTCACAGTGTTACTATTCTTTGCTCCTTGCAGCCCGGCAACACATCAACATGTCGAAGAGCTTTGAAAAAGGACTTACTTGCTCATGCTGTCCTTGAAGAGTGGAACCAAACCAATTGTACTCCTAGAAAACCTCTTGATCTAACATAATATCTCACTTTACCTTCCCCATGTTAGTTTTCTTCTCATTTTATTTCATATTACCTTCCCCATGTTAGTTTTCTTAACATTTTATTTCATGATTACCTTGTTTTTCCTGTTTTTTCTTCAAGATATTTAAATTAAAAAACTATTCCGACCAGTACAGACGTGTCTTCTCATTTTATTTCATATTACCTTCCCCATGTTAGTTTTCTCCATTTTATTTCATATTACCTTCCCCATGTTAGTTTTCTTAACATTTTATTTCATATTACCTTCCCCATGTTAGTTTTCTTAACATTTTATTTCATTGTATTTTACCTTGGTAATTATTAATATCCTGTTTTTTAAATCTTCATAGACATTTCAAAAAAAGAAAGTTCAAAGAAGACAATATCTCCGACCAGTTACAGACAGTGTCTGGAGCTACTGTGGTCTCATTCAGGCGGACATAAGATGAGAGATTTACTGGACAAGCACCTCAACACGTTTGCTGTGACATATGACCGGCTTGAAGGGGAGACTTTAAGAAGTATTGTGGTAATGCTTGTATGTTTATGACTGGGGAAAGAGACAGAGGAATTGGAGGAATGAATGACAAGTTTAACCACTTTGTGAAATAAAGAGAATTAACATATCATCATCAAGTAACTTGTCCCTTCCGGAACTTGGCAACCATGACAGCAGCCCTGAAAATCTCTCTGTTCTGTGCAAGATGCTTGACGTCAGCAGCAGTCTTTCTCAGCTCATCAGTGACATTCTGCACCCATCGTCTTCTAGGTCTTCCTCTCATTCTCCTTACAGGCACTGTTTCCTCCAGAATTATCTTCTCTCTTTACTCATGTCTTTTGATGTGTCCAAAATATTTCATTTTCTTTGTTTTTATGTTCTTTAATAACCAACTCTCTTTAATATTAAGTTGTTGCAGAACAGAAACATTTGTTCTCTTCTCTGTCCATGCATATTCTAGACAGTACTCTTCTGTAGCATTTTGCATTTTCAAAGGCATTGGTTTTTTTGTTTTCTTCTCTTCGCTTTGTTCTCCCCAGAAACTCCATAGCTTTTCTCAAGAGAGGAAAATACATTGCTCTTAAACACTTGAGTTTTGTTCTTATGTCAGTTCCATCCATAGGTTTGTTAGTTCTTTTTTAGTTTTTGCAAAAACAATGACAATAAACATATGAAGAAATTAATTTGAGGTTATTAAACAAACCAGTGTCAGAGATAATAGAATAAGTTAGTTACTTAAATAATGAATGTATTAATCAAAAAGGTTCAAAGGTGAATGACTGACACAATGTACTGGGTTCCCCCACATGACATTGTCACTCTGCAGAAATAATACGCTATCTACCAAGAGTATTGCACAAAGCATGAACTCCGTAGCTATAACAGTAATCCTAGGGGTCTCAGGAAAAAAATGCACTCCTGAACCAATGACTTTCAGGATGCAAGACAAACGGTTCCACCACTTCACAACAGAGGAATTAATCATGAAGATAATGAAATAAATCAGTCACAAAAATAATAAGTGATTTATCAATAACTAATGAAAGGAATCGGTATGTGGTCATGGCACGCTTAATATGACATCTGAATGATTTTTGCGTGAAGACTTGCTTTTCTTGTTCACCATTGTCCCTTGTCATTAACTCTTACAATACATGTACTAAAACCGCCCTTTTATGCACTGTTTTTGAGGAACAAATTTTAAGGCGAAGATGTCCTAACAAAATTTGTTATAACTTTCTTACATTCAACAGAAGAGACAAACTGTATACACCAAAATGTGTGCAATTGAAAGATCTATTACAAACACCCACTTGCTGTTTTTGAATTTTAAAAATACACTTAAAGCATTAAAGTCCTATACGATATATTAACAACTGGTTAGAACCATATGGTCCGTGAAGTGGCTTTTCGTAAAATGGGAACTAACTTTATGGTCTGTCAGGTGGCATTTGTATTCTAAGAGTTAAGCGAGCCTTACTCTAACTTCAGAAGTATATTTTTATTGATATATCTCACATTAGTTTGATTGCTTTTCTTTGTCTGCAGGATGTTGCCAACACACACTTCACTAAAGCTATGCAGCTTCTGTTGAAAGATTCTGTTGTGGTATGTTATTAATGTAACTGTCACATCATTCAGATATGTAAATTAATTGACTGATTGATAGGACCATCATAATTGCACTTCGGAGAGTAGCCATGTGTGCTCCGATCTCTTTCTTATACAGAAAGATCTCAGCGACAGTGCACAAACTCTGTAACACTGGCGAGGGCCTCCGATGTACTTTAGAAGATGGGAAAAATATTTTGAAGATTTTAATTTTTTTGGGGACATTTTTAAAAATTGAATTTTGCCTGGGTAGTGGCTTTCCAGCCTGCTCTTCTCGGTTTTGAACTGCTAAGGGTTCTGCTACGTGCTCAACTTGAACACGGGACGTAAATTTGGCCAATAGTACACTACAGACAGCTACGTGTTCACTTCTTGATGGCTCCCTGTATTTATGCCTTTCTCTTGTTCCGATAAGCGAGATAGTGCGCTGACTTTCTTGCAAACAGTGCCCCGCCTCAAGCTGGCAGAAGTATGGACAGAACCGGTGTCATCAATACGGTGCACGCTCATTTATGTGATATGGGCGAGTCTCAGACACTGGCCCGACTGCGAGAATTAGGACTTAAGTTTGGACATGTCAGACAGTGTATTCATGGTAGAGATATACTAATCAACATTTCATGTGTACAGTGAGTAAGTGGACTTTGGGTTGGCTGCTGCAGCGGAGGATGGGACACATATAGAAATGCTCAATGTGCCATGACGTCGATCGAATAACATATCATAACGTAACCGAGAGAGCACACCACTTGATGAATTTGCTTCATAGGAATGTGGTTCCATGTTCGAAATTGGCTCTTGTACTACACCAACTCTCAGGTCTATCCATCCTCAACTGTATATCAGAGAAACACTGGGAAACGAAAGCACCTAGAATGTTGACCACATCACCAATCGTGTGCCTTTGATTAAAGAAAATATACTGGCATAAAACATATTTGCATAAAACGGTATTCCTCAATATACCAGCTGGTATGAAAACAGATTCTTTACTTACTTTACTTTTGTCCTTTCCCTTGCCCTCAACTGTCACCTTCGACTCTCACCTTCAACTGTCACCTTCAATATTGTCTTCTGCAAGATGTCCTGTCTTTTAATATGTTCAAAATAAACTATTTGTTGAACTTTTATTTGGAATACAGAATCTATTCTCATTAGGACAATATGTCTGATATGGGTGTTTGTAACAACGAGAGAGCGGCCAGGCTTGCATCGAAGGTACTTACTTTTGGGGAGTTTAGGATGGATAAAGGGGATGTTCTTCTGTCTCTTGGTGACTGCCTGTTGGATGAGGACACTAAAATTGATGCATGAATCCATTGATTTAAGGAGTTTGAAATGACATGTTGTACAATAAGAGCTGGATCTTGAAGGCAGAGAGATTAGTGTATTTAACCAGCGAGTCACAGGAACCATCAGTATGCTTACACTTCGACATCTGTTGGGGAAGACTGAGCACCTATGTGTCTACCCGGAGTGCTGTGATGTCAGTTCAATAACCAATCATACAGACAATGTAATATATGTTACGTATTATGTGCTCTTGACACCTCTAAAGTCGGAAAAGGCCCGCCTGTATGGCAAGGAAACCAATAAAACGGTAAGCAGGCTTTCACACAGAAATAAGAAGCGCCACATCAGGCGCATGGGTACGCCTGAATTCATAGCGGGTGAATGCAGAAGAAGAAGAAGAAGATGTGCTCTTGAATCTATTCTCATAGAGGACATACAATTTTATTGTGAAAATGTTTAATTTCATGACAAACTTACAATTTCAGAGGAGATCTGTTCAGCGTAACCCTTACTACATGGACAATCTGAAAGTAGCAGTTGAGGTAAATTTAGTTCTAGTGATACTTTTATGTGTTAACTTTAGTTTTAGTGCTACATTTCTTTGTTAGCTTTATGTCTACATTTCTTGTAACTTTGCTTTAGTGCTACATTTCTGTGCAACTTTTAGATTTAGTGCTACATTTCTGTGTTAACTTAAGCTTTAATGCTACTACATTTCTGTGTTAACTTTGCTTTAGTGCTACATTGCTTGCAACTTTTAGCTTTAGTGCTACATTTCTGTGCAACTTTTAGCATTAGTACTACATTTCTGTGTTAACTTTAGCTTTAGTACAAAATTTCTGTGCCAAATTTTAGCTGTGGTGCTATATTTTGTGCTAATTTTAGCATTAGTGCTACATTTCTGCGCTAAATTTAATATTATTGTTACATTTCTGTGCTAACTTTCATTTTGGTTCTGTGATGGTTTGGATCTGTATGTATTATGTACATCTTTTCAGACATACGTGATGAATTCAGTTCACAAACGCCTTTTTCGTGTGATTACATCCACAATGGCTGGACAGGATGCAGAGATCAACAAAATCAACAGGAACCTGGTTCATCTACAGTTGTCTGATCTAGGAATCCGACAAATATTTAGGTAGGAAAAATTGTCTGGTTTCTAGAGCTATTGTATATGTGAAGATTGTCCAGCTAAGACTAACGTATGTGTAAAGGTTTCATAACAAATTTTGTAACGAATGACAACTTATGTCTAATGACTGTATAACATGTTTTGTAATGAGGACCGCACGTAATGGGAATTTGCCACGGCCCTTAATTAAAGCAAAGAATGAGTAATACTAAAGTTCTACAAGTATTTACGTCAAGATAGATTCTGACCGTGAGGGACAAAGGAAGCTATCCTATTAAATAAAAAGCATAGCAGAAATAGGATGTGCTACTTGTAGGTGCATAACTGGAGAAACGTATTAATCGCTCTTAGGCTAAGATCACAAACCAATCATAAAGTGGTTTACAAGTGATCGATATGGAATGCAGCAAGAGAAATAATGAGGGACAACTTATGTGTAAAGATTTCATACAAGTTTTGTAATGAGGTACAACTTATGTGTAAAGGTTTCATACTCAAGTATTAACGAGACGAGTTACAACTTGTGTGTAAAGATTTCATAACAAGTTTTGTAAAAAAATACAATCTGTGCATAAAAGTTGCATGCAAGTTTTGTAATTCTATTAATTTATTGTTAGTAAAAAAATTGTTTATAATTATATATTTGAGAAATATGTTGAAAATTGTTACGAAACTTGTGTTGCTATAGAGTTTTGAACATAAATTAGTTACAAATTAGTTCCCTCTTGTATAGTTTTGTCTCATACCAGAGTTTAATGACCAATTGTTCTATATTCTTTTCCTAGATAATTTAACCTAGCGATACCAAAATAAAGCTATAATCATTCATCACAAACAATATCAGTCAAATTTGTGTTGTTCTTGTCACTCTCTTCATCAGTCAAAACATTCCACCTGCAAAGAAAGAATTGAATTTGTTAAACAAGTATAGTACGCCAGTAGAGGAGTTGTTTTGTTTAAAGCGTGTGGTTGCTGCTTTAACTAGACCACCAAAATCTTCAAGCAAGGAGATCTCAAAAGGTAAGGGACTATAATAATTACAATCAATTGAAAGTTGCCTCCCATGTTATGAGAGAATAAGGAGTTTTAAGAACCCCAGTGCGCATGTGTGTTGTCTGGGCCGCAAGGAGCAAAGTATAGTAACACTGTGACCTACAAGGCATGTCATAAGAGCTAACTGAAGTAGGTTCCTAGGGAAGTTACCTTAGTAAATAAAAAACATCACAGAAATCGTGTACGCTACTTGTAGGCGCATAACTGGCAAAACATACAATCGCTCTTAGGCTCAGATCACATACAAATCACAAAGAGTGGTTTAACAAGGTGGTCGACACATGGTGTAAGAAGAAGAAGCAGAAGAACTCCAGGGGAAGCACTGGAACCAGTGAATAGGGTAAATAAATAGATTGTAAACGGGTATTAATGGCCTCCGTAAAAAAAACAATTGCTCAAACACAGGATTAAAATCTCATGTAATGTAGTCTTTTAACTGACAAAGTTCATGACAAAGTTCATGACACAGTTCATGACAAAGTTTATGACACAGTTCATGACAAAGTTCATGACAAAGTTCATGACAAAGTTCATGACACAGTTCATGACAAAGTTCATGACAAAGTTTATGACAAAGTTCATGACAAAGTTCATGACAAAGTTCATGACAAAGTTATGACACAGTTCATGAGAAAGTAGAAGAATAAAGAGCCAGTGCTGTCCAACTGTTTTATATATTGGTGTGCATTTGACTGATGGTTGTGGAGCGTGGCGCCATATGATGATTGCAATACTACTACTAAATAATAACAGTAGATGAAACAACACTCGACAGAAAACTACACAGACCTCTGTGTGAGCTACAGGAGACAGTGAAGTTTATACAAGAGACAACATTGAATATATATAGACAATATTTCAAATGAACGAAAGGAAGGAAAGATAACAGTAGAAATATTAATATCTTTGAGATACTGACGCTTTCTCCAGTTTAAATGCAAATGGTGGGGTTAATGGACAGTAAAATGATTGTAAAATAAAACAAGATTGCAAAAGCGGGATGATCGTGTACATGGGAGTGCTACAAAAAAACTGGAAAAATAGTTTGTTTTCTTCAAATATGTTTAACTTTGAAGCCGGCAGATCACACCTTTGATAATAGGATGTCGAGAATGTATGACACAGGCACTGCATTAGACTACACTGCTGTAGATGCTGACACTGCATCCCCTACTAAATTGAGTGATATAAATTGAACTGAGTAACCAAAGAGGAAGATCATCCTTGTCTATCTCCAATACTCCATGAATGTTTTACTGCAATCTTGTCTGCTCTCTCATTACCGTGAACACCTTCATGTCTAGTGGGGGTCTCTGTGGTTAAGTGGTTACGCCTTCACCTTGCATTACAAAGGTCATGGGTTCGAATCCAAACTGCTTCATTCTGTTCACAAGTGCATTTTTTGTCAGAGACTCTAGGATTGTTGCCGGAGCTATGGAGTTTGTGCTTTGTGCAATACTCTAGGCAGGTGACATGCCATTTCTGCAGAGAAGGACAGAGCCATATGAGGTAAAACCCCGAGCATTGAAATCAATCTTTCTGATTTAGACTCTTTTTATGTCCAGAACAAGATATATTTCTAAGTCCTAGGCTGTTTAAGTAAGGATTCGCCGAGTGCTTACCAGGGCCCACATTTGGGGGTAAAGAATAGAACCACTGTTACCTGCCACACATGTCGTAAGAGGCGACTAAAGAGGTTTGACTGAAATCGGATGCACGTGTCCGCTAGGAAATGCTAACCTGGAACAAATGCTTGCAGAAAATGGATGCACCAGGCGCATAACATCGTGCAACAACCTCTCACAATGAGGAATTCGATAACGGATTCTACGGTCGCCAATCTACCTTAGAGACTTAGCCATGTAGTAAGAATGTCAGACCTACCATCATGAGGGGGCCAAAACTTACTGCTGGAAGAGGTAGGCACAAACTGGGAAGCAGAAATCATAGGTATTATATCCTACAGAACTGTCCCCAGTATGCAGACTTGAGAAGAAAGAGGTGACCCACTTACACTAGCGTCCAAGATAAACTGTATGGCGTGGCTGATAATCTGTGGCAGACGGCTGCCTTTATTAGAGAATCCAAAATCCCAATCTAGTGAGAATGCAGAAGAAGAAGTAAGGATTGATAATGTCCACCCATACCACAACTTGCCATATATACCTTTCAAAACACAGACTGCAAGTCTAACACAATCATTGCTATAGTAAATAGAGTCTTAGGAAGCCATTGGAGGACGGCAGTAATGACTTCAGCCTTCATCTTTATGTTTGATGTAGTTGTCGTCATGAACTAACGAACCATGTTAAAGCAGAACTTACTAGATCTAAGATCCCTAACTGCTGATTTCCATATTAGGGTAATATAGCATATATGTGTTTCAGATCGCCATCAAGTTGTCTGCCACTTTGAACAATTATAATGTAACTAATTATAATGTTACAAGCTGGAGAATTATAATGTTACAAGTTGAATAATTATTATTTCAATTGAATAATTATTATTTACAAGTTGAATAATATTATTTTAGTTGATGATTTTATTCACAGTTGGATGATTATATGCTTTCAGAAACTGTAGCCATGATGACAACTGATGACCTACTTCCAATCCTAATATTCCTGGTTATCAAGTCAGAGATTCCAAACTGGTTGGTTTTCTTCCAACATATGTTTAACATTTATGTGGTTCTGTATAATAATAGTTGAATGGAAACTGCTTTGTACTAGTTGAATGGAAACACTGTACTGTATGTTACTAGTTGAGTGGAAACACTGTATGCTACTAGTTGAGTGGAAACACTGTATGCTACTAGTTGAATGAGAACACTGTATGTTACTAGTTGAGTGGAAACACTGTATGTTACTAGTTGAGTTAGAAACACTGTATGCTACTAGTTGAGTGGAAACACTGTATGTTATTAGTTGAGTTAGAACACTGTACGTTACTAGTTGAGTAGAAACACTGTATGCTACTAGTTGAATGGAAACACTGTATGTTACTAGTTGAGTGGAAACACTGTATGCTTACTAGTTGAGTGGAGAACACTGTATGTTACTAGTTGAGTGGAAACACTGTATGCTTCTAGTTGAATGAAACACTGCTTATGTTACTAGTTGAGTGGAAACACTGTATGCTACTATTTTAAATGGAAACACTGTATGTTACTAGTTGAGTGGAAACACTGTATGCTACTAGTTGAGTGGAAACACTGTATGCTACTAGTAGGAAACACCTGTATGTTATTAGTTGAGTTAGAACACTGTATGTTACTAGTTGAGTGGAAACACTGTATGCTACTAGTTGAGTGAGCACACTGTATGTTACTAGTTGAGTGGAAACACTGTATGCTTACTAGTTGAGTTAGAATACTGTTTTGTACTACATCAGGATAACAGCCTTAGGTTAACCACTGCTTTCTTTGAACATACTTGATGTCTGAGTGGACAAAAAAAGCATAGCAGAACCCTTTTCTACCACATGCTATATAGGGTAATATGGTGTTAGGCCAGTATTTTTCATAGATTGTTGGCACACTGGTGATATCATGTGGTGAACATTATGCCGATGCCATTACTTCCAGTACTTTTCCTGGTACCCATTGAGGCTTGGGTCGACCTGAGAGCCGTTACGGTATTAACAATTTCCTCTCCCACTGTGGAATTGAGCCCAGACCACTCTCATAAGAAGTGTGCTCACTATCAACTACACTAGTGTGGCTCTCAAGTGTACATGTACAATATTCAACTTTTAAAAAATATAAACCTTTGTGCAAAAATTCACACAATCTGTTTCTATTTTGGATTGAAACAAATATTCTTCTTCTCTGTGTTTGCTTGACAACAACCACTTGTTAACCACTGTTTGTGATCTGTGTGTAAATTGTGCTAGGTAGCATAAGTACATTTTACTATAGTTAATTGTATACTTTGTGATCCAGCACATCCAATTTCAATATCATTTACACAAATAATTAATTTTTGCTGTCGATTGTTTGAACTAAGTTCTGTTTATTCTATACAAATTGTTTGTGTTTGATGTCAGAGAGCAAGCTAATTATTTTACTAGCACACAGCTTTTCTAATCCTGCATCTTTTTGTTATAATTGCCAGGATGGCTAACTTAGTCTACATGCGGCACTTCCATTTTGCAAAGTCGTCTGATGATGATGAATTTGGGTAATAAATGTTGTTTCAACTGTTTTAATATTTGGTGCTAATTTTTCTTCTTATTGTGAGTTCGCTTCCTATAAAGCAGTTTACACACTTGTTTTGTTTTAAAAAAAATAAGTATTTTATGTTTAAAGCAGCTACAATGCTGTTTTGCGTCTGCCTGTACAATGCAGCCATCTTTAACATCAATTTTTGTTTTGACTGCCGCCTGTCTCTAACCATCCTTCAAAACCAGACTTGTACTAAGTTGTCCTTCTGTTAGGTGGATTATCTGTCCATGCTTCTCCAACATCAATCAAATTTTGGTCATGGTTTACTCCTGAATTTGCCTCAGGTTTACTCCTGAATTTTAGGCTTTTACTTTTCATGCTTTTTCTTCTTCATTCTTTGCCAGGATGCCTCCTTCTATAATGGTCTTCTCCAACCCTTTTCCATTCCATGTCTTTTTACATGCACACAATATTTCAATTTTCTCATTCTTATTTGTAGCATCAGCCAGTTTTCTTTGATTGTGTGTTCCTTCTGGATAGATCTATTTGTTCTCTTCTCTATCCAAGATATACAGAGGACACTTCTGTAACACTTATATTCAAAAGCACATATATGCTTTTTTCCTTGTTGAATGTCCATGTTTCACACCCATATGTTGCCACTGGGATTTAGTCACACGTTTTCATTCTAGGGCCGTTAGGAATTTATTATCTCATTCTATATTGATTCTGTATGTTCTGTGCCGTGTAAGAAGTGAAGAAATTCACTTCTGTTGTATCTGGGCTTAGTAAAGGCCTTTTGGTCAAAACGTTGCTGTGTATTGTTTTTGTATTTTGTAAAACTACAGTACTTTGTACGTGTTTCGCCACAGGGAATATGCATTCTTTTAGTATTCTGTGCCTGTTGATGTCATGACATAATTATTTCTTGATGTAATTGCAGATTTTATTTGGCATCTCTGGAAGCAGCACTAGAACACATCAGAAGTGGAACTATCAAAGAGGAGATGAAACCTCTCAAGGTAAGTGAATTTTAACTTATGCAAATTTGTTATAGGATTATACATAGACACACACAGTATGTCAGAACATGCGTACAAAGTATACACAAGTGTGTCACAATGTTTGGGTGGGTAGATAGATTAGGTTAGATGATGAGAGGAATTGATAAGATATATTAGATATTTGCCAACTGATAGCAGGCATAAGAAAAGAAACCTGGCCTCAAAACACAGAGCTTCGCAAGAAGCTGTACGGAGAAACTGAGTCCCTTAAAAACACGGTAAAATTCATGATAAAAGTTGGTTCATCAGTCTAGGCCGGGATCGCGAGAGAGAGAGATATTTGATGGATGGATAGATAAGTGATATATAGATAGAGATGGGTGGATAGATAGATAGATGATAGATACATATATAGATAGAGATGGGTGGATGGATAGATAGATGAATGGATTGATGATACATATATAGATGGGTGGATGGATGGATAGATAGATGACAGAGGTGGATGGATAGACACAAGATAGAACTATTGTGGGACACATTTTTGGGATTCTTGTGTGGGACATTGGTGTTTAGTCTTGTGCTGACTTAGAGATAAAAAAAGAACAGTATGTAATGTACAGACATAATTAGATGACTGTTTCATTTGCTAATGATGTCTGCATTCACTCTATTTTTTTGTGTGTGGGTTTTTTCAGAGGGAACACTGGAACAGTGTAATTGTAACTGATCCTGTAGAGAGCTCACCGGCTTCCACATCAAATTCTCCATCGAGACTTTTACGTTCAGCATTGGATGACTTCTTTAAGGTAAAATAACCTTCAGTTACATCTTCAGTTACACTGTTACATCCTTAGTTACACTGTTACATCCTTAGTTACACTGTTACATCCTCAGTTACACTATTACATCCTCAGTTACACTATTACATCCTCAGTTACACTATTACATCCTCAGTTACACTGTTACATCCTCAGTTACACTATTACATCCTCAGTTACACTATTACATCCTCAGTTATACTGTTACATCCTCAGTTACACTGTTACATCCTCAGTTTGTCTTGGAAAGGGACATTAAGTGAATGACTGCAACAAAACTGAATGCTTATCATTAACTGGTACCATAAAACATACATATAAGTACATGCAGCAGTCAGTGTCGCAACCAGACTGTCTTTTACGGTGAAGGACATATTCTATCTTAGATTAATTTGTGTTGCCGGGGCTCATAAGGGAGCAAAGAATAGTAACACTGCGACCTACAAGGCATGGTGTAAGAGGCGACTGAGGTAGGGGCCTAGGAAGCTACCCTAGTAAATAAAAAGCGTCACAGAAATCGAATGTGCTGGTCTACTTGTAGGCACATAACTGGTACAGCGTACAATTGCTCTTAGGCTCGGATCACATACAAATCACAAAGAGTGGTTAACAAGTGGTTGATATGGAGCGTTCAAAGAAGAATATTAATTTGTCACTGTTTGTGTTTGACATGAATCAACTCTGACAGTCTCCCCATGTAAGACCATGTAATCGAACCCAACACTATGCTACAGTATAACTCAGTAGATGTTGTACTACACAGTTTAGTTGTATGTTTATAAAATCTTATTAGTAAAACTTGCTCAGAAAGTTGATCAGAAGAATTGTAAAAGTTGTTATTCTTTTGTTGTTATTGCAGTTTGTTCAAGAAGGTGATGAGAAGAAGGTGATGAGAAGAAGGTGATGAGGTGAAACTTGATGGTTGTTGTTCTTTTGTTGTTATTGCAGTTTGTTCAAGAAGGTGATGAGAAGAAGGTGATGAGAAGAAGGTGATGAGGTGAAACTTGATGGTTGTTGTTCTTTTGTTGTTATTGCAGTTTGTTCAAGAAGGTGATGAGAAGAAGGTGAAACAAATGTTGGAGCGACTTCTTATAAGACGGAGCGAGAAGTACAGCTGAAGCTGTGTCATCCACTGTGCTCATGTGATAAGTGTGATAAACTGTTGTCAGACTTTCGTAGCAATTCAGATCTAGTTACAGCATACACCAGAGACAGACGTGGATACACAGGTGAGAACATCAAACATCTTCTGTGAACACTTTCTTCTTCCAACGCTCGCTATCAACCACTTGTTAACCACTCATTGTGATTTGTATGTGATCCGAGCCTAAGAGTGATTGTACATTATGCCAATTATGCACCTACAGGTAGGCCAGCATATCCGATTTCTGCGATGCTTTTTATTTACTAGGGTAGCTTCCCTAGACCCTTACCTCAGTCGTCTCTTACGGCATGCTTTGTAGGTCGTAGTGTTACTATTCTTTGCTCCCCTTGAGAGCTCTGGCAACATACAGGTGAAACACTTTCAAAATTCATTTAAAAGATTTCAATAATAATTCCTACAAAAGTTTTTGGTCATAAAAATTACTTTAGGGACTCTCGCCGGTGCTAGAGAGTTTGTGCACTGCCACTGAGATCTTTTTGTATAAGAAAGAGATCGGAGCACACATAGTTATTCCCCGAAGTGTATTATCAATCAATCATTAGGCGTGATACATGATAATAAACAATTGGAAGAATGGCGTTTAACAAAGAATACATCCTACAGACTCTCATCAACAAATGTCTCTGTCTCAGTCATAGAAGGTAACTACATGTTATTATTGTGAACATGAGATGCTGAACTGGATGCTATTTTGCAGCCAGTGCTAAGTTTACTTGGTATCGTGTATGTCTTGCATTTTAAAATAGCTTTCAAACATTCCAATTCTCTATGATATAGTCTCATGAGCAACAGGCTATTTATATGACTCAGATCTGGGAAAAGATGGTTGCATACTGTACATTTCCTACCATATTTTATGGTTCTTCAAATATGCAGAGTAAAATATATATGATATGGTTGTGTACTCCTCTAAGAAACCATTATATTCTGCACAGAAACACAGTTCAAGTTTTACTTTCAGTTTAGAATATCTTCATCACACTTTAGACATGTCATAAGTGCTCCGATCTCCTTCATAATATCTCCAACAACGTCCTGCGACTAACCTTACCAGTTTGATGTTGATTGATGAGCCTACTCATATACATTTTGTCTGTTCTTTTCTGGCCATTCCAATCTTCAATCCAAACTCTTGCATTCTAGCTGTTGACATGGAATGATTTAGATGAAAATAGTCTTTGCAACCACACTCTTATTCTTCTTTGCTTCGTTCTTTACGATCAATTTTAATCACTCTTTGTGATATGTTTGATCTTTGCCAAGAACGTGTATACGTTGCACATTGGTTTGGTAGGCCCCTAAACACATAAACTTCTACACATTTAGGACACATGCATCCACACTCTATGAGGGCATTCAAAATGTCAGTTCTCAAGTTCTCCTACCTGACTAATCGGTATTTGAATCTTTTTGTGTACAGCCTGTCTAATTTTTATATTTCCACAATAACACATCACAGCTTATCTTTTATATTTCAACATTACACATCACAGCTTATCTTTTATATTTCAGCATTACACATTGCAGCTTATTATGGTCAGGCAGTGCTGATTGATCTGTTGGTTCAGAGTAATGCAGTTGTGGATGCCACAGATTATTTAGGACTGACACCATTGCATCTTGGTTGTCAGCGAGGCTACCAGAATGTCATGGTAGGCTTTATTTGATTAATAATAACAATAAATAATCATTCATTTTGCTCCCTCTGAAGCACAGGTACTCAGTAAACATGCACATTCTTGTATGTCTTGTGCTATCTTTTTTATGTTATTCATTTATTGAAATTTCTCTGCCGAAAATTTTGAATGCGCCTGTCCTACATGCGTAGGAGCCTATGAACCGAGGCACAGCGTTTATTCATTCATGGCACAAACCAAACATATTACAAAGGGCGATTAAACTGATTGAGAAGAACAAATGCAAACAAACAAACATTTAAATTTCTGTTTTTAGTTTTCCTGTCTAGGAGTTTTTTGTGTGTCTGTTTCTCTTTCCTCATGAATTCTTGAACAAGACCTACCTTGCTATATCTACTATTAGTTGATCTTCTTAATGTATCTTATATTTTATATAATGTCAGCATCTTTGCTTTAGCTCTCATTTCACTGGTATTATCAACTTTGCTATTGATCGACTCACCCTGTAAGTAGTTATTGGAATATGTTTTGTTACTATTATTTATTTAAGGATCATCTTCATCGCACATTGGACATGTCCATAATTACTCCGATCTCCTCTCAAGCCTATATTTCAGTGTGTTTAGACTAACAACGCTTGTTCTGTGTTGGTTAACCCTGTAACGTTCGGGTACTAAGAACATCTCATTTATAAATGAGATGGCTACATGACTCCGGAACTAGCCTTATTTGTGTGTTATTTATGCATTTAAAAGCATATAATTTATGTTTCATAATGTAAAACATATGATATTACCATAATAAATTGTTTAAAAAATATTTATTTTTTATTTTTAAGATGTCTAATCTCGTTGAATAAAGCATGCTTTTTGTTCTTCTTCTTCTGCCTCCGCCAGCTATGAATTCATGCGTAGTCAGGGAGCCTTTTATGGCGTATCTTACTGATTTCTGCGTGAAAGTAGACTAACCGTGTGTAAGGTGGCCCTAGCCATTCAGGCGAACCTTCTCCGACTTCAGTGGTAAGAACATGCTTTTATTACACCGACATTTCCGAACGGCCGCCATTTTGGATAATCTCTGCAGACGAGTTTTCACTTGCTCTTGTAAAAAATCACACATTTGCTTAATAAATGGCATCTAGTGACTCAGATTACTGTCCTAATCAAGACTATAAGTGTCAGTTCTTATGGGCGCTTACTAGACCCGTTCTGCATCATTTCTCTTATTTATTAATTATTTATTAATTGGTGTCTCAAAATATGGAAATATTTAGAAGTTACAAATTTCATAATTACTGCCTTATTTATTGTGCAAACAACTTCATGTTTGGATATATTGTATAAATATGAAGGTACTAAGAGAGTATATTAATAGTTTTCATGATATATTTCATACTTATTTTTTTCCTTCTTTGTGACTGTATAATTATTTGAAATTTGTTTTAAAATCTATTTTTAGCATCACCAAAATTAGGTCAGTGATATCACATATTACACGACACTGATATTAAAATAACATATCTTGATAGTACATTCAATTAGCTTTCTAACCATATATAACATGCCTATGTTCAATTCATGGAGTACATATGGCTTCTAGTAATAGAGCAGGACTTAAAAATAACAAAAAACCTTAAAAACCCACTGAACGGTTACGAGTTAATGTATCTATTGGGGTTTCTCTCATGGTTTTCCTGTGTTCGCATCTACCAGTATTGATAACTTGCACAACTGAGATAGAGAATACCCTTTATCTTCTTGAAATCTTCAGAACGTATGTTTTCTAGTGTAGAATTGATGTAGCTTTTGTCCGTAGAAGACCCAGCCTCTCTCACAGATTGCTCGCAAGTGCATCCGCTCTCTCATTGCCCTTCACCCCAGAATGACCTAGGATAAAGATTAAGGTTTTGTTACTATAAATAGGTAGTTACGAGGATTATCTCGTATTTGAGCATATTATAAAACGATATTTTGTTATATTCTATAGTTACTTCTTCTTCACTTTGGGGCTGATGTAATGGCCACTGACAATGAGGGAAACACACCGCTTCATTTGTGCTGTGCCAACGGACATGAGGATGTAAGTTATGAATGACACAGGAATTACCACAAATTAGATTCAATGTATCAACAATTTAAACATACATAATTGCTTTAATTTATTTTCTTGATATTCTCTTTAGGAGTCTTGTGATATTCAATGCTGCTGACTCACATAGTCTGCCCCAAAAGACAGGGAAACTATTATCAGTTGCGTGGACAAATTTTCTTAAAGCCAACTATGTCGTTTTTGGCTTAATTGATTAAACGACTCAAACTTGCACAGAATGATGGTGTAAAACAAATATACTCACAAAGAACTCTAGAACAACAGCCGCACACACTTTCTGAGAGCAACCCTCAGTATTTTCAACAAAATAAAGATACCGCAGACTTAATATAGCATCAATCTGTATAAATGACAAGTAGAACTTGCACAAGATGATGATGTAAAAGATATGACTTACGGTTACAATCATATAAATCTGAATGCAGATAGAAGCCTAAGTCATTCAATCTTTTCTTCCTCAATGAAAAGAATAATGATCTGGTTTCAGACTGCAATCATTGGTACTTCTGTCCTGCTCAAGGTATTAGAAACAGCTGCTGTTCATTGTGTCTAGATTAAGTCTTCTACCTGTGGCAAAACTGACTGTCCGAGTAACTAAATACTATTCTCACTGACTCTATGAGATGCATTTCTATCTCTCACTCTCTATGACATGCAAGTTCAATCTCTCACCTCTATGAGATGCAAGACAAATCTGACTGTCTATACAAATATATTCTCACTGACTCTATGAGATGCATTTCTATCTCTCACTCTCTATGACATGCAAGTTCATTCTAGTCAAAGCTCTAGTAGAGTGCTTTTTCAAACTTATTGCTCAGTATATCCTCCACAACTATTCTCTCATGACCACATGATGGACACACCTTTTCTTGAGTCTTGTTTAGCTGTCTTCTCCGGTCATTGTTTTGAAAGTTTGCAGTGGTCTTAAAACTATCACTACCACTGACCGTAGTGATATACCACTCTGTCACACATACTTTAGCAATTTAATATTCTCTTACCTGCTAGTACCATTTTCAGATAATTCAATTTTAAAGTTCTTTTAATTTTGTTTGACTGCAACATTTCTGGTAATTTTATTAACAATATATTGCATATTTGTCAATGAAGAGTCTTGGTTCAATTCTCAGCTGAGTAGGAGTTTTCAGACTACAAGGACGACATTCTGTTGTCGATCCAGTCACAATTAGGTAGCAGAGGAACAATGGAAAGTAAAGGTGGTTGGTGTTCTGTTGACCTCATCACTACTCATCGTCTGCCATTGCTCAATGAATAATGCAGACAACACTGTATTCACAAATATACCACATGGTATGAAAAGGAGGACTTTATTTTACACTGTGTAGTAGTGTTTGACAATATATGGATGTGAATCATGGACCATAAGACAAACATTAAAGAACCAAATTTAAGCTTTTGAAACGAGATGTTACAGAAAAGTTCTTAAAACATCCTGGACAGTGCAGAGAAAAAACAAGAACATCCTACAAGACCTGATTATCGAGGAGCATTGGCTCTAAATAACATGATCTTCTTCTTCTTCTTTGCGTTCATTCTTACGACCAATTTTAATCACTCTTTGTGATATGTTTGATCTTTGTCAAGAACGTGTATACGTTGCACATTGGTTTGGTAGGCCCCTAAACGCATAAACTTCTACGTGCTTAGGACACATGCATCCGATTTCAGCCAAACCTCCTTAGTCGCCTCTACGACATGCGTGGCAGGTAACAGTGGTTCTATTCTTTACGCCCTGAACCACTCGGACAAACATTAAAGAACAAAATTTAAGCTTTTGAAACGAGGTGTTACAGAAAAGTTCTTAGAACATCCTGGACAGAGCAGAGAAAAAATAACAACATCCTACAAGACCTGCATATTCTCTGAGTAGCATTGGCTCTAAATAACATGATGTTCTGGAAGATGAAATATATTGGTCACGTTAAACTTCACTGTGGTTTGGAGAGAATGGTAATGGAAGACATGGTTCCTGGAGTATGAGCTATGGGATTGCCAAGACAAAGGTGGCAGCAGGACATCAAATAAACCTTGAACATGACGCTTGAGGAGGCTGGAGAACTTGCTAGAGACGGGGAGTTTTTCAGGCAGGCTGTTATGAAAGCGATGTTCCGCAAGGGACATGCTACTACTTGAGTTTTTGACATAGTGTACATTGTTTAGTTACTCCAGTCTCACATTGACTTGTGTTTGTTTGCAGTGTGTCAAGGCCATGGTGTTTTATGAAGCCAGCATGAGAAGGCTCCGAACCAATGTGGCCAATGAGTTCGGGGACACACCCTTACATCTGGCAGCGAAATGGGGATATGGTAATTTGTCTCATGTCTCGATAATTTCTTGTGTCTCCTTTTATTAATGTGATAAATTAACTATGTGCATATGAAGGGTAATTGACATGTTTGTGTTTGGGTGCTAATACAAATTGTCTATGCACATATGGCTCAGAAACATGGACAGCCTACTTAAGACATGAGAGGAGACTCAACATCTTTCGCCTTCGATGTCTCCAAAGATTTATGATCATAAGGTGGTACGACAAGATAACCAAACTCTGATGTACTACAACATGAAAACTTGTCTTCCATCATGGGCATGCTCAGCAGTAGAAAACTAAGATGACTAGGGAATGTGAGAAGATGGACAATTGCCACATACAAAAACAAATGATTGTTCTGTGAACTTTCGGAGGGGAAGATGCACCAAGATAGACCACTGCTCAGATACAAGGATGTCTGCAAGGCCTCAATGAAGAACTTTTCTATCGGTCCCAGCAAATGGGAAAAACTAGTTGATGACTAAGTTATGTTAGAACAACGTTACACAAAAGGTGCAGATCTTTTATCTTTTGATAAAAGACTTAGCGATGAGCAGAGACGCGAAAACTCAGAAATTGTTACAGTAAAACACTTGCGAATTGACTGTCTGTAAAGACGAAAAAGGCCATATACATATATTTGCACATATAAACAATAATTGACATAATTAATTGATAAAGTTATCTAATGTCTCTACTGTTTAGTTAAATATGTTTCACTGGGTTACATATATCTAGTGTTATTGGTTATTGGTTACTAAACTGACGTCATTGCACTCCGGGCAGACCCATAGGTGCTCAGTCTCCCCAACAGATATCGAAGAGTATGCATACTGATGGTTCCTGTGGCTTGCTGATTAAACACACCTCTCACTCTGCCTCTCAGGCATCCAGTTCGACTTGAACAACGGGTAACTCCAAACTGCCTAAATCACTTGATCGATTCAACATCGATTTTAGTGTCCTCATCCAACAGACAGTCGCGAAGAGACCGAAGAATATCCCCTTATCCATCTTCAACTCCCCAACAATCGATGCTGTTGATGCAAGCCTGTCCGCTCTCTCATTACCATAAACACCCGCATGCCTAGGACAGTATATTCAAGTAAGCCCTGGAGGTTAGAAACTTCTATAGATGACATCCACTCATACCAAAACCTGCCCTTCTGGATCTTGTGAAGCATCGACTGAGAGTCAGATACAACAACTGCCGCAGTAAATGAAGTCCCAGAGATCCAATGGAGGGCAGCAGTAACGGCCTCAACCTCCATCCTCATACTAGAAGTAGTTGTCCTGTATGCCCAACTTCGTTCAGCAACAACCCTACCATGCGCATTAGCCAAGAAACCCCAGCCGGACTTCTCACCACGTTGAACCGACCCATCGGTATATACAACAACATCATCATCCCTTGCATTATCTTCTATCAGCTGCTTAACTGCAAGATCAGCCTTCATGTTGCCCCAATCTCTACATTCTCTTCCAAGAGTAATGATAACGTTGAGATAGTTGGTCATGCTACCATCTGTTGGGATCCATTCTTTCCCTTTTGGTAGAGTCGCAACCGTAGTCACCTGGCCAATTGTTCTCTCAGCCTGGGCCATCCACGACATGCCACGCTTGATTCTCGTGCCCTTAACATCATTAGTGTTCTTGTGTAGTGGATGTCTCTTATCCGTAGTAACCCGCATATATACCTTGGTTTGGGCGATTGCATGACGGGAGCGTAGTGACAGAAGGCCAAGCATATATCTCATCTTCACAATGTTGGTATCAATGTTGGCAGCCCAGGACTATATGCATACCTTCATTCTGAACCCGTCAAGTCGTTCACATTGTGATCTTGATATCGTAAGAATTCCGAGTCCGTAATCTACCACTGACATAACCAGTCGATCGAACAAAAGGGCAAGTAGTCTCTGCTCAAGGTGTGCGGCCACCATAACTTTGAGAGCCGCAAGACCGTTGAGAGCGTCAATGTTCACCCAATCCGGTTGGCTGAATTTTAGCTACATTTGCTGTGTAAATATTAAACAACACGGGTGATAGAGGAGAACCCTGGGGTAATCCCAGGCATATACGTGCAGGATCCGATGTCCATGTTCCTAAACGTAGTGCAACGGTTCTCTCCATTAACGAAACAGCTATCCAGTTCACCAGCCAAGGATTA
This sequence comes from Arion vulgaris, assembly GCA_020796225.1. Taxonomy (NCBI): domain Eukaryota; kingdom Metazoa; phylum Mollusca; class Gastropoda; order Stylommatophora; family Arionidae; genus Arion; species Arion vulgaris. The sequence continues at coordinate 63,499,087 of CM036760.1, forward strand.
ACTTCACTTTTAATCAAAGAGCGCACCATTATTGAAAAATTCACCTTGTTATAAGCATCCTCCAAGTCGATGGCCACAGCAACAGTCTCTTGCTTGGATTGGAAGCCTTCATAAACATCATATGCAAACGTGCCAGCATTGTCCCATGTCCTTTTCATTGGCCGGTAGCTACCCAAAGTGTCAGGGAGGATGTGGTCATATATCTAGTGTCTCTATTGTTTAGTTAAATATGTTTCACTGGGTTACATATATCTAGTGTCTACTGTTTAGTTAAATATGTTTCACTGGGTTACATATATCTAGTGTCTCTATTGTTTAGTTAAATATGTTTCAATGGGTTACATATATCTAGTGTCTACTGTTTAGTTAAATATGTTTCAATGGGTTACATATATCTAGTGTCTACTGTTTAGTTAAATATGTTTCACTGGATTACATATATCTAGTGTCTACTGTTTAGTTAAATATGTTTCACTGAGTTACATATATCTAGTGTCTACTGTTTAGTTAAATATGTTTCACTGGGTTACATATATCTAGTGTCTACTGTTTAGTTAAATATGTTTCACTGGGTTACATATATCTAGTGTCTACTGTTTAGTTAAATATGTTTCAATGGGTTACATATATCTAGTGTCTACTGTTTAGTTAAATATGTTTCACTGTGTTTCATATATCTAGTGTCTCTATTGGTTAGTTAAATATGTTTCAATGGGTTACATATATCTAGTGTCTACTGTTTAGTTAAATATGTTTCACTGGGTTACATATATCTAGTGTCTACTGTTTAGTTAAATATGTTTCACTGGGTTACATATATCTAGTGTCTACTGTTTAGTTAAATATGTTTCACTGAGTTACATATATCTAGTGTCTACTGTTTAGTTAAATATGTTTCACTGGGTTACATATATCTAGTGTCTACTGTTTAGTTAAATATGTTTCACTGGGTTACATATATCTAGTGTCTACTGTTTAGTTAAATATGTTTCACTGGGTTACATGAAAACAAAAGGAGGAAATAATTTGTGTTAAAATTCCAATTTGTGGAATAAATAATGGACATTTGTTTGTATACATTTTATCTTGATGAAGAAACCATTGTAAGAACTTTGTTGGAAAATGGTGCAGACGCCACACTCTGCAACAGGAAGAAGCAAACACCAGTGTCCTTGGCACAAAGTGTCAAAGTTCAACGATGGTTGCAGTTAGCAGCAGAAGACCCAGATTTTCAGTCAGGCAAACCTCAGGTAAGTCAAATATTTTTTTGGGAAGAAACTAAATAAATTTTAGGCAGAACAGAAGCATTGCAATAAAGGCACTGTTTTGGAACCCACAGAAAAGAGGAGATGGGGAAGGCCTAGAAATACCTGGAGAAGAGAGATGGAGATGGATGTTAAAAGTATTGTCAAGAAGAGGAAAGAATTGGAAGGGATGGCAAGAGAGAGAGAGAGGCTGTAAGAGGTTTGTTGAAAACTTGTGCTCTGTTGGGAGTTAAAAGGTGAATAAGCAGAAATAAGTTGTGTAAATTTTCCTGGCTGATACTGCAAATAAGAATGAGAAAATTGAAGTATTTTGGGCATATAAAGAGACACAATGCATTGGAGAAGACCATTATGGAAGAAGGCATCCCGACAAAAAAGGAGAAGAAGAAGAAGACCATGTAGAAGATGGATCAAGATGTAACTGATGGTTTGAGCATGATGGATGTAGAGGCGGAACATCTGGTCTATGAGAGACAGAAATTCTGAAGGACTGTTAGGGTGGCAAAGTTCTGCTGAGGGCAAGCTATTTGATGATAATGATGTTGACAAAACAGTCAGATTTTCTTATAAATAAAGATAACTATTTGTCCTTGCATTTTGTGTTTTAACAAGATGACAAATGTATCAACATCCAAACAAATATCAAATACATAGAAGATGAGATTGGTCAAGTGTTACATAGATTTATCATTATTGTATGGAGTCTAAATATGAACAATGAACAAACAGATCGAGAGAAGAATTGAAGCTTGTGAAATGGGTATATACAGAAGAATAGGACGAGTGTCATGGAAAGAGAAGACAACTAATAAACAAGTGTGACAACAAATTGTTGTCAAAAGAGAACTGCTCAAGGATATATAAAATAGACAAATGTGATATGTTAGTCACATTAAGAGGTGTCTTTTCTGCTAATGTGATATGTTAGTCACATTAAGAGGTGTCTTTTCTGCTAATGTGATATGTTAGTCACATTAAGAGGTGTCTTTTCTGCTAATGTGATATGTTAGTCACATTAAGAGGTGTCTTTTCTGCTAATGTGATATGTTAGCCACATTAAGAGGTGTCTTTTCTGCTAATGTGATATGTTAGTCACATTAAGAGGTGTCTTTTCTGCTAATGTGATATGTTAGTCACATTAAGAGGTGTCTTTTCTGCTAATGTGATATGTTAGTCACATTAAGAGGTGTCTTTTCTGCTAATGTGATATGTTAGTCACATTAAGAGATGTCTTTTCTGCTAATGTGATATGTTAGTCACATTAAGAGGTGTCTTTTCTGCTAATGTGATATGTTAGTCACATTAAGAGATGTCTTTTCTGGCCAACACTATGTTACCAGTGCCAAACATGGACAATAACAGCAGCTAATGATTGGAAAATCCTAACAACAAGGATGAGGTGCCATAGAAGAGCTGCAGGAGTGACAATAAGAGTCAAAATTAGAAATGAAGAAATCAGAAGTAGACAGGATGTTATGCCAGTCATGCAATTCATAAAAGAACAACAGATTAAATGGTTTAGACACCCCTTGACAAGAATGCTCTGGTATCATCTATCACAGAGCGCCACACTGAAGAAGTATAACGAGTACAAAGCAAGAGGAAGACCACGCAAAAGATGGAGCAACGGCATCAAGAAAAGCCTTAAGAAAATGAATAGCAGCTTACAAAAGGCCTTAAGACAAGCAACACAAGATCTCTACATCCACCCCTTCCATCTCAACCTCCCACACTTCTAAAAAGAAGTAAATGGGGAAAGAGAAGATGAAGAAAAGACAGAATACGCTGTTGAAAACCATCACAGAAGGGAAAGTGGACAGCATGAGAGCAAGGGAAAGTGGACAGCAGGAGAGCAAGGGAAAGTGGACAGCAGGAGAGCAAGGGAAAGTGAACAGCAGGAGAGCAAGGGAAAGTGGACAGCAGGAGAGCAAGGGAAAGTGGACAGCAGGAGAGCAAGGGAAAGTGGACAGCAGGAGAGCAAGGGAAAGTGAACAGCAGGAGAGCAAGGGAAAGTGGACAGCAGGAGAGCAAGGGAAAGTGGACAGCAGGAGAGCAAGGGAAAGTGGACAGCAGGAGAGCAAGGGAAAGTGGACAGCATGAGAGCAAGGGAAAGTGGACAGCAAGAGAGCAAGGGAAAGTGGACAGCAGGAGAGCAAGGGAAAGTGGACAGCAGGAGAGCAAGGGAAAGTGGACAGCAGGAGAGCAAGGGAAAGTGGACAGCAGGAGAGCAAGGGAAAGTGGACAGCAGGAGAGCAAGGGAAAGTGGACAGCAGGAGAGCAAGGGAAAGTGGACAGCAGGAGAGCAAGGGAAAGTGAACAGCAGGAGAGCAAGGGAAAGTGGACAGCAGGAGAGCAAGGGAAAGTGGACAGCAGGAGAGCAAGGGAAAGTGGACAGCAGGAGAGCAAGGGAAAGTGGACAGCAGGAGGGCAAGGGAAAGTGGACAGCAGGAGAGCAAGGGAAAGTGGACAGCAGGAGGGCAAGGGAAAGTGGACAGCAGGAGGGCAAGGGAAAGTGGACAGCAGGAGGGCAAGGGAAAGTGGACAGCAGGAGGGCAAGGGAAAGTGGACAGCAGGAGAGCAAGGGGAAGACATGACACAGATACAATTTGTAGGGGAACATCAGAAAACTGACCAACAATAATTTGATAGAGTGTGCTGTCAGGGCAACCGACAGAACTTGTTGGATAGCCATTACAGCCAACCTTCAATGCGGAGTTGGCACACTGACTGTGCTTTATGTTGGCAATTATCAACTGACACACTTAGTGATGTCATGTCTACAATGTGCATGTTAGTATGATAAGCACTTGAAAATAAACATTTTTATTTGGATAAAAAATTAATGTTGATTTGGTTGGAGAATATTTTTCTTAATTGAAACTGATATGATGCTGCAACATTTATCTGGCTAATCAATGCAAATATATTCATACATTCTTCAGCAATTTGTGAGTTTAGCTGCCAACTCCAGGTCAAGGACATCATCCACCACCTCCATTACAACTCAGAATTCCACTTATGCAAGTCATAGTTCTGGCAGGTTAGACCCTTATGAACCAGAGACTTCAATTCGTGTCGAGACAATCTCACTGGATGCCGCAGGAGAAAGTGAAATGAAGAGAAGAAAGGAGAAACTATTTAAAGCAGTTATTGAAGGAGATATTCAGCTGGTGAGTGCAATCAATGACTTCTCTATCAGTACACTACTATTTTGTGCTTGTCATTTGCCAGCAGTCTTCTTCTGAATTCTCACTAGATTAGGATTTGGATTCTCTAATAAAGATAGCCGTCTGCCTCAGATTATCAGCCACGCCATACAGTTTGTCTTGGACGCTGGTGTAGTGGGCCACCTCTTTCTTCTCAAGTCTGCATACTGGGGCAGTTCTGTAGGATATAATTCCTATGATTTCTGCTTCCCGTTTGTGCCGACCTCTTCCCGCAGTAAGTTTTGGTCACCCTCGTGATGGTAGGTCTGACATTCTTACTGCGTGGCTAAATCTCCGAGGCAGATTGGCGGCCGTAGAATCCGCTATCCCATTCCTCATTGTGAGGGTCGTTGCATCATGTTATGCGCCTTACGGCCTGGTGCATCCGTTTTCTGCAAGCATTTTTTCAGGTTAGCATTCCTAGCGGACACTGCATCCAATTTCATCCAAACCTCCTTATCGCCTCTACGACATGTGGCAGGTAACAGTGGTTCTATTCTATACACCCCAAATTTGGCCCTGTAACCACTAGGCGATTTGCAGCAGTGAATTCAATGGCTACACATCACTCTAAACATACATACACATTACACTCTTCTTTGTGATTGCTATTTTGATGATTTTACCATCAGACGCATTCTTATTTGTTTGTTTTGATGATTTTACCATCAGACGCATTCTTATTTGTTTGTTTTGATGATTTTACCATCAGACGCATTCTTATTTGTCTGTTTTGATGATTTTACCATCAGACGCATTCTTATTTGTTTGTTTTGATGATTTTACCATCAGACGCATTCTTATTTGTTTGTTTTGATGATTTTACCATCAGACGCATTCTTATTTGTCTGTTTTGATGATTTTACCATCAGACGCATTCTTATTTGTCTGTTTTGATGATTTTACCATCAGACGCATTCTTATGGATTTTAATCAGCATCTTATTGTTTGTTTGATGATTTACCATCAGCGATTATTGTTTGTTGATGATTTACCATCAGAGCATTTTATTTGTCTGTTTGATATTTTACCATCAGACAATCTTATTTGTTTGTTTGATGATTTTACCATCGGCGTTCTTATTTTTTGTTTTGTGATTTTACCATCAGCATTCTTATTGTTTGTTTATATTTTACCATCAGACACATTCTTATTGTCTTTTTTGATCATTTTCTTGAACATTTTAATCATTCTTATTGTGATATATAAACAGTCTTTGCCAGGTTAGAATGGTGCACCCCTGTTAGGCCCCTACTAGTGTAGGACAGGCACATCCGAAAGTTTCGGCGTAAGCGCATTCTTATGATGAAGTCAACTGTTGTCTGGAGCTCATCTCTGGTGCCATTTAGTTTTGAGTGTTGTGTTGTAGGGCCAACATTCCTTTCTAGGGAGGACATACAGGGAACAGTCTTGCAGGACATGTTCTGACTACACATTACATGTACATAGATATGACTACATATTACCTGTAACATAGATATACTACACATATTACCTGTAACATAGATATGGCTACATTACCATGTTACTGTAACAGATATGGCTACACATTACCTGTAACACAGATATGGCTAACACATACCTGTAACATAGATATGGCTACACATTACATGTAACATAGATATGGCTACACATTACATGTAACATAGATATGGCTACACATTACATGTAACATAGATATGGCTACACATTACATGTAACATAGATATGGCTACACATTACATGTAACATAGATATGGCTACACATTACATGTAACATAGATATGGCTACACATTACATGTAACATAGATATGGCTACACATTACATGTAACATAGATATGGCTACATATTACCTGTATGATTTCTCTTATTTTCAGGTGAAGTTTTATTTAGGCACTCCTGCTGAAAGGTATGAAGGAAGAAATGATGACATGGTAACCCTGCCGACCTCCGTGGCATTGGATGACATGTGTCATCCTCTGTGTGAGTGTAGAAAATGTTTGCAGTTACATAAGGTGAGAATATATGGACCTTATTATATTGGTCTAGTTTGTAACAACTCTCTTAGTTAACATGATGAGAATGTTGTTGTCAATATTATTTGGAATATGTGGGTTGTATAGTGTCATGTGTGTTGTATAGTGTCATGTGGGTTGTATAGTGTCATGTGTGTTGTATAGTGTCATGTGGGTTGTATAATGTCATGTGTGTTGTATAGTGTCATGTGTGTTGTATATATGTGTCATGTGTGTTGATATGTAATGTCATGTGTGTTGTATAATGTCATGTGTGTTGTATAATGTCATGTGTGTTGTATAATGTCAGTGTGTTGTATAATGTCATGTGTGTTGTATATGAGCATGTGTTTGTAATGTCATGTGTTGTATAATGTATTGTGTTGTATAATGTCATGTGTGTTGTATAATGTCATGTGTGTTGTATAATGTCATGTGTGTTGTATAATGTCATGTGTGGATTTGATTTCTGTGCTAGTAACTGATCCAATATTCTGTTTGGAATTTCCAGAGATCCCTGATCTCAGTGTAGCTGAGATCAAGTTCCTAGTCCTATCGGAGATGCACAATAAAACCTGTGTTCAAGTTGAACACATAAAAGAATCTGTGGCAGTTCAAAATCAACAAGAACAGGCTGGAAAGTTGCTGCCTGGGCAAAATCAACAAGAGCAAACTGGAAAGTTGCTGCTTGGGCAAAATCAACAAGAGCAAACTGGAAAGTGCTGCCTGGGCAAAATCAACAAGAGCAAACTGAAAGTGTGCTGGCAAAATCAACAAGAGCAAACTGGAAAGTTGCTGCTTGGGCAAAATCAACAAGAGCAAACTGGAAAGTTGCTGCCTGGGCAAAATCAACAAGAACAAACTGGAAAGTCGCTGTCTGGGCAAAATCAACAAGAGCAAACTGGAAAGTTGCTGCCTGGGCAAATCAAAGAACAAACTGAAGTCGCTATCTGGGCAAAATTCACAGAAAACTAAAACATAAAAATCCCTACTAAATATTTTCATCATCTTCTAAATGACATCAGGAACCCTTGCCGGTGCTACAGAGTTCATGCAACGGAAGCTGAGATCTTCCTGTGAAAGATATTGGAGCACACATGGTTACTCGGCAAAGTGCAATGATGATAGTCCAATCAATCAATGTTTGGAATTTCTTATGAATTATATGCAGCGGACATTTTTTCATATTGCACATTTTCTTCTATCTAGGTGGCCCTAAAGTCAGGTGACACCTTGAGCGTCAACTGCAAGACATCTACAGGATATTGCCCCATCCACATGGCAGTACTTCATAACCACAGTGACATTGTGACATTGCTTATCTCACATGGTGCTGACGTCAGTGTACAGAATCATAAAAGTATGACACCACTACATCTAGCAGTCTGTACAAGAAACAGTTTGGTGAGAACTCATGTCCTGAAACTTTCAGATAGATGAGACTATGTTTTCTTGTAGATAACTTCACTGTCTTCTTTAGTGTTGTCTTTTCATGTGTGTTGTATTCTATTTATGTGCCTTGCAATTTTCTTCTCACATGTCTCAGATATGTCTTACATAGCTTGCAATTTTCTTCTCACATGTCTCAGATATGTCTTACATGGCTTGTAATTCTATATATTTATATTGTAGTACATTAGCAGAATGCTAGTAGTAACAAGAAGAGACCGGTTGAGAAATGAAGACATCAGGAAAAAAGTGTGTAGAACATTAGTACTGAACTTCATCAAGAAACAACAAATTAAATGGTTCGGCCACATAAGCAGATTACAAACAAATAGTGCACCTCAAAGAGCGATGTTGCTACGATACAATGGATCCAAAGCAAAAGGCCGGCCACGCAAAAGGTGGACCTCATAGATAACAGAGGCGCTGAAAGACACTATTTATGAAACATACACAAGGAAGGAATTGTTCTAGAAATCTCTTCTTATCCTGACACTGTGAGACAAAACAGGATTGAGAAGAAGAAAAGAAATTACATGATCATCCAGAGAGCTGTAGCAGCATAGTTGTTAGTGAACTCGCTTCTTAGGCTAGTGGTCCAGGTTCAATTCTACAGTGGGTGTGGCATTTTTCAGACCATAACGGATCTCAGGTTGACCCATCTTCAATTGGGTACCAGGAGAAGCACTAGGAAGTAAAGACAACCGATGTGATGTTAACTATGTCATCCATCGGATACCAACAGTGGGTCTAACACTGCTTTACCCTATATACCACACGGTTTAAACAAATGGTTTCTTTACTTTGTTTTTCTACATGTGCTACCACATACACTTTTCCTGGAGGGAGCAAAGTGAATAAAAAATATGTTCGTTGGTAGTTTATAATAATGATAACATTTCCTGTAGCCTTTTCAGATCTTGGGGTATGAAGTCACTTCATATTTTGAGACCCTAGTGTACAGGAGGTAGGTGGCCCAATTCCTTTCCTCACATGTGGAATGTCGAGTCTGGGATTGAACCCGCAACCCTCTAGTGTACAGGAGCTTTCAATTCCTTTCCTCACATGTGGAATGTCGAGTCTGGGATTGAACCCGCAACCCTCTAGTGTACAGGAGCTTTCAATTCCTTTCCTCACATGTGGAATGTCAAGACTGGGATTGAACCCGCAACCCTCTAGTATATGAGTCAATAGTCAAACACTTGTACATTACGTTACATACCATCCCACAGTTATTAGTTTACTGTGAGAAAATGAAGCAGACCAGATTCACATCAAACTGTGTTATTAAAATAAATCATTTTCCAAGGGGTGGCACTTGCTCTCTCTTGTTTTAATATATGGACGTCCATGTTGTAGTACATCTATGACCTGACTATTCTGCTCTCTTCTTTAAACCCTTTTTAATACACATTGTATATAAGGTAACACAGTGTTAGGCCTGTATTTTTCATTGACTTGGCACACGATGAGTGAGATGATTGATATGGTCAACATCACGTCGGCCGTCTTTATTTCCCAATGTCCTAGTACCCAATTGAGGCTGAGTTGAGCTGAGAGCTGCTGAGATTGGAAAAATGTCCATATTCGCTATGAAATTGAACACAGACCACTAGCATAAGAAGCAAACTCACTAACAACTACGCTACTGCGACTCTAAGACCTGACTCTTACTGTATCTATTTATATATTTCTATGAAACAATGATGATGTTTTTGACTGAGATGGTATGTTTCTCTTCTTCAGGTGACAAATCTGATTGTGAAAGCTGGTGCTAGACTTAATGTCCATGACGTCAATGGAGATACACCATTATTGATAGCAGCTAGTAATGGATTTATAGATGGTGTTCACATTTTGGTTAAGGTATCTATCTTGTACGTTTTATACCTTTATGTTTTACCATATTTTTTTTTAGGGAGGGTGTCTCAAATTTGGAAACTGAACAGAGCAAGCTTTCATTTAGGTCACCCTCTGTTAGGATGGAGAGCCGCTGTAGCGTAGTTGTTAGTGAACTCGCTCACAAGGCTGGTGGTCTGGGTTCAACTCCCGCAGTGTGCGTGGAATTTTTCTCGACCGCGGCGGCTCTCAGGTCGACCCAGCCTCAACTGGGTACCAGACATGCTCTGGGAAAGTAAAGGCGGCCAGCGTGATGCTGACCACATCACCCATCGTGTGCCGACGGTCAATGAAAATACAGGCCTAACACTGTATTGCCCTATATACCACGAGGTATGAAAGGGTTCCTTTACTTTTACTTACTTTTTTCTGTTAGGAGCTCCTAGCGAGATATTTTGTGTTGATGATTAAAGGTTGCTTGTCTGGGATGTTGTTACACACTGTGCAGATTGGACTGAATGTTGTTACACACTGTGCAGGCTCAATTGATGTTGTTGATATAATGAAGTGTTGATGGTGATGAAGGTGTCGTTGATAGTAATGAAGGTGTTGATTAATGAAGGTTGATGTAAGAAGTGTTGATGGTAATGAAGGTGTCGTGATGTAATGAAGATGTGATTGTAATGAAGGTGTCGTTGATGGTAATGAAGGTGTTGTTGATGGTAATAGTAGTAACAATAATGTTAATAATGTTGTAGTAGTGATAGTGATGACTATAATGTACAAATTTATCTCTGTGAGCTCATCTCATTGTCTGCTCTCATGTATGCTGTCATGTATGTTGTATGTCCCCAGGCAGAAGCTGATCTGAATACCACCAATCACAAAGGAAACACAGCTTTGCATGAATCTGTCAGAAGGGAAAACTCTCTTATTGCTACTATACTGTTACGAGCAGGTGCTGATCCACGGATCAAAAACAAACATGGGAAACTACCACTGGATGAGTCTAAGGTCAGTTATTTGAAGGTCTCGAAGAAGTTAATCTTCGTTCGCTCTCATATAACTTAGGTTCTTTTATAAATGTAGTAGCAATATGTCTCATTTCTCTTAACAGTGTTAAGAAAGACCACATTATCACCCTGCCTCCTCTCATGGTATCCTTCTTCACCTTTCAACTCCCAACGGAGCACATGTTTGTTAAAGTTTTTTTGGCTTATCTTTTCTATGGGTGAGGTAGCCAGCCCCATGCCTCCTCTCACAGTGTTGACAATCTTGAAGAATATGTTATAACTTGTTTGCTCTTCCCATGTGGACATCCATGCTTCTTACTGTATTGGTTTTTAATTTCTTGTACTTATAGTAAACGAGTCTGTAGTGTTGAGTGCTGAGGACTCTGAATATTATCACTGAAGCTTGTCTTACAAGGGAATGATTGAAAATAGGAAGAGTAGTAGATTGTTTATATAAACTGTTCATGTGTTTCTTGGAGGGAATAGAGGTCAACATTTGAAAAACAGATGTGAATGATCAGATGCAGAGAGTACAAAATCATAGAATGTTTGTTGAAACATTTGTATTGCTTGTTTATTTTTGGTTATTGATTTAGTAAATCTAAGCTCTATACTCTACACACACTTCATAGATGTTGAGAATATTGATATTTGTTATATGGACATTTACATTCATTCTATTATCCTTTTGAACCCTTGCCACCTGTACCTTAAAAACCCCTTCTCCTGAGTAACAACAGCACATATCAGAGTGATATTAAAAACACAATAATTTAGCACAATTATATGCTCTATAATTTGTTATTGACTTACCCCATCATCTCTGTTATTCCTGCTTATTATATATTTGACAGAATACTAAACTGTTTTGTATTTATTTGATTTATTACTTGGGCACAACTGCGAATACTCCTGTATATGTAGCTTGTTCTCCATATATTGAACATATATAACTTTAATATCTATCTATTGTCTATTCCCAGGTGGAAGATGTAGTTGGCTGTCCACTCTTGCCATTAGCGTAGGGATGGGAGTTTTAATTTGCGTCTAGGCCAGATGAGTCGCCCTTGTTGTGTTATATCCGTGTTTATGTAGTGTGGTCTTGATATTGTCTATCCATCTTTTCTTGGTCTTTCCTTAGCTCTAGTACCCGATCTCTTTTTATTGTAGGCTGTTATTGGTGGCTGCTTGTATTTTATTCTTATTAAATGTCCAAACCACCGCATTTGTTGTCTTTCGATGTATTCGGTGCATGAAGTTATGCCCACTCTGCTTCTGATGTCCGTATTTCGTAGTCTATCTTTCCTGGTGGCCCCCACTGCCTTCTTCAAGCATTTAACTTGAATATCAATCGATTAAAACAATTCTTTATCGTCTAAGTGATCGTCTCACTCATTTTCAATATCTTTATAAAAATAATCACATTTTAAGTCGAATTAATCTTTATATTCAATTTTTTTAAACAAGTTCAACATCTTACTCTGTTGTTATCCTTTTAGAATAAACATTTGGAAATTGTTAGCACACCTTTTCATCTTGGTAATACTCAACTAATTACCATACCAGCGTACAAAAATATGACACAACAGCATACAAAAATATGACATAACAGCATACAAAAATATGACACAACAGCATACAAAAATATGACACAACAGCGTACATAAATATGACACAACAGCTACAAAATATGACACAACAGCGTACATAAATATGACACAACAGCATACAAAAATATGACACAACAGCATATAAAAATATGACACAACAGCATCCATCATAGAATTCTATAGAACTAAGGTTTTTAGTTCAAAGTCAGTGTTTGGTAATTTGTTTCTCAAAGATCCTAAATGCTTATTTACTGTCTATCTATCTATTTATTTATTATGCAATCCTCTCCCACATTAAAAAATCTATTCAGCATATTTTGATACATTTGCTGTTGTATTGTCAGGATCAGTCCATGCGAAGCATACTAGAGGCATCCTTCCTGAGGCTGGAAAATGCTGAGAAAATGGCCAAGAACAATAATAATGTCTCTGACAAGGTGAACTTAGAAGGTAAGGTTTCTCTCTCTCTCTCTCTCTCTCTCTCTCGATCCCCGCCTAGACTGATGAACCAAATTATTTCATGAATTGTACTGTTCATCGACCATTCTGTAGATGTAATTATTACATTAAACTTAGAATTAGAATTAGACTTCGTCCCTCTGTACAGCTTAGAAGGTATGGTTTGATTGACAGGTCTTTAACAGATATATAAATTATGTTAAAAAGAACGCAGGTGTTGGATAGGACACACTTTGCGAAAACCAGAGGGAATATAACAAGAAGGGTCCTTTCCCAGAACCCTGAGGGACATCGAAAGAAGGGGAGGCTGAGAAATACATGGAGACGAGATTTGGAGACAGAGATCAACAATATAAAGAAGAGCTTGAGGGAGCTGCAGGAGATAGCTAGAGATAGGAAGACTTGGCATGAGTTGGTTGAGGGCCTGTGCCCAAATCCGGGTTAAAAGGCAGAGAGAGAGAGAGATAATTATGTTTGGCTTTATCATTAACACCAGGAAAACAGAGATCATGTTGAAGTCCGCCCATAGAGAGCAATACCATGACCAAGTCAGCAATATTAAACACCAGCGTCTACTGTGTGGGAGAGAAAGGAGATAAGTGTAGCCACAAAGCTGAAAGTTTACCGGGTCATAGTTCTAACCATGCTGCTCTACGCCAGTGAGACATGGACAGTGTGTAGCAGACACCCAAGAAAACTAAACCACTTCCACACAAGCTATCACTGTAGGCTACTCAAAATAAAATGACCGGGCAGAATTCCAGATACCAAAGTCTGCTTACAAGCTAAGATTCCAAGAGCCAACACCCTGTTGCAGAAGACCCAGGTGAGATGAGCCTTCACGTTGCGAGGATGCCAGATAAACACTTCCAAAAACAGTTGATGTATGGCAAGTTTGATAGGGACAGAAGTCAATTGATGGACAGAAAAAAAAGCTTTAAAGACTCTCTCAAAAGAATTCAGGAGAAGTGATGAAATCAGAGAAATGTCTAGTCAACCACTGGTAGCAACTGTTATAAGATGGAGATATGTTGGGCATACCTTGAGAAGCAATGGTAAAAGAATATCAAAGCAGGCATTGAAGTGGGAGGCAAAGTGTTCAAGAGAGAGCGACTTTCTAGGAAACTGGAAATGAACTTTGCTGAGAGAAGCAAGACATATCGGACTCAATTCCATAGAAGAGATTGAGTGAGTTGCCCAAGATAGAGTGGTATGGAGAAATTACTTGCAGGCCCTATGTAAGGTGTACAGTACAGGGAATATATATATATATATATATTCCTATAGTTGCAGTTTAGTCAATGACAACTTCTGATAGGCCTGACTAACATATGATAGTAAACAGAGAAGAAATTATTTTCTAGTATGAGTCTTTCTTTGTTTTCCTTGTCTAGAATTCATATTTTATTTCTATTATTTGCAGTTAATGATGGTCAAGTCAGTATTAAAGAGCTGTTTGCTGCATTTGAGGAGAATGATCTTCAGAAACTACAGATCCTTGCATCTGGCATCCGCTCATTTCGTAAAGCTAGTTTGAGGAGAACGAAAACAAAAGATATGAGCTCTTCTATCCTTGGCACACTAACACAAAAACATTTGATACGCTCATTCGACAGAAGTACTCTCCGTAAAACAAAATCTATTTGGAAAAGTGATCCACTTCATCTGTATGCCATCTTAAAATCCCACAGTCTGGACAATCTGTCTGTGGACGCTAGCTCATCACCAGATCTCAACTCAAGTTTTGATGAGGCTTTGACACCTATGGGAGATAATTCATTTGAGTTGGTATCTAGTTCTGATGATTCCTCCAGTTCACTTCCTGAACCGGAATCGTTAGACGATCACAACTTTCATTCACAGAATGACTCATCAGTAAACGAACAATCAGACACCAGATCACATTCAGACAGTACAGACTTACTTCCCTTTGAAGTTGATTCTGAATGTGCAATCACCGAAGATAAAACATGTGGGCAAGTTCACGAACTACCCGATTCAGATTTGTGTTCTAACAGTAGCCAATCTTTGGAATCACTGCACACCAACTTTAACAATTTGTTAACGGTTGAACTGGAGCATTCCGATACTAAAGATTTATCCTGTAGCCTTACTTTAAACCCACAGAATGACCAAGCTAAATATTTGTTGGCTTTTCAACCTGGACATTCTGATAATGGTGTGGGTGACAACTCAAGGGCACTGAACTCTGAACACAACAGTGGGATAACTTTAGTGAATGATCAGCCTCGGAGAAAAGAAAGCCATGACGAGTCAACACATGACATGAAGAATGGACATAAGAATGATATTGAAATACAGTATATCTCTAATGATGGGAGTGAGACAAGTAGGAGGCCTATTTCCTCTGAATATTGAATCAAATCTTCCAAGACAATACATGAGTATTGATTGTATCAAGTATTATGTATCTACAGAGAAGATGGGAGTTGGTGGAGTAGAAGGGAGAACAGGATAGAAGTGGAGGAGGAGGAGCTGCTTCCCAATGGTGCTATCAAATATAATTTTCTAACAAATAACATGACAATGAAAACTTTAGTTGTAGAATTGTAAAGTTCTTAGTTATAGAGCTTAGAATATTGTCTTTTAAACATGTGTTTTTACTGCCTGTAATACTGTTTTTTAAGAGCTGTATAGGACAGGGGGGAACATAGAATGTAGAGTGCCTGTAGAATTTAACACTCTTGTTGCCACTCAACGACAAAAGTCGGTGAAAGACCAAATCCCTTTCGACCAGGCGTCAATTTTTGCATCCGACATTTGTCGTTGACGATATCTTTTTAAATGGGAGTATCGCTAGCCAAAAACAGAGTCCTGTTACACACTACTTCTGTATTGTTCAGAAGAGCTCCCACTAAATGACGGATCTAGCGTAAATGCGGTAAACATTCAATAAGTTCGATTTTGAACAAATATTGTGCAATTTTTCATAAGTAAACAAAGATTTTCAAAATGGGCGATGCAGCTGATGAATAGTAATGTCCAACATGGCTCTTATTCAGACTTTTTAGCGAGTGATAGTGATAAAACAGACTCTGAACGTGATACAAATTTGAACTTTGATTCACGTGAAGATGTTTATAGATCAGTAGCAGATATTCTCAGGGGTACAGGCGTAGGTGATGGACACCCACCTCGAAAACAGGGGAATGTCATACTGTGGATAAGCATGGGGCACGATGCCAATATCAGTTACAGCAATAGCTTGTGGATTATGAAGAGTATACTCTACATATAGACAGGTTAGTAGATCATTAATATATGAACACTATTCTATAGTTTAAAAGTCCTAAGTTTATTAGTTTATTTTTATGATTTTTTGAAATTGTCACAGTGAAAACTGATCATGCCCAAAAAATAGCTTGTCAGTGAGCCAGACTTGGTTGAAAAATGGGTGGTAGTGAAAGTGTTAATAGCCGAATGGCAAGTGTAGTCGCTGCAAAACTATTCAGGTTAGAATTTTTCTTTATGCCCCAACATTTTAAAAAAAACTGATCCAGAAGCACTTGAGCATTCAGCTCTTCGGCTCGGTGCCATGGACATCGTAACCCGTTGGTTTGGTGACACAAACACTGTAAATCTGGAGAACCTGGGGCTTTTCAGCCAGCCCGCGGAATTGAACCCACACTCACAGGGAGCTTGTCACCCATAGTCCAACGCGCTATGAACACGCTGGGCAGGCGGGTACATCAATATTATATATCATGCCCCCAACATAAAAAAACTACTTGGCCCTACCGGAGATTGAACCCAGGTCTCCCGGATGGAGCCTAGCGCTCTAATCCATTCGGCTGTAATAATAATTTAATAGTCAACTAATGTATGTTGAGTTTTGAGTGAAAATGTGTTGTTGACAGGCTCAAAGCGCTCAAATAGTAATTATTTAATTGTAAAAACTAAAATAGTTGGTCATCTTTAGATGCTTGTCTTGTTTGGAATTCAAAATTTGATAACTACAAACACACCAAGAAGGGAAATAATAAGTATAATCAAGCAACCTTCAAGTCTAATCTTAGCATCTTTAATTTTCAGTTAGTTCCCTAGAAACGAGGCGACAAACGCTATATTGTTATAGTTTTTTTTCTTACATTTCTTTCTCTTTAGGCCAGATTTTGTAGGATATGCTTTTTGCTAGCAATTCATTTCTCCTGCTACTCATTCGCAATATGCTGACATTATTACTTCATTAGAGATTTCATACAAAACTTGTGTCTGAGTTTTTATTTTGGGTTGTTTCATGACATTATTCCTCTGCTACATTCACTTCACCTCTGCTACATTCACTTCCATTAGAGATTTCATACAAACTTGTGTCTGGTTTTTATTGTTGGATTGTTTCATGACAATATGTCCTTGCCATCCTTTACATTCCTATAATGAATCTCTGTCTGTATGTATTGTTGTCTTGCTTTCTTAGCAAGTCTTGTGTTTGTTATTACTTCTAGCTTCTTTTTCTTCAAACGCTTCATATCGATCACTTGTTAAACCACTCTCTGTGATTTGTATGTGATCTGAGCCTAAGAGCGATTGTATGTTAGGCCAGTACATCCGGATTCTGTGATGCTTTTTATTTACTAGGGTAGCTTCCTAGGCCCCTACCTCAGTCACCTTGTAGCTCACAGTGTTACTATTCTGTACTCCCCTTGTTCAAGCGGAGCATATTAACTCTTTCCACGCTTTAAGCCGCACACTGCGCCACGGCGGAAGTCTGTTGCACGCTTTAAGCTGCACACTGCGCCATAGAGTTGCTTCCTTATAAGAAGTCTTTCTAGTTTTACTTCTATTGTTTTACTTCTACTACTTTTCAACCTTGTTATTCTATTGGGTTGTCCAGTTTTCTTCAATTTAGCATATAATAATATATATATGTTTATTTATTGACGAGTAGTTGGGATTGTAATTTAAACATTTTTTTTTTTTTACTTCCCTTGAATTAACTGCTTAAAATTGAGAAATAAATGTTAGCGGAAGATTAAAGAACTTTTGACTGTTTAAAGTCAATAATAGTCAACTGTAAAGTCACTGAAAAAAACAACTATTAGTAGTTATTCTTTTTATCATTCTCAAAATTACATTGAAGATCCTAGCTAATGCTACACTGGAGCTGGTGAGATCTTCCTGTGTAAGATAGAGATTGGAGCACACATGGTTATTCACCAAAATGCAATGATGCTGGTCCTATTAATCATCTCTGCAACTTTTTTCCATTTAGATTTAGTCTAGAGATTATACTTTGAACATATTTTTGATATTATACATAACAATAATAATAACGTATAAATAACAAGAGAAATGAATTGTTCTTATTCAGAAGTTGTTATTTTTGTTAGACACAATCTAGTAGTATGTCAGTTTAAACTTGTCTTATTTTTTATTAAAGATTGGGTTATGTTGTAAGTCTGATATTGTCTGCATAACTCTGTAGTTTTAGATTGTACTACTAAAGTTCTAATTGTAAAACAACACTCCTGGTAGGTTTAAACTTGTACTACTAAAGTTCTAATTGTAAAACAACACTCCTGGTCTGGTAGGTTTAAACTTGTACTACTAAAGTTCTAATTGTAAAACAACACTCCTGGTAGGTTTAAACTTGTACTACTAAAGTTCTAATTGTAAAACAACACTCCTGGTAGGTTTAAACTTGTACTACTAAAGTTCTAATTGTAAAACAACACTCCTGGTCTGGTAGGTTTAAACTTGTACTACTAAAGTTCTAATTGTAAAACAACACTCCTGGTCTGGTAGGTTTAAACTTGTACTACTAAAGTTCTAATTGTAAAACAACACTCCTGGTCTGGTAGGTTTAAACTTGTACTACTAAAGTTCTAATTGTAAAACAACACGTCTGGTAGGTTTAAACTTGTACTACTAAAGTTCTAATTGTAAAACAACACTCCTGGTAGGTTTAAACTTGTACTACTAAAGTTCTAATTGTAAAACAACACTCCTGGTAGGTTTAAACTTGTACTACTAAAGTTCTAATTGTAAAACAACACTCCTGGTAGATTTAAACTTGTACTACTAAAGTTCTAATTGTAAAACAACACTCCTGGTAGGTTTAAACTTGTACTACTAAAGTTCTAATTGTAAAACAACACTCCTGGTCTGGAAGGTTTAAACTTGTACTACTAAAGTTCTAATTGTAAAACAACACTCCTGGTAGGTTTAAACTTGTACTACTAAAGTTCTAATTGTAAAACAACACTCCTGGTAGGTTTAAACTTGTACTACTAAAGTTCTAATTGTAAAACAACACTCCTGGTAGGTTTAAACTTGTACTACTAAAGTTCTAATTGTAAAACAACACTCCTGGTAGGTTTAAACTTGTACTACTAAAGTTCTAATTGTAAAACAACACTCCTGGTCTGGTAGGTTTAAACTTGTACTACTAAAGTTCTAATTGTAAAACAACACTCCTGGTCTGGTAGGTTTAAACTTGTACTACTAAAGTTCTAATTGTAAAACAACACTCCTGGTCTGGTAGGTTTAAACTTGTACTACTAAAGTTCTAATTGTAAAACAACACTCCTGGTAGGTTTAAACTTGTACTACTAAAGTTCTAATTGTAAAACAACACTCCTGGTAGGTTTAAACTTGTACTACTAAAGTTCTAATTGTAAAACAACACTCCTGGTAGATTTAAACTTGTACTACTAAAGTTCTAATTGTAAAACAACACTCCTGGTAGATTTAAACTTGTACTACTAAAGTTCTAATTGTAAAACAACACTCCTGGTCTGGAAGGTTTAAACTTGTACTACTAAAGTTCTAATTGTAAAACAACACTCCTGGTAGGTTTAAACTTGTACTACTAAAGTTCTAATTGTAAAACAACACTCCTGGTAGGTTTAAACTTGTACTACTAAAGTTCTAATTGTAAAACAACACTCCTGGTAGGTTTAAACTTGTACTACTAAAGTTCTAATTGTAAAACAACACTCCTGGTAGGTTTAAACTTGTACTACTAAAGTTCTAATTGTAAAACAACACTCCTGGTAGGTTTAAACTTGTACTACTAAAGTTCTAATTGTAAAACAACACTCCTGGTAGGTTTAAACTTGTACTACTAAAGCTTTTAAAAATAAAAATGTTCTATATACAAATGTTCTTATAGTTTATCAATTTTAATTTTGAAGTATCCCAGAATTCAAGAAATAATTTGTTGTTGTTTTCTAAATGATTGTCAATGAGAAGCATGTATCTGTTTGATATTGATTGGTTGGTTGTATACATTCGGGCATTTCACAATTTTATTTCATAGTTATTTTGTTGTTTAGAAATGACAACTTTTATAAAATGTTGATATTGTGAAAGATGACTAAACCCAACTAGATTAAACTTTTATACAAATCAACATATGAATTTATTTTCTTAACATTAGGATAACTTACTACTATAGTTGATGTGTATTGAACTTTTAAGGTATCTCATCATTGTAACACTACTATAGTTGATAGTTCGAAAACCTTTTATGATTTCTCTTAATTACTGCTACTATTCAACCTTTTTTGGTTCCCATTGGAGCATAGGACTGCAACCAAAACTCCCACCAAACTCTTTTTGAACCATCTTCTTCATTTCTTCCTACTAATCTCCAATCATTCTGACCTCCTTTTCCACAGTTCTTCACCTGGTAGTTTTTAGCCTCCCCACTCTTCTCTTCTCCTGGTGGCGCAGGCATTTATCTTCATCACTATATCAGACATGTACAGACAGAAATCACTATCAATTGGTCGGTATATCAGACATGTACAGACAGAAATCACTATCAATTGGTCGGTATAGCAAAATTTCTCACCTAACCCTTCTGTTGATATTTAATCAATTGTCAGTTTTTGTTGTCAAATATAACGAAGTATTAGCTTTGTTTTCTTGTATTCTTTAATTCTGTTTAATTTGCTATATAATATGTAGCAATGGTATCATATCGACCACTCGTCAACCACTTGGTGTGATTTTTATGTGATCTGAGACTAAGAGCGATTGTACGTTGTGCCAGTTATGTGCCTACAAGTAGGCCAGCACATCCATTTTCTGCGATACTTTTTATTTACTAGGGTAGCTTCCCTAAGCTCCTACATCAGTCGCCTCTTACGACATGCCTTGTAGGTCACAGTCTTACTATTCTTTGCTTCCCTTGCGGTTGCTGGCACCACATGACGGTAAAACTTATAGATCTATAGAATCTCTTAACATCTCGACAACATTATGTTCTATTATTCACATTTGCCATTTACTCTTCTTTTTTGTGGGTTTCAGTAAAAGAAATATGTGCATTTATATTGTAACGTTGTTTCCAGAGTGTGTACTCAATCCTTCTTTATTTTTCTCACATTAATTTCCATCTATATTTAGTTCCATAAATCTGTTTATCAGACAAACTAACAAGACTAACTTTCTTATCTTCATTCAGTCAGACAAACAGGTAAACAAATAGTCAGACAAACAGGTAAACAAATAGTCAGACAAACAGGTAAACAAACAGTTGGACAAACAAACGGTCACACAAATAGTCAGACAAACAGGTAAACAAACAGTCGGACAAACAATCAGACAAACAAACAGTCAGACAAACAAACAGTCAGACAAACAGAAAAACAAAGTTACAAAAAAAAACCAAAGTGGTTGACGCTGATAAATTAAATATCTTAATTTCTTTATTCATTTTTTGGTTATTTTGCACTTGTTACAATTATATCCAGCAAAAAAACAAATTCAACAAATTTGAAATCAAAAATAGATATAACAAACGCAGACAGAAATTGACATTGATTATAGAAAACCATTGTATGATTGTTGCGATGGTGAGTTCATAAATTGACTAGAAAGTAGATGGTCAAAGTACTGTCTCAGATGAATATTGAACATGGAGAACTACAGAAAAAATACAAGTTTATGAGTGAAGTTCAGAATGATTAAAGCATTAATAACCTGGAAGCGACCACTGATGTCTCTCACTCATATCATTACTAATATAACTGTCACTCATATCATTACTAATATAACTGCCACTCATATCATTACTTATATAACTGCCACTCATATCATTACTTATACTGCCACTTATCATTACTTATATAACTGCCACCATATCATTACTATATAACTGCCACTCATATCATTACTTATATAACTGCCACTCATATCATTACTTATATAACTGCCACTCATATCATTACTTATATAACTGCCACTCATATCATTACTTATATAATTGTCATATAGAATATAGATTGCACGCACACACACGTACAGCAGAAGTGTGTATGTACACAGTGATAGTCTTCTTCTTCTTTTTTTCTTTACGACCAATTTTAATCACTCTTTGTGATATGTTTGATCTTGCCAAGAACGTGTATCGTTGCACATTGGTTTGGTAGGCCCTAAACGCTTAGACTTCACATGTTTAGGACATGTGCATCCGATTTCAGCCAAACCTCCTTAGTGCCTCTTACGACATGCATGGCAGGTAACAGTGGTTTTATTCTTTACACCCCAAATTTGGGCCCCGGCAACCACTTGGGCGACAGTGATAGTATTTGCGATATATCAATGACACGTGTCGAGCGTACACTTGCAGATAGATCTAGTTATTGGAACAATAATCATTAAATCAGCTATTAGTCATAACATCCATAACTGGACACATTGTCAGTTTGTTTACAGTAAGTCTAGTCACACTTTAGTATGATAACATTAGAGCAAGATCTCTCAATGAGTTCACACAAGTATTCATTCTTCGAAGTCAGATATAGCAATTATCATCCGTCAGTCTACAGAGATAACAGAGATTTCTTTCTAAAATTATCATCCATCAGTCTACAGAGATAACAGAGATTTCTTTCTAAAATTATCATCCGTCAGTCTACAGAGATAACAGACATTTCTTTCTAAAATTATCATCCGTCAGTCTACAGAGATAACAGAGATTTCTTTCTAAAATTATATCCGTCAGTCTACAGAGATACAGACATTCTTTCTAAAATTATCATCTGTCAGTCTACAGAGAAACAGACATTTCTTTCTAAAATTATCATCGTCAGTCTACGAGATAGACATTAAAATCATTCAGTAAGAATTTCTTTCTAAAATTATCATCTGTCAGTCTACAGAGAAAACAGAGATTTCTTTCTAAAATTATCATCTGTCAGTCTACAGAGAAAACAGAGATTTCTTTCTAAAATTATCATCTGTCAGTCTACAGAGAAAACAGAGATTTCTTTCTAAAATTATCATCTGTCAGTCTACAGAGAAAACAGATTTCTTTCTAAAATTATCATCCGTCAATCTACAGAGAAAACAGAGATTTCTTTCTAAAATTATCATCCGTCAGTCTACAGAGAAAACAGAGATTTCTTTCTAAAATTATCATCTGTCAGTCTACAGAGATAACAGAGATTTCTTTCTAAAATTATCATCCGTCAGTCTACAGAGATAACAGACATTTCTTTCTAAAATTATCATCCGTCAGTCTACAGAGATAACAGAGATTTCTTTCTAAAATTATCATCCGTCAGTCTACAGAGATAACAGAGATTTCTTTCTAAAATTATCATCCGTCAGTCTACAGAGATAACAGACATTTCTTTCTAAAATTATCATCCGTCAGTCTACAGAGATAACAGAGATTTCTTTCTAAAATTATCATCTGTCAGTCTACAGAGATTTCTTTCTAAAATTATCATCTGTCAGTCTACAGAGATTTCTTTCTAAAGTTATCATCCGTCAGTCTACAGAGATAACAGACATTTCTTTCAGATGAAAGATAGTCAATAAATAAGTGAACATGAACAAGTGATTGTATGTGACAAGTCTAAGTGTCAAGTCCGAGTGTCATGTATGTTCGTATCAGATTGTCAATATGATGATAATATGATATGGATTTCAAACAACATATATAATTTCAATAATGACAAGAATAATCTATATATATATATATATATATCAATCATATGTTAGTGACAAAGATCAGATAGTATGTGGACACCATATGTCAGTTTATATTGGATAGTTATGTTCATAGTCAGTTTATATTGGATAGTTATGTTCATAGTCAGTTTATATTGGATAGTTATGTTCATAGTCAGTTATTGGTCACAGTGGCTAAACCTTTATCTTTCAAGTCAAAGGTCGTTGGTTCAAATATCTGAACCCTGCCGTTCTGTTCATAAATGCATTGTTTTCTAGAGACCCTTAGTAAAAAGACTGTAAGAAAAAGAAAATAACAGACTGCTAATCTCTTCAGTAGTTTATGAGTAATCTATATTTGTGACAGTGTTCTTGAATATTTGTTTCATATCCTGTTGTAAATCTTGCTCCGAGGTTGTAACTGTCTGGACTAGTGGTATGAGAACTAAAACAACTTCCTGCTAGAGAAATATTGCTTGTCATCCCTAACCTCTTGTGAATTTGTTTTCTATGTAAACTATCTAACCCATATCCATTTATTTTGTCATGTAAACAATATCCTTTCATTCTGTCATGTAAACAATATCCTTTCATTCTGTAATGTAGACAATATCCTTTCATTCTGTCGTGTAGACAATATCCTTTCATTCTGTCATGTAAACAATATCCTTTCATTCTGTCATGTAAACAATATCCTTTCATTCTGTTGTATAAACAATATCCTTTCATTCTGTCATGTAGTTAATATTCTTTCATTCTGTCATGTAAACAATATCCTTTCATTCTGTCATATAAACAATATCCTTTCATTCTGTCATGTAGTTAATATTCTTTCATTCTGTCATGTAAACAATATCCTTTCATTCTGTCATGTAAACAATATCCTTTAATTCTGTCATGTAAACAATATCCTTTCATTCTGTCATGTAGTTAATGGTTTAAGAACTGCGCATATTTGTTTGTTTGACTATTGTACTGCTCTATAATAATCTCTTATGTTAGTCAATTGTTGTAGATTTTATGTGAAATCTTCAATTTAGAATAACAAGTTATCAGGAGATAAAATGATAGAGATGAAGGTGGTTGGAAGATACATTAATCTAGGTCACAGCCATCTGATCCTGCTCCTGTGATGATCAGAGTCGATTTGCTCTAGAGAATCATTATTTACCTTTATATAGTACCTTGCGACCTCATGAACTCAATGTACTACATTCCTATGCTTCTTAACACGTCTCTTCTCATGCTCCATGATATAAGTGTATATTTTAAATATATATTTGCTATGTGTATATTTTATTATGATTGTTGTACGTGTTTCGTCAGAGATACATTAAGAATGCAGAAGATCAGATGTGACTAACATAGAGCCTGGGTGATGGGGAATACCTAGAGAGACATGGAGATGTACACAGAGAAAGAGAATAGGTGTTAAAAACTTGGAAGGAATTCATCTGGCTTGCTCAAGACAGATCTGACTGGAAGGAATTCATCTGGCTTGCTCAAGACAGATCTGACTGGAAGGAATTCATCTGGCTTGCTCAAGACAGATCTGACTGGAAGGAATTCATCTGGCTTGCTCAAGACAGATCTGACTGGAAGGAATTCATCTGGCTTGCTCAAGACAGATCTGACTGGAAGGAATTCATCTGGCTTGCTCAAGACAGATCTGACTGGAAGGAATTCATCTGGCTTGCTCAAGACAGATCTGACTGGAAGGAATTCATCTGGCTTGCTCAAGACAGATCTGACTGGAAGGAATTCATCTGGCTTGCTCAAGACAGATCTGACTGGAAGGAATTCATCTGGCTTGCTGAAGACAGATCTGGCTGGAAGAATTTTGTTGATATCTTATGCTTCAAGGTGAGTTAAGAGAGAAAAGTAGGAAAACCACTTATAAAACAAACACTCACTTTGTGATTGGAATTAAAGTGAGTAAGTACATTGTATTGTTGTTGAAAGTACTTTGATACTTTGAAACTGTAATACTTTGCACCTCATAGTTGTCCCAGCACATCCAACTTCAGTGTAGAAGGTTTGTTATCTTCTTCATTTCGTTGCAAGATGTTGATTTCATTGCAAGATGTTGATTTCATTGCAAGATGTTGATTTCATCAGTTGAAACAACAAGACAATCATATAAGAAGACATCATTTTACTTCGACACCAAGTATACACATTGAATATTTCAACAATGGTTACTCTGTGGCGTACAGGCTAGGTGCCTCATAGAGCTATCAGGATATTTTACCAGAGAACCTTGATCTCAGTGTAGGTGAGATCGAGTTCCTAGTCCTATTGAAGACAGATGATAAAACATAGATCCAGTGTTTAAGTTGAGCACATAAAAGAACCCATGGCAGTTCAAAATCGAGAAGAGCAGGCTGGAAAGCCACTGCCAGGGCAAAATTCATTAGAAAACAAAATATTCCTATCAAAACATTTTCATCATCATCTAAATTACATCGGAGACCCTTGCCGGTGCTACGGAGGTCGTGCACTGCAGCCGAGATCTTCCTGTATAAGAAAGAGATCGGAGCACACATGTTACTTACTGAAGTGCAATGATGATGGTCCTATATCAATCAATCAATCAATCAAAATGGTTACTGACATGGTTTAGATAATGGTTAATGAGCATGGTTTAGATAATGGTTAATGAAATGGTTACTGACATGGTTTAGATAATGAAGTTAATAGAAAATGAGTTACTGACAATGGAGGGTTTGCTTTGATGGTTTGGTAAGTGGTTAGACCTTTGCCTTGCATTCTGAAGGTTGTAGGTTTGAACCCAGGCCGCACTGTTCTGTTACTAGCATTATTTTCCAGAGACCCCTAAGATTGTTGTTGGAGTTACGGAGTTCAGCAGATGACGTTCCATTTATGCGGAGAGGGACCAAGCCATATGGGGTAAAACCAAGTGCAATGAAGTCAATCCTTCAGCTTTAGACAATGGTTTCTAACATAGTAGCAATAACACTACTTGAAAATGTCCTCGGAAAGATTCCTATTATGTGTGTGAAACATCATATATAATTATACAAGGATCCCTCGAATGGAGAACCAAAGATATATATATATATATATACACAAGATATAATATAAATGTGATGGTATATCGGTATAATAATCAGAAAGATAACTGGTAACATGTATCATGTAATAACAAGTACAACAACATAACCAAAAAAATAATCAAGGATTTCATAAATGGCAGTTAATAAAGATCAACAAAGATATGGCTATAATTATAATGCACACACAAAATAATAATATAGTTGTCAGTGATAAATAGACAAGAATAATGATATCAGGAAAACAACAAGTTTGGCTTTGTTTGTTCAATGCTAGTTTCAGATATAGTACTGTCAGTTTATGTTAGGGTTAATAGTCTGACAGGTCTGGGGTTTGTGTGGACAGTGTGGGAGTTAGGTAACTGCTGACAGATCTTGGATCTGTGAATATGTCAACAAAAGTGGGAGATGCCGGAGTTCACAGATCTTGATCTATGAACAGAAAGGATTTGACAACAGTTAACAGACATGGTTTCTGTGAACATTACAGAACTCAGTAACAGTTAACAGATTATCTGTGAACCAAAATGGAACTTGATGAAAGTTGACAGATCTGCAGTCTGTGAACAAAATGTCTCTCAAGGATACTCTACAAACATATAGAAAGTAACAAGTCACATACAGAACAAGACTAGTACGAGTATGTGGTTTGTGTCTCATATCCATGAAATAACTTTGACATCAAAGTTTGATAACAAAAAATCAGTCTCCTCCACTTTGAAGAGCTTAATGGTTGTGCTCTGATAAACGCTTGTCTGTAGGGCTAGGCAATGTGTGCCATAATAAGTAAGGTTTGTGGTTTGAAACCTGTATTTCATTAATTTTTCCAGATGCCCTTAATAGTTGTTTACAGTTTATTTATTGATCATATAACAACAGATCTAGTATTTTGTTTACAACATTTGATGTGAAGTATGTAACACATATACAGAAGAAGACAGAACAAGAAAATATTAGACAGCCTGACGTCATGACACGGAAGAAGACATAACAAGAAAATATTAGACAGCCTGACGTCATGACACGGAAGAAGACAGAACAAGAAAATATTAGACAGCCTGACGTCATGACACGAAAGAAGACAGAACAAGAAAATATTAGACAGCCTGACGCCATGACACGAAAGAAGACAGAACATATTATACAGCCTGACGTCATGACACGGAAGAGCACCAACATTGAGATGAGCAAACACAAGAAGACAGAGATTTGTGAGATATATGACACGAAGCCCAGCATTGAACTGATTTGAATGTAACACATTTAAATCTGATCATAGAGGACCTGCAGTTTGAATAAATCTGTTATAGAGGACCTGCAGTTTGAATAAATCTGTTATAGAAGAGGAACCTGCAGTTTGAATAAATCTGTTATAGAGGACCTGCAGTTTGAATAAATCTGTTATAGAGGACCTGCAGTTTGAATAAATCTGTTATAGAGGACCTGCAGTTTGAATAAATGATTACCTTTAAGTTGGAGAAGGTACACATGTATGGCGTGGGACACTGATAAAAAAGGAAAGCATGCCTTTACGCAAAAATCAGTCAGATGTGTCATACCAGGAGCCCTGACTATGCCTGAATTCATAGCAGACAAATGCAAGAAGAACACATGATAATAATATAGATGATATAGAGGTAGATTAGTGAGGCATAAGCTAACGCTTACAGACCACATATTCACACATCCACATTTATACCAGGTACACAACTGGACATATGGCACCCAGAAAGGCACAGCAAAAAATAAAACTCTAGCACAAATATCTAGACACAAATTAAAACTTCTTTAAAGAGTTTTCTTGGGATTTTCTTCTTGGAATTTTCTTCTAGGTAGTTTTCTTGAGTGTATATTATCTGTGTATGAGCAGTTTTCTTGAGTGTATATTATCTGTGTATGAGTAGTTTTCTTGAGTGTATATTATCTGTGAATGAGCAGTTTTCTTGAGTGTATATTATCTGTGAATGAGCAGTTTTCTTGAGTGTATATTATCTGTGAATGAGCAGTTTTCTTGAGTGTATATTATCTGTGAATGAGCAGTTTTCTTGAGTGTATATTATCTGTGTATGAGCAGTTTTCTTGAGTGTATATTATCTGTGTATGAGCAGTTTTCTTGAGTGTATATTATCTGTGTATGAGCAGGTTTTTTCTTCTTCGTCCTTGTAAAATAAAACAAATGAACCCATGATATACCTCAAGATATATAGAGTAATACAGCATTAAGCCCATATTTGGCATTGACTGTTGGCATACAATGAGTGATGTGGTCAACATCACGCAGCCTTCCTAGTGCTTTTTTCTTGTACTCAATTAAGGCTGGGTTGACCCGAGAGCTGTTACGGTCTGAAAAAATTCCACGTCCACTGTGGAATTGAACCTGGACCATTAGCCTAAGAAACGAGTTCACTAACAAACTGTGCTACTGCAGCTCTCTCTTTGTTCTTGTAGAGTATATTATTTTGATATGTGTATGTTATTTCTTCTATTCCTGAACTTGGATATGTTTCTATTCTTCAACTTATAAAATGAAATTTGATTAGAAGTGTCCAACATTGAATGTCCTGAGAAAACTGATCATGTTTCTATTACAGGACAAGAGCTATCATTTATAGAGATATTGACATGCTGAAACTGATCAATGATTTCTGATAAAAGATATATAAATGTTGATGTTTGATAATGTCATCAGAAAAATGGTTGATGTTTCTCATGACTGAGATGGTCAGTGAGATGATCAGATATTTCTGCTGCAAGTCAGACATTTTACTTTGATTTCTGACCGTGTGTTGCCAGTGCTCACAAGGGGAGCAAGAATAGTAACACTGTGACCTACAAGGCATGTCGTAAGAGGCGACTGAGGTAGGGGCCTAGGAAGCTACCCTAGTAAATAAAAAGTGTTGCAGAAATTGGAAGTGCTGGCCTACTTGTAGGTGCATAACTGACAAAACATGCAATTGCTCTTAGGCTCAGATCACATAAAATCACAAAGAGTGGTTTAATAAGTGGTTAATATGGAGTATTCGACGAAGAAGAAAATCTTGACACTATAGAATATTCAGGAAATCAGATTCTAATCAAACCTTCTTTCTGGTAAGCACAGAGGCATCTGTTAAGACTAGCCCCTACATGTAGCTCTGACATCATGTCAAAATACTAGCCTTACACATAGCAATAACATCACCTGTCTCATCTCTAAAGACTAGCCCCTACATGTAGCTCTGACATCATGTCAAAAGACTAGCTCTTACACATAGCAATAACATCACCTGTCTCATCTCTAAAGACTAGCCCCTCATCTCCACTTCAAGCGCTAACTAGCAAAAGCTTTTGCTACTAGCTCACTTTCAAAAAAAAAAAAAAAGAACGACTCACAGAAGACTAAATGGCGGAGCGTGTTCTTCCAGAGTCACAATGTGGATTCAGAGCTAGACGGTCAACAACTGACATGATATTTACCCTTCGACAGCTACAAGAGAAGTGCAGAGAGCAGAGCAAGCCTCTATGTATTGCTTTCGTGGATCTGACTAAGGCATTTGACACAGTCAGCAGGCCAAGTCTTTATAAAATATTGAAGTATATTGGTTGTCCCCAAAGTTGCTCCAATTGATTGTTTCCTTCCATGAGGGCATGAAAGCCAGCATACAGTTCGATGGCAGCACATCTGATAGTTTTGAGGTTAAGAGTGGAGTCAAGCAGGGCTGTGTCCTTGCCCCCACTCTCTTTGGTATCTTCTTCGCAGTCCTTTGAACCACGCCTTAGGGGACGCTGATGGTGATGTTTTCATCCGCACTAGATCTGATGGTTCACTGTTTAACTTGGCTCGCTTAAGAGCCAAGACAAAACGACGGAAATACTTCTCAAGGACCTCCTTTTCGCTGACGATGCTGCCTTAGTCGCCCACAGTGAGACTACACAGCAATGTCTAATTAATAATTTGTCAAAGGCATGCCACCTCTTTTCTCTGACAATAAGTGTCTCCAAAACAGTTGTATTATGTCAGGAGGTAAGACATCAAATATCACTTTAAATGGCAACCATCTAACACCAGTGCAAAAATTCTGCTATCTTGGGTCCACGGTCACTGCCAGCCTTTCTCTTGATGAAGAAATCAACGCTCGTATAGGGAGTGCGGCTACTACATTCGGCATACTATCAAAGCGAGCGTGGGACAACAAAAAATTGACATTGCAGACGAAAACTCAAATATATCGAGCCTGTGTAATTAGTTCTTTACTATATGGCTCAGAAACATGGACAGCCTACTCAAGACACGAGAGGAGACTTAACATCTTTCACCTTCGATGTCTCCGCAAGATTATGAACATCAGGTGGTACGACAAGATAACCAACTCTGAAGTACTACAACGTGCAAATCTGCCTTCCATCATGGGCATGCTCAGCAGTAGACGACTAAGATGGTTGGGACATGTGAGAAGAATGGAAACTTATCGCATACCAAAACAAATGTTGTTCTGTGAACTTCGGAGGAAGAGGCACCAGGGCAGACCACTGCTCAGATATAAAGATGTCTGCAAAACCTCAATGAAAAACTTTTCTATAGATCCCAGCACATGGGAGGGACTAGCTGATGACAGAGTTGTGTGGAAAGCCAAATTACGGAAGGGCGCAGAGTCTTTTGAGAAGAGACTTATGTACGAGCTGAACGACAAGAAAGAAAAGCGAAAACTCAGAAGTTGTCACAGTAAAACACTTGCCTACTGACCGTCTGTAAAGATGAAAAGGGCCATATATTATTTACTTTTATTTGCTAGTTCATGTGCTAGCTGGTAATACTTGGAGAACTTGGCAGTGTGATCTAAAGGCAGATAGACATATGGACTCATGTTAAATGCTTCTTTAATGCCATACTTCTTCACACTGGACAAATGGCATCTACTCAAGTGATAACGGTATGAACCTTTTGATGCAAACTTTCTGTTACAGGCAGCACACATATATTCTCGGAGGTCTCCCTCACTGGTAGCACCTTCTGTAAGAGTTGGATCACCTTCCTCATTGTCATCACTGCTACATCCTCCGCTACTGACTAGACCGCCTCCCTTAGAGGTCAGGTTTAGTGGTATGGAGATGTCAGTGGTTAAACATCTGTTGGAGGAAGCTGCAGAATATTTATGGGGATCAGCAGTTAGATGGGCTAGGTCATTAGTTGATAGGAGCCTGTGTAGACTGTCCAGTGGGTGCTCACTGGTCAGCGGCTGACTGTACACAAACGAGCTTAGAGAATCTAAAGCCGATCCCTTATCTTGTGTATCCACATGTTGAATGTTCTTAATAGAAAGTTGGTTAAATATAGGTTTGTCTTCTGTCAAGTCTGAAGACCCAACTCCTGGACTGCTATCATTGTCAGATGTGGGGACTCTATCGACACCATCACAACTTGATGATCTCAATGGAAGCAACTTATCATCAGGTATACACACTGATTTATTATCATTTTCTGAAACCTTTAAGCTACAATTCCTGACAACAGCTAAATGAGATTCTAGCCCTGGCTTATCTTGTTGTCTGTTAACTAGTACACTCTTCTTGTCTTGTATATAATCACTTGTAACTCCATCACTCTCATTCAATTGTCTACTTTGTGAACATGTGATCTGTTGTAATTTATTGTTTTTCTCAACACTGCTTCCTAAACAGAATTTGCCATCATTATCATCACTACTGTTATCATCAACATCATCATCATCATCTTTAATGCTGGCTGCAACAGCAGATACCAAATGTGGGTCACTTATTTTACAAGTATTTACTGATACTAAGTCAGTAATATTTGGTGTCTGCCGAGTAACTTTTCTAGTTCGAATTTCCTTTTTTATTATTTGTTCTTAAATTTACTGATCCCCTAAAATCATCATCATCATCTTCATCTGTGTTTCCATCACTGTCAAAATAGTGTCTTGTCTCCAGCTTCTTAAGTCGGTCATTCTTCTTGAGAGAAACCAGTTGACCAACACATACAGGTTCACTCACAGGGCTATCTTGACTCATACTCTCCACATCTAGTTGATCCTCATATCTCTTAGTGTTAGTGTTAGCTTTGATTTTATTTTCATGCTGGTTTTCCCCATCCATATCTTCATCATCATCATCATCATGATCCTTATCAGAATGATACTCTTTATCACAAATATTGATACTATCTTCAGTAGGTACAACTGCACTTAATTCTTTATCCTGAACTTCCAGTTTGATAGAAGATTGACATTTTGTAGTAAGATAGTGATCAGTTTGTTCTGTACACTCCCCAACTCTTGTACTGACCTCGACAGCATCAACTACATCTGTCACAGACTGTTGAACTTCATGTTGTGACATCTTCTTCCAGTTACTACTACTAGACTGGATATTTTCTTCTTGTAAACAGATAGTTGAACACTCATCAATTTCATGATCTCTATCATCTTCTTCATTTGAATAACAAGCTTCTTCTTTGATGTGACTGGCCAGCAATTTGTTCTCTACATTTTCTTCATCATGTTCGAGTTTTGAACTCATCTCTTCATGCTCATATTTTCTTTTCTTTCTTGGCTCCTCTACCGATGATTCTAATTCAGAGCTGTCTACCTTACAGTTGTCTAGACTATTATTATGCACACCTTTTTTTATCCCTGAGGATTGTGGAAACTCTTGATGTTGATTTCGTCCAGGAGATAGTAAGGCATCTAAAGTCCTGGCAATACATAGTTTGTGTTTTTTAGTAGTAGGAATAATGTCAGTCTTTTTGTCACCTGAGATGTTGTGGTTGTTGTTGCTGCTAGGGTAGCCAGGTAGATGATCAGGTGGGAACTTAACAATAGGTACTTTAATGGTGGATGATGAGGTGGATGGTTTGATATGAGATATTTGATTGAGAAAGACAGTTCTCTCATGTGAGTTTCCCTAGTCGAGGCTCGCATGATAATGATGGTGATTGCAAGTGTGTTTGTGATCCTTCAGTTTTGTTATTATCCATTGACTGAACTGAAGATGTTTCAGGAAATGGTGGCACTCCTGGAACCATTCGAAAAAATTTAGAAAATTTGGCAAAATGAGAAAGAGTTTGGTCTGATGAGTCTGATATGGCCCCATTTTGGCCTGGTAAGGATCCTGGCAGAGGAAAGCAGTTTCTGAATGGGCTGAACATTGAAGCCAGGTTGGATGAACGTAGATCAGATTTGGCACTAAAACTTTTGTGGATAAAGGATTCCATTGCTTCTAATGCTGATGACGATGATTTTATATCTTCGGAATCTGCATTTGGGTCAATGATGTCAAAGGTCATATTTTTGGTAGCTGGGTCAGGAGAATCTGTTTTAAGCTGTGACATTGGAGATGCTGATACAGGAAGTGGAGATTTAGCTCTGGATGATGTCAGCTCCTTTTTCCTGGAAGTTCTAGCTGAATGATGTGTTGGTAGTTTAGACTCAGGTGAACTATTTCTTCTTGGTGGTGAGAATTTTAAACCACGAGAAAACATGTCTAGTTTATGTAAAGCTGATGAGGTAAAATCATGAGATTCTTCACTGTGTTCTCGGACAACACCTGGGCTTAATCTGTCTTTCTTTCTCATATTGTTAAACACACTCTTTGATGAATCAAGTTCTGAAAGTTTTCTTTTCTCTCCTACACCAGGACTTGATATAGATTTGTCTTCTTGTGATATTTCTTGCTCAATATCTTCTTTCTTAATAACTTGATGAGTGTTGTAATATAGATCAGCAGAAACTGACAACTGCTGGCTATGTTGAACATTGAGACTAATGTCATGTCTGCTATCAGAGCCACCACTTTCTTCACTTGTTACAGCCTGTCTAGATTCATCACTAGAACAATACCATTTTTTCAGAGGCACTTCTATCAGATCACATATTTTAGCACTTGTCTGATTAATCTTTGGTACAGGCCTGGTGTGTTCTGTCCCGACAGAACTTTGGTTTCTAACTGGGGAGTTTCCCTCACATTTCATCTGTTGTGGATCATCTATGCAACCGGTATCTAGGTTTTTCTCATGGTCTTCATTAGACAGAGACTCTTGTCCTCTCAATCTAGAATTCATGAACATATATTCTTGAAGACCAGATACTGAAGACAGCCTGAACCCTGACCTGAGTAATTTACTTTCCGACCTGGATAGTAATGCTTCTTCGACAGCAAGTTTGCTCTTCAAGGCATCAATAACTTCAGCTCTGTGTTTCAAGCAAGCTCTAACATGAGAATCAAAGTCCTGAGAGTCAACACTTTTACCACAACTGTCACATTGAACTAATCTTAACGATTGCACTTCTGGTGATCTGTTACTATTGTTCTTAGACTCACTGTGGAAACCATTAAATCCACTATGGCTACTCACTGCTTGTTTTTGTCTGTACTCTAGTAAACTAGCCACCGTGCTGGAACCAGTCCCTGAAATCACAGATGAAGCTAAATCGTCTGGAAGAAACCGTTTGCGTCGACCCTGACGTGCTATAGATGAAATATCACCTGAAAATTCTGGTGGGTTTGGAATTTGTCGCGTGGATTGTTTCTTATGGTGGCCTGATACTATCATGTGGTTTGCGAGTCCTTCCATGTCAGTGAACGCTTCATGGCAGACCTTACACTTGAAGATACACTCCTTGTCCAGTTCCCGGTCGCAGTAGGTGGAACATTTGTGTGAGCGTCTGCCATGGTCTGAACTGACAATTTTAGTGTAGTGTTGTGTTTGCATCATGTGGACAGTCAGCAAAGGCAAAGATTTGAAGGACTCGCCACACTGCATACAACGTAAGATGCGGCGGGTTTGCTCTGACTCTTGGTTCAGCCACATGTCTTGCCCTCGAACCAGTTTTGGGTAGTCCATCAAGGATGCTGACTTGCTGGATCCTGGAGTGTGACCTGTTTCCTGAAGGTGCAAGCTAAGGGAATAGAGTGTGCTGAATGATTTCTGGCAGGAACATCGATGTATGGTATGCTTACCCTCAATTTCATTAGCAGGTTCTTCCCCTAGCATAGGTGAAGTATGCCTTGAATTGTTTCCCTTTGGTATGGGAGACACAGTTGAAGATCTTAACACTTCTGACTTTTCTAACCAGTCTGAACGAGATCCAGGCTTTGATTTCCCCATCCCTGAACGTAGATGGGCATCTGCTGACGTTGGCAAAGCATTCGAACCAACTGCTGTCTTGTGAATCACGCTTGACGGCAAGGGTATGACTGCAGAATTTGACTTCTGTGATAGTCCTAAAGGATAGTGACCCCCAAATCTCTGCTGCAAGCTCTGAAGACTGGAGAAGCCATTTGAAATGGAGGTGCTGGTGGTTGTATATGTAGATTCAGAGCAACCAAAATTGATTGAATCTTCAACTTTCTCTTTTAATGATGTCATTGATGGTTTCCTCTCTGGTTTTCTGGATAAATCTAAAGGCTGGTCATCTTGCTGACCTAAAGATGGAGCTGAAACATAAGCCAAGGATGGCTCCTGTGGGCTGGGTGAAGTCTTGACTCTAGAAAGGAGGCCCAATGGGATTGATGACATGACCAGTGCCATCTGAGCATCAAGACCTGTATTGGTTAACGCTGGCGATGAAGAAATAATAGATGGAGACAGCTTACAGGAGTATTTATATTTCGTACTTCCAAGACCAGAGTTAGCAGCTAGGGACTGTGAGTGCCATGGAAACCCTTTCTCCTCTACATGGCTAGAGTTTAGGATGACTGTCTTTGAAGTACTTGATGCAGTTGATTTTGTAGTATCTGTG
The DNA here is from genome assembly GCA_020796225.1 of Arion vulgaris. Lineage (NCBI taxonomy): Eukaryota > Metazoa > Mollusca > Gastropoda > Stylommatophora > Arionidae > Arion > Arion vulgaris. The sequence continues at coordinate 63,535,661 of CM036760.1, forward strand.
TCACAATGACAATCCAGGGTCTTGGTTTTGTTACAGCATTTCTTGGAGCTCCTTTGTTCTAGAACACTGTGTTTCTTGTTATTGTCTGTAGTATCGCTGTACCGCTTGTTATTGTCTGTAGTATCGCTGTACCGCTTGCTACAATCTGTAGACTCACTGTACCGTTTGTTATTGTCTGTGGATTCACTGTACCGCTTGTTACTGTCTGTAGACTCATGGTCATGATCAGATCTGCTTGTGATCTTGCTGTTTAGTGTATCAGAGTCACACTTGCTTATATCTACTTGCTTGTCAGATGTGTTTTCCTCATCAGAGGATGTGTCTTCTTCCTCTTCATCTCCATCTCCAGTTCCACTATCTGAGGTCACGTGACTGGAGTTACCTGACTGATGATTAGCTAAACTACTTCCTGCTTTGTCTGTACCTAAAATGAAGACCAAACAAAAAACAGTTAAATTATTTAATTAGATTGAGTAATCACTGACAATGAAGATTTACAATAAAATTAACTAATTAATATTAGATTGGTGGCGGAACAAACATAAAAAATAAAAACTAACTGGTTGCAAAGAATTCATCTATATATTATTATAATAATGAGAGCCAACTTGTGTTTACAAAATACACATTGTTTTTAGTAATGAGCATTATACTCCCTTAGTCCGTTTGTTTTCTTCAGTTTCAATTAGAAATATCTTTATTGCACTCCGGACATGTCCATAGGTGCTCCGATATCCTTCTCAAATATCTCCAACAGCGTCCAGCGACTAACCATACCAGATTGATTTTGATTGATGGGCCTACTCATACACCTGTTGTGTTGTTCTTTTCTTGCTACTCCAATCTTCAATCCCAGCTCCTGCAATCTAGTAATTGACGTGGATTGGTTTAAATGAAAATCTTCTTGGTGACCACACTCTATGAGGGAGTTCACAATGTCAGCTCTATCCATTGGCTGGTCCCTCTGATATGATGGCAGAGCCAGCCAGCATGTTTACTCCCTCATTGACAACGACACCCATGTGTCCTGGAACGAAGGTGAGTGTAATTCTGCAAATTGTTTTCTTAAGGAAGGTAAGCCGTGTAATAACAACATGTTCTATAAATGATGTGTTATTTCCCTTACTGAACAGCATAACCAAGTTACAGATAACTAACTGCTTGTATTAATTCTTTATAGCAGCCATAATTCACAGCAGCCTCTTCATATAAATCACATCAACCACTTCACATAAATCATATCAATCACTCCACATAAATCGCTCCACATAAATCACATCAATCACACCAACCACACACAAAACAATGTTGAAACTAATACAATATGGTAATAGAATCATAGTGAGATGTCAAGAGATGACAAAACAATATTGAAACTAATACAATGTGGTAATAGAATCATAGTGAGATGTCAAGAGATGACAAAACACGGATCAATGACAACAAGAAAACGGCATGCGACTGTTTCAATATGCAAAACTCTTTAGATAGGATGAAAGCAATCGTGACACCGTCCAACAATCCTATACATCTTCTATAACAGTCTACATCAGTTTTCTGGTACTCTATGTGGCGTTGCAGTCTTCTTCTTCTTCTTTGTGTTCGTTCTTTACCACAATTTTAATCACTCTTTGTGATATGTTTGATCTTTGCCAAGAACGTGTATACGTTCACATTGGTTTGGTAGGCCCCTAAACGCATAGACTTCTACACGCTTAGGACACACGCATCCGATTTAAGCCCTACCTCCTTAGTCGCTTCTTACGACATGCATGGCAGGTAACAGTGGTTCTATTCTTTACACTCCAAATGTGTACCCCGGTAACCACTCGGGCGAGGGCGCGGCAGTAAATTGCTTGCCTCTTGCTTCAAAGGTACTCGGTTCTGTTCACAGAACGCAGGGATTGGGATATTTGTCCAGAGATTTCAATGTTGGTGAGGTGAGTTCCTAGTCCTATCGAAGATGGACGATAAAATGTAGGACCCGTGTTTAAGTTGAACACGTAAAATAATTCTTGGTAGTTGAGAATTGCTAAAAGTAGGCTGCAAAGTCGCTGCCTTGACACAATTCACTGAAAGGATTACAAAACAATTCTTAAACAACTTTCTACATTTTAAAATTACTTCGGGGACCCTCGCCGGTGCTGCGGAGTTCATGCAATGCAACTGAAATCTTCCTGTGTAAGAAAGAGATCGGGGCACACATGGTTATTCCCCGAAGTGACGATGGTCCGTCCTATCAAACAATCAAACAACACCAGTTATAAGACTCTTACAGATTCTTGAACCTTCAACATTTGCTGTTACAGATGCAGGTGTGTTTCTGGACTCGCAAGGGGAGCAAAGAATAGCAACACTTCGACCTACAAAGCATGTTATAAGAGGCGACTGAGATAGGGGTCTAGGAAAGCTATCCTAGTAAATAAAAAGAGTCGCCGAAATCGGATGTGCTGGCCTACTTGAAGGCGCATAACTGGCACAACGTACACTCGGTCTTAGGCTCGGATCACATACAAATCACAAAGAGGGTTTAACAAGTTTTCGAAATAGAGCGTAAGAAGACGAATAAGAAGCTGTTACAGAAGGTACACACCGAAGCTCTAGATAATAGTGCTTGATCTACATCAGTCAAAGAGCAATGCGACTCAGATACTGTATATACTTCTTCTTCTTCTTCTTCTTTGCGTTCGTTCTGTACGACCAATTTTAATCACTCTTTGTGATATGTTTGATCTTTGCAAAGAGAACGTGTATACGTTGCACATTGGTTTGGTAGGCCCCTAAACGCATAAGACTTCTACACGTTTAGGACATGTGCATCCGATTTCAGCCAAACCTCCTTAGTCGCCTCTTACGACATGCGTGGCGTAACAGTGGTTCTATTCTTTACACCCCAAATTTGGGCCCCGGTAACCACTCGGGCGCTGTATATACAAAGTCTTATATAGACTAGGAATAAGTCATACAACTCTCTGCCAGTGTCAGCAGGTGGAACAGACATCAGAGCATGACCAGAGAACGCTGAAGATACAAAACAAAAGGTCGTCTATGCAAAAGATGACTACATAAATAACAGTGACAATGAAAAACACTGTTTATGAAGCGCATACAAAAGTCAGTTCTAGAAATCACATCTTATCCTGACACTGTCAAGGAAAACATGATTAGAGAAAAGAAGAAGTCAGATATATATATAAATAAAATAATGTTTTACCTACATCAGTTAGTGATATGATAAGTATAAAGAAATCTCAAGTAGGGGATACTCTACCAAGTGTTAACTTCAGTACAAGGTAATTATTTAATCTTATACTAGACGTTGTGTTGGGCCACTGGACGTTGTGTTGTGCTGTTGCACGTTGTGTTGGGACGTTGTGTTGTGTTTGGCCGCTGGGCGTTGTGTTGGTGCGCTGATGGATTTGTTGAGACGGAGATCGGAGCATCTATGGACATGTCCGGAGTGCTGTGATGATAATCCTCATATAACTGATAACTGATCTGATGCTAACAGTGACATGAGAGTCTTTCACGCTGATATTACTCTTATCTATACAAATGTCTACGGAAAATGCAATAGTAGGAGGAGGACAAGAGAATTACACAAAGAACTGAAAGGGGATGTTGAGGACTAGAGAGCAACATAGATAAATATAAGGGAGGCAACAGGCAGCAGTCTGTCAATACTAGGGAGCTTACGAAAAACTTGCACATGTGACTCGGTCCGGATTGGAACCTACAACCATCAGAACGACAGGTAAACGTCTTAACTCCTTCGCCATAAAGGAAATAAATTAGTCAAACTTCGATGGCAAGTGGCCACATGATGATGATGATAAAAATAGCAGAAACAAATCACAGTGTGATACGTCTCGGCCACATTGAGGCTTAATCCACTACTTAACAAACTGTCACATTGGGCTTAAATCCCCTACTTAACAAACTGTCCACATTGAGGCTTAATCCACTACTTAACAAACTGTCCACATGGGCTTAAATCACATGTAACAAACTGTCCACATTGAGGCTTAATCCACTACTTAACAAACTGTCCAATGAGGCTTAAATCACAAACTGTCCACATTGAGGCTTAAATCCACTACTTAACAAACTGTCACATTAGGGTTAAATCCACTACTTAACAAACTGTCCACATTGAGGCTTAAATCCACTACTTAACAAACTGTCCAATGGGCTTAAATCACATGTAACAAAGTCTGGTTCCACATTGAGGCTTAAATCCACTACTTAACAAACTGTCCATGAGGCTTAAATCCCCATTGATACAACTGTCCACATTGAGGCTTAAATCCACTACTTAACAAACTGTCCATGGGCTTAAATCCATGTAACAACTGTCCACATTGAGGCTTAAATCCACTACTTAACAAACTGTCCAAGGGCTTAAATCACACTGTAACAAACTGTCCACATTGAGGCTTAAATCCACTACTTAACAAACTGTCCAATGAGGCTTAAATCCACATTATCAAACGTCCACACTTGAGGCTTAAATCCACTACTTAACAAACTGTCCATGAGGCTTAAATCCACACTAAAACTGTCCACATTGAGGCTTAAATCCACTACTTAACAAACTGTCCAATTGGTTAAATCACACTGTAACAACTGTCCACATTGAGGCTTAAATCCACTACTTAACAAACTGTCCAATGGGCTTAAATCACATATTACAAACTGTCCACATTGAGGCTTAAATCCACTACTTAACAAACTGTCACATTGGCTTAAATCATCTAACAAACTGTCACATTGAGGAATCACTCTAACAAACTGTCCACATTGAGGCTTAATCCACTACTTAACAAACTGTCCAATTGAGGCTTAAATCACTATTGAACAAACTGTCCACATTGAGGCTTAAATCCACTACTTAACAAACTGTCCACATTGAGGCTTAAATCCACTACTTAACAAACTGTCCACATTGAGGCTTAATCCACTACTTAACAAACTGTCCACATTGAGGCTTAAATCCACTACTTAACAAACTGTCCACATTGAGCTTAAACACTACTAACAAACTGTCCACATTGAGGCTTAATCCACTACTTAACAAACTGTCCACATTGGGGCTTAAATCCACTACTTATAAACTGTCCACATTGAGGCTTAATCCACTACTAACAAACTGTCCAAGTGGTTAAGCCCTTGTCTTGCCAGTTGTGGGTTCCAATCCGGGCCGCGTCGTTCTGTTCACGAAGGCTTTTTTCCCAGAGACCCTTGGATTGTTGTCGGGGCCACGGAGTTCGTGCTTTGTGGCGTGCTATTTCTGCAGAGAGGACTGAGCCATATGGGGTAAAACCCGGTGCAATGAAGTCAATCCTTTGGTTTTTTCAAAACAAACTGTGAGATGTCACATAGCAGACGAGGTGTGGGTTAAGTGTGTGGCTGTACACAACAAACTGTGAGATGTCACAGAACAGACGAGTGTGGTTAAGTGTGTGGCTGTACAAACTGTGAGATGTCACAGAGCAGACGAGGTATGGATTAAGTGTGTGGCTGTACAAACTGTGAGATGTCACAGAACAGACGAGGTATGGGTTAAGTGTGTGGCTGTACACAACAAACTGTGAGATGTCACAGAACAGACGAGGTATGGGTTAAGTGTGTGGCTGTACACAACAAACTGTGAGATGTCACAGAGCAGACGAGGTGTGGGTTAAGTGTGTGGCTGTACAAAACAGTTGGAGAAACTAGTCTATCCTATTTCTTCTTCTTCTTCTTCTGCGAACGCTCCATATCGGCCACTTATTAAACCACTCTTTGTGGTTTGTATGTGATCTGAGCCTAAGAGCGATTTGCATTGTGTCAGGTATGCACCTATGGGTGTCTAGACCAGCACATCAGATTTCTTACCACGCTTTTTATTTACTATGTAGCTCTCCCTAGAACTGTGGGACGGATGGGTTTGCCACTTGGACGACATCTTACCCGAGTAGGATGATCGGTGTCCGATAAGTATCGCCCTTCAGTTTATCATACAAATATGGACATATGTACCAAATCTCCGAACATACAATGTACCCAGTTCTCCGCCGTCTACTGTCCACTCTATTTATATGTCAATTCGTTTGAAACTGTCTCTCTGCCCTTCTCTCTCTCTCTCTCTCTCTTTTTCTCTGGTGTTTGCTCAAACAATTTAGTAACAAATGTTAGAGAACAACGGATGGAGCTGTTATTGATTTGTGTGGAGTCTGTCGTCTGGCCCACAACGACTGAATTTTCTTCTTGACAGTTGTTTAGAAGGGGAGTGAGAGAGCTGGGCAGACAGGCTTGCCGACAACATCACCGTGATTGATGAGTCTACAACTGACAGCAGCGTCCACATCATAATTCGTTTTACTTTTATTTCTCAGCCAACTCCAATTTCATCTTTATCTCTCATGGGCGTCTTATTCCCAGAGGTGTCTCCACTTACAGGCAGAGAAAAAACTCTTCTCAAACCCACCATAATTTTGCTATCGGTGAAACAGACTATTGTCTCAAATGTCTTACTACTCATCTGTCTTAGATCCCTGTCTGTTTTTTCTGGAGACAGACAATTGATTACTTTGAGATCAGCTCAATGACAGACATTTGTCCGATACACGTGATACATTTGTCTGTCTGCATGTATAGTTTCAGATAACTGACACAGCCTGGTCTGATCTATCTTAAAGTACCACAGCACGTGCAGTTCAAATCGATGAGATTCAACACAATATGTCTATTATAGAGTCTGTCATAGTAGTAGATCTATCATAGTGTAGATCTCATAGTACATCATAGATGTAAGGTAGATCTATAGTGTAGATCTATCATAGTGTAGATCTATCATAGTGTAGATCTGTCATAGTAGATTATCATGTAGATCTTCATAGTGTTGATCTATCATAGTGTATATCTATCATAGTGTAGAAGTTAGAAGCTGACCATCCACCCACACGTTTCTATGTGAGTTTGTACTTCTAGACAAAACATGAGATATAGTATCGCAGTAACCCTTGACCTCAAGCTAACTAAGCCTATCGGAGATGGACTTGAATTCCTGCACAGAAATGTGATTGGTTGGTATATCTTGATTCTGTATGGTGAAAGATGTTCAATGACGTTATTTCAATGCCGATATATGAAACAGAATGACGTTATTTCAATGCCGATATATGAAACAGAATGACGTTATTTCAATGCCGCTATATGAAACAGAATGACCTTATTTCAATGCCGCTATATGAAACAGAATGACCTTATTTCAATGCCGCTATATGAAACAGAATGACGTTATTTCAATGCCGATATATGAAACAAATATAGAAACATGATTTCAACATCAGATAAATACTATCTACAGGTATAAGACTAAATCTGGACACGAGATTGGTTCTGGAAACTACACGAGTGGTGGTACCATTTAATCTTGCGTTTTGTCTCCATCAGTTTGTAATCCCAATAGTTTTAAAGTGCACATTAAGTCGTTTCCTTGGTTACTGCACAAACAAAGCGCGATAATGCAATGGCGTCCATATTTCAATATTTTGCAGTCATAAAAAAAGTAACTGACAGATCGAGAGAGAGATAGAGAGAGAGAGGAGAGAGGAAGAGAGGGGCAGAGAGAGAGGCAGAGAAGATAGAGAGGCAGAGAGAGAACAAGAGAGACAGAAGAAAGAAAGAGAGACAGACAAAGAGACAACAGAGAGACAAAGAAAGACAGAGAGAGACAGACATAAGAGACAGACAGAAAGAAGAAGAGACAGACAGACAGATGACAAACAAAGTCTAAAGATACAAAATAAAACACTGAAATGACCAGTTACAAACAGAAGGTGACAACTAAACTATTGATGATAAAAAAAGTGTTACAAAACACCTTGAATCCGTGATAATTTCAGTCAATAACATTGTAAGTTGTGACAGACGCGAGACACTGTCAGTTTTGTGTACAATCACTCATCGACACGTCAGCACAACTGAAATCTTAAGTTGTACAGAACACGTAAAATTGTTATCTCTCATTCTCTGCTTGTCCAATTGGATATTCTCTCATTCTCTGTTTGTTTCAATTGGATATTCTCTCATTCTCTGTTTGTCCAATTGGATATTCTCTCATTCTCTGTTTGTCCAATTGGATATTCTCTCATTCTCTGTTTGTTTAATTGGATATTCTCTCATTCTCTATTTGTCCAATTGGATATTCTCTCATTCTCTATTTTACTATTATTCTTCTATATACATTTTCCATACTATCTTGTCTGCTCTCTCTCTCTCTCTCTCTAGTCTCTGTCTGTCTTCTCTATACTCTGTCTCTATTCTAACTCTTTCTTCAATCTGCTTCTACTCTCGCTCTTTCAATTGTATATATTGTGTATTTTCTCTGTACACCCATCAGTTTCTCTCTCCCTCTCTCTATCTCTCTCTCTCTCTCTCTAGTTTACCCCATACAGATCGTATGTAAATATGAATGTTATTTGAAAACTGCTATCACCCTCACTACCGTCAGCCACCACTAGAGAAGATAGAATAGTCAGATTCTTATTGGGATGGTGAGTATTTGAATTTTGGGATGGCTGTTGCAGCGGAGGACGCAGCACGCATTGGAATCACAATGTGCCATGCTGTCGAACATAACTACATCTGATAAATGATAAACACTACTAACAATATAGCAGGAAGGGGAGGTGAGGGGGGTTGAGGTCTCTGTGATCACGTGGTTAAGCCGTTTTCCTCAAGTTCCGAAGGTTGGGGATTCGAATCCAGACCGTTCTGTTAACGAGCACAATTTTGTCAGAGATTCATACAATTCTTGCCGCAGTTACGAAGTTCGTGCTCTTGTAATACTCTCGACAGGCGGCAAGACATGTCTGTGGAGAAGGAGCAATTCATATGGGGAAACTCGGTGCAATTGTTGACATTTAGACTGGTTGAGAATATGATAACACGGAACAATAGTACATCTGATTCAGTACGCTCTACATCCATCAAGATTTTTCGTCATTTAGACTCGTTGAGAATATGATAACACGGAACGATAGTACATCTGATTCAGTACGCTCTCTACATCCAACAACTCACTTCTTAGACTAGTTAGTGGTCAGTGTTCACATTTAGACTCGTTGAGAATATGATAACACGGAACGATAGTACATCTGATTCAGTACGCTCTCTACATCCAACAACTCACTTCTTAGACTAGTTAGTGGTCAGATAGTACATCTGATTCAGTACGCTCTCTAAATCCAACAACTCACTTCTTAGACTAGTTAGTGGTCAGGGTTCAATTCTACATTGTGCGTGATAGTTTTCCGACCGTAACGGCACTCAGGTCAGCCAAGCCTTAACGAGGTACCAGGAAAAGCACTGGGAAGTAAAGTCGGCCGGGGTGACGTTGACCACATCCCCATTGTGTGCTGAAGATGAATTAAAAATACGGACGACCTAACATCGTATTACTGAATATACCGACAACCAACTATAAACTTATCTAGAGTTGACTGATCGTATTACTGAATATACCCACATCCAACTATATAAACTTATCTAGAGTTGGCTGTGATATACCTCCAGGTATAAAATGGGGAACATCCACAAGACACCAATCAGACAGTAGATGACCATCAGCATACAGATTCTCGAAATAATAACCATCCAGCAGAGAAGTCCCCCAACAAGTGCCACCAACACGCCAGACAAGCCACCAGTTACAAACGAATCATACTGGACCAGAACATAATATTCAACAACTAGTTCGCTCTAGGACGAGTCCCAGGTTACAACAAAATAAAAGGCCATTACGCTCTGATATAACTAAAAAAAGACAGCTCTGTCTGCTTATGTTGAAAGACGTAATCCACTACTTAACAAAAACAAAACTCCCCAATTCTACATCCAATGTTAACGGTAATCTATCGTTGTACAACATGGTGTCCATGATATAGAATATGATATGTAGATTAGAAGATTTGTTAAGTCTAACAGTTGGAGGATATGTGTGAATGATTGTTGAGAGAGATGGATATCATGTGGAAACTGATGGTCAGAAACTGAGATAGTCAGGACACGAGATAGTGAGATGATAAGAAATATGCTCGTCGGATACAGGCAAGAGATATCGCTGATGGAGATTTGTAGGCGTAGTATATTCGTGTGCCAATCAATCAAGTGTCATGCCTGTCGGCCTAGGAGATCATGTCTCTCCATAACTCTCTTTCTCTTGTGTGGTTAAACAGTTCTGATGTCGATCTCTTGTCGAACCACGATTTCAGATTATCTAACATATTCTCCATTTGAATTCTATGATTTCTCCTTCCTGGTATTTTACCGTTGTCACTGAATGTTCCAACCCTTTTCTTCACATTCTGTGCCTGTAGAACATTGGTTTGCAAGATTCTTATACGTTTGATCACATTTCTTTGTCTGCCGGTCTCTTTTAAAAACTCATTTGTTTTATTTACTGTCCATGGATTTTCGGCATTATTCTGTAGAATCACATCTCTCTGGCTTACAATGATATACTTGATTGTTTACTCATTGTCCATGATTCGCTGCTATACATAATTATTGGTTCAACATAACACCGGAGTACTCTTTTCCGCAGTGTCATTGGTAGGAAATTCACGTACTGTTTGCATTTTCTTGAAAGCTGTTTTCACTTGAGCTATTCTACACCGTATCTTTGTTACACATCTTCCATCTAATGTTAGGAATGTTCCCAGATACTTATCGACTTGTTTCAGTGTTGTTTATTTTGATATTGCATTAATGTGTTTCCTGTTTCTTGGAAATTAACCATTACATGTTATCTTTATATTCATGCTTAATCCTTTCTTCTCACTTGCACTATTATGTCTATCAAGTCTTGTAGATCGTGTTCATTTGTGCACTTGCACTATTATGTCTATCAAGTCTTGTAGATCTTGTTCATTTGTGCACTTGCACTATTATGTCTATCAAGTCTTGTAGATCTTGTTCATTTGTGAACTTGCACTATTATGTCTATCAAGTCTTGTAGATCTTGTTCATTTGTGCACTTGCACTATTATGTCTATCAAGTCTTGTAGATATTGTTCATTTGTGCACTTGCACTATTATGTCTATCAAGTCTTGTAGATCTTGTTCATTTGTGAACTTGCACTATTATGTCTATCAAGTCTTGTAGATCTTGTTCGTTTGTGAACTTGCACTATTATGTCTATCAAGTCTTGTAGATCTTGTTCATTTGTCGCCATGAGAATCGTATCATCAGTGCGTCTTAGATTGTTCATGTTTTGTCCACCAACTGTTATTCCTGTCTTTTCTTATATATCCACATGACCATCAGTATGCATACCCTTCAACATCTGTTCGGGAAGACTGAGCACCTATGGGTCTGCCTGGAGTGATGTGACATCAGTTTAGTAACCAATAACCAATTTTCTTATATATGTGGGGTCTCTTTGGCGAAGTGGTTACGACGTTTGCCTATCGTTCTGAAGGGTGTAGGTTCGAGTCCGGACAGTCACATGTGCAATTTTTTCATGAGATCTCCAAGGTCACACGTGCAATATTTTTGCAGGAGCTACGGAATTCGTGACTTTGCAATACTTTTGGCGGATGGCAGGCCATATCTGCCGACAGAGCCATATGTGGAAACCCGAAGTCAATCCCTGCCGTAAACCCTTTTATATTTCTTCTCTATGTTGCATGATATCCTTGTATAAGTTGAACAGGTCTGGCATATTCATGTATAAAACTGTCGTTACTGCTTGTGATAAAACTGTCGTTACTGCGTGATAACTGTCGTTACCCGCTTTGATAAACTGTCGTTTGCTTGTGATAAAACGTCGTTACTGCTTGTGATAAACTGTCGTTACTGCTTGTGATAAAACTGTGTACTGCTTGTGATAACGTCGTTACTGCTTGTGATAAACTGTCGTTACTGCTTTGATAAAACTCGTCGTTACTGCTTGTGATAAACTGTCGTTCCTGCTTGTGATAAACTCGTTACTGCTTGTAGTTCCGCATTAGCAGTGTAGGACAGGTAGGACGAGAGTCTGAGAAATGTATTAGGCATGAGGAATTTAATGGCTGAATAGGCTGGTGCAGTCGTCGTTGTTCAGGTTAGATTTTCATTTATACCCAACAGAAACAAATGCGTGCCTTACCTGTGAAGTGAACACGGGTCTCCCGTATGAGAACCGCGCTCTAATCCATCCGACCAGACGCTGCTGAAAATAACAGTACTAAACACATGGTGAATTAACAACACATGGTGAATTAACAGATTGGTCAGAAGCGAAGGTGTAGAAACAATGAACAGGTGTGGAACTCGTGGTAAGCCCCTCAAGATGATGATTAGCAACAACTTTGACGTGTCTTGTCCGCTGTCGTTCGGAACGCGAAGATCACATCGGAGGTGACAACATCTGTCAGAGGTAATGACACTCGTACACGGCGATCGTCAGGTGTTGGACACTAAACCATCGCCTGCCTGACTCTCGTCTAACTGGACCTATCAGGTTTGATATGAAGCTAACCACAAAATGACAAGAGTTATTGAAACCAAATATTTGATTCTTCCAGAGGAATTCATTCTTATTTTTCATGTTTGTTGGCCGACATCTTCTGATGTAACCAAAACAAGGTTCATCCTTAGGTTGAATGATACGTGCATCGACAGAGGCTCCCCCACACAACAAACAAAACAAACAATAGTTATTTCATTATGTTGTCGAGCGTGTGGTGACAGGACCCGCAAAGGGGAGCAAAGAACAGTACTACTGCGACCTACAATGCATGTCGTAAGAGACGACTGATTTAGGAACTAGGTAAACTACAATAGTAATTTACTAAGAAAGCATCGCAGAAATAGGATGTGCTGGCCTACTTGTAGGCGCATAGCTGGCACAATGTACACTGTTCTAAGGCTCAGATCACATACAAATCACAATGAGTGATTAACAAGTGGTCTATATGGAGCATTCGCAGAAGAATTATGGTGTGTCGGTGTTATAGCACAGTAGACGGCTCATTAATTAACAACGGTAACAACATTAGGTAAACAATTGTCTTGTTAAGTCCAAGAAATGTTACTGATAGTACTAGTCGCTAGTTGTAACATTCCAATGTGATTGTCAATGATTGATTCTTAAACAAGAATTCAAGAAGAAAATTTCCTCTTTGAAAACAATATGTCTACATGAAGTTCTTAGAACTCTTGACAAAGAAAAGAAAAGGAGGGAGGACCGTCTGTGGGCTAGTGGTTAAATCATTGCCGTGTATTCCACCGTCTGGGTTGAATTCGACAGCACCGTTCTCTTCACAAGTGTATTTTCAAGAAGATTTCTATAATTGTTGCTGGAGTACGGAGTTACTGTTCCGTGCAATACTCTGTCTCAGTCAATACTTCGTAGGTCGCATGCCATATCTGCGGTGAGAAATCGAGCCATATGGAAGACAAAATCGTGGCTTATTCTTTACTGGACGTAGCCATAACGCAGTAATCGAGTCGTTGATTTTCTAGGCACCACTACACGTTCAGTAGCTTGTCATTGCTTCTGAACGGTGAGGTCTACACCGTTTGTAAACCCAAGAGAATAATTTGCTTCAAACTGTAGACCGCGGAGTTTGAACCAGATACGCTAGGGTTGTGATTGAGTTCACTACCGCTTCAGCATATACCTGACGTATGGGAAACCAGGTAACAGTGAAGAAGTCAACTATATACGCTGACGTATGGGAAAACCAGGTAACAGTGAAGAGTCAACTATATACGCTGACGTAGTGGAAAACCGGTAACGTGAAGAGTCAACTATACGCTGTCGTATGGGAAAACCAGGTAACAGTGAAGAAGTCAACTATATACGCTGTCGTTTGAGAAAACCAGGTAACAGTGAAGAAGTCAACTATATACGCTGTCGTATGGGAAAACCAGGTAACAGTGAAGAAATCAACTATATACGCTGTCGTATGGGAAAACCAGGTAACAGTGAGAGTCAACTAATACGCTGTCGTATGGGAACCAGGTAACAGTGAAGAGTCAATCTGTCTTTAGATGATTGAGACAAAGAAGAAGAAGACAGAAGATTTAGACTACAGACTTGATGAACATCGGTGAATATTGGTACATTCTCTTCTATGAGACAGACTCTCATGGACTCTTGCTCTTGGTTCAATGCTGTGTAGAAGGCGCCCGGGTCATTATGTTAGTGGGGCCAGCAAAATTATCGGATAAATAATGGTTTTGGGCTAGGTCATATTTTAGTATTTACAATTATTGTGTATTGCTGGAAAATATTGAGTAGAGCATGCCATGGCCTTAATGACTAGGCCCCTCTGTGTAGTATTTATCTGCATAGTATTGCAGATTTGGGGATGTGTGATTCCACCAGGAAATTAGACTGTTATAGACTTAATAGTGGACGAGAGGCGTTCGTGCGTAGAATGATACATCAATGATACATCATCAGTTATGGTAGAGGTGACCCGGGAGGAAAGGGGGTCTTGCGTGCATCCTGCCACCAAATGGTCTGCTGGTTCCACAAATGTGTCCACAATATCATGTTTCAGAAACGGAACAGAAATATTTTGTTCACATTAATAAGCGTTACAGTGGTTTAGGATGAGCAATACGGAGGAAACACGACACTGGGTAAAACAGGAAAAGCAGAAGAGAATAATGGAGGGCATAGTTGGTATGATCGTTCTCCGATAACATACGACCGTGGACCCGGGACAAATTTGAAGTCAGACCACAACCGTCGCGTAACCTCACATTCAAATATTGTTAGATAAAGACAAATACATTTTAAAAACCAAGCAGAGAGCAGGGCAGATAACAACAACAAACAACATGCTAAATCAATGTTTATTATATTACAAATGTCATTAACACTCAGGAATATCAATATTATTCATATATTTCAACAATAAATTATCATGTACGTAGAATTGTGTACAATTGCAGTAAACCTACAGTGTTCTATCAAACACTTGTAAACCAGCCCATTAAGCAAAATTTTGGTTTCGTCTGAGCTAGTCGCCTTAAATTGCCGGGACTACGGTATGATAGATTAAAGTGACAAATGTGATATGTTTTCTTGTCAGTAACCAATGTGTTATTGTTTATCATGCGATAGTATAAGTATACCATATTATGTTATTGGTAAAATGAACAAGGATACGTAAGGAGATAGTCATGTCTCCAGACAGACTTTGTTTACCATCTTAATTAATATGAATCTTCTTTAATGAATATTAAGACAGGCAGAGGCGCCGTATATCCTGGAAATTAATGGGGATTGCATTGATAAGTGTAAAGCAGACAGTTGGAGAATAGATGGCGCGCGTGGCGTTCCGCATTTCCATCACGTCTTAAAGGTGTTCTCTATAGGGATTTGTAAAGGGTATGGTGGGGAGTGGGTGAAGGGATGACAATGCATACTAGGTTGTGTGGGTATACAGACAGATCACAATATATGGGATACAGAGATAAAGGAATATGTGGGATAGAGGAATATGTGAGATAGAGGAATATGTTAGATAGAGGAACATGTGGATAGAGGAATATGTGGGATAGAGGAATATGTGGGATAGAGGAATATGTGGGATAGAGGAATATGTGGGATAGGACATGGGATAGAGGAATATGTGGGATAGAGGAATATGTTCGATAGAGGAATATGTTCGATAGAGGAACATGTGGGGTAGAGGAATATGTGGGGTAGAGAAATATGTGGGATAGAGGTATATGTGGGTTTGGGGTTAAAGGAGAACTATTCTGAATTGCAACAGGCAACGACTTAATTACACAATTGTTTAGTATTGAAGTCAGGACATAAAGAGAAAAATCTGATAGCTTTTGTTGTCAGATCAATCTTTCAGATGTATATCTATTGTACACGTGTGTACACACAGGAAGTAGCACACCAGAAGCAGATGTGTCAAGTTAGTTGTATGTGCTAACAATAACAGTAGCGTCTGAATGTAATTGTGAAAGTGAGATTAGAAATGGAGGCGCAGAGACTGTGTTTCAAAAGTCAAGAATAACAGTGAGGACACAGAAAACAATAGCAAGAAAAATGGAGACATACGAGGATGTCATAGTGTAGTGTGCAATTCACAATAAATGTTTGGGGGTAGGGAAGAGAATTGGAAATGAGACGGGGCGGGAACTGGGGGGAATGATAGATGATGTCGACAGGCGGTGTGGGCGGGGCACAGACTGACGTGAGTTACGACCGGTGATAAGCATGATGAACGACAGGGTGTGACAGGGTCTCCGGTTGCCATGGTTACCGAGTGACAACCAATCACTTAGCCTCGCACATACACATCATTTTAGTCTGGGGGATATGGTACAATCATTTCTATAGGTCGGTTTCTCTCCGTGTTTATTTCTCCAGAGACATCATCGTCTTACGATCACTCGTTTTTTGTGTATCAAAAACGTTCATACTGGTTGTTGGTCACACTATCGCCCGTGCCGTGCCGGGGCCCGCAATGGAAGCAAAGAATAGTACCACTGCGACCTTCAAGGCATGTCGTAAGAAACGACTGATGTAGAACCTAGGGAAGCTACCCTAGTGAATAAAAAGCATCGCAGAAATCGGAAGTGCTGGCCTATTTGTAGGCACATAACTGGCACCACGTACAATCGCTCTTAGGCTCAGATCACATACAAATCACACAGAATGGTTAACAAGTGGTAGATATGAAGCATTAGAAGAAGAAGGTAGTCACAGTCAGGTTAGATTAGCACAATAATGGGTAAATGACATCTGATTTTGGTATACTGGTTGAAACAGCACATAAACATTACACCCATATAGTTAGTCTCTCTCTGTGGTTAAGTGATTGTTAAGCCTTCGCTTTCTATTCCGAAGGTCGTTGGTTCCAATAAGGACTGCACCGTTCTGTTCACAAGTGCATTTTTTCCAGCTACCCTAGGATTGTTACCGGGGCTATGGAGTTCGTGCTTAGTGCAATACTTTCGGCAGATTGCATGCCATTTCTACAGAGATGAACCGAACCGTATGGGGTAAAACCTGGTGCAATGAAGTCAATCCTTCGTAGACTTTTAGATCCACATATAAATAAAAATAAAATGTCCCGAAGCCTTTAAAGACATTATGGTATGAAGTGTCTGCCACTTCTCCTTTTTTTTAGCTCATATTGTGCAGGAGGTAGGGGTCCAATTCCTTTCCTCACGTGTGAAACGTCGAGTAAACGATTTAACCCCCACCCATCTTTTGTCTGCGTTGAAAGGCGAACACTTACTCATTACGCCAATCCGTCGCCACTCACACTCAACGACACGACACACTCATGCACATATATACATATCACATAGATACATATAAGGTATCTAGTCAGATAAATGTTTAATCTGTTACCGTATGACAGTAGATGGTACATTTGCAACTGTTAAATCACTGCTTTGTGGGTGGGCTCGGAGAGCTAAATGCTAGAAGTAAAGCCTAATATATATATTGATTGATTGAGCAGTTGCCCATGATAGAGCGGTATGAGAAGTTACTTGCAGGCCCTATGTAACGTAACGTGAGGAATTATATATATATATATATATATATATATATATATATATAATATGTACAGACTGCTTACCTAGTGGTTGCTCTGTAATATAAGTACAAACGAAAATGATAGATATGTATAATTAGAGACATAAAAGATCAAATAAAAGACCATCATCTTACAATGAATACAGACTGCCATTTATTCGCACCAACGACTCTTGTTTCTCAGCATCCTGGTACATTCTAAAATACTAACATTTCACTAATCCATACATTAGCAATCGTAGTGGCTTACAAAATGCGCTAATCACGCACAATTTTCTTCCTCTTCTTTGCGTTCGTTCTTTCGAGCAATTTAATTACTCTTGTGGTATGTTGATCTGCCAAGAACATGTATACGTTGCACATTGGTTTGGTAGACCCCTAAACGCATAGACTTCTACACGTTTAGGACATGCATCCGATTTCAGCCAAACCTCCTTGTCGGCTCTACGACAAGCGTGAGAGTAACAGTGGTTCTATTCTTTACACCCCAAATGTGGTCCGGTAACCACTAGCGACACACCAATAACTATAGTGGATTTCACTGAGTAGTTTTTGTTTTCTTTCACTAAATATTTCAAGTTTTAATCGCAGTTTACAAAGTAAATCTTTTCTTCTTTGAACGCTGCGCTTGTTAACCACTGGTTGTGATTTGTATATGATCTGAGCCTAAGAGCGATTGTACGTTGTGCCCGTTATGCTCATACAAGTAGGCCAGCACATCCGATTTCTGCCACGCTTTATATTTACTTGGTAGTTTTCTTGTGCCCTACCTCAGTCGCCTCTTACGACATGCCTTGTAGGTCACAGTGGTACTGATTCTTTTCTCTTCTTTCGGGCCCGCAATACACGAGAAAAAGTAAAACAAAAATTATATATAAACATTATATTGAATAATACATAATGATTGATAGGACCATTATCATTGCACTTCGGTGAATAATTATGTGCTCCGATCTCTTTCTTACCAGAAGATCCCAATGGCGTGCACGAACTCTGTAGCACGGCGAGGTCCCGATGTAATAGTGCAGATATTTGTAAGAAGTCTAATTTTAATATTTTCTAATGAATTTTTTCCAGGGCAGAGGCTTTCCAGAACGCTCTTATCGATTTTAAGCTGTTAATGGTTCATTTGCGCGTTCAAATTGAACACGGGACCTACGTTTTATCGTCCGTCTCCGATAGGACTAGGAACTCAATCTCACCTACACTGAGATCAGAGAATCTCTGGAAAAATATCCAGATGACTCCACGAGGGAGTGAACCTGGTACCTTTGGATGGAAGACGATCACTTAACCTCTACGTCTCAGAGACTGCCGGGTAATCTATTGCAGGAAAACTTCAATGTGGAAACGGTACAGGTTGACTTGAAGAAACAATCAAAAACTAAACATTTTAATAATATTATGAACTTAACACAATTATCCAATATATTTTGACACCGTAAAGGAGGTTGGTGGCGTCTGTGATTTAGGGGTTAGTGACTCGGTCTATTAACCCCAACGTTCTGAGTTCGAATCACGCTGCGGACAGTTTGGTTACAAATTTGTTTCGCGTGGATTTTAACAAAAATGACGATGATAGAAAGCAATGGCAAACTACTGAACGTAATAATGTCTAGAAAAATCACACAAACAGCGTTATAAGCTGGGGTTGATTCGCAAAGTCCTGTAAAGGATATACAATTAACAAAGGGAGATTAGTGGAGGCCATATAGATGTGGTTTTACCGAAGAATGATGAGAATCCTATGGACTGATAAAATGACGAATATTGAGGTGTTGAATGAAGCAAACGCCCGAGTGGTTACCGGGGCCCAAATTTAGGGTGTAAAGAATAGAACCACTGTTACCTGCCATGCATGTCGTAAGAGGCGACTAAGGAGGTTTGGCTGAAATCGGATGCATGTGTCCTAAACGTGTAGAAGTCTATGCGTTTAGGGGCCTACAAACCAATGTGCAACGTATACACGTTCTTGGCAAAGATCAAACATATCACAAAGAGTGATTAAAATTGGTCGTAAAGAACGAACGCAAGAAGAAGAAGAAGAAGAATGAAGCAAAGACATAGAGATAATGTTTTGTCAATATAAGAAAGAGGCAGTCATCATTTTTCGAACACATTGTGACAACTGGTAAAATCAAAAGGAGACAAGACAGAAGAAGACATAGAGAGAACATTTTAGCCTGACTTCATGACACGGAAGAGCGTCAACATCCGAGATAATAGCACATATCAGGGACAGAGATTTGTGGAGATCCATGATCGTCTACGCCAGCTGGCACTGCATGGCACCTGATGATGATGCGTGGAAGTTAGCCCTCTAGAAGACGACTACAGACGCGCCAAGTAGCAACAACGCGACTCGTATGAAACAACTGCGCGAATTGATGATGGTGCGCACGCATAATATCGACGCGAATTGGTACTGTGACCGACTTTAGTACAAATGTCCACGGATTCCTGATATTTGATTCTGAGACGCGCAATAAATAAATATAACTAACACACGCGCGCTCTAACACACACACACAAACAAGACTCTAGCAACACGCAAAAACCTGGGTGGGTGGTGGCTAGAAAGAATTTGTAGAGAGTCAAGAGTGACGCATGACTTATGACATGGTTTTTGGCGGAAAATACCAGGATTCTCGTCTGACAGGAAAATTATCATAAATCTTTTGTTGTCTGACAAGCAGAAGTCATAAATACTTGTCTGTATGTCGGGTTATCGCTCTTTTATCCAGCGGGGGGAGATCTGGTCCCTAATGAGGCAATGAGATACGGGCACGCGGTATTTGCACGTATCGGGACAAACTGAGTTGGACCTGGCCTGGCCTGGCCTACAAGCCAAGAGGTCTAGGGCTTGATATTGTCTGTTGTGTTTGTTCTAAACCGTGTTGTTATCAGTTCATGTAAATGTCTTTTTATTGAGGTTGTTATTTACTTTCTTAGTTAACGCGGAGACATATTCTTTGTGTTAGTCGGCAGGTTTGACTTCACAACATGCCATCTGCTTTGTTTGGAGAGTCCTTATCTCTTCTTTGTCTTAGTTACGCCCGCGTGTTGCCGGCGCTCACAAGGGCAGCAAGAATAGTAGCAATGATACCTACAAGGTATGTCGTAAGAGGTGACTGAGGTAGGGCCTGTAGGAAAGCTACTCTAGTAAATAAAAAGCGTTACATAAATCGAATGTGCTGGCCTACTTTTAGGCTGCGATTCCGTGGCGATCTTCATGTGTAAGAAAGAGATCGGAGCACACGTAGTTATTGATCAAAGTGCAATGATGATGGTGCAATAAATCAGTCAGTTTCAATCATATCATATACAATATATTGCTAGTATACAAGTAGAATGTACAATAAATTGTTGAAGTAACAATCGAATCAAGTCGAGATAATGTTTGTGTGAATGTAATAAGTTCACCAGTAGTAGTAGTAGTAGTAGTAGAAACAGTGGTAGTAGTAATAGTAGCAGAAGTAGCAACGCCAAATTAGTTTTTTTATGTGTGTAATTTAAATTAGTGTCCGTCTGTAGTGATAGTAAGCTCGATCACAACCCAAGCGTACCTGGTTCGAACTTCGTGCCGACAGTTTTAAAGCAAATTACTTCGCCGTGGATTTTTACGAACGGTATAAAATAGACCTTACGTCCCGAAAGCAATGGCAAACTACTGAACGAATAAGTGATGCCTAGAAAAGTAACGACTCGTTTACTGTGTTTGATGGCGGCGAAGTTCCGTGAAGGATATGTCATGATTTTCATTTTTCATGTGAAATAATCATCAACAATGAAAGACGACAGGTGAGATGAAAGTTACATTTAGTTGCATGAGGAGCAAAGGTGAATGAGTCACGAGAACACTCCGACGGGAGCCATGCTTGTTTGTACAATGATTTATGTCTGCGGCTGACTGCGGTGTCCGCTGTCCGATTCATTGTTAGTGTCGTTTGTTAATCCTCGTCTTGAGCTGAATACACGCGCAATGTATGTTCGGGAAATTTGCAAGACAACACCAGCTTTGCAACATCAAGTCATTAGAGAAGAAATGATGTAAGCAACACACATTGCTATAATAATACATATGAAGTTTATATGAGACATATGACAATAGCAAAAACGTCTAGCAACAGATATAATAACTAGAAGAAGAAAACATAGCAATATTTATTAACGTATGATAACAAAAACATGGATCAGTAGAATCCATTCAAAACAAAAACATCAATTCTCTTCTCCTTCTTCTTCTTTGTGTTCGTTCTTTACGACCAATTTTAATAAATCTTTGTGATATGTATGATCTTTGCCAAGAACGTGTATACGTTGCACATTGGTTTGGTAGGCCCCTAAATGCATAGACTTCTACTTGTTTAGGACACGTGCATCCGATTTCAGCCAAACCTCCTTAGTCGGCTCTTACGACATGCGTGGTAGGTAACAGTGGTTCTATTCTTTACACCCCAAATTTGGGCCCCGGTAACCACTCGGACGAGACATCAATTCAAGTTACATCATCGCAAGGAACACTTGTAGGCGCATAGCTGGCACAACGTACAATCGCTCTAAGGCTCAGATCACATACAAATCACACAGAGTGATTAATAAGGGGTCGATATGGAGCGTTCAAAGAAGAAGAAGATTAATGAACTAGATCAGTTACGAAAGCTGCTGTGAAATGAGCCTATTTTTGGATATCAGGCTCTTGCATGCCTAAACTAGCGACTATAGCAGACACTTGACTTCATGAAACATGAATTTGTAATCTATTTTTTTTATTAATAATTGATATGACAGAAATTAGATCAAACCTCTCACTAATAATTGATATGACAGAAATTAGATCAAACCTCTCACTAATAATTGATATGACAGAAATTAGATCAAACCTCTCACTAATAATTGATATGACAGAAATTAGATCAAACCTCTCACTAATAATTGATATGACAGAAATTAGACCAAACCTCTCACTAATAATTGATATGACAGAAATGAGACCAAACCTCTCACTAATAATTGATATGACAGAAATTAGACCAAACCTCTCACTAATAATTGATATGACAGAAATGAGACCAAGACCTCTCACTAATAATTGATATGACAGAAATGAGACCAAGTATCTCACTAATAATTGATATGACAGAAATGAGACCAAGTATCTCACTAATAATTGATATGACAGAAATTAGACCAAACCTCTCACTAATAATTGATATGACAGAAATGAGACCAAACCTCTCACTAATAATTGATATGACAGAAATTAGACCAAACCTCTCACTAATAATTGATATGACAGAAATTAGACTAAACCTCTCACTAATAATTTAATGATACAAGTCAGACCAGGACAATGCAATCCTAGAACTCCTGACTCTGTAATACCAGAACTCCTGGTGCTTGCCGGAAGCAGCACAACTAAATCATAGAAGCAAGTTGTAATATAGACATGTGTGCAGGAACAACTGACTTACGCTTTGTCAGCCATGCATTGAATGACAGGACGTAGGCGTACGCATACTTGATTAACAAGACGGTAACACCACAACAATTTGAAGATAATAGAAATGTCAAACATTTGATGAAGAAGCCGAGGTTTTCTTTTTGTTGCAAGAAATTCATAAAGATAACGATACCAAACAGTGAAGACTATAGACAGAGGCGTAACTGTGTGTAGGGTTACAGGAGGAGTTACAAACATTGCGTTATATATATATATATATAATAAAACATTGTGGAATATCCTTTAAAGTACGTTACTCTCAAGCACAGTAAACGAGTCATCAATTTTCAAGATACTACTTATACGTTCAGCAGTTTGTCATTGCTTTCTGAACGGTGAGGTCTTTTATTTTACCTTTCGTAAAATCCATTGCTTCCAATCTTGCCCGCCGTGGAGTTTGAACCAGATGCACTTGGGGTTATGATTGAGCTCACTACCGCTAAAACTACAGACGCTTACCCTTAGCATACTCCTACTAAAACCATGTTCCTACGCTCTATGTAGCAATGTTTAATGAACTATTTCATTTATCAAAATGTACGTATAAGTTGAACGTTCTATGTAGCAATGTTTAATGAACTATTTCATCTATCAAAATGTACGTATAAGTTGAACGTTCTATGTAGCAATGTTTAATGAACTATTTCATCTATCAAAATGTACGTATAAGTTGAACGTTCTATGTAGCAATGTTTAATGAACTATTTCATCTATCAAAATGTACGTATAAGTTGAACGTTCTATGTAGCAATGTTTAATGAACTATTTCATCTATCAAAATGTACGTATAAGTTGAACGTTCTATGTAGCAATGTTTAATGAACTATTTCATCTATCAAAATGTACGTATAAGTTGAACGTTCTATGTAGCAATGTTTAATGAACTATTTCATCTATCAAAATGTACGTATAAGTTGAACGCTCTATGTAGCAATGTTTAATGAACTATTTCATCTATCAAAATGTACGTATAAGTTGAACGCTCTATGTAGCAATGTTTAATGAACTATTTCATCTATCAAAATGTACGTATAAGTTGAACGCTCTATGTAGCAATGTTTAATGAACTATTTCATCTATCAAAATGTACGTATAAGTTGAACGTTCTATGTAGCAATGTTTAATGAACTATTTCATCTATCAAAATGTACGTATAAGTTGAACGCTCTATGTAGCAATGTTTAATGAACTATTTCATCTATCAAAATGTACGTATAAGTTGAACGCTCTATGTTGCAATGTTTAATGAACTATTTCATCTATCAAAATGTACGTATAAGTTGAACGTTCTATGTAGCAATGTTTAATGAACTATTTCATCTATCAAAATGTACGTATAAGTTGAACGTTCTATGTAGCAAGTTTACCTTCTATATTCTTGAAAAGATTATGCACAAAAAACATCATTATGGACCTTGTGAATAATTTAAAAACAAAAACATGTTGGCACATCATATGGTTTCTCGAAAAATTGATACAGCCCACATGGTTAGTTATGTGACTTGTCGTATTCTAAGGGTTAAGCAACAGACGCCCACTATATATCTATTTACTAATGTTACTGTTGATTGATTGATTGATTGATTGATAGGATCACTATCATTGCATATTGGTGAGTACCTATGTGTGCTCAATCTATTTCTTACACAAGATCTCAGCAAAGTGCATGAACTCCATAGCACTGGCGGTCCCCGTTATGTTACGATTGTTTTGGAAATGGAGGTTTGAAAAAACATCTTGACAAAAGACAAAATCAACGAGGGGATAGACAAAGACAGTGACATATAATTCTGGTCAAACTTCACGGTACGGAAATATTTCAGCATTGGAATTGACAGCCAGTAGTCATGACATATTATTGTGGAGATCCGTGCTCGTGGCACATAAGTACAAATAAATGACTGATGAGATTTTACGAATATAAAATCCCACTTTGTAATACCACATCTACATAGTTATACTGTAGCATAGTGTCAGGAATGATTGGTCATAGATGAGGCTGTTAACTAAGTACATCAGAGGTATGTTTTTTACCTGTTAACTAAGTACATCAGAATATATTTGTTACCTGTTAACTAAGTACATCAGAGGTATGATTGTTACCTGTAAACTAAGCACATGAGAGGTATATTTGTTACCTGTTAACTAAGTACATCAGAGGTATGTTTGTTACCTGTTAACTAAGTACATCAGAGGTATGTTTGTTACCTGTTAACTAAGTACATCAGAGGTATGCTGGTTACCTGTAAACTAAGTACCTTAGAGGTATGCTTATTACCTAAACAGTACCTCACGAAATGTCCAGGAATGATATGAATGTGGCCTTACGTATATGCTTGTCATGACAGTCTATCAATCAGTGTATGACACGGACAGGTGAGATTTCCACCTGTATCAGCCTGTATCATAATACACAGGAAACGGCTGTCAAACTACTACCCTATAAGCCACTGACGTATCAGACGATAGCGATAGACCTTCACTTCCAGGTAGAAATGCCAGGTCGTCTCAACATGAAGATTGGCTACAACGTCGGAGCTACAGCAACTTTAGTTAATCTACCTCGAACAGCAACATTACTACAGCAACTTTAGTTAATCTACCTCGAACAGCAACATTACTACAGCAACTTTAGTTCCTTCCTTTGCGTTCCCGGCCTAGCCTGATGGACCAACTTCTATCATGAATTTTACTGTTGTTTTTAGGGACTCCGTTCCTCCGTACACTTTCATGAAGCTCTGTGTGTTGTAGCCAGTACTCTTTTCTTATACCTGCTAAACGTTGACAGTCTTGCAAGACGTGTTCTGCCGTCATGTCTGCCATATTGCATGGGCACAGGCTAGTTGTGCCAATTTTAAATTTATAGAACATGTGGGCTCGGAGCTTGTTGTGGCCGGTACGGAGGCGAAATATGGCAACTTGTTCACTGCGAGAGAGACCATAGTATCCGTCACTGTCTGTGTACTGCGGGTGGTCTTTTGCCCATTTGCTTCGATAGTGCGAACCGATGGTTGTTTTGACTTCCTCATAGCTGATCTCGAGATCAGTCTGGGAGTAGTCGCCCGCCCTCTTTGGCTGGCATGTCGCCGCTTCGTTTCCCCTAATGTTGCGTGTGACGGTATCCACTGGATGACGGTGCGTTTGAGTGAACTCGTTAGTTCAGCGAGGGACGTTTGAGCTCATTCATCTCAGTTTTGCCGACGCATTTGAGTGCCGTGATGACCGATAGAGCATCGGTGAATATCACGACCTTGTTGCGTGTAGTGTTTCTTCTCTCCAAGATCATTTCGGCCGCCTTTTTGATTGCCTCTGTCTCAGCTCGGTAGTTATTCGAGTATTTGCCAGTTGCAATCGCTTTCTTGACCGTGACTTTCTTTGAGATTTTAAGCACTATTCCTCCTCCGCCATCGCTTATTGCGTTGTTTGCCGATCCGTCCGTGTAGACGTGCGTCCACTCCTTTTCAGGGTACTCTGATTCTATGTGCTCTTCTGCTGCAGTTTTTCTGTCGAGGTTTGTTTGATCCCTTTTGCTCAGTATGCCTGGATTGATTCCCTTAGTTCTGGCATTTTTGTTTTCCATGGCGGACACTTGTCGATTGCCGGGATTGGTTTGGCTGTGCATTTGGACAGGACTGGATGGTCTGTAGATCTCTGTATTCTCCACTTTCCGGATACATACATTCTTTCATGCATTGGATGAGATTTGAGCCGTTTGAGTTTTCCGCAAGTACTACTACTTTCTTGTCCCTTCGGTCAGTCATTGGTTGTGATGGTCTCCATCGCCTTGATGGGCGTGGACTTTATGGCTCCAGTGATAATGCGTAAGGCCCGGTTTGACTGCTGCTCACTTTTGCGAATTGCTTGTTCGATGCATTGCTCACGCTGCCATACCGTACTCTGGACCGGTCGCACTCTACCAGAGTAAAGTGTCTTGAGAATTCTGGTGTTTGCTCCCCATGTGGAACCTGCGAGTTTACGCATCATTGTTAGCCTGTGTCTCGCTTTTGCCGTAGCATTTTCGATCTGGGTGCACCAAGTCAGCTTTCTGTCGAGTGTGACTCCTAGGTACGTTGAGGTTTTATTTTCTGGAAGGTTCAGCCCATTGACTTTAAGCGTTATCTTGTAATCCTTGTTATTCTGGGAGAACACAGTGTAGGTGGTCTTTGAAGGATTTATTTTCATATTCCACTTTGCTGACCACACTTCAAGATTATTTAACGTAGCTTGCAGCCGATTTTCTGCTGTGGGCATTGACTCTTCTCTCGCCCATATTGCCAAGTCGTCGGCATACATGGCAGAGTGTACTCGTTCATGGAGGCATGTTGCAATGTCGTTGACGAAGATTAGAAAGAAGTGGTGAGAGCACTCCTCTGGGAACTCCTTGCTCCAGTGTGGTCTTTATCTTTTGTACCCTGAACCTGAACTCTTGCTGTTCTGTTCTCTAGGTATCTATCAAGCCAATTGTACATTCTTCCCTTTACGCCGAGGGTGAGCAGTTTTAGCCTTAATCCTTCTTTCCAGACTGTGTCAAATGCCAGACGATCCACCAACTTTCTACTCGAGAACGTGGCACACAACGAGTACCCCTGACTTAGCCTTTGCAACAAGCGATATATCCACCAAAGTAGTCCATACGGTTACCCACCAACTAGGGGATAGTGACCATAGACCAGTCAAATTGCA